>JAXCHO010000164.1:50445000-52845000 GCA_036630365.1 Acanthiza pusilla
ACAGGGATTACAATATTACATCCAGTCTGCATAAAATTGAATTCCACTACTGACCAGGTCACAAAATGGCTGCACTTTCTAGTCTAAAACTAATTTGCATATTGTACACATGTAGGACATTTTTTTACTTCAGTCACAATAATGCATGCAAGTTTGTTTTTTGTAAGAAATTTTGTAAATTTGCTCATGCTACCTAGTTTCAAGAGAGCCTTTTTTTGAACATTTGCAATAACTCACCTCTTGTTAATTAATAGTTCTAGTGCATGCATATGGTGTATACAGGTAAGTAAACATGCAATTTTTTCACATTCTAAAACTATGGCAGTTTAGGCCATATTGTGCTGCCTGCATTTAATCTGTAATGCAGTGTGTCTTAAACGTTTCAATCCCGTATTAATAGGTGGCATTACACATAACACCTATATAGCAGCAAAGCTAATACAGCTTGTGATTAAAAATGTTTAAAAATAGCTAATAAATCAGATTATCTTGAGGTATTATTTCTTGCAAGTCAAAATGGAGAGCAAAAAATCAACCCTAATTTTTAGTTTATGTATACACTGAAAATAGCAACAACAATAAAAATAAGCTTTTTGTAGCAGACATATTCCATCTTCACTATTTTGCTACCTTTGGTAAATTACTGGGGCAGATCTTGAAGTTAAAAACCCATGTTTAGAAATAAGTGCACGCTTCACCCACTAAATATAGCAGCAGACTGTGTGCCCCTACGCAAAAACATTCTCATATCTAGTTTTAACTTTACATATAAAAATAACTTGGAGAAAATACAAAAAAACATTTTATTTTAACATGAAAATATCACAAAAATTAGTAAGCCTGAGATGTAGGGTTTTGGTGAAAAACAAGAGGCTTGTAGTGTTTTGGCTGCTGATAAAGATGCATGTATTGATAGCTGGGGTGAAAAGCAGAAGAATGCACTTATTTCTTCTGCATGTCAGTATCTTCAAACACAGTAAGCCACATGCACCCTTCTCTCCTTATGTAGATGCTGGTTCACCATGTTTAATTCCAGCGGAAGTGGATCTGACGTGGGCGGTCAGCCCCCTCCTTTACCAATGGCTTATGGAATTCACGTCCTGCACGAGAGTGGATATTTGCCCAACAAAACTCACAGTAATACTGCAGGCAAGTGACATTGGCACAAAAGAAAGGAGCAAACTTCCCACCGCACCGCGCACCCTGGCATTCGTCACACATCTGGTCATCCAACACGTATGGCTTTACCTCCACCTGTTGGAGCGAAACAGGAACAATTCCAGTTAATAACTGCTTCTGCTTCAAGTTCTATGGAGGCATTCATTTTTCTCTGGTTTAAAAAAGAATCCCCAAAATCCCCCTGAAGCCTGAAATTAGTCATATTAATGCCTTTGTATAACTGATCAGTTATTACCTGTTATCATTTATCATCTACAGATCCACTCATACTGCAGAACACTTCAAGGCAGATCTCTAGAAGTACACTGTGTATGTAATAAAGAGCCACATCAGAAGCTTCCCCTCATTTATTCTGGGAGAGTGTTCTTTGCAAATGATATTACGGATGTTATGTGTAAAAGAAAACCAAACCAATCAAGGTCCCCCAACTGGACATCCAATTCTATACTGTTTAGCAAAAAAATAACCCAACATACATCAGACTGTAATCCTTTAATGTAGAATTTTTTTTAAACTACAAATGTCTCTGCATGTACTACATTTGTGTGCAAATTAAAAGTACTTTCTGCATGCTGTGATGTAGATCTTTTAGCAGCACTGTTCACTGTAAATTCACTCCCTGTTTTTATAGCATGGTCTAATTTGGACCTACCAATTTTGGTAATCTATTACTTTCTCTTTTTGTGCCTTTGAGCTGTACAGGAATTTGTATTCAATGAAATTCTGAAAATATTTTTTAAAAGACCATTCTGCAAGTCTACAGACAGCTACAAACACCTGTCTTACACAGCTTCTCTCTCCCAAACTCATCTGACTGCCGGAATGGAAAAGTGGCAGGAGTCCAGTGGTAAATATGCATTATGTCTTTGCATAACTGAACTGCTACAGACTGCAATCAGACAGGAAGAAGTACTTCATAATAAAACACAAAATGAGTTGACTCGATCATTAAGGAATGTATTGTTGTCTTTCACATTTTCCTCACTGCTGCAAGAGATTTTTTCCTTAGATACTAATACCTAAGAAGATTGCTACATATAGACATTGCTTGTACGTTCCATACTCAGAATATGTCTGAAATATTAAGAACTTTAAAATGCTGGTTTTTTTCAATGTATCTCTGGAGGAAAAAATTTACACATACAGCTCCCCACCCTGAAGTTTTACAGCTGAATAGTCTTTATGTTCTTAGCTTCAGAAGTAGAGACCATCCTAGAAATGTCAAACAGAGTATGCTTCTTCCAGTAATCTATATTCAGTAGGAAATCTACTTCTTATTTCACTACAATGACCTGCATTATCACAAATTACACTCAAACTTTCCAATAAACAGGTACCTTATGCAGTAACTGTGTTTGTGGCTCAGAATTACTGAAAGCATGAAGCAGCATATATTTCAAGCTTCAGTGCACTAATGCACCAAGATCGGTATGAAGATGATTTCAAAAATATTAGAGAAACACTTTGGGGAATGGAAATACTACACGAAGTGGATGCAGACTGCTGGCATATGAAAGTTAACAATATTTTAAGGAATTGTTTGGAGTTAAAACTCCAAAGAAATGTTTGGAGCTGAGCTTTCATATATGATGAAACAGGATGAGGAGTACTTTGCTGAAGAAAAACATCTGTTAGAGAAACTAAATACATCTACACATCAAAAGTAGTGGAGAGAAGCTACAGAGAACTTAAGGAAGAAGTTAAGATCACATACAACGTTTGTCACGTGACTGTGACACTAAGATTTCCAATACAGGTAGGAAAAGGTATGTATAAAAAAATGCTCTAAATACTTTGAACTGAAGTTCTGAAGGATAAACAGGTGGACTGCAACATTTAGCAATGAAGAAAGACTTTTACACAGACAAAACTGGTTATGAAAAGAATGTGAAAGGACAGCAGACCTACAGAAACTGGATATAACTGGTATAGAAAGGCTATGCTGAGGTAAAGGGTAGAGCAGCCTCTGCCTCTAGGACTTCAGTGAAATATATTGTATTACCTTTCTGGCCAACATACACAAGCATCTCGGGTGAAGGAGTACCCAAAGCAGGACTATCTTCCTCATTTAGAAAACCAGTGGTTTACAGATTTATACAAACTGCTTGCTCACCTATAAATCAGCAGTAATACTGATTTCAGAATATTTTCAGAGCTTGCAAAGGCATTAGTGCAAAAACTGCATGGCGGTAAAAAACTATTTCTGAAAATAGCCTTTTTCATACTTTCAGCTAAGATTCAAGGTGTTCCCTAAAATTATGGTCTTCTCTATGACTCCTCAGTAATGCAAATAAATGGGTGGTAATAAACGTACGTAATAATATAAATAAGCATTGACCTTATGGTTTAATTAAAAAAGATGATTTTAAAAAAATAGATTAACCCCCCTCTTGGATAAACAAAGAAGTTCATAAACCCTCCCCATCATGGGACTTAAAGACTAATTTATTAAAATAGGTAAGATTTGGCATTGCTGCATATTGCCAGTGAAACACCTCAGGAATAGCACACAATTTTTAAAGTAAGAAAAAATAAGGACGCTAATAAAAATGTGGAAATTCCAAATTTAAGAGAACATTTGAGTCAAAGAATTTTTCAAGTGTTAGAAAAGCAACACTAAAGAAAGAACATAGATTGTATCTAAAAAGAAATGTTAAGAATTCAGATGTTTAAAGAGAAAACCTGGATCTTCCTGCCCTTTCCTCCTCAACTTCTCCAACGCATGAAGAGCTATCTCCAGATACTAACTATAGTTGGTGGGAGTTGTTTGGTTTGTTTTGGGATTTGGTTGGGTTGTTTTTTTTTTTTTTTGGTTGAAGAAATCATTGAGTACTGTTTTTATAAATTAAGTCTCAGTGGATATAAGACAAATGCTGTGCTTCTCAGATCTAGTATTTGGGATAGATTTTGTGTTGGTCATTCGTTCCTCCTGTCCAAGCTCCGAGAGGCCTGCAGTCTATATCCTCTTAAAAATGGCAGTGTTACATCACATGTTAACAACCTACATCCTTTTCTCTGCAAACAGCAAGCACTGCCATTTCAGGTGCCTGCTTGGCATCCAAAGAAGCATAAAGATCTCTGGTGACCGATCATAAAAATCCACAAAACAGCCAAACAACGTATGTGGAAGTGCAGCCTTCAAAGTCAGGTGCATGCCCTTGCTCTCTTACAAGATGGCACTGCCAGTCTACCATATACCCTCTCCACTGCAAATGACACTCTACTCCCGTGGGAAGAGGAAGAGCAAAATAAAAGTACCCATGGTTTAAAAGGGACAAGTCCATGTCTCCCACTTTTGAAGGAGACATAATTTGGATGGGACCCAACTGTCCATGTCTCAATTTTCAAGTCAGGTGACTTCACAGACAAATGCCCTTTAGACAGTTCCTGAAACACACGAAATAATACCCAATTCTGAAGCTAAATTACCCATTTTGCATTTCTTTAGAAGAAATTCTGAATTCTGGTGCTTACTCCCATTTTTTCCAAATACTCAAATGCAAGATGATTAACAACTTTATTTCCCCTAATACAGTCTCTGTGTCAAGGCCATTTTTTCCTTACAAAACTATTCAAAAAGTAGCTATAAGTCAATGGCAGCTGCAAGTCACAAGGATAGGAATCCCATGACCAAAATGTAGCCATCACAACTTAATGTGAAGCCTAGATCACTACCCACATCCACACCCACTTGTCCCCTGGGAAGGACCATGTTTGGGGATTTCAGCTTATAAGGCAAGCAGAATTTTTGACACATATGTAAAGCTGTACTACTCTGCCTATTTGAAAGGAGAGAAACACATGCTGCCTCCCTAGAGCAGACTTCTGTTAAATGTACTACTTTCTCTTTCCCGTATCTTTGATCTGCGGAGGAGACTGGACCTTGAACTACTTTACTTATTCAACCCTGCTTCCCATAAGACCTTAATTTTTTTTTAAGAACACCTATTAATGCCAGACTATCTCTGCAGCTCTTGGTATCAAAACTAGTGACCCTTAAAACTGACATAATTTAAATGCCAGTTTTATTTGCCACTCTTATACTTCTAATTAGGAGTTATGAAGTTTACTAGTCTTCTTAATATAAGCTAGTTTTACTTTTCCTAGGAATAAACATCTGTAGTAAAAAGTAATATGCATTGGTAAGTACTAAGAAGAGTCTCAAAGAGAAAAAATAAGACATTTTGTGTTTTAGGTGTTGAGCCTGACCACCTTTCTGAGCACTGACAATTATGAAATTAAGGGCAGCTCTAAGTATCAAGCTAATCTAAGCCAATGAATACTAGTGTTTCTTATGAATGACAGAGAAATTATCACAGTATTTGGTTTCATTAGAACATGGGAGAGAAAGAGATTTTCAAACCCTTTGCCCATACACAACAAAACCAGGAACTCCAGAATGGGAAGAACATATGGTCCAACATATGTCAAAGGAACAAACTGCTGCTCTGTGGAAACATGTTGTTCATTTGGGGGCATTCACGGCATACCCCTGAAAGGAGTGGAGCTACGGGAACGCCAAAAAAATGTAGAAGCCGGCTTGAAAGCCAACCACATGCAATGCTATCACACTCTGAGAAGTTTCTTTATAGGGCATCACTCTTTTTTCAAAATTTCTGTGTAACTTACTCGTTTATCAATATCGCCATGCTGAAGTTGAACAAACCGAGCACTGATGGCAGCAATGTAACTCTGCTGATTGGAAAAAGCAACACGTCCAGCACCTTTTGGGTATTTCAGCTCAGGGTCAGTGTCAATTCCTGCGTAACAAACTCCACCATAGAGACGGTCCATGATCATAGCCAATTCCACTATTAAAAAACAAAGTAGTGTTTATTTAAACTGTTCTTACAGTACAAACTTAATATGCTCATGTCTAAAAATACTAGAAAAGTTAATTTTAATTATTAATTTTGCAACAACTAATGGAACAGTAGCAACAAGATTAAAAAAATATTTAAGAAATAATATTAAATAAGCTATTAAATACTCAGCAGACAGATCTTTCACACTGTGGGTACATACATCCAAGGAAAAAAGGAATTGAAAGTTCTTGATAACCTGGAACTGGAATTCCAGGGCAGTTTTCTTCAGGGGATTACAGCAACAGAGTTTTTGGGCAGGCATTGGAATGTAAGCTGTATAAAATAGATCCACATGCCACAGATTCCTTGGTACATGTTCTCTGGCTGTCCTAATGCTCTACGTCCAACTTGAATTTAAAGATGTAGTTAGCATCTTTTCATCAGCCACACACAGCTTGATTATCGTTACAGTGCTACACTTACCATAGATACTGAAGTTCAGAGAAACAAAAATTCCAAATTTTACAGATCAAGTACCTTGGCAATCCTCTGACTGCCAGATTATACTGAATTCAGTTGCAATTCATGGGGGTGGAAATCACTGTTTTTTTCAGAATTAGTATCCTCTATATTAGGATATAGAAGTGTCAGCAGTCCTTGATGTTCAATAGCTGTTTGAAGAGTCTCCTTAAGTTTTACTGCCTTTGTGAAGTCATTATTTGTATTTCACAATGCCATAAAAGTTTCATTTTCACATATACAGGGCATTTGCGAGCTGAGCATAAGAATGCATCCATTAAATTTATCACAGACATTCAGCACACTAATATGGAGCATTGGACTGAATTTAAAGAAAAATTAATCTGCAGTTGGAACATACTGTGTTTACGCTCATTTGCAGAGCTTGTATTACAGTCAAAAGTAGTCTTAGAATTAAATAACAAAAAGCTTGAGCATTGCAGGTCCAAGATAGAAAAATTTAAGATCCTTTGTATCCCAAATGTGCAGTATTGCTTCTCTGTTTTCTTACAACTTTCATCTAAAAACTCATCTTTCTCTAAGAATAAAATTCATTACAAACTACCAAAGGCTAATGAAGTCCAGAAGTCATTCTATAATAAAAGGGATTTAAACCACTGTATGTTTTGCTTCTACTTCCAACATTCACTGGAACCTACTTACTAGAAAGCCACCTAAAACATTTTAAAAGGCTACTGCAGCCCATCTCAAAATGCAGACTGTCCAGGTTGTAGATCAACCATTCCACAGCTAAAGAAACATCTGTTTTTTTCCTTCACGCCTCTGGCAAGAGTCTAGAAAGAGTCCTGCAATGTCATATAACTTTGTGTCATAAAGACTGTGCTAGCTCTCTGAATTTCTTCCTTTTTCCTCTATGCCTACTTGTTCAAGTACTCCATCACCTGTGTTTGTGCGTGTAACCTGACAGCCATAGGAGAGTAGCTAATGCACAATGACAAGCAGGTACAAATACTGTGCCATAGTCATGGAGCTGGGCAGAGATGTTTCCACAGCATTATTTTAAAATCAAACTCTTTGTTTTATGCCTTTTTTGACATAGTTTACACTACAGTTTTGCTAATATGATCAAAATATTTTCTACAGCTATAGAGGTTACAGTTTCCAGTAAATCTCAATGATGAACTGTGATTTATGTCCAAAGCCAGATGGTAGAGAAATTTAAGAATATATGAATATTGCACTGTGGTTGAAACTACCAAGACTGTTAAATTTTTATATGTAGATATCTATCCATACATAACTATGAAAAATTATGCATGGTACAAATAATTTCTAATAATTTCTTACTTTAAAAGATTGCCACAGATTCTACTTACCAGCTCTTAACGGTCTAGGGACTCCTCCAACAAAAATTGTTTTCCGAGGATCAAGTGGCTGCGAACCATCCATCACAAAGTCACTATCACTTAGATTCCAGGGACGGATCTGAACCTATTAAATTGGGAAAGAAAACAGTATCCTACTTTAAGTTTCACTACAATGTGGAAACATGTTTATCAGCCTATATAAATTGTCAGTCATAATGTCATTAGCTTAGCATGTTTAGGTGCTTTGTTTTAATCCTATTAATTCAAAATAGTATAATTTTAAAATAATCCAAGTGTTCCAGATGTTGAGCTCTGACAACAGTAGTTTGCTTTTGATTTTTTTCATCTTCATAATTTCCAATGCTGCTTTAGACAGATGGCAGCTATAGCCTGCAGGCCATCGACTGTGTACTTACTGGCTTGTCCTTGATAGTAGGGCTGGAAACACACAGATAGAGCTTTCCATCTTCTTCAATGCAGGCGTCAATCAGGGCCTGAACAGAACTCTCTTCTTGGAACAGGAGGAATGCGTAACCTAGAAAAAAATCCAAACCAATTGATGTATTTTCTCTTATCTTTATTTTACATAATCACCTTTGCCAGTCACTTTTCCATATGAAAGCCAAAACAATTCTTTCGTATTAGTCATCTTCTTTAACTGTGTACTACATCGCCATAATTAACAGAACTTCCATCTGTAAAAATAATTGTCAGAAGAGACTAATAACCAAATAAAAGCAAACATGTCTGCTCTATCATGCACTGGTAGTCTAGGCTAAACATCATTCATTGGCTGCAGCGGACATTATACAATGAAAATCCGACTTGGCACAAAGGACTAATCTCTATTCTAGAGATTAGATCAAAGTATTTTATTACATAAGTGACCCAGCAAACCTTTCAAACACTACAAAAACAGGAATTAAAATGCTTATTTAATGCTACATAAAAGCAAACAGTCAGACAAGTAAAGAACCTGACACATTATTTTCAGTTACAGTATGAGATACACTACATTTGTTACTTTACAAATGACCCAACAGCACAATTAGGGTTGTATGCTAAAACTTTAAAGGGACCATAAATCACATTTCTTTCTAAGATTACTACCAAGTTTAGACTTTTCACACGAAGTTATGTTTTGCTACTTTGATGGAGAAGTAAATGCTGAAGCAGCTGCTCTTGAGTGGGCTTGGGAAAAGGTGACATGGGTGCATTACCAAGCCTTTTGGAAATGTTGCTGAAATGTACTTCTGAGAGAATATAGTTAACCATCAGCCGTTTCTCATTGCAAACAGACACTATAGGTGACCAAGGTAAAGGTGGTAGGGTGTATCTCGAAGACCATTAAAGAAACAGTGCATTAATAATGTAACATTTGAGAAACAAAGGCACAATGGATTTCAGACACATGGGAACAAAAATAGGATTTAAAGATAAAGTTGAAAGGTCTATACTGGTTTTTCTAATAACTTGTACCTTATTTCTTATCACTCATACCACAGTCCCATCACAGCTATAAAAAGGGGACACATGACAGGACTTTGTGTATTCTATATTTTAATGTAAATCTTATTTAGTTTCTTAACAAATATGTCATAGGGAATCTTAGGGCTTTATTTTTAAATGATGACCTGTTAAGCTTAATCAGTAATAATTTAGATTCAAAATTTGTTTTAATGGGGATATCTTTCATTATTTATCATAGAATTTAAAATTCACGTATTACCCATGCAAAACTCAGTGAATGAGGGCATGTGCAGACTGGCATGGGTGAGATAAGCTCCATGTAACTGTCCTTACTTGGTCAGAAGCCAGGCACGCACATTCCAGTTTGAACGGAGAGCTCAGTACAGGAATGATGCAAGTGCAAAAACTTGATTAATCAAAGGGAGGGTTAATTGCACATGATACCATCTAAGGAATCAGACATACAAACTAAGATGACCCAAATACTGATTTTTCATCAGTTCTTATCCTAATGCAAATCAAAGGTACTGCCATATAGCTCCTGATACAGAAGGATGGTAAATAATCTACCTCCGTATAATCTACCACCTCTATGTCTTCAGCTATTAATATGCTTAACTGCAGCAGCTTGCAAAAAGATAGAAAATTCAAGTACAAGAACTCAATGAGGAGTGGTAAGGATTACTACAGATTTCACAGAATACTCTGAGTTGGACAGGGCACACAAGGACCACTGAGTTGATCTCTTAAGTGAATGGCCCATATAGGGATCGAATCCACAACTTGGATTGCTATTAGCACCATGCTCTAACCAAGTGAGCTGATCTCCGGGTCACTTCATACTACCACTCCTGACATGGGAAGGAAAGCAAAACCATACATTAATAATGCTTTCTCAGCCTCATCTGAAAACCATGTACTCATGTCTGGGTTTATCCCACTTAATTAAAAGCCTCAGAAAGCCTTGTGTCATGTGCTCAGTTGTACTACTCCCTCTCTGAAGACATAAAGTTAGGGTATAGCCTGTACCATCAGACTGGTCTGTCTGTAGTTTTGTTTCACAGCTCTAACCTTCAACGATTTACAATGCAATTTACTTGCTCCCTAAGTCTAGCCTGGAAGAAAAGAAACAATTATTTTGTTTAAGAAAACCGGCCTGGGAAGGTAATTTTCTCAGGTCCCCACATACAGGCTGGACCTATGGGCCAAGGTCAGTGGGATGAGGTTCAACATGACCAAGTGTTGGGACACAACACATGACCTACACTTGGGACACAACAACTCCAGGCAGTGCTACAGGCTGGAGGCAGAGTGGCTGGAAAGATACCTGTCAGAAAAGGACTTGGGGGTGCTGTTTGACAGTGATTGAACATGAGTCAGCTGTGTCCAAGTGGCCTAGAAGGCCAATGGCACCTGGCCTGGATCAGTAATAGTGTGGCCAGCAGGACCAGGGCAGTGACCGTCCCTCTGTACTGGATACTGTTGAAGCCACACCTCAAATCTGTGTTCAGTTCTGGGCCCCTCACTGCAAGAAAGACATTGAGGTGCTGGAGTACGTCCAGAGAAGGGCAATTGAGTTGGAGAACGGTCTGGAGCACAAATTCTATAAGGAGCGGCGGCATAAAAAACAGGAGGAGAAAAGGAGGCTCAGGGCCTTATTGCTCTCTACAACTGTCTGAAAGGAGACTATAGTGAAGCAGGGGGGAATTATCTTTTCTCCCAGGTAATGAATGATAGATAGGACAAGAGGAAACATCCTCAAGTGGTGCCAGGGGAAGCTTAGAGTGGTCATTATGAAAAATTTCTTCACTGAAAGAGTAGACAAGCACTGGAACAGGCTGCCCGGGGAAGTGATGGAATTACTATCGCTGGGAGTGCTCAAAATACACGTGTATGTGGTGTTTAGGCATATGGCAGGGTTACATTAACGGTTGGACTCAATGATGTCAGAGGTCTTTTCCAACCTTAATGATTTTATAGCCATGTACAGAAACAGACAATCCCTTCCAGAGAACCTAGACTTGCACAGTCTGCATACGAACTACTTTCCATTGCTTGCCCTGGACCAGGGCACATTTCCTGGTACAGATCAATTAGATGTTAGCCATAGACTTCCCCAAAGAATACCAGTTATGCAGGCAACCACCCTACATACATTAGCTAGAAAGTGCTTTCAAAGAAAAATTACACTCTTTAGTATTTCATTTAGACATTATTAATTAGGGCTACAGCTACTACATGCCAACTACTGCATGGCACAAATGTTACTCTTACCTGTTTCTGCTTTCTCATGATACGCATTTATTGGATTTTTTTTCACCTCAATATCCATAACTCACGAACTATTGTAGAGGTTTCATGTCTGCAAAGTCAGTGCAGTGGTGGAAGCCATGTGAATAAGTATGAGGAAGTGCCTAAGTACTCTTTTTGTGAACTACAATTAGCACATGTGATAGAAAGTACATCAGAGTGAAACTTGTGGGGGAGGTACGGTGAAGAGTATGAGGTGTTCTACCGTCCTGCAAGACAGCTTAACTCCCTAGTTGGTTTTTTTTTTGGGTAACACATTAGTCATTTAACTTGAACATCTTCACACCCAATAGCAATACAAGCCTGTTTACAATAAAAAAGCAAAGATACTCTAATAGTTCCTTCGAAAGAGGCTGCTTCATGCCTTTGTATTGTGTATGCCAACAGTAACAGGTCACGTTCACATATTATATACCAAGAAACAAAGATTCTATGTTTTATACATATTTCACAAGGCATGAAGTATTAGATGAAAGTGTTTTATAAAAATCTGTTGTTCATGTGCACCTCTACCAGAATTTATACCTTCCGTGGGAATCAAGGTTTAGGTAACCCCTGTTGGTGTTTACCATTTGACTAAATTCTTCTGTGTAACACAAACTATTACTAATACTCCTATTTTCAAAGGCAATCAGTGTAGGTGACTTTGACAATACTCATACTCAGAAAATAACCTCAAATAATAGACAAATCTTTCTGGAGGTAACTGGCTTTAGAGCTACAGTTCCTGTTTTCCAAAGATACTGCACTGTTTGGAGTCTCTCTTAATAAAACAAGACCAAGAATTTTTTTTTTTCTTTCCAGTGGTGAGCACTGGAAACATAAAGCCCATCAGGTAAGTTCAAAAGGCCTAGCTGTTTGAAGAGTCCTACCAAATTAAACACTTTCATTTTTTGGTATGCATTATAAAAAGAACAAATTCAAAGCAAAGCATTCTACACTAGATTCATGCTAACATGATTTTCTGAGCAAGGAAACAAATTCTTTATTTCACAGTAATATGTAAGTTTTTCAGAAGGAGAAAGGATACTTTTCGTTATGCATATTCTGTGTAGAAATCAGAGAGCAGCTTTAAGTGCTATCAACCTCCAGCTAATTCCTGTCACTAGTGGCATAGAGGAGGAGTCAAGAAAATCAGTGCAAGCCAGCATGGTACTGCCCATGGAGTGACATGCCAGTCACTGCAGTGGTATTTTGTGTTGGGGCTGGTTCCTCTACTCTCCTGACAGACCCTCCACAGAGGACACTAAATGGCCTCAGTATAGAGCAACTCTTGCCCAGAGAATGCTGCACTTTAACTTAAATCAGAAATAAACAGTCCAAAGTGCAGATTAATACAGACAACAGATCTACAAATGATGATGGGAATAGTTCAAATTTGTGAAGGACAAGTTTCTATTCCACCTTAAAGAGACCTCATCACCACATTTATTAAATCCTTATAACCCATCTTTCAGTTTTCCATTCACTCATCTCTGATGGAGAATTAACTCCAAAAGACACTTGAACTGAAAAAACGTGGTGCTGCACTACATTGGTGAGACCCATCCATCTAATCTTTTAGATATCCTCAGTTTGGGTAAATGAAACAAGCTCAATGTGCTTTTGCCACAGTGACCTGAACTGCCCTCTATACGTCACTGGCTGTACTGGCCAGATTCACATCGATTAAAGGAAGCTTAGACACTAATCACACATGAAGACACCTACAGTTATTTGCCTGAATCCAGAGTTTGATCCTATCCAGTGTGATCAAATTAGCTGGCAACAAGTTCAACAAAACTTGTATGGACCTGGGCTTCTGCTTCTTAAACTAGAAGCAGAACCTAAGTTTTTCAGTCAGCTCCGAGTTAGCAATTGGGAACCTTGAAAAAAGCTGCTACTGCACAACTGCTGTGATAAAAGGCAGCAGAAAAAACCAATTAGAACAGGCAGGGGACACTATTCTGTTTAAATCAGATTATCCTCTGAGACAGACTATAAATAGTACAGAGGACACAAACAACTGGACATAGTTAAAAAGGCATTTTTTATATTTCCATGTCCTCACAGCACCACTTCTTTGAGAGCTTCATTATCACAAGGAAGAGTACTCAACCCAGCAAGTTACTTTAGACATGTGTATTGTTTCATAAATAAGTGTATCTGCCAACTACGTAATAACATGAGTTATGATAAACAGTGGCAAGTCAGAAAGGAAGGAACTCTACATTACAGTTGGCAGATCACTGTTGCAGACTTCGTACTTTGAGCTCAACAGAGGTTTTTTTTCAGAACAGAGCTTCCTTGTAAGATCAGTATAAAGTTGTAAGAATTCCTGTTATGTTTGGGTCTCATTTTGTGGTGAACCAACACAAAATGTAATTAGTTAAGAACAAGCAGTTGGTGTTTCTCAGGAGGCAGCCAGCCTTCATGGATCAAGACACTTTTTGAATTTCTTTCAGCTACGAAACACTTATTATGAACTTGGCCTTCCCTCAGGACCTTCTGTAAGCAGAGAGCCTGGAAGGAAGCACAGCCTGGAAAAGTGAACGACAGTAAAAAAAGACCAGGCTGCCATCTCATCACCACAGAGAAGTCTTACATGAATCAGTCCAGAATGGCATAATTCTGAGACGTCTTTGGAAAGCAACACTATGGCAAATCTCTAATGAGACTGAACAAAGAAAAATATAGACACTGAATTGATTTCATGCAGAGTAACAATTTAGAAAAAAGATATTGAAAGTAATAAAAAACATTAATTCCCTGAGCTAATATAGTATATATTTCTCAACTGGTAATTACTGATTGATCTCAAAGCTTTATTTTGCCTATCTTTAGCCATTTCAGACATCTTATTAATATTTGTATACATGGTTCTTGTCTGCCCATGCAAGTAATACTAATGAGAGACAATTTTTTGAGAAATTCTACAAAATAATCATGGGTCACATGTATTACATTGAAAAAAGCAGATATATACACAGTAACAGTCAGCAGTTGTACGTTTCCAGAGTACTTACAAAGAGAAATCTACACTGTATTTTAAATGTGTTATGCTACATACAAAAAATACTGAATAATGCAGCAAACTGAAAATTAGGATAAAGTGTTAAGACTGAAGAACACTAAATGCTATTAAATTTCAAATAAGGATCAGTTAATCATGGGAAATCAACTTAGCACTTAGGTTGCAAATGTTTCCTGAATTAATTAGATCAACACACTGAAGTTCTTCTATTTGTGCTCTCTGCCTTAAAGAAGCTCTGCTTGCAACATAGTTTGGGGTTTTTTCTTACTGTGGTAATTATAAATAACCCAACTATATCAAAAAGCTTTATCAAATAAGAAAGTCTGGAAATACATCCTTAAGTTGTTCAGATGCTGAGACACGACTATCTCCTTGGAAATAAATGCCAGAATCCATTCCTTTCAGGTAAGAATATATTACATCTTCTGTCTTCTATATATTCATCACAGACTCTGTGAGATGCATCTTCTTCAAAGAGTTCCTTGGGAATTTCTCTTGGTAATTTATGAAGAGAGATGCACTCCTTAAGATAATCAAATTTAACTTGACAGTAGCTTTGTGTGTCGGGCTGACAATCAAAAAAGCCAGTCTCTTTGTTTGTCTTAGAATTTCCATGTAGCATTCATAAATGCTATTCAATTGCTTTCAATTCCATTTCCCACTCTTTAGAGGGTCCATCGAGGATAATAATCCTGTCTTTTCCCCAGCATAGATGCACAGATAAATAAAGAATCAGTTTACAAAAGAGCTATACCTACATTTGTCACTTCCATGGAAGGAATGAATTGCTGCATTCTCTACAAAATCAATATCTGCATTGCTTTCATATCTTGATCAGACTTTTGCATTTATCTTATATGTAAAAATACATGATTGTATGTGCACAGAGATATCCTACATAATTTAACTACTTAATCTACAGAATGGTTTTTCCAACACTTTGTGAGTAATAAAAAAATCTAGTCTAACAGCAACACTAGAAATAGTTTAAAAAAAAGAATCAATACTTCATCTTTTATCGAAAAAGTTTAGTGCTTCAATAGGAAGTTCACATCGTAAAAGTGAAAGATGCATAGTATTTGATTATCTTGACCGGATAACCAAATGCATCCTTCTGCAGCCTGCCTTTGACTTCTTAGGAAAATATTTATCTAAGAAATGGTCTTAAAATATTTGACCATATTTCAGTTTTGGAAACTAGACAGAAATGCAAATACAGAACTGATGATCTATGACACATATAACTACACAGTGTTGACCTGATCGATCAGGCACAGTAATAAAACAACAGGTTTTAGGCTCAGGATGCAAAGGAACCGTATCTGAGCCTGCACTGAAAACAACAGATTTAACTGTTCCCAGGGACTGTAAATCATACTCTTTGGAAAAAAATGAGACAGTTTACCAGAGCAAGATTTGCACTCAGTGACAGGTCAAAACCTTCCAACTCTCTTACCTTTTGGTGGAAAATAGGACTTGCTCTCTGCTTTGTGAGGCCAGTCTACTACCAAGGGCCCAAATCGTCTGAAGCTGGCAGTAATTTCATCTAAGAACAAGCACAATAGTTGTAATGAAAATAAATGACATAACTCCATGAAAAAGTATTATCAAGCAAAGACCTTTGTTTCTAGCAGAGGTTGACATTTCATGGGAAAAAAACAGAACAAAATTTATAAGTTTCATAAACAAAAAGCTTATATAGACACATCTTCCAAAGTGTTAATATTTACGCAATGTATTTCTGGTGACTTTAATCTTGCATTTGATTTTTATTACTTAAAACCAGCAGCATTTCAGAAAAACATGGGCAACTAAAGCCATTTGTGAAAACTTGTGCGGCACTTCCCAAAATTCAAATCAGAATCTGGTTTGAATGCAATCAAATCAATTTACTGTTTAGTGATGCACAGTTCAGAGCTTTGTAAGTAGATATTTATATACCAAGTAACACCACAATTAACATGCTAGCAGTTTCCAGCAGACATTATGCATGTATCAGAGATAAATTTAAAATTGTCTATTTAGAGGTGCTTCTAACAACCATGCATACTCTTCTTGCAAGATCTACTATGCCCTTTGCACAACTCTGTGATGTCTTTCTATTCCAGCTAAACCTACATGTCATTGACTGGAAAAACCTTGCCTATGAGGAAAAAACACTCTAAACTATATAAAAGCAGCAGCTCAAACACAAATATGCTAAATTTCTTTCAGTCATATCCTGCCATCAGCATGTAAACAGGCAGGAAAGAAATAAAATGTATTTCCATGTGTTTATGTTTAGCATTTGTATTACAGGCAACTGTGCTGAAATGTATTAAAATAAATCCCTTAGTACATTGTAGGAGAGCACCCCAATGAAAATGGAACCAAAATCTGGTCTTTCCATGTCTGAAAGTTAATTAAACACAGTCAGCTTATTTGGTTTGCACGTTATTCTAGGATTACAATGAACCTCCTAAAGGGACTTCTGTTTATATTAGAAAGTTAACATGCAATTTACATTTATCTGCACAGGAGAAACCCCATATTAAACAGCACAATTACTTCAAATCAGCACTGTTGTACAAAGCAATTTCAGCTGCATCGCTTAACAATCAGAGTTTCTGTGGCACAGTCTCTGTTCAATGCATCAAGAGTGCTCTGCCACTTGACCTTGCTCTGCCCAAGTTTCTCTATTTCTCTACAGGAATAACATTAACCTTTCTACACCACTGCTGAGATCTTCAGGTAATAGTAAAATAGAATATGAAATTAATTTACAAATGGAAGTTTTCTATGAATCCTAAGAATAAAGCAGGCACAGTTAGAGGAGGGCTAAGATGTATTTGAAAAGAATATGCAAGATAATCAGGAGCACACACTCCAGGCATTACATGCAACTCTTGTAATCTGCAAGTGCAGAATCAGAAACAACTGCACCATCCCAAAACCAAAGCAGATGATACTAAGCGCAACACACCCATCAACTTACACAGAGAATGTATAGTTTTAGTTTTTTGCACAACATTATTTTGTTGAGTGGATTATTTTTACTACTTCGGTCAGATTTTGCATGGTCTCTCATTGTCTCTCCCTCCAAACTTAGTCTGCTTAGTTTTCAGGCAGCTCACCTTCATCAATATCTGGTGGAAGACCTCCAACAAACACTTTCCGAGAAAAACGCTCAATTCGTTCTCCATTCTGATGAGCTGAATAGCAAGTAGGGGAATTCAAGACTCCAACTTGATCACTGTGACCATCGTCCAGCAAACCATCATCTATTGGGAAGAGGGAAGAACGGCCTTAAAAAGAAAAGATAATAATGTACATTAAAATAATTTTGTGGCAGTACATGATTATGTAATTTTAGGGAATGGGGGAACAGCAGTCTGGAGAGTCAAAATGAAAATACCAAGATATTAGAAAAGTTGGCATTAGTTTAAAGAAAAATTAAGAGAATGAAAAAATGTATTAAACTTCAAAATGGGATTTCAAGATTGCAAGCTGACATCACTCTAAGTGTAATACTTTATACTACATTATATGGTAGTTGTTTTGCTGCATCCAGTAGGAAAGTGGTGATTTTGTTTTAAATAAAGGGTCTTATTTATGAAGAGAAAATATTACATGTTGCTTAAGTGAGTTTTGTTAGTCTGCCTTTGGTTTAGCTTCAAGAACTGATAACTTCCTCCATCTGAATGACTACTGCATGTCTAAAAGCCTCAATTTTAATTGAACAGGAAAACAGAAACATCATGGTCACAATAACAAGTTTCAAACGGGTATATCTTCTAAAGGTATCTGATGCTGATAACATAAGAACAGATTCAATTTCTAAGTAAAAGAGAATTTTAGTAAATGTGCAAAAGGTAACACTTGAAAAATGAGTCACAGTGCTGATTTATCCTTCTCACTCTCGATGTAGCACAATTTAGGAGGGAAGCTCTGTGGTGGTTTCTAACATGTAGTAATCCGCAGTCAGTTTACTGTTAGCCTGAGAAGCAAGTGTAAAATATGAGAAGTTCACAGGATGGCTTTGCTTTGCAAATCAATCTGACCCAGACAGAGAGGGCAGAGGGAAGTGAAAACATGGTAATTCTGTCCCACGTATTTCTTCCCTATTTCATATTTACAAATTTTATAGAACTCCAAATAAAGGAAAATTGAGAAGGCCAGGATATTCATCTCGGCATCCTCAATCTTTCATTGCTTTAGGTCAGCAACATTAATGACAGATTCAAATTCCGAAGTCAGTCTTTTAACTGCAAAAAGCCCCAAAAGAAAGAGTTTGTGAAGCAAAACAGCCCACATCACCATTTCTTCTGAAATGCCATTTCTCCTGTTTGCCACACATTTTAAAAATAATTATTAAATAATTTAACTACTTTCCCAAAAGAAGCAAGAAAACCAAACCAAAAAACAACCTAGCCCACTTTTGGGAAGCAAGCTACTTTTTCATCTTAAATAGCCAACTTCTTCCAGATTCACCTACTGAAAAACCATAGGCAGGACCAGTAGGTCCCTGACAGCTGAGTCTGCAGTACCATGGCAGTGAGCAATACTGCAGTCTTTAATTCCCCCCACACTGGGAAACATTGCCAGAAAAGCCTGGGATGAACACCAGCAGACCCAGTGCTGACCAGCTGGGGGTGAGAGCAATAGGAAAGCTCATTTCCAGAAGACCACCTTAGAATCAGGTGCTTAAAAGATGAGGCTGGAGAACAGACAGCAAACACGATAACCTGCGTTATGGTAATGCCTATTGACCCTGATGCGGTACCTCAACAGAAACACTGAATGAAAGCACAGGGCAATATAAAACAGCCAAACATCACAAATATTGTGAGGAGCACAAAATTAAAAGCAGGACCGCAGGATTGTACCAAGGAACAAGATCTGTTAACTACATCATTTTTATGGTGGCATATTTCTGTCTTCAGCAGGCATCTGATGGAGAGGAGTACAACAAATGCAGAAAGCTGCAGTAGGCTCCTCCTTTCCATTGGGCTTGGTGATAGGCATGTTTGAGAATGGCTAGTGGGGAGCAAGAGATGCTTGCTATCATAAGGACACATTCAACAGGTCTGTACCACATCAGCAGAGTGCCTTAGAAAGTGGAAGCGTGGAGCTGGTGCCCAGTGGGGCAGAAAGGTGAGCAAGAGAGACACAAAGCTACCATAGCTGGACAAAGCAGGCAAGCAGATTCTTCTTGTGTATCAACGATTCAGGCATAAGAGGAGCAAGATTGAATCTATGGAGATTGTAGCAGCTGCATAATGTGGATATGAATTTTAGTTATGAAGACAAGTAAGAATGATCAAATCTTAAAGATATGAACAAGTGGTAGGATTTGGTTGCACAACAAAAAAGGGGGATGCAATGAATTTCTGAATTACTAATGTGAATGATGGAAAAGATGGAGCTGTTACCATAATGACAGTGTCAGGAAGAAGTGCATAATGGAAGAAATAAGACTCATACTGCAGGAACCTGCAGGAAACTGCAAAGTGGAAATTTTAAGGTTTTTCACTAATAGAGGAGAGTTATTCTCAATATCTAAAAATCTAAAATTACTGTAATTTAGGTTGGTTTGTAAGAAATGCTTCTTAGACAATTCCAATCTTACAATATAGACAAGTAGATAATGGGGAAAATAGTCATGGAATAATCCTCAGAATAATTTATTTTTACCCACAGACCGATGTTAAAAATCTAAGAACAATGAGAATTGTTCTTTACAAATAAAACCAGCAGAACACGTTCCAAAGTGATATCAGAGAGCTCAGTTTTACTTTAATGTGGGTAAAGGTTTGCCAAAAGCACTGTAGCTCCTCTTGAGAGCTAAGATGACATGGAGGACAATGGATCAACACTTTCAGAGTAACATGGTCTATATGACTCCTAATACTTTCTTCTCCATCCTCTTCACTTTTAAATGTCTCTCAGATAAAGAAAGCAAAAAGGTAATTTGCTTTTACACTTCAATAGGCTTTCACATTTCTCCTGATGACTATGAACAAAAAAGATAAGCCCTTCTAAGTACTTTTTTCTTTTTGTTTTATAACAGTAAAAAAATAAGCAGAATCAGACAGGAATTGTGAAAAAAATAGTACTGTTGCATCCACTGGCCATGATCTACAACATCACTCCTCTCTAGATTATGGCTCCCAAGCAATCAGTTATGAACCAATGCAGAGATCAAGACAGACATATGAACTGATGTGTAAGTGGTGAATACTGGAAGCTACCAAAGGTCTTGGTAGGTTTTTTTCTGCATGTTTTACGTGGTCTTTATAACAACTTCAGGTCACATCCTAGTATAGTTAAAACAGTACAGCTTTTTCAAGGTTAGTGAGCACGTATTGGCTTATACTATGAAGATCTGTTTACTATTTCTAAGAGCAGTCTACTAGATTTCTTGCTAAGTTTATGGAAGGCTTTTAGTTTTTACTGTGTACACTATCACTTCTACGGAAGCAAAAGGAGATGAGTTAGAAGGACAACTAGCAAACTGTATACTTTTAAAGGGGGCAATGACTGCAAGCAGTAGCCATTAGCATGAATTAAATTATGATTAGAACTGCAGTTTTTAACTGATTAAAGGATTTGCAATTCAAACTCTAAGAGATCAATGATCATAACAATCCAGACTGTACTCTTCCTTCCCTCACACCCTCCATCTTCCCCAAACTAAGACAACATGCAGAGAAGCAATTATAATCAACAATCTGGATTAATTAATCATAATGATCAGTAACAGATCAGAATTAATTGAACTGTAACAAACAGAAGTGAATTACCTCGTCTTCGCCCATAACTCCTCGCTGCATGCAAACAAAGGACAAATTGTAAAATGTCAAATAACTGCATCATGCCCACATACTAAAATATTTAAGATACAAAGAACCATGTGGGTAAGAAGTAAGTAAAAATCTGCATCTGTCTTTGGTACTGATAATTGTAGATGAGAATGCATTAAACTAAAGTCTCATATAAATACGATACTATTTTACTATTAAATTGACATTTGCACCAGCTGTAAAGAACATTCTTTCAAATATTTCAATGTCTTTAAACTTGATCTTCATGTTAATTACGAATGAATTAACTATGGGAACTTTGCAATTCATCCTCAAAACGTGATTTGTATCTTACACAAGTGCCTAAATAACACACATAGGGTACAGAAATTGTAAAAAGGAAAGTATTACTGTAAAAAGCATGTAGCAAGTGTTAAATTAATCACAGAAACATCCTGGTCCATGGAACAGTTTGTACAGTCCTTTGCAGTGACAATGCAAATGCTGTAAGCCGTGACCTTCCTTTTTCATGAAAAGACCTAGCAGAAAATTAACCGCAAGGTTTTGTTTGAAACAAAAGATGCCTTGTGGTAGCAAACAAAATCAGGGCACAAGTCACAAGAAATAGCATTGTATCAAAAACACTGCACAAAGGCAAAGCAACAATTTCACAAAGACTGCAAGTAAATCCAAGATTTTCCTAACTTTTGAGTTTTGCAAGATCCTTAAAGAGATCATGCTTGTAGCTAAAGTTCAGAAGACCATACTGATTGCTTCTCTGCCTGAAGGCCAAAAAACTAAAAATAGTCAGATTACTAATACAGAAACTATTAAGCTGTGTGTAATTTCTTAGTTACATTTCCATAAAGTATTTTCTATTCCTGTTTCAGATGCAGTATGTGAGAAAAATTACTTTAATCACTACACATTACTGTTAGGTATCCAAATAGAAAATGTTACTATTAACCAGTATATCACAGCAACGTTTAGCAACAGACTGCTGTGTCTCAGCATTATTATTTTATAAGGCATCTATACATATAATTCTCCTAAAAAGCAACTGTTGTTCTGGGCCACTGAAATACATGTAAACTCATAAAATCACTGATTCATAAATGTCACTCATTGTTCCATTCTCTTATTATGAAATACTCATATTCTGGTACCTCCTATTTGATTAGGGGTTTTCAAAAAATTTAATAGATATAATAATTTTTTTTCCTTTGTTATCTTGATTCCTTCCTAAAAGAAATTCAGTGGATTGCTTATGCAATTCTGAAAAATCTTTGTTTTTTTCTCTGATAGAACAGTTATTTTTTACACAACAGCCATCACCTTTCTATTCAACTTGCACTGAACTTGCTTTCAGATTTATTCACTGTCATCTAAAATAATTATTATTGATGGGAACAGTTTTTGCTTAAAGGTTTTCAGATCCTCCAACCTTATATAGTGTAAGTCAAAACAGAAAAATACACTTTCTGAAAGAGACCTTGCTATCTAACCAAGTGGAAACACTTTAATTCAGATTTCTGACATCAAAATACAATCTGCAAAATCTAGTGTATTCTTCTGTGTGATCAGCTCTCTCACTAGGTGCTGGGGAGATTAATGCTGAGCTTCAGACTCGTTTTCTCCCTGCAGCCAGGCCCTAAGAAGACATGCAGTTGTCTGCAACACCCTATGTCAGTGCTGCAGCCCGTACAAATCTTCTCTGACTCCTGGCCAAAGTGACTCCCACACAGCATTAGCAGCAGCGTCACTAAGCCCACACATGCCCTTTTTTTAAAATTTTTTTTAAATTCCATCCACAAATAAAACTAGAGTAAGCCGGGAAAATTCAAGTGCATCCCATCCACAGCAATGTCTGCAGTGCCGTGTTCTCTCTCAAAGGACAATACAGTGATGTGTACTAATACCCATCTTTTGGCACAAATCAGGATACTGATTTTCTTCTCTTCTGCCCCTTCCAGCCCACCAAATCAGTTCACCTATTTTCTTACATTTTCAAGTTAAGACAAGCTGATATGCATAAAAACAATAGTTCAACAACTGAAGTCTTTGTGCATTCAAAAATAAGCAACAGTAGTTTTAAGGAAAACCAAAAAAGTTATTAAAATGTTAAAAAAGCCCTATGCAATTAAACTTAAAATGGTAGATGCTTCAGTATTTTATATATATGGAAATTACAATGATGTACCAAAGTTATCTGTGTATTTCTTGCTTCAGCAAAACAATGAAATCAGGAAGAACAGGAGAAAAACTGTACCTGATGTTGTCAAATGATTTACTTTACTTGTATGGGAAACCTTCCCTAAAATTTATCTGTCTTGCCCATTTAGATTGCAAACTGGTCTGGGCAGGGATTTTGTGCTACTTTGCATCTAGAAAAATGCAGAATTTCTATATTTATTAAAATAATATGCACATAATGTTTTACACCATACAGAGCATGCATGCTTACTGAGCATGGCACCTGTATACATATAGCTAATTATACGTTTAGCTATACATTTAGATTATATGGATGTATTTAACATACACATAATCAGTGCATATGTTTATAGATAAATAATTGCAGGGAAGACAGCTCCTTTGGAAAACGCCAGGCACTGCAGACAAATAACTGATTTACAGCAGCAAAAAAAGAGATTAAACTGTTTTCCTTAACTTGTCCAAATAATAATACAGAATAATACAGATACAGAAATTTGTCTTTTAGTTTATAAAGCTGGGTATTTTAATAAGCCAGTAACTTGGAAAGGTTTCAAATGGGTGAGAAAGCACGAAAGACAGTTTTATTCTAGCAAAGACAAATTAGGCAACACATACAAGAACTATAATGATGCCCAATAAAAATGAAATCCATTAACATTGGAACCTTCCAAAATTAAGAGTGCTGTATATACAATGAAGACATTCCCTTTTAGATAAGGCCTTCTTTTTCTGTATCACTGAAATTGCCTACTAATACAGATTACACCCATCAGAAAAATTAATATCCCTCTTTCTGCAATGTAAATCAGCTCTGAGATATAAGACAGAAGCAAATACATTTTTGTGCATGCTTATCTAACATCAAGACAATAGAACTTTACATTATGTGAGCAATGCTACCACCCAGATAGCAAATATATAATTTTATTTTATTCAGACACATATTTCAAATACATACCAGGGATCAAATGTACACACATTGATGTAACTCAACTCAACTCAACTGAGCTGATTTAAAAATACTATGTTGTATAAGAAGAGAAACTACCAGGCAAACTTCCTACAAAGGTAACTGTGAAATTTATAGAAAGATAAAATACTATTTGTCACTAACCCTTCAACTTCATGATCAAAGTGACAGAAATGTGATGAAGCTTTTTTCATTAATAATTGTAATTTAAAGAATTCCATAAACAATTATAGCAATAATTTCCCAAGAGTCTAGACTAAAGGAAGTAGGTGCCTAATTCCCATTTTATTCTACTGGATTTGGGTGCCCAAATTCCATTTAGATTTCTTTAGAAATAACATATTTATAGATTTTATGGCTGAAAGATGTCATTATGACCATTCAAGCATGGCACGTCTAAAAGACTACAGAAGCTCATTTAGCAACTCCTGTACAGGAAGTTTAGTAATTTCTGTTTGAAGTAAAACAGCTTTCTTTAGAAGCAGAAGCAGTTATAGTATCTTAGTATCTCTAAGAAGTCTAATAGTCCATTGCTAAATGAATCAAATGGTGAATTATGTTTCAATAGCCATTAAAACTTCAATGCATTAAAACGATAGAAGGTGGGAGGAACCCTGTAATGGGGAACAACAACCTACATCCCAATAAATTAGACTCTTGAGTAATTACTTGCTTAAAAAATGTTCTAAGCTGACAAAGATATACTCAGGTAAACCCATTCCAAAGCATTTTTTTTTTAACTTTTGAGAGATAACAGTCATTAAAAATGCATTGCTTTTTTTACAGCTTAAGCTGAAACAGACATATAATTATAGAATATATAATTTATTAAAACACATAAATCAGGTTTCCTTTGGTTCATTTCATTAATTTAAATAATGAAAACTGTAAATATTAATATTAGGCACAGTTCAGTAAGTACACTTTAAATGAGTTGGAAAAGATCTATCATTTAAGAAGAGGAAAAGCTACCTAAAAATAAGTTTTATCTAGAAGTGCTTAGTCTTAAAAGGGCTGCATTATTTCAGCCTGGCACATGTCAGAACCTTACTGGGATCCAGACATACCATTTCACTAAAATTAATCCAACCAAAATCCAGAGAGGGTCAGTGTTAAGTATTAGTGCACACATAAATTGGCTGAGGATGTTTAAAACTGTTTGTGATTCGCTTTCATGAAGGTCTGGTATTCCTGCTCCTCCTCATAGCTACTACAGTATTTACTGAGAAAGTAAGGGACAAGTAAGAGCCTTTTGAATAACCAACTCTCCTGTTCCCTATTCTCCCTCCAAGGCACCAGTTACAGGGATAGAGGGAAATGTTAGCTTGAATCCATGTAAGTGGAGAAGGAAATTGAAGTCTACAACTTCATCAACAAGTGCTCAAACCATAATTCTCATTGCTGCACATTTGGAGGAAGCTCCTCAATTCTAGCTAAGAAAGAAAGGTTGTGCAGAGTCTGAGCAGCTGGAGCTTCCCAAAAGCTGTTTCCAGTGCTGCTGTTCTTGAGCTGCAAGAAGCTGTAGCTCAGCCACGCCAACCTGAAAGGGCTCTGAAGAGTGTTCCTGACTGCACTGGCCTGCACTGACAGCTACAGCAGACTCCAGCTACGTGGGAGAGAGTAGGTGTCTACAACAAGGCTCTGAATTAAATTCTAAAGGGCATAATTTTAAAAATTATGTGTTGCAGCACCTTTTAGATACTCAGACTGTTATTTTTATCTCACCTACTGAAGGCTGAAAATAATATTGAAGCACTTAAAGAGGACAGCAGTCGCACTAAGTGCCACCTTTCAAAGTACAAGAGAAACCATACCAGAATTAAAAGCAAGATATTCTTCACTGAATGTTCTAGCTTTGTGGTAAGGTTATAGGATAGAGTGGTACCGCAGTGATGTGTTTTTCTAGCATCCATAATGACAACAAACCCCTTTTTTCCTAGACACTCCACAGAGCAACAGTACTTTCCATGTGCTTTTTTAGTATGTAAAACTCTAAAAAGAGAAGTTCATCATTCTAAGTAAAAATAAAATGAATTCAAGTATTAATTTCTTACACCCATCTCATTGAAATATTTAAGTTTCTCTTAATACCTCCCTGTCTAACACTTCCTTGTACAGCAGCAGATAATGACAATTGCACATACACTACCTGAACAAAACATTTTGCAGAATAGGTCTTAAAGCTGCAGTTAAATACAGAAAGTTAAATGTTGTAAATGTTGTGACATTGAGCACATTGATATTCAGTGTAGAGCAAGCAAGACTGTGTTGGCTAAACACTGATTTTATTTCAATAGTTAAGTAATGATTTTTTTTCTTTTCAAGATACTCCATTATCTTAGAGTTAACTATTCAATAGCAAAGCACCTACTTCTTCAAATGTCCATTGTGCAGTATTTTCCTTTACTGGGTATAAAGTTAAATCTTAATTTCCTTAAAATTTTAAACATTTACTCAGTGTTACAGTTTTTTATATTTTATATCCATTTGCACAAGTGTAAATGACTGTGCAGAATGGGTAAGGCAATTAAAAAAAACAAAGCAAAAAACCCCAAACCCTCCACATAATTTCAAACTTGAAAAAACATATTCTGACCACACTTTTTACTAAAGAGATCTTTACTGTTAACATTTCCACTCCTCAGGTCAATGATAAAAGTATACTTCCTTTGTGTAAAACAGCTTCCATGTTTTCTAATCTGGAGAAGCTGTGGCACTACAGCTCTAATTTTTCCCAATGTAGGAAACATTTGTGTGCAAAACCCCTGATTTATTATTGACTTAGATGGATTACCAAGCTGTGCTTCCTTCTTTAGCCTTGAACAAAGGCTAAAGTTCATGCCTTCACTGAGTAGCAGATGTTCATGAAGTTTGACCTACTGGGAGAGGAACATGAACATGAACTCTAACTTCAGCATATTTCATGGTTAGACACATGCTTGAAAAAGCCACTTCCGAAAACCCCTCAAAAAATAAAATGTTATTTCACATGAGCCTAATACAAAGTGTCTAGCTCACTCTTCATTTACCCACGACAGAAAAACATGTGTTTCTGGCCTTCTTATTTTTCTAATTCCTGTTTCAGTATAATAGAAATAGATTTCTTACAGCTCTTTGGAAAATGTACTCCTGGTTTGCTTGAGAGCAAAAAAGAATAGTGTATCATTATGAGCATTTCAGATTTCCAATAAGCTAGATATAATGAAAGGCTGTTGCAAGATTAGCTCTTGCCATTCAACTCCAAAAAATGGCAACAGTCCCATCAGTATTGCAGACTAGAGGCAAGTAATTCAGTAACAGAATATAATAGTATAATTTTATACCAACATGTCAGATTTAAGCTAAGCTAGAGATAATTAGAAACTGTTATAAGATTAGACCTTACCATTTAACATCAGAAGATTGTCAGTCCCCGGATGTGGATAACTCAAGCGACCTTAAAAGAAAACAAAAACCAAAGAACAAAACAAATGCAGAGGTTTTAGCTATTATGCTAGGAAAAATAATGAAAAATCACTGCTTAGAATTTGCCTAAGGGAAATAAAGAGCTAATATTTAACTCCAAGCACATTAACCAACAATACCCTTGACCCAAGTTAAAGCTGACAAGAACAGACTTCTTAACCTTAATTCTCTGGTCATAAGATCCGCAGTGTACTTTGGGATCAGCTCCAATAGGATAAAGCCACTTTTTGTTTCATGACACCCAGAAACAGTGCTGACTGCTTTAGTCTTCTCTTTCACAGAGACTGTGAATAACTGCACTATGTGCATTGCTTAACAGAGTGGCATTTCTACACTTTCGTGCTTCTCTACTGAATCAATTTAAGAAAAATCATGTTAATAGGAATTAAGGCATGAAAATTTTATTAACCGATTTATGACTGCATCTTGGCGTATTTCATATTACCCTGGTATGTAATATATTTCAGTAAGTCTAGAAAAATTAGAGTACTTGCTTATCTACAGAACCAACAAAATTAAAGATTATTATAGATACCATTTTCAGCATTTTAAACTGAATAAAAAATTACATGAAAACATTATATCCTGACATGAGAATTTTTCAAGAATTGCATTTTACTAGACTGGTGGCATGTGATACTTCAGTAGTTAAATGAATGGTTTAAAATGCACAGCTGAAATGCCTGCTACTACAAATTCCTTTTTATTAAAAGACACTTTCTGTTTACAGGAAGCTGCAAACATACCAGTAGTGCACACTGACCTAGAGAGACATTTACAATAGCTGCTGTGTTTGGAAAAAGTGTGGTTTAATGTGCAAAAAACTGCATTGCCATCTATCTTGCTATTCAAATATACTTGCTTGCTTATAATCTGAAGAATATATATATATGTGTGTGTAAAAATACTGTGACTTAAACACGTAAATCTTTTGCAGGAAATGGGAATGCTCGTAGAGGCATAAAGAACCCAGTCTGGAAGCAATGGGCATGTAGAACTCACACAGGTTTAAAGGGTACTATATGCAGATGGCTTACAAGAAACAGAAACCACAGGAAAAAAAAAGAAAACCAAATCAGCAATCTACATACTAAGGCCGTCTAGCAATTCTTATCATACTCTGATTGGTCCCCTACTGCTGGTAAACCCATGAGCTTAGCATCAAGGCTAAAAATTTCTTGATATAGTTCTGAGTCCCAAGGAACATCTTTGGGGTTAAATAAAAAACATTTTGCTGTAATCTGTAAATAATAGGGTTTAGGTTTTGCTCTTCTCCTTTAAGGAACCAACACAGTAATTTTCTGCAAAAAATAATTTGAAAATATATACATTGCAAACTGAAACTTAAAATGTCAAAATAGCAAGATTAAGATAATTTAGGAAATTTTGTTCAGCCTTATAATTCACAGGCATTGTGGCAAAAAGATTTTTATACAGCTATGTACTATTTCTCTTCCCACAGATTTTTTTATTATAAGAATGGATGGTATCAGAACACCTGCAGATTAGTAAGAACAATTTGCTGTTGAATTTGGGAGCACTGAAAGGCCAGGGCAGGCTCCTGGAGAAAGGCAGATGAATGCCACCCAGAAGGACTCTGCTGTCTTCTCTAATTTCTACAGAATCTTTGAGTAGGTTTAGGCAAAATACTAAACACAAACGTTTGTATGGGCCTCTGTCTTTATGTTTCTTGTCTTCAAGATGTCCAGTTTTAATGTATTTTTTCTGTCATACTGAACACCTACAACTATATGCAATGTTTCTCAGAACTATTAAAATTCTGCCTTTCTAGAAATGCATGCTGGTAAAATAGGGAAAAAGGCATCCTTAAATTGCAATTTGGGAGTGGCCACTGGTTTGCTCAGCCTGGTGTATAACAAATCACTTTGCTATACTTAGTTCTTTGCTCTATCAAGGCTAATACTCATTTGTCTAACAGCAAGAATTTCACAAGATCACTGTCATATCATGTTTATATACCTTGCTATAGAAATACGTGCAACAATATGAGCTGTTTCTTGCAAATCAGAATGCTGCATTTATCTAGAATAACAAAAGAAATAGTGAGACATTATCTCAAGCTTCCTCAAGTCTGCGGTGACAGTCTTTCTCCCTGTCTGAATTTGTCCTCTTTTCCTATTCAGCAAAAGAGAGAAAGGACAGGTTTTTTTCCCTGTAATTACATCATAAACAGAAGTCAGAATTAAGGCCCAGCAGGAGAGAGAAGCCCACCAGTGTCAACACCTGGGGAGGAAATCTTTTAAAAAATAGTAAATTCTAAGTTTTTAACTCTGGTTTTGTGTTGTTTTGCTTTTTCCCCCTTACAGCTTCACAAATAAGCTGCGTCTGAAACACAGATGCCAAGCTGAAATAATGAAGGACTTCTCACTAAGTGGAAGGGATGGAGTAGTGCACCAGTCAGCTGGGGCCACCACTGCAGCTAAAAACCCATTCTCGCTGCTCTGGGAGATGAATTTGTTAACTTAGATAATGAATGATTTCAAGGTTAGAAAGGAAAACAAGTAAGAGCAGTACCGAGTACACTGCTGTGTTAATACTTCTAAGTCTTATTTATATGGTTATTTCAATGAAATCACACTTTATTGCATTCTGATGAACTAAACTCCCTGTATTTGCTACCTGCTCTCATAGTTGGACCTGCAACTTTTAAAACGTTTTAAACATAGAATGTTCACTTGCTTTTCCAAAACAACTACCACTACTTATTTATAATCCCTCAGATTAATGTGCTGAAGTAAAATGCACTATTTTCTAGGGTGTCCATCTGAATGTCATGACATACATAAATTCAGAACATTACATGCATGGAACTGGGCTCACAATCAGTTTTATACAGAGCTCAGATCACAGTATTTTTTAACAGGTTATTCTTGTTAAATGGACATTTACTATATTAAACCTCACTTAAAATATCAGTATGTGCAATACAGAAGATGAGAGCACCATGTTGTAACAATTTGCTTCTATCACATACATATTTCTAGCTGGCTATTTTCACTGTATGTTGTTCAATGCATTAAAAAAAAAAGATACCATTTTAAGAACAAGGCATAAATCCTATCTAATCCCATCCTGCTTCAATGTCAGTAATCTAGAACTGTATAAACTATTCAATGATCTTCTAGCAGTTCCAGCAGCCTCCACCTACTTTAAAAGTAGTTTTAATAATAAAGACGATTTAGTAGTTTAAAATCAACTACAAATTAGTTAGAGAATATATAATATTTAAACAATAGACTTAATCCGTTCCTGAAAAATGCAAAGTAAATTAACTCACTATCTCTGTACAGAACTTGTCCACAGAACCCTAAATTTGTAACCTGCTGCTATATCTGGAACACAAATACAATACCTAATATTGCCATTCTGTATCAGAAAGATCATTGTGTTACTGAAATTTTCTCTGTGCAAATCTAAACTTGCAACTTCATCATGTAACTGCTAATTGATAATTCTCATGTACCATGGCTAAACTGAAACTAGCATTGCTAACAGGCAGGTATGCCTGACACTTCTTATGCAACTAGAGTTCTACTCAACCCAGCCTCCTCTTCCTTATCTAAACGTAATTAATATTAACAGAACTTCCTGCATATTTCTCAATGCGTTCCTCTGTAAGGACAGAAAAAAAATAAAAAGCTTCAAATAAATTTTGGTGGGCTAGTTTATCCACTAAATCCAATTAAAAGTCTTGCTAATCCAAACCATGAGGAAAGAGAAACAAACTTAGTTTTAGCTACATTTCTGTAATCTCATGTTGCTGATATGAGCAATACAAATTTAATTTTTTGTAAACTTCTTCTTGGCATACAGATGTAGTTGTGCTTGCCCACTTTTCATTTTAAGGCAAATTCACATCTACTTTTAGAAATGCAAACTTTCTATTCCTGTTTAACTAAACTGTTGGAGGAATCCCCTTATATTAAAACATGAATGCTTCAAACATTACTGACTCACAGATTCACAAGTTTGGTACTTCATGTGTACTCCCCCCATTTTTATAAAACATCTTTATGTGTTGCATGAAAAGACTAAGAAACAAAAATTCCTTACCCTTTTCCCTTTTTTTCAAGAGATCTCCTGACTAGAAGAAAAAAAAAAGCTTCCAAGTCAAGCTTTTCCCAGTAAGAGTGAATGGCTGAGGATCACAGCAGTTTCAGAAAGCACAGTTTTTGGAATCAGCGTAGTTAAGTCAACAGCACAAACCCATGTTTGGACAACACCTAGTTACAGAAAGCCTAGAGACTGCATTTTCCAATGCTTGCGTATGAATTATGCAAGTCAGAATGAGGCCAAATAGGTTTTCTTTGATAGTCCATCTATCTAGACAAATCAGTCTCTCAGTCTCTCTTTATCAGAAAGAGCTTCTATGACAGAAAGAAGAAACAATCTGTATGTACAGTTTCAAAGCCTTTTATGTAACTCGGGAGTGAATTTTTTCCTCTATATTTTTTTTCAGCCTCAGAAACTCTTTTCTGAGCACGATGTGAATTACTCTAGGAAGAAACTGCAGCTTTGAACTTTAGACCTTCATAACATAAAATATAAAACAAATGTCTTTGAAAACAAAACTTTCAATATGCAAAGAAAGAAAATGTTCCCTGTGCCATAGCCATTACTAGAGAGATGTTTAAAATGGCAGATAATGAATTCCATTAAATCACTGTCTCCTCAATACTAATTGATGTAGCTTAGAAGCACTGATTATATTTTGCATGCATTCGCGATAATCTGTTTCTGCCCAAATGCATTGACTTTCCTGCTTCTTGACTGCAAAATGCATTGATATTTGCGGAAGAGAAGAGGAAAAAAGAAATGCAAGCACACAAGTGGTATGTCTGAAGAGTTACACTAGCAATACCTATATATGTCAGACCACCAGTATTTTAATTTTTCTCTCAGAACCGGTTTAGGGACTATTAGAAGACTAAAAAGGGTATTTAAGAACAATGATATAAAAATTAATTAATTTAACTTCAGTTTATATTTCACTGGAATTGAATGGATGGGGTAATCTTAAACATTACTTAAGGTCTCGTTATGAAATGCATTTCATGAAAACTGCATGGGAAAGATTAGCTTTTATATGATCAGTATTTCTGCTGCAATGACGCGTGAAGCCAAACATCTTCTCCTTATTACCCTACCCTGAAGATATCTTACCAAGAGCTAAAAATTACTTTTCTTTTGACCATGTCTGTTGTAATGACGACACTTTGTCTAAGTGAAGCTAAAACTAGTCATTTATAAACAATTTTCTGGTAGTCATAAACTTAGCTTTCAGTGACTCATATTTGAAATAATTTTTTTCAAGTTCATGAAAGCAAAAGTGGTGAAATATGACTTGCTCCTAAAATGGATCTTGACATGCAAAACTTAAAGCTATGAGCTAGTACACAGACTGTCTGTTCTGCATTGTGCAGAATCTGAGACAAGATGCTTAGTCATACTCCAGATATTGTAAGCAGCTAAATCTGAAACACGTGCTTAAAATTCCAGGGACTTTCATTTTACTGCTGTGATCAGATATAAAAGATGCATTGTTTCAGTGTGCTTAGATTTACTTGAAAACTTGTCATAAAAATATTCTCTAGTTACAAAACACTCTTTAGTTGCAAATAATAATAATAACAACAACAACAATAATAATAATAATCATCATCATCATCCTGTGCATTCTGCAAGCAACTATGATGGAGTTTTAAGTAAATGTTAGATTTTCTGTGGTGAAAAGTCACAGAGACGGATAAAACCAAATTAGAGTTTCATGGTTGGCAGAGAAAAAAAAATGTTGCTCAGAAATTACAAAAATGCTAACTAATGGTGAAAAAATCAGAAGACAGTAGAGAAAAAGTAAAAGGCTGTTATAGCACTAGGTCTCTTCCTCCCATTTCAGTCTGTAAGGAACATTACTTGTGCCTTCCTGTTAGTAACGTAGCTTTTTCAGCTGAAATCACATCCACAGAGAAAAAATATCTTATCCAATCAACTTAAATAGCAGCACACAATTACACTATTTAAATTCAGTTGGCATGTGCATTGTTCTCTGGCACTTGAACAGAAAAATGGGTTTCCTTTGAGTTCATCACTATCTATGGCTTCCATCTGTTTTAGTTCAAACATAAAACTTAGCATAATTTTCACTGCCAGAACATGATGGTGAAACTGTTAAAAAAAATAAATCTCTTAACTGCAGACTGACACCATATACTCATGTCCCTAGAAAGCACAGATGGAAACTACTGAGTTTTTCAAGGTATCTATGTATGAACCAAATTAACTTTAAAATCTTAAAGCTTTGTCTTGTCTTACTCTCCTTGGAAAATTATTATTGGAAATACATAATTTTCATCTCTTGTAACATAATGAAATATGAAGAGATGAATAAAAATAAAAATTTTCAGTATTTTCTGTGCTCGCTGTGCCTCTGAAATCTCTTCTGCATTATAGAGCCAAAATTAAAACAGTGAGATGGCAGGGGGAACCAAGCAACCACTTCCATTTGTCATGTAAGCGTGCACAGAAAGAAGAAACAGACTGGTTTTCATTTTCAGGAATGTGAGAGATGCCAATGGCAGTATACTGCAGTAGAAGATCTTCATTCTCTAGCTTTATGCCTAACAGCAGCTCTCAGAGAGAGAAAGAAGTATTAGTCAGCTCCTGAGTGTGACAAATAGAAGCAAGAATGCTCTGTAACAAGAATGATACACCTGCTCACCTCGTCTTTGATGACATATGCATGCTTTTAGCACACAGCAGTTACCACAGGGCTAGTGGTTCACAGGTTTCAAACCTTTTGTGTCACTTAATCATGTTTTTCAAACATGTAGAATAGACAGTAACTGAATTTAATAATGGACTTAAATGACAAAATTGCTAAAACTGGAATTAATTCTCTCTAGGCAGTAAGAAAGAAGAGATTTAAATACACATAAGAAAATTTGGTTTCAGCTTCCACTTACTTTAAAGTGGAGGAAAATTAACTGTTTAAGTAAATGCTACATAGTTACAAATGCTTTGTAGAGACTTTCAGTTTGGGAAAAAACTCCAAACTTTTGGCTACATATTGTAAATCTTAAAATACTATTAAATGCTACAGGTCTTCCAATTGATTACACAGATCTTAAGAGAATCACGAGATGAGCAAGGTGTCCTTCAAATGAGGAGAACAATAGGCCCTTATGTGCCAATGTAATATATTGTAAGTATAGAAAGGTCTACAAATGGAGAATGGATGGGATCAAATAGTGTTGAAAAAATAGATTTTGATTGTTTTATTTTTTCAATTGCTTCAATACAGAGATTTAATTTCTACAAAGCAAGCCTGAAGTCATGGATAATGTTAAAATTAGATTGTGTTAGTCTAATTAGAACACCACAAATGAAATAACATTTGATCAGTCCAAGTAAAATGGTTCCCTACCCCGATGTTCAATAGTAAATGCTACATGAGAAAGTATGGAAAAGCAGAATTCACAAGAGTGAGTTAATGTACAATGAAGAGAGAAGTTAAAATCGAAGCCCACATATGCTAGCTATACGCTTACTGCAGTGGCCAAATGATTTAATAGAGCCCAGAAGGGTAAGAAGAACCAGCATTCTAAAGCCAACTGTATTTCTGGACTTCTTCAGATTGGATGCATTAGCATCCTCAGGCAGATTTGAAAAAAATATTTAAAAGGACAAAACCTGATATTATGAATGGACTTAGTTTTCTTTTCACCTTCCACTGCACAGAAAGGGAAAATTAACTGGCAACACTGGGGGTGGTTTGTTTTAAATAACTGTGTAACAATGTTTTCAATAAAAGATGGCTTAAGATTGACTTTTCATATATGTGAGAAAATAATTCATTTGCCATTTTAATATGAACCTAGAATTTAAATTAGCAATCAGTATTAATTCAAATATGCAAAATGGGTGACCCTTTTTTCTTTATTTAGCATAATAACATACCTTTAAGTGGATCATGCTCTGCTCTCATAATGTCAATAAGGGAGTTTTCCAAAGAGTGCATATTCAGACTGTCATACATTCTATTTCGATCCTAAAAGAAAACAAAAGCCTTAGTATTGGAACACAAATTCTGTAGTTTTTAACAAAAAACTTGAAAGGGAAACACAGTTCCTTCTAAAAGCTAAACAATCAGACACTCAAGATGGACAATGACACAAAATAAGATCTGATTTTATTAATAGCAATTTTAACAGCATCCAAATAGAAGACCAGAGATGCAGTGTGAAGAACTCTGCTGTGTATGCACTTGACAACCTGTGATTGCCTGTTTCCTTCAGAACTGCTTAATCAGTTCTAGTGATCCACAGCACAGTCATGCATTAGGCTGATTAATGAAGGAGACTAATGTCTGTAAGAGTTCAATGGCATTTCAGGCACAAGTTAAATAGTGAGTAAGGTGGGGAGCTACAGGACAAGGACAGTCATGTCACGTAAAAGAGAGTACTTTCTTGGTGTAGGCTGAGTGTCTGGCACGGGTCACCAGCCCCTGTTGAGGTTGTGCTTGCTGGCTTCAGGGCCTTTGCATACAAAGACTTGAGTTACAAATAGTCAGCACTTAATGGGTAGAGGTGGAAAATTAAAGCTAAACTATGAAAAGCAAATGTCACAAATCTTACTAATAGATTATCAGCCTTATAGAGGACAACTTCTTTAGCACATGAATATTAAGAAGTTACCATACTGTCTTTACAAATATTTTCACTGATGGTAATAAAAGTTATTGCAATGAACTATAAATGTTTTATGTGATTTTGTTTTACCCAAGACATTTTCTCCCATGTTTTCCAATACACCCAAGTTACAGAGACAGACAAAAGATGACTTCTAAATTCTTTGTGTTTCTGGGATACCTTCAGAAACTGAAAATAGTTTGTGTAAAACTATAATCTCTTCTACTGGCAAGGCTTCTGGCTAGACTGTACTGCACTTAAATCCTATAATCGTGCCTTAATTTTACTGTTGTCTTCTGTCTGCACTATACTAACTCAGCAGAGTAGGATGAAATACATCATATACATCCCAGGACTGGTGAAATTCCCTAACGATGCAGCCAACCACTTGGTGTGTATATAGTGGGGACAAAAGGTATCTGACCCACACTCACTGTGACTTTCCATGACAGTTCAGCAGAACACAGATTCATTTCAAACTACATCCCTCAGCAAGCAGGTATTCTTCACATTGGAGGAGTAAAAAAGCAAGCTTTCAAACAGAAGTGTTCTATGAATCAAACTATGACTTATGATCAACTTTGCCAAGACAAACCATGATGAAACTAGGGTTTTGCTTTCATCTCTTTCTTAGAAAGTTTAGTCAATGTAGCGATGAAGAGGGGGAAACCTTTTTTCCCATCTCTCTCTACCTCAAACAAGTAAAGAGAGTAATGGACTCCTGTTGGGTAAGCAATCTGTTAGAAAATAAAGGATCTGATCAAATTAATATTTCTGGAAGCCCTTGGACAATTTTAATGATAAACTAAAAAAATAGGTTTCTCTTGTCTCTGCTACATCCCAGACCAAATGCCACTGATAACTTCGTGAGGTAATCTTCAATCTGGTTTGAATGCTAAGAAGTCACCAGCACTATTTTAGTTCACAGCAACCTTTACTTTGGGACTGTTTGGCTTTCATTCAGTTCTTTAGTTGCCCTGAGAACCACCAAAATGAAACTGAAGTGACTAATCTGATTCTATGCCCTTACAGGTTTGTTTCTCAATAGCACAATGAAAAGAACCTGCTTACCACAGTAACTGTGAGCAGTGACCGAGCTGGACCTGTTTCCTACTGTCCCCTAGCATTCATAATGTATCTCATCAGGATTTTTAATGAAGTCTTAAATTCAGTTTAAGACACTAGCTGGTAGGTAGTAAATGCTCTTGCAAAAGCCAACACTGAATAAAGACAAAACATGCTTTGCTACCTCTGTAGCTGACAAAGAATTAGTATTGGTAAAAACCAGACTGAACTGCATATGGTGTTTTATCTTTGTTATAGGCTCATTACATATTTTGGTTTTTTTTTTTTTTTGACCACTGCTACATACATATTTGTTGAGGTAACACATGGCTGTCTGGGAAATGGTCATCATTACAGACTTAATGACACTGTGGAGCAGGAACCTGTAAGAAAAGGCTCAACCATGGTTAACTCCTATTTGGTCCTAGATCTTACAGAGAAAAGTAAAACATGTAACATGTGTGTGCTATTGATTTGTAAACTGCTTCACTGGGTGACATGGTGCAATGACTCTAACTTTACCCTTGCATCACTGTATTTTTAAAGTTCCATGTATCTAAAGCGAAAGGCCTTGGCATTGCTAAGAAGCAGAAGAAAGAGTAAGTTTTTCCCATCCTTTTTACACCTCAGAAGTTTGTGGTTTGTTTCCTAGAATTGCATTACTTAATTTTGGGCAGTGGAAACATACAGTGGGCAGGCACCACACAATATAAAAATGCTGTGAATACACTGCGGTAGAGCAGGATTTAAATATGGGAATTGCATTCCACTATCCCACTACCCACACATTACACTATCCACTCGTGAGTTTGGGTAGTATCTTGCTAATCAGTGCTTTAAAATTTTAATCTTTATTCTAAATCACACTGATGAATCGCATGCTATAAAGCAATATTATCTAAAATGTAACTATCTCTAAAGAAGTAAGTCATGCTGTGGGTACAAGGTTCGTTTTAAATCTTTGTGCATCTCGGCTTTATAATGCTACAACACTGCTTTGAGCTCCCTGAATATGTACACCGTATTTTTAAAGAGAACAGTTATCATCTATGCAAACAGTTATCATCTATGCAAAGCAGAACTTAGAAGTATTGCAGTAATACAGGTCACACACCAGCAAGCATTTTCTAGAAAGGTCTGTTGAAAAGTTTTACTAGAGCGTGCACTATTACATCAGAAAACTTCCTTTACAGTTTTGGTCAGTTTTGGGGACCAAAGCACAAAAAGCACTACCACTAAACGCAATTGTTCCAGATCTCCATGCATGTGGAAACAGTCGCAAGAATTATGATTACCTTTAGTTTCATTATTTCAACACAACTGATAAGCAGTTATCTTCTAAAACAACCTGGACCTACTTTTAAAACAACACTGAAGTAGTTCCAAAAATTAGAACTATTTCCATGTTGTCTTAAAGGTAGTTCCAGATAGTTTTGGATGATAACTGCTTATCAACCATGCTGAAATAATGAAACTAACGATAATCAATAGTGCAAAGGCACTGATACAAAAGCATGTATATTAATAAACGTTTTCCATCATCCTGACTCCCAAAGCACCTTTTGTTCAAGGTTGAATTTTTGTACAATATTTTTCATTTCCTTCAGCTTGTGGCTCATCAATCCTATGCTAAGAAGCAAATGAACTCTTGCTGTGCCAGAAGGTCTGTATCTCAGTGGAATGTCAATATGTAATGCTAGCTCTTTTCCCTCAGAGCTGATTGTTACCTTCTCCCAAGCACTACATATTCTCAGACTAGTTCTTTAAATGTCTAAACATTTGAATCCTGCTTGACCTACCTTTCCCATATCAGAATCACAACTGCATTCATACAGCAGAATTGAAAATGTAGGTTTGGTACAACTGCTACAGACTCTGAGCAATAGGGCTAAGTAAAAAATTGTCTATGTAAGAAAGTTTACAGAAAAGTGGTAGTTATTTTAGGAATAGGAGAAGCACAAAATATCCTCCCCACAGAATACAAGTGCTAGAAGAAGCTTTTTACAAACAATGGGGACTACTTGAGAAGTAGTCCCCAAGCCTAGGGCAGCTTTCTCTGAAGAGCAAGTTTCATTACTAAACTGACAAACAAATAGTTTTTTCTTGGCGGTATATTTAGGACTTCTAAATATACCCGTGCAATTTATGCAAAGATTATCCTGTTTAAGTATTTGCAGAAACTGCAGTCACATCTCTAAGTTTATATACTGTCACTTACACATAAATCAAATTGAAGAACCAAAGCTATTGAGTGGTGAATACTTCTGCTAATTTTTAACCACAAACACTGAAAACCGACATTCATAGTTAAGAAGCTTGACGACTCTGAATTTTGGACACATGCTTTAAGCTATTATTTGTAGGACTACTTGAAGTAAAAAATTAGACTGCTAACATAGGTATTAAAATCTTTAAATAGTAGTATCTTTAAGATAGGATTTTTACATGTGTATTCATATTCTAAAGAAATGTAGCACCATGAGATGGGGCCTGAAGACAAAAGTCATAAAACTTATGGTCATTTCAAGTATGGTCTTACTTGGCTGCAAAAAAGGACTTTGTAACTTTGACCTTGATGAATTAATTGAGTTTGTAAAAAGCTACATTAAAGAAACCTTTCTAAAATTGCTTCCCAAACTAAAATGTTAACAAGTTCCATTCTTTCACCTTAAACCTGACCCCTGAATAAAAATGTGCTTTGAGACTAGAAAGTGACAGTTGATTTAGTAATAAAGTACCCACACTTTAAAAAGTACCTGAACATAGTATTCAGTGTTAATGCTAGCAGTAAAAACCTAATAATTCCTACATACATATTCTAAAATATCTCTGCCAACATCTAAACTTCAAGTCATTCTCATTTTAGTGAGGACATACTATAATCATAAGCCCCTTGTTGAAACCATAACTAGTGTAAATGAGAAACTTAATATGAAAACCTATTGAAACTACAATTTCAGCTCTACAAAAAAGCAAGGAGGCAGGCTTAAAATAGACACACAAAATTGCTTGGTTACTTTTCACAGTGTCATTAGTGGTAAAGATGAACTAAAGATGTCTGGTAGACATCTGTGAATGGTCAACCTGACAACAAAGAGTTTAAAGTTAAAATGACACAATCAGCTATGTAATGTAAGCTAACTAAATTGAGCCTCAAATGCACCAAGAACAGGTCCTGTGGCAAAGACACACCTACTTGCCAGCTACATAAGCATTAAAAATGAACAAAAAATCCCAGTACTAGAGTACTTCAGCTCAAGAATATGTATTCATAACTTGGAAACAACCAGACACCCTATGGAGATCAGTAAAGTCTTGGCAATCTTAATTTACAAGGCCAATCTGGAAAATTTATATATTAATAGTTTCAATGAAATAACTAAAGGGACAGTTAGACATTTGAAGTTGTTATTCAAGTTTTGGGTTCCTCAAACCCCTGCCCCACCATCTAGAAATATCCATACACTCTTGAGTACTTAAGTGCAAACACAATTTTGGATTGATCTTAGGTGAGAACATATTAATTTTAACTCAGAGAACAAGGTTAGATAAGCTACTCAGCATATCCATCACTGCTATACTGTTAAATATACTGTTAAATATTTTGTTGAATTTTCATAACTCTGATTTTTTATTGCATTACTAGAATGAGCTATATAACTGAAGCAAATTTAAATAACAGGAGAAAAGTCTTAGCTCACATGAAGTCATAAAAACATTCGTATGGTAAGCCACACAAACTTCCCTCTAACTGACTCCTTTGAAAGGTTAATCTGTGCAGCTCCTAATACTATTTTTCAAAGGTTGTGATCCTGAAGTTAAAAGCATGGCTGTAGACTGCTTTGCCCAATTAGAGATATCCCCAGTATGGTCCTCAAACACAAATATCCGGGTTTGTGTGTTATTTTAATCAGTCCAGGGCAGTTAATCTACTGCATTAAAAACCCTGAAACTGTCCTATTCCAGCACAGCTGGAACTGTTCTATTCCAATAAACTGGTAAAGCTGAGCTTATAGATCAGTGTTTGGACAATTATACTACTCTGAAGACTAAGAAAACTTTGCAGCTAGATAATCTCAATGCCTTCAAATTTAACATCAGCTGCCAAACACTCAGCACTTCTGAAAAACTGGGCCACACATTTAGGAGTCTAAACATGGCATTAAGAATTCAACCTCAGCAACTTGCTGTTCACCTAATATTCACTGGTATGTGTACCATCTAGATTAGCCATTTAAACTGTTAAGCTGTATTAAATTGTACTAAAACTGTCATATTGAAAACTTGAAATTCACCAAATGCAAGTGATTCTAAGACAGAAGAACATGACAGCAGCTTAATTTAAATATCTAAAACTAACTCATGTTGTGACATACAATCTTAAACCTCATTTTGTTTTTCAATATATATTGCTTTCTTTGAAAACTTGAGCACATTTCAAAACGAAATAGAAAACTCTGCATTTGTGCAAGATGCTACCTTACCATATCAAGCCCCAGCTGGAGAGCTATTTTTAAACACAGAATAAGAATGCTCAGCTTTTAGGACCACAAACATTACACAGTATTTGTTTGAAAAAACAGGAAGGACAAATCAAGGTGAAAACCACCCAGACACGCACTGTATTTCCTTAATTCAAAAGAAACACAAAAATTAAATTCATGTTCACAGAATGCAGTGTTTTTACTAGAATGAAAATAGTTGAACACTGATGTGTAGCATTAAACTTTTTAAACAAATTTTAGTAAGTTTATTTGGAAGATGGTAAGAAAAACTAAGCTTGCAGTCAAAATAAGGTTAGCAGATATTGCAATTCTAAAAAATAAAAAAAAATAGAAATAGTTGATTATTTTCCTCATACAAGGAACATAAAAAATAAAGGATATACGAAACACTGATCTCTGTCCTTGCGTTTGGTCCACAGAAACACCCGTAGCATGTTTTTGGGGGAAAAACACCAGTATCAGGGGTTAGAAATATATTTTCGGCTTTGAATATAATCAGGGTTGTTTTTTTTTTTGTACTTTGGGTCAGGGAAAGAAAGAATATTCATATTATCTGACTTCTTGAAAGGCAATGTAAGTGCCTAAAGTGGAATATCCCAGGGGCTGTGTAAGGTCAGTGGTGCCAGGTATGTTCTTCTAGAGAATTAGATTATCTAAATAAGGAACCTAGATTCTCTCTAAGGAGAGAGAAATAGGCCCCTCAATTAAATGCTTAAGTTGTACAGTGTCAATACTTGACAAGATTCCTAACCATTCCTTTAATGATTCAAGTAGAAGGCAACAACCCTTCCCTATATGAAGTACCTATAATGGTGGAAGCAGTATGGCTGAACTTAGACAAAATTATGTCTACAAGTTTTATGTCTATGAAAGAACTTTATTTGATGCAGTTTGTATTATCTTAAAATCCTGAGAAAGGCAAAAAAGATTATCTCAGTGCATCACGTAAGTAAGACTTGGCTACAGACTTACTTTGCTCACGTTTAAATCAGTGGTGCCATGATGTTTAATAATTTTTACTTAAAAAACAAACTGTTGAACTTTAAAAAGTCCTGAGATGTCTTTCATGACTTCTGTAAGAAAAAGCAGGTTTGCTCCAACTAATGTGGCCATTGTGAATTCAACTTCACATGGGATATGTTTCAGTTTTAACTAGGAAGTACAGAAAATCTGCTTTCATCCTTACAAGCAATACACATAATAGTTTACTCAGTTATCAGTAATGACATTCATTGTCACTAGTATGTTAGTTTAATGTCAAGAAATATTTTTTTCATCAGAATTGATGTCAGTTCTATTCTGGGGACCACACATCAATGCAAACACCAAAGAATAAAGAAGTCTGATGGAAGGGCAAAGCTTCAAATTTGCATACAATTTCTCTGTGGTTTATCTTGTTTGCATGAGGTACATGATTTTCAGAAAATGGATGAGCAGCTGGCATGCTGAATGCTATCTGGACTTTGAAAAATATACAGCATTTTAAAAAATGGTAGCTGAACATTAAAGATCTACACAAAGTTAATCCCTGAGAGCACTAGCTTTTCTAAGCTGTTTTTAATTGCTAAGTTTGAGCTAGCTAAAGTTTGGAGGAGGGGTGCTTTGTCCCCTACCCTATAATATTATTAATGCAGTTAGCCCAAAGAAATAAGTATTCTGCAAAACTGTGAATGATGCAGTATGTATCCAACATGCATGCAGAGATGTGTTTGCTCTATGGAAGCTTGGAAGTGATAGATACCTTCTACAAGCATATAAATGCTTTTGTGCTAGACTTTCCAAATAGCAAAAAAATTTAATTAGTACTATTTTTTAGTATTTTGTGATATTGCTACTGTATCTTTAAGAATCCTCAATCTAAATACCACAGCCTTTTATGGAAAGAGACAAGCACAGTACAAATCAGCAAGATGGGTGTTTGACAGCATTGCAATTGCCAACAAGTCCTGATGAAAAGAAGCACGAGCTCCAAGCTCTATTTAACTTTTTCATTATGACTTGCAAAATGTAACAGTCATCACAAGGAATTAATCATATAACAATAGTGCAGTAACTGAAAAATAAGAACACGATTTCAGTGTAGCGAAGTAATTTATGGAAACATCTAGTGTTTCCACAATAGCAGTAGATAACACCGCAACCCTTCAAAGAGGTTTATTTTTACTGTGTTCTGCAACTATGACTTTATACACGTCAGGGAGATTTAAGCATAGACAGATCAACAGCATAAATATAGCCAAACAGGCCTATTTAATTGGTGGGTCTGGTACTCATACGTATGACGAACAATTAAAATGAAGCATGGCCAACTTCTCACTTTGACATTATTGTTTAAAAAAATCTCCCAACCCTTAAACAGAAACATTAAGGTCTTATAAAATTAAATAACAAGGATTTCTTTCCTACCCTATTACACAGAAATTATTTAGACAATAGCCTGAATGCACGAGACACTTGTTTAGACATAAAATGAGTTCATCTATATTAGATAACCACTGTAGAAGCTTCTGAAAGTTCAAAATATTGGTCATATGGACTTGTAAGGCATATTGGATAAGCAAATACATTCACAACTTGTGCTTAGCTGCATATGATTTCCAGTGTATATGCAACAGCAGTTTCAATGTATGACGGCATTAATATTTTTAAAACTGTTCCTTAGGCTAAGATCTTTGTTTACTTTCTACTATTCTTGCCGCTCTGCACTGCAAAGTATTACCTATCTGTAATCTGTTTTCCTTAACAGCACACAATTCCTGAATAATACCTGATTTCTTTCTCTCATCTTTCTACCCACACACAAGATTATTCAACTATGATATTCCAGCCAGAAAGAATACTTAATGGAACCTTTCTTCACAGCGTGGACGGAAAGTTTTCAGGTCCAAATGTACACACTTGGAGCATGACATCAGCATGTCCAAAAGTCACATTAGCTTCAAAAACACTGCAAGTATCAGAGCTCACCTGGACAATGTCAGGACATGGCCTCCTGTGCCAAATTCACCAGAAGAATGGTAAGAAAAAAACAGAACTCTACTGGGAAATCTGGTCCCAAGGAGCATCCTTTTGCCACTACTTCAGCTACATAAGCATTATATTGCTATTTATGCAAATACAGCTCAAATGTGGTCACAATTACGACAAATGAAAGGCCTCCGCTAACAAGGAGTGACTAAATTAATATAGGTAAAATAACATCTTACCAAGAGGTTACTGAGGCTGAAGTGACTTACTTAAAAGTCACATAAGATGTGACTGGCAAAATTCAGGAGGTGAATCCAGATCTTTAGCTCTAAGACACATCCTTCTGTTTAACACTTCTAAATCACAGGGCTTCCAGACAAAACAGAACATAAAAGGTGCTAAAATGTGGTGGAAAAAGATCTCACTAACACACAAATGTCAGCGCGGAATACCAGTAAAAGACAATCATGACAAAGACTCAAGAGCCATCTACAAAAGTAAGAAAACCTATGTACAAGGACAAGCAAACAAAAAAACCCCAAAACCTGAGGTTTAAAGGGATTTGTAAGGATATAAGCATTACCATAGGCAGAAAATATTTCCCGGATTAAACATACTAAGTTTTATTGCTTCATCAGTGCCTACAGTTTGTATTTTTCTTGATAATCAATACTCTTATTTAACTGTGAGAATCATATATTGCTAAATACTCTGAACATGTGGGGATTATTTGCAATTTAAGACTAAAACTAATACAGAAATGCAACTTTCAAACCAAGTATGAGGGCTGCAACTACTGTTTAATTCTCATTTTAAATGAACGAAGTAAAAACGCTATGCAAGACTATGAACACACCAGGTACATACCATCCTTACCTGCAAAGGAAGGAGAGTATTACTGTTGGTGTCAGTTCGGAAAACATTATCTTCAATCCACGATTTTGGTGTCAGTGATGGAGTAGAGCGAGTAAATTTAGGAGGAGCTATGACATTACCAGAAAAGGGCTTCTTCAAAGGAGAGATCTGGTTCATAGTTCCTGGAATTCCCATGTTTCCAGTTCTACGGTGGTCTCTGCCATGCATTCCTCCCCAGGATATATTTCCTGTGCTCCAGCCGCTGCTCTGATTGCTCCAGGGTGACTGCTTCAGAAGAGGCTAAAAAAGAAAGATTAATTTATATTATTTTGAAAATACTTGAAATGTTTTTCTACTTTAAAAAAATGTACAAAAAACCAAACCCCAAAACAACCAACCACCAAGTAAGCAATTTGCAGAGATTTCTACAAACCACTCTCTTCAGATAACATGTAAATTAGTTACTGAGGTAAGGAAGAAAACACAGCTTCATTAAAAAAGAAGTTATTCTTACTCCCCCATATGTCTCCCCAATAAACACCACAGTACTTGTGCAGGCAATTTTGATTATCATTTTAGTAACTGGTAGCATTCTTTAAAGATTTGCACAGGAAAAATTCCAGGATGTAAAATCATGTTACAAAAAACCCTGAGACCAGTTTATCATACATTACTTGGTATTGTATGGCGAGATCTCTGCATCAATAACGAAGAATTTCAGAGATCAATTTTAAAAATTATTATTATAATAATATTTATATTTCTACTAATAATTACTTCTACTCAATGAGTAGTAGTATTTTGCTACAGTGAGGAGAAATTTAAAAATTAAAATGGCAGATTTAATTCCCCCCCACCAGTATTTTGAATATCATTGTCTCAGTATTACCATATAAGAGCAAAAAGAGCACTGACTACTGTACAGAGAATCTGTTTGAAGGAGCTATCTTAACATTTCCACATTAAAATGCATTATTCTGAAGCCATTGCTCAAATATTTCTGGAGTAATGAATGGAATAATTTCTGGAGTAATGAATCTGTGGGATTCTGCAGGGTGTACTCCAGAATTTTTTTGAGGATTTTTTCCTCTATATAGATATGGTGTATCTTACACCTACCTAAATGCGCTTATATCTGACAAGTGCACTATATTCTCTAACATGAAAATGGAAGCAATTTTTAGAAAGAAGGTTTTTAAAAGATTAAGTTTTTATTCCTAAGCTACAACTTCTGCTAAAAAGTGACCTATAGTGGTTGTCATATTACCAAGAGGTGGACCCACTGAGCATGACTGACAATGAAGAACTGCATTTATCTTTAGTAGTCTCAAACCTGACTGTTCTTGGAAACACTTTTTCTCAAACATAGAAATGGAGTGGGGGTGTGTGTGATGATTCTAAATTCAGTTCTGTGAAGTGAAAACACGGAACTTTTATCTCCAAGCTTAGCTGCAAGCAGCCCTCAACCTGCAATTCTAATAACTTAAAAATTTAAAGCATGTCAATATGTTATGTATCAGGTAAAACAGAACATTCTAAAGATAGGAAGATAAAATTGTAACAACACCCCCACCACCCTCACCCCCAGAAAACAAACCAAAAAACCACTAAAGCCATTCTTGGTCAAGTAATCAGGAAAACATCCTATTCTATATAATTATAGATAATTACGTTGTAAAACTTGAATACTTGCGTTGGAATTTTGGGAGAGGCAGGCACTCTATTGTGAAACAAACCTTAAGAGATACTGCCAAATGTTAACAAGCCTCTAATATTGCTAGCTATGCTGTCATGGCACTGTTTAAGTATACCCACAACTTGTAAGTGAGAGAAAATTCCTGTACACCTCACTGCTGGAGAATTGCTTTGGAATTTGTTTGAAGAAGGTTATTATAAATGTTAAGGACAACTAGCTCGTAATCATAATGCATTAAAATCAGTTTTTGGACAGGCACACAATGTGAGATTCCAGTTCTGATACAAATGGATCTCCACCGATAAAATCTGACATGATTTAATACTAAAATGAAAAAAAAAAAAAAAAGATGAGGCCTATACAACTTCAGCCTTTCATAACTGAGCAAATTATCAGAGCAAAATGGGCTTGTAATGCAACAGCTGGTAATATTAACACGGATTTGCTTCTCACTGATTTCTTATAATATTTTGTTCCAATAAGAAACGTAAACTTCCATTTTAACACGGGATCATTACAGCCCTCGATTGAAATCGGTCACAGAACTACAGTAACTTGAAACGCTGCGCTGTCCTCGGATACACATTCAAGCAATGTCAGTCAAAACCCCTGAAAAGGCAGCACGGTGTCAACTTTCGCATCTGAACCTCCTCTCGGCGACCTGTGCCCGTCCGCTCGAGCCCGACCGAGGGCCGGTCCGAGGCTGGGGAAGGGGCTGCCCGGGGGGGCGGCGCCGGCTGGAGCTGTCAAGCTCATTGTTCCGGGGACACCGCGCCCGCCGCGGGCGGCTCCAGGGGACACGGGGGCGTTTTCACGGCGAAACTCCCTGAGACCAACGGGAGCGTTTACTCCTTTTTTAAGAGGAAACCCTCTCTTCTCGTCCCGAAAAAATCCCCGGCGTCCCTCGATAGGCGACGGCGCACCGAGGAGGGCCGGAAGAGCCACCCGGGCACCTGCCACCCGGAACAGGCGGGGAGAGTCGCCGGGAGCGGGGCGGTCGCTGTCCGCAGACCCCTCCGGCCCGACCCCTCCGGCCGCCCGGCGCCGATCCGGGCGGGGGGCGCAGGTGCCCTCCCTCCCGCCGGGCCGGCCCCGCCCTGCCGCCGCCGCGCTCCCGCCGGGCTGTCACCGCCGCGCAGCCTCGCCCGGCGCTGGCGAGAGCGAAGCCGCCCGGCTCCCGCGGCCGGCCAAGCGAGGGCAGCGGAGCCCCCGTCCCTTCCCCGCGTTCCCCCTCCCCGCCCCGGGGGTCCCCGCCGCGGCTGCCGCCCGGTACCTGGTGGTGGTTGTAGGAGTTTCGCTGCTGCAGGAAGGCGGCGGCGGCGGCCGCCGCCTGGTGTTGGTGCTGGAGCTGGGGGCTCACAGGGGATCTCCGGTTCTGCTGTTGCTGCTGCTGCTGCTGAGGTAAATTCATCTGCGGCGGCGGCGGGGGGGCGGCGGCCGAGAAGGGGCTGCTGAAAGGCCCGGCGCAGGGGTTGTGAGGAGACACCGGCGAGAAGCTCTGGAAGAAAGCGGGGTTGATCGATGACGGTATCCCCGGATAGAAGCTGGTCTCGGACTCCGGGCTCGGGGGCGGCATCGCGCTGATCTGCCCGCCGCCGCCGCCGCCGCTGGAGACCGGAGGCTGCTGCGTCTGCTGCGGAGGCGGCGACGAGGTCTGCACCGACCAGGGGGTGCCGAAGCCGGGCAGCGGCGGAGGAGGAGGGGAAGCCGCCGAGGAGGAGCCGCCCCCGCTCTGGTGATGGGGGCTGGGGATCTCCGGGCTCTGCAGGCTGCTGAAGCCAGAGCCGAGCCCGCCGGGCAGGAGGTTCCCGGGGCTGCCCAGTAAGTGGCTGTTCGGGGGGGACTCCATGGGGGGCAGCTTGGCTCTCGCCTGCAGATGAGGAGACGGAGGCGGATTCACGCAGGAGGCGGCGGCCACCCCCACATTGGGGTCCGCGGATGCCGATCCCCCCGGGCAGGAAGGGGCGAGCCGCTCCGAACCCCCCCTGTCCGCGCTGCCCTGGTGCTCGGCGGGGCCGACGGGCCGGTGGTGCGGGTGATCCCCCGTCCGCGGCGGCTCCTGGGGGTGAGCGCTGAGGAGCTGGAGGTGCTGCTGTTGCCTGTGCTCCTGCTGCTGGTACTTGTCAGTGGGGTGGCTGAACTGCTGCTGCTGCTGCTGCTGAGGGGGGTGGTGATGATAGTCTGGGGGGTGGTGGTTATTCAGGGGGTGGCTGCTGCCGAGCTGGGCTGGGCTGCTGAGCTGCTGCTTAAACTCTTTCCTCTTCTGGCTCAGCTGAGGAGGCGGCGGCTGTGGCTGCTGCGCTTGCTGCTTGTTTAAATCCTGGTGGGGGCTGAGACAGGGTTTAAAGTCAGAGGAGGGGTGGCCGAGAGGGGGGTGTCCCGACGCGGGGCTGCTGCCCAGCCTCTCGCTGCCTGGCTGCTGCTGCTGTGTCACCCCCAGGAGCAGCTCATCCTGCATGTTTTGATGATGCGCAGCAGCGGCCGCTGAGGGGAAACAGGGAGGGCAGCGGCGACCCGGCGGACGCGCTGCCGGACGAACCGGCTACAGCGAGCGGCAAGGGGCAGGACGAGGAGCAATGAGGCGAGGCGGCTGCGGCCGCTCCGGGAGGGGAAGGACCCGGCGGTGGGCAGGGGCTGGGGTGGCCGTCTGCGGGAGCTCCCCTGGCACCGGCTCGGCGCAGAGGTGAGCCCCCACCCCGGCACACTAAAGAGACAAAGATAATTAATAATCTTTGTTGCGAAGTGTTGGGGGGCGGGGGGAGAGTTTAAACACCCGCCTATCGCTAACCCCTATGTAAGTCCCAAAATAGCTAATTTATAGAATAAAGCTCTCTTCTTTGCCATCAACGCCACTGTATTGCTTTAAAAAAATCGTAGCTTTTTGATAACAAGCCCATTTTTATCATTGATTTCTTTTTCCTTTTCGTTTACTGGGACCCCCGGTAGGGCGGCCCTTCCCGCCTACAGTAGCACCCACAGGGATCCACTAGATCAGGAATCCGCCCGGACAGGTCACTGCCCCCGGACAGCAACTCCTCCGTCCAACCCCCCAGCCGCCACACCGCAACGCAGGGGGAGAGCGGGGCATTCCCAGGCCTGGCAGTGGCGGGGAGGGAAGGAGGGAAGGCGGGGAGGCCGCCGGTACCTCCACAGGGCAGGCGACCCGGTCTCCTCAGCGAGGCTGCTGCCGCCCCCCAGCCGCCGCCGCCCCCGCCCCGCTGCCGGCTCGGAGCCGCCGCGGCGCCCTTAAGAGCACCGGAACATCCGTCACAGTGGCGTCACAGGCACCGCCCCAGCCCGGCCGCTGGTAATGAGCATGTGGGCCTGCCCCTCATGAATAATGCATCGGGCCGGGGGCCCGCCCCCCGGCGCCGACGAGCCGGGTGGGCGCTACCACTTCAGCCAGGGGGAGGTGGCAGCGCTGCGGGCCGCTTGGGTGGGGAAGGTACTCATTGGGCTTCGACGACCTTTCTACAGTCAGGCGAGAAGCACCTGAAATAAAGCCATTTTATTTCGTTTTGCGGCAGCGGGTGCGATCGGCTTTTATCCCAACAGCCTGGGCGGGGGCAGCCGGGACGCCGGTTCCTTCTGCCGCCTGCCATACCGTCAGGCGCTCAGTCGGGACCGGGGGGTGGGGGGATCGCCCCGCCCCTTCGCCTCGCGCCGCTCATTTGCATTGACGCACGACCGCGCGCCACGGGCGGACGGGGCGGGGCGGGCCGGGGGTGGAGCGCGAGCGCGGCGGCACGAGACGGGCCGGGCGTCAGGGCCCCGCCCAGGCCCGCCCCGGCCCCGCCCACCCCGCGCGCCGTGTCCCTGTTCCGTGTGGGATCGGTGCGGGGCTGTCCCTGTCCTGTGGGCACTGCAGCGTGCCAGGGATCCCGCGGGAGCCTGGGCTCGTCACCCCTTCCCGCCGCACGCCCGGGGCCTGCCAGCGAACCGTGTTAGCTGGGCACCTCAGAGACCCTCAGAGACGAGTTCGGGTGGAACCCGTGCTGGGGTGTGGTGGCACGGGATGGTGTCTTCTGTGGTATTCCAGTGTCAAAGGTGGGGTTTCACCCTTTCTGTACAGTGGAAGCACAGTTCTTGGCAGCTGTTCAATGTAAACAAATAAATAGTTAAGCACCTACAGATATAATGATGTAGATGTATATGTCCCTGAAAAGACTAAGACGAGTGGCCTCTCTTTGTGCTCTGGGAATGCTGTAGCTTAGCAGTGAAAGAATTCATACACGGCTGTTGAATGTGTGAGCACATGGGGACAGTGTCATTATGTGCTTGACCTGTTGAACTTTTCTCTAGGCATCAGTCTGTGCCCACTATCAGTAACTGGCTGGCTGCGTTCCACCTGCCCCACGGACCTTTGGTCTGATCCAGTGCAACAGTTCTTAAGTCTGTATGTGTTTTCTATATTAATATAAAACGTAGAGGGAAAAAAAATGTTTCAGAATCTCCAGTTGTCTCTCACGTGCTTGTGAACCTGTGGAGGTATGTGTTGGGAAATCCATGCTACCCTGTTGGGTTAATATAAAAACGCATTTGCAGCATAGAAGAATAATTGATACGTATTTATCTTTGCTGTATTATGGCTTAGCACTTCAGAATTATTAATTTTATTGGCATTTGTTTCAAGAGCTCTGCAGCCATGTGTCTTACAAGGACTAAAAATTCCAGAGTGCCAACCAAGGCCCTTCAGATGATCACATGCTGAGTAAATGTTGCAGGCCAAGTACTGGTTCCTCTCTGAAGGGTGAATTGCTTCACAGCACAGTCCTCATAAACATTAGTTTTGTGAGCTGCAGAACTGGTAGCATCTGGCTTCCCTTTGCGTTCCTGTCACACACCTGACATTGACTTGTGTACAAGCCTGAACAGAAGCTGTCCTCTACCTGGGGCATTCTCAGGCAATGCCTAGCAAGGGTGGAAGCAGTGCTGCACAGCACTCTCCTATAACCAGCTACGTATTTCTACAAAGTGTGTAGGAGCTCATTCAGTTGAGGGGTTTTTCTTTTGTAAGCAGCTTCTCTGTCCCTCACCTTTAAATCAAGCCCAAATTCTAGCAATTCTTCCTTCAAAACAGCTGTCTTGGCATATGTGACTAATTTTTAAATTGACTGAAAGACAAGAGTGTCCTTCATGACAGCTTATCTCTGGCATGGTAGCAACTCGCCCCAACCATGTGTGTTTGTTAAAACAACTTTCACAGAGTAAAGATCATCTATTTTTAACCATGTAAAAATTGTCTACTCTGCATTAGCTGCCTGATGTTCTACAAACACAAGACAGGTGCTACCAAAGGATGATTCATCCTACCCTAACAAAGGTACTTTTAGAGAGAGAAACCTCATCTCTCTCTGCTGATTATGAGGGAAGGTTCTGGCTATCTTGCTGAAGAATCCAGTAGGTCCTTGGTGCTCCCTGCTCTTGTGGCACATGCTACTTGACTCCAATACACACAAGAACAGTTGTACCGAGTCAAACCAAGCATCCTGCAGGCTCTTCTGCTTCAGGTAAAACACCCCTCGGTGCCACAAGTTCTGGCTTCTGCTCCACCAAATCAAGTCTCTTAACTGGCACCTTGGTGCCATCAAGAAGTGTTGAGGCCTGTCCTTGGCAGTTTGTTTTCCCTCTCCAGTCTCAGTTTCTTGGTCTTTGACCATTTGGCCTTCACACCCACTTGCATTAATGTTTTTCTCTCTATTGTAATCCCTTGATTCCTTCCTGCTTTCATTTATCTTAGCTACCCCTTTCTGGGGAAAGCTTGGGAGCTTTTTTGGATTAGGCTAGTTGGAAGGTAATAGTGACTGAAAATAAATGCCTAAACACATGTGTAAGAACAAGCTAAGCATGTATTGTGCTTCCTTCATGTACCTCACCTATTTGCAACACAGGAACTCCATAAATTTGCTTTTCCAGACCTTAGGGTCTGAGATGCTTGGACTCCATGTTCCCTATTTGTTACCAGAAAGAGAGTGCCTGAAGAGGAGAACATGCTGGCAGAGCCATGCCTCATCTGAGTGACTTGAAGAAGCTGGAGAGTCGTGGAGCTGGGATAAGTTCCTTAGACTAGACAACAAACATTACCAATGCCAAGCCATATGCAACATCACTATACATAATATGTAAATTGGAAAAACCAGATGTTACCAAACAAGCTGTTAGTACGGTAGAACCAAGTATACATAAGTTATGTTTTTTGCAGCCATTAATCAGCCTGCTCCTGTGTATTCATTCCGACAAATGTGCCAGACCTTGACTTTACCTGGGAGGCCTGTGGTAGAGTTGGGGCTGACAGCTCTCCTGGGTTTGTTGGTGCCTGAAAGACAATGATTATCGTATTTGTCTGGTATTCTACATCATCCGGTGGGTGCTAAATTTTGTGCGGCAAATTTAACCAGCAGTGATATAGAAAGTATAAGGACAAATCACATTAAGCTATATAGGATAGCTATAACTGTATAAAGACAAAATAAACTGTAGTGGTTACAGAGCAGCTCCTCTGGCTGCCATTTGGGTGGCTTGGAAGGGATCATCAAGGTAGTGGCTTCTGAGTTTTGCCTCTGAGTGGTTATCATCTCTTCTAGCAATTGCCACACACAGCCTCCATTCTTTCCTTTTATAAACCCAGGAGAATAACATCTGCTATTGGCCAATGTTAGGAACAGGATATTATTATATGAGAAAGGATTTTTGCCCACTGTTCTTTTTTTTTGCTTGAACAATAAAGCCTTTAGCCGTTGTAAGAACTGAATGGGATTGTACTGGGATGCTGTGCACTTCAGAATGGTCTGTGGGTTTAGCTTCTTTAAAAAGTTTGTCTTCTTTTGTGGGGGTTGTATCCATACCTTTTCATGGTCAAATACCACTTAACAAGTGTTACAGTTTCTGAGAACACACAATAAATCGTGAAACTGATAAAAATTTAGATATAGTATGTAGACTTTATATGTACACAGAGCTACTTCAGTGCTTCCTCATTTTGTAAATGAACATTAATGCAATAATAGGTACGCAAAAGAAAATAGCTCTAGCTACTGCTAGAATCTGCTCTTTCCCTCCTATTTGCTAGCTGGAAAATCACCACGGCTGCAATTTTGAATACGGAGTGCAATTAAATGTACACATGAGAAGTATCTTTGCTTTTGTTCCAATACTAAACACAGCTTTTTTGATTATTTTTCTGCATGTTATGGTTAAAAGTAAATGTTATAGATAATATTGACTTAAAAAAACTTTTTTGTGGATTGGCTCAGCGTAGAGACTTATTGCCTTCTTGTAATTCAACAAATTGTTCTTTCCACAGCCCACAATATTTATAGGCCTTTCACCATTTGCAGTGATTTACTACTCCATTTGACCTCTTTTCCAAAGCTCTACAGCTACCAAAAAAAAAAAAATTTGAAATTGCTGTTTTACCACTCCTTCTCACTTTCCGTATCTACTCCTTTTCCTGGACTCTTTGTTAGCCCTCTGTGTTTAGGTAGCTCTGTCTGTTCTGCAGTGCTTGCAAGGGTTCTGCTAAAGATCTGCTTGATCTTTCCTGTGATCAGGCTGTTTAGGGAAGTACACAATCTGCTGTCCTGTGGTCTGTGACATGTGCCTGCTTTGTCACTCAGCTTAAACTTTGAAATGGGCTTGCATATGCATTTCAGGAACAGCACATTGTTCTAACTGGTAAGAAAATACACGAGTCACATACTTTTGCTAGAGCTGCTTCCTCTTAACCTTAAAGTTGATTTTTTGTTAATGACATTTTCCTCCCGTGGAAACATGGTAAACAGTCTGGGGCTATAGGTTATTCATATAGAAAAGCAGATGATGATGTTTGACATTTCATAGGAAAAATAGGATTGAAAATTTAGATCAATGTTCTTCATTCACTGTTTTTCTGTTCTTGATTTTTTTAAACTCTGAAAGTAATAGTCATGCACCCTTAGGAAGGAGGTAGGTAAGTCTTTTTCAGCAGTGAGCAGCCTTTTGAGTCACGGTAGCTTACCTTTTCTCCTGGTGGTTTTTCTCATTAAAAGAAAAAATATTAATCATCCAGATATAAAAAAACGGGTAAAAAAACCTTTCTTAGATCTCTGTGTGTTGAAATGAAGTTAAAAGCAGTGGGAAAAATTAACACCAGTGATTGAAATAGTTTGCTTTGTTCTCTTATTCCCACCCCCGTGTTATGTTTTTGTTTGCTTGTGTTTAAGGCTGAAAATCTTAAAATTCACAGGACATGGGGAGCTTTCTTGCTTTATTCAAAGCCTGACTTCCATCATGAAAGCCTGCTAAACTTGAGGGATAAAGGTTCTGGTCACAAGAATGCAAAGCAGTGATCTACTCTGTTTTTTCTCCTTTGTGCCCTGGAGTTTAACCAGCACACAAGACTAATACTTTCTTGCTTGCTAGTGGCAGTTTCTGTTTCTTTTTTGTTTTGGTTTTTTTTTTTTTTTTTTTTTTTGGTAGTGGAAGTCATTAGAGTTTCTCCCAAGAGAATCACTGCCAAAGTAAACAAACATCTTCATGAAAGGAAAATAATGTCTGGAGTATTCAGAATTCCATGTTTTACAGACGAGTATTTATGGCAACCAGCTAGTGAATTAAAGTGAATGAAATCCTATTTCTAGTTTGCTACTTTTTCTGGGCTAATTGAATGTGGCAATTTCTGCTAGCTTCTCAGCTATGCAGTGCAAGTACTGGATGCTACTTATAATTTAGGATGAAGGAAAATACGAGATGAAACTCAGTTTAGAAAAAGGATTTTCTTTTTTTTTTTATTGTTGGGAATTGAATAGTGCATGTAAACCTCCGAGGAATTGCTGTTGTCTCTAAAATGTTCTGCATGTGGTTGGCAAGAACAACAAGGACAGAAGAAAGTTCAGCTAAAAAATTCATAAAGGCTGTCTGGTGGAATGCATTACAGTCATCTGTATACCTCTGTGCTCTTATCCCTCTGAACTGATAATTTTTAGCTGAGATGAAACGTTCTGAGGAACAGGAGGCTGGCAGATTTGCAGCGTAGATTGTTTGAAGGTTTAAATACTGTGACTATCTCATCTCACTGTAAGTCTGTAGATAAAATGTAAGCTGGAGTTGCTGAAAAGTGATAGAATGGCTCATGTGAACAGCCAAAAAAAACTGTGAAGAGCTTATTTTGTGTGTGCTGCAGAATCCTGCATGCTTTCCACCTCCTCTCCAGGACAGCAATAATTCACCAGTGGAGGAGAGACACTTCAAATTTGTTGACGATGAGACCATATCCAGTTCTTTGTTTAGGCAGTGGCTTTCACAAAGGGGACCAGTGCTAACTGGGAACTGCTGCCAACACCATCATATGTTTCTTGACAAATGCAAAGTGTTCAAAAAGTTGGCACTACAGAATAGAGATACTGTCAATCTTTGTTTAATTCTCAAAATGGCTTTTAAGCTTTTAAAGCTTGTGTTGTTGCTGGTGCACTTGCATATCAGATAACGTTTTTGACAGTCCTTATAATATGGCTGGCTAATTTGGTTACATTACTAGAACATAAACCAAAATTCTGAGAATGCTGAGATTTTACTGCTGTTTTTTCCTACGTGCTGTGAGCAGAAGGGTTTTTGCAGCAGTATGTGCTACTATAGCCAGAACACAGTATTTTCTCATCTCCTTTTCTATGCAGTGTGCAGATGCAGCTGCTGCTGTTTACCAAACATGAAGGTGTTGTTCACAGCTCTGGGAGTAAGTTTGGCTTCTGCTTTACAGAATGCATGAGACATCTCTACTAATTGCATGGATGTTCAGCATATATTTATGTAGCTGAATATTGTGGTGCAAGAGGCATGCTGAAATTTTAAGGAAAGATCTCAGTGATCATTGGCTAGGTCTCCAGAAGCTCATGGAACTGAGCTATGCTAAGAATAACTGCATGGTGCTTCCAGTGATAGAATAACCTGTTCTGAAGAGTTGCATATTCTAGTGTGACCGTATGTAGGAGACGAGGTACGAGACTCAAGGAAACTGGAGATTTTTGAGCAAGGAGGCTTTGAAGTAGCATTCATTGAGTTCTGTAGGGTAGTCCTGATTGCAGATGCAGCAGGAGGAAGCAAGTATGTGTCTGTAGCTAGGTCTGCCCCTCTGCAGGAGTGTACAGACCACATAGCAAGTTAAACAGGAGTGTATGTACCTCAGTAGGCTACTAAAAAGTCCTTTCAGTTGCTACAAGAAGATTTATTGAAGTTCACTTATTAAACTCCAAAAGGTAGCAGAGAAACAGGTTCCCCTTCTGAGCCATAGCATCTGTGTAGTACGAAAAGCAAAGGCAACTTATCTGATTTATATGTGAAAATACATTCTCTTGTACTTGACCTTATTTTCTCTTTGAGTGTAAGATGGATGCTCACTAATTTTACACCACCACCCACTGTTTCAGTAAAATTATTTTCAACAGATTCTGTAAGAAATTTGCTGCTTTAATTAATATGGAATTATCTCAGAAATTACCAGTACAGACTCTTCAGATTCACCAAAGAACTAAAATTAATCAGTCTAGAGCTGAAGAAGCACAGATTAAAATTAAAAAATACATTAACCATATAATTGTGACTAATTATGGTGATATATCCAGTAGCCAAGGTGGGGTCAGCAGCTCTGGGCCAACCACTGTGATATTGGAGTTTAGCTAGTCAGGAGCAGCCGGCCTGCTTGAGGGTAGGATGTTCTCCTTCCCCTTTGCTGAGGGCATGTGGCATCTTTTAGGAAATGCTCCATCATCCATGGCTGGAATGATGACACTGGTCCGGCAGTGAGGCTGTCCCTCTGGGGGGGAAAAGGGGCAGGCCTGGGTACAGTGCAGAGTTGGATGCTGCTCTGCCATACAACAAATGAAGGCTCTCTCAACACTTGCCTGCTTTTAGTCACGTCTCAGCTACCTTCCCCACGCCTGGCTTTTTGTTTGCTTGGTTTTTAAACTGTTAAGTTATATTTCTGAGCAGTGCAGAGTGACTCTACTGAAACTTTCACTTTCTTTCCTGCAGGTCTCCCTCATCCTTCTAAATATGCCTAGCTCTGGGACTCAGAAACAAGAAATCTTGAGTCCTCTCATAATAATTTGCATCTCTGATCTGATGATCAATTGTTAATCAATGTTAACCTTCATGACTTTTGACCGTTCATGCAATTATGACGATACAAAGACATTGAAAGCAATATGCTGATTCCAGCCTGTATATTTTGGTTACTAAACCTTATTATCCAAATGATTATTTCTTAATGCTCATGTATAACATTTTTAATAATTGTAAAGAAAAGAAATCCAAGAAAAATCTTTGCCAAGAAACTATGTAAAGGCTAAATTTATTTGAATATTGATGTTAAAATATTTTAGAAGTCCATTAGCTATAAAAAATAATAATTGAAACCCAGAAAATGTAGGAAAAATATTGCACTTCAATAAAATGAAACATATTAAAAAAGAAACATGCAGTTAAAAGCCATCCAGACAACCTTAATTTACTTCTATAATGAGAACCTGAGGGAAATGTGGAGTTAAATTTAGTTTATTTCAGTAGACTCTAATTTTTTTAACCCTTTATGCAGAGTTTTATGTAAAGAATTATGATTGCTTGGATGTCTTAACCATCAACTCCTCTACTTTCATATGTTTTACTTTTTTGTAAGTTTTATCTAACTGAGCACTGGAAGGCGTCCTTTCTAACCACATAGCAACAAGGTGAAGGCACTAAGGAAAGAGCAGAATTATTGCCTTCCTCTTTTGTACAGGGAGTACAAAACCTACTTGTTTTCTTGTTTCTTCTCTCATTATGGCATTGAGAACTCAGATCCATTTTTATGCAGTGGCACAAAGCAGTTTGCTGCTGAAGTATAGCTTACAGAAGCTGAGGAACATGTATGCCACAAATCAATTGTACCCATGATATTAGAAGGAAAGATTACGTAGATATTTAAAGTTCCCAAACCTTGGTAAATGACCTTGAGTGATTGTGATATCATTTCAGGTCAGTGTGCCTTGACTGGTGGTCAGTCAAAATGAATCATCCAAGGAACCTTTGTTTTCACAGTTATAATCTTTTTTTTGGTGCATGCTTATATAGTAGGTTGTAACTAAAGAGCAGAAAACCTCATAAAATTCCTGCATTAGGAAATTGAAAGGTTTTTCCTTTCTGTCTTTCTTCCCAAATAACCTTTCTTTTTTTCGACATTAAAAGGTTGTCTTTATAAGAGGAAATTTACCAGAGACTGGAGTGGTATAATTATGCCTTGTGGATGCTTTTTAATCTTGCATGAATGTCTGTAGAATTCAAGCGTCCACATGGGGAGTTATACCATCAGAACTATAGGGGCGTAATTATGCTGGTGAATTCTGTATGGAGACAAATGCTTTATGAAAGGGAATTTTATTTTGGCTCGTCTCTTTTCAGCTTTTTCATGTTCTGAACTAAAAGGAGGTGATCAAAATTCAATGGTTACCAAGGGCTGGGGAAATTGGAAAGTAATAAATATATATGTTTCCAGATAACACTCATGTACGTTTTTGTTCTTATTCTCTTGCCAGTGTTTGAGTTTGTGAAGGGTTTAGTGAAAGGTTAATAAACAAGGCTTTTTCTTTGCTGAGCCTCATAAACTAATATGTGTAATAGCTAAACACTTGTAGAATATTAGAGATTCTTAGCTCCTATAAAAAGCAGCTGGGGCTTCAGGCAATTGGGACACTGGAGAATTAGTTGAATACTTTTTAGTCTCTGTAGGACCTCAGCAGTTAGCACCGATCAGATCAGCCACTGAATTGCTATATGTGAATTTTCCTATGTCCCAGTTAAATTTTAATTCCTAAATATGTCAGTTCTAGGACAGCAGTCAAAATGTTCTCTACTAAAGTAGCCTATTTACATGAAAATAACTTTCAGTATGTTAGTAAGGGTGTAGTAACACTAATAATTATATACAAAATGTGCTGAGAGTAAATTACAAGCATGTCTCAGTGTAATTGCTACATAGACTTTAAGAGAAGAGCTCAATCATTTTGGTGATGTAATCCAGTCCAGCCTTAGCACTGACCACAGAGTATCACACTTTATGTCTTGCTTGAAGACCAAGGTGAACATTAGAAAGATGTCTTGTTCATATTTAAAGAGTTTAGAGAACAAAGAGTCCACCACTTGTGTACCAACACTCACTGTTCATGTGAAGTGTTTTATTTGTGGTCTGAATTTAACTTTGACTTAACTTGTTCTATCTTAGCTGGATTTAAAAAAGCCTTCAGCACTGGCCAGTATTCAATGAAAATACTTAAATGCTGGGATCAAGGCATCTCAGCCCTCTTTAGTTGTTAAGCAAATCTCATTGAGGCACTTTAGTTTCTAACCATAAGGCAAGATTTCTGTATCACCAGTTTTTCTTGTAGTTTCTTTCAAGTTTTCAAACATCCTTCTTAAGTAAGGACATCAGGGCTGTCAGCACTGGTATTACTAATGAGAGAATTACAGCAGGAGCTGAACAAAAGCATGCTCTCTCCTTGCTGTTTTTGAAGCATGGAGAAATTTTTGGTTTTCATATTTCTCATCACAAGCCTTTTATGAGAGATACCTTACAAGGGCCTCTTGGTTTTCAAGGCAAGCTTGGTTTTCAAGGCAAGCTTATTGGAAGGAGACAACAAGGTGATGCCTTTTGATAACCAGAATATTTGGGTTTGCCCTGGGTAGTGTTGCACACAATGGTAGAACTTCTCTTCTGCTTCATATTCTTTTTATTTGTTATGATTCCTTTTAGAGTTGAAAATACAGCTTCAGTCTTGTAAATATTGTTTACTTTTTTCCAACACGTATAACCAATTTTTTTATCATTAATGAAGCATACATCTGTCATGTTGCATGAATCAAAGTGAAGCAGTTCAGGAGGAAGCATGGCTGTGCCATTTTCTTTATTTCCTATTTTTCACCTGTAGAATTTCCTGGTACGGATCCTTTGTATTCATCAAAGTATATCCTTGTATGTTCACCCAATATATTCACCCAAGGTAGATGAGTAGAATTAGTCCAAAAAAATCTTTCCTGTGAGCCCCCTGTTGAAACACTGCAAATGGAAGATGAGTCTGGTTTTGGTTACCAGTAGAACTCTGTAAGCTATCTATTTTGTAATGATTGTACAACAGAGGTCTTTGGATGGTGTCATGAAATGGTTAGGTAAGTGTCTTAGAAGGATACAAGTATGTGGTTTTGCATTTGTACCCCATCACTCTGCAGCTGTTTCAGACCTGCTGTGCAAGCACACTGAAACATAATACTTAAATTTCTTTTTAGTTAGCAAGGTTCCAATCCTGAACTGTTCTCTCCAGAGCAGGCAGTGTGCTAGTCATAGCCTTAGCTAGACAATCTGAAGAACTTTTTTGGTGTTCTGAAAATAGCGAGATCAATTTTGTTGTGGTTATGTGGATTTGTGCAAGGGGCAGAGCACTGCAGACTCAGAAAAGGGAGCAAGGAAGCCCGTCAGCCTGAAGTCTGCTTGCAAAGTGACCCTGAGAAAGAGGTGATTGTAAGGAAACAGTCTCCTGCTGTTTGCTTCCTACTGTGTTCAAGGAAACAGCATATAATATATATGGTTTATACATAAATAGGACTGCATTGAATAAATGCCTATTGACAGTTAAAGGTGTTACATATAAGATGTCAAAAGTCAGCAAATTGTTTGTATATTTACTGACAAAGTTTATAGCGGTATCTTAGGAAGCCCTCAGTGAAGGTGAATGGAGACAGAAGGCATTCATGAAACTTAACTAAAGCTACATGGCAAGTCTGCTTTTCTGTCTGGAGTCCTAACTGAAAATTATGTATTTCTAGTAGCACTGAGTACTTTTGTTTCCTTTGTGTTCTCTAGTCAGAACAAAACCTTGATTGGTATGGAATCATACAGAAAAACCTGGGGTGGAAGGGAGCTCTGGAGATTATCTGCCCCAGGCTCTTGTTGAAAGCAGGACCTTAGATGAGATGATCAGGGGCCTTTCAAGGCCAGTGAGTTTCCCCACTTCTCTGGGTAACCTGTTTGAAGTTCAGTTGTTTTCACGGTGAAGAATTTCTTCTTAAACTGAAATGGTTTTCCCCTAAAGCAGCCTAGTGCCTCCTGGCACTGGGCATCTTGCTGCAGAGAATCTCTGTCATCTCTGTAACAACCATTTAAGTGTTAGAAAATGGCATTCAACCGTCAGCTGTCTCTTCTTCGTGCTGAACCAACCCAACTATTTCAAGATTTCTTCATCTGTCAAGTTCTCCAGTCCCCTGATCAGCCTGACAGGCCTCTCCTGGACTATCTCCAATTTTTTAGTGTGTCTATTTTGCTAAGAGGACCAAGACTGGACACAGTATTCCAGGTGTGGCCTATTAAGTGCCAAGGAGAGGCAGTTACCATGTTGTTTTTGTTTGCTGGCTGCAGACATGCTGAAGCAGCCCACAACACCATCTATTTTCAATCCTACAAGAGCGCCAGGCTGGCTTGTATTCAGCTTGTGATCCTTTTACCCTCAATATTACTATTTACCTTTCGACTACATGTAATGAAAGCATGGAACAGAAGTTCACAAAACATCTGAAAGAAAAGAGTTTTACCCTAAAGCTCAATGACTTCAGCCTTCACCCTCAGTATGGGAGACTTGGTTTCAAGTTCTTTCCTTCTTTTGAAGAGCTGGACCTGTGTTGCTCCCAACCCTGAGCTGTGCCCTCAGGAAGAGGCTGTAACAAGCCACAGCATATTCTGGAGTTCCTTCAAACTCACGTGTTGCCACAATGATATTTTTGTTTAATATACTTCTGATGTTTCTTAGACTAGGGACTACAGGTGTCATACCTCCTTGGGGTTCATTTGTCCTCTTCTTTCTCTTCTCTTCTCTTCTCTTCTCTTCTCTTCTCTTCTCTTCTCTTCTCTTCTCTTCTCTTCTCTTCTCTTCTCTTCTCTTCTCTTCTCTTCTCTTCTCTTCTCTTCTCTTCTCTTCTCTCTCTCTCTTCTCTTCTCTTCTCTTCTCTTCTCTTCTCTTCTCTTCTCTTCTCTTCTCTTCTCTTCTCTTCTCTCTTCTCTTCTCTTCTCTTCTCTTCTCTTCTCTTTTCTCTTCTCTTCTCTTCTCTTCTCTTCTCTTCTCTTCTCTTCTCTTCTCTTCTCTTCTCTTCTCTTCTCTTCTCTTCTCTTCTCTTCACTTCTTTCTCTTCTCTTCTCTCACATTGGTTCACAAATGCAAAAATCCAGAGAAATCTCCCAAAACTTTTGAGAAGAAACTGAACTTGCCCAGCTCCAGTGTGATCCTTATGACATACAATGTCTTTCTGTTTCTTTCCTTTGATGTGAATGAATTTGCTTGGAATTATGTGATTAGTTGTGACTTTAATGGCTCCATCTTGGTAGGGTTGGTAAGTGGAGCTACCTGATTTTTTTTTTTTTTTAAATGCTTTTAGAATTAAAAATGGTGGGACTTGGGCCTTTTTATCCTTTTTTGTGCCTCATATAGCTTCATCTATGCAATATAGAACTTGTGGTGGGACACGGAATCTATTTGTTTTATTTTAGAGGAGCCAGGAAATATCTAAAAATACTTTCAAGTACCACAGTTTTTTAACAAAAGCAACTTGGGTATAATGTTTGATGTACTGGGTAATAAAACATGGATCAATATTCATTGTGACTCTTATTTGATTTTGCAATCCAAGTACCAGAATAAAAAAACCTCAACCATCAAACAAAACCACTGGCATTTTACTTGCACAATATGAATTGTACAGTTGAGTTCTCCACAGTATATTGTACTTGCAGGTTTCAAAGGATGAAAAACAATGATAACTTTAATTAATATGTTAAAGGGGAGTAATATTTCCATATTGCCTTTTAAAGATATTTTCAAAACCCCAAAATTTTAAATGATGGTAATTAATTTGGGATTTCTAGTGTAGAATGCAAATGGCACGAATTTTACATCCATTACACTAGCAGCAAGCAGACTGTAGAATGGTGGGCATTTGGTACAAGTACATAGGGACAAATTCTGATGCAATGGAAATCACCTCTTTCTAGGATTTGTTCACAATGTGTGAGGAAAAGATGTATTGCCAATAAATCCAGAATGAGAACTACTTCTGAACACTGTTAGGAAAAATCTAATCTCAGGAAAATCTCAAGGATATTGTAATATGGAAATGTCTGCATCAAACATGAAATAAATCTGGGTTGGGTTTTGGGATGCACCGAGTAGTGTTGGATGTTGATTACCAAAAACTCTCAGATACTGCAGTACCTCTGCTTTGTGAAAAAAAATGTTTTGCACCGGGCAGAATTATGTGAAATGTAAAATCGACCAGTTCATCAGAACAATTTGTTTCCTTAACTGAGTGCTAAAAGGGGAAGTTTTAACAGAAAGTGGGACTTCTCAAGGAAATCCTGCTGGGTATTCTAAAGGCTATGCTTTAATGAGCAGACGAGTAAGTTACCTTGGAGAGGAAAGCTAGCCTAGTAAAGAAGGCACAAAGGTGATAATTAAACAAGAAATCAATGTTAAGTATGGAAAAGAGGGGCATAACTGAGAATGAAAATTGAATCTACACAATGTAAATGACTTTCTGGAGAAGATAAAGGTAATAAGGAATTATTACTGGCCAGTAGAGCTTAAGACAATAAGAAGGCATTACCAATGTATTAGGAACAAAAGAACAACTAAATCAAGTATAGATTTCAGGCTTGCAGAAAAAAAGCCAGAAAAGATGCAGTGGCTGGAAATCAAAGCTTGAAAAATTCAATCACTATAAAGATGCAGTGAGGGATGATTACATGTAGAAATAATTTCCCAGTGTAGGTAGGTGGTAAGTTTGCCATTGCTAGGAATTTAATCCAATTGGATACACTTTAATCTGAGTCTGGGAACAGGCTCGGCAGCATCTCTGTGGATGGCAGTGGAGGTAATTTGTTCTGTGCAATCTTTACATCTGTGAATTTGTATTTGTGTTTTGTCACTCCCTTTTTTTATAAACTGTTGAAGAGAACAGAGAGCTCTCACTGCCCTCAACATGTTCCACATGTTCAGCTCTGCTTTAAGACAATGACTGAAAAACCCCAGCCTTACGCTTCAGGGCTACAGCTAGCTGCCTGCAGAAGGTGAGGGGCTGATTCTCTAGGTTAAGTCTGGATGTTTTTATTAAATTTTTCGCCAAGGCCTTAGGGGCAGGCATGGCCGGTTAGAAAACCTTGGAGAGACTGGGCCACTTCTCTGCAGGGAAGTCCTCTCTTTTATATTGCTGCTATCTTCTGTCTGGCTGGGGAATCAGACAGTTTCAGGGTAGCAAAGACTTTGAGCTCTTTTTTCTTTCCTGTTCATTATGACATCTAGGCATATCTGAGATCATAATTATGATCATTTGGGCATATCTGATATAAACAACTCACTATCATTACTGGAGCCTGGGGTAGAGGCATCGAAGTATTTTTTTGGAATTCTTATTAGCTTAATTTCTTCAAGAGAGATCTTTGTTTTGTTTTATTTGTTTTGGCATTTTTGGGGTTTTTGGTTTTGTGGGTTTTTTTGCATAACCCAGCTCACTGTGGAAAACAATTGTAAACAGGTGAACCACATACAAAACAGCAGGTTTAAATCTTGAATTGTAGCTTACTTTTGCTGCAGTAAGAGTTTTAGGTTACAAATGCTGTTTCCTTTTTCAAAATGGGCTGATGCCATCTCATGATGTCGGGATGCTTGGCAGAGTTGCAGAGCTGCCATGCAGACTTCCCGAGTGCTGCTTTTCTGGCTGCATGCAGCAGCTAACAAAGGGTGTGTTGTGCTTGCAGCAGCATTGCCTCCGAGTCTGGCTTTCCTTCTGCAGCGCTCCTTTTGTTTAAAAAACCTGCTCCTCCAAAGCAAAAATAAGAAACTTTACTAACATTGAGGGAGATACAGAGAGGGAGGATACAATAGATTTGCTTATTGTTTTGGTTCTGTTGAATTGCAAATGGCAGTGGGTGGAAAGGGGGTGTCAGAAAATGCTGGAAGCCAAGCTACATATCATCATCTCCTAAGAGGCAAACAGGTCTGCCAGGGTTCTGCCTGGTGGCTGTGCTGGCAGGTGCTTCTGGTCTTAAACTACTCTCTGTTACACACATGTGAAAGTACACTTGTGCTTCAAAAAGATCCTCCTTTCCGTTTGGGAAGCTGTCAACAGACACCTATTATCATCCTGCAAAGTTGTGAAAAGGGACCTGCTGTTTCATCAACATCAGCATGTTTTCTTCTTAAGCATGTGAAGAAAAGGCAGCTTCCATCTGATATGAGCCCTTTTGTATTCTTTTTGCATGTCCAATTGAGAGACACCTTTTCAGGTGCTATTTATTGTGTGCAAGTGGAACTGGGGTAAATAAACATATTGGCTTATTGCGTAAGTCACCTTACCTATGATAAACCATCGATTATATGATTTCTCATGTGTCATCATTTTGCATCACATGTAACATTAGCTTATGATATGTAAATGTTTAATCATGGGCTTATCCTGTACCGATTGTCTCCCAGGTGACTGAGTACCTCTGTCTAGCTCTTCATGCCTCTATAGGGGTTTGTATGTAGGAGCTGCAAGCAAAGGCTAGTCCAGCTGGAAAATTGGAGATAGATGGATTAAGAGAGATGAAAGGAAAGCCCAACAGATCCAGATCATTCCCTGAATGGCAGAACTAATGAGGACTGGTTTGCTCTGGCTTTGCCTCTGTGGGGTGCAATATATTTGTGTTTGTCCTGCTGAAGTGCCCTCTTCCATGGTACCTTCCAATCTCTGTGTGTCCTCAGAATGAGATGCCTCACTTAACCCTAGCTCCTCTTCATTCCATGGCTTTTAGCTACCATTGCTTGGTCTAACAACTGGGAATGACCCAGCAGATGCTCTTCTGGAGATGCATTCATGCAAGGTGGCCAACCTGTATGTGTCCAGCATGGTCAGCAGCTGCTACCTGATGAACCTAATCGACTGCTCTTCATCTTCACTGGCAACAAAATTTATGACTTTGGGAGCTGCCTTCCATGATGTGCTGAATTTTGCACAGGTCTGTTGTAAGATTTTCCTACTTAAAAAATGACTATGCTGTTCAGTTCAGTTGAAGCTGAACAAACATGACAGAGAGACGGTGTGATGCACGCAAGCTTCATTTTCTCACGAAGCCAAGCTAAAAAAAAAAAATCAAATCTGCCTAGGAAAATTTTCAGCCAACATTTGAGAAGCTTGCCATTAATTATCAAAATGAAGAAGCAGAGTATGCTAACACAGCATTGATTCAAACCATCAGAATCAATTTCTCAAAAGATAGATGTGCTGAAAATAATACATAAAACACATCAGATTTGTGCGCTGCCTGGTATCCCTATTTAGTTTCTGCATTTGGCCTTGTTGGAACAGCCTCCCACCCTAAAAATCACCTTCCTTTACCCAAACTCTAGAGGATACACAGAATTTAGAAGGGCCATTTTCTTGCTTTGGTGTCAGAGAACCTCTGTCTTTTAAGGTTGTTTATTCAAAGTGAGTAAACTGAACTAGGTCAGCCTGAATTATGGTGATGTTCTTCAGAGCACCTGTGTTCTTGGAGCATCTCTGGAGGACTGCTGCTCTGCAAGGTGTCTGCCACCAACCCTTTCTCCTGGCCATTGTGCCCTGTGACAAACATACCTATGCAGGCTTTGCAGAGCAGATTTGAATTCATTGATGCAAAAAGATGTAGAAGCTAAATACGCATTTATTGTATCACTGTTTCTATTGCTGTAAAGTCAGTATTTTAAAGGTTTTAAAGTTTCTGGAAATGGATTTTTGATTTATTCTGATAACCGCCTTCTGGTACTTATTCACTTGCCTTCTGTGTTCTGAAGGCCAGTCGGGAACTGCAGCTCTTACAAATCATCCAGTGTATTTTGTGTTAATCCAGACCTTCCTGCACTTCACTTGGTTGTTGTAAATGCAGTTTATAATTCATGCAGAATGTGGTTCTTCTGCCCTGTGACTAGGAAATGTTTAAAGAAAGCATTCAGTCATAGTTTATGCATCTGGTGATGTGGACTGGGGTTTTTAAAATAACCCAGAAGAATTAGGCATTCAAATTTCATTAAAATGCTGTGGAAGTGAAGCATATAAACTCTATTAAAAAGCTCAGTCATTATCTATAGTTCTTTTTTTTTCCCTCCAATTTAATTTGTTCGTAAGCCTGCTCAGGGGAGAGAAGTGGACAGGGCTGGTTTTGCTCACCTTTCCTTCTCCTTGGCGCTGAGCACAGCCCTGCCTTAGAGCTTGAGCATGCTGTGCCTCACTCAGCTCTTCCATTTTGAACTGCAGCTTCATGCACTGATTTTATAATTAAAACCTAATTTTCCTAACCATAAAAATGAATGTAAGTATCTGATCAATAAAACTGTTGATATAAATAGTTTGGTGAATATGATGTTGAAAATTATTTGCCCATGTATATGTGTGCGTGCGTGCATACATGCATACATTCATACATACATACATACATACATACATACATATATATATATGTATATGTATATGTATATGTATATGTATATGTATATGTATATGTGTATATATATATGATATCCTGGAAATAATTTGTACTTTTTCACACTCAGAAATGTTCAGGGAAACAAAGCTGAATTAAAACCAGTGGAGAAAATAAAATTGTGCTACAGAATGTAAAAGAATTGTATATGTTGCTTTTAAATACAATGCAATGTGTCTAAAGGTTACATGTAATATTCTGTCACATGTCTAAGAACACAGAAGTTTCCTGTATATACAAGAATCAGGAAAGTACAATATGATAAATATAATAAAAAGAAAGATGGGAGATCAATTGGCTATACAGTCAGGTGAAGAAGAGTAAGTAGGGAGCAGAGTTTGTTCTGCAATCAGAAGGGATTGCTGCAGCAGTAGAGAGTATGCAGAATTGCTGCAGGAAGGAGTTAATCATTGTGCCAGCAATGCTCAGCCCCTATTTATTGCTAAAGAGAATTAATGGTTTTCCTGCCTGGTGCTGAAAATAGAAGTCAAATTTAAGTTGTTTCTTGAAGGCAGATATAATTAGATCATGAAACTTGTGGCTTTTGGGTCTAAATAACAGGACAAGAATGACCACTCTAAATCAGAACACAGTGCAGTCTCTTAACTGTTTCTTATGGGTGAGAATGGAACAAGCACAGAGTGACACTTTTGCCATTTTCCAGCTGTGCACATTGTACACACTACTTAAAATGTAGATTAAGTGCATCATATGTTTATGATCCCTTGCTGAACCCTTTCTCTATAGATTGTTCCAATTATTTATTAAACCCATTTGTATTTTTGTTAGCCACAACATTCTTGTAACAATAGACTATACAGTGTGGCTGTGAATTGCATGGAAAAATACTTCTGTTTGATTAAACTGGGATACTTGGTGTTTGTTAAATCTTATGGTAGGATGAATAGTGAACAATTGTTCCTTATTAGTTTCACTTTTATATACAATTAGTTCCTCTTTTTCATCTCTTTCAAGTTGAAAAGTACTCTCATCCACCCTCATACAGTTAAAATAGTATACTGCTATTCATCTATGTTGTCTAGCATCCCTACTTCTAATAAACCTTTGGACAGGATCATTCAGACTTAGGTGAAGCATTTGGGATGTGGATGCAGTCAGAGTTTTAGCAATGGTGTAATATTTTGTCTTTTAACTTTTCATTCTTACATAATGATTTTTAATTCAGTTTACATTTTCTGTCTGCCAGTGAGCACTGGGCAGATATTTTCAGAGAATTCTCAACAAAGAGTTCAAAATTCTTGCTGAAGCGATACTAAATTATCTATTTGTTATTTGTCCCTGTGTATGTGCAATTAGGCTTCCCTCCCATTGTGTATTACTTTGCATGTATTGATATTAAATAATGTCTACATTTTTTGTTGCTGAATCCCTCAGTGTTCAGTATAATGACACCTCTTGAGGTATTGACTGTTTTGAGTAATTTATATCATCAGCAAACTTTACCATCTCATTATTAATTCCCTTTTCCAGATAATTTATGAATATATTGAAGAGAACAAGTTCTAGTGCAGATATCTGATCACTTCTCTCCCATGATGAAAACAATTTTTTACTATGCTCCAACACATCATTTATCTACCAAAGAATTTTCATCCTTCTGATAACTTAGTTTCTTTAAGAGCCTTTAGAGAGAGATCCTGTCAAAACACTTTGACTTCTGGAAATCCAAGAACACTACAGCAATCGACATTCCAAAGCTGGCTGACATCTTTAAAGAACTATTAATATAATTTTTGTCAATTAACAGTAAATTGAAACCCACAAATTTAGTAAGGTTTCTCTATTTGCAAATATTACATTATTTGTATACTAAGAATATCTGAAGTACTTTTACTATTCATACTAAGGTTTTTAGCAGTTAGTGACAATTTCTGCAGAAAAGTTATTACTATGCTGCCAGAAACTCCAGAGCGAGGTGCAGCTTTTCACTGACCCTGAGTGGTGCATGGTTTCTTTGTGATAGAAGTCTTCTATTTATTTTCTGTAAATGACACATCCCTGAAGCAACAGGGAGGGAATGAAAGTTACATTTTATCACAGTAGCATTTGCACAAAGGTGAACTGTGAGACTCCCTATTCATAATGAAACTTAGGCCAACCACAAGTTCCTAAAAACCTTACCTGCAGGTGCTTAAATTTTTTTTATTAAAAAATTGATATCTGAGCTTTATGAACTTATGATTAAACTTTTAAAATAAATTAAAGGTGAGAGGATTAGATGTGGAATTGGAAATGAACTGTGGTATCTTTTGCCTCTAGCTCAGCATTTTGAAGGCAATCCAAATGAGATGTGACAAAGTGCAGCGCACTCTTTTTTTTTTTGCTGACCTATGTGAAAGTGGAGTTTGGTCTCTGCCAAGTTCTTTGTGTTCGAATAGCCACATCACTATCCTTCCTACTGTAATTAGCACTGTTAGCCCTTTATTGGAATTTGAAATAAATAGGCCATGATTTAGATATCACAGAGACTAAATTATCCCCTTAGATGATCGACCCAGACTAGAAGAACAGCCAGCTCTCCCTTTTTTCCACTCTTTGACAGAAGTTACAAAGGTAAGTTTTAAGTGGCTGATGTGTTCAGCTCTCATGTTGCATCCTGTTTGAAATTTAAAGTATAAAATCCTATTGAAGGACAATTCCTGTGTGTGAGTTGAATGAAACTGTGTTTTAGTCTGTTACGGGTCTTGGCTACTTTTGGGCAATTCCTTCCTGTCCTCTTTGAAGATGGGAAGAACTTCATCAGAATTCCTCATGGTGTCCAAAGAGGTGCTCCTACTTCTTCAACCTTAATCTAAACTTCACACACACCTTCTCAAGAGAATTAAGTTAATCTACATTGGCCTTTGCTTATCATGACTCTGATGCTGTTTCTGCTACCTGTTCACTGTTAGGCTGCCAGAAAATCTTCAGACCTGTAGGTACGACCAAGTAATCTCTGCTAGTCTTCCCACACTTACATAAGACATCACGCACTAGTAGATGCCCCAGGAGGGAAATGGAAAGTGCATTTTATAAAGAGAAACCTTGGATGCAGCTTAGCATTGACGTGTGTGGTCTATAGCCAGTGGTAACCATCCTCCCCCTTTTTCTTTGCTTGGCTCTGAAACCCCAGCTGGTTCACCTCTTTTCATCAAAGTACCTGTGGACTTTCTGTTGCTTCCTCCGTCTGAACTTTGTCTCTGCTCCATGTGGAGAAGAGGAAGACCTAGCAGCTGGAAAAGGCCCAGTCCGTCAACCACACTGCTTGCCAGTGGTTTCTGGGTGAACAGTGTGCTGTAATCCTGATCCTGCTGCTGTTTAGAGCCCCAAATGATGTACAGTGCACGCAATCCTTCTGGACAACGTGTGATGGCACAGAAGTCTGGCATTGCACTTCTGGGGCAGTGGTCATTATCCAAACAGTCTCTACATTGTGGTAATGGGAAAAATATTAATGGCCTCAATGTCTGTTACATTGGATTATTTTAAAAACAGTTATCAGTAGCACTAGAGCCAATGGCAGGTGATACAGCACTGCACCACTTTAAAAGTCCTACATGTTATGTCAGCAACGTGCAGGTCCTCAGTCTTCAAACAGATGCATGTCTTCAAACCATACAAACACGAGATGTCATTCTAGAAGAAAAGAACAGCAGTGTGAATGTGCTTTTCCACGTATTTTCAGCAAATTGTGGACTGTTTTAAGTTTTTTGTTCAAAATAACTATTTGGACTTAGTTTTAGAACAACAAAAAACAAGCTGGCTCTTTCAATGCAGACACAAACTTAAGCTCTCAAAATGCAATTCTTGAAACAACTAAAATTTCAGCAATCAAGTATGAGGCAATTCTTGTTTCCCACACTAGGTCAGCACTTTCTTGTAGAGTTAGTTCATGTTGTTATAATATGCTCCATGGAGGTGACTCATTTGTGTGTTTTGGAGTTCAGACAAAGCCTCTTAGCTAACTTTTCTCTGTTACCCTCCACATGTTTTTCCTGCATTTATAGCAGCACAATTCTGCCTGCTATCTGCAAGTGAAACAGCTTCTCATCTGTACCTTCCTTACACACAAAGAGACTTCTAAGTGCATTGGGCTATGGCTGAGAAACCTAGATTACCTGCTACCTGAAAATTACCACAGAGGGATCTAAAAATGATCTTGCTTCATTAACGGTTAAGGGTGTTTTTCTGTGCTGGTCCAACTATTTGACAACTGCTATCGTTTGTAAAGTTGGATATAATTACACAGGGCTGAAGACACCTAATTATGAAGTAGTTCTTCATCTGTATAGAAGCAACTATGCCAGAATGGCTGTGTTCATATCAGCATTACTGCAATACGTGATACCAGGTGTACCATTTTGACTGTTTTGGTATTGTTAAAATGGGCAGTTTAACATTTATGTGTGTATAAAGCCTTTAAGCAGAGAAATGCTCAATCTGTTCTCGATTTTGGAAAAGTGTCTATTACCTTAGGAAGATTGTAGTCACCTTGACAACATGAAACTTTATTCAAACTCTATCAGTTCAATTCTCTCTATGTAGTCAGACATGAAATTGAGTTACAGTGGCTTAATGGGTTACCACATGTCAGTGGAGATGAATTTGTGTGCAGTCCAGTAGCCCATTGCCAACACAAGGCAGAAATCATTAGATCAAACAACTCCATTTCACCGAGGTTTTAAAGATTTTTTTTCCTCGTGTGCTTGTAGTCTAAGAATGCACACAGTCTATTACTATGCTCAGCTGAAGACTAAAGCATTATTAAGCAGTAATAAGTTGATCTCGTAACTGAATTACAAATTAGAATTTTGAAATAATTTCATTAGATCCGTTTTAAATTGGTGAATGGGGACTGAAAACTTATATAAGAAATTAGTCTGTTTTATATGCTGATAAAATAAGACCTGTAGTGACTGCATTTGGTTCAGTTGTATACTGATGACTGGATATTTTTGGAGGTAGCTTAGAATCCATGATTTCCATTTGAAATGTTTCCAGGTCTGTTTAAGCAGCTTTTTCCCATTTATCCCTAGAATTTCATGTTTATGCTTGTTTCAAGAAAATTACATGATTTTTTGGACTTCAGACAATTTTATCCTCATAATGAATCTTCTTTTTTTTTCCAACCTGTCACAGATTTACTGACATGTGAAGAAACCACTTTGGAGAGCCAAACCACAACACTGTGGAACTAACAGCTATGTTTGGGTTTGATTCTGAACAAAACCATGCTCTTTGTTTTGTTAGTTTTACTAAAAAAATAATAGCTATACTTCAATTAATGGCTCAATGAGTATCTCATCTCTTGATTACAATTATGCTTATGGTAAGAACATTACCATCAACTGCAATGCCTGAAAATGTTGTGGGAACTTCAAGAAACCAAGATCTGACTACACCTCGTCAGGTAATGCCTCTAGGGTAATGTGTGGAAGAAGAGGGTTCTGCTCTTTCAGAATTAAAAAGATTGTGGTTGTATTAAAGTTTATGTTAGTTTCATCTTAGCTGACACTAAAGACCATAATTATTTGCAGGAGACACTTGAATGTAAATATTGTCAGCGTTTTTTCACACTTTTTCATTGTGAAACAGAAACCATTGAATGTAATGAGAAGGAAGTTAAGAAACTCCCTCTCAGGATACCGTGAGTTTCTTACATATTGCCACACCCTGTCAGTAAAAAACAGATCTCTTAATTGCAGCTAATCTGGATTGCTTGAAATACTGTGCTGCAAGCACCTGGACAAATTTTGTTTAGCAGCAATGCTTACAGTTGCTGCTTGGGTCGAAAACTCCTGAGGTCAGAATTTTATCACCACTTCTTTAGCTTGCTAACAGATTCTCCCTCTCATTTTTGAGGGCTTTTGTGTTTTCTTTGTTTTTTTAGGTTTGTTTTTTTTTTTTTTTAAACTGCTGTAAGAAAAAGAGAGGGGAGAGAAAAGGGAAATAAATAACAGCTCAGAACACAGAGGTATTATCTATAAAATTGTATTACGATGGCCTATGAAATTTACCTGTACTTCAGTCCTTGGGGCGAACAGCACTTAGGGACAAAGAATACTTCCGTAATTATGCTCATCACTGTTTGGTCTCTTTTTTGAGCTGTGAGTAAAAGCACAAATGTTCTTTTCAAGTAAAGTGGACCTTTGGACTAATTTCTCAACAACCTCTAAATAACCTGTCTGTAGTAACTTACTTCTGGTTTACCTGGATTGGATTAGGTTTGGCAAGGTCAAGGTAGGCTGCCTTTCTGGAAATCTGGTTCCCAGGAAGTCAGTTTGCCAGTACATTGTCAAAAAGTTTTATCAAGTTGGTTTTTTTTTATCTTAATCTTTGTGTGCTATTAATTTGCATACTTCATTCCTTATTGTAAATTTTATTCCATGGCAATTGCATTGCTTTTGTAACTGTGCTGTGAATGAAGCATGCCTTAGAACTATTCTTTTCTATTTTGGTTTTTTTGTGTGTGTACTCCTATATATAGATAAGGATGGGCTCAACTGCCCACCTTTTGATAAGTAAAGAATAAAACAGTTAATTCTATTATAAGACCTGTCAGAGTCAGTCTAAGGGAACATGTTATTTTTAGTCCTACTTACTTTTTGGATAAAAGCTGCTTCAAGGGAAAAAGATCAACATATAACTGAAATTAAGCCCTTGACAATGCCTACTCTGCTGTGTAATTCATAAATTAATGGATCATGAAAAGACCTTTAAAGAATGTTATCCATCAGAAATACTACCTTTGTATGTGCAGTGCCTATATCCCAGAAACCCTTGTGTTGAATTTGCCTTACTAGGAGCCTGCAATCCTTTTGAGAAAGGATGAAAGACCATAAAATAAGTTTATGTTTTTCAGTTACCAAATGTTATAAATGACTAACACAATATAAGCAAAACACTAAATCTAATCTTTTGCAACATGTATATTTAACAGTCATAAAATCTACTTTGGGGGATGTTGATATTAGACTTTTGTTTTAGTTGCTGCTTGCCATATTTCTGAATTACTTAGACCTCTGAATAAAGCTAATTTTTCTTTCCAGAAACAAACATATAATTTCCAAGGTGACAAGAAATCTTCCAGAGAAATTGTAGAATAATAGGATCTAGTAAATGCTTGCTATTCAAAATAAGTTTACCACCACTGTATCTGAAAATCTTATCGTGAAGGTAATAAACAAAGCATGACTTCTCATCTGTCTTTTTGATTTTTTAATTATCCACTTGACAGAGAAAGAAATGTGCATATTAGAATAATGTGGGATTGTTTTGCTGATTTGTTTCCAATAATGACATATAGTGTGATATGCAAATATATATGTAAATGAAGAAATATGCTTTGCATTGGAGATAAAAGGGGGTCAAGCACTTTTCTAATTTTTATTAGATCTTCAGGAGTGGTTCTCAGGAAAGCCCTAAAACTCTTCCCTCCACAGTCAGTTTTAATTTTACTATGTAGGCTTCATGGTGTGACTGTTGACCATGGTGGTTTCTCTGGAAATTTGTCAGTGTTGGTCCCCAGCCATGAAATGCCTTGCAGAGCAAGACTTGAAGCACTCAACATTCTATAGTGAGCTGGACTAGCACTCCAGAAACCAAAGGGTTTGCTTATGATGGCTGTTCTTGCAGAGGAGGTGACCTGCAGTGCCCCTGGCGTGCTGGACTTGCCAGTGATGCAAGGTCTCTTGCCCAGGGTATGTCCAGTGGCTGGGGTCAAAGAGAGAGCTGACATGAATAACCACAGTCAGTCATTGTTGGCCTGGCAGGGAGTCCTGGGCACCACCAGAGTCAGGATGTTGTCCATGGATATTGCGGTGCGAGAGCTTCCTGGCTCTGAGGAATTCAGGAGTGCTCATGGAACACGGACTGAGCTGGCAAATCACTCCACCATAGACTTTTAGTTTGCTTGTGCTTCATCTCATCTAGAAATTGCATTGACTGGAAAAAAGTAAGAGAGTTTTGTTTTAATAAGACCAAACTTGTAAAATTGAAACAGAGGCTTTTAAAACACACACTTGTGACATTAAGCTGCTACTATGTGGCCTTCATTTTCTTGATGAATTCATTTCAGCATTCATTTTTGACAGTTTTTTTTCCTTTTGATTGATACATATAGAATGCTATGAGATTGCAGCTTGGCAGTTCTCTTATCAAACTGCAAATGGGATCAAAACCAGGAAGGAAACAGATGCTGCAGTGATTTCCTTGCCCACATGCCACTCTCCTTGCCTCCGCACCCCAGTCACAGCTGGTGTGGCTGAGTGAGGGCAAGCTCGGGGCACCATGGTGCTTGTGGCACGATCACTTTTGACCTCACTGCTCCTCAGGATGCTGTTTCCCACCCAGCTGCTGTTCAGGAGAAACTGGCTCTATGTTTTGGCATTGACTGTCAGCTGGTTTGGCCTCTACTGCCCTGGTTTGCCAGCAGCTGGCTATAGAAACTGTTCTTCCCTCTCTGTATAAACTAGGTTCAACCACAGGTCTTTTAATCTGAAGTGCCAAAGTTTCGAAGCTTTTTTCTTCATAAAGCCCCAAATAAATTGAGTTAGTTGATTGCCAAAGTTAGACCATTGTCTGTTATAATGCATCCTAGGAGATTTGCCATGATATGTACTCCATTTGAAAATGGGGAGGGTTTGTTTCATTAGTTTCAACTTTGGCATGTAATATGAAAACAATGAATTGTGGGCAACTTGTTCTAAGAGCTGTGTTTTTATGGAACAGGTGCAGAGAGCACCAGATTGTTCAATTGGACTTTGTATAAATCCAAGGAGATGAAACCCAAGTGCTCTATTTATTATGTGTGGATTTAAAGATCTTATGTGTTTGTATTAGGTGTAGCTTGCACCAAGGTAAGTTTTAAAACAGAAAATGGTGTGTGTATGGATATTCTTCTACATGATTTCTAGCTTGTAATTATTGCCTAACACATTTAATACTTCTGTGCCCTTCAGCTCTGTAACACTGTCTCATGGTAAGTAAAAGATTAATTTTCTTACTTAATCCCAAAAGGCAAAGTTAATTTTTGTCATTTCTTAGTTGTACACTTGCATATATAATAGAAAAAAGTAATTTATTTTTCTTTCTATTCTAGATAGTGTCACATAGAACTTAAGACACACTCACAAATCTGAAATCTCTGTCAAAATACTTTACAAGTAATTTCATATCTTGTGTAAAACCTTCCCACAGCCACACTAGAAATTCGCTCATTAAAAACTCCAACAGCCCTGTGGTAGGTCACTCAAGCTGACAAATAGTACAGTAAACTTTCACTTCACAGAAACACAGGTTTACTTCCATAGGTAAGGTCAGGATCTTCTGAAAGAAGGGAAGAGTGTTCTAGCTTGCTTTTAGAGGGCCTAGTGTTTGTATCACTTAGATCTCAGGGCTATGTGACTCTGAAGATTTCCTCTAAAATCTGAAGATGAACATATTTTTATTTTGTAGGAGCTGATTACTCACTTTCAACAGAACCTTTTCTTTCTGCCACTTGGCATATGCCACTATGAGAATCCTTAGGATTCTTGAAATGGGAGGAATAGGCAATAGTGGTGGCCCTTCCCACTTGTCCCACTGCCTAGCAGTGCTGTTCATATTTACTGCCACATATGGATGCTGTAGCAGAATAATTTTTACATCTACGGAGCTGCAGGGTGCTCTATCTCTCTCTATCTGAGTCATTATCATCCCAGCTTTCTTCCTAGTGATGCTTTTGCACCTTCAGTACAAAGCTGGAACTTGAAAATAAATTTAGAGGTTTATTTTACCTGTTGACCATCTGTACTGTATACACACTGAAGCGATTCAGACAAAATACAAAATTACTACAGCTTCTGTCAGAATCCAAAGGGGAAATGAATATTTGAGGTTTTATACATCCAAGCTTCTCCTGTTTCCCACTTTTTGGTGCTTAGTTTACTTGGAAGGGTCAGAAAATTCAAAACCTAAAATCCATGGGCCATTGCATCCGCCCAACACTGGAAATTTTGAAATAACAATTGGTCTCTAAACAACCTCTTATCCTGCGAAGAAATAGCTGAGAACTTTTTATGAGTTTAAACTTACTCTTGGATTGTAATTTGGAGGATAGCTGAAGTGACACAGGAGAACAGGAGGCCCACACTAATCCGAGAAGATCTGTATAAATAATGCACGTTATATGTGCCTGAGTTTTGATAGTGCTTTGTGAGCCCACCACAGAGGCAGTGGTCATCTGGCTGGACCAAGAGCCACCTAGGAACAAATAAGGTGGCTGGGGCAAATGAAAGTTAAGAAGCTTCTCACATTTACCCACTAAGCCAATCTAAGTAAACTCCCAGCAACAAAACGGTGAGTGAAAATATTACCACAGTAAGTTTCAGGTTGGCTTGCTGAAGACATCTCTGGCAAACAAGATAGTTGCAGAATTAATTTCGTGTATCTCCACACGTTGGTGTTTGAACAGATGCGTACAAGACTCTTGGGGTGGGGCAGTTATGAGAGATTGTACCCCTGCAAAGAGTCTCACCAAAATAAGATTTTAGCCTGACAATATGGACAGGAGTGTTGTCCTTATTCGCAGCCCCTCTGCAGCAAGCCATGTGCCTCCTCTTTCAGGTGACAGACAGGTGTCCAGAAGGCAGATCTCACTGCGTGAAAAAGATGGGAGGTGTTTGCCTTCAGTAATTTGTCTGGTTATCAAGCTCGGTTATTACCCACCACTGGGTCCCAAAGCAAGGAGTGAATGAATACTTTGCCATGGTTTAATGGTCTTCATGCCAACCTGTCCCCAGTGATGCACTATCAAAAGCGAAAATCACGAAGTGATCAGAGCAGGGACCACAACATGTACTAGAATTGTGACAGTGAATTCACACTTCATAATTTAAATTGACAGCGAGATTACATAAGGGCTTCTTTTATAAAATGAAAGTGAAAAGTACAGCATGATAAGAGGTAATCTGCCTTTTACTAGAAAGAAGACCTGAAACATGAATTCTTGTGTTTGTACCGGAGAAGATCCTATTCAATGTTAATGATGTAATATGTGACTGTTGGATGGAAGTTAGATGATTTACATTTATTATATGCCATGCCATGTAATGATTATCTAAAATATCTTTCCTTTCTCATGATTTGAAAACAGATCATGTCAGGGAAAATATGGAAAAAGCCAGATTTTGTGAACACTGAGTGTGTGCACATATATGGTATCTTAAATGCTTACTGCTTATGAGGATATAGAAAAGAAGCTGTTTATTCTCAAGATATGTTTAAAGTATTAATTATTTTGAATGTCCTTTAATAAAATTGATACTTCCAAAGAACTTAGAAAATCGAGAGTTTCTAAAATAAGCAGCAATTCTTTTTGGATTTTTTTTTAGCTAGTTATGCATACTTAGATGAGATTAGGATTTGCCCTAAAAATATTAAAATTATACATGTTTTGAATAATTAATTTCTAATAGCACCTATAAATCACAGTATTTACATTCCTGATCCCAAAGACAACAAAGAAGTCACAAAGTACTATCCATATCTGTAGATATATGCCGTAATATAGAAACACAGAAAAGGTTTTTTCCCCTAATACTTGTGTTTTTCATGCTTTGTTTTTCTAACTCAGAGTGCTTCAGATCAGGATCTTGGTATCTGATTGTGGAACAGCTCCATGAAGAGAGATTGTGAGCAATGCTTTCTAGACTAGCTGAGAGCCTGTGGGGCAGAACACTCATTTGGATAATGAGATAATATCACCATCAGGTCTTAAATAGGAATCTCCAACATCAGAGTCTTTACCACCACACTTCTTGCTCTAAAATTGTTGTGGTCTGTTTGGTGTTTTCCTGAATGTATTAAATCTTTTCATCCTCAAGAACTAGTGTGATCTTGATGATATGATTAATTTGACAGCGTTTCCAGATTTCTTAAAAAAAACCTCCAAACCAACTCGATTAACTCTAGGCTAGTTCAGAAATATATCACACATTGCCATCGTAAATAAATTTGATTGACAGTACATATACATGTGTCCTTTGTTTACCATCATAATTCTGTTATCCTGTTAAAAACAATGCTTCACAAAGCATGAAATATGTTTTAAAGAGATGTAAAAATGAAAAAAAGTTCTTTTAATCTGTTTGCTGTTGTTAATTGTATCACATTTTTAAGCTTTAACTTTTATACATGTGATAGCTTGAAATGTACCTGATTTTTATTAATGAAGGGTGGAATTTTGTTCTCTTGCCTTGTCTCAAGGAATTGTGGCTGTAAGATAGCATGATGACTCATTAGAATATTGAGATAGTGATATTGCTCCAACAAAGTGGTATAAAATGATGCATAGCAGTCTCTTTATATTACACTGTCATGATGTCATTATTGGAAAATTCTTCAGTTAAATAGATTCAAATGAGTAAATGAGTATTTCTTAATAAGAGCCAGCTTTTATATTTTTGAAAATATTTATTTTATTGTGGAAATTGAAGTTTTGACTGTGTTGCAAATTTTGGTATCACCAATGTAGATAAATATAAGTGATACCCAGGAAAAAAGCAATCTTAACTTTCCATGTAGAGCGATAGGCTCTGAATTGAACGTTACCACTTAGGAATGAGATCTCAGAATTTTAATGAATAGTTCTTATGAAACCACCAATTTAATGCTCAGCAGCAATAAAAATGTAAATTGAATGTTAGGAATTATTAGAAAAGAAATAGAGAACAAAAGAAACTGCATAAATCCCTACAGAGTTCGTGTCCCCCCTTCTTAAAAATGTAGTGGAGAACTGGGGAAAGTTCAGAGAAAGGAAACAAGGAAAGTATGGAAATGCCTTCACACAAAGAGTGACTTATAGGCCTTTTAAGTTTTGAAGAAAATAATATGGAGACTACTGGTTCCTTACCTCTTTCCAACAACATCGAGGTGTCTATGAGCCCCACATGTAAGCAGTTCAAAGCAACCTTATGTTTTTCCTTAGCAGTGCCTATTTGGGTGTGGAATTTGCTGGTGCGTGTTACGTGTGATGCGAGTTAGCAGAGGCTAAAAAACTACACAAAAAATCCGTGGAAGAAGACCCCATTGTGAAAAACTAAACACAAAGACATTAGTGCTGGCACAGGAGATCCCAAACACAATTTCTGGGAAAGCCATCTCTGTGTGTTTTCATGCCCTGCCTAGGCATCTGCTGTTGATTACTGCCGGAGATTGGCTCCTGGGCCAGGTAGACCTTTGGTCTGAGTAGGACCATTCCTATGATGTGTAGCAGCCCCAGAAGAATTTATCAGTGGATGAGCTGGCCCGTTTAGGTAGTTTTACTGAGAGCAGATGGTACTTCTTGAATCTGAAGAGTTTGTGACTGTAGGATGAGCTTATATGTTCAGATGTTGATGCTTGATACAAACGAAATCTAAAGAGCTCAGGATGAACACAGGATGAAAGGAAGAATCTGTGCTTCTCAGCACTATTGCTGCAGGCTGGCTAAGCAGAAAACAGACTGGGGGCATGGGCAAGAAAATGCCGTGAATAAACCTCTCTGAAATAAATAACTGCTGGCTTCAGACTTTTGTAGCCTCTGGTGCATGGACATGATTTTAACTACCTGCTCCTACCTTGACAATCATGGGCTTTGAAAGAGTGCATAAAGGGTAATGTCTGCACCACGGTGACTTGCTATGAAATGTAAATAAATGCTACCTTTCACTTGCCATCTGATGAGGCTGATGCAGATAGATGGCTGTTTCTCACACCATCCTCTTCAGGTGGGTGAGAAAGGCCAAGGGCATGGAACACAGCCACACTGCAGAGCCTTGTGGCCAGTTGATGTGCCTGAGCGTGCCATTTATCAGCGTAGGTATAACCAGAGTGCCTTTTTAGTGTCTTTTTAGCCTCTTTTACCCAACTGAGAAGAGTAGGAAAAAGTGTAAGTATAGACTTGCTTATTTTGCAGAAAAGCAATAACTGTGATTCTGGTTTATTTTAGAGCAGCTTGAAAAACTGCCCTGCCCTGGCAGCCCTCTAGACTTTATGTCCAAACTTAGATCACATGTGTTCAAGCTTATATCACATATAACTACACAAACACTTGCTCCCTTGAAGTAAACCCCTGGGCTGCTGGGGCACAATTATATCAGTATTTGGCTAAGTTCAACATTTCTGTTTCTTAAGAAATGCTATCACTTAATTTTTACTTTTTCTCAAATTTAAACAAAACCTTGAAATTTCAAAATTTACTGAGAAATTACATTTGGGAATTGCTTTACTTGAAGTTATCAAAAGAACTCTTTATCAAAGACTTCAATGAAATCAGACCAGTTTGTTTTGCCTTTATTATTCCGACTTTCAAGTGATAACATATTTGAAACATAGTATGTAGTGATTTAAGTGATGAGGTCCAAATGAAATTATGCAACCTTTTAGAAGTAAAACCAAATAATTTTCTTTAATTTTTTTGATGAACTCAATACATTTCTACAGATCATTGAGTCAGCACTTGCTAATGAAAAGCAGTTCTTCTGGAACTGCTTCAAACAGTCCTTGCAGGATATAAGACTTTTAAAATTCCAGACTGTAGATAAAAGCCCTCCTCCTCCTCCTAAAAGAAAAAAAAAAAAAAAAAAAGCCTTTTACTCTAAAAAGCAAAATTACTCAAACTAAACAAATGTTTATGTTTTGTGCCTGCATGTCACACATGAGTGCCTGTGAATATAGTCTAACACATTTGACAGTTCTGCTGGTCTGATTTAGTACTTAATTCTGCTTTTTTTTTTTATCCCCGAATTTTTGAACAATATCTGCTTTCATCCTTACTTATTAATACTGGCTAGAGTCTGTGTTATATTCCATCCAATACAGCAATGCTCAGAGGAGCATTTTGAAGTTAAAATAATTTTCCAGCATCAATTTTATACTCTGCTGTATTATAATAACTCTTTCATCTTTGTTTTAAAATGCTATTTTGAAAACCACAGATACTCAGGCTTCATACCTTGCTCACCAAAGGAACAAAGACTGAACACTGCTTGGCTCCAAGTGTCAATCAGGACATAACAAGTTAAACAGCAGTCAACACATTGGCAGATGAGTAACACCGAGTGGTTACTAAGCAGTGCCGAGTGCTGTTTGTCCTAGTCTACCTCAGCAGCTTAATGTGTTTACTTATTCATCTGCATCTGTTAGGGTGTAGCCAATGTCAGTAATGGGTAATTTTCCCAGTAGAGGCAAGGTTTTGGGGCTCGTCTTACAAAACCATCCAGACCTGGAGGATATTACTGTGATTAAACTAATTGATTTCAATAGGTGCTAATCATGCAGGCTCTGGCAATGCACAGTGATGAAAAACTTTAGAGTGCCCTGTCCCTTGGACAACAAATGTGTATCACACTTCACCCATATTCTCATGTCAAGATGAGATTTTTTCCATCACAATTTGGATGTGTGTTTGGCTCTCCTTTAGCTCCCCATGCTGAGTGGATTCACTTTACCAGCCTCAACTTCCTACTGGGGAATAGCCTGTGGATAAGTCAGGTTCTCATCAGTGTAAGGAGATGTTACAATTCAACGCCTATTACAGGGTCTGATTAAGCAAATGGAAATGACCTAACAAGTTGTCCCACATGTCTGCGTAAATACTTACTCCAGTGGTAGCACTGACTGTGCCCTGACTGGTGGATCTGCCTGTGGAGGTGGCAGTTTGCTGTTTCAGGCTTGGTCTTTCATTGACGTGGGTCTGAACGCATAGACTCCACTCCTCCCCTCTTCATGCCACCAGCAAGGAGTGGGTGAGCAAAAGATGGGAAAAGGAGCACTGTGGAGGGACTGGTGGGGAACAGGGGTCCCTACAGCCTGTAAAGGAAAGGGCGTGGGGCAGGACAGAAACCCAGCCCACTTGCTCCATGCACCTGCTGATGCTCACCTTCTCCATGCTCTCACCCTGGGAGTTTTTTTTAACCTCTGAAAGATATTGTGAACATCCCCAGGACCATCTCATGGGCTTTCCTCCCTTCCCATCTTCGGTGGAAACAAACCACTTGCAACTTGTGGTCCTGTGTCTCATATGTTGACTGTAGCTTTTATTTAAATGACTTAGCATGAGTTGAGGTTTGCACCCATGTGTGGCGGGGGAAAAGGGTCCCCAGAGATGCTGTGTCTTTTGAAAATTCTCTAGAGCATAATGTAGCATTGCTGTCCCCTCTCATTTGGAATAGCCTTTATTTTACCATAGCTTTCATTTCAGTCTGTGCTGCCAGATGAAGGATGCAATAAGCCTGATTAAATTTCCATGATTTATATATCTGCTGCACATCGAGTCCATAATTAAGACAATGGGGGACAGAGGCCCCAGCTGTGATGTACAAACAGAGACCTTCACATGTCAGACAAGAGAGGGATGTGTGAGAGAATACAAGTTAAGACTAATACAGTATTGATCAGTGTACTGGGTGTTAGCCTGTGTATGTTAGTATCTTAAATCTTTTGGAGCCACATCAGAAGAAAAGAGGATTAAGGTGGGTTCTCCAGTAACTTAAATTTGATTAATTTACTGAATTGCGGGGATATGTTAAACAAGAGTCTGTTGGGAGAAAACTGATTTAAATACAGGTGCCTGTGGTGGAGGCTGGTATCGTGAATCTGGAAAAAGAGAGTGGGGCCATGGTGAGGACCTGCAGGTACCTCTGTGGAAAGCTGGAGGAGATATCAGGAAGATCCTCTCACTGACCCACTTAGGGAAGAGGAAGGAGGAAATGACCAACCAGGTAAATGAGGGCGGGATTGCGTGATGAACAAGAAAGCTAATTGTGTTGAACACAGCTGACAGATCACAGAGGATGGGGAAATAGCAATGCTCAGTTTTGGCTGAACACAGTTCTGGAGAGAATAATTTGAAAGGGATGAGAGCAGGAAGCTCATCTACATATAACAGATGTGTACCAGATTGCAAATAAAATATATGAATATCTGTAAGGTGAATTTGTACACAATGCACTATAACTTTGGGATAGGCAAAAGAGAGAATGTAGGAATATACAAGTCAGTGTATGGCTACTTCGTAAACTTGTTTTCTGATTGTGTTGTTGTAGGTACCCATCTGACAGAAACTGAAGAATCAAAGCAGCGTCAAGTAAATCCATCCCAGCCACACAGCAACAGGCATCTTAGTTTCTACTCCTGCTTGTCGTGGGTGGCCATGGCTTTCACATCAGAAATCCCTTACTCCTGGTCTCTGTTAGCACTTTTAACAGTGAGACAGATGTGAGATCCTATTCCTGACAGATAGTGAGACCCACAGTAATTGGAAATAAATGGAAAAACCAGAAGGGATGTAAAAATTAAGTAGGTTTAAGATAAATTCTTCTTTTCAGCAGTTGAGGAGGAGCTCAGAGTGACCAGTGATCTGCTGAGAAATAGGAGGATTTCCTCTGGGTTTTAGGAAGGGGAAAATCTACAAAGCAATGGTGAGCTGTTGTGCACCCCAGTGCACACGGAGGGGGGAAAAAGCCATACTGTGTTTTCTCTGCCACATCTTGGGGTACAAATGGACAGGCAGTTTGGCCATGAGGAGCTCCATGGGTGGAGCCAAGCATGGCTGCTTTGCCGTCTTTTGGGAGTGAATAGCCCAGTTGCATCTTGCGTGCCCAGCAGGCTTCTCCTGAAGGATGCAGGGCGGGTATATCCCTTCCCATGGCCAGCCTCATGACACCAGCAGTGCTTTGCAGCCCTAAAGGTTGATGGTGGGGTGAGTGACAGCTATCCTAGTGCCAGGAGGTCCACAGAAGGAAATGGGAATCAATCACAGTGCTGTAGCAAGGTATGGGCCACACAACACCCCCTGTGACATGGATGCCTTTCACGCTGATGCTCAGTAACCCCAGCTCACATGTCCCCAGTGCATTGGTGGTGACAGCAGCATCCTAGATTAGCCCAACTGATTCCGGCTTTTCTGTGCTGGGGTATTCCCAGTCTGGCTGGGAACAGGAGCTGGGAACACCTCTGCTATTGGTGTCCTGTCTTCCTGGCCTGCTTCTCCCCCAGCAGAAGTGGGTGAGCACGGCTTTTAGGGTGCTGACAGGCCAAGCACCTTTGTGTAGGGCTTTCAGAGGTGCTGCTGGAAGCACGACAGCAACACAAGGGATGAAAGGGCAGCAGGGACATCATCCCTGCCCACTCCTCAGGCCAGACCATCCAGCAGCTGAGCTGTTCCTGTGTCACTGGGGACAGTGATAGTGGCAGAGACATCATAGCTGTGTCCCCCTCGTGTTGAACAGAGCATGGTAAGAGCAATGAGTTCCCTCCCCACCTCTCTGCTGCGAGCAGCACAGACACAGCACAGAACCCTTCACAGCTCGGCGTTCCTTGTTCATTACCATCGCCTTACCTCCACACCTGTTTGATATTACATATTCAGTTTGGAAATACTGTCCTTTTTGTCCCCTTTTGCACCATCTGTTGACACAATCCCGCGTGTGTGTGTGTGCCTGGGTAAGATCCAGCTGGCACACGCGGGAGGTGAGCACATTGACATCTCCCGAAATCGCTGATTCAGGGAGGGCAGGCGGGGGACACAGGCTCCGGAGCCCCGCACCCCGAGCGCGCCGCAGCTGAGGAGCCTCTCCCTGCCCTGTGCGATAGTGCCAGGCCTTATCAATGCACAGCCATCCTCCCAGCCCCGCCTGGCCTCCCCGCGCCCCCGACGAGCCTGTTGTAATCGGGGGAACAATGGCAGAGGCAGAGTGCCCGGCACAAAGACAACAGCTGCACTCGCGGGTCAGCCTTTGCAGCCTCCCCGCACAATGGCCATGTGTAACCCCATCCCACTGCCCGCCTCGGAATAATTTATTTATAGATGCAATATCTCTTTCACTGGCCTATTTGAGAATGTCTTCTCATAAATGCATGGAAATTGAAATTATTCTCTGCTTTCCCCCCAAAAGATTAAGGTATCTGTTCCGTACAGATAAATAGCGCAATTTTGGAGGGGAAGAGGGAGAAAAGCTGCTGGAATATATGCAATAATGGATGAGGAGAAGTTGATTAATTGTGATGTGTGCATTTTTAAAAATTAAATATATTTCATTATTGGTGTCTTTGCAATAATAGGCACATGTTTAAAAATAGGAAAGAAATATTGAAGTAAGGAAAAAAAAAAACCCTTCTAGGCAAGGAATGCTAGTCTTTGCGAGAGATGACTGGTTGCCTCTTTGGTAATAAAACCTCTTTCACCCTCACAAACTGTAAGCATGAGCATCTGCTTAGGACAGAGAATTTTCTACCATCCAGGAGACCGTGAATCATCTCTCATATGAAAATATGGTCGCTTCAGCACACTGCTTGCTTCTCTTAAATACAGCGTGTGCAGCTTACATATAATCTAAATGTGTAGTGTAACACAAGATAAGAAATGAGGACAATCTCTGAGATCTCTAAAAAGAATTAAAACTAGTAAAAAGTTTCTTCTGATAACTTCCTATAGTCAGTAATTTTGATACCCTCCACATTTTTAAATAATATCTCTTTCATTAATTTTTTTCTTTATTTTCACTACAATTAAGTTTAATTTTATTTGTCTAAATCCTGATCTCTGAATGCAAACAAGTAGTAGCTTAGTGACAGCACTTTCCTCTGTTAAAGGAATTGCTTTAGGGATCATGAACCTGGAGCACTTCATCCATCCACGTTTTGTGTCTATGTGAACAGATCTGTGTGAGGAAAGCATGACAAGATAGTGTCCAAATAGGAAAAAGCTCTGGTGCTGCTAAACACTCTCCAGACACCTCCCTCAGATTTAAAACCAACTAAAAGCTTCTCGTGATATGAAACACACTTTATCGGTCACTCTGGAAGGATTTTTTTTTTTAAATTAATGAACACCGTATATAAAATTATCACTGGTTCTGTACAAAGTGTGCTGGAAAAATGCATGGTCTCTTTATATCATCCTCTCTTCCATCTCCTGCAGTCCACAGGAAAAGCCTCATGACTGGCAGCTGTTTGACTGCCCTATTATCTGAGCCTGCGTCCAGTCTGGCTAATTACAGCCACTGATTACTAAACACTGAGCGGCACTGTCACCTGCCTTAGCCTGACAGGATTATACCATCTGTGCCACATGGCTAGGGTATGGAAAGCTGGTGAAAGGTCACAAAAAGGGGCAAATAACCCTTAATGGGAGGTAAATGTATGTTTACAGACGTGACAGCTGACTGTCATTAGAGTATATATACGTATTCACAGCTGAAGATACTTCTCAAGGAAGAATAAGGGGCATACGAAGTGTGGCTTTGTCAGACAGTTGGGTTTTTTTCTGCCCCCAAAATAGGTGCTATTCACTGGGAGGAGACTCAATACACTTCTGTCAGACACACTGGAGTAACACAGGACCAAATGTTTTCCCTCCTTACCTCCCCAGACCTCGTCTGCCCAGCAGTAGCAGTTTAGAAAACTCCATCTAGTGAAGCTGCTGCAAATCATTGTGCAGGTGAGCTGTGTGCTTTAAAGGAGCTCGTTGGATCTGCTCGGTTTGCTTTTGCAAAGGCACCAAAATTAACTCCGATGGATAACGAAGACCAGGCTGTTCTCAGGGAGCAGTGTAGGAGCCATAAGCAGAGGGTCCCCCCTCTCCAGCACCCTGCTCCAGTGCATGTCTTGCCTCCTCCTACCTGCAGTGCCTGCACGAACATTGCTCCTTCCTCCACCTCTTGTCTCACCAACACCTACACACTTGCACCTGCCCTCTGCTCTGCCCAAGCCTCTCTTATGGCTGCTGCTTTTCTTCCCCTGCATGTTAGAAAGTGTTCTCTCTTTTCCCAAGTACATGTGACAGTGCGTCCTTTTCAAAGAAAGTTTCATGTATTACCTCTTCCTTGTTTTATGTCCATGAATTTAGGTTATGACTCTCCAAAGGGTATTTTGCAACTTCTTCTATGTGTCTGGGCTGAGCTGTTCTGAGGTCAGAGACACAGTGTTTATTCACTGCCTTGTTGGATCACTCCAGCTCACATCTGATCCCTCCTACACCTTGGAGGTTATATAAGTTATCCTGAAATCACCATAACTTGTTGGCTTGGAATTTTTTTCTTGCTTACAACAGTCTCTGGGGCATTTTGAAGGCAATATACACCCAAAGTATCCATAAAGGGGCCTAAATCTGACAGTATACAGCTCTGGATCCCCTCAGCTTGTCCAGGGCTATTACCTGTGGAGAGGATGGTGACACAAAGTCTGACATGATCTTAGGGTTGTCAGCCTTCTGTAATCAGCAGCTCAGTGAGTTCCACCATGACCTGCTATGGCCACTCCCCCAGGTTTGGGTTGTGGCCTGGTGGCAGGGGGTAGGGAGCATCCTCCCCCTTCCTGTATTCTGCTTGAAATATGCAGATTTTTTAGCCAGAAAAACAAGCAGTCTGTGCAACTGGAAGTGATTTATTTCAGCTAAGTCATGGTGTCACACACTTACTACCTTTCTTTCATTCTCCTTGGGTTTCTTGCCTAGGCATTCTCTTTTGCTGTCAGATTTGTATTATGTTTCTCCAGTTTCATTCAATTTGTCTGGTCATTATTTACCAGGTATTTTAGTATGTGATTCTAAGATAGATGTTTGACTGAAAAAAGATGACTACAAATGGCCCTGCATACATCAATTCACACCTTAAAGAAAAACACATGAATCCCCATAAGGTGCATATATAAGTCATAACTGAAGCAGTCTTACATTTAATGGGGTGTAATCTTCTCAGAAATCAAAATATAATTTATTTCATGTCAAATAGGTGACCAACATTTGACAGTCACTGAGCACAGGAATTTTTTAAAAGGTGTTGAATCAGTGTGTCTAATGTTCTGAGCTTTTGTAGCTGACCTGTGTGGTTTTCTAATGGTTGTTCTGTTTTTCGGTTGGTTTTTTTTTTTGGTGGGTATTTTAAACTTGATCTCAGGAGCAGACACATTCAAAAAGCAACTTCATGTACAGCTGTGTGTACCTGTGTATGTTCACCAGACTGTGGAGTCAGCCCCTGATGTTTTGTGGGCAGCATCACCATCCAGGCTGGGGCTGGGATACCAGAACAGAGGTATGCAATGATGATCCAGAGGACTGGGAGGAGAGGAGCAAGCTGAATTTCAGTGGCATAAAATGAATGGATTTTTTCAACCAATGCTGAGAATTTTGATTGGAAACTGAAAAGGAACAAGATTGGGATGTGGTGGTAGACTTCAGTGATTAGTGTGCTACTGATGTGTTGTAGCTGTGGAAATCCCAGGCTGATTCTGAGGCACACCATTTCCAGAGCAAGTAGAGAAATACTTTTAACTCGTTTGGTTTCCACCAGTTACCCTTTTGCCTCTTGACCCTCTGGGTGAATACAGGCAGGCCTGGTGCTGCCTAAAGCCTGGTCAGCCATGCCCAGAGCAGATAAGTGCAAGCTGCAGCAGGTGTGGGAAGCAGGTCCTTGGATGAACAGGGGACCTGGCAGCTTAATTTGAGAGAGACAGCTCAGGGAGTGTAGCTCATTTAGCTCCTCGAGACAAATGCCGAGAGAGTAAAAGATGTGATTGCTCACTCTAAATTTATCAGCAGAGGCAAATGCTAGAGAGGGAGAGGAACTATTTAAGGTGAAGGACAATGTTGGCCTAGGAACAAATCAGTGCAATCTGGCTATGAATAAATTTAGGCTGAAAATTAGAAAATGGTTTCTAACTATCAGAGGAGTGAGGAATTCAAGAAACCCAATTCTTATTCAGTCCAATTTGATAAGATTATTAAAAAGCTGCCTGTGATAGGAGGGAACTAGTCTACGGCTTAGAAGGTCTCCTCCATCTCTGAGCACTCATGGGTACCAGTTGACTCGAATGGAATTATGTTAAGAATTTTCAAAAGTCAGGGCTCAAATTGTCAAGAGAGTGTTGCAATTTTTTTTATTCTTTGGATTGTAATATCTCCATTTCTCTGCCTTCTCTATGCACCTGTGAAACACAGAGGATAATTCCACCCTCCTCCCCATTTAATCACACTGGGGTATTATGAAAACACCCTCACTGTGGTATTATGAAAATACAGTATTTACTGTTTGTGTAGCACTCAGGAGTGCTGTGAGGATGAGTACCAAAGGAAAAAAAGCTGCGCTGAAATTAATAATTTTGGCTGCACAGCTAGGTTTGAATTACATCTAGTAAATCATGCCTAGGGCAACACACTGAGTGAGAAGAAAATAAAATATTGAATAGTTGCTCATTAAGTGAACACCAGCTATTCCGTGAGCTGAATGAGGCAGGGTCCCATGGAAAATACTGTATGTGATTTTGTAATGTAAGATTAGGAGAGGCCTGAATTAAGGTTGCACAAGGCTTTCCTTATGCCTTTCCGGCATCAAGCATCTGGGCAACCAAGGGATCAGGCCCAGCCAGCATGTGTTAATGAAAGGCAGGTCCTGCTGGACCAACCTGATCTCCTTCTATGACAAGGGGACCTATTAGACCCTGAGGTGCTGGAGCGAGTCCAGAGAAGGGCAATGGAGCTGGAGAAGGGTCTGGAGCACAGGTCCTTTGAGGAGCTGCTGAGGCATCTGGGGTTGTTTAAGCTGGGGAAAAGGAGGCTTGGGGGGACTGTATTGTTCTCTGCAACTACCTGAGAGAAGTTGTGAGATGGGCATTGACTTCTTCTCTCAGGTAAAAAGCGATAGGGCCTCAAGCTGAACCTCAGGGGCATCCAATTGGGTATTTAGAAAAATGTCTTCACTGAAAGGGTTGTCAGGCATTGGAACAGACTGCCCAGGGAAGTGGTGGAGTCACCATCTCTGGAGGTATTTGAAAGAGATGCAGCTGTGGCACTCAGGGGCATGGTTTAACAGAGGACTTAGCAATGCGGGTTAACTGCTGGACTCGAGGGTCTTAGAGGTCCTTTTCAACCTCAATAACTCTGTGATTCTATAAATAGCCACACACCCTCCTATCCCGCCAGCCTGCTGCAGGGAGATGCTCTGGAGTGCACTGTGTGAATACTCCCCACAGTACTCTGCCCTTGGCACAGGCAGCTGGAGAAGAATGGGAGGGTTGCACCAGCTCACCCACAATCAGCTTCTCAGAGCCAGGGAGAGAATAGTGTTCTGTCTTGTGGAGAAATTGGGAATTTATTTCATCCCAGCTTGGAACTCATCCCGTCTCTAGAAATTCTGTATAAATGCAAGTTGGAGGAGTGATTAAAATGTTGGCTGTTGAGCCGAGATTGGGTAGCCCAGGCAAACTACCTTCTCTGTGAATTTTGAGGTGCAGGTGGCTTTGAATGTGAAGCTCAGAATTTGGGTGTCATATCAGGTCTAACCACACCAACTGCCAAGGAGGAGCCGGTACAGTCCCAAGAACCTGTGTCCATTTCAAACCTTGCACTTTCCTTGAAAGCAAGAGTTTGGAACAAAGGTTGAAGATATCAGTGAGGGAGAAAACATTCTGTCATTATTTTTCAAGCTAGTTGCAGCACTCTGGGCCATACACTGAAATAAATGTCAACAGACCGTCATGGTTAAGGTGAATTATGGCTGTGGCAGGAAGGGCTGCCACTGAATAGGTGGCTGGCACTAGCTGTCCCCTGGGCACACAAAACCTGACACCAATGCATATGGTTTTATTCTAGCTGGAGTGTCTGGTATGCCACCATCAAATGCTGAAACACAAAATCTTGCTGTTTTTAAAATAGCTTTGATATAAAGGTCAGACTTCTAACGTGTAGTGAGTTTGAGCCCCTCTGTTTCTTGGCACCCAACGCCTTCCTCACCTGAGGACTGGTTCTGAGTGGGGATGCTCACCTCTTCCTGGACACCCTGCATTTTCAAATCACGACTCAAATTCTTCAAAAGTTATCCAAGAAGCATATATTTCTCAGCCTTGTGAAACAATATTATTTATAGGCTCACCCAGAATACTTGGCTGGATAGTTTCTGTGCAAATTGGTGCAAAGGAGTCTGGTGTGACTGTACGCACTATACAAAGGCAGACACACCCCATGTTTAAAATATTCCTGGTTTACTGTAGTCAGCCATATTTTCATGTTTGTTTATCACAGCATGCATGTCTGTAATTATGTGCTGATGGCACATTCTTGCTAACTGAAAATATTATCAAAAAATATAGAGCTAGCTCTAGATGCAGACGTTGTTTGTGACAGCAATGTTTGCTGTTGAATCACAAACCACGGAAAGCAGTGATTTGCACAAGAACATCTAATGCATAAGAAGTGTGCTGAACATTACTTCTGCACAGGAAGAGGGAAGGAAGAAAAACATATTTATCTCAGTAGTGGTTAAACGATAGTGCAGACCAGTAATTATGTGTAAATTATGACCTTGCCCCCTTACAGGCAGCTCCTCAGTAAACATGACTGCTTTTAATTTCTATGCCCTCAGCAATAAACATCACTCTTTTCAAAGTTCAATGCTTTTCTTCAGATTTTTTTTTCAATGAAAATATGTGTTTTTATTCTTCAAAACCTTAAATGAAATGCTGGGCTTTTTACTGTTTAAGGGATTGTAATTGAAATATAAAACTGGTGGTAAAATATTAGCTTTTATAAATTTTGGTCTCTTCCTTTAAGCTTTGCTATCATTAAAAGGCATTACATACAAGTTTAAAGTTTAGAGGTTTTTTAAACATACACATTTTCTTTTGACATTCTGTAATGTTTCCAAAGCTGAAGAAATGTTGAAAAGTTGCAGAAAATAATGTGATGAAGGAAATGGATGCTTATCATGTAATGTAAATGGAAATAAAAAATACTGAGAAAACATGGGAGAAAAATGGGAAAGAAGCACACAGAATTACATTTTATGAAATACAGGTTAAAAGCACATTTTAAAAAATAATGGAGAATCTCACTGAACTTAATTACTGGAACTTATTTCTATTTTTAATATTCCTAAATTTTTTTTATTTCTTTAAACAATAAGAGGCAAATAAGAACTGAACCCCAGAGCTTACATATTATCATGCATTTCACTGTGACAAACTGTAGCTACACACAATTATGTGCTATCAGTTGCTGAAGTGGAATTCATTATTTCCTACCTTAAGCTGTCCTATAAATTTGCTCTGCACTGTTAAGCAGATACCAAGTTCCGCCTAGAGATAGAAATACTGCTGATGAGCAAAGGGGATCTTAATAGCTAAGTTTGTTGATGCTTCTATTAAAGTCAAGAAACATTTTAAAGAAAAGACAGAAATCATTCTTCCATGAACAGTCACGTTGCATTTTCTCAGCATTTCCCCTGTAATGTTCTCATGAAGCAGAGTGACAGGGTCATGGTTTCAGTTCCCTGGCTTGGGTTAACTCAGAACATATTTTGATGCAGAGTTGCCTAGAGTTCATCTCCTTGCATCGGACAAGCCTAAGGGTTATCCTGATGCCTCTTGGGAAACCCAAGTGTTTCAGTGGCTTCACTGGCATCGTGCTCTGCTGAGGTTTCTGGTGGCACGTCCTGTGATGGCTGGAGCAGTTTCTGCCTGACCCACGACGTTAATTCTTCCCAGGAAGCTTCTCTGGGATCTCTCTGTGGACTTGGCATGTGCCATGGCAGCAGAGGGACGTGCCAGAGGGTACACTGACGCATTCCATGGAGCTACTCCCTGTCCACGCCAGTGATGACTGCAGGTCGGTGCATTGTAACCCTGTTTGAGAAACAACGTGAGTCAACAGCTCCACCACAGCAGGGTTGGAGGCTTTTGTGGGTAGATGGGATTTAAATAATTGGCAGGGGCAGGAATGAAACCTGACTTAACTTGATTAAAGAGGAATCCTAGCTCACCGGTGTGCATGTGAAATGCTGCTCACTGCTGTTTTGTCTGCTAAAATCAGGAACGGGTTTACTCCTATGACCTACCTGGAGTTCCGACACAATTTTTCCCACTAAGACACACCTTTAAATGCTTTGCAAATATCAGCAAACTTAGTTTCACAATGGGAGTTTCTGCTGGCAGGCAGACTGCATCTTCAATTTTTGGATGAGGAAATAAGACAGGATTGGTGACTGGCTCCAGGCCACATCCCCGTGTCTGCGTGGCACTGGGAAGCACTGTAGAAAGACATTGAGGCTAGCACGGATTTATATCAGAATGGGGCTCCACCCTGGCTAATTAGTCTGCTGCTGGGGAGCAAGGTCTGTCCAGCAGGGCAGAGAGCTCTGCTAATGCAATCCTGCCTCCAGATGCTTCTTGTGGGGATCCCATGGCTGTCCTGCAAAATGCTTCTCCAGCTCCAAGGATTTCACAAAGAATGAAGTGTGTTTTGTGGCTCAAGACAGCATTTATGAGAACAAGCCTCTTGCAGCTGTACTCAGAGCTGAGAGCTCAGAACTCCTTTATTTTTGTTTCCTTTTAATTTATTTATTCAATATTTATTTATTTTTAATTGAGCAACAACATCAAAAACAAAGAGATTAAATAAAAGGATCCAATCCCTAAAAATATGCAACTGTAGTTCATGACAGTGTAGTTCCAACAGGGAAGTCAGGAACTTGCTGTGACTCAGTGGCTGATTGTAAACTACAACATAGAGAGGGAGTGCCTGACTCAGCAGATGCTGGAGCCTTCAAAGGGATTAGAGCTGTTGCCAAGGAGCTCCACCCTTTTTTTTTTTCCCTCTTTAAATGTGTCTTAAGTATCTTATTCTTGCATTACATTATACAAAAAAGACATATATGTTATTGAATTGAGGAGCACTTAAACATCAGATTTTCCCAAGGGATTACAGTTTGATTCGATCTGCTTATGCACACAATTTCATCGCTGCAGAATCTCTTCCCTACAATTAATATCCCCTGCTCCCCCCAGGTTTATTAACACAGTAGCTGCAAATATTTCAAAATAGGTACTCTAGAAAAAAAACAACCTAAGTCTTAATTTAAAAAAAAGAAAAAAAATTACAAGCTGAGGACACCCACACACTCTTTGGACCACAACTTCCAGTCCCCTGGCACACCTCTGGAGCTGGAGTATCACCATGGTTCCTTGGGAAAATTGTCTCGGGAGACTTCTCCTTTGCAAGATGAATTGCTTTCTAGGGGGGTGAGACAGTTCCCCATGCCAGGTGCCAACCTGTTTCATAACTTCTGCTTCTGTGTAACCTTTCAAGCTGAAAAGATAAAAATGCAGGGAGTTGGTCTATGCTTAAAAAGTTTTGCTGGCATGGCAATAGTATAATTACAACAGTAAAGTCCCTACTGTGAGTTCAGTCCTACCATCAAAAGGCCTTTTTGTTGTTATAATGTAATCTGTTCAGCAAAGTGGTTTAATTCCTACCAGCAAAACAACTTTTTTTTGCTGGTATAAGCTTTTCTCTGTGCAGGGTGTTGGCTGTGGCAGGGCCAGAGCTGTACCTCCATCGGGTGCTGATGTGCCCAGAGGATGAGCTACCATTTTCCACCTCCCAGGGCTGAGGCACTTGACGCTCCAAAGGGATTAGGAGGCGTGTGATGAGTGTAGGGTCAAAAGGGAATTTCAATCCACCTTTCAGTCTGGCTTCTTTGCATAAGCCCTTTATATTTTTAAATCTGTGTCTTTACTCTGCAGATTTGCTGGCCAGGGCTGAGCTGGTTTGCCTGCATAGCCCAGCACTGTTTCTGACACTGAAGGCATTTTTGGACTGATACCGAGAAAAACAATGATTTTTTTCTCAGGACTGTGAACTAAACCCTGAGGTTTAATGTTCTCTGCTCTCAGCCCATCGCTTCTTTAGGCAAAATTGTTTGAATCCAGCTGTGGCTTTCCATGTACATAAATATCTCGAATGTCACCTGCCAGTCTGTGGTGACTTGGTGACAGCTGATGCAAGGTGCCACTAGGAGAATGCAGATGCTCAAAAGTGGGGTTTCACACTCACATTATCTCCATCCTTCAGTCCTTCCCTGCTGTTTTTTTGTGGGGAGGGTTCACAAGTTTGTATTTGGCAGAGCAGGGATGGGATTTTAGATGCCCTTCCCGTCACCCTGTCCTCCCCAGGGGTGGGAACTGGGCTGGGTGGTTCACAGGCAGCAATGGATCAGGCCATGGATAATATCTCTCTGATCCCATTCCTTATCCCATGAGGAAAGGCACAGCCATTTATGGCTTTTTCATAATTATATGCAGCATGTTTTTTTTTAACCCACATTTTGTCAGTTTTCATTTTAGTCTAATTTCAATATTCTGTGGGATTGATACCAGAAATAATAAAATAGAGCAATAAGCATTATCTTTTCTTAGCCACAATCATTGAGTGTTTTGGGGTTTTTTTAGTGCTTGAGAAACAAATGCTTCAACTTGTTTTATCAAACCTCCTGGCCCTCCTGCAGCAGATCACTGAAGCCATTTTCAGGGTATCTCATGCCAAAAAAAGCAGGGACAATCTGGAAGGAACAGGTGTATTGGCTTCTGTTGCTGCTTGAAGGAGTAAACACCTAATTTGCTGCTCCCACAAAGGAGGTAAACACTTAGCTCACAAAAAGTTTCCTTCCCTCTGAGAAAGTCCCACTGGTGTTGACCTAAATAAATTCCAGAAGTCAATTTTTTTTTTTTTAAATAAAAAGTTTCTTCCCCTCTATGGCACTCTATTTTGCGTTGCAACTGCTTGTGAAGAGAAATGTTTTTTGCAAGCAGGTTGGACAGTTTACTCTCTAGGGTGTTTTTGGCTGGAAGGAGCAATGCTGAGGTACAGCAGTTTGGGCTGACCTTCTTCTTGCTGCTGGTATGCTCCGGGCTTGCCGTCCTCATCAGGTGCATTCCAGGAGTCATACTTCAGTCCAAACTCTTCTCAGGCTGAGGGAAGATAAAAAAAAATAGAAAGTCAATTTTTGTTGCTAATGAAAAAGGAGTATTTGAAGAGGTATCTTTTGAAGACTCTGGGGGTTACAAAATTTTGGAAAACCTAACAGGTGATGCCTAAAAGAAGGCTACCTGAAAGAGGCCAAAACAAATTAGGCTGGTGGAGATTTTTGCAAGGCTGGTGGGTGAATCAGCATGTGCTCCATGTGTGTGCAGTGAGGCACCTGAACTGAGCCCAGAGTCCATCCTGCCTACCTCATGTCCCCCTCCCCATTCTCTTCAGACTCTCAGAGTGGGAGCAGCTGCTTAGGAAGACTGACGAAGGATTTGGATCTGGGGATGAGGACACGATGACAGAACAAAACCAACAAAAAGAGCACTATCAGTAAATTGCTCTTTTGCTTTTCTTGTTGATTACAACAAACCCGCTTACCTTCATCCTGGTAACTTTTTCTTTCTTAGATTGCTAAATCTCCAAAGACGCTTCATTCATACTTTTACAATACGATGGTATCTCAGAGTTAACCACCTTCATGTCTTCAAATATATTGTTTTTTGTTTCTTTTCAGATTATGAGATTATTTCTTGGACCTGAAAATAGGGCCAAAAGTTTACAGGGTTGTACCTTAGCAGTAGCTTTCAAAATCAGAGTTCTCATGAAATCTGACTTGCAGCAGTTATTTTGGTTTTTTTTATCTGATTGGTATCTAGCTCTTGTCTATTCTCCACAGCATATTTCTAATTCTTTAGACTGTAACTGCAACAACTGAGTCTTTCTGAGGTTTGCATTCAATTTGCAAATTGTACATCTGAAGCTGAAAACTAAGCTCCGTATTTCTGTGGTGAAATGAGGTTTACCAGGCCCCTTCAGAAGCGACAGCAGTTTTGTGGTTTGTTTCAGTTAATGTGGGCTGCAGGCAGCGCGTAAACCTTTTGGTGCCCTCCCTGTGTGCACAGCTGCTTTTCCTAGATGAGTGGATCGGTGCAAGGGTTTTAGGCTTTTTTTGTTGGTTATTTTTTGTTGGTTTTTTTTTAAAATAACACCTGCAGAGAAGGGGAGAGCTCTTTGGTTTCTAGTTTTGGCCATGTGATTTTTCAACAACTGTGCCAATACCATCCTTCAGGACATCTGTGAATGACTGTGTTTTCCACCCACTGTTCAAGTGGCTCAGTTTTAGATCTCTGTATTCTGTTGCTCTAACTCCTAAAAGATATTTTGTTATGTCCACTGAACACTTTCCACAAGCTTGTTGTTTTAGACAGTCAAATTTTGGGTGGTGATTTTTTTTGTAGTCCAGGATCTCAAGGTGTTCTTGTACTTGTCTCATCCGTGTTGGAGAAGGTATGTTACAGGTGGTGGGATCATCGATGTGGTCAGTCTGTGTAGGGTTTTTTTTTCTGTCCAAGAGATAATATTTCTTTTAAATTACCTTTGTTTAATTTTAGCCTAGCACTTTCCAATGCTGTTTAGACTCTCTTAACTTGCCTTTCTTCCCAAAATCATGCATCTCCTTATACCTTACGAATTTGTTGCATTTAACAAGTGAAATACTTGTTTGCCAAGTCCGAGTTTTCAGTGACAGGGTCTCCCTGTGGGAGTGTTGAACATGTCCAATTGTCAGTGGGTTTTCCAAGGAACACCTGCCAGAGTCCTGCTGCTGCTCTACTCGAGACAGACCAGTGCCTGGCACCACACCTCCCTCCAGAATGGTGATCTCTGTGGCTGGGGTGCATTTACTTTTAAAAAATTTATATATTTCCTTCAAAGCAGTTATTCAGTTTCTCTTGCAGTGACCCCAAGTGAAAGCTTGTTTCTTTTCTCTTGCCTTCATCTATTTAGCACCTACTCCTGCTTTGGCCTGGAAGAAAGAGAAGTCACCCAAGGGTGAATTGCCGTCTGACTGCTCTTCCAGTTCTGTTGAGAACTGAAGTCCTTGTCCTGGGAAGATATTTTTGATCTCCTCATCAGCTCTTCACTGAGCTATTGCTCCCTCTCATTTTTATCCCACTGATGTTTCCCTTTCCTTTCAAAAATGGTTATTTATCTGTACCTTTATCTACATAGCCCTTTACTGAGAAACAGTTACTCTCTATTTTACAATATTCTTCTCACAGTTCTGTCATTTTTCTTAAAATAGTTGAATTTTCTTTCATTTTGTAAAATATTAAATGGCACAGAGCTATGACCTAGCCCCAGAGAAAACTCAATAGAAACATTGCTGCCTTTCTGTTTCCTTATAACTTTTAAAACTATCAAAGAACTAACTTCCTTTCTCACTTAATTCATGTGAACCTGGATTTGATTTCCCTCTTGATTCTTACGTGACTCAATGCTGAATGTCTTAGAGAAATGCAGGATTATTGTCTCAATAGTGCAGTCTTTATCAACAAAACTTCTAATTTTTGAAAGTTACCAATATTGTGTGCTACTATCTGCTTTCCATAAACCTGTTGTTTGCTATTACTTCTGCTATTAGCCTTAAACTCAGGTCTTTTATCTGTTCTTCTGCTTGCCCCTGGGGTCTCTGTCCAAGCAGAAGGATGGACCATTTGTTCTTGCAGTCACTGGAGTAGCATCAGTTCTCTGCCAGGTAGCTGCAACTTAATGACTGCTTTTCTGAAAACCAGTATTAAAGGTCTGATGACCTTCTCCACCAGCTGTTAACACTTTGAGACTACAAGTTAGCTAGACCAGTTAATTTCCATATGTTTAACCTTTTGTACCTTGATCTCACTTCTTCTTGAGTATTTCTGCCTCTGCTGCTAACCTTTCTACAGTTCTTAACAGTTAGCTGATATGTATTTGTTGCTCTCAGCTTTCAGTCTTTTAAAAGTATTATCCATACTTTTAAGGTTGTTTTATGTCTCTTTTTAAAAACGGGTTGACATGTTAATCCCACTATTTTGTTCATTAGATTGTTTATTATTTTATATATAGAGAGTATATATATATATATAAAAATGTAATAAATTTTTATTCATTATGATATTTTTCATAACTTTTCTTAAGTATTTCCTAGCTATAATTGAAATTTTTAAATCTAAATTTCATCTTCCAGGTGATTTTGTGCATAACGACGCCAAGCTTTGTGAACCTGGAACTTCCAAAGAACCAAGCGTATAATTCTGTTTGCACATAATTACATCTGTTAAATGGCCTAAGTAACAGTCAATTTTTATTCTCTGATCAGTTTTTCTGTGGCAGACTGCAATGTGAGGCAGAATTCCTTTCATGTGGATACAATTTGTTCTGAGCATGAAAACTGACACATGACATGTCTTCAGGACACTTTGGTGTTGTCACCAGGAGACACCCAGCGCGTTTCACTCTGCAGTCGGTACAGATTTTTGTAGTGTTGTGGTTTCACCCCAGTCAGACGCCAAGCCCCACGCAGCCTCTCGCTCACTCCCACCAGGGGGGTCTGGGAGACCATCAGGAGGGTAAAAGCTGGAAAAGTCCTGGGTTGAGATAAAGACAATTCAATAGGGAAAGCAAAAACCACACACAAAAATGAAGCAAAACAAGGAATTAATTCACAGCTCCCCATGGGCAGGCAGGCGCTCAGTCATCCCCAGGAGAGCAGGGCCGCATCATACATGACGATGACTTGAGAAGACAAACACCACCAGTCCAAATGTCTCCCCTTCCGCCTTCTTACCCCACTTTTATACACCGAGCAGGGTGTCCCATGGTCTGGAATCTCCCTTTGGTCAGTTGGGGTCACTTGCCCAGGCTGTGTCTCCTTCACCCTCCCATGCATCCCCAAGCTCCTCACCGGCATGGCAACACAAAAGCAGAAAAGGCCTTGGCTCTGTCTAAGGTCTACTCAGCAATAACAAAAACATCTCTGTATTATCAACTCTATATTCTGCACAGATCCAAACCACAGCCCCACGCCAGCCACTGTGCAGAAAGCTAACTCTGCAAGCAGCACATGAAGCTGGGCAGATGCTCGAGGGAACAAGCACCCTGCACTCTGCTGTGATTGCCCAGGCTGGACTTTCTGTGCCTGTGCAGTTGGGGCATTCCAGGCATCTGCTTCTCAGCTGTCCATGAGCTGGGAATGGAGAATGAGAGAGCACCACTTTCTGAAATTTGTGCCCACTGAAAGCTTCCTGAGTTGGAGGTTAATCAGGATTTTTCAAGTTCTTGCTACAAGGATTTACTTACCAGATTTCAACAAGATAAACTGGAGTGAATTTGTGCTCCTATGAGGGTCTTACTCCCTTTTGTCTGTGGCTCTATGACTGGAGCAGAGGCTGTTGCCTCAGAACTCTTCTCCAGGTGTCATAGTGATGTACTTTATTTTGTTGCAAACATCTTTATCTTGAGCTGAAAATATTTATTTAATGTATTTATTCCTCCTTTTATTTCCTCCTTTTTGTTATCATCATGTTCTTTGGTCTAGTCAGCAAGAAACCTGGCAAGTCACTTCTACTGAACTCTGCCAATCCTTCTCTCTGTTCAAGGTAAAATGAAGTTCCACAAACCCAGTTACATTTCACTCACTACATACCTCCTGATTTCTTTAACAAAAAATCAGGAATTGTCCAGTGGATGATAGCCAGCATTCTTATACACCTTCAATTTAACTTCAGACTTTGTACAATTTTAAAACAGCAGCTTTATGCAGGAAAAGAAGGTGATAATTAAAAGTTGTATGAAGTACACAAGGAAACTGAATTAAGATGACACAGGCAACATCTGTTCCAATACATTATGATTTTTGAATACTAAATATATAATGTGCTTACATTGATTTATGTATGCATAACATATATATTAAGGGGTTTCAAACCTTTAAATTTTATATATCCTTATAAATTTTCATGCCGAAGTATGCATATTTTTAGGTTAAACTTTTCCCAGACACTCTTATAGACTCCTTAGATTAAAAAACAAAACAATAGAGATCCTAACAGTATGTGAAGTATTTGAACTACCAGACCAAAAAATCTGACGTACAATGAGGACTCATTCAGTTATGGTATTCAGTTATTTTCTGGAAAACAGATATAATATTTTTTTCCTAAAAATTCTGGATTTTTCTAATCTTGTTCAGTTTCTTGTTTTGCTACTGAACTCACAAGTTAAGTGTACCTTATCTCTGTTTGCCAGTGGAGCATCCTTTGCCAGCTGAGTTGCAGCTGGAGATATGGTCTCTGCTACAGCTTAACTTTGTTGATAAGTTCCTAGTTTTTGAAATGGACTGGGAATAAGGGAGGAAGCAGTGAGTAGACCCCCAGGGCACTCTCCCTTCTGCCTGAGATGGAGCTATCCCATGGCCATGAAGCCAAAGCCTTGGCACAGCCTCCCTGTGCGGTTCAATCGCAGTAATTCAGCCTGGAGCTGAAGATTGTATTAGTCACAGTGCATCCTTGTTGGCAGAAAGGGCAGGGGCAAAAGCAAGCATATTCCATCACTAATACCAACTAATAATAGCCTGAGCTTAGCTGCAAGCAGAGAAAAGGTGGGAGAGGTGATGCAGGAGTGCTGAAGAGGTCTGAAAGGCCTGTGGCTGCTGCCGGTGGAGCCAAAGGCTTGAATTTCTGCCATCACGCATGAGGGAGGCAGCAACAAAGTGATTAATTTCTCCTTGGCAGGTGATTAATTCTCTGTGGCTTCCAGGAGAGGCTGCCAAAGTTGGACAGAAACCTGCTAAAGGTGCTCTAATACTCTAAACGTGGAAACTGGATGAGGAGACAGAAGTTTGCTTCAAAAAAATGAAGCCTTTACAGAGCACTTGTGGGATAAGCAGAGCTGATGGATGGCTGTGAGCAGGGGAGCATGGTAATAATGTGCACTTTAAAACAGAGCCAGGAACTCTTGAATTTTAATCTGAGGGCTGATGCCAACTCTTTCCCAGATCTTGGGCAAGGTGAAGTCCACTCTTGTTGAAACCACAGGGAGTTGTGTTCATTTCAGCAGAGCCAGGATGTCACCTTTCTTGAAGAGGGAGTAACATGGACTGAAGGGAGGAGAGGTGTCTGGGAGTAAATTAATTTCCTTTTGCAGTGATACAATACATTATTATCACTGCCAAATCCCTTGCACATAAACTTGAAGTTAACATTAAGTTTTATTTAAGAAAAATAAAATAGTAACAATCCAAACCACTGGCTCATGTCATGTGCTGAGAGGTTCTGCATGGCCAAATATTTCAGTGTCTTATGGACCATTACATTTCAGTTTGATTTCCATAGTTGCTGAGCTGTTAACTTGCCAGAAAACTCCCCAGTTCATCATAATCAAAAGAGCAAATATTTAATACCTTTTGCCCTGCACTTAGTGTGAGCAGAGGTCCAGTTCCAATATCTGTCCCAGTATTAGAAATTTGGGGTTTGCATGTTGACCTGGGAGCAGAGCTCAGGAGGAGTGCGGTGGAGAGAGCTGGGGTGAGGAAATGGTTAACTCTCTGTGGGATATTGGCTGGGTTTCTGGGGTGTTTTTTATGCACACAGGGCAAGGCTCCATTTCTGGCAGTGAGGGAACTGCTGATCACATCCCTGGCTAAGAGAGCCCAGAAGTGCCTTGTCACTGCCACGGGGTCATGGGCTGCTCTTGTGACTCCTGCTCATTCATGTTGCTGGAAAATAAAACAGTTCACCATGAATTCAGGAAGCAGTGCTAGTTTCAAATAAGCATACACGAAATAATAATTTCCCTGTTTTGGGACACGTTGGGATAGATGTCTTTTTTTCTACACAGGCTGGTTGCTCAAGAAAGGACAGAGATTAATGAGTAAGACATCTCCTAGCATGTGAGAATTAAAAAGCTTCTGTATGTACAAAACCTTGAAACCCTGGTTTTTTCTCTTTGTTTTCTTTTTTCCTTTTTTTTTTTTTTGTGGGTTTTGTTTTACATAGGTTATAGGTTTATATCCTTTTAGTTTCACTTCAGCTTTTTGTGTTTAGTACTGCCCAGAGTGATAGCCAAGGGATTGCACTTGACTCACAACACAAATGTCGTGAAACAGCAAACCTTTAACAAAGCCCCTGGTATCACTGGACATCTGGCAGTGTTTGGGAAGGGTCAGGCTGCTAAGAGATGTGACAACATCACAGAGCAACAGGGCTCTGTGTTTTGCTTACGGTTGGACACTGATGTCAATGAGACAAGGGTTTGGGTTGGATAAATTGCACAAATATTAAATATGATTTGAGAAATCACAGAGCTGATTATCATTAAATGATGCAACCATGAAATGTTTCAGCATCCTGAAAAGAAGCTTTTTTAAAATTATCATTCCTTTAATTTTCACACCACTTATCCTGGGATTTGTGTTAGACACAATCATAAACAATCAAGAAAGGGCGGATGAATTACAAGGTGACAGCTTTTCCAGATAATACACAACTGTTTAGGATAGAGGAAACCAGAACTTAAACAAAACACCCTCAGTTTTAAATGTATAATTGGGAGGTCTATTTCCATTATTACAGTTCAGACAAAAAAAATCTTGGAGATACTGTGGATAATTTTCAGATATATCTCACATTAGTATTCAGAAGAATTATAAAGGTATAATATATACAAGTTACGCCTTATATATGATGAGAAAAATATAGGAATGTAATAACATCACTATTTAAATTCATGAACCCATCCCATATACTAGAAATAGTTCTAGTTGGTCCAATTCAAGAAAAGATACAGAAAAACTGAGGAAAAAAAATCCAAATCAATCAATCAATCAATCAATCAATCAAACAAATAAAAAACCCAACTCAAAACAAAAACTGTAAGACATTCACAGTACTTTGGCACTCTTTGGCTTGGAAAAGACAAAGTATCGTGAATGGAATAATGCAATTTTTTATAAAACCTTAGAGATATTAGAGGGAAATTTATGCATATTGCATGCTGTTCTTGTAGTTTAACAGATTCAGAGGCACCCACAGAAATTATTAAGTAGAACGCAATATAAACACAAGGAAAATCTATTCCACACTGTATGTAATTATGTAGAATTGGTTGTTACTGAATGACGTGGAGTTAAAGAATATAAATGGTCTCAAAGGCATTAAATGAAAAAGGAAAGGTCAGTCTCTCTGTAGCAAAAAATCCCATATAGCATCCCTCAGGTGCGTAAGTCACAGATGGCTGGACCAGGGGAAGATGAGTCCTTGTGCTCAGTGTGTCCCCTGCAAGCATCAGCAGCACCACAGGGGACAGGAGTGGCCAGTGCACAGCCCTGCACCTTCCAGCCTGCCCCTTCTGGGAGCTGCCACTTCCATGTTTCTGCGTCTAGGTTTTCATTTTGGAAATTCAGGCTTGCTTACTAGTTTGATAGAATCAGATCAGGATGAATTAGAATTTCCTGTGGGACAGACCATCTTAATTTTGTGTAATTCTTGTATCTTTGACATGGATCTGTCTAACTTGCATTGAGGAAGGAGCCAGGCTGTGTTGAAAAGAAATCTGTGCTTTCTTAGGGAGGAAGTTTGTCTTTAGCAGTAAATAATTTTCTCTCTGAAGTCAGACAAGGTTATGTGTAATATTTTTGCCCCTATGTGATGTTATTTCTCACCTGAAAACAAGCTGCAGGCAATAATTTGATGCCTGTGGATATGTCTAGCTGTCAAGACCTAAGCGATTAGCAGACCTTGGCAGTACAGAATCACAGAATCACAGAATAAGCTGAGTTGGAAGGGACCCACAAGGATCATCGAATCTGCCTCCTGGCCCTGCACAGCATAATTTCTGAGAATCACACCATGTGTTCCAGAGTATTGCCCAAACACTACTTGAACACTGCCAGGTCTGGTGCTGTGACCACTGCCCTGGGGAGCCTGTCCCAGTGCCCAGCCACCTCTGGGTGAAGAGCCTTTTTCTAATATCCAACCTAAACCTCCCCTGATGCAACTTTAGGCTGTTCCCTAGGGTCCTGTCACTGTCACCAGAGAGAAGAGATCAGTGTCTGCCCCTCCCCTTCCCCACATGAGGAAGTTGTAGACTGCAATGAGGTCTCCTCTCAGCCTCCTCCAGGCTGAACAGACCAAGTGACCTCAGCTGCTCCTCATAAAGCTTCCTCTCAAGGCTCTTCACCACCTTTCTTGAATGCATTCAGCTTCCAGGGAGCGTGACAAAACTTTGAATTTTCCCCCTACCTTATAGTGTGCATATAATGTAGTATCATCTGTGAGTGCATGTGGGCTGACCCCAACCCCAGCACCTCCTGGGCAGACACAGAGAGCAGGGACACTGCGTGTGCAGGGCCACTTGTGTGCGTAAGAAATTGTCCCAGGCTTCTCCAAGAGCCTAACTGGGTCAGTGAGGGGTGTGATTGTTTACTCGAATAATTGCCCTTGCGAACAGGCACGTCTTTCCTGGGAAATGAGCTAGCAGGCTAATAATAGCTTTACTCTGGGGAAGTGGAGGTCAAAGGAGATGGCTTGTACCTTTTTAGTCCTAAAAATCCTGTATGTGGACACAACCCAGCAATGTATAACTCTGGAGATGGATGACTGTATTTTTCCTTCCAGTAGCTCCATTCAGTTCCTAGTGTTGATGTTGCAACACAGGTGCTGGAGAAACTGAGGCGTGTAAGGCATCATGAACTCATCTCCACTGTGACACCGACAGGAAGCCAGGAGCATCACAAGGTAAACCAAGGGGCGTCTTCAGATCGTTAACTTAAAAAAACCCACCCAAAAACCAGACACCCACACCCACGCTGTTATTCAAAAACCAGAATATCTTCAGGAAGCAGTGAGTCACCATGTGGCCATTGATTTTTTTCTCGTTAAGGTGTTTCCAGAATGTAAAATTTATGCTTCCTCTTCCGTTGAGATGAAGTACCTGGTATCACTAGGTGAGCAAAAGCCGTTTTATGTTTATTGAAAATACTACTGTGCGTAACAACAAGGAGGAAAATAACTTGTTTTAATGTGATAGATGAGCATCCAAGGGATTGGAGATGGGATCCTTGGCCTGTAAGGACCAGGGAGCTTGTAAGAAAAACAAGTCTGTGCAGTGGTTTGGCTACGTGACACTGCAAATGCCCAGTGTGGTGCTGGGGCTGGGGAGCAGAGCCTCAGCCCCTCATCTCCAGTCCCTCCTCACCCCGTGCCCATGGAGGAGCTGGAGCAGAGGGCTGAGCTCAGCTGTGTGGGTGTAGGGATCTGCAGCAACAGGTGTGCTTGGATGAGGAGGCTCAGAAGGGCCCAAACAAGTTGCCCAACATATCTTTAATAGATTATTGCCAAAACGAAATGACAGAAAATCAGAGTTAATGCCTCAAGAAGGTCATGGAAGTTGTTTGTATTTTAAAACGTCTTGTTAGCATATGTTGTGGCATTACTATTAAAGTAACCCATTCAGCCTAATATAATACATCTAATTATATGACGTGAGTCTCATCTGATGACTTGTGCCAAATATATCTGACAAGGATATTTTAAATGAAAGGCCATGTGTTACAGCAGTTTCAGGAGATGAACACACCAGCATATGCTTTCAAAAATAAAATATCCACTATGTTATTTGCTGTGATTAAGTACCTACCGATGCAATTGTAAGGTAGGGAAGCAGGTCTTTCTGGTTTGTGAATTATGCCAGTGCTGAGTCATCGCTGTTTTTTTAAAACGTTTATTATGAATGAAGGGCTGGGTCAATGCCAAATTCCATGTTCCTGGCTGCTTCTTTTGTTCCCTTGAAAATTATTCAAATCCCTGGAAACAAGCATCTTAAAATGAAAACTCTGAAAGTTGCAGAATAAATATCTTAAACTCAAAAATTCAAACCAACCAGCACAATGAGTGACCCTGTGAACTTGCATGGAAGCTGCTACCAGAAAAGAAGACTATGACATACACTGTCATATGACAAAACTCTGTCACGATGGACAAACAAAGCCAAACAAGCTATTAACACTTTCTCCTGCAAAACAGAAATGAGGCCTCAAATTAGCATGCCCAGGCAGAAGATGAAAGGAATGCAAAGGCATCCTCCATTCCCTCTGAAGGTATCAGAGGGATAAGAAGTGGGTAGAGATTAGAGGGCTCTTCTTGGTGCCTCCTGTTGCTGCTCAGACACACTGAGCAGAAAGGGTACAAAAATCACAGACCAGAGAGAAAAGAGAGAGAGCCCAGGAGAGAGGAAAAGCAGCACACTTTATCTGATGATGTTGTTTAATGTAAACACGCACACAGACTTTTGAACATTGAGGGATTGTCTGCAGCATTGGCCTGGAGCAACATTCTCCCTCAGGCCAAATGTGCCCAGCGTTGTAGAGAAGGCTGGAGATAGGTTTGGTTTGCCTGTACCCCAAAACACACTGCAGTGAGGAAGTGGCTGTGCTGGATGGTGATCTCCACGGCCAGGCAGCCACACATACACAGGTCCCTGACAAAGGAGAAAGGTTGCCCTCCTCGCTCTACTACAAACAAGGAAATCCCAGCAGGATGAGTTGTATCTGGGAGCTGCTGCAGTCCCTCCCTGCCAGGTAGAGCCCGAGTCTATCATTAGGGGTTGCTGATTTTCAGGGCAGACTGGCAGTGTCAGGGCAGTGGGAACAAGCACAGAGGGAGAGAGCTTGGGCAAGGAGAGGGCACTGTGCTGCTGGGGCTTGGCTGGGCGGTGGCAGGGCTGGCACGTGGGTGGCAGCAGCAAACTCAGAACGGAGCTAAAATTTTTGGAGAGCTGAATCTCAACGCATGCTGGGACTATGCTGAGATGACGAGTGAGATGATTGCCATCCTTCCAGCCTGCAAGTCCTGCTCTCAAGATGCTTCCAGAGTCTTCGTTTCCCCATGTGCAGGAGAGCGGCAAATAATACCCACACTCTCCTTCAGTGGGAGACAGACACATTAGTGACACTGGTATTGTAGAGATATGAGAAACTTGCATTTAAACCCCTTCCTTGATGGCTGGCACTCAGACTTGCCTGTCTCTCTCCCAGAAAAGCGTAATTACTCAACCTCAGGGTGTTCTGCGATGAATGTTCTCAAAATAATTTACATTTTTCAACTTTGACTGAATATTTGTTTTGTTAAGTTGCCTCTACCCTCAGGTGAGTGTGAAACCACTTAACCTGGCTAAACAACTTTTGTTTCACCCCAGTAGATATGTAACCGCTTCAAAAAAAGAGGAGCAATTTTAAAGGGAGGTACAGAGCAAGCCCTCCAAATACCCACTGCATACCTTTGTGGTTAGACTGCTATGCTGAATGCTAGAAGCTGGATTAAAAGACTTTGGGAAAAAAAGAGGTTGTTTTACCTCTCACATGAAGTCTTTAGTCACAAGGATATTGGATTAAAGGCAGTGTGGGGGAGGAGGAAGTTCTTGCAGTATTTTGTGGGGAAAGCCTGTCTTGTGTGCAGAACACAAAAGAACATGCGTGATCAAGAGCACTGTTAGCAGAAGATGATGTCCTCTGCCATGGGACCACCCAGACTCTCCTAAGCACCTAAACTTTGCATCTTTCCTTGACTTGTCTGAGGTAATCCAGGTGGCTCCCTGTCCACTGTGCAAACTAGAGGATGCTTCTGAAGACAAATGCAGCCAGCCATATGTGTTCTGCCTGTGGCCCGAGCTGGCCACCTGAGAACCAGCTGTGATCCAGCAGCTGTGTATCCAGCAGCAAGCACAGTATGTTGCTGTGCTTGGATCCGCACATCCTGCTGAAAGGCAGGGCATATTTGCTCAGGCACAACACAGTTAAACACTTCTGAACCAGAACTGGCTCTTGTCCAGGCTGCCAGAGGAACCCACGCCTACCTGTATAAACCCAGTGTAAATTAGTGCTAAACTCTCCGCTTGCTTTGAGGAGTCTGGGTGCAAAAATGTTAGGCACTGCAGTGTTTTGTGTTGTACTTTTGCATGTTTAACTTCTGGTTGACCAGGAGAGCCAAGTCTGAGAGCTGGGCTAGAAACTACACTGGGCAGAACATGGGAAGTCTTCTGCTGTGGATGTTGCAGTCTGGGGTCACTAGCAATCCAGCTTTGTCAGTGGGAAGCTTGACTCTCTTCTGAATGGTGAATAAATACTCCAACATATAAGCCTGTGTTACAACTTTTGTTCAAATTTGTCTTTTATCTTCAAGTATGTTGTTTCCAGGAGCAAGTGTTCTGACTCAGAGTTTATTCCACATTAGCTCCTACAAGTTTAGTTCACTAACATCCATTCAGGTGATAATCATTGAGGCATAAGCATTCCCCAAAGAAGTTGCTGAATCCTTTTTCTGAGATGCAGATACAAGATAAGATCCGTATTTAGCACTGAGAGAAAATTATTTCATTTTGTTCACTAACGAGTGTAATGGAAGCTGCTTTTGGAAGGTAGCAGACTGCAGTTCTCTGCATTTTTTGGTTAGTTTGGGCTTAATTTTTGCATTTCTTCAGACACAGGTATTGTGCTGTGTAATGTAGGAGAGAATCAGGTTAGAGACACAAAAAATATAATAGAGAAAAACTTATAAACATCAGGAATTTTCCATTTGCATTGTGTATTTTTGTCTGAGATACTGGCATACATAACCATAATTGCCAAAGTCTTCTAACTAGTGTGTGTGCCTGTGATTTAAAAATGCAAGCAACCCCATCAAAGGGCCTCTAGCTTTTTGATTCTCTGAGAAATGAATAATATTCAGCACATTTTTTGGAAACCGCATTTAAGTCAACCCTGAAAGTGGGGCTGGACATTTAATATTCGAAGAATTTTAACAAGTTCAGCATGAAGTAGGAAAAAACAGAGTTGCATTTAGGATCCTGGTGTCTGCCAAAATAATACCCTCCTGTTTTTCATCTTCACAGCACTTTGCATAGAGTGAGCGGATGTGTTTAGGTACATTAGCCTGGAGCTGTTAGCTTGGTGGTGCTTAATGCCTACTGCATTCCCTGCTCTATAGAGCTGCTCCCTGATTTAGCAGCCTCCTGTGCCTGGTGCTGCCCTAAGGTCTGGCCCCCAGCCTGAATCAGGCCAGGGAATATTTGGTGTGGTGGACCAGGCACTGATGCCCAGGCTGGCCATCCCAGAAGCACTGGGAGCAGGGGGAGCTCATCCAGCTGGTGACCACCCATAACTGGGCCTGTGGCTGGGGGAGCCTCCCCAGCTCCAGTCCTGGATGCTCTGACCTTGGGAGGCTTGACCTCATGCTGCAGTTTCCACAGGGCTCTTGTTCCTCTCAGCGAAGAGCTGGGGTTTTTTGTTATTGGGACATTTTTCTGGTATCACCAAAAACATTATGGGCATTAAGCTACCATCTTTGCAGCTTTGCTGTGAGCTTTGGGTGCTCGTATAATTCCTATTTTGTCACTCATAAAATATGCACAAGCTTGCTGAAAGTACCTTCTGTCGTTTATTGTATTTTCTGAGACACCGAGGCCCTAGGCCGCAGAATGCAGAATTAAGTCCAGGCATGTTCACTCACTGCCAGGAGCATTCCTCCTCCCTGCTGCATATCCACTCCATAGCCACTGCTGGACATCCACCTGTGTCTGACCTCTTGACAATAGGAAGGAGAAATGGGTTACCAACCCTTCTTTTGCAACTTGGTCTGAAAACACTGTCTAGTATCAGAAGGGGTCCTTCTGGCAAATGCTCAGCGAGAGTTCTATCTCTAAATGACATTTCTTTTTTAGCAATTAAAGTATTTTTCTTCTTTCTCTAATCTTCTGCATTTTCCCCTCATGGTTTTTGCTGCAAATGTGAAATCCTGCCATGGACAACATTTGAATTCACTGCATAACCCAGCTCTTTCCAGGTGCACCAGTTGAAACACCAATTGTGTTTGAAGTGAAACAGCATGTGAGTGACCAGCTTTAATTCTGCATTTCCTGTCTTTGGAGAGTTTGACTTGGCAGTCTCAACATCTCTGCTGTGTAATAATTTATAAATGTACTGGTGGATTAGGTAGAGGATATTTGGAGAGGGATGTGAATGTGTTTATATTCCTGAAACTAACGGCCCTAGCAGCACATGATGCCAGTAGGCAAGTATCCTCTTTTCAGAGAGGAAGAAAAGACTATTAGACTTTAATACTCACTGTTAGAGTGACTGGAAGCCAAGAGCTGGTTTCTCAGCTGTGCTCGACTTGGGTTTTCAGTACTTAAGGGACTTACAGGCAGTTCCCTGGTCCTGGACAGGCCAGGTATCCAAAAGGTTCTCAGTTGCTTGCCACAGAGCAGAGGTTTTGCTGTCAGTGAAACTTTCTCTGTGGAGAGAGGCTGGGATACTATTGCACCAGCTGTCCCAGTCTGTAAGACCAGATGACTTCTTCTGGTGGGAATCCTCATCTGGGCTGTGAAGGTTTGATTAATTGTTGGATTTGGCCCAAAAGCTTTTGTGCCTAAGTTCCATGCTTTGATCATTAGAGCACACATTTATGCAAATGCTGGGAACAGTGAGAAAATTTTTTTAAAAATCTTTTTCTGTGTTAACAGAAGAAAATGGAAAAGAGAGGTAATCTTTTCTTCTTTTATTGTGTGGCCTTGCTCTGTTGAACTTAATGACTATTCTTATGCGCTGCTCAGTAGGAGCAGAATCAGCACTGACTGCCTCCCACTAGAGTAACACCGTCTGGGTGGATTTCCTCAGCTTGCTGTGCTTTGTCTCCTTGGTGTGACCCTGCAAGCCACTTGTGGTATGGGAGAGAAAAAAGTGAAAATAATGGGAGAATAATAACCTTCCTGCACACATTGGGAAGGAGTAATCACGGATTGCTGGGCTCTGGTGCAGGTGGTGCGGCTTTGGGACCTGGTCTCTTGCCCAAGGCTGTGCAGAAGATGTGGAGAGGTTTAGATCCCCCTGTGAGTAGGGATGCCCACCGTGCACAGCCCTGGGCAGGCAGACAAGTTCCTCTGCTCACCTTGAAACTTCCTGTCTGTTTTGTGTGCTTTTGCTCCCAAGCATGGAACACCAGGATCCTGGTTTAGCTCCACCGTGAGGTCCCCTGTGGCCCTGGAGCTGAGCAGGACCAGGTCCGTGACAGCTGCCTGGGGAAGGAATAAGCAAGCTCCATGACACGGAGGCTGTAGAGGTCCTTCAGCAAACACCTCCTAACATGGGGCAAATCTGGCCTATTTCTGCTCTGAGACACACGTGTCTCAACCAGTATGGACACTGGAGAGCGTGGAGCAATGCTGAGGGGCTAGAGAGAGCCAGAGGTGAGAGACCTTACCTCGCTGCCTCTCTCCTAATCTCGTCCCTCTTTGCTGCGGATTACATCCCAAGGACTGCCCTGATCCTTTGATCCTCTCTCGAAGTGAGATTGTCTCAAAAACTGGCCTCCAGCACCTTTGGAACATCTGCCTGTATCTGTGAACTGAGGTGGGAAGCTAAGTAGAATTTCAACAGGGTTTTTTTTTCCCTTTATTTCCTTTTTTTTTTTTTTTTTTTTTTGAAAGCAATTTCAGCTATTTTTAAAAGACTAAAATAATTTTATACTTCTAATACTGCTTCTCTGATTTATCTATTTACACTGTAAGGACAGAGAGGGTGTAAAGTACCCATTGTCCACATTAGCTCTTCGTGTCTTTCATCTGCATCAGGAGGACTTTGTTGCTGTGGTTTTCCTCCATTTTTGAGACAGAACTGGATGTTGAAGGGATGAGAATTTATCCAAATAGAGAAGGGATGTTTGGACAATTCAGATCATCATTATAAAAAAGAGAAGGAATGGGGCTGAAAAGCAGCCATTTTAGCCAGAAAGATCCATGTATTCAAAATCCTGGGGCTAGTTCTTGCTGTTAAAGCTCAAAGATGATGCTTGAGTGACTAATGATTTTTATTTTTCGTTTTTACATAGAAGGTGTAAAATTAAGCTGTGCTTGCCCTTAATGATCAAGGACATAAAACTACAACTCTGTGATACGACTGAGCATTAGGGGAGCATGTCCACTGACCACGAGAAACAGCTGGGTAGGCTTAATGCAGATTAACTGATACCTGGTGGCAAGGTACTGCTGTTGAACAACCAATTTCTCCGCATTAGTTCAGCCCCTAGGATAGGTTTGTGCTGTGTCTGTTAATCCCTAGCAGATGTTTAGAGGATGTGCACACCCAGAGCCTGGCTGCAGCAGCGTGACCTTGTGCGGAGAGGAGTCGGTGCCGCCCGGGATCGCGGCTCTGCCATAGGATGGGCAAGCCTGGGACGTAAATGAGAGCCACACGCACACCCAGAGCACAGAGAGTCCTGACAAATAGTGGTAACCTTTAAGGGAAGCTGTGTAAATGATCCTTGTCAACACTACTGCTAGATTAGTGAGGGACAGTGACTACTTCAGGGCTATGAACTACATTACAGTCACTTAATAGAGCTCATTGGTAGTAAACTGACTCGGTGATTTGCTTTTCATCAGCTCTGCTGGCTGACTTTTGAGCCTCTTCTGTTCAAACGGCATGTGAAATCTCTGGTGTTAGCTGGCACCTGTGGGGTTATTTAGCAAAAGTTCACATAAAGGCAGCCAGATTGGTAACAGCTATCCAGGTGCCTGTGAATTGTAAGTAATGCTGGCAAGAGTTTAGGACTTCTCCTCTGTCAGCTTTCAGTTCTGTCATGTGCTTGTGCAGAAAGTGTACCTGTCTGAATTTTTCCTGTTCTGTTGTTTGCACATGTCTGTATATGTCTGTGGTTTGTAGCTCCAGAGTCTGACCCCAGAAGCTGCTGTGGCAGTGCCAAGGATTGGGGACTGTGGAGTTCAGCCTGGATGGAGGGATGGTAGGTGATGGAAAGCCATCAGCTCTCTTCTTTGACTTCTCTGTATAAACGATAAGCCAAAGGCTTCTAACAATTGCCATTTTCTGCCAGTCTTTGGTTTATATATCTGTATGAAAGCACTAGATAAATGATGGTTGAGTACTTGAACACCCTCTGAAGAAGCTTTTAGCTAGAACAAAATTGATTCAAAAAACCTGCCCATCCTGTTGATCGTATTCCTAGTCAGAGTAGTGGAGATTTTCCATGTTTCACAAAAGCAGTTGTGAGACAAGTTATGGATAATGTGTAGGTGTTCTGTGGCTCTGCTCTGTCACCACTCGCCCAGGGCTCAGGGCAGCCTGGCCAGCAGCAGGGCTGGGAGCTTGAAGCTTACAGGTTCTTCAGTGACCTCCACTAGCTCACTTAGCTTTGCTGTCTCTACCGTTCCCTTATCAACCAGAAGGGTTGTGAAGGTTCATGCCTAAAATGATCATGAGCTAAGTTAAAAACTGCCCGAGCAAGATTATTGGCTGCAGCAATATTGTACTTGCCAGCAAGGTGGCCTCTTCCAATTGTATCTCTAAGGATCCTGGCAGACACAAAAATACCTGCAGTTCTCCCACCAGGGAAAGGGGACTGTGGTCTGTGCAAGCCCATTTTGTCGATGGAGGTTGGGTTTGTAGATGTTTGCATCTCTCCAAGAAGAAAGCTTACTGGTGAGCTTGAGTACTGCTCTCCACCTGAGCAGGAGAGCCCTTCAGGGCCAGGAGAGCACCGAAACAAACCCCGTGGGACACAGTGCTGCTCCCATCAGCTGCAGGGTGATTCACCTGACTGCTCACACGGTGATTGATGTGTGGAGTGCATCCCATCCCCTGCCTGTGCTGGGGATGCACCATGTCTGCTGTGTGCTGCAAGGACCCAAAGCGCTGCAGCTCTTCTGGCAGGAGTTTTTAAGGCTCAGACTACACTTCTACGGACACGGCTCATTTCACTCACAGAGGTGGTGTTACTTTGTCACCTTGCTTCTAGCAGACACAGCTCAGCTCTTTTATGCCCTAAATAAAATATAGCCATAGCTCAGGGTTGTGTGATGACCCTGCTGAAAAACTGCATGGAAAATTGGTTTTGTTGCAATATTTATTTCTTTTTTTAATCCAAAGTGCAACTTTTTACTTCACTTGTGGTTTCTTCAAGCCTTTCAGAATTGGATAGATGTCTCAGAAGGATTTTATAAAGAAATACTTCATTCTGAAGTGTCAAAGAAAAGATTTGGAAATTTTAGGAAATTCTAGAGTGGGGATGTTTGGGCTCAGTTTGAAATACAATTTATTTGAAATACCAATGAACAGTAGATTTGCATTGGAAAACATCACCAAGATTTTACTTCAGTTATAGGGTGAGGATAAAGGAAAAAACATAATGGAAGAAGGATAAATAATTCCTTTCCTCACAACATGCAGCAATCAAAACCAAGAAACTTCTAACAAGTACGAGTGTCCCGATGCTTTCAGAGGGATTTTTATCTTGTGGAAAGCCAGTGTTTTAGGCAAATAAAGGCCTGAAACTTCACCCAAGCACTGCCCTGATTTGCATAGCTGATTAAGAAGCATCAGCACCCATGGCAGCAAAGGCTGTGATTGTCATCCCCCGAGCTGCCTACACTGCAGTGTGCTGCTGCCTTTGCAGGTCAATGTCCAAGTGATTCTTGTGGATCCCTCTAGTCTGGCTAGAAGGGTGGCTGCTCCCTCCTGGGAGCTGGCGTGGAACAAAGGGCTGGTGTGGGATGGGAGATGCTTTTGAAGGGTTATGTCCCTGCCTGGAGAGCCAGAGGATGGTCCCAGTAACATCTACCCACAGCTCTGGCTCCATGCTGAGCCTTAGCCTGGGGTGTTGCCTGTCCCTGGGGCAGGGTGACGCTGGGGACACACAGATAACGTGGAAGTATGCTTCAGAGGAATTGGTTTCCTGTCCCTGGGTGACAAAGGAAATGTACTCAGCACATGTCACCCATATCTGGTGAGCAGTCACCTCTGTTAGCTGTACCCTTTCTGTTCCCTTGCCACTCTGTTTTGATAGGAAATCTGTTTGGGAACAGAGATTCTATTGATTTCATTTGTCTTCTCACTGCGGTAATCTGGGCACCATGAACTCACGTGAAAATAAAGAGTGAAGTGACTAATTTGCTGAGTCCCTAATGCAGGGAGTCAGATGGAAATCGGTTTTTAGCCATTATACATCACAGAGCAGAGGTGTCACTCACTGTGAAACTCATCCTAATAAGCGAGCTGGCAGCTCTTGCTCCCCCCACAATTTCTGCATCAAGAGTGAATTGCAGTAATCCCATGTTAAGGTGACACAGGTGTAGATTCATTTCCAAAGCTGCCAGTCCCTCTGGACTCCTTGTTTTTAATTATATTTTTTTCCCCACTGATGTCAGTACAGCAGCAGATTTAAATGCTGGTACTGCACTGATTAAAATTGTATTCCCAAAATAACTTTGTCCTTTGGTATCATTCTGTGGGATGCTTTTGTTTCTTTTTGAATTGCTAGATTTTCAAAGTGAAATCTGAAGCAGAAATTGGATAGGAAACTTTACTCCACCACAGGTATGCACTGCCTGTCCTTGGACAGTCCATTTTAAATAAAAATAGGCACAACCAGTAGTAAGAGAAACAATTTATTCATAAGGGAGTTGCTGAAGGAGCTGGCTGGTGTCTCTTGTGTCTTCCCCCCTCTTAACATGTAAATCTGTACTACTCATATGTCACCTTTTTGGGAATCTTTCTGTGCACCAGCTGTGGTAAGTTATCCAGTGTTATTGTTAGTGACTTCCATTCACTTTTGGTGAAAATCTTCTACTGTCCTGAGAATATGAAACACAACTTGGTCCCTGCTCTCACCTATCAATTTATTGAACATTGCTCATGTCCCCCTGGTGTTTGCCTCCTCCTGGGTGCACCCAGCCTGAGTAACCACCCTGTCTACAGCCTCCGCTTCTCACTCATCTTGCACCTCTGGACCGTTTATTTCTTTTTTTGCTGCCTCCTTCTTTTGAGCGACAAAGCACTAGGCAAGCACCGTACTCCAGGTAGCACCTAATACTGATTTCCATAATCTCTTCTTTAATAGTCCTAAGACTGTTACTGGTTCTCTTTAACAACCATGGATATTTATAGGAATTGATTCCTGTAGGACATACCAAAATCCTGCTTACTCAACTCCAGTCATGATCTAGATTTTCTGTTCGGTGACATGTTTCAGCTGATTCAGCTTCTTTCCTTGGTAGGGAGAGCAAGAAGGTGACACTTGTTCCTTGCTGTGATGGAACTGCCCTGGGTCCTCTGTGGGAGGTTCCTTACCATGGAAATGAGCCCTTCATGGCACTGTCTAAAGTCTGCATGGCTGCTAACCTGTGTTTCTCTTCACGACCTATGTTAGACTATTTCCATGGCTCACTGCCTTATTTGCATGTTGCATACCCCTGAAAGCAAGGATTCCTGCGTCTTTTAGATCAGGGGACCTCTGCCAATTTTTTTTTTTACAGTGTGACCATCATGCTTTTATTTGAAAAGAGTGAAAGGAGTGGTACAATGCTGCGGATCAACCATAGGTTTGACATGACTTCACAGAGAATTTGGACTCTTTTTACTATGGTTGGGGAAAATTGGCAAAGAGCATTAAACAGAGCTGAATGAACTCTTTGCACTTTTGGCAACACCATTTCTTCTTTCTGGCATGATCAGGAGCTGCCATCTGTTCTGTCTGATGCTGTTTTCTGCCAGGAACCTTGGATGCTTACCTCTGGCTGGATGTGCTCTTTGCATTCAAAGTCCAAAGAACAGGCTGACCTAGAGGCTTACAGTTCAACCAAATAAACATATTTCAGGGATGGAACAGAAAAGCCCCAAACCTGGATTTTTAAGAAGTCCATGGGAATTTTTCTCCATAATTCTTTCTCTGCCTTCTTAAATTTCCTATTTCATTTCTCTTTACAATGGAAAAAGGTCAAAGAGGAAGGAGAAAAGATCTGAATGACAAAAAGTGGTCCTTTTTAACTTTTTTTTTTTTTTTTTAAGACGGGAAAGAGATGCTGGAAAACCTACATGAAGTTTCTGCCAAGGTTTGCTTATATTTTTGAAAAGTGCAATTTTTCAGTGAGAAATTTGTGACTCCCCCTCTTTTTAACAAGTAAGTACTACTGAGAGCTATATTTAGAAAATGTTTCACATATTTACAAGGTAAAAAACCCCAATATTTTCTGCAGTAAACATAGCACGTGGTCACACCGTGTATGTCTGATTGCTCTTTATAAATTAGAGGCCGGTGCTCACCTGTGGCTATTTTGGTTTAACAGCACAAATCCTACTCTTTCTATCATGAGAGGAGAGTTTATAAGAGACATTCCTGAGGACAGGAGGCACCTGTGTTTCCCATTTACACATTAGCTAACATAAAGCCGTAAAATATGGGATAATTTTAGAAGAAAATGCCAAGATTTATCAAAGAGAGACAATACTGATATCTTAGCTCAGGAGAGTTATATGGGTATGCATCTTCTGACTGAGGGCTGTCTCAGCTAGGGCTGATGGATTTGTCTGACCAGCAGACCCACTACTATGAGAAAAAGAGAGCCCCTGGCATGACAGTTTGCATGAGAATGCTGACTTCTGGGGGGTGGCTTTTCCTAGGAATAGATTTTATATGCATATGAGCTTTAAAAGAAAGGTGGGATTAGTGGGATTTACCCAAGTGCTCAGTTATTTAAACTCTGAGTGGTTTTATTTTCATCTTCATATCCTTCAGCCACTTTGGAAATCTGACCTTGAAACGTCCAATATCTCCTTGTGGGCACATTTCAGGAGCCCAGAGGAGGATGAGAGGTGGGTAGAGACAAGTCACAATGGGGTGGGGCTCCTGCTGCTACAAAGAGACCATGTCAGTAATTCTAGTGAGGCTTAGTGTCTGTCTGCATGTGTGCCTTCAAATATATGTCGGAGGAGAAACTGAGATTGACTACGTTGTCACAGAGTAGGAAAGCATTGTTTTCCAACTGATTTCTCAGACCACTAGAATTAATTACTTTTATGGCTGCTCCTGTAGATCAAGCAGGCAGATTTCCAGGAAGGTATATCCCCCCACCAGCATGTAGTTGGAGGATTACAGACAAAATTATCCTGAAGTCCTGAGCAGGCTGTGGGGGCACAGAATTTGCTTTTGTGGTGAAACACATCTGAGGTAGCCTCGATGGGAAAAAGGGACCTCAGCATTGCCTCCATTGCAAAGAAATGCAATATAAGTAGTTATCACAGTGGGCTGAAAAGAGGCATTGTCCACAGCACACCAATTCTCTGATCTTTTTGCACTCACTTCACAATGTGATGAAGCTCCAGGTATGTGCATTTATTGTAATTATTATTAACTATTATTACTACTGCTATTATTATTCATGTACCTGTGCTCTAAAATGACTGCATGGTCCTACACAAGCCTTAGGATGCAGAGACAGAATGGATTATCTCCTAACTTTAATATGCGATGGAAATTTCCAGTTTCTTTTCATTGTTTTACGTGTTTGTTTTTTTTAATACAGTGAAATTAAATGCAAGAGTCTTGTAGCACAGCAATAAGGAAAAAAATTAATTGAGCAAAAGTCAGCAAATGCAGAATTATGGTTCCCCCAGCAACTGTAATGAAGGCAGAGAACGCAGATATACGCTGGTGTTCGAGTTAACGCCGCACACTGCCTGGAATACAAATCCTAACTGTGTTCGTGGGGCTGAGTGATGATTACTGCGAGAACCATAACTTTACATTTCATGACTTTTTGCAATTAAAATCTCAACCTGGATGATGCATTAGCATAGGCTTTGCATTTAATTTGCTATTTTCTTTAGAATGTATGTGTGTGTTGATTATGTTTGAACATTTCTTACCTTTTAATACCATTTATCCTTTTGTGAGGGAAAAATCAGGGGAAAAAACATTTACCACATTAGCTGCCTTCTCTCTGTCGGGGGTGGGGGCTGGAGGAGAGAGGGAGGGAAGAAAAGAACAAAAGCCTTAGTGCAAGCAGTGCAATTAATTGCATTTTTAGCTCTAAGAGATATTTGCTGATAAATGTAAATGTCTGTCACTGCTTTTTATGTTAATATTTGTACAGACTGGCCAATCCATACAGAGATGAGTCTCCTCCAGATCTTAAACCCATGCACAGTTGAACTAAACATCATTTACCTTACCATGACCTTGGAGTGCCAGAAGCAAGTCTGACAAAATCTTTGGTGGCCCCAAGCCCACAGATTTCTTTAGCCCATTGATGTTAAAGTCCAGAGCTCAGGTCTGCAGTCCTGACTGTGTGAAGCCCCAGAGACCTGAAAAGCTCAAACTTGCCAAGGTTTGAAAGTGTGTCTGCACTGTAGGATCTAACCAGACTCTTTCTGTGTCCTTTCTGTTTCTCCTCACTTAGCCACAGGAGAATTTAATGGATTTAAGGGTGCTTCATGCCCTAGCTAGCTGATATGCTGTTGGGTATGGCCAAAATCCCAGTGCTTTCAGTGGGGACAGTATTCCTTTGCAGGATGGAAGATCAGACTGAAATCCACCAGTGCTAATGGGATTATAATGTTTTTCTTTCATTTTTATCTGTCTGGAAGGAAAGTCGACTTCTTTCTCTGCCTGCCTGAGCCCTGGAAGCACTGGCAACCTTTTATGCAGAGCCCAGGGACCAAACTAGCCAAGTCTGTCCCTCGAGCTTGTCCCACACACCGGCCCTGTAGAGAAGCTCTGCTCTTCACCATCACCCTGGCCAGGAGCAGGTTCTGGTTCTGGACTGATTTACAGCCTTTGGGCCTAATAAAGATCAGCAAGAAGGGAAGGATCAATGCAGCTGGCTCTGTTTATGCTGCAAGTTTTATTTTTTGTTTTATTTGTTGTTAATATGTTGATGCTTACATAATTTTCTTCGACCTTTCCTTTTGTTCTTTTGCGCTTTAACCTTTCATAGCAGCTTCTTTTTTACTTTGTGCTCAGCCATTTCATGATGGTGACTTAAGTCTATACCCTTTGTTCTGAGCCTTGTGCTTTTATATCCCACTCCCCGTAGAGCCATCAAATTTCTTTTAACCTAAAGGCCCTTTGCTACCAAGGGTAAATCAGCCTTGTCTAAGCTCATTCACTTGAGCCCACCAAAGAGAGATTCCCCTCCCTTTCTGTCCATCCTCATATGAGCTCATGTCCATGTAAAGATGTCAGGCATCAAAGTTCAAAGAGAAAATAGCTTGGCACACGTTTCCCAGATGCTGTCAGACTGTTGCTTAGGCTCTGAAAGAATTAAATTATGTGAGTACTCGTGTTGCTGTCAGAGGCATGATGACTTCCAAGAACAAACACTGTTATCTTTAAACATATCTAGTATTCCTGAAAATCACAAAGCTCTATTTCATTGTTCCATTTACCAAAAATCCATGAAAATTTGAAAGCCTACTACTGTTAATTAATGGTGTTGTGTGGGATGGATATGTACCAAAACGTGAATCCATCAAATCTCTGTTGGAGGTTAAAGAATTTGGGAAAAAAGAGATGTGACCTAGAACAATATGGCTTAAAGCACTAGAAGGAATGGCTTCTATGAAAGTAGTATTTAGTCTTTTTATAGGTAAAATTTTTATATTTTATTTTGACATAGTGGATTTGGAAAAGCTTCACATGTCATTCCTAGGACAAATAGGAGACAGACAGAATTCATTTTGTTAAAATGTTTACTACATCCCATTGGCAAACTGTGTTTTTTGTAGAACTCTTTTGTTCCTAACATGCACAAGCGACATTTCATCACATTTTTTGTCAACAGAATGTAATTTTATTCCAATCATTCTGTCAACAAAGAGAAATACCATAAAATCACTTTGCTCACAAACATAAATTATATGTTCATTTTGTTTGTAGAAGAAATGGAAAAATCAAAACTTTTTCTGGGGAGACAATGAAGACTGATAGCATTTGTTCTGTGGACAAAATATTAGTGTTACAGGCAGCAGCTTGTGATTTTCAGGCTGGCTGATGGGCAGAGCATGCAAGAAATTCAAGGTGAAGCAAAAAAAAAAGTTTGAATGTGTTTATTTCAGCCTTGATTCAGGACATTGAGATTAAATCAATGGACTTTGGATCAGGCCTTTAAAGCCCCAGATGTGATGCAAGGCAATGTATACACAGGAAGCACAGAACTAGCTGTGCCTTTTTGGAGAGGTGGCTGGGATGTCACGGAGGATATTCACCTGGGGCGTTCACATGGCATGAGGCAGGGTATTTAGATGGCAGAATGGAGTCCTGAGTTTGCCCTTTCATTTTACTGCCTGATGTTCTGATGTGTTCTTTTATTTCTTTCCTAAATAACTGCTTTCTCACACAGCATAGGCAATGCATTAGAGTCAAGATACATCATTTTAAAGTGGCTTTTTACAGAGTAGGGCCATTGCTTGAGAGCCTACATACTCCAGCATGATATGAGAAAAATCTCTGTGTATTTTAGAGTGATTGCCAGCTGCTTTCCATTTCCCCCATCGCAGCACACGAACAGCCTCTTCCTTTGTGTTCATCTTTCAGCCCAATAGTCTAAACATGGCAAAATAGACATTGCAAATAATTGTTGGATTTTGAGTGTTTAGCTCACAACTGATGACTGGTCAGAAGCACCTGCGCAGAATACAGATTTCACTCTGATGTGTTTGAGGAATGAACATTCTTTTTAGCTACTAGCCTTGCAAGAGAATTGGTACCCAGTCGGGATGTCAAGAAAAATAATGCTGTAAGATTGACTTCTCACACCACAAATGATCACTAGTGAATAACCAGCATAAACAAAGGGTAATAAATATGTTCATCAGTTAAAGATCATTGTATGTATGATTTTGGGACAATTACAAGCAACCAGTACAGTTTTTTCCCTTTTGTTAAGGTAGTTGCAAATGGAGAACAAGGTTCAACACCTGGACTGGGCAGGGATTTGTGATCCTTAAGCTCATTTGTCAGCTCTGCCACTGGGTAACCTTAGGGAACTTGTTTCATCCTTCCTATGTGCAAAGGTAGCACCTACAAAAAAGAGGTGATTGTTTCTATTTCTCTAGTGCTTAATACTTGTGTGAGGAATGCTGCAGAAAAAAAAGCAGGTTTTAAATTGAGTAAATGACCATCTGCTTTTCAGTTTTTCATGCTCCAGCACTTTCTCTTCCTTCCCTGCACACTTGCGCAACTGCTTAAAGCTGATGGTGCTTTCTCCAGCTGATCTCAGAGTGGTTCCTCTTCTCTTGCTTGTGACCAAGACCTGGATGATCTACTCCAAGATCTTGATCAGCTCCAAGACCTGGTCCTACTTGACTGAAGACTGTTTTTTTTACCTGGCCTCCCCAATTTCTCACTATATTCCTTTGAAGTGATCCAAAACACTGCTGCCAAACCCTTACCTGTGTTCACCCTGTGACACATCTTACTCAAGCTTGTGTCTGAGCATCACCTCCCAGCCTCCTGGAGTGTTGCTTTCTCGTCTCCATTTCTCCTTGGCTCATCAGCAGTACCAAACGTGCTGCCAGCGTGGCTTATTGACTGGGCCTGTCTCCAGCACTTGCCTTTTCCTCTGACTTGTGTCCTGAGCCTGCGCCTTCCTTCTCAGCTACCTCAGGCCTCCATGGCTGGTACCCTGCAATGTCTTTGTGTTTAGCTGCTTCCTCAGGTATCTCTTTGGCCTTTGACAATATTCACGGTTCAACTTTGAAAATATTGCATATTCAGTTAATCTTCTAGTAATTGCTTCTGGAGTTGCACTGCTTTCCAGGAAACCTCCACACATCCATTGTTTTGGATCTGGTATGGAGTGATATGTTGCAAAGGAGAAGAAAACTGTTCTTCCCTTATAGCTCTGTGCAGAGCTTTCTGTGCTAGAACAGTTTGTCCTTCATCACAGCACCCAGGGACTTCTGTAACTCTGAATGCATAAGCACAAATATTCATTCAAGAGTTTTATACTTTCTGGGTAAGGATGTAAAAAAAAATGGGAGGAAGAGATGAACAGCTAATTTCTGACTACTCAACAGTGCTGTAAAAAGCAACTTGTTGAGACACACCAGAGATTTTTGCACCTTCTCAGGGTCCTAGAAACAGCAGGTGCAGACTATTCAAATCTTGCTTGTGAAACAAAATTTTTTAAAGAGTGGAAAAAACCAACTCCTAGCGTCTTGACTTTGGAAAGTGTGTTACAGTTATGTATTAACACCAGAAAAAGGCCTTAAGTTAACTATAAGTAAAATGGTACAGTAACTAGATTCAAGCATGCAGACTCACAGTTCATTTTTATAAGTGTCCAATGAGATTATTTTCATGCTGCTTCTTAAACCAGCCCAGAAGAATATGATATGTCAGTTCATGGGTTTTAATCATTGAGAATGGTGTTTTAAAGTACAAATATACATTCAGTCTTAAGCGATGATATATTATCTCCCTTCAGAAGTCAACTGGAAGTCAGAGAGAAGATAAATTAATAATTACAAATGCTTCAAAACTGCACATCAAGTCCAGTAGCCTTGCACTAATTGAAAACCCAAGCCCTCACCAGATCAATGGGAATTTTCTGTTGACCTTAGCAGGGAGATAAGCTCATACACACTTTGAAGGTAAGCTTGCTTGCCCAGATTGGTGTTGGTTGCAGTTCCTTACCTTGCAATGTGAATGTCCTTGAAGCAGAAGAGTGATCAGATTTTACTGCCCCTCAGTCCTCTGGGTCTTCATTTTCCACCCTTTCTGCTTCCCTCTGCAGTAAAGCTGTGCACTGTTCAGCCTTCAACCCTTCTTTCCACATGAACTCTCTCATTTTTACAATAATTGGTTCACCTCAGGCTCAACTCACTCAATCAGGGTGCTGTGAGCTGGCCAGAGGGTCTCACAAAGGTGTCGAATAACCACCTCCAGGGCTGTGACCCTCTGTCCATCTTCCGGCATCCTGCAGACTCAGAGAAGGTGGGGACTGCGTGATCTGCATCAGAAGTTCATTAAAAAGTTCACAAACAGCTTCTAAACAGCGAGGAATGGAAAATGGCAGCTGTAGTCTGGCAACTCTTTGAAGCTCAGAGCAATGAGAGCTCGATGGATGCTCTCAGCAGCAGCAGTGGCAGCAGCCCCCAGGTGAGGATCAAGTAAATGAGCAAGGGCACACAGACTCCTGGGCTGGCGGATGGTGGCAGAGGAGATCCCGGGTGGTGGTGCTCTGAACGAGGACACTGAAACCCCTCTGCATTGAGTCTCGCATCTGGATCACCCATTTTGGGGCCATAACTTGGAGATTTGTTTGAAGCTGGAGGAAAGGTGACAGCAGGTGACATAAAAACTCTGGAGCAGAATGGCAGCAGCCACCCAAATTAGGGAAATGTATCTGCACTTTTGATGTCCTTCCCAAGGAAATTACAGGAAAGACAGGAGGGATTTTGTAGTTACAACCAAAAAAATGGAGGCTACTGTGTATGACAAACTGTCCTTTAACATCATCTGTGGAGGAAGCCATGAGCTTCCCTCAGCCCATTCTCTTCAGTCTCTGATCAAAGATGGAAGTCAAGCAGAAGATGAAATTAAGCGTGCAATTTCTGATTCATTCTCACTAGGTTTGTGCTGATTGCTTAAACAAAAAAATATCAAAGCTGGGATTACAGACTTAGCAAGGGGAGTGCATATTTCAGCACATACTGGGCTCTTTGTTGTTCTGTCACACTGGTAGAATGAGACTATTAATGCATTGTCCCAGGCAGGCTGCATTATAAAGCCCAGTGGCTAAGTTAAATGAAAAAGACCACTAAGAAAAGCAATGTGCAGCTTCCTACTGCTCCCCTTTTCTTGCAGAAGTGTCTAGATGAGGCAGGGCAGAGTCAGTGGATGAAGTTGTAAGAGCATTTCATAGAGGAGAAACTCATGATAGTCAATAAGGCTCCTTGGCAAAGATTTCTAGCATCTACTCACTGTGCTACAAATTTTCCTGACTTTCTGAAGTGCTATGTGTCAGCAGGCCACAAATATTCCCTCTTTGTGTGCAGGGAAGGAATTACATGGCTGTCTGTAAGTGCTTTCCCGAGGTACCTGTTCAGCACTTCCCAAGTGTCTGTGGCACCCAGGGGCACAGGCATCCCATTTTTAACCATAACATTAGGATGAAAACAAAGCCTCCACTTCTGAAAAGAGCAAAACTGAAGATTGTGCAGCCTTTTGCATCAATGTGAGTCATCTGAAGAAGGCTTGGCTAGTACTAACCTGGTATGCCAGTGACAACAGGCTCTGGCATTCCTTGCAGAAGATGTGAAGACCAGCAGCAGTCCCAGGACAATTTAGGAAGTCCTGTCTCTTAATATCTGCTATTAGTTCATGTGTGTTAGTTAAACTCCCTACCGGTGGTGCAATCCATGGTATTTCTTGCATCTTAGATGTCCATTTCTGCAGAACCCGTGAGTGTCTGGTGCTGAGCCAGCCAGCCAAAAACTTGTTGTTTGCAGAGATTAGTTGCTAAATAACAGTAACAACCTGCTCTGAAATAATATTATGTCCCTCAAGTTTTGGATACCTCGGTCAGGGTGATCCCTGAGTTGTTTGGTTGAGACCCAAAGCCACCACCCATTCCCTCAGCACAGCAAGGACGAAGCAACTTCCCTTTCAGCTCTAGCTGTGTGTGAGACTGCTCAGCTGAGACTGACAGTCTGCTTTTGGGGAGTCACTGCTCCTTGCAGCTCATAACAAGTGCACCATTGCACTGCAGTAGGATTCCAGCCCCCTGTGAGACCTGCCACGGCCTTCTGGGAGTCATAAATGAGCACTGAAGTGTCTCAGTGCAGCGCTGGGGCACACACCAGCCGGGCATGGGCAGCAGGCTGGGGGATCGTGGTGCAGCTCAGGCACTGATGGGGTGAGCTGGGAGGCTCTCATGGGTGTCCTGAGTCCATGTCTGCCCTGGGATCAGTGGGAAGAGCTACTGCGCCCCTTTCATGCCCAGATTTTTTGTCCCTGCCTCTCAGAGCCACTCCCAGTGTAGCCCCAAACAAACCCATTCGCCTGCCCATGTCTCAATTCGGGCTGCTATCAATGTGTCTGTAAATTTCTAAAATACAAACAATGGGTGAGCACCCTTTATTCCAGGCATTTCACAGAGAAGAAACAGAGAACAGGTTACGTCAGACAGAACTTCTCTTTTAATGCACAATTTAATGAACATTTACAAAAGACTTTGAGTACCAGGGCTTGTAAAGATGCTATAAAGGCAGAAAATGTTGTTTTCTCACAATGCTTCTCAGTTGTGTTTCTTCTCTTTTCAACACTGAGCTGGGAACGTCTCATTTTTTTCTTCCCCCAGTGCTTACAATGTTTTGTTCCCTTCTTCGTATTTGTCAAAGGTAACGTTGCAAGTGGGAAGAATTGCTAATATGAAGAAGAACCTTTCTAGGAGTCACTTTTCCATGGGTTTGCCATGTAGAGCCTGCTGGTTCACAAATAGGTCACAGAAAGCTCTTGATGGACCAGTATATAAATCCTCATGGCTTTTCAGTGCCCTCTGGCTGCTGGGGGTGCTGGGGCAGTTTTGGGGAGCCCACCCAGCCCCAGCCATGCAGCCACTGCAGGCAGTCCAGCAGCACCCTACTAATCCACCTTCAGCTGGGTGGTGACTGGCAGGACCATCCTCCCCCCCTTTCCCCAGCCTGGGCAAAACTCAGTTGCTTTTTGGGCTGCTTTCATGGCAGAGATGGTGTTAAATAACAGTTGATCTGGCAGCCTGTCTTCCTGCTGCTTCATTCTGAAGGAAAACAAGACTAAAATAAAAAGGCCTTTTCCTCTTTTATTTGTCATTTTGTTAATTACAGTATTACAGCATTTTCCAAGACCAATTATGTACTGTTTGGGAGATTAGCAGAGTGCAAAACCTACTGTGGCATATTGTACAGTGGTGGCTCATGGAAGAAAAGTAGTTGAATTCAAGCCCTTCTCATTTCATGTGTTTATCCTAATGCAGATTCCATATATACATACATATAATAGCAACAGCATAACATTCAGCAATGCTTAAAACAGAATATCTTTTCCCTCATGGGAAAGAATAAGAGTAATTTGTCATATGTTTCCTTTAATTCATGGCTACAGAGCATTTTAGAATTGCTTGATGTAAATCTGTCTCTTCTATTTGACAACTCTGATATTGAGTCATTCATTTTTATTCTATGACTTAAAAATTTCTATATTGCAGCTAGAGATGGGTGGCTAAAGTGCTAGTTTTGGACTATGGCTTGAATGTAACAATAGCTTTTGACCCTAGCTCGAGTCCCAAGGAAAGTGAATTTGGCAATCTCATTTCAATTCATAGTGAATAGCTGTTCACATAAAAAAATCAGCACCTACCATTTGTCATACTTGGCAGCTTCTGTTTAAGAATGGTCCAGAACTGCATTACCATGGAAACTAAATTACCTACTCCTACTCCTGGCTCAGAAGGTGATTTCAGCCGGTTGTGGAGGTTTCATGTTGCTGGCAGAAGGAGGTGGGGGTAACCTGGGGGAACTGCAATGAGTGTGCCCCATAAGGATGCTTGCCTCAGTCGTCCTGTTTGGATATTGCCAACTTCTGGTCACGTGCCATTGGGTTCAGACTGCATGGCTTTCTTACGCATCATGATTTATTTACTGATTTTTCCTCTGATAGCAGCTACCAGCTCTGATAGGGACAAGGACTGTGTTGTGGTTAGTGCCGTACATACATATGTTCAAAGACAATTACTGTTCTGAAGACCAGGCAAGCGTGAGAAGCTCTATATATTCCTATTAAAATTGAAAATTAAAGCAAGATAAGTGATTTGCTAGAGATTGCACAGGAAAGTGGAGGCAGACCTCACAAATGAATGCCCATTTCTTCATTCTCAGCAGCCATCCGGGGTGTTACTTACCCAAACGACTTTATTCTTATTCAGAATTACTGCTAATCTGTGCCAGGTGAGCTGGAAATACCACATGGTTGGATAATTTTTGTTTCTGTCATCTATGAAAAGGCTGCTGATTCATAGGACAGTATTTTATTTCAAGCTGTTCAGTCCAAAAATGAATTCACTTAATGGATTAGAGATCAATGTTTACTGGACACTGAAAGTTTTTTAGGTTATTTAGATACTATATGTTGATTTTGTAATTGTAAGCAAAAACTATGCTATAACCACTGCATCCTTCAACAATGACCAAAACAAAGGCTGATTTCAATCTTCTGAGCTTCATATACCCCCCCCTTTTCCTCACAGATACTGCTTCTTATTGAGATGTACACTAGTGGAAAGGCTAGAAAATAAATAAGCATGAAAAAACAACACTAATGTGGAACCCTCTTAAGATCAGACAGCTACAAACTCAGCAGAGAGAAACAATAGGAGTTTTGCCATTCCTAGTGTGGTGGCTTAGGTGCAAGGACAGAAGACCCATCAAGGCCAGGCTGGATGAGGCTCTGAACAACCTGGTCTAGTGGAAGGTGTCCCTGCCCATGATCTTTAAGGTCCCTTCCAACCCAAGACCATTCTATGACTCTATGAGCATCCAGGAGGGTTTGGCTCTGAGCACATCAGATTTGCACCGTGGAGCAGAAGAGTCCTTCCCTGCCCAGCTGGAGGTGGATGCTGCTGGGAGAAATGAGGCCGTGGGCACTCATCTCTGCAGGACACCCTGGCATCCAGGTGCTTTCCACCCCACAGATACCTCCCACATCCTCCATCCATGGGCATGGACTGCTCCCACTTCTCAGGGCACAGCAGCAGCAGGAGCTGCTGAGTGTGGACACCCTTCTTGCTTTGCCCTTGCCATGGCCCTAGCAGAATATTTGGGTCCCTTCTGCTCTGCCTTTGTTTTTTATGTGCATCTTTCCTATTTAAGTGTCACAGATCACTGCACCAGCTGATTAGCCTACACATGAATGGAATATAAAAGAGCGAGTCCCCAAGTTGTAGGTAAGACCTTTTGTGAGATTGACTGGCTAAAAATAAAACGGAAATTGGCTCTGAGCTTTTGAGAATCTGTCTCTTCCTCAGGCCACAGGAAAGCAGAGCAAGGGGTAGCACTTCATAATTAATTATGAATTTATAATTAATTTGAAGCCTGGATCAACAACCTACTAGTGGAACTGCTCTTCCTCTGGATTCCCACAGTCTGTCAGAGAGTTTGATCCTTGCAAGCAGTTTTCAAAATTTCAGGGCCTTTTCCTATTAAGTTTGATTTTTTTCTTTCAGCATTTCAATCTCGTGTACAATCCTGTTTTTTGATAGTTTTTCTGTTTAAGGGACCAGATCAATGGCTGTATTGGGTCTCTAGGCTATACAAGTGCGCACAAACAGTTCCCTTCCCTGGGTAGGAATGATTTGTTTCTTTGTGTAGGCTTATGTATTTTTTTGAAGGTTGGCTCTTTTTACAGATAAACAATGCAAAAATATCCTGTGCTTCTGCAGCACATAATCTGATGTTCATCGTATACAAAGACTCCTTACTCTGTGCAATAAATACTGAAAAACTTCTCTCCCCTCAGAGTTGCATGGGGTGGGGTGGGATTTTGAAAAGCAGTCAAGGCTGACCTTTTCCTACCTCCCCCCTAACGCTGGTGGTTAAAATTCCTGCTGACTTCAAGGCGAGTGGATCTGGATCAGTGTTGAACACTTCTGAAAATCCCACCTGTAAAGACTGCAGAGTTCATTATTGGGGCAAAATTTTGTATAAAGCCCAGCAGGGACATACAGAAATTGTTAGCATCTTATTAATGACCTCCACAGTGGATGTGTGTATTGAATTTAATTGGGCTGCATCCCAGTAAGGTCCTGAGATGCTTATGATTAATTTTCTCTACAGTCTACCTTTAACTTTTTTTTGAAACTAGATGGACACTTCGTATTTGCACTTATATAGAAGACTGGCAGTGAAATAAAACATGCAGGTAATTATTATGCCCCAAGGAAGAGCTGAGTGAGATAGGCCCTCACTTAACGTAGCTGGATGGTAGTGATTCAGTATCAATCCCTCTTTATGTCCTGCTAAAATAAAGTAGCATTCAATGGGATACTATTTAATTTTTGTGGGTACAAGGATGGTTAAATTTCTTTGTATAAGGTCTGGTTAGTAGTGTGAAGACATAAAATAAGCCTTGAGCACCGTGACACACTTGAAAGGGCAGGTTATATTTATTCTGTGTTGTGTCAAGGGCATGCTGCTTGCTAACTGTAATTAGACAGTGTATCTGGAGGTCTGCGGCCAAATAGCAAAGATGTCTTTGCAGAGTATAAAAGGACTATTGTGTTAGTCCCTGGTCTCAGAGGGTATGAAGATGTTTCCTTCTCCTGTCTGTTATTACTCATACTTGGTTACTTTTATGTAAATCCAGCGATGAGGAGAGCTGACAAGACTGTGACATGAAGAAATTTCACCTTTTTCACTGAAACAGGGCTTTTATTGTCTAGTGGTACTGTCTTAGTCCTCTGCAAAGGAAAGAAAGAGATGCTATTGAAAATCCCATAATTAGCAGCTTAAGGTATAAACCATATAGAACCCTGTGTTCTATGATAAACTCCCTAATTAGCTTTGAAGGAACTGTTTAAAAGCAAACAGACATGCATCCTTATCACTAAATAATTATTTGCAAATAAACTCTTTCTCAACACATCTTAGGAAAACACAGGATTATTAGTTGGCAGAGTTAAGCCAGCTGAGTAGCTGAAAAAGCATGAAAAGAGCTACAGAAGTTCTTTTCAGAATCCTACTCTCTTTGGCATTATTTCTCTAAAGCTTGATTTATCAAGAGGAGAATACAGTATTTGGTTTCCCCACAAGTAAGCCCTTTTCATGTTTTGTCTTTGAAATGAAAATCGTCTTTTGGAACAAATATCTGCTCTATCAGATAACTGCATGCTTGTCATCCCTAACAGTGTGCTGGCAGGAAGACTGGGCGAGGATTTTTCTGCAGTACATTGAGTACACAGTGCTGGCACTAGATCAAGAATCAATTCCTCTGATATCGAAATATTGACTTTGCATGGCCAGTCTGATTTAAATGCTTATCATTCTTGACTTTGTAGGCTACATACATACTGCAAACATTTTTCATGTGGGTCTGGGAATAAACATCTTTACAGATGCCTGGCCGTTTCTAGCAGAATAACAAAGGGGCTGTGTGCATGTACGGGAGCCTGTGTGAGTGAAATTGCCAGCAGATTAATGCGACTGTCACTTCTGTGTAGGGCCCGTTTAGAAGAAGTTGAGAAGGGTATTTTTAATACTTGGAATTACACAGCGTTGTTTCTCCGAGTGCAAACACAGGTTTCACTGCTCGGTCTGGGTAGGTGCTGGCCACAGAGCCAGTGGAAGGGAGAACACAAACAAACCCCAGCACAATTATTAAAACATTTTAAAATCTTTGCGATGTGAAATAATACTACTAATAATAATACTACTAATGAAAAAGTAAAGATAATTTCCCATAGGCAATCAGAACACCTATTAAGTTAGCAACAGCATTTAATTGGCATTATCGCATGCTTCAGTGAGGAAGACAATGGATCTTGCGGGTGCGCAAGTGGAACGCATTTGCATTTCATAGATGATTAAAATAGATTTGATTGCATTTGTCTGAAGCCTGGCAAGTGAGGGCACATCTGCTGCATTCGATGTGCCCCGCGTTTCCTAGGACTAATGGAGTGCACTGAGTCACCGCGAGACGGGCTTTTACCTCTGGAAGTCCCACGGCACCTTCTGCTGCATGGCCAGCTCCTTTGTTAGCCCTGGAGACCTCTTCTTATAAAGAATTGATGTAAAGTAGAGCAAGAAGGGAAGGATTTGAGGCAGTGAACTTGTCTTCATCTGGTTATGCAAGAGCCCTTGGGCTTTCTGCTGCTTCAAGGTAGAATTTATAAGGTGAGATGAAAGGTAATTTAAGTCATTAATTTGCGTTAAGGGCTGGCAGAACAACAATGGTGCATTTAATCTTGCTGTGGAAAAAATTGGTGATTTGCAGAGTACGGGTCAGAATTAGGGGTCTGATTTCCTCTTCCACTCAGCTTAAAAGGGGCTGCTTCAAAATGTAGAGTTTTATTTACTAGGAATGTAAAGCTGAGTTAATTGTCTTTGAAAAAAAATCCAAGAACTTTAAATATAATGTAGAAACCAATTAATTAATGGTGCTAAAGTGTTTTCCTCCTGCTTTTCATTACTTTCCCATCTAAATTCAACATTACAAATACACTCCTGGGAGCAGTTCAGCTCAGACTTGTCACCCACCACCCGAGCCCAGTGAAGGACAAGGGCTGCCCTGAGCTTTGCAGGGGGTGATGCCCTCGCCTGTGAGCCCACCTTCCTCTCCCCAGCCCAGTGGCCACTGGGCAGCTTTCCCTCTGGCAGTGCTGTGTGCCTGTCCCAGCCAGTGTAACCACCCATGGCTGATGCTCTTGTCCTTCACTATTACTCCCTCCACTGCCCCCAGCATGTCTCTTAGCCCTTTACTGGGGTCCTTGTCTGTGGCTTCTGCTGTTTATTGTTTTCTCTACTCCAAGGTGCCTTCTATTTTTGCTGCCTTTGTTCTCCTTCTGCTCTTGCTACACATTGTGCTCTGTGGTCCCTTATTCTCACGGCACTGCTCTCTTTCATCTGCCAAATGACTGCTCTTCCTTCTTTGAGAAATGTCTCTTAAAAACACATTACCCTTACATCAAAGAGTGAAATAAAGATGAACTGGCCTGACTGGGAGAACCTGGAAAATATGCCTCCTCACCTGATGAAAGCGGTTTGTTCTGGACACTAATGTTTCGGAACAGCTGGACGTGTTCAACAGCAGTTCCGATGGGTTACTAAAGGAACAGAATTCTTGGATGGCTCTGGTGCTGCCACATTCAGTGGTCCCTGTATGATTGTGGCCATGATTCTGCCCTGCACCCTCACCCGGGGTGTTTCTGCCTTTCAGTCCTGGTCCTTGCTCATAGCATCCTTGCCAACACTATGGATCTGTACAAGTTCTGGCATTGCTCATTTCCTGCCTTTCCATCTCTCAGTTCCCTCAGCACTGCCCATCTTGGGGACAGGAGAGCAAACAGTCCTTCTGCCATTAAGAGAGCTCAGATACCACCTATGCCTTGTGCTTTTCACTGGGACATCCCTGCATCCCTCTCTCCCTGAGCTCCTTTTCTCCTGACTATGGCCGTGCCTTGTTGGTCTGGACTGTCCCTGTGTGTGATGTAGGGCATGTTCCACAGGTTAGGTGGCAGCCACAGGGAGATCAAGCACACAAACGCTGGAGTTTTTTAAAAACCATGTTAATTTTGGAAAGAAAATTACTGGTGATGTATGTCACATTGTTAAAATAATAATTAAAGTTTGCCTGTTGTGAGTCTGATTTTAATCATATACGTGTTGCAATTTTTCCCCTTTTACTTAAATAAAATATTCCCATAGTGAAAGAGTGCTAACAAAAAAAAATTCTCACCATTTATTGGCAATGCTTTTCCCTTCAGCTTTGTTGCTACTTAATCTTAGCCCCTGGAGACAAGTTACACATATTAACCGGTCAGAACAATGTTAAAATTGCGTGACACTTAGGAATATATTCAGAAAGTCCATAAAACCATCACAATGGTTCTGGTTTTTCTCCTCATCTGGTCATGTACTTTAACAACAGCTCTCCATATACTGTATCTCTCACCCTATTGTTTTTTTTTAATGTGGTCTCTCTGAGTTGGAAATGGGTTTTTGGAGGTTTTTGGATCACTGGCCAGAGAAACATGGGACCTTGTTTGCGGCCATCACCTGGTTTATGGTCCCTAAGACTTCAAGACGGACAGAAGCCATAATCCAAGGTCTCCTCTGAGTACTTCTGCTAGGTCGTAAGTAAAGCATCAAGAGAAAAACTAGAGCTGAGTCCTTCTGAATGCTGACTGATGGAGTAGTGTGGACCATTATCTCCAGAAAAAAATTGACAAGCTGCCTGACCTGTGACTGCTTATGTGCAGATCCTTTTACGAATTACTGGTGATATTTTTAGGTATGTGAATCCCCTAATGGACCAAGACCTCTCATTAAGCTATGGAGAAGGTCTGATTCCTCAGATGCAGTTGGCCCTCCTTCCTGAGGATGGAGAGGAAGTTAAGGAAAGGCCAAGGGAAAAACAGCTTGGATAGTGAAGGGTTATGATCAATGTCATATGCTTTTGAATAATGTTTTCACTCACAGGTTTCAGATTGTTAGATTTGAATTTGGGCATCCAGCTTGAGACCAACAGTCTGGAGAACAAGCTTTTCAGAGGGGCACTCTGGATCCTGCAGTCAAGAGCAGTCCCCACATAATACAAATTTCTGTTTCCCCATGACAGCACAGACACCAAACTGAGGGGGAAATATGGCTTTTAGCTTCAACAGTGCTTATCTGTGGTAAATGCATGGAATATTCTTTATCAAAGCATATAAATAAATATTAGTGTTTTGGCCTCTCCTTGAAGCAATATAGTATGGAATATAAAAATCGTAATTAATACACGGGTCATGACTTTGTAGATTTCATTTTTATTCAGATAAGGAAAAATGTTTTTTGTTTGCAAGTCAGTAAGCATGTACATGCTAAAAAATTGTTTACCATGTTTCAGAAACACAAACATAAGGCTAAATTAAGCTTGATCAGTCAAGTCTGACTGTATCCTCTCTAATACACCACGGTTGACAATTCTAATCGTGAAGCTTGCAAGCTGTAGAAAAAGCATAATTTTTATACACCTTTGGGAGAGAGCTGGTAGCTAAGAAGTTTCTCTCCCTATTTCAGAAAGAAAAATGTTCATACGCAACAGAAAGATCTTTATTTGAAGGCAAAAATAGCACCTCTCTGTCATGTGCTCTAATTAACTTGCTGTGATGTCGCTCTGGTGATGGACACAGAAATAGACATTTGCTTTCCTAAATCCTGAAGTAGAAAATGAGGCATGAGTCAGGAGGATACAAGAGGGCAGAACTCATTTTCTTTTAATTACTTTTATTCAGGTTATATCATCCAGCAGCTGTTCAAGTTTCATTTCGAGGAGTTGGATCCTCCTGAAATCCCAGCACGTCATTTTTGATTGGACTTACACTCTTCTCCTTTATACATATATAAGATTTTTTATCTAAGGGCTGATAGAGAACGTGAACATGGTGAACAGTGTTCCCATTCACCGTTGAAGGATATAATTGGCCATCAAGTCTCTGACAGTAAAATAGAGGAGGCAGAAACTCTGCAAAACCGTGGCCAAACAATATGAGAGTTCTCATTACTAAGCAAATAGCCAGGGAAGTGTCTAACTCTTCCTCAAGTTGGCATACACAGGCACCAAGACCTGCCTTGGGGGAAATCAGTGTAATTCAGAGCTGCATGGCAAGTTTTGGATGGCTCTGAAGGCTTCACCACAGCCTCCCCTTGCCAGCAGAGCATCAGGAGCTTTGCTCACTGTGGCTCTAGAGGGAGCTGGCAAAATGAAAGCTGTGACCAGGTGAATGTTACTCCCCAGTGGGGAGTATATTCCCCTAAGATTTCCAATCATTTTCCTGTCTTTTTGAGAAAGAACAGGAAAATTTGAATAAATGTTACTTAGAAAATTCTGGTTTTCAGTTCCTCTTCTGTTGTGGCTGTCTTCTTCTAGTGATGGACAAGGGACTGAACCTTCTATATATGTCAGTGGACTTATTTTTCACCCCAAAGTCTGTAAGCATAGTGTTTTGCAGGAGAGCACTTCTTTGCTTTTTTGTGGATAGTTTTTTTCCATGTCCTCTTGGGAGATTGGGTGACAAGTAAGTGTCTTGCCTTCTAATTTCAGATGTGACCCTGAAGGAGTACAGAGTGTCTGGGACAGCATGGAAAATGCTATGTAGAAAATCCTAGAAGTACAGGTTAGTAAAAAAACCCAGAAAACCAAACATAAAAACCCCCATGCAAATAAGAAGGTCTGTATAGAAGCCACTTTATCTGCACTGTTTGAGGGTATTTGAAAGTCTGTAAGGTCTTTGAAGCCAATTTTCTATGTGCATTTAGGATGCCTTGACAATATAAATCAATATTTCAGTATTTAAAATCTAGGAAATGAAATGTGTATAAAATGGAACTGCTCAAATGAATTTTGACAGCATCTCCTATATGCATTATTTATTTTTTATTGTTTTATTTTTTGCAGGTATGGATGGTGAGTGAACCACTGATGTAACCTTGTACCCAGGTAGCTTTAAAACACATATTATTGGCTGAGTTCATAGTAATAATGTAGTTTAGTTATAAAACAACTTTTGTTACAAACAACTTTACTAGCTTTAAATATATATCAAACTACTGAATATATAAGAACCATTTTCATCTATACCTGAAATGCTCTTATATGGAATGGGTGATTCATAGCTGATCCAGAACACATATAAAACTTCTGAAAATATATTTAGCAAAGGAAGTGAAGGCTATTTTAAATTTATGTTGAGCTGGAATTAGAAAGTGCCTACAACAGTGGAACTTCACACACAAACTCCACCAAAGAGAGAGCTCTGTATCCTTCGGATTTACAGACTGACCATAGATTTGATTTAATTTTCTACTTCCAAAGGGCCACCTTAGCCCACCATCACAAGCAGCATTTTGTGCCTCTGGTTTCCCAGCCCAACAATGGCTTCACTGTAAATCAGCACCTCCAGGTTTTACAGCACAGACCTGTGTCCTGAAGGTCCCACAACGACCTTGGGCCCATCTTTGTTCATCTTCGTTGTTACTGCCATCAGCCTCTCTGAGTCAAACATTAAGGCTCAATACTACATTTAAACCCTGAAGTCCACTCTGTTTTAGGGATTTCTCTTTTTTAATTTTTTTTTTATTCTCTGTTTAAGCTTTTTTCCCTCCCCCCTGAAAACTTCATACATTTAAGATTCTTCCAAATGGATGCAAATGGCTCTTTTAGAAAAACAGAAATGAGAAAATCACTCCTGGATAAAAGTTATCCCCAGCATGTTTTAATGTTGAAATTAGAAAACCCTCCCCAGTGCTAAAATGGGGTTTATAATGGAAATGCTGACATCCTTACCAGACTCTATGGGCCTGTTGCTCTTTTGTCCTGCAAGTTATTAAAATCTAGCCTGGTTGCCTAAGAGACAGAGTAGCTACTTAGCAGATATTTAGCCATCAGTAAAAATTAATGTCCAATGTATTTATTGGAAAAATACACTTAATTAAGCGCTCAAGTTATACAAGCCACCCACCAACTACAAGTGTGTTCTGGCAACAGAAATGTTGTTGTTACCCTGGTTCTGCTTCATGATGTTATTTTCTTAAGTAAATGCATTTTTCAGCCTAACAGTTCTGGCTACAGCATATTGATAAGATAACTCTGCATTAAAGGGAGATGTAGTATTTTTAGTTTCCTTTTCCAGTTACCAGTAGTTCATTAGTGACACTGTTGTGAGAGTGTTGATTCATTAAGAGCCTTTTCATTAACAGTCTGACAGTCATATGTAGAAGAAAAAGCCAGGAAAAGTAACAAGGCACTCAGCATTTTCTTCTGTTTCTTTGGTACTTGTATCTTTTGTAACGTCAACAGATGACCTGGAAGCTTTCAAGACTGTAGGTTTTAAGCCAAACTCAAGTGAGTGCAGTCTATTTTTTCTTAATTTGCACACTTAATGTGTTTTCAGGGGCAAATTATTATTTTGCATATGTGAGAACTCTAGTAGATGGCAACTGCATGGGAAAATCAGATGTGAAAGTTCTGTTCTTAAATTGCTTTTAATTGGAGCCTTAAAGGCTAACATGCAAACACTGGGGAAAATATGACTTTTGCTATGTTATTTAAATAGGCTGTTAGCCATATCCCTAAACTTTATATGGCTTTGGATAGATTAGGAGCTCTCTGCTAAGCTATCAAATATGTCATACTCATGTAAATTCCTAGCAAATATATAAATATGTATTTTTTGTTGTTTATAATTGCCATTTAATTGTAGGACCAAATTCCATAGCTTAACATTTATACAGTGCTTGATACTTTAAGCATTGCACAAATATTAACTAAATAAAAACATCTGAGCAGCTCTTCTGAGACTGTCAGATTCCAAAGAACTAAATTCCTCTTCTTGAAAAACGGGACTGCTCAAGCAAACACACTGTAAGCTTTTAAATGGCAAATCCAAAATGACACAGTGGGACACCATTTCATGCCTGAAATCTGAGCACAAAGCCTTTATTTTTCCAAGATATTTTTTTTCTTCAGTCTTGTAAATAAATACTAGGTAATGACTTAGGAAGCAGAGGGGAGGCAGGCCAGAGATGAACTTGACATTGGCACTTACTTTGTTTTCATCTGCATATAGTATTTCATTGGAATATAATATTACATTGACTTATGTACTCATTCAATCATTAAATTCAACAGGACTCTTCAGTTCTGTCATTAAAAAAAAGGAAAAAAAAAAAAAACCCAGCAAAGCAAACTGTATGGACTTAACGTTCTCTCTCCTTCATGAGAATTCATCAAATTTGTGGCCTTTAAATCCTTTATGAGTTATTTTGGCTTTGAAAAAGTCTGATTAAGTGATGCAAAACTATGACTTTCTCTGGCTTGCAAACAAATCCGAAAAGACCCAAACCCAACCCAAAACATATTGTTTGATAACTTTGAGCTACGCTGGACCTTCTGTTTTCCTACTCAGGGCTTTGCTTTCCACAATAATCTTACAATTCTGGTCTGCTCTCTCTCAGTCAAAGAGATGACATTTCAGAACACACCTGGCCAGCAAGTTGCTACTGCTGTGTATTTTTATATTTGGTATTGTGTCTGTAGAACAATCGGGACAAAGCAAATCTCTGCTGTTGGCATATTGCAATTTAAGGTGGACACAGAATGGTAGAAGATGAGAATGAGCAAAGGGCAAAAACTGGCTTGGGGAGAAGACAGTGTAACTGGGTTTTTGTTTTAAAATCTTTCCTTGGATGTCACCTTTTTGAGATTTTTTTAAGATACTTTATTGTTTAAAATAGAAATGCTGGTGTCTAGTAATATTTAATTTTTGGTTTCCTACTTTCCTTCTTCCCCAGGTCATTTGGGGCAATGTGGAGACAATATATTTTTAATCATTATTTGCCAATTTGAGAACTTAGGAGGCTCTTTATGCATATTTCTGATGAAGAAAATGAATATGGATGATATTTTTTCTTTTTTCCAAAAAAATTCTAAACATACTTTCTGAGAGCAGTGTCAGCCATAATTGCAAGGCTGCAAGCATGGCATAGAGGCTGCAATATCACCTTAGGTTTATTTCACTTGGGGAGTAGTGCTAAGGATGAATGCTTTGGTAGCAGGGAGCCTCAGAAAGTTAATCCAAAAATTAAATTGCATAAAGGGGGTTGTGGAAATTAAAATGACACTGACATTAGCAGCTGGAATCTCAGAAACCATCCACCAGTTTGATCTGTTGCCATGTTGTCTGCGTGTCTAATTAAAGACCTATAATATATATAAAACAATTTTAAAATAGTGAAAAAATAACAAAGTTAATGTAGATGTGATTTTCACAAGAGATGTGCCATTTATTTTGTTTGACAGCCAGGGATAACTGAATGGGAGTGAGAGCAGGAGGGTATGACGGCAGCATATTCATTCCCTAAGTAGGATTTCGGCTCTAAAGCAGCTTTCTGCAACCTCTGATCACAGTTTCTCTTCATATTGCTCAACCTGCTACATCAATATTTATACATTTTGGATAATCAGCCAATATCCTACAGCTCAATCTACTTTTTTTGGTGTGTATTCTCTTTCCAGAGAACTATGTTTAAGCTTGTCAGTTCCATGAATATCACCTCAAGCATAAACTCTGGGCCCTTTTACAGCAAGATCCTTATAGCAAGATTTGGCTGTTTTGACAGCCATCCTTGCATGGCAAAGACAACAGTTTAGTAATATGAGATGAACGGAGATAAAAAAAATCTTCCAATGAGACACCCTACACAGAACTGTCTGGAGCAGAAGGGAAATTAATAATCACTAAGTGTGAATTTACACAAGGTCTCTTCACATAGATAAATTAAGATACTCTCAGAAGAGGATCAGCAGATCTTAGCAGGCTGGACAACAACTATGGAGCAGAAACACAAAATAATTAAAAAGTATTTAAAAGTAGAGCAATTTAGGATTGGCCATGCATGATTAAAGTTGTGTTATTCTACTTGGAATAGAATCCCTGCAAAGAGAGCTTAAGGCCATCCCAACCACAGCAATTTTTTTAACCTCATCAATCACTGTGTAACTGTGCCCTAAATCTGCTGTTCTTAAATATTTGATAGATAATAATTAATATATTAACAAAAATATGTGTTTAATCAAGATGAGGATATCCATAAAAACTATCCCCAAATATCCCATATGTTTTTTGACTCACATGAACATGATGTGAGAGCCATTGCTACCAGTACCCCGTACTCCGTGCAGTGGGTGCTGGTGAAGCGCATCTCCTTGTACAGGGAAAGGCACTGGGGCAGGCAGAGCTGTTCAAAGGCATCTTCCAGGCCAGTGGCAAAACCTGGGGCACATCTCACTCTCCAAAAGCTCTCCATCACTGTAGGCACAGGGCCTGAGCATTGGCGTTGGGACAGAGCACCAAGGGGCGATGTGTGGGTTTTTTGAGTCAGCTTGAACTGTGGGTTTTAACCACACTTCACGCACAGACCAAGATGAAGAACACTCAGTCCTTTTGGCTAATAGTGACCATAGACTGTCTGAATAGCATCATGTCCTCACTCACCTGACACTGTCCCAGACAGTCAAATGCAGATATTGTACATAGTTTTAATTTAAGGAACAAAGTGGCAGGAAATGGAGGGACAGAAAGGGAAAGAGCAGTGGCAAAGCTGACAAGGTTTTGCGTGTGGCTGAAGGGCAAAGATGATACAGTAGGGAGAAACCCTGGAAAGGGGAGGGGAAGGATGATTAGATAGACTAATACATTTTTTTTCTTCAGTGTTTAATTTCCTTAGGAGTACATGCCGCATTTTATGTCAGTGACAGATAATGAAGGAGTCAAAAGATAATAAGCTCGGTATTCAGAGAAGATCCCAAGAAGTGGTGTGTTACAGGGCTGTTTGGAAAGCTGAAATTCTCTGGTGATAGGAGATGGATGAGTTGGCTGAATGCCCCATGAGATTTTCCTCAGTCAATCTAAAATTAATTCCCCTTCATAATTAAAATACGTTTTATATTTTTAGGAGCAGCTCTTCAAGTGTTTTTTTTTCCTTCTTTTTTCCCCTACTCCTTTTTACTGTGTATCAGAAAAAGGCCACTTTAATTGCTAGTTTGCCTGATTTAGGATGAAAAAAGATCCCAGGATGTTCGTGGCTGCCTGTCTTAGCTACTCATTTGATCTTGTACCCATTCTATAAGCTATCATGTATTTATTTCTGCAGTAGATCTTTAAGGCAGTGACCTGCTAGTATTAATTCACGGATAAGGAGCTGTGGCACAGTCAGAAAATGAAGGTTTCCCAAAGTCCCAGGGTAGTAGGTGATGGACCAGGATTTTGAACTTCAGCCTCTCATTCCTTGGACTGTTTTTCCCACCCAGCACTCTGGGCCTGATGTCTGTATCAGGAGTTACGTAGGTGACACTTGGATCCCTGAAAGTGGCATCCAGTCCCGTGGAGCCTCATCCCACAATGGGCCAATGGAGTTTTCCAAAAGATGCTGCACTGGTTTGTTCCTGATCCTCCCACAGCCACTGATAAAGCTCCCACTGGTTTCAGTTCAGACAGTTCCACTTCTGAAGCCCTCTCAAAAACCCTAAAGTGAATCAATTTTTCATTCCATTTTGGTTTTTGAGGATGCTTTGGTGGAATCTTCCTCTGGGGTAAACCCAAACCAGATCGTTTCCACCTCCCTTCCATTTTTCATTTGGGCTGTTTAACTGAGAATATCCTAGTACTGACCCCAGCCTACAGGCCAGCTTCTGTTTCTGCTAAAGGCAGTGCGAGTCTAGCACGAGGAACAACAATAGCAGCAGCATCTGGCCCTAATTTAAACTAGTTGCAAATTGGAAGATGGAAACAGTAATATATGCTGGCAGATTTCCTGGTGCTCCCAGACACTGGATCACTGCAATTCATCTGAATTCCAGTTTACCCCATAGGAATACAATGAGTCAATTAACCCTTTAAATAAACCAACTAATTCCGGAGCAATTGCACAGCATCTGTTTCTGTATTTTATCAGTTACATAATAAAAATCTTCCTCTTGTCTTTCTGTTTCCTATTGCATTCTGTTTTGGCTAAATACCACCAGTGCCTGCCAAGTCACAGTTGCAGAGACCTACTGCAGAAAATGGAACCAGAGACACACACTGGGAGAAATCCTCTTTAATGCAGTGCTTCAAATTGAATGCCTGCAGTGCTACACAGAATCACAGAATGGTTTGGGTTGGAAGCAACCTTAAAGATCATCTGGTTTCATGGCAAATTTAAAACTAAAATCCACACCTCATTAACAATGAATCCTGATGAGTAAGTTAAGTAGAAGAAACATCAATAATTTATGGTGATGAACTCAGCATTTTTCCTCTCCCTTTTTGTGTTGTGTCTGTCTTTGGAAGCCTGTAGCATGTTACAAATGAAGTGCCACAGATGAGCTAGAAATAAAAAGCTAGGAGCTTTTCCAGGGAGACAGAGAATAAATACAGAACCTCCACAAATGCAAACACACATGCGTTGGACTGTTAAGAATTTGGAATCGCACAGTGTTTTATCTTCTCAGAATTTCCCAAGTGGCAAAATATATCCCCAGGAAAAGACATGACAGCAGACGAAAAGCAAAGACAACCAGAAAATAAAATTCAAATCAGAAAGCCTACCATAATACAGTTCAGAATTACTTGTTCCCTGAATGATAAAGGAAAAGTAGTAGTCATGACAATGATCAATTTTGCTCAGAGAAGGCTACCAATTTAACAGTGGGTAGACATCTTACAGATAGCCTGGCTGAAATGGAACAGAGGGAATGAACCAAATGATTAGATTTCAAAGTGTGAATGAGCTTATGTAGTTTGTAACAGAGTGCTTTGGAATATATCTCCCTTTTGTGTTGGTGTTTGTCACTCTGTTATTTCTTCCGTTGCCTAGCATGGACTTATCTCTGAGTTTTATCCTACAGTAGTTCCTAGATCAGATATCCTGTGTGTAACAGTAGGAGGGACTTTTTTTAGAAAGACTATTAATGTTGATCATCCCTTTTATCCAGCTCTATTGCTGTTACCTTCCTTTTTGCATAAACACTTGGCAATATATTTTCTGCTGGTAAAGGAAATTATGGAGTCAGATGTTCCCTTGAAAAAAACCTTTCTTTTCAAAGACTATAAAAGTTCTGTTACCTTGAATGCAATAAAAATCCCTAGAACATTAATATGAAGCTTTCAATGGAGTAATTTCTTTGTTCAACGTTCCCAATTTTTTCATGATACGATGCCCATTCTTTTATTCAGAGATATAGTACAGGAAGCTTTCCTAATGTGAATGTCTCCTTTGCCTCCCTTGTAAGTAGTCATGTGCATAAAAGTGTGCTTCAATCAAACCTCAGTCTGTCTGCTGGTAGTCAGTGTAATTTTCAGGTTAGGCTGGCACTGTTTCAGGGATCACTAAGAAGAAATGTTGAGGCTGGCAATAGAGTAAAAAGCCATAGTAAAAAGCTAGTGTGTGGTAGGCAGTGGGGAAAGTTATAATGCGATATAAACCCTGTAGGTCTAGCAAATCCATGGCTTTCAAACAGCCAGTAGAGCTAAAGACTTTTATTTCCAGGTTTGTGTTGAAGGCTGATGTCTCTCTCGAGTAACAGGATTAAGAGACCAATGGTGTAATACTTTGGGGAGTGAATACCAGTGGAATATTGGTACCTGAATGATACTGTCCAATACTGTTTTACTTTAGAGTTTGCTCTGCGGAACAGTCACGACTTTCCACGAGGTTTCGTGAGGGTGGTTTCAATGAGGAAAGAAGGTTCCATGGTCATACACCTTTTAGGCTGTGTGTTTGTAGGATCCATGGGGGTGGCAGTGGGGATGTGCTGTCAGGTCCTGCATTTATTCCTCAGGCATGGTCAGGTTCCTGGTTTGTAGAGGTTTACATGTGAGATAACTTTGGTAAAGTTGGGAGGCTGCAAAGAAGGGAAGTTTGGGAAATTTTCATTAGAATAGGGTTTTCTTATATTTAGTTATTGGTATAGGTCTTAGGTTAGGATGATAAGTAAGCTCTTCAGAATATGTTTTGACAAGATTCAAAGTCTTTTTGAGTTCATTAATGACAATATTTTGACTGTTGTCTTCAGAAAAAAATTGGAGAGCATTGAGAGTATGACTGTATGTACTTTTTCCCTTATATGTCTGCTAATTTAATTCACATAGATTTAACACTCTATTAATATTTTTTTCTAACAGGAGGTAGTTTGTGGGCTACCACTCGTGATAATTATATGAAGAGTTAAAGACTTAGAGTCAGTTCTATAAAGAATGTTATTTAATTAAAGTTTGTTGTGACCTAAATCAGGTGGAAAGTCTGAAATACTAGTTAGTTTTTGGGCATACTAGAAGAGGTTATGATGTCACCTTGGGAAGAGGTACAGAGGTGCAGACTGGTGGCAAACACAGTGGCAAGGATGACATTAATGTGAAGGTGATTTAACTGAGACGTCACATAGTTTTGTCTACACAATTAGTAGCTGAGGCAAAATGGTACTTTTTAAAACTGGGTAAGTCAATTTGAGTTGGATAGCAGGGTTTGAAAAACCTCTTTGGTCATATTATAAGAAAAGCCTCAATGAACTGAAATTGCCTTGGTTAGTTTTCTAATGATCATACTCTACAATCTGAAGGACAATAATTTTTATGCCTTAATAAAAAATATTTAGATTTAAAAAAAAATCCTGTTCCATTACAATGAAATTAAAATCTTTGTTTAACTTTTTGCATAAGAGTAATTGGCACTTATTGATCACAATGAATTTAGTGAAAACCCAGAAGGTCAAATGAAGTATTAATATAAAGAGAAAAAGAGGAAGAAGATGAGCAGTTACTTTAACGCTTCAAGGGGTATGGAAGCATGTAGGCTGACAGGTCCTTACTAAAGGAATTCAAGTATTTTTACAGACCAATCCACGACTGTTGTACCGTAACTAATACACAAAAAGAATGAAACTTTTACCAGACACACCAAAAGTTTAGTTTTGTACCAACAGGTAAGGAGCTGTGCTGGCTATATTTTCAGTGCCTGACTAGAATGACAATAACAATTATATCTCAGGGATTGTTTTACAGAGAATTTAAATATGTATGGTATGTGTATCATATAATTGGCATCTGTATTGCCTCAGGACTGAATCAATGTAATCCAAGACTGCAGCTACATAAACTTCCCCTCTCCTATAAGGGAAAGTTTTCTTTGGGTGATGGTAGGCTGCAGAGCCATTATGAATTGCATAAATATAAATTTAACTATTTCCAGGCTGAACTGACTAAGAAAGACTCCATTAATTTCAACAGTATCTTTAAAATTTTATTTCTTTTTGGTTTGTAAATAAAGATGAAAAGAATTATGAAGAAAAATAGGTATTCCACTGATTTCTCTATCACTCTGGTACAGAGAATTGTTTTCATAGCAGTCTTTCAGCTATTTATCTCAGATGCAGATTTACCAGATATCGGGACTGAAAAAGTGGGAAGAAGAATGTCATTGGCACAGCCCTGTACAACCTGTGTGCCTCACATCACTTGAGGCAGTACCTGTCACAGGCCTGCCCCTACTGCTTTTTCCTCATTATTGAAATAGCTGGAGAAAGCACAAGACTGCTGGAAACACATCAGAAGGTATTTTCAAACTCTTCTGTCTCTTAGGGAAAACAATGGACTTTAAGAAGGCAATGAGGAAGGAATATTTGAATAGGGTATGAACGTCATTGCACAGTACAAATGGCTTAAAGAACATCCCTGAAAGCTGGTGCTGTGAAAGCACTCCTGCCCCTGCCAGACATGCACTGCAGCTTTCAAAGTTAGCATCTTCCTCATTCTAAGTGATGACTGCCAGCCCATTCTTATTTGGTGTAATATTTTGGACTCCTTCCTGCTGGTTTTCTACACCCATGTTGGTGCTCTTCTTCTGGCCCTGTCTGCAGTCCCTCGGCTCCCACAGAGCCCAGTGCTTTGCTGTCTCTCCAGTTATCCTGACAGCGTCTCCACCAAAGCTGACCTCCCAAGGCTGTCAGAGCGGAGGAAGCACTGATGGAGACGAATAAGGTGGGAGCAGCATTTACGAGTCTTCCCTCCTTCCCTAAGAGGTGTTATCCTGCACCATTAGGGACTGAAAATTGCTACTCTAAGATGGGCTGAAATAAATTCAGTCTTACTTATTGGTGCATTTTGGTTCCAAAATATTATCATCAACATATGGCTTGAACACCAGTAAAGGAGAACATGAATCCATGGATGACTTCATCTGTTGTACAAGTGTTAGTGAAATAGAGACAAAAAAATTTTAGTGAGTAACATCTCTGGAGAACATGTGTATTTTAAAGTTGCTGTTATTCCAGTAGTATCTAAACTACAAGAATAACAGTAGATTTGACTTTACAGGGGAGACAAAAGAGGCAGGTGAGTACTCTGAATGTGGATTGCTGTATATTCTCCCCTCTGGCTGCTGAGATTGCCATGCTGAATGCGAGGAATGGTGAGGTCTTGGTAGTCATTTTGTTCCATATCCTGGACTTATGTCTCACATCTTAAGATTTGTAGAAAATCTTCCTCAGGCTTACAGGTGTTGCCGTTCAGTAGAGTCCTTGGCATAAGCAGTGTGGCAGATGTTACAGAAAAATTAAGAGGACAGTTTCGAACATTCCATGAAACATCTGAAAAGCCAAATAAGACAATACTCAAAGGTAGGAGGAAAAGGGAAAATGCAGAGCCTCTTCGTGGTGGTTACATGATAAGTCATCAATAACAGCCTTCTAGGTGTTCATTGGGTCCTTGACACAGTTTTTGCTCTGTGCTGTAAAATAATCCTGAAACAAACTCAGCTGTAATCTTAAATCAAAGAAGAGCACTTGGGGGATAGGTAGGAAGGCTAATAGTTCAAGGAAACAGAATTCTACAAAAACGCCATCCTTAACTTGCATGAAGAATCAGCATGTACAGACATCTCCTTTGAGTCCAGAAACACCTTATAAGGATCTGCACACCTTTTTTTATTTTTTTAAATCTTTTTAAATGCGAAAAGTACCAGCATCTATTTATAAAAAAACCTCTTTTATGCTAACAATCTTAAAAGTGGGATCTGGTCATTTGGGCTCAGTAAGAGCCTTCCTAGGTCATACAGGGTTTTTAATTAACCTGATGTTCCAGTTGTTTTAATTACCCTTGTAGTCCCAGATAAAGGCAATATTCACTGCTTCCCCACTTCAATTTAAAAGCAGTGATGCTCTGCACATTACACCACAGTGCTTCTGTTATTCCAATGGTTAGGAACATATTAAAAAAAAGTTCCTGTAAACATATGTTTAAACTGGGAAATATTTTGGGATGAAAGGCAGTATGGGAAAGGAAAATAGGGTATTGATCTTCCTCTCAGAAAGAGGAGAAAAACCCAAACCCTAAACTGAAGTATCTGTGAGCATTACCAGAAGTTCAGCTTTACCACTAAATGCAGCCTTTATAATTGCTTGCTGAATGAGAGTAGGGCATCAGCACTCCATCCTGCATAAAGGGTGATTGATGTCTGTGCACACCATTTGCCTTTATTTCGAAATACAATTTCGTCTGAATGCAATTTGAAACAATCTGAGCCAAAAAGGAGAGTCAATGGCTCAGATGACAGTCTGGGTTTAGCATAGCTGGCCTGGGTGGGGTTCCACACTGGGCTGCCAAGCGAGATCACCGAGTGAGCAAACCACGCTGTGAAGTGAGTCTTGCAGGCTTTCATAGGCCGTGTACTCTCTTTCATTAAATAACACACTGAATTGTCCCTAAGCCAGTCCTAGAGAGTTAGTGGTTTGGTAGCCAGCCAGCATCTTGTTATAAACTTTCTGGCACAAACTCGTAATATTTGTAACAAATTCTGTGGATGTGTTAACATATGGAATTTGGAAACGCTCGCTTAGAGGTCCCAAAAGAGGATGAACTTCAGTACTTTCATGACTTATTTCATGAAGAAGATCTTTCCCAAAAAAAAAAATCAAGTCAAGACTTATACTCAAGAAATAAACCAAAAAATCATATGTTTGATTAATGCTGCATGGTGTCTTTTTTTTCCAGCTAGTGGGATATCCATAAGCAGGTCACGAGTGTCTCTTATGTATATATGATAAATACTTTTCCTCTGGATTGATGATAAAAGTTTGCACTCACATAGCAAAATTCAAAGATTGTTGCTTAAGAGCAATTTGTAATGTAAGTCACAGGGTGCTGTTTTTCTACATATTTTCCATAATTGCGTGGATAAAGAAGAAATTCTGTACTGGCTGTTTCTAGACAAAAACCAGGCTTTCTGTCTGTAGACAGATGCCTTACTGGACTCTGTGGTGTCCTTGTAACTCCTTAGTGGAGCTCCAAAGGCTTTACTTTACAGTGGTAAAACCCATGCTAAGGCATACAGCTGCATTCTAGTGCCTCTAGCTTGAAAACTTGGTTTGGCAAATTCTTGATGATATGACTGAAATTTGGGGCCTGTGGCCCTAAAGCATCTGTAGCTGTGTGCTCCTCTAAAACAAGAGAGAATTTTCCCGAAATGAAGGCATATTATAAACCATTCTCTAGGATTCTTGGTATTCATTTCTTATGAGTTAGTTGGACAACTTTTCTCATTGTGTTTGGAGGCCACCATGAATATTGAAACCTTGGTGTGTTGTGAAAGAGCTGGGATTTGAGGTTTTGACTTTGTATTTGACTGGAGAGGTCACTGGTAGGTGTCTTGCCTCATTGCAGCTTGTAAGAAAAAGCTCTACAACCCCAAATACATGCTTTAGAAATAGTGTAGTAAAGGTATCCAGAGCATCTTGTGGTACCTTCTGAGGCAGCTGGAGAGTTTCAGAAGGGTTCTTATGGATTTGTACAAATCACACAAGGCTCAAATAAAACATGTGGAAATGTGGTGTCATTTGGTAATATATATTAAGTATGCTGATTTATCCCACAGCGAAGGCAGACAGTTCTTTTTGTCATCTTATTAGTCAATTATGGTTAATTCTTGATATGATAGAACTTTATATGGCTTATGTAATTTTGATTTTGGCTTTGGTTTTTTTTTTTTTCATTTCTGCTTATAGAGGTCAGTAGATGCAATTATTTGTGTGGCTAATTCATGAGTCATTGTTTAAGAGATCAGGATGATGATTCACTTTGACGAAAGCTATTAATAGGTGCCCAGCACAGTATTTTAAGGTCCTGGAAGAATCAGTCCCCTTTCCCTCCTCAAAGCGATATAATGTGGTAAGTCCTTTACTAGGTTAGCTGTCATGCCAAAAACACATCATTCACAGGATTACCTTCTATGAACAAGCTAATGTAAGAATAAGAGAGCGTTTTAAATAAGGGCATACGTGCCAGGGGATACATGACCTAGTGATGGTGTCTGGGAATAGTCTGCTCTCGCTTTTATTTTCTTTTCTTGTTCAGCGTTTTTCCGCTCCCCACTGCACTGAGCGTGGGCTGCTCATAATCTCAGGCTCCGGTTATGACTACTCAGAGTATGGACAAATGTGAGTGCCTTGGCTTGGACCCGAGGGCATGCAAGGCAGCTTTTGGCTGCTCGTGTTAGGAGTCTCATCAGTGCAATGCTACTGCTGAGATGAGTCATTCTTTCTCCCTATGGGATTTATTCACTTGGGCTATGCTGTGAACTGTGCTGGGATGAAGCAGGGATCAGCCTGGAGCTCTCAGACTTTGGGGGAAGGCTTTGCTGGTCCATGTAGATCTTTTGGGATCTTGTGTGGAAGGATGGGGTCCTGTGCTGGAGGTGGGTGCCTGTGCCTGCAGCACACTGAGGAGCTGCGCAGACCTGCACAGCACTAATGCAGGAGGGACATGTGGAGCTGGCTGACCACACCCCAGCTTTGCGATGTCCAGGCCAACCTCAGCATTAGCTCAGATTTCTCAGAACCTGCCTTCCAGAGTGCTGCAGCCTTCCAAACCCAGAGCATCTCTGTGAAGCTGCCTGGGCAGAGGTGCAGCCAGCAGGATGTGACCATTCCCAAAACATGGCACTGGGCAGAGGTCAGGGGGAGCACTGACTCCAGGTCTGTCTTTCTCAGCACAAGAAAGGTGTCAACCACCCCGAGTGAGTCCAGGCAGGGATCACCAGGGTGGTGGGGGCTGGGGCAAGCGATGTAGAAGGAGAAGCTGAGGCAGCTGGTTTATTTCAGCCTGGAGAAGGAGCAGCTGAAGGGAGGTCTCCTGGCTGCCTGCAGCTACCTATTGGGAAGCTGTAGAGGAGATGAATCCAGATTCTTATGAGAGATGCACAGTGAATGGGCAAAAGGCAGCAGACACTGCTTGGAAGAGAGGAAATTCCAGTTAGCTATTAAGAAATTTTTTCACTGTAAGAGCAGGAAAGTGTGGAGCAGATTGACTGGAGAGGTGCTAGAGTTTCAATCCTTGGAGATGCTCAGAACTCAAGAGGACAAGTCCAAAGTATGCAGACTTAGTGCAGCAGATCTTGCTGGTATTGGCTTAGATGAAATACTCAAGTTTTTTCCAAGGTAAATTATTTTGTGATTCTATAATGCACAGTAGATCATCACTGTCTAAAAACCAGTCTTGCACGCACAGGCAAAGGTGTGTGACTACTACTCCTTTTCCTCTCAGAATGCACTGAATAGATGGGAGAGGTGGAGCATTACAGAAGATCTACTCAAACATTTTTAATGGAAAATCCTAAACTAGCAGACAAACAGAACTCTAGTAAGAAAAACATCCCAAAAGAAAGGTAAGGTAAAAATATTTTAAATTTATCAACATTTTGTGCAATTCAGTATAGAACTTGTTAGTTGCACCTTATGTTATCTTTTTCTGCCCTTTTAAATTACTGAACAAAAACCCGATTTCCTGCATAAAAGGCTATCTGCTGCAGATGCAGAAATGTAGAGACGTTAAAATATTGAAATAAATATCTTTCTTTAATTTCTACCCCTGATTTGGGATCATTGTGGTGGAATCTGAGTCAGGACTTTGGGACATTGTCTAAGCTATCCTCTGAGGCTGACTTAGACTCTTTCAGCAAATGTTCTTCTCCCTGGTAAGTTTTTGTCAGAGATCTGCACGCAGTTCTCTAATTCTCTTCATGCCACAGTAAACTTCAGTGAAGTCAATAGCTACTCTGGCAGAAAAGTAGAAATGAAAGAGGCTCTCTATTTTCAGATCTCTAAAATAGCCACTGATCCATCCTTCAGAAAATACTGCTGTCAAGGGGGTCTGGTGGAGTAGTGTTGGGTTTCCAAAGGGACAGAGAAACAGACAACTGTATTCTGGAGCATTTCATGCTGACTTTCTGTGAAGTGACAACGGATGGCTTCCCTGGAGGGCTGGCTAGCTTTAGGGGTGAGATTAAATAGCTGACTTTCCCCCTCCTAAATTACGTGCCAAAGATATTACTGCCTCTCCTGTTTCAGTGCCCGCTCACTGGAACCTCTGCTGGCACTGAGCTCTGCTTACCGAGGTAGCAAGCCCTGTCACCAGGGTCCCCTGCCACTTGAAAGTACGTATTTAAAGGCAATCTTGAATCCGGAAGGGAAGAAGGAAGAGAGTGTAATGCTGTGCTGTTTCAGCTGCTAATTGTGCCCAGATTAGTTAATTAGATAATTAACATAAGAATGCTCTCTTTTCATATTAGAGCATCATACATTTACAATAGAGCTGTTCATAAGTAGAGTGCTATGCTGTGGGAAACACTAATTAATTTTGCAAATTTGGACCTTTAATTGCTAAAGTGCTGTGCTTTCTCAATGTTTGTTTTAGAGTAATGTTAACTGATTACTGCCTGTTTGGAGAAGTATTTATTCTCTCTGCCAGTTGGACACATTCCTCTTGCTGTGCAACCAGAATCCCAGTTTATTTGCAATATTAACTGCATTGCACTTCAGAGGAGCCCACAAGAGATGAGATTGTCTGTAAGCCCAGCTGACATTGGACCTCACTACCTCCAAGAGCACTGCAGCCCATCATTTCCAGTTAGGACCCATCCTAGTCATATATCTCTGCAGCCTGCGTGCTTGATTATTGGAACAACATTCATCCTGCCTTCAAAGCAGAATCTGGAAAAACTGCAGCTGGCAGATGCAACCACCTGCTTCCTTTGCAGCAGTTCTCAGAAAACATCAATCCACATAGCAGGCACTTTGCTGGCTCCCTAATGATCTCCAAGTCAATTTTCAGGGCCCTGCGCTGGGTTCTCAGAAGCGCTTATGTGAGCTGGGGAAGCGTCAGCAATGTCTGCAGGGTCCCGATGGTCTCCAGCTCCCCCGCGCCAGGAGAATTACATTTGTGGGCAACTTTGCAGCACCAGCAGCATCCCCACTGCTCAAGGAGTAATTCAACAGTTACTGAAACAAAGAAAGCAAGCCTTGATGAGATTCTCTTGCCCAATAAGACTTGCATTTGCTTGGGTAAAGGGAGACACAGGCTTGCTTCCTTCTCCAAGGCTTCTTTGTGTAACACATGAAAAATTTCGAGTTAGGAAATTGGAGCATGGGTCTTCAGTATCCCTTCACCACCTGGCTAGGATCACCAGGTGTGGCCATTTTTCTTCTGCTGTGTATGTGGGAGTGGCACAGCATTCCCACCCTTGCCTATCACAAGGAAACACCAAAAAATCTGAATTAGTAAAAGGTCTGTGATGCTGTGTCTCTCAGAAGCACCTTGAGGTGAGATTTAAGACTTTTTTTTCTTTTTCTAGCTGACATCTGCAGTAGAACTGTAGATGCCAGTCCAAAGTACTTACCATATTGCACAGGGGGCTTAGCTGCCTAGCTCAGGGATAGTGAGACTAATCTGAACCAAAAATGTCAATGTTCAGAACTTTCTGAATCTTTTGGTGAGTGAGAGCTGACTCAACTGTATAAAAGTCTTACCTGTGACTAATCACGGGCTGAAAAGTGTCAAGTTAGCCTCTCAATCAGCAAAACTGAGTCAGCAAAACTCAGATACCAAAGCTGAACACAGGGATGAGCTCTAAAGAAATGCTTTCAACCTTTTCCACTTGTTCAACTAATTTTCCCAGTAGCTTAACCAGCTTCAACAGGAGAAGTAGACCAGAAAAAAATAGAAATATATGCTGAATAGATGCACGTGAAAATATTTTTAATATGAGCATGATCATTTCGAGAAATGAGCGAAATATTTCTACTGTGATATTGCTGTCCCCACAAGCACCTTGAACCTTAGCAGCATTCCTGGAAGAAGGAGGAACAAGAAGAAAATATGTCATTGATTGTGGGACGAAGGGTGTGGAAAAGGGACTTTAGTAGGGGAGGAGCTCTATGACAGTGGAAATTACATGATACATTTACCTGTTATTTGTATTTTGCTTTGCGTCTAAACTGCTGCTGTTCTCATTGCAGGCTTTAAGTTGCTGCAATCATTCATTGAGGCAACAGCACAAAGCTGCCAATTTGAAAACAAGACTTTGCTCAGTAGCAGAAGAAAATGAAAACTTCAAGAGTAAATCTGAAGATTATAAGGACCTTGGAAATCCTACAGAAAGTGAGTCTTTTAATTTAAGTAAGAAAAGAAATTAAGGTACAGATTTTGCTGTCTGCCTGCTGAGTTAGTCCTATTGATTCCAGGTAGGCCACACATTATTAAGTACCATAACAGGTTTTAGATAATTACAGTATTCATCCCTTGGGTAGCACACTTTTCAGGGTTTATGTCTTGCATTTTATCCCCTAGATTATTTCTAGTGCTAGGAATTTTTGCAAGCATGAAAAGGCTGTAGGAAATGTTTCAAAGAAGCACCTTCAGTGCTTTATTTGAGTGTAATTATTTGGTCTATTATACCTGGTTCATCCAGTGAGATCTAATTTTTTCTAAGCCTTTATAGTTCTGAACCAACAAGGTTCACACTTGCACTAGTGAGGGGCAGGATATGGGACCTGCACTTATCCTGTATTTGTGTATTTGTTTCATTATATTCTGAAGATATGACTACACCTAATAACACAGTTTCTGAAAGGCTGCTTTCTTCTCACTCTTCTTTTATTTACAGTATTTTCCCTGAAGTAAAACCCTTCACTTATTCCAGCTCAGTGTTTACTGTGTTGCCCAGTAATGTTTTCCAATGTTTGTTAGGATTACTGTGCCCATGTTTTTCTCTGAAAGCATCCTCCATAATCTTTGGAAGCTTGTGCTGGCTCTGTTCCTATTGAACTACTTAGTTTGGATGTAAATTTTTTTTCCCCTCCACCATTTTAATACTGTCAATAGCATTAGTGTAGACTCATTTTAAACAAACATAAAAAAATCAGCTTTGCTGGTGTAGTTTAGTTTTTGGGAAGGAATAACACAAACATAGCTCTATCGCCAGGAGTCACATCACTACAAAGAGAGTTTCTCATCTGGGAAGAATGCTTTCCACTTCTTGGTGGCAGTGAAACTTGAGTGGGAGTGTTGCAATTACTGTGGGAGTATGGGGAAAGATGTAGCCATGGAATTAATAAGGTGTTAAGATGGAAAGCGTGTTCTAGCAAAGGATTGTCAAAAAGTATTGATGACTGAAGGTGAAAATAAAAGGCAACTCTGAGTTAATATTTTGGCAGAACATTTCTGTATGAGATGCAGGCTATTTATGGCAGCTTCTCAAGGAATTAGTGACCTTTAAAGTGGTGCTGAAGTGGCAGAAGCAGCAGAGTGACATTTGTTGTTTTCTATGGTACTGATTCAGACACGCAATGTTGACTTCATCAAGACATTCTCTTTCAATCTAGTTTACTCAATCACAAGAGTGCCTGGGCAACTACATATATATATACATATATATATATATATATATATGTATATATAAAGCATTACAAAGGAATACCTTGAGAAGCATTGTTTTCTAGCCAAATATTGAATACAGACTCATTCTACTTCTTTAATTCTGAAAATCTTGTTGATTTGAGTGGGCTTTGGCTCAGATGATGAAGCAATGGAGAGATGCCCACTTTGGTACAAACATGTTGATGGAAGAAGTTGCCATTCCTGTGTACTCATCACTGTCTGCAGTGGTGATTACTGTCCCCAGCAATTTCCCAGTTAAAGTCACTTAAGCTATCTTAATTGATTTTTCCTGAAGTAAATTAGAGTGCTGTGACAGTCTGCTTTGCCAGCCCTCTGATGAGGGCTGTAGCCTCCAGAAGGGAGGTGATTGAACTGGCACTTATGGATCTATAACAGGAAAGAAGTTTGTTGTTTGTCTACACCATATCAGATAGCAATTCCTGGGAATAACTTGTCTTGGACTTTTAGATCTTTTTAAAATTTTGTTGTTATCTCTAGATTATAAACAACATAATGCACTATGCTCATTGTGTGGTTTTTTACTGCTATGTCCACTTTTAGCTATGGCAATTTTTTTTTTAAATAATTGTCCTCTGGAAAATGCTGTGATGTTGAAATAGAAATGTCCTTCAAGACAGTATTGATTTGAATGAGATCCGGCTGTGAAAAATGGCTTAAATAGAGTTGATATAATGTGTCATGAATTTTCTGGAATAGAATAATGTAATTTATCATTTTAATGTTAGTTTTTGAAGTTTACTTTCATATTTGTGCTGAAAGAAAACATTTTGATTAAGTAGATATGGGTTGACCCAAAATGTTTTTTTTTTTTTTTTTTTTTTTTTTAAAATTAAGAAGTTTTAAGTAACAAGATGTCTTTGTGCTGATTTGCTTTTGGACCAATGCTACAAATTACAGAATTACCATGAATCTGTAAAAATGTTTCAGAGTAGGCATATAGTGTAGGTGACCTCTCTAGGCAATCCTGAGTTTCAAGTCCCAAAAATGAGTGCATTAAATTATCAGGATTGCTAGTTTGATAAAAAAAATTTGTGCAAACACTTTTATACTGTGACGCCACGAAAAGGCTTTATTTTTGTCCTAGCTATATTGGCTCCACCAGTAACTTGAATAAGGAGGTCTACAAAAAACTCGGACGGGGACTTGTTATGAGTGCATGTAGAGATAGAACAAGGGGTGATGGCTTTAAATTGGCAGAGGTCAGATTTGGGTTAGATAGAAGGAAGAAATTTTTAATGATGAGGGTGGTGAGGCACTGGAAGAGATTCCCCAGAGAGTGCATAGCTGCCTCGTCCCTGGAAGTGTTTAAGGCCAGGTTGGACAGGGCTTGGAGGAACCTGGTCTAGTGGAAGATGTCCGTGCCCATGATGAGGTGTTGGAACTCGGTCCAACTCCGTCTTTAAGGTCTCTTCCAACCCAAACCATTCTACGAATTAGCTCCATCAGTAAAATCCACTGATAAACCTTCCTAGTGTGCGCAAAGCCTGTGTGCCTGAAGGAGAATGGAAAGTTTGATTCTGGTTCTGTTTATTTGGGTGAAAATAAAAATTAATGCAGTTTTGCTCACCCTTTAGCTGCATTCCCTTGTAACATATAAAATTAAAGACAATAAACTCAGATGCAGTAAAGTTTCTTTACAAAGAGACTAAAAGTAAAGCCCATATTAATCCAAGTCCTCCGAAGGCACAAACTGTTCCTCTGAACATGTTGAACTCTTGTTCATTGTGAACTTCTTATGAAAGGGAAAGGAGTGTGGCACTGGGGATCCTGCTGTGCAAAAGGGCAACACAAATGACTACAATCCTGAGAAGACAAATGAGCATACAGAAGGGCGCATTAGTAATTGCGACCTCTCATTATTAGGCACTGTCCTATTCAGTACCATAATTTTGGTGGTAATTACTACTAATTGTTTTAATTTCTCCCTCCTGAGCTTTCTTAGAGTTCATACCACTAGGTCAGTTTTCCTTGGCTGCCTTCAAATATGATAAATGTAAATTTTATTTTTATACTCGAGTCAGGACCTTGTGGAAATGCCTTCTTCCTCTTTGTCCCAGTACAGAAAAGAGGCAGGAGAAAATGCTAGAGGCTCCCCTGCTTTGCTTTGATCCTTCTCCCAGAATTATTAAAAGTGAAGCCTTTAAGTAAACAACTGTAAAAATTAAATCACTACATGGGGCTTATAGGAACTGCAGGGTCTGCTGTAGCAGCTGTCTGACGCTGTGGTGTTACCTTCATCCCCAGGTTGAGGCAGAAGGAGCAGCAATTTCTCCTGTGCCAGGAGAGATTATTTCCCTCCTGTGCCTGAGTGACGCAGGGCAGGTGCTGAGCAATTCCTGCTATGCCCAAATCACTTCTGGAGTCCTGACTGCCTGAGCTCCTGCTCTGCCCACCTGGGTTTGGGAGCTTGGAGAAGTACAAACACTGCTACCAGGGGATGATGGGCAGCAGTCTGCTGGGAATGAGCATGGATCCTTCATTCCTCGGTGCTTTCTGGTCAAGGGGAAAGGCTTTCTGAAATACATTTCCATCCAGGAAAAAACCAACAAAACAAACAAGCAAGCAAACAAACAAACAAAGGAAAAAAAACCCAGACGGTAACTACATAAATCAACTAAGATGAACAAAACTGGCAAAGCGAGGCTTTCTGGCCTTTAATTGAATAATTCAGGGCAGGGAGTGGGGGGCAAAAGGGAACTGGATGTAACTGCAGAAAACTTCTGAATCCTGTTGGTAAGTTTCTCTTTAAAGGAAGTTTAGAAAAAGACTTTGGCTTTGTCTTTAAGTTTCTCTGTCTTCTCAGTTAAATTGGATGTTTCTATGACATTCTTTTTCACTACAAAGTAACTTTAATTAGCTCTCCTATGGTGTAAGCCTTTCCATCTTAAAAAAATACATTAAATGTCCATGTTCTCAGGCTTGCAGCTGCCTGCACTTGTGAGGCAGTCATGGAAAAGGAAAAACACAAAATTGAGGTGGGAGGAAGGTTTTGATTTGGATTCTTCCTGGTGGGAACAAGTCATAAAACAAATGTTCAGTTTCCAGATTTGGAAAAATTACAGAGTATGTTTTGCAGAATTGCTGTAGAAGCAACTGAGTAAGAACATGGTATCTCACCAATAGGTACTGCCTTTGAATTTTAGAAAAGGAAGCAGTAGACTATGACTTTGAGAAAGTCAAATAAAGGCCAAAGGCAGGTTTTGGCTTGCCAAATAAAAACAACTTTAATCTAAATGGAATGGAGTCCTTTGAGTTTTTGTTTTATGTTCTCTTTTAATTTTCACTCTTTGAAAGAGAAATAAAGAAAATCCCTAAATCTATGGACTGGCAGAAAAACAGCTTTTGCAGGCAAAGGACTGATATTAGTACATATGGGTACTGCTGATTTCAGTACGAGTGCTTGGTTCAAACAAGGACAAATTAATATCATCAGTTTTCATCTTTGGTGCAACTGGGAATTCCTAGCCATCTGATTATGGGCTGGCAACACTTTTATGGAAATTTATCAACTTGCTTTGAAGTTTTCTAAGCTTCCACTTGCATAGTGAACATATTGATAAGAGGTCTCATGGTACTGTGTTCACACATTAAAATTATGTGCATTGTCAGAGCAGCGAGACTGCAGTTTAAAAATTGTAATAATGCAGCTTCAACCCGAGCTCCTTCCCCTCACTGCATTAGGCCTTCCAAGAGACACTTTGCATTTCCCAGGTATTTGACAGTCACAATCAATAGCAGAGCTCTACTGAATATCCTTTCATGGAAGGGTCTCCGTAGGTAAGCCCAGTTCACAAATACTATCAAAGGGTGGACTTTGCCATTTATACTAATTTTCAAAAATCCTGTGTTCCACAAAAAGGTTTCTCTTGCCTCAGAGACAATATGCTTCCAGATTTCCTGAAAGCTTACTTTTATAATCATGTAGTCAAAACAGAAATCTCCCACAGCAGAGAGTTTACTTCTACATTTAATGGTCGCTGCCTCCCAAATCAGCATTGTTTTTATAGAGGAGGATACCCAAATGCCTGGAGTATGGAAGGATTCACAGATGTTCAATAGTATGGGGACATTAGTGGAAATATATATATTTAGAAAATAGATGCTATCTTATGGAGCTGACAACATGAACTTTACTGCTATTGGCAAAGGATCTTTTTGGAGGCAAAATCTAGAGCTTTCCTAAACCAACACAGATATTGTCATCTGATTCCATTAATGTCCCAGAAGTATCCCACTAATTTACTGTGATATAGCTATTCCTGTTGTCCTGATTCTAAACTACATCTTTCATTGCATAATTAACCAAAACTCTGTGCGTATGAACAAACATATCATTTTGCTCAAGTCTGCCCAGTTGTCATCTGTAACTTCTAACCCAAGTAAACCTGAGTTAGGGCAAATTCAGAGGTTTTTTTAGGATAAAGCTCACCAGAATGAAAATAAACATCTCACTCAAAGCTAAGGTCAGTCTGGTGTGTTTTATACTGGGTTTAAAAATTGTTGGTGGGGCGGAAGGATTCCTTTTTCTTGCCTTTGGATGTGCTCCCAAGGCAGTACATGGGATCACCAGGAAATCCCCTGCAGAGGCAGGCACAGGCTGCTGGCAACACCAGCCTGCACCGACCCTTGGGACCACAGCAGGGAATGCTGACCATGGGGATGGCAATCTGTACCGAATAGTGGAGTCGTAAACATGAAACAGCACTCAACACAGCTGGGAGCAGAAAAAAATGGCTGTGTTGTTATTGCGTTATTCAAACGTACTGGCTTGGATTTTGGGTTTTGCCTTGGCTGCAACGCTTTGTAGCAGAGCAATGCACTCGGCGAGCGCTGATGTTAAGCTATCTTTAGGCCCCATCAGTTCTGCCTGGCTGGTCTCTCTTCCAGCATTAGACCAGTGTCAAGAAATCCTGATTTCCTGCTCATCCTGGCCCTGGAGAGCCGTTCTGGGAGCTGTAATCTGCTGTGCTGTGGGCGGAGGGCCAGTCAGGAGGGGAGCCCAGGCATGGCGGGGTGTGCACAGCTGCGCCAGCACCAGCGAGTGATGCGGCAGGGCTGGAGCAGGGAAAAGCAGTGCTGGGGGAACACAGAGGGAACTGGTGGGGGTGTTTGGGCTCTCCCCCTCAGGGGACAGCGTGCTGGGTGGTGGGGGAGCCCATCATTCTGCTTCACTGCACAGGGCATCATTCGGATCCCCCATGGCCGAGCCTGCCTCTGTTGGGTGCTGCCGAGAGACCCTTTCTGACAAATGTTGTCCCCAGTCCCAGCTGCAGCCAAGGTGGAGGCTCTCTCCAGTCTTCTCACGATGCTTTGGGACCAGGCCTGCCACTGTGCAAGGCTTGATTTTGGGGTTTGGTTTCTGTTCTGCTGCCAAAGTAGTGGAAATCTGCTGGGGAGAGGGCAGGAGGTTGGTTGCCATTTTTAAGTTGCCAGTCCTCAGATTTCTCTTCTTACATTGAAAGAGTAAACCTGCTGTGATATAGACTATTGTAATTCATCCAATAATGTGGGAAAGCTATGTCTTTATTTAATTGGAAAAAACCCCAACATTTACATCTTGAAACATTCATCAGCTGCTCAATGGGACAGCTATCTGCATGGCTTTACTTCCAAGAAGTAGTGAAATATTACATCTTAGAAAAATCCTGTAAGCCAGTTTGCTGCTATTTTGTACCTAGATAAAGAAAATAATTTCTGATTGTCTTTAGATTATCCCAGTTGACAGTGTATCAATGAACGCGTCGTTATCAGATTATAAGTGCTGCTATTTTTATGACTCTTGCAGTCCTGTTTTTGCCGACCAGCACTGTCTGTATCTCAGCCGACATCTCTGCATTAGCTCTGCACCTTCCTTACCAGCACAGCATGCAAAGTTTTGTAAGTGCCTTTGCTACAGCAGCCATTAGCAGCTTTATTGCCTATATGAAACGATACTCTGGGTTGTATTTCTTTACTCTGCTGCAGTGATATCTGCACATGATGACTACTTGGAGACAAAGAACTATGTCAAAAAGAAAGAAGCAGCTTCAGAAAGTTGTGGCAAAATGTTACTTTGCTCTCAGCAAAGAGTGAGTTTAAAATATCTAAGTGCTCCATGCTGAATACATGATAGGACTGCTTCTGGAAAGGAAAAACAGTTTAGTCCTTACAGTGGATATACAAGCCCTCAAGGCAGGCAGACAACTTATGGATCTGACTCTAAGGAACCAAAAACACCCCAGCAATCACAGACAAGATTTCTAGAAGGTTTTCTATCTTTTTGGAATACCAAGTCTCTACTATCCATCTGGTATGCAGAGAGATTGAACCCACATTTCAGAATGCAACAGAAACATTAAAGTTTTGCAGGTGTGAAACGAAAAAATAGAAGCGGCTAGATAGATATGTATATAAATGAAGTTTATAAATATAGATTAAAAAAATCCTTGTAACCCCAACCAGAATTTCAAATAGGTTGTCTATCTTGATATCTGAGCTTCTGAACGTATGTGTTTTACAGAACACCAGCTTCCCGTTTCCCTCTGTCATTCCCATTTCCCTGCTTTGGTCTCTTGCCAGAATGGTAACCTTTAGAAACTTCACAGCTGGTTTTCCCCACGTTACATGAAACGTTTTGCACTTGAAGAAAGAAATTATCTTGATGTCACCAGGATATAAAGCAAATGTTGCAGCCATGTTTCTGGTGTAGGTGGAAAGAAAATATTATTTGGAGTCCAGAAGTGAGGCAGAGAAAGGAGGGGAAGGAGCTTGTATCAGGCACAGAGTGCATTACAAAGGCATTAGTGACAGGTGGGGACAGCATGCACAGCAAAGAGAAAGAATATAAAATAGCTAGTCACCGGTTTTACCACAAAGACCAGGCCTTGGCAGTTTCTGTTACTGAAGAGAATTAGACAGAAACAGTCTCCCCAAGCATCCTATGATGCCATCTGGCTTATTACAGAGGAAATCCCCATTGGCAGTCTGGGTTTTTTTCCCTTCTTTTTCTTCACAACAGCCTGAACGAGTGCCAAGATTATTCCTCTCTCTCATGCTCCCTCTCTTTGGCATCGAAACATCATTCTGTAGAAAGGGGAAATATGCACTGCATTGGCTCAGATGAAGGCAGCAATTTAAGGAGCAGGAGCCTTTGCAAGCTTTGAGATGGAAGTAGGGCTGATAAAGGAGATTAAACAAGCTGACACCCTTTTGATGAACAAACTGAACCATCTTGGTGCTGAAAAAGTAGAGATATAGTCGATAACTCTGATATACTGTCTGCTGCTTACCAGGAGATCTATCTATTTCCATTATTAGCCTAAAGGGTGGTGTAGGCAATGAAAGTGAGTCACCAAATAGGAGCTCAGGTGAGATGAAGATAGTGTGAGCAGGGAGCGCCTCTTTATTACAACTCTTCAAATCACCCACTGCGGGCAATTGCTTCGTCACCTCCTTGTCCTTTCTGCAAGGCTTCTTTTCCTGAGATTAGCAATGTGCATGCACAACAGTGGTCTGTGTCTGACAGGCAAAGAGATGCAAGTAGTGTGGTTAGTTTTAATTATTTTTCAGTGAAACATCCACATTAGATGCAGAATGGAGCAGATTTAAATTACAGCTTGCCTGAAAACTGTGATTGACCTGCAAAAAGGTCCTACCATGTTTAAAAAGATGATTATACTGGAGGAATATGTTGAATATTTTGCCAGACGCTGAATATTAATTCTTATCCTAAATACCTAGTTTTGTGTGTGTGTAGTCACACAGGCATACACACAGAGCTAGATTTCATATATATTTTTAAAATTTTTAAATATCTTTTTTTTCTAGGTGAATAACTGTTTTGTGAGTTCCCCATAATCTCAGTAGTCTTTTCATTGCAGAAATCTTTGCAATGAAGAACACTTAACTGATATTCTTCGCAACCTAATAATTTTCATGTCAGCTTGAAATGTTAATGAATATTTTGTAAATACTGTAGTATACACATGGGACGTGTATATGTCCTGTATGGAAGTGTGTCCCTTATTTTCACACTGTGGTGAGGTAGGACACTTGCTCAGTTCTGGCCCTGATATGATGCATCTTTCTTCAATCTTTATTATTAACACATCATATTTAATCTGTGGATAGAAACAGGACTGACACATCTCCCCTCTCCTTCTGGTTTTAGTCCAGTCATAAAACTAGAGATCTATCTCTCAGCCATGCTGCTTTTTAAGATTATAGTTCAATTGTATTATTGTTGTGTTTTCTTCCTTCTTTCCATCAGTATAAAAGGCACTGAAGTATTTGCTCTAAAAATATAGAACTTGCTCAAAGCAGTTATATTGTGGGTAAAATGACCTATTGATACTAAGTCATCCGGGGAAAGGGGTGTTTAACAAACATAGGAAAAAAAGCAGTGCACTCAGCAGGTTTTGGAGAATGGTATCAGATGTCTGAAAAGCAACTGCTCTTATGTTAACACTAGTGCTTCCTGGCTTTGAAGTGTACTGTAAGTGCATGAGGTGTATTGCCTAAAGTCTAGGCATTTTTTGCACTTTCTAATTCACAGTGAAACTTTCTATTATTTCTTTTATGGTATAACAGCTATGTCTAAATTCAGGAAATATTATCAACAGTTCCAGGAAGAAAAATCTTAATTCTGTCATGGAAAAGGAAATAAATGTTAAAATAGAGGCTTTCAGGTATTACTAGAAGCATTCTACTGCTCCATGGAAAAAAGTAGTTGAAAAGGGGAGAAATCAAAAAGGGAATTTAGTATTGTGTGTAAATAAGGAAAAGTGAGTTATGTTGCTTCCTGACAGATTTTGGTTTTGACATAGGTGTCACATATTTTATTAAGAGTGTTTTCTACTGTTAAAAAAGTTTCTGGCAGTGGATTTCAGCTCTTCACTGAGAAACTTCACCTGCCTGCGAGGGCACCTGGCTGTATGCACACAGCAAATACCTGGGGCAGCTCCCTGAAGTCGCTGAGTGGTACCACTGTGCAAATCGTTCACCACTGCAGAACTGAGTGAAATCTAAAACTATTTACAGCCAGAGAGACTGAGGTCAGGATCCAGAGGTGTCTTTGAGGACATGCCCTTTATGGCCTCTACGCAGCATAACCTCGCGGTGAAGGGACTGCACCTTGCAAACCTCAGCAAACTGTGATTTGATGATCTCAGCAAATAATGGCTTTGTCTGCAGTGCTTGGTCGTCCCCCTGCGTGTGGCGGGTCCTGCTACCAGGTGAAGTGGCATTGGCTGCCCTGGGTTTGTGCTGCACTCCAATCTGCATGTCCAGGGGTGCAGCTGGGGGACAAGGAAGGGAAGAAGTGTGGGCAGAGAGTACTGGGGAAAGACCAGGGAATAGGGAATAAAACTTTCTGCAGCCTGGCCATCCAGCTTAGTGAGGGTGGCCTCTGAAAGGGGCTGTTTGCTAAACCTCATCCTGGGTTTTTCCAAGAGGAAATTTTCCAGGCAGAGCATGTGAGCAAAGCCCCACTGATGAAACAGGAGGGATCTGTCACCAAGACCTGGGAGCCAGCTGGGGAGCTGATGGTAGAAGTGTACCCATACTAATAAATATTTGAGATCTTTGTTAAAGATTTGTTACTGTTTGATCATCGCTAGTCAATGTGCCAGTCTTTATCTGAGTAACCCTTTCCAAGGAGTTTGAAAAATGAAAAAATAAAATAGCCAACACCTAACCTGACAAACTGTGGGTCCAAAGCTAACCCAGCAGTTAGCTTATTCAGATCTAATGAACTGCCTCGTTGTTTGCACAGTGCTGATAAGTTTTTGATAAAAGGCCTTGTGTTATTGCTTTTACACAGTTATATCGTCCTTGCAGAAGACAAATTGCTCAAAACAGAGGACAAATGTACTTCCTTAGAAGTCTTTTCACAGAAAATATATACAAAATTAATGAAATAAATGAAAAAGAAACACATAATAAACAAAAGAGTGACATTTATGTGCAGGAGACATATAAAAATTGCCTTTGCAGTAGAAAAGACATCTTGATTGTGAAATTGGCTACTGTCGGAATAGCACAATTTTAGTAATCTCTCTATCCCAAGCACAATATTTTACTCCTATTTTCCTTCAAATCCATCACTCAGTTTACTTGACTATAGGAGTTTTCACCAAGAAACATTGTACTGACTGTATCAGTAATTTATATCTGATAAGAAATGAAAATATTCATGGCTTTCTGCAAACTATGTGCTGGAAGCGTGGCACTGAATGATGAATAGCCCTGAATATCTGAAGGCATTTGTGTCTTCTGTTATCTTTAAAAAGACAGATTTTGAAAACACGTGAGATCTACATTTTTTTACTCTGTTACAGTAGTCTTAAGTAGTGCAGTTCATCTCTAGGAAATGAGAAAATGTTCAGATACCCACAGCACCACAGTCATTGTCTCCCTTTCTCCTCTCCTGAGGACTAGGGGATCTTTGGGATACTGTATCTAGCCTTTGCTGGAATTAGTGAGTTTGAGATGTATTTTTGCCTTTTCATTCAAATAGTGGGCCTGGAAAACATATTTGGAGAAATTAGGGTCTGCCTGTTCACTGAGTTCTCCTTTCCTCAGAACAGACACATGTACCGTGGTTACATGTGTAAGGCTGGCCCACACAACGGTCAAATCCCCTGGCAAGCTGTGCAAACGGCATCGTCGTCGCTGCCTGCCTCCAAACGCTAAATGCCATGGTTTAGCCTGCTCTATTGCAGAATTTGCACTGAAGTAGGGCAGGGCAAAATACATTTGATCACTTTGCAATCGCACGTGGACAGTTACTCTTTTTAATCTTGGGTAAAAGAAAAAGAACACGTGCATTCTTTAAGCTAAAGACTGGATGTTGACAGAGGGATGGATGATACCAAAATATGAACTGTGGCTGGGTCCTTACCTGCACTGCTTATCCCGAAGCACAAGAAAAACCAGAGGCTGACCAGCCCTTGCTGCCTCCTGCAAATCCATCTGGCTGCAAAGAAACCAGCCCATGGTGCTTTGTTGTAACTGCTGCTGAATGGGGAGTTCCAGGACAGTTCTTATCCTTCTGAGAACAATCACATTAAGAGGAGGTCAGATCTTTCTCAGCACTCTGTGTCCAAATATTTTGTATGTACTGTAGCTTAGCAATGCCTCCCAGGAAATATTACTCTGTCAGTAGGCAAACAATTGCTTAGCTTGAAAGAAGTGTAATTATTTAAGGCATGCACAAATGTTTTTGGCTGCGTGGTGCTGTAACATTATTAACTGTGGGGGAAAAGCTAGCTAGCTCTATTTCAGAAACTATATTACCATTGTCCAAAAATGCAAAATTGCTGTAAGTCCTATCCTTACCAGAATTCCACATTTGCTCTTGATAGTAGATTGGATTTCAGAGCAGGATTAAGTAAATAAGTCATATTAAAATGACAAAATGGGTAAATAGAATATAATGTGAAATGAAATGTAAATTGGATTTAGGCAAACACTTTTATACAGACCTCCCGTCAAACCCTATCAGACTGCTTCAAATTCCTACTGTGATTTCTGCTCGCAGTTCTATTACATGTTGCCACTCAAGGGCATTTGATGTTTTCTCTCTCTGGAAATTCATTTGCATTTAAATGATTTGAAATAATCATAAAAGCCAAGTGCTATGAAGTTTGAAATTAGTTACTGTCTATAAATTGCGATGCCATTAAAAGATGATTTTGAAGAGCTTTGCTGTCTCAAATGTATGCAGATTAAAATCTAACAAAGTACACCTTGTTACAAAACTGTAAAGAATGGTGTGACATGGACTTAAATTGATTTATTCTCCTACTAGTGCCTATAAACTTTACATACTTGGGTTTCTTCTGAAAGTAGAAAAAAACCTTTCATTTGCCTGCTGAATCTGAGCCAAATTCTGTTCTCAGATGGGATTTCATTGGGTGTATCTGACAGCAGTGCTTGGCCCTCAGAGTTTAATCTATACGGTCTATTAAATTTCTGGAAATGCTGTATGAATAGTTGGGTCTCATAATTTTTTTATGGAGAGAATAAAGGAGTGGGATCAGGAACAATGGAGGCCATTTACAGTTGGCAGTAAGCGTATTTATACCTGTATCTGTTCAGTTTTCCCCTCTCCCCTGAATTCCAATGTTCTCCTGGTAGGTGTTTCTGCAGGATCTTCTCTCTGGTGTTCCTGGTATGTCCCCTGAGCCAGCCTCGCCTTCTTGCCCATGGACAGGTCAAACCTGGTTAGGAGCACAAATGCATTTTGAAGTACAGAAGCCCCTTTGGAGAGCTCTTTTCTCCATTCACCTCCAGACAAGCTTAGGCAAAATAGAGCTGTCACCTCATAAACTCATCTTCTACCTGCCTCCCCTAGCACTATTCCACTTTTAACCTACTCCTGCTCTAGGCCTGTGAGATCTTGTTGCAGTATATTGCCTAATATAAATTCCTAGTCTCTCTTTTTTTATACCATTGGGATATTATAACTTCACATTTTTGGATACCAGCAGTACATTCCAAATATATTTTCCTATCCCCAAATAATTTTAAATGGACTTAACCACAAATATATGTTCAACTATGTCTAGTTGTATAACTTGATCTTAAGAGGTTTGTAACAAGGAAAGAGACGTTGCCTTGGTTTATAGGTCTCAGAACCCAGGGATGGAATTACCTCTTTACAAACATATTTATGTGTGGTTTTTTATGATTCAAAAGAATGAAAGAAGTGTGTAGAACATATCTAAAAGGGCAAGAAAAGGTTTTGGGTTCATATTTCCAGTGGATCAAAAATTCCTAATATCATTTCCTTGAAGATAACATTAGCTGTACAATTCTTAGTTTCTAGTACAATAAAAAGTCCTATATTTGTTTGTGTCTGAGTCATAAAGCAAAGCAGCTGTCTTAACTACCTCTTTAATAAGCAGCTTTTTTTGGGAAGTTTTCTCAGTGGTTAGTGCGAACTACCAGCTAATCCTTCCTCAATTACAAGTGCAAATTCAGTGTATGCACACTAGTGTGGGGACAACACCTGGTCTCCCAAGGTAGGGTTCGTGGTTTCTGCAGTGTCAGATTAGTGATGGGGAATGGGGGAAGTGAGACAGCAGTGAACTGATCAGTTTAATACATTATTGTTAGTCTAGCATGCCACAGGCCTCTAATGCTAGTGCTCTGGTGGAGTCCTGACTGACATCAGAAGGAAAATCCTGATAGGCTCACTGCGCAGCTCTGGCTAAATAGCACCAAATAAAGGATGAGACTGTTCAGTTCTGATCATTCCCTGGGAGAGCAGTTGGAGGACAATGGATTTTGCTTAGGAAATGAGAGGTGGCTACTTGCCCTGGGCAGGTTTTCATTGCAAAAGCAGCTTTGGCTTCTACACAGGTTTTGCTGAAAACCTCCTTGCCTGAATTATTGATCCAAGAGCAAGCATCCTTTTAGTCCCAGATGGTTTCTTCTGAACAGAACTGCAGACCACCAGCACCTCTGTCTTTCATGGAAATGACCTGGCCACTTTGCTAACAACCATTGACTTTGGACACTTTCCACAGTCTGCTTCAGGAGCTTGGAACACGAGAACACTGAGGAACTGGGGATAGTCCCTGGAAGTCTGATCAGTGCATGAAAGTGTGAGAAAGTGCTGAGATATCACAGTAATTTGGACAGGCACGAAGGATGCACCTCTTCACTGTTGAAATGATCCAAGTGGTTACTCCAGGTGCCTGATGTTCTCTCATAAGAGACAAAATGCTCGTGAGAGCAGTGGATAGTCTATTTTTCAGTGGGAAATCCTTTTTAGCACACTCTATAGAAAATTTGGAAAAGCTTTCATTTGGGCACAGTCCTCCATCACTGCAGGGCTTACTTAAATGTATTAAAAGACTATTTTATTCATGCCTCTTTTACATATGTCCTTTTAAGAAAGATGCCCAATAAATGAGCCATGGTCATTGATTCTGTCCTGCTTTAAATCAATATTCACAGACCACTGAAGGAAGTTTTACAAATCATCTAGCTTTGAGAACTCTTACTACTCAAAACAAGATCTGGCAAAATAGATAAAAAATTACTCATAACTGCAGATGAAATTGTGGCAGGAGATTTAACTGGAAAATATAACATTTTATGAACTCAGGGCAAAACAATATCTTCCAGAGCATATTGCAATCTGATCTTTGCAGATGTTATTAAAATAATGCAGAGTTTGATAAAAATGCATAAATTACACTTTATTGTTGTGGATTATAAAATGTGTTCTGAAAGGGATGGTAAGCACAGCAGGCATTTTGCTTTATCTAGTTTGACAGTGCTTCTTTGCCATTAAATGAGGAGGCATAACTTAATATGTGCAAAAGGCAGAGAAGGAAAGGGCCTAGACTGAAAACTTTCCAAAGATGGGACTGTCTATTAGTGTGCTCACGTGGTGCCCAGCACAGAGACCCTTGAGTGCTCAGCGTTCTCCCTGGCACAGACACCAGCACAAATACCAGGAGAAAGTTTCTTCTTTGCTCTAGAATGATAATGTTTTCTTTATGTTTTCAAAGCCTCATGTTCTCACACAGAGCTTAAGTGCCCTTTTGCTTTCATCTGCCCTTTTTCCCTGACCACTCCCTACAGGCATTTTTTTAGCTGTGCTCTGACCTATGCTAAGGAACATAAAGTTTTGGCTCCCCAAACCTGCGCAAGTTCAATATTGCAGCTCAGACCTGTCACTGCACAAGATGGGTTTGAGGGCCAGAAGTGCCGCACTGAATTTAAAACATAGTGGGAGGTAACCCCATCTCCTACTACTGCAATGACATTTTTAGTTGTAGGGTTTTTTCCCCTCAGGCAAGCATTTCTATATATTCTGGAGTAGAAACTAACAGATGGGATTTCTTTAAAAAGATACAAACCGCAGCTTAGGGTTTCAATCTGATTTTTTTTTTCTACCAGAAGGTAGGTAATTAATGATTCAATGTGCAGCCACCATACACTGGAATTTAAGCTGCTGGAAACCTCATTTGTAACCGTAAGAATGCAAAGGGACACAAAAAGCTTGATTTGTTTTTGTGGCTTTCCTGAGTTAAAATTAAACCTATTACCAAGAGCTGACAATGCAATATTGTTGCATTAAAGCCATGTTTATACTTTTTCATGCAGAATGTTTCCTGTGAATAACGACCTATAGAATTTGTGGTATTTTTTGAAGGCAGAGGTTAAAGTTATTATTCTGCTGTTGTAATATCTGTTTGTAGCCACACATGCTGTGCCTACTGCCTGCATATTGTTTCTACTGCCTGCAGAGTTTGCTACCCTGATCACTGCTGTTAATAGGGATATTAGACATTCACTAGGCAATATAGCTCCTTTTAGTTATCCAGCAGGAGACTGAATTTTGTGAACATGCTGATTGTGTCCCAGATTTATCTTTCTGTAAGTCAGCTCTCTTTGGAGCCAGTGGGTTGCTCATTGCACCTCTGTTCTTCTCATTTGTTTTCGAAGTTGCTCTGTTATGAAGTTCCCAGCTCCCATTTAGTCAGCTGCAAACAGGAGGCAACTGTTCCAGAGCAAAGTAGTTATGTAATTAATGCATTGATTTAGATTTGTTTAATACAAACAGGAGAATAAATTTAAATAAAGGTGAAATACTTGGTTTCTTCTCTGGAACTCGCTTAACAGAGAGAAGAGGTGCACTGGAGCAAAGAGTTATGCCTTCCTTGCAGAGACAAGAGCCTTGTGCCTCTCTTTGCACTGCCTCCAAGGAATGAAATGGCCTCCGAGAACATGGCACTAGTCAGAAAAGCAGTAATAGTTCAAGCCTAGGAAGCATTTAACAATGTGCTTAACTTTGAGCATTTTTTCTTTGGTCCCACCAGCCTCAACAGGCTTTAACAAGGCACTTAACATCCTTTCTGAACAAGGATGCTTTCCTGGAGTTGGCCTTAACAAGGGAACTCGCTGGTCCTTTTGCTGTGCATTCTAGTGCTCTTTGAGTTCTACCTCTTCTGCAACACCTCGGAGGAGCTGACTCTGCTTTAGGCAGGAAAAGAATAAAGGCAAAAGGTTGAGTAATCAGTTGTCATCATATCTTTGCACGCCATCCTGGTCATCCCATGGCCAGTGGTTTCTCTCGTTCATCCACCCTGGGCTCTTGCCCAGTGAATGATGTAGAAGGTCACACCTGGGGTGGCAGCACCTGCACCAGAGACTGACCACACACGACAGAGCTCTGAAAAAATGAAACAAGTGCAGGGAGGAGTCACTCCAAAGGTAGTGCAGAATTTCCAGCTGCTTTCCTGCGTAATTTTGGCCAGCTATTTGTCCACTTCTAATTATGCTTTTACTGTTGACTTAAATTGTAACACTACCAATATTTTCACGTGGTCTTTGCTTAGGAGGAAAGTAAGCAGAAGAGTGAGCACTGATTAAGGGAAATGAAAACAAATCTGTTTACTGATAATATATGTGGCATCACTGAGACAAGTAAATGGTACTCAGGGATTGCTCTCTGCTCATGTTTATGATCTTCAATATATTTGTGCATTTCTCATTTACTGCCCAGGCAAAGTTCGCATTTAAATATTGCAAATGTATCATGATGATTTTGGTCACAACACGGTTACAAATTCTGTCATTCAGCAGACCTACACTGTTATTTAGTAGTATTTCTGAATATGATTTTACTGGTCTCTGTTCTCATTTGAGAATATGCTAAAATTCAGATTAAAGGTAAATGCCTTCTTTATGTACTGGAGTTTTTCATAGCTTCTTCTTCAGAGAAGCTTTTCTTTTCCTCATTTCATCTTGAAAGGTCATTTTAGGAACTAAAAAGCCTGGTTGCCAACTTTTTAAATAATTATGATCTCCAATAAAATGCCATCTATTTTTAACATTGTACTTTTTAATGTGTCTTTTTTAAAGACACAAGTAGATGACTTTTTCCATGAATAATGTATGACTTCAGAAACTTTGAATGCTATGACATAAATTATCAACTACTTTTCTACTATTTGCTGATAAAGTGGGGGTGTTTTCCACACACTCTGTAGTCAGCTCATGTTTGGAGTCAGCTTCGTTTTGTTGCTGTATTTGAATGATGACATTTCATCATAGTTTATGCCACTTAATAGCATAAAATGTCAGGAGGAAATGATCAGAACACTTGTGCAGGTGATAAGTATTCCCTGCCTGCGCTCTGTGAAGTAAACGATGGCACACTGTGTTAAGTGAAAGCAGACACTCTGGCAAAGGTACTGGGATTAGGAGCACAAAGTGTGACTGGCTCAGCAGAGAAAACATTAGGAAGATGCTTCAAAAAATGGCTGTTGCCTTTTAAGGATTTCCAGGGATGGGCAATATTGATAAAAGTCAGAGAGAGCCCCCTAAGCTGTGTGCAGGGTCTGGAGAAGCATGATGGTTGAGTTTCCCAATCGATGGCTGAGTGACCTGGGCAGAGCATCCAAGGGCAGTGCAGAAGTGTTTCAATATCCTCATTTGCCAGGGTCAAAGGTAGTGGGGATGTTTTTAAACTGGTAATTCAGACATGAAGCAGGAAAACGCTGAAACATTTGAAAAAGGGAATGAGAAGAAAAATGCAGTGTGTAGCTGAGACTGCATTGTGGCAGTTAAATATTCAGCTGGCTTAATCTGCTTCAGGAAATAGTGATGTTTAGGATGAAGAGAAGGAGAAAATTAGTGGAAGTGGAGAAAACCAGATAACTTTTTTTCAGGCAAGAAGCATATTAAAGCAAATAAAGAACTGGAGGGGGAAAGTCTGCTGGGACCTGGAGCTTAGCAGAGAAGTGGTAAAGCAAATAGCAGGAGTTAGAGAGAATAAGAGAGATGGAAACTGAAAGGAGAAAATAGCCTCACAGGACATGGAAGCAAAATATCTGGAGGAGACCCTGGGGGACACTAGTGTGGATTTATGTCCTGCAATTATAATTAGTGAAAATGAGGGGATAAAATGAGATTTTGAATTTTTAGGAGTACAGAACTATTTCAAAGTTTTAAAGTAAGTTTTATGTTGTCCTTGTCTGCTAATTTCTTTCTGAACTCCCTCATCCATTGCTTGTCTTTCCAGAAAGCACCTTGTTTGTGACACATCCTGGGATGAACTGCACTTGTCAGTGGAAGACACAGCAGGAAGGAAACTCCGGAGAAATTGCAAGATCCATTTGTAACAAACATAATAAATTGCATGGTCAGAAATAGCACCAACATAAACATATGTGGTGAATGGAATGGGCATATTAAACAATGCTCACCAAATTATCAGATTTGCAGTGGGACAAGAGTACTTATATTTTAAAAAATGCTATATGGCTGTCAGTTCTGTGGAAGTTATGGTTTGCACCAAAATTTCATGAAGGACTTGGACAGGCAGAAATGTGAACCACTCTCATACTTGGAAATCTAGAAATGTGTGAGCCGTTTGGCAGGCTCTGGATGCTGCAGATCAGGCCCTATATTTGTCTGATAAAGCAACACTTGCTACATCCTTATGCCTTTTGGTAAGGAAGGCAATGGAAATGCGAGGAATTTGTGCCCTTGAATGCACGCATCTTATGAATGTTTATAAGATCAAACATTTATTAATTTAGGATGGCTGTGTTTTAAGGATGTGCTGCAACTTGTTGTTACCTTGGAAATCACCCTGTCAAAATCATTAGAATTTTTTCAAATATCTAGTCACTGGATATTTTGAAGAAATAATCAGGGTAACTTTGGAGAATGGACAGTCTTGGATAACTCAGAAAAGGTGACTGAATACTTCAAATATTTTGCTACAAATAATTCATTGTAAGCTAGTAGCATTAATGTCAAATCCAGCTAGTTGCACAATAATTGAGTTTCATAAAATGTTTCTGGGAATCACCATGTAATTACCATTGTCTCCAGTGGTGGCACAGGAAAATAATGTGCAATATTTCAAGATATTTAATTAAGAAGTGTCAGTGAGTTACCTTGAAGATAACTTCTATCACCCCCATATGACAGGCTTGTGTATGACTAGATGATGGATGAGTCCCCTCAGTACGAAAGACGGATGAACTGAGGAACACTCTGATATGCAAAACTCAGGATGTTGATGTATATATAATTGTTATTTACTCTTTAAAGGTGACCTCCAAATACAATGCTTTAGAGTTCGTTTCCTTGTCTTCTTTACAATGTAATAAAAAATTAAAAAGTTTCTCAGTAGAAACTGTACTTTTTTTCTTTCCTTAGAAATTCTTGTCCATTTAGTTTTTCCTCAAACACCTCTGACCCATGAGGGAAGTAACAGGTTTATGGTATCAGATATCAAGGAAAAAAGGTGTTTTTGTGAGGGTAATTTCTTACGAGGTCTGCTTTGGTTGTGGGAGCTGTTATGAATTCATGTGTGGTTCACGAGTAATGTCAACAGCAAAACCAATCATCCCTGTCTTGGGAATTGTAGAGAAAAACTTGTAGCCTTCATGACGAAAATGTAATATGAGATCAGGAGTAAGATCAGGAGTAAGAAGAGAGAATTTAAAGAAAGATGGGTCTCCTAATAGTTATTTCTGTCAAAGGAATTAAGGAATTACCAGTTTCTATTTATGTTATTTAACATAAACAACGGGCTTTGTGTTCCTTACTCAAGCAGCTGCTCTCTTACATTCTGTGGGCTGCATTACCTTACATTTTGACTAACTGCAGTCTTTCTCTCTGTCACCACACAGCTGACTTGATCACGGCCTTCAGTTTGGGAATCCTCGCTTCTTACTCTGACTCTTGCTTACTAGCCCATTTGTCTTCTACTCTATCAGTGCCCTTCTCTGTGGACCCTAAGGTGATAATTACATTAGCTGTACTTCATCACAAGCTTGTTAGGGCTTGACAGTTGATTTTGGCTGACTATAATCAGCCTTGTCCCCACTTGTCATTGTCCCTTTGTGCAGTGGTTGAACATGGCTCTTTCTACATTAGCAAGTGGCGTGCTCCATTAGGAGTGGATCTGCCAAGCGAAATGACCTGCACTGACCTCTGTGCTACGTGTGGTTTTGGAGAGTTCGTGCTAGCAGCAGCCCAGTCCTGTCGGCTGAATGCTCGTTAGTGGCTGAAGCACATCTCTGGGTTTGTCTCCATCTGAACGAGGTCTGGATCCTGTGCTCTGAGACAGGTCTCTTGTGGAAATCAAAGCACGTGGTAGGGAAATGGTTGGGAGATTTAAAAATGTGTTTCTGACCATCAATGCTGATGAAGGCACCTTTGCTGACTGCTGATGTACACAGTGTAGCACTGCTTGAGCTGGTCTAAGGAGAAAGGGGATTCCTAGGGCTCCCCTGGGTTTTGGGTTAAAAGGCAGGTGAAAATATTTTTGTGGTTTTTGTACAAGTAAATCTTCTCTTCCTGTGCTCATTTAGCAGTGGACAAATGCTCTTTTTTCTCAGTGTGTGCATCCTGAAAAAGTGTAATCTGGGTTTATTCCCATGGGAGTATCCCAGAGTGATACCCACCTGACTTCAGTGGATCATTTCAAAGGTAGAACAGGTGAGTCTTCTTGTCCCCTCTACCTCTTCAAGATGGTTGGGGCCCTTTTTATTTCCTTAGTCATAAAATTGGACATGAAAAAGAGAATAATTTCATGCATCTACACTTTCTCTCCCTTTGCTTTTTTGTATATCTCAAAGAACTTGATCTGTGTTGCTGAATTCAATGGGTCTCTCATCTTGGACTGTGAATATAAATAATTAATTAACATTAATAAAATTAATTAATAATAATTTTTAAAGGATTTAATTAAATTCTGTCACTGATTGTAAATTTAAAATAGATTATGACAATGAACTGGAGTTCATTGAAAGATTCTACACATTAAGTAAGAATAGGTGTGTCTGAGACAGCTGATGAATAAAATTGTGTTTGAAGAAATGCTCCATTTATTTGACAGGAATAATTATTTGAAACATGATTGAAAGCAAGGGCAGAGTCTACTTTTCGCACTTGTTGCAACCCTCAAAACTGGAAATAGGGCAGGAAGTGTAGCAGCTGAGGAAAGTGGTTGTGGTGTATTTTGTATTCATCGGTCATGGGTCATGTGTTGAGAATAGTGTGTCCATTCTGATTATTTCACTGCAAAACACCTCATGAGAGGTCATTCTCAATACAGCATTTTGTGCAGTGGGGCCTTAGCCCATATCACAGATCCCACAAAGGTGCTCAGAACACAGTGCTACTATGAGGCAAGGCTCTCACAAATCTCATTTCTCATATCTGCTCATTTTTCTGTGATTCTGAATGTGACCTTGTGCAAAACAGATGCAAGCTGACTTTGAGTAAACTATTATTTTATTAAAATGTTGCATCACTATTTATACTCTTTATCTCTTTCTTTCCCATGTTTTTTTCCTTTCTTCTATTCAGGTCTTTCATGGAATAGCCATTATTTAATTTATTTCATTCTGCATTATTTGTTCCCAAAGATTTGTTAAATAAAGCTCTTTTTTTTTTCTGTATTGTAGGTCAAGACTAGAAGCAACAATGATGCTTCTCTTTTTTCTAAAACGTGCTTGTAATTGTGAAGACTCATAAATAGCTTTAATACCAATAAGTACTATTCAAAACTTGTTGACCGAACAGGACACATATATTTCCAGACAGAGTGAAAAATAAACAGTGTGTTATCATTGTTTCAAATCAAAAGAAAGTCAGCACTAGGTGAAAAGCTTATAAACATTGCACATCACAAAAGCATCTAGAGATGTTAGACGATAACAGCCAGATCTCCAGCTACAAAAGATGGTCTTAACACTACTGATGCTGCTGGAGCTATGACAATTCATACCAGACTGTCCTGGCCTTCTGATGTTTATTCTGCATTTTACACATAATTTTTGTCATCAATCTCCATTTATGTCAATGACAAATGCATATTTCACACAGTCAGAAGTAGACAAAGAGATGCATTCATTGTTATAACTGATAAATTAGTGTCTTTGTTCAAACAACTTGCATTTACATTCACTGTTAGAGAAGGAAAAGCTTCTTAAAAATTTATAAGCTGACTATGCAGGTTAACTTAAATGTGCAGTCGTACAGTGTTGACTCAGAGTTAAATTTAGGAACACTTTGCAAAACTAGTGGAAAGTAGAGCATTTGTTCAACATCACAGACTTGCAAATGGTTGAGCTAAATATATGGTGAGCATTTAGTCACAGGTCAAGCTCAAACAGTGTGCTCAGAGAGCTTTCCGTGCATCGATTGGTCTAATTCTGGAGATCATTTTGTGTTTTATTCAAAACTAGACAAGGCTGTGAGGAAAACATGGACCTATGGGATACAGAAAAAGACCGATACATGAATCAAGACTCATGCTCTGCTTCTCTTTTTGTGCCTTATGCAGCCACTTCTGGGAACAGCACTTGACTACCCGGGGTCAGGCTCTCTCCGAGCTGCCTCTGAGATACCTCCTACAGTTACGCTGGGCATCCCCAGCCCATCTGACAGCAAAAGGATTTTAGTTTATCAACTATTTGTTCGGAGGCCTCCCCCAGTTCTTTACAAACTGGGACCTGGGCTTTCAAACCCAGGCATGTACTGTCTGACTAAATGTGTAATTCATGTGTGTAAATGCACAGTGTGCTCACATAAATCAGCTGCTCTCATCCATGGGTGACCAGGCAGCTGCCTAACTGGCCATGCTCCCATACAAATACCTTATTTAGAGACAAGAATTAGGCACCCATGACATGTGGATGTCATTGTATGCTCTTAAACTGAATAATGGGAAAATTATTTTTCACCCTTTATTTGTTTCACATTCTCCTGTCTCCCTCTAACCTGTCCCAGGACATAAAACACTCTGAAATGTCCATCCATTTCAGATTATAAATTCCTCTTGGTAGGAGGATTGCCTTTATATGTTTTCTCCTCTGGGCCTGGTGTTCTCTCATGTGTCAGGGAAGTGCTTGAGCACACATAATTCTCAGCAAGAGCAGTGTCCAGGGGCCATGAATTCACATAGCAGCCCATCACCTGTCCCCAGAGGCTCCATGTAGTCATCCTGCAGACCACCACTGGTGCTGGAGGTGTCCTGAGTACTTTGATCCTCAGAGAACCAAAAGTGACTGCACATGCTGAACTTGTGCCTCCAGCAAAGACAACACTTGAAGGCTCTTCCTTACCCCTTCTAAAGGGTCTTTCTGTCACAGTGCACTGTTGGGGTAGAGGCCCATGCATTCTTATGTTAAATTATTTCAGCTGGGAATAACATTTTGTCAGATCTAATCAATTTTTCTAAACATGACCATCTAATACCATCTATGACCATCTAATACTGATGTTCATTTAGCGCATCAAGTAGCTTTAAAGTCATTAAAGAATGAGATGAATCCAGGTTCAAATGTTACTTGAAAATGAATGATCCCTCCTGCCTGGGTATAGGATGTCTCTGATATGTTATGAGAATGGCTGCAGAGTCCTTTTTGAATTTGTTATTTAGCCAATGACTTGCTGACATCTGAATCTGCACAATTTGCTATGAATAATTTAAACCATAGGGAGCAGAAAGTGTGACTGAATTAAAAGACCAAAAAATGCTTGAAAATGCTTTCATGATCCTTTTTCTTGCTTAAAACTTGAAGATCAAACAAGAAAAAATTGCAGTTTAGGATCACTTCACACAGTACAAGAAACCAGCAGAGTTGCAGAGTTGAGCTCATTGGGTATATCCACTTTAAATGGCATCTCTTTGTAGTCAGTTGAGAAAAAGCTGTAGACATTAATAAGGAAATATTAAACATTTATTTTGTGTTTTGACTTGTCTTCAGAAGATCATTCTGTATGCAATTTATGTTACCAGATAGGCTTTATTCCACCATTGTGTACAAATTACCTGTTGTTCACTTATTAATCCTGCTTTTCTGTTTACTTTTCAAGCCACTCCCAGAGGTACAGAGCTTCAAAGAGTCCTGAGCAATGCTGGAATACAATGTTGGAGTATTTTCTGAAGTTTATAATGTATATCACTGGTTTTAGGATAAATTAGGAAAGTACGAGTTTTCTGCAGTAACCTTTGTTGTGATGGGAAGGATTGCCAAACTTGGGGTTTAGGTTGCAAGTTAATAGGCAGTGGGGGGCAAAGGAAGAACAGTGTCTCTCTCCTCTCTGAAGCACCATATCCTGGTGGTAGCAGACTGCTGGATGCTGGGATCAAAGAAATTATGTTCCCTTTCACTGTGATAATTGCAACACTCCTTGCTGATTTCTGTGTTTATGATCATGGGTGAATTCAATATATTTCAATAGAAAAAGGCCAAGGAAAGTGTATTTTCTGTACAGTGATCAAGACAACTCTAATCCTGGCTAAAATACATGTGCCCAGGGCTGTGAACACAGTGAGCAAAAGCAGTGACTGCTGGGCTGGATGTGGCTGTCATTGCTCTCGGCAGTGAGATGTTGCTGTGCTGATGCCGTGGGTGAGTGAGTGAGGTTTGTGCAGCCCACCCCTAAATGGGGCAAGAGCTTAGCCTCACCCAGGTGGAGAGAGCTTCACTTGTGCCTTATGGTAAAGGACAAGCAGCTGGGAACACTCACCACAGACCAGTGCTTTTTTGTTAGCTGGCTATTTGCAGTTATCCAGCTTTTTTAAACTAACTTATAGGTGTTTTTCAGGTCAATTTTTATGGCTTGCTTTGATGTGTGATGGGGGAGACTGCCTAGGCTGAATGTTTACTCCCATATTTTCTTGGGACTGTAAGCATTTAACAGCTTAACTGTGCATCAATATGTATTTAATCCCCCCTCCCCAGGCCATTCAGTCGTAAATATCTCTAGATTTTTGAGTATAGAATTTGAAATAGGAAGTCACCAGAGTCTGTATTCCACATGTGGGTGTAGGAAGTAGCCAGGAGACATTTCTTGAGCATGCCGTGCTCAGATAGAGGTCATGTAGGCAAATGGCCATGACTCAGCTAGCAGTGAATTAAACAGCTTCCAAAGACCACTTACCCTCCAGAAATGGAGAACTGACCTAAGCCATGATTGAAAATGTGTGTAAACAGCACTTATTTCACTCCACCACTGTTATCCCAGGACCAGGAAAGACAATGAGTTAGGGTGCATGTACAGCAATAAAATTTCCTGTTTGTTGACTTGTTCTGCAACAGCATTTCAGGGTTTTTTTTCATTCCCCAGGAATTTATTGTTTGTAAAATTCTCTGTGTAACTATGATTTCTTCTAGAGGATCACCAGGAAGACCTGTAAGCTGTTTCCTGACAGGAGATTGAGAGAAAAGAGAAAATGAACTGTTAACAAGAATGCTGCCTGCTGTCTGAATTGCCCTAATTCATGAAGGGACATAAAGCTCAGACAAAAATTTATGGTGCCTTAAGTCTGGGAATGACTCAGTTGTTTAACAGCATGTTTGTGCTCACGGAAGCACAGATCTGGGCTGATCCAGGGCTTCAGCTGGAGCGCTGCCAGGGATGGATAGGGGCTCTTCAGGAAGGACCATCCGGGGGGATGGAGGGAGCTCTGTCTGAGAGCAGCAGGGATGCTCTGAGCTCTGCCCTGGCATGGACAGTGAAACAGCTCAGAACTTGCAAGTTAGGATTAGAGGGAGCAATAATGTGGGTGTTTTTGAGCGGGGTGCCTGCTACTGCCAGCCTGGCTGGGAAGAACCCTTCTGCAGATGGCTGGAAGAAGTCTCATGTTTGCAAGCCCTGGTCCTCATGAGGGACTGCAGCTGTGCTGATATCTGCTGGTCACAGCACATCAGGTGATCTGGGAGGTTTCTAGAGAGCAGGGATGATGACTTCCTGATACGCGTGGCAGAAGAGCCAACAAAGGGAGACACCCTGACAGACCTGATACCTACGAACAAGGAGGAACTTGTCAAGGCTATGAAGACTGTGGGCAGCCTTGGCTTCAGTGACCATGAGCTGTGGAATTCAGGGATCTGAGAGGTAGGAGAAGTGCAAAGATCAGTGTCACAATTCTGAACTTCGGAACAGATCTTTTCTTCTTCATAGACCTGTTTGGTAGAATCCTGTGGGACATGGCCCTGAATGGATGAGCAGTCCCTAAGGGCTGGTTGATTCTCAAGATCACCTCCACCAAGCTCAAGAGCGGTCCAGCCTGACAAGCAGGAAAGAAAGCAAAAGTGGCAGAAGGGTTGCATAGATGAACAAGAAGAGCAAGGAAGCCTTATCCTCATTGAAGCAGGAGTGGTGCAGAGAATATTTAAATAAATTGTGCATGCACAGATCCTTGGACCTGAAGGAGTTTGAAGGAATCTCTCTATAGAAAGAGAATTCTGTGTTCTGAGCAGCTCTTCCACCTTTTTGTGACATTTGTGAATTTAGTTTTCTTCTTCTGAAGAGAAAAATCTCCTAAAAGCCGATTTACTTTTCTCAATATAACCACTTCGCTAATCTTGCAAACACATTTCATAGCTGCAAGGTGATAGTAAAGCTGTTCAGAGCTCAGTTTAAAACAGACGAATATACATCTGGGCAAGAAATAGAAACAATAATTGTAAACAACTGAATACATCAAGTAATCTAAAGACAAAGTAAATAGTTTATGAAATGTACATAGTTAACTACTATCTACTATAACTACTATCAGGAAGAGACCACAAACAGGAAAAAAGGGCAATAAACAAGAGAGTAGATTCTCAATAATTTGACTGGCTCTACAGTTCAACATTTCTTAGGGCCATATTGACATATTTGTAAGATACACATTATATTTACAAATTGTGATTACAAAATCCCCTGAAAGCTGTCCTGAAACTGTATTATTTGTCAAGCATGTTATTTTTTTTTTGTGTCAGAATCTGTTAATTAACTGTGGTGTTATATTTTTGTGGGAGATATCAATTTATCCAAGCTGCTGTTCCATTTCAAAAGATCTCAGAATAAGATTCTTCACCTATTCAGTTGAAAGCTCACTATCCCACAGAGCCATTCTTTAATCACTTCAATGCATGCCTCCATAGAGAGCAGAAAGTGTTCTTGACTTTATTAAAATACATTTCTTCTTCCAAACTGAAAACTAATCCAGATTCAGAGTCAAAAGGTCATCTTGCTCAGTTCTGAAAGGTTTTTTAATTTTTTGTTTCAGATGTTAATAAGCCTTGAAAGTTTGAGTATTGTTGCTGGTGTATACTTTGATCAGTGGATTTGAAATGCAAGCTCTTTGGCCATGGCCCTTATTTTCATTACATTCAGGCAGCGCTGAGTACAGTGGAGACCAAACTGATCCAATGGCCTCTTAATGCCAACAGCAATATATAGCAATTATAGAAAGAATATTAATAAGCACACAAGTTTTAGTGAGACAATTTCTTTTTTGTTTCTATCTCTTACTTGGTCTGTGATTTTTGACCTGGGTCCTCTGTAAGAACTGAACAGGATTTCCTAAGAATTAGTGTGTCTTCCTGTAAAATGTGTTTCTGAGTTGAGTTGGGTGATATAAATGTCCTCTTCCCAGCTGCAGATATATCTGTCCATTGACTTTTGCTTCTCATGTACCAATAAGATAGCTTTTCCCATACGACTGAGCAGATCTGTGAAGGGGACAAACAGATGAGGATGCTGCAGCTGGCCATAATTCTGTCCTCCTCTCTTGAATTCTGTTAGATGGTTCTGAATTTATTCACCACAGCTTTACTCCTGGATCTGCTGTAACAGTCTGTTTGGTGAAAACATTTTTTAAAAAAACCTTTAAAAAAAAAAAAAAGAACAAACTTGAAAAAACTTGTAAATACAAGTCTTCATGCCACTCTTTTTCTCCACCCAGTAGAGTGGTCCAAAATGTGAAGAAGCCTGGTTAGGAAGTGATTAGGCACTGGAAAGTGGCACTGGTGACTGCTTTGTTGAATTCAGGACAACAAAATGAAGAAAAAAGAAGCTCTGAGCATGCATAGCCTGCCTGCTTCCAGATCTGGAGGATACAGTGTTCCCCAGTAGCTGTAGGAGCTGTAGGAGCTGCAGCAGCTAGGAAGTTGAGTAGCAGTTATTCAAACTAAAGATGTCCTCATCATTTTACTGGCTTGGCTCTTAATTTGTTTCCAAAACCTACAAAGGTACATTATATCTTGAGAGACTATAGCAATTGGCTTGGTTTCTGGTTTTGTTTTCTTGCAGACTGCAAAGAGCATTATTTTAATTGAGTTCTGTTTTACATTAAAACTTCATTATAATGTATTTGTTCTATCCTTCTGGCACACTTCTTCCGATCACCAACATCCAAAAACTCACCTCACCCAGATGAAAGATTGATCTGATTCACATTTTCAGGAAAAGCTATAATGAGTGTTCAGTTGTGGCTTGAAAACTTGGATAGCAGGTTCCAAAATGAGCAGTATTTATGACTGTTTTATAAGCACTTAAAAACTAGGACGGAAATACCAATATAGCCTTGACTACCAAAGAGACTTTATAAAATCTCTCTTTAAATTATAATGTCTTGAATTTAATGCATTTTAATGTTCTTAATTTTGAATTAGGAAGGGAAAGAAATTAATGACATTTGCACTGTGTGACTCTGCTATGTGGAAAGTCACAGCATCTCATAATGGCTTAGATGGCAATAATAAATAAACAAAATGGGTCTCAGGCTATTTTTTTTCTCATTTGTATTCACAAAGATGTCACTAAAGTCGCCTGTTTTCTCTGTGTAATGGTAACGCAGTCCTTGTTTAAACTATGGGTTTTTTAAAAGTCAGTTAACATTATCTTCCTAATATGTTTTATTATATGGTTGCACTTCTGAATCCACAATTTCTCTTGTGCTTGATGTTGAGATGTAGTTGAAGATTTGGAAATGGGTATTTACCCATTTAATAAAGAAACATATAAAAAAACCCCAACAGTTTTGTCCATTCTGTATTGCACTTTGGTTTTCCATATCATAAAAACCCCCACTGCTGGAAGCACAGTAAACAGGGATATCTGGGTTAGATTTGGCCATAGTGGAGGATAAAGAAGTTCTTGTATTTTGGGGATAAGTTAACTGGCATTTTTTGTTGCTTAGTGGTTTGTTAGGTTGCGCTTCATGATTTGTGGGCTCAGTGCTTTGATCACTGTTCATAATGAGAAGTTCTAGTTATCATTTCTGGTTTAAAGGTAGTTTTGTATTTGAGAGGGGTGAAAGGTTACAGGCCTTGTAGCTAAGGGAGTTGGGTTTCCTGTCTTTAATTGCTGCTAATGCATATTCAGCTGTTGAAATGGAGAGAAAAGTAGAAGAATTCAAAGTGACTAGTGACTGAGAGAGCCCAAAGAACAGCAGGTTGCAGGACTTATCTGGGGATTCATGTGCTTTGTGTTTTATATGTTGACTGTGTGAATAAGCAGCAGGCACGTGACATCCATGAAGGGTTACCTGGGGAAATCACTTTTTTTTCATGAAATGACACCTGAAATAATTACAGAATCACAGAATCAGTTAGGTTTGAAAAGACCTCTGAAGTCCAATCCATAATCCAGAAATGTCAACTAGACCATGATGCAAAGTGCCACCTCCAGTCTTTCCCTAAACACCTCCAGGAATAGATTCCACCTCTTCCCTAGGCAGTCCAATCCAATGTTTAATCACCTTTACTGTAAAGAAATTCCTCCTGATATTCAACCTAAACCTCTCCTTGAGACCATGTCCCCTTTTCCTATCGCTGGTTACCTGGGAGAAGAGACCAAGCCACATTTGGCTACAACCTCCTTGCAGGCATTTGTAGAGAACAATAAGGTCATCCCTGAACCTTCTTTTCTCCAGGCTAAACACCCCCAGCTCCCTCAGCTGCTCCTCACGGGACTTGTGCTCCAGACTCTTCCCCAGCTCTGTTGCTCTTCTCTGGACATGCTCCAGCTCCTCAATGTCTTTCTTGCAAAAAACTGAACACAGGTTTGAGGCGTGGCCTCACCAGTGCCGAATACAGGCAGACAATCACTGCCCTGGTCCTGCTGGCCACATTATTCCTGTTCCAAGCCAGGTGCCATTGGCCTTCTTGGCCACCTGAGCACAGAGAAAAATGGAGAAGAAACTGCAAGGCAGGTCAAGACTTGTAGATACATAATGTACTGGACAACCAAACATCCACTGAAGAGGTGTTTTGCAGAAGTACATACACTTCAGGCCATGGCAGAAGCAGAGCTTGGACAACTGAGAAGTCTTCTATCTAAGGAACTGACAAAATGTTTTTTGTACTGGAGAGAGAAGATGAGCAACCAGGAAGAGAAGATAACATGGCAGGAAAGAAACCAAGAGTAGAAGCCAGACTTGCAAGAAAAGAGGAAAAGAAAATGGAAATAACTAGGAAAAAAGATTAGGGAGAGAACAAGATGACAGTGGTATTAAAAGCAGAGAGTACAAACAGAGGGTGAAGCGAGTACAGTGATCAGTATGAGGGAAGGTAAGTGGTGGACCACTTGCTCAGTGATCAATAAAATGAAGTTTTCTTTGAGGATGGCAGCTCCCTGAGGTCCAGAACTATAGACTGCAGCTCAGAAGGGGTGTGCAAGGGAGTGAGGAACAGTTGTGACTCACCTTCACATTGGGTCAGATGACATTCCCAGGTAACTTTGGGATCAAGCAAGCAATGGCTCAGGTGATTTTTAGCCTCTTGAAGGGGGTGAAGCTGTGGGAAGAAAATGCAATTAGATAGATAGCCCAAGACAGGTTTTACAAGATCTTGGGGTATTTGGTCATTGCAAGATTCGTTTGGACATTAGACATTTACAAAGAAGGTGGTGCAAAGGTAACTCTGGGACAAAGATTCACAATTTCAAGGGGGAACCCCACATACTAAAGGAGTAAGTGAATGTAGTCAGCCCAGATTGAGGAATATGGGAACTAAGTGCAAACAACTGTGGGAATTTCCTTCTGTTGGAAGAATGCAAACTGTCAGAAGGCTCTTTTCTAAGCTAGCATCAGTCCTCACAGATGAGAAAAAAAAAATACTAGAAATAAATGGAGAACCTATATAAAGGAGAAAAACTAATGAACAAACAAACATGGCTTTTGCAAGGTAGTTATTACTGGTGTAAAAAGAATAGTGCTGGAAGTCCAACTAAGTTAGAACTGGGAAAGGATATTAAAATGAATAGAGGGAAAAGCATTGCTTAGCTGTAGGAAACACAGGTCAAGGAACTTTTGTCTAAAATGATCCTCCTGTTTTGATGAAAAAATAGTATTATTTTGCACAGGCAGAGCAAGGATCATTTAATCTGACACAATGGAAGCTGAGAAGGGATATATGCACACTGTCTGCAAATACATCTGGGTGGAAAGGCACCACACAGGAATAAAAGTTCAGTCTGGATAACGGAGGAAAGTTTCTGACCATGAGAACTTTGAGGCTGTGGAAAGGCCTTCAAGTGGGAGTAAAGTGAAACTGGAACAGTTTATGGATGAGATTATCAGAGTTATGTATGACAGCAGGAATTTTTACTTGGTGACCTGGGAGTTTCCTTCCACTGCAATGTTACTTGTAATTCAAGGGTTAGCAAAGCAAGTCTTTCTAGTGAGGAAGGGAAAGACAATCATGAGAACAAAGTTTGCACCATGACAGAGATGTGAGGTATGACAATAGTTTTGATAGTCTGGGTGTATATTTATTATAGGCTTATTATTAGTCAAGGGTTTTGGAGTCCGTGTAATGTTAAAACTCCCTTCTTTAGTTACAATTTATCTGTGGCTTATGGCACAATATTTCTTTGACTAGAAATGAAAATAGAAAGGAAGATAGAAATGTCTCAAGAAAACAACGAGAATTTTTATTTCGTGATATGAAAATATTTAGGTTAAAAATGGATAAAGCAAAATTATTTCAATATAATCTCTTCTAATTGCCTACCAGACCTTCATCCTAAATTGAATTGAACTCAATCACATTTCTCCTTTCCCTTGACTGAAAGCTTTTCAGGAGTCTCTTAGAAAAGCATTGGTCTTCAGTTCCGTTTTTGCTTCTCTCATTCTTTTCACATGTCACTTTTTGTAGTGAAAATTGTACAATGATTGGAAAACATATCATGTTGTTTCAGCTGTGGGATAGATCAGTAAAGGTTACTTACTAATGTTTATAGCATAGAATAGGCATATGTTCTGAAAATACATTGTTGGGGCCACAAAGCCATATGGGATATGAATGAAGAGGATTTTAACTAGAGCTGTGGTGTGAAGCAGCAGCTCTACTAAAGTTTGGAAAGAATATTTTTAAAGTCACTTGTGAATAAATAGGTGGATAAACTTGAAACCTCCTCTGCATGACAGAAGATGAAATGGACCTTGTCAAGATTCCTCAGCAACCTTAGATAGTAGTCAGCTGTTCTCAACAGGCTACATCAACATTTTGCAGCACTGCATACCCAAAGGGTAGGAAAATGTGGTTTGTAGTAGAACAGCTGCTGCTAATAATGCAAGTGATGAACTGAAATGAACAATGGATATTAAGTTTTTTGAGTTGCTCTAGTTCCCTCTGGCTATGCTACCTATTACAGGCCTGCTTTGATTTCACACCAGAGTATATCATGATTCAATGGGAACCATACTAGTCAAACCAATATGAAATTCAAATCAGACAATGTATATTTGTGGGAACGAATGGGACAGGGTTTAAATCTTTTGTTCATGTGTTATGGTTTTCTTTACAGTGAAGCTTTTGGATGGTTTTTATGTATGTATAAAAATAATAATAATTAAAGAATAGACAATCTGAGAAAACTGTCTTGCCAATTAGAAGACTCCCAGTTATTTTATGACATTATTAGGCTTAAATTGAGGGATGCCAATGCTGAAACAAGTGATTGAGAAATATGTGAGAGTGCATAGAAATGCTTCTTTTGTGTAATAATAATTCATTCAGTTAGGAAATAAATTCCTAAAACACTTCAATTGTAGTTGTGAGAAATGTCTTGTTACTGCAGGCAGAGTTTGTTAGGTGCCAGAAATAAAGCATAGAAGTCAAATCCAGAGACACTGAGTAATGATGAGGCGCACTTTATTAACTTATTTGACCTATTGATTTTAAACAAGGCAAATCTGAATTTAGCTCGGTTGTCAGATCTGGACTCTGTGAAGCAGGACTGAAGGAATATGGTAGCCTATTTCTTCATAATGCATCTCCTAAATTTCATCTTTTGACTTTTATTAATTTTGTTCTTCCTAAAATATTTGTAGTTTTTGTGGCAGCTTGGTAACTTGCCTGGATGTATGAGGAGAATGATCTGAACCTTTCAAAAGACAATAGTGCTGGTTGCCCACAGTTCACAATAGCTTGAGAAACATCTTTTTTGGAGAACAGAGGTCAATTCAGACTGCAGACAGCATCCTGCAGATGCATAACAGCATCCAGTTTTATTTTCTGAAATGCTTTTGTACCTTTCAGGCGATTTACTTTTTCAACTTGGCTTGGAACCTTTACTGCAGTTATACCTAGGCCATCTGATTCTGTGTTTGTAGCAGAGAATAGCTGGCCACTATTTACTTTTGTGTTTAATTCCTGTTTTTCAGTTCTATTCATGTTTTTAAAAGTAATAACAAATATTATTCTTGCAGTTCTTTAAATTATTGCCATTTGATTCTTTCTGATCTTTCTTCTCTAGAGAGGCATCATTTGCCTCATCTTTTATTTGATATCCACCTGTAGAATTGCTGTGCTGTGTCTAACCTTCCTGCTAAAGTTGTACCAGAAAGAGGGAATGAGTTCATTTCCTGGCCTATTATCTCCTGAATCTTATGCATCTCTACTTTGGTATCTGCTTCAGTGTAAAAAATAATTTGATAAAAATTTTTTAATGTAATTTATTACAAGATCAAATCCAATTTTTTCCTCTGAGAACTCTTCTTTTTCCACTTCCATGTGAATTTTTTTGTGTGTGGTATGTTTCCACTGGGATGAAATGTGTGTGCTGTCCCAAACAAAGTACCCTGCAGAAGTGATAATGCAGTTTTCACTTAATTCTGTAGATACACCAGCAAGAAATGTTTATAAGAATAAGGAATCACTTTTCAGAATGCAGTAGAACCTTAAACCTCTTCAAAAATATAGTTAGCTATTTGGATTCATAAGAAAGCCATATTTAATTTCTTTTTAATTCCATATCTTTCCTGAAGCAAAGTAAAAGTTTAATTATTGCAGGACATTTTGTATTTTATCTTCTTTTTTCCATCCTGCTTCTTGGCATGGTTATGTCTTTAATGGCTCGTTTTTGAGAATTCAGATCCAGAAATGTTTTTATCTTGGGTGACAATCATTGAACAGGTGGCATCTACAAAGAACAGTTATAAAGGAATTAGTCAAAGGTAGGGTACCACAAGTTCTTTTGAACACATGTAGGAGTGACGTGCAAAAGATGGAAAAAAGGGACTGTTTGGCTAGATTAAATGCAGGTGTTATAAACATGGAGCAGGAGAAAAGACTTTATTAAGCTTAGGGGTTCCTTAAAAATTTATGAGACTATGAAAAATACCAGCTCTTTCCCAATTAAAAGGAGATCAACAACAGCAAAAAAGGATCCTAGGAACTGTGAAAGAGCAAGAGGTAGCAACTATGAAAATTTTGTTTTGCGTTGTCTTCTTAAAGGGCACTGGTGATTGACTCAGCCTTACCACAGGCTCAGTCACACCCCAGCTGAAGTCCAGGGTCCCTCTTCTTGTGGCTTTGCTGCTGCTGCTGCAGAGTGTCTGTGTAATCCCCAAAAAGCCTTCTTGGCCAAGGGCATGCTACCATGGTGCTCTGAAGCTGAAAGGTGACATATTAGCACCCGTCACAGCAGTTGCCTGGTATGAAAATTCCTTAGAAAGGGATTGTAAGGCTTCAATTCTGGGTGGCCTCAGACACTATCTGAAAATATCAAACCCACTATGTAATTTAATAATTGTTTGGCCAAAGAGAGATGTCTAAGGGTGATACACATACTGGTTACAGGTGACAACAGTGCTGCCAATAAAACCCATGTTTTATTTCTCCTGTCTCAGAATGAGAACATGGCCATGTCAGAGCTCAGCTGCTCTCTCATGGCTTTTCTTTTCCACTCAGCAGAGCAGATTTTGGGAACTCTGCAAGTGTTTCCCAGGCACATCTATAATGTGCAGTGAAGTTTGGTATGAAGAAACTTGAAGAAAGGCTGCCCTGAGATGATAATTCATGGCCAGAAATCTGAGATAATTGTGGGATCCAGGACCCAGTGGGATCAGCTCTTATTTCAGTAGAATGGTATGTACTAAGAGTTTTATGATTCTCTACTCTTTCTTACAGCTATTTATGGAAAAATTTTATGGATGATTTTTGGTGTCTGCATGAAAGGGTAATGGTAATATTTTCTTTAACAATACTAGGTGATATATTTGCCCTGTCATTCCTGAAATGTATGAAAATAAATTGCCTTTAAGTTGTACATTGAGCGAAAATTGGCCAAAAAGAAGCATCGAACAACAGCAAAACTCTCGCACATCCAAAAAAAAGGGAGAAAAAAATATATAAACACCTTTTCATCACTCTTCCACATGGAATGTGGAACTAGCTGCTCATTCTGAGCACTAGCCCAATCCATGTGTCTCATCTTGCAGAGTATGATTGCAGGCTATATATTTTCTAGGGAATTAACAGTGATAAATATTGCTATTGCAGTATTAAACACATAGTAGCAGCAGGAACATTCAAGAAAAATCTTGGCAATTTTCAGCAAAGATTGAAGAGCTTCCACAGAATTTGTTTGAATCATGCTGCAAATCCACATCTCCCAGGGTAAATGGCACTTTGTAGTACTTGGAAATTACATCTGGAAGTACTATTTTCTGTACAGCCTAGAAAATCTAGTCTCTCAGCTCCTCTGGCTCTCCAGCCTCCAGAATTGCTGCTTGAATGGATATATTGTGCAAAATCAGATTGATTTGGCATACAACAGGGTGCTCTCATCTCGTCGCACAGAAAGCCAAATGCTTCATTAAATATTTTGCCAGTTCTACTTTTTAGAAACAGCACTTAACTGCACAGTTACTACAGCCATTACAATCCATCGAAGTGCTGCAATAAATTGCCTGTCACCCGAGTGGGAAAGTTTACATAATAGAACAAAATACAAGTTTTTATGCTACTAGCCATTGAAAAAAATATATACATTTACACAGTTTGGACATTGGATAAAAACTGCTGGCATCACAGTGTTACAGCCAGGACTGCAGATAGAAAGTAGTATTAATAGTCCCTGTCTTTCTCAAAAAGGGTGCTTTTAATTTCTATTTTAAAAATTAATACTGCTACTTCTGATTCTGAGTAATTCAGTGAAAATGAAACAGCCCAGTTCCTTTTTCTAGAGATATCTGTCCTAGGAAGTAGACATTATTGTATAGGATGGACTTAGATAGAAGCCCAGATTCTGCCTTCTACTGATGCTGATTTTTATCCATTCTTCTCACGCCACTGGTCCTTACATGGACCTGCTTCTGAAGATGCACAGTGTGGAAAAGGGCCTAGAAATAAATTACAAACATCAGTGTTTTCTTATTGCAGACAGGTATGTTTGGTTCCATACATGAAAAACATTGCATTCTAACATACATAGTGGAAGTACCAAGGCTGAAACCCTGTTTTTTTGTTGAAGAGAATTTCCACAGCAGGCAGTAACAAACTAATTAGCCTTTCACAGGTCAAGGTAATGCATTCAGGAGAGCCATGTCTGCTCACAGAGGACAAGTACAGCATCCTTGTGGTGAGGCACTTACCAGCGGAGGTGATGCTACCAAAGAGCTCTTTTTCAAATGTGTTGTAGCTGGGCACTGCAGCTTTCAGGTGGTAAAGCCTGCAGCTCTGGAGGCAGAGTCTGCAGGAAAGAAAAATTCTCACCTGCTTCCTGGCCAAGCAGGTGGTTCCAAAACCCAGGCTACTGCTGCTGTTTACTGGTGATGTAGAAAAATCTGGGATGCTACCTTAGATGCAGACAGTAGGAAAAGTTGTGTCAGTCGGTGGGATAACTATGGCCCCTGAAATTCCAAGACTGATGATAAATAAAATTTAACAACTTTCTTCAAATACAAATAGATTTTAAAAATTTGCACACATCTATAGAAAGACAAATAAATACATTCAGAAGTTCTGTAATGGAAAAGAATTCTTTCGATTTAAATATTTTAGTCATTTTTAGCAGTTCTTCTGTTGCCTGAAGTGTCTGACACTACTTAATGGTGTTTGCCCAGGGTAGTCTGGGTAGGTCATTGTAAGTCTTGTAAAGAAGGACTAGGCAGAGTACCCTTTAATTTTCATGGACAAGCTTGGCTGAATCACTGGAGAAGCCATCAGTGAGCTACTCATAAGGAGGGATTTTTAATGTATTATGCTCTTCATATATATTATGAACTTGTGTGGCCCTCTAATTACCATCCAATCATCAGAGCATCAAAGTGTCTTACTTTGTTTACAGTCCTGAAAAACAGAGTCAGGTTTTATGAGCCTGACAATATATCCTTTTTTTTGTTTATATTATGTGATTTCTTTTTAATCACATGAGAAGAAACTTTCTACATAATCATTCCAATAAACTTTTTGTGAGACTTTTAGAAAATTATTTTGTACTTGCACTACTGAAAATGGATGCTGAGTCCTATTTATATGTTCAAAAATAAGTCCTTAAATCTTTTAAAGTACAGAGGGCTTGGGGGACCTCCCTGTAGGTGCCCCTGTTTATATTGCCAAAGTTTAAATAGTGGTTGCAAAAACCCAGCAGCCAACTCACTAATGAGCTTGTTTTGACAGGACTGCATAGCTCATTGCTTATTAATGCAGTGTTGCTGGCTGGATCATGCCACACTTTCTGGAACTGTAAAAGTGATTCAAGAGACTGTATCTAAACCAAGCTGCAAACATAATTTGGAACCAGACTCACTGGATTCACAGTCCAGTTCAAATAATGAGGAAGAACTGCCATTTTCCCATGCACTGCTCTTCCCGTCAGCTCAAAACTTCGAGAGTCTTCAGTATACTGAGACAAATTTATCCTGGGGATAACTCAAACGAAGCGAGTGAAGTCACACCAGGGATTCATTTGGCTCATTACTAACATCTTGTCTCCTACCAGCATGCTCTGCACTGCTCAGCTGACACACTCTGGGGTGTGATGAAGACAGAAATGGTCAGTTCAGCTTTCAGGCTCCTCTATATTTTCCATGGCAAATTGGGTTTTTTTAGATTTTATTTTTAAAATAAGAAGAGTATAAGTGCTGTGGGCTGAAAAGAGTTTAGAAAATAAGCAATATGAAAGTCATAACAGAGGGAATTGCAGTGATCAGTGGGGAGATAACTTCCTCAAACTTTTTCCTCCTATGGTGCTAGGTAGTTGAATTTTTGCAGAGTAATGCATTTTGTTAATGTGTTTAGGGATTCATGAGGCCTTCATGATCCTGTTGACTTGCCATAAAACTTCCTTTGGGCTTTTCCATCTGCAGTATTTCTGGAAGAATCCTTTTCCCTGCTCAATTTCCAACTGAAATGTATAAAGATTGATTGACATCAATCATCATCTATGACATCAACAATCTCTGACAAGCTTGAAGAATTGATCCATTTGGCCTGAGAATTAATCTGGCATTGAAGTCTCAACACTGTCTACTCGAGGTTGACCTCAGGGCATGTTTTGCAAAGAATCTTTGTTAATTTAGATTCAGAAATCTCCAGAACGAATGCAGTAGCTCCTTTTTTTTTTATTCCATGCACACAAATACATAGAGGGAAACAATGGAGATTGGAAAGCATGAAAGTTTTCCTTGTTATTTTTTAAATTAAAGTATTTCTGACATTGTGATTACATTACATACACGCACATGCGTGTTGATATGCAGAGACACATAGACACTTTGAACATATGCACACAGAGAAGTATGCAGATCCTTCTCCCTGAGGAGGCATTTCTATCTCATTCATTATACGACATTGCCCTTAAAAATCAAGGACAATAATGATACTTAGATTAAACAAAATTGTCACTGTAAATCCATAAAAAACTTCTTAAGATGACAAGAGTTAAATTACATTTCCAGTTTATGGAGGAGATAAGAAGATGCCAACGTTACACAAAACTTTGCCAGTATGTCTCTGCCAAGACAACATAAGTCTGGACCTACATTGTACTACGTCAGATCAAATCTCTGAGGATCAAGACTTGAAAAACAAAGAAAAACCCCAACTATAGACTCATGCAGTTCTTGCTGATTAATTGTATCACCTCCAGGACTGACGGGATCATTACAGTGGAGGAGCAGTACACTTAGCTTCTTTTGGTTTTGGACCTCTTCAGCTCAAGAGCTCCAGAACACCTTGTTTCTGTTGCTCTGATACAAATTTCTTAGGGGTTCTAAGAAATTTGTTGACTTGTAGACTCATTTATCTACAAGTCCATGTGTCTGTCTTACTGTATATATAAGCACAGTATGGACTTGCCTAATCTCCCTCTGTGAGACTAAAATACTGTCTTTTACTTGTAGAGCTCCCACAGATGTCACTGGAATTACCTGGATATACCTGAAAGCCAAACTTGGTCCTGAGTTCATAAAAGTTAATAGTATCAGTTGAATACTGTAATTAGGAGATCTCCTACACTTAGCAGGAACAGTAGGATTTAATAACTTATGATTTCAACTCTGATAGATGTTCATGGGGTTAGAATAAGCCTTTGTCTTTTCCATACTAAAAGAACCTGCACTGACTAGTTTTGCTCCAAATATTTCATATGATATTTAATAAAAGCTCTTTTTCTTCAGTGAGAATGAATCCAAGGGACAACTTTTCTTTTAAAAGTATTTTGCATGGTTTCAAATTTGTTATTGGTATGCATTGGTTAAATAGAATAATATTCAATAATAGGAGTGCATCTAAATATTACCTTTTTATTTGTACTGCTAGGTATTCAGCTACGCTATGACCCTGTAATCATTCAGCACTCGTTGCTGGAATCAGAAACAGGAGACTGTGGTACATTGTTTTTGGCTTCTTGATAAGACATGACTGCTTTTGTTTCAGCCCATGTTGCTTTCACTGTCATGGAATTTGGCTTCAAAAATTAGCTTTTAAAAAAGTATAACATCTCAAATTGAAGAAAGCTGACTTAAAGCAGAATGTACATTATTCTGCATGCATTTTTTGATGTATTATTTATTCATATGGTATCCTAAATACTTAAAAATCTTCAGCCTTGGCTGAGTTAAACACAAAATGCTTTTTGATTCTTAGTAAAATGTCTGACAAATATTAATTCCTCTGTTTTTGTTGAAAAGCTGAAAATTGTCCACATTTCCTACAATTTCTTTCCCTGCAAATATTTGATTCTAGGCCAATGAGATAATTATATGATCTTTCACTCTCCTCTGAAATAAAAGGTGTTCACATAAAACAAGGCAATTATTAAGTGCACTGTGACTTACAAGATTCTTCAGTGCACACTAAACATACCATCCTAAATCTCACTAAAAGGAGGGAGCAATCTGCCATGCTGATGATGTTGTGATCCTTTCTAATCACCTGTGCTGGGATTAACTCATCTAAATTTTATCACGTTTAAGTCAGGAGTCTTGTTTTAGCTGATCATTACAGCTTCTGCTGTTCTAAGAGAAGTGAGATGAGCCTGGTCCCTGTAGTGATACCAAAGGGCTGGAAAGGCTTTAAAGAGTACTGAGAAGAGATGTTATAGGCCAAGGTAGAGGGAATTAACATGCTAAGGAGGGTGGGATAACCCAAAGGGGATGAAAGGAGAAAAGACAGAATTCCTGTTCAGCAAGGGAAAGGAACATTGAGGACACACTTCATTAAATACTTCCATAGTGCAAACAATAAATAAATGTATGTTAAGAAGAGTCTCTCAAGGAAAGCTGTGGTTGGCTTGCTGCTTAGGAGATTAGAAGTACAAGCCATCTGGGAGAAGAGCCCAGACAGCTCAGGGGAGGGACTGAATTCCTTTACTAGTCAGTGTTTTCCATGTCAAGACTATCAAAATTAAAATGATCACTGATAGAAAGGCATTTATAAGACTATCTCATTCTGTGGAAGATGCATTTAGAGTTCATCGGAAATCCCCTCCTCCTCAGGAGACCCATCATGATGGTGTGCTCCAAAGTGGGGTTTCCTTTCTGTTTCTTCTGATTATTAATTTCTTCCATAGTGTGGATGTTCCAAAGTTTTTTTAAGTTTTATTGCTTTTCTGTGAACAGCTAATGCACCTGTTGATATGGAGGTGGCTTTTTCAGAGATCTGCATCCATTTGAATACACAGTTTTGCTAAGAAAAAAGATACAATTGGGGAGAAATTCCTTACCATGAGGGTGGTGGAACAGTTTGCCCAGAGGAGCTGTGGGTCCTTGGAAGTGTTCAAGGCCAGGCTGTATGGGGCTTCGAACAAGTCTAGGGAAGGTGTCCCCTCCTATTTCAGAGGGGTTGGAATAGGATGATCTTTAAAGGCCTTTACAGCCAAAACCATTCCAGGATTCTATGAAATTTAACACTGGTTGGTTTGGCAATTAAAGTTGGAATATGGTCTCATGGGTGCGTTTTATGCACATCTGCCTTGTTTTCTTTGAATGTGTTTGGATTCATACCCATCTTTGAGTATTTAATTCCCATCTTTGCTAAAAAGTTAGGGAGTGTATTTATGTGTCTTCAGCACTCTATTACATGCAGATATGTGAAGAAAATACCAATAGCAAGAACAACAAAAGCATTTTCCAGGACTTTAAAGTATCAAGACTCCATGAAATCCTCTTCAACTATACTGTTCTTCATCAAATGTTTCTGCAGCTGGGATGCTTTGGGGCAGATGCAGGCTATGAAAACAGGTAGCCTGTTGATACAGAGGCCATCACATCTCAGTTGCTTGGATGAGGAGAGAGGCATCCATTTAATTAACTGTGTAAATATAGAAACCTATGAGTAGACAAAACTTGTTCAGAAATGGCCACTTCTGGCAAACTGATAAATGCTGCAGTAATTTGCAGAATTAACAAACAGGAACAGATCAGTAGCTTAGCATGGAATTAATTATGATTATCTGTACAACCTCAAATTCCTCCCTTCTAATCTTCAAAAATTTTTAAAAACCAAGTAAGGATAAGGTTAAGACATCTGATTTCTTGAACACAAAACCCCCTCAGAATTAGACATGGGTGTTACTCATAGTTTGATGAATTCTCATTTATTTTTTAGGAGTAAATGAAGTATCTTTAACAACGGACTTCGAGAATTTCATGAAAGTATGCTTTTCCAGACGTACAATATTGCTGGTTTAATTTTATATGACGAATCATGAGTTTCGAAGTAAATTTAACCTTAATTATGTTGAAAGTCTCTGTAGATGTTTTAAGTAGCTACAAATCTTCAATGCTGAATATGGAGCAACAAATTTCCTATTAGAGAAACATATTGTTAATTTGTTAAACAAGTCACACCTGATTGCCAGTTACACCTCATTGGTATGCTGTTAAGACAAGCCCCTTCACATTTAGTTAGGCATTGTTTCAAACAACTTGCCAGCAAAGATTTTTCTTTGGATCTTGGAAAGCAATATTTTATACATACTCAAAAACAATAACATTTGAATGACAGTTATTTTCAACTTGGGATTTTGACAAAGACTCTTAATTGTTATTCCCAGGCAAAAATCTTCATTAACAGGGAGTCTGGGTTATGAATATTTATCAATTTCTTAAGGAGAGAATCCTTGAGAGGAAATGTTATTTTCTAAATAATTCAACCTATAAAAATTAATCTGGGAATTCCTAAGTTTACATTTAAAATACATTTGAAATTCCTACAACTCTTGAAACTTGAACTGCTTCAAATCCTGATTTAACCACTGCTTTGCCACTGTCCTCGTACCCAAGCACACACTTGATCTTTATGATCCAGGTTTTTTTCTCTGAAGACAAGGAAACTTGGGATTTTGAATACAAAGACCGTTCACAGAGTGATGACTGGGTTTGGATGCAACAGAAAAAGGGTCACTCCCATGGGCTCTTAAATTTTTTCCCCTCTTTTGACTTTAAGGAACCAGTTCTAAATAAGTGTTTTTTTCTTCTTTCTTTGTTTTTTCCCCTAGAAAATATATAAGAGCTGAATAAAGGAAACAGTTGAAGAGAGTGAGAAGGTTTATGAAAATCACAAAGCAAAGGATGAACGGAACAGAAGGAAGAAAAGCATAATATTTTCTCCCTGAGTTTAACTTACCTCATCACACCATGATCAAAAGCAATGGATAAAGATGGGGTGCAGTTTCTTTAAAAAAAAAGTCAACACATATTCAGAGAATGAAACAAGTTCATCTGAGGGTGCCAGATTGTTTGCATGTAACTCAGTGGATGAATTCAGTGCTGATTGAGTCGCACAGTTTTCAAACAAGATATTAATATTTCATTATTTTACACTGGTCCTTTGTTTGCACTGTATTATTTAGACATTGAAACATGGTACAAGACTTTAATACTACTGATCCAAACCACATTCCAAATACATGAAATGGGTAAAATTCTCATTTAATGAGAACAGCAAAAAAATTGACAAATAAATTTATTTATAGAACTGCTGCAATACCTCGTCCAGAGCTGCAGTCCAGTGAAGCCTGTAGCTTGTCATTGTTCATTGTGCTTTGGAGAAAATGTCGTGTGAATTTCTCTCTGCTGCTGTCCAATTATAGTCAAAACTGTTATATCAAGGTAAGAGCAGGAAAACAGAACAAACAGCCATGGGACTTGCTGCTCCCTGCTTGCTGCACAGCTGTCTCTGCTGGCTAAACCACAGGTACTACATGCCCTTGCTTAAAGCCCTGCTTCAGACTAGATCACTATTGAGACTAATATTCATGATGAAATACAAGTTTCTATCAGCTGTAGTTGCAAGGGAAAACTCGATGAGATGAATGTGGTTGCAAGGAGGTGCATGCTGGAGTCTGCAGCCCGAGACAGCAGTCCTGAGAGGTGCACACAGCACTGGAGTGCTGATGCAGGACTCAATGTTGTGTGAAGCTCAGCACCAGCCCAGCAGAAAAAAGAATAGAAGAGCACAGGAGGCTTACACTAACCTATGTGGCTTAATTAAAGCATAGACAAATATTGTCTGCAGGAAGGACAAGATGGCAAGCTGTACTCTCAGGGCTGGGAGGAGGCAAAGTGCACTCTTCTTGAAATGGAAGTAGACCTGCAGCGTGGCAGGACTTGTGGATTGCCTTGGATGCTCAGAAAGAACATTTGTTGGCAGTAAACAGCTACACAGACTAAGTGCTGCTGGTTTTCTAGGTAGGGAAATGCAGAACTTATTGTCCTGAACAAATGTTGAAAAGTGGGTATGTTCTCCACTGATTTTCACATTTTTATCCTAATACCCTAAAATCCTGGCAACGAATGTCAGCCATTGTGTGAGTATATCTCTTTTACTGTGTGCCTAAATTTTAAGGTTTGCTTCCAGGAATTAAACTATGTAAAGTAAATATGTAATGGTATATTCAGACTGATGGATATTTTGAGGCTGTGCCATTTACCAGTGCTGAAAATGCATTTTCTGTGCAATGGATGGGTTATTGCAACACAATCGAGTCAATACATCTGGCTGATGCTTTATTCCCAGTCACACCTTTCCTTTGGCATTTGTTGTCTTGGTTGAGCAGGAAAATCCTTAGTAACTGACTGTTAGGGTTATATCTTGCAGAGTGAAGAAAGGAAGATTTCATTTTACCTTTCTGTACAAAGAAAATAAGTCAATTTGACTGACTTATCATACAAGAGAGAAGACTGCCAGCTCTTGGAATCCATCCTGTAGTTATCCTTTGCAAATCGGGTTCAAAAAGCACTGTCTGTCATGGCCGTAAAAATACTGAAGGCACTAAAACCGTCAACAAGTTTGGTTCAGGGGCCCTGTTTATGGTGGAAAAGACACTTCTCCATCATCATTAAAAGTATTCCATTTTTCATGAAGGAACTTTGAAAATAGTGTGTTAGGACCAGATTTAACTGTACGTAAATGGAACAAGTTGTAATAATAGCTGTATGTAAACGGAAAAAGTTCTAATAAAAAGTTGAACTTATGGTTTCCAATTTGGGATGTCATTAATTCCCTTCATTATTCATGAGAGGAATAGTGAGGAGCGGATTTTAGGATTGCACCACTTTGTGAAGTTTTGCTTCAGAAACATCACAGGTTATCAAGGTCCAAAAGATGTGTCCAGACTCCCTAGAATGAATCAGTTCTTGCCTTACAAAGATAAGTCAGGCGATATCTGATGTTTTTGTGTCACCTACTGTGGTGGCAGCTGGATGGCAACTGCAGCAGCCATGCTGTCCTTCCATCCCCTCTGCTGTGTCATCCTCCAATTCCTGCTTTGCTGCTGTTTTCCCCAGTCTAACATTTAAGTAATTCAAATTGAAAGTATCTGACTGTTCTTTCTCTATCAAAATACAACCACTGGAAACATAATAGCAGGGAAGCAACTAGGCAACATTTAATTAATTTTTTTTTTTTTTTACGTTTAAAACATTTTGCTTCCAGCAGTACAGTATTAGGAGGAACAAAAAGGATACTAAGCAGAGATGAACTGGATGGGGAGGGAATTGAATGGGTTGAAAGATAAATGACAATATGCCCAAGGGTTATGAGAGCCATCTAGCGATAAATACACTAGGAGTGAAAAAGGTCACTCTGAATAAGTGAGTGCAAAAAGTAATCAAGCATTAGAAAGAGGGACATGCCATGTGTAAAGAATGAGGTACTGGAGTTAAGAGTATAAATACTGATAAGGAAAAGAAAGTGGGAGAATGAAAGCAGATTGCCCAAGAGCTTTGAAAAGTTGCATAATAAAATTGGCTTCAAGAGCACCAGGACAAGGAGGTTGGTCAGAGCTGCTGAAAAAGGCAAGGACTGCCATCAGGGAAGCAGATGCCTGAGTCCAGCCAAGGAGCAGCCAGGCAAGTCACAGTTGGGGTGCGGAGGCGAGTGGGCACAGCACAGCCTTTCTTGGGAAGCTGCTGAGCCCAAAGGCAGCCCCCAGCTTTGGGGCTGCTCTAACAGAGGAGGGCAATGGCTGAGAAGGGGGCTGGGGCCAGGGGCACAGCACAGATGTGTCCTCGGCAGCCCTCGCTTGCTGCACTGTGCTGCCATCAGGAAAGGCAGAAGCTGTGTGCCTGCAGGAATGGCTTCAGGCTGGTCGTGCTTGTTCTGCAGTCAGATTCTGCACAAAGCCTCTGTCTGGCGTTCGGGGAAGATCTACCCTGACAGGCAGCAATGATAGCTTGCTGGGAATGTTTTTTACTGCTACGAGACTGAATCATATGCAGAGCCTAGTCATTTCAACACCCACCTGGTTCAGTTTAACACAAGACCTATTTCTATAAATTTTACAAGTCTTCCATATGGCATGTAGAGGAGATTAATTTTGGACCCCTACCGCGTGTTTACATCTTGATTCTGGGCACTTTATTACGTAGCTAAAGATGGAAAAAATCTCAGGAAAAAGTCCCTATGTTTCCTGCCAGCTTGTCTAACTAGCTCTTATCAGCCCGTCTCCTGGGCTGTGAGAGAGCTGTGGGCTTCAGGCTTTTCATCTCCGCATGTCATGGACAGCCCACAGGGTAAGGACACAGAAACAGCAGCTATTAATGCCAATGTTTAGCCAAACAAGATGAATGCATCAGAAACCTGATCTCACCTGAAGAAATGGGTGAGGGACCTCGACAAGCTTGAGAAATAGGCTTGTGTGAGCCTCATGAGGTTCAACAAGGCCAAGTACGAGCTGCACCTGGATCGTGGCAACCCCCACTATCAATGAAGGCTGAGGGATGAGAGCAGCACTGCCAAGAAGGACTCGGGGCTGCTCATGGATGGATGGAGGAATGGTTGAAAACTGGACATGAGCTAACAACATGCGCTTGTAGCTCAGAAAGATGACCACTTCCTGGGTTGCATTAAAAGCGGTGTGGCCAGCAGGTAAAGGGAGGTGTTTCTGCCCCTCTGCTCTCATGAGAGCAGCTGGAGCTCTGCGCTCAGCTCTGGGGCCCTCAGCACAGGAAAGAAGGAGCATTTTGAGAGGAGCGCCACAAAAATGATCAGAGGGATGGAGAACCTCTTGTATAAGGACAGGCTGAGAGAGTTTGGATCATTCAGCCTGGGTAAGGGAAGATTCCAGGCAGACCTTACTCTGGCCTTTCAATGCTTAAAGCCATATAAGAAAGATAGAGACAGATATTTTAGCAGTGCCTGTTGTGATAGGATGAAGGGTAATGGCTTTAAACTAAAAGAGAGTAGATTTTGACTAGATATAAGAAAGAAATTTTTTATGATGAGAGTGGCAAAACACTGGAACAAGCTCTCCAGAGAGGTGGTAGATGCCCCATCTCTGGAAACATTCAAGGTCAGGTTGAATTTGGTGCTGGTTGAAGATGTCCCTCATCATTGCATGGGGAATTGGAATAGGCAGTCCTTAAGGCTTCCTTCCAAAAGAAATTATTCTATGTTTCTATGACTGTATGAAATCAATGATTTTCCTGACCATTCAGATAGACATGACTGGCAGATAAATCTTCACAGTAGAGGTAAAATTCTCCAGCTCTCTTCTTCTTCCTTATAAGAGGACTGCAGGCATAGTAGCAGTATGGCACATTTAGGAAACTCCACTAATGCCTGATGAATTATACAAGAAAAGAGTGGTGGAAATCATATTGGTGTGCAAAAACCCCCCAAATCCTGAGTTAAAGTTGTGATTGGGTAGTGATCTTGAAATGACAAACACCAATTGCCTAGGTACTGATGGGGGGAATTCTGCGTAATAATTTTGGGAGTATTTTGGGGGCTAACTAGTTCCTTAGCCACTTGAAAGGTCTATCATGAAGTTCTATAGCAGTTTTATAGCTGTAGGAGCCCTTGGCTCCCATTGCTTACTCTGATGTGGCTCAGGTGAAACTCGACATGACTTCAGTCAGAAGAGAACTGAAACCTGCATTTCCAGTGGTGGAACACTCCTGGGGATAGGAGTGAGAGGCACAGGCTACGTGCTCTGAAGGACTTATTTGGGATTTTAGAATATGCACCACTGGAGAACTTTAATTGCTTGCCACAAGGAAGGGGGAAGACCTACAGTGAAGTGTTGCTCTTGCCTTTTTCTCAAGAAATTTCTTCTCTTTCTCTCTTCTAGTGAGGAGAAGACAAATTCTTTTTGTTTGTTTGTTTGTTTGAAAGCCTCTTCCCATCTTCTTTCTTCCATAGTTATTGAGCTGTGGTTTTAATGTGAGACAACTACTGAAATGATATTCAAATTAAGATATTCCTTGTTTATTTCAAAGAAAAGCTAAGCATAAAGAGGGAACAATCCAATACGGAATTTCTTTAAAGATGATTGATCTCTACTTGTAAGGAGATATTCTGCATTTTTTCCCTTAAGACAAAAAAAACCCCAAACCTTCGTATACTCTAGAGTGAGCCCAAGGCCTGTTTTGAATAGATTAATATATACTGTATTGGGAACAGCCAACGAGAAACACAGTAAAGAAAACTTCATAGTAATGTGTAACTGGGATTACTGGAGGTTGTTTGTGGTTGATTATAATGAAGATAGAAACAAAATTAAGAAAATGTCCAGTATGTGATACCTAAAACAAAATTAAAATCAATGGTATTCCTGCTTGGTCTGGCCTTGTTGGGGTTTTGGCTGAATTTCACCATTATTATTTCTGCTTGGAAACTGAGGGTGTCTTTTTATGCCCATGAGATATGTGCCCAGCAATAGAGAGTTATCAAAGAGATGTGTGACTCTCCACTGTGGAAGAAATAGTGTGTGAGAAAGCTTCTACATCCACAGTGAATCAGTGGCCTCTCAGTGCTGCCTGGCGTTGAAAGCTAAGACATCCCAGCATATGCAGTTCTGAAAATGATGAAGGGCTTGACCCTATGCCCAAAAGCCCTGCACTGGGCACAAGAGATGGATGGGCCATCTTTGTCAGGGATCCCAGCCCCCAGGCCGCCTGGAGAATGTCACTGGTTGCTCATGTATGCATGTATGCAGAGGGCAGCATTTTCCATCCCCGTGAAGAAAAAGTGAAGGGGACTTTGCAAGGACTATGTTCCAGAATTTTATTTATGCTCTTCCTAATGGCACTAGAGAAGACAGACCTGCCCCAACCTTGTCCAGACTGAACCAACGCCATCTGAGGTAGCAGCTGGACAAAATCTGAATTTACTTCCTGGGTAATAAGAGCAGAAATATTGTCACAGCTGAGCCCCATGCCCCACTCACACATGATGGTGTGTCACAATGTTGTATCCCCAAGAGCTGGGCAGAGATAATTTTCTTTGGCCATTTTTAGGCAGTTTGTTCTCATCTTTTCAGCTTTAAATGGCTTGCCTCTTGCCTGTAGTCTGTATAATCAATGCTGCAGTGTTTATAATCAACACTGAGTGATTTTTCATGAAGCAAAACACAAAGAGTGGCCTTGCTGAGCAGGCAACATGAATATATTCAATTTGTATTTAATTCTTAACCATGTGGATACTGACCCCATTTCCTCCGCACAGCCATCAGGCTTTCTGTAGAGATGATAGAGCAGAGTCATGCTCTGGCTTGCTTCAATTAGGCTGTACTCACAGTTGTTGATGTTTCATAAATCACATCTGAACAACTGAGTTTTGGTAGAGGTCTCTGAATCTTATATTGGTTCTGTAAACACATATATAGAGAAGGAAGCTGAGAGGAGCATGTGTACTGTTCTGTGGATATGGAGCTTCATAGGAAGCATTTCTTAGGCTATGCAGAATTTTTCCCTGATGGCTGTCTTCAGGTCTAGCATTAACATCATGTCACAAGCAAATGTCAAAGATGTTTTATCACATTATTTAATTTTGGTTTTGTCATTAATATGCACCTACATTGCTTCCTCTTCTTTGTCCTTACACTCCAGTTATTAAAACAGTTTAATATTCCCTATGGATCTTCTTCAGTCAGCCTATACATATTTAATACAGGCAACTCCTCTGAGGGAAGCAGTCCTTCTATCAGCACCCTTACCCTTACATCTTCCTTGAATGCAAACTGGAGACATACGCTTGGAAAACAAATGACTTTAAAGAAAAACATCAAGTGAACATCATGAACTCCTCGATTCCTAATTTATAAAAATGACACTCTGATACTCCAAAGAAGCCATTATGCATCAGTATGTGTTGGGAAGAGACTTGTCTTAGAGGACTGAGGCAAAAGCATATATGCAATAAGAAGAACTAATCGGTACCCCTAAACAAATTATATTTAGCAACTAAAAAAAAGAAATAGCTGGGCTGCAAGATGGAGCTTGGAGGCAGTGCTGAATTGAAAACATAATCTTGCCTTTGGTTCTGCAGCCATCTCTGTTGGAGGCAGCTTCTCTGGCCAGTGATGGGCTAAGGTCCTCCCTTCAAAATGATATTTGAGGAAAGAGTAGATGAAAGCATATCAACCAAGACTCTTTGGTCTTAAGAATTATTTTAAGGGTCTTAGTTGTGTCTAACTTCCACCTTCCAATGTTAATTTCCATCATTTCAGATTTTCCACTCCTCCTTTTCAGTGCCTACAGAATGAACTATTCTTCTAATGGATGGCACATTTTCAAGCAAATTTCTATTTTGCTGCTCTCTGCTCATACACTGAGTTGCAAAGTATTCTTGTCCTTCATTACCGCATAGCATTATTTGAAAAATAAACTAATGTAGCTTTTCCTCAAGTCAGGCATGTTGATTTTCGTTCAGACTGGACCTAATGCAGAACTCTCTCCTGGAGAAAAATCGCCTCCTCTGTCTTTAGATGGATTTTACTTCTTGGCAGAGAAAAGGACTCAGGGATGGGTGCACAGATGACTTTTCTCTGTCACAGTGATGACTGGCTCTCCAATGAAAGCATCTCCCCATTCTTATTGTCCTATGAAAATGAGATATTTTTAGCTCACTTTGCAGACACCAATTGGCGGTGACATTCTGCCCTTTTAGAAGAGTAAATTCAGTCACTGAAAATATAAGTTCCAGTCCTGCAAAGAGGTACGTGTGGATAGTCTGTGCCTCTTTGCTGATCCATATTGATTAGGCATAAGGGTCTGTCTCTGTAGATAGCTTTGAAGGTTCAAGGTCTCTGTTGTGGCAACATGAGCAGTTTGCTGAGAGCCTGTACATAAAAGGGAACTGGGAGATGAAGTGGAAAATCTTGTCTCTGACCTCCCCCCTGACAGCATGGGAGGAAAGAATGTCAACTTGGGCATTTTTCGCCTTTAACTATGAATAGCTTCAGTGGAGTTAATGATACTTAACTAGTGTTTCTGTAGACAGCTAATCTGTTCTTCTGATCCTCCCAAGGCTCCCTGCCCCCTTTCCCCTTTTTATTAAAAAATGAACCCAGTCAAGGCAGAATTTTAATCTTTTGTGACCTGCAGTTTTCATAAAGAGCTGGTTGGACAGGAGCAATCATAAAGTTTCTATATCTGATGGCATTGTTCTGAAGCATTTGTTGTGCTTCCCACTTGCGGTTCAGCTGATAAGCACAGTTCAAGGAATAAAAAAAGCATTGTTGATTGTCAACGGGCGTAACAAAACCAGATTGTGTTCTGATGGTATTTTAACAGAGATATTCTTTAAAAAATATGCAAAAAGTTGACTGCGTTGTTTTGAAAGGACATTTTCTAAATGCACAAAATGCAATAATAACAACAAAAGACATTAAAATCTTTAAGATGAAAGAAATCAGAGATAATTTTTTTCTGCCCAACCCATTAAGTTGTCTCAGGGATGGATTATGTGTTGTAATTATGGCTATAAATGTACCTGATTAAAAAATTTACATAATTAGTGTATCAGTAAGTAGCTTTGAAAAGAACTGCTACATATATTTGTGTGTGTGTGTATATGTCTGGTCAACAAGACCATGCACACAAATATATGCAAATATTATGTATAGTCAAAAAAAGGCACCAAGTAACCAGGACTTTCCTTCTGTCATATTTCAAAGACCAGTAGCTGAAAAATGAAAAGCTGGAAACGTTAAGAAGATTTCAAAAGGGTTTATAATATAATACAGTAATAGGCCACCAATATCTAAGAGCTGTAGCACTTGTATGGTGATAGGATACAGGGGACACTATCGGGAGTTTTTGCTAGATGTCCTTAAGTCCTTTATGCCAAGAGTCCCACAGTGAGGTGCAACACATCATGTGGGCTCTGACACTGAATCAACTGCTGAAATGCCACTGAGAGAGGAAGTCTGAGATCAGATGAGCAATTTTAATACAAAGATTTTCCAGCTTCCTCAAACTCAAGTTCTAAATTTAGTCTCCTCTCCTCTCCTCTCCTCTCCTCTCCTCTCCTCTCCTCTCCTCTCCTCTCCTCTCCTCTCCTCTCCTCTCCTCTCCTCTCCTCTCCTCTCCTCTCCTCTCCTCTCCTCTCCTCTCCTCTCCTCTCCTCTCCTCTCCTCTCCTCTCCTCTCCTCTCCTCTCCTCTCCTCTCCTCTCCTCTCCTCTCCTCTCCTCTCCTCTCCTCTCCCTTTTTCTAAACAATGCTGGAGAATAGTGTTAGGGAAAAAGAAATATTTATTGACTTTGTAATGGGATTAAGGAAAATTGGAAGAGAGTATCATTAACCCAAGGGATAAATGTTATATATGCAATCACTGCTATCCAAACCGTTGTTCATCTGGAAAACCAATTTAAGTTAAGCCTTTTTTAATTGCTTCTCTGTGTACATTTACTCAAACCAAGGAAGGGGCAGAAATATTTATTTTCTCTTTGCCAGAATTTTGTTGTGAATGTCTATTTTTCTTTTCTTTTCTTTTCTTTTCTTTTCTTTTCTTTTCTTTTCTTTTCTTTTCTTTTCTTTTCTTTTCTTTTCTTTTCTTTTCTTTTCTTTTCTTTTCTCTTCTTTTCTTTTCTCTTTTCTCTTTTCTTTTCTTTTCTTTTCTTTTCTTTTCTTTTCTTTTCTTTTCTTTTCTTTTCTTTTCTTTTCTTTTCTTTTCTTTTCTTTTCTTTTCTTTTCTTTTCTTTTCTTTTCTTTTCTTTTCTTTTCTTTTCTTTTCTTTTCTTTTCTTTTCTTTTCTTTTCTTTTTTCTTTTCTTTTCTTTTTCCTCTCCTCTCCTCTCCTCTCCTCTCCTCTCCTCTCCTCTCCTCTCCTCTCCTCTCCTCTCCTCTCCTCTCCTCTCCTCTCCTCTCCTCTCCTCTCCTCTCCTCTCCTCTCCTCTCCTCTCCTCTCCTCTCCTCTCCTCTCCTCTCCTCTCCTCTCCTCTCCTCTCCTCCCCTCTCCTCTCCTCTTCTCTTTCCTCTTTTAGATACTGCTTATAAATATGGATTCGGACAGAAATGTCTGCTTCAGAGTCAGAATACCTCTGTCCACTGAAGGAAGGAGGATCTCATACTGCAGCAACTGGGACTGGGGTGCAGCAGTAGGTATCTAGATGAGATTGAGGATTTCTCAGTATCACATCACAAAAACTCCTTTATATCAAAATGAAATATTACATATTAAACTGTTGGAGAGTGTTCTGGGGAGAGCCATGAGAACGGTGGAGGGTCTGGAGGGGAAACCTTGTGAGGAGTGACTGAGGTCACTTGGTCTGTTCAGTCTGAAGAGGATGAGACTGAGGAGAGACCTCTTGGCAGTTACAACTTTCTCATGAGAGGAATTGGCCAGGCAAGAGCTGATCACTCAGGCACCTGGTGTGACCCCTGGGGTGTCCTGTGCAGGGCCAGTATTTGGACTCGATATCCTAATGGGTCCCTTCCAACTCAGCATATTCTCTGATTCTCTGATTCTCACTTTTCCTCTGGAGAATCAGAATTTCCTTGGAAGAATCACTGCTTCTTTTTCTGATTTTCTGGTCAACAAAAGTATGCAGTTTTACTGCAGGATGGTAAATAGATGCAGCAAAGGGGCTGCATTTCAATTGTAGCTATCACTCAGGCTGGTTAACTGTTCCCTGTTTGTTCAGAGAGGGGAAAAGCTTTGAGATGAGCTGGGCAATGTAAGAATAGGGGGTTAGTTTAACATTTGGGACACTGCTGACTGTATTTCAATATTGACCTTGAGCACTACCTACTCAGTAATGTGTATATTAAGCCTTTGAGCACCAACATTATTTTATTGATGAAGTAACCTTTTGCTTGTGGTAATATTGGGAAACCACTGCATGTATTTCAGTGGAGTTTTTCTATGTGAGAAAAGAAACAGTAAAAAGCCCAATTTTACCATTTTCTTTTAGGTGCAAAACAGCCCACAAACCTCTGCATAAAACATTTTTCCTTTGTCAGCATATCAGAAGGTAAATTCTCAGTGCTAAATCTTGGCACAGTGTGTATATGGAACTTCATGGCATACCTGTCAGATGTTCTGATTCATTTTTAGGACTCTGAAATATCACAGCTATAAAAGATTTAAAAGTTCAGCACAGATTCAGCTGCTCAATTCAAAGAACTGAGCTCATTAACTGTTTACCTGCCCTTTGCATACCCTCCAGGCTGAAAATGGGAGTTGGCATCTTAACAATGAGCAATGCACCAGCATTGTGCTAATGAGCTGCTTGGCATATTCACCTCCGTGCCACTCTGCAGAAGTTCATTCTCTTTCATGGTGCACTGTGCAGGGAGAAGGCAGAGGCACCCAGGCAGGCAGCCCAGGCAGATGAAAGCCACAGAGTCCATTGAACATGACATCAGCCCCTTATCTTCCCTCACATCCACAAGCAAATACACATCTACCAATGCACAATGCTGTGGCTTGTGGTTGCTGCAGACTTCCTCACCAATCCTTCTAATTCTCCTTTCGTTTCACTCCATTTCCTATCGGCTGGAGGAGCGTGGACATAGACAGGTGGTCCTTGCCTTGGAAGATCTTACACGTGCTGGCAGCAAAGCCGCAGGACAAGACTTTCCTGATTTCACAGAACAGATTTCAAGGCTGCTGCATACAGGGTTGTCCAGTATACATTTGATCTTCCTATTTACCAATAGACCTGCTCTGAAGTCTTTAAAAGAAATGAAATCAAACAGTAACTAATATTGCTTTAAAAACATTTAGATTTGCTACTGCCCCAGCCCTTTTCTCTTCAAGAGCTAGGTCTATTTACTGGAAATTTTTGGCAATAACAGGATGGTGAGTACCCTCATGTTTCAGTGCTGCATTCTCTTTGCTGGGAGATGCTGTGGAATGTAAACTTCTCTAATGACAGCTCCTTCAATTCCTTTTCATTCTTGTCAAGTTTCCTTATTAATAGAAGAGAAGCAATCTTCTTTCAATGGCAGCAACTCTCTAGGCAACTGCTGAATTTATAAGAATACAGATGGTGCCTGCCATTTCTTTTTTTCAGCACCACACTGCATTCCTCATCTGACATGTGGAACTTGTTTGGTACCATAATGCAGCAGCTGGAGACACTTTTCTTAGAGGTAAAGGCAGTTTTGCTTGCATTTTTCTTGGCAGCATAGAATTTTGCCCACCTGCAGGCAACATTAATATTTTTTTCCCTTCTGAGATAGCAGAGCTCATGATGGTGATCTGATTTGAAATATTTTGGCACTATGCCTTTTCCTCTCTGCTACCGTAAACTGATAGAGCTAAGCATTCCTGTCCTTCTAAACAGAAAAAAAAATGCAGGCAAGCATCTAGATAAGCTGTGCATGACATTTATAGTGGTTAAATGGAAATGCTACACTTTGGGATCTACCTCTGGCAGATGCCAGGGCTAGATTTGAATTCTACCAAGTTAAACAAAACCCAAGACTGTTTTATTAGAACTAAATGGAGATGGATGCTACAGAGCTGGGTGCTTTGCAGCTCAGGCTGATCTTTCCTGACAGACTCTGATGTGCTGCTGACTGCACTGGAGCAGCCCAAAAATGGACAGAACGGAGGATCTTGCGACTAAAGTGCAAACACACATTAATCATAGGGAGTCTGGCTATGTCTTAGCCTCTGACAGCAAAATCCATACATTTGGTTGATTGCATGCTGTTGGTTAACTGGTTTCAGGGATATTTCCCTATTGTGTTTGTCAACAGCTGCTATTGTGGCAATTTGGCATCCAGACTCTGGGTTTTGTAGTTTTAATTCCTCTCAATGGCTCTCAAAGAAGCCTGCTCGTGCAGTGTACAGCACAGCTGAAGACAATGGAAAGACCTAGAAAAAAATGGCATGGAAATAAGTAGGACCATTTCTGATGCTTTAGATGATACTTTTAGCAACTCCCTTGCTCCTGACCCTGTTGGAGTGCTTACCAGCTCAGTTTGTCCAGCTTTAGCTCTGTGTTACTTAGCGAAGGTTTGCAGTTGGGGTTATTGTTTGGGCTCACTACCAGTTCTCACTGGCAAAGATACAAAAGAGTTAAAAAAGTTCAAGGAGTCTTTTCAAACTAGGGTAATAACTCCTCCTATTTGACATGTTGTTAAAGGTTTCTTCAGGGTTTTGATCCAGAGCACATAGGAGAAAATATGCAGCCAGATAAAGGCAGATACCTGGGTTCAAGCAGTTTACCTTAGTTTTTAAGTGCAGATATTGACAGGCTGACAACTGTCCTGTGTGCAGGCAGGAGCTCTCATTTGCTACATGCATTTAGCGTTAGCACAGTGCAAAAATATGGTTCCACTTGTAAATATCAGCAGGCTTCCCTTTTCAAACGGGCAAGAAAAGACAGTGGGAGCAAGCCATACTCTGCAGCTGCAGCTCAGTCAGATATTTTCTTCACTTATTCAGTGAACAGGCATTTTTCATGCAAGTCACTTGGATTTTGAAGTGAATTACAAGATCAGCTGTTCTGACAGGCCAAAAAGAATATTTTTAGTTCCGCAGTTAGTAAACCAAATCAGCAGGACATGACTTTTTGTGTGTTCTCTGTGAAAACCAACTGTTCCCTAGTGCTGGAGGTGAAAGGGTACATTTTTCCTTTGGCACATGGAATGACTGAATTTCAGCCACTTCACTGTTCTAGCAGAGCTTGTTCTCGTAGGAAAACTTGGTGGGTAATTAGAAATATCTGTAAAGGCAGCTAGAACTGCCTCTTCTTTGGCTCTTATCTAAAAGTGTTTTTAAAAAGTAGCTGAGTAATTTGATAATGAGCTGTTGAAGATTATTAGTATAAAGAACTGAACAGAAATGTTGCGGCTTTGTGGGCTGTTTGAGGCTTGCATCTTCTTACTGCATCAAGGTCCCTGGTGAAGCACAGGCACCTGGAGGCAGGGCAGGCACTTGCAGAGGTCTGGGATAACAAATTGCTCTTCTCACTTTCACAGAATCATAGAAACTTAGAATGGTTTGGATTGGAAGAAACCTTAAATTCACTTCATTCCAGCCCTGTCATGGGCAGGGGCAACTTCCACTAGACCAAATTGCTCAAAGCCACATCCAGCTTAGACTTAAACACTTCCAGGGCTAGAGTATCCGTAACTTCTCTGGGAAACCTGTTCCAGTGCCTCACTATCCACACAGTAAAGAATTTCTTCCTAATACCCAATCTAAACCTGCCTTTTTTCAATTTGAAGCTATTTCCCCTTGTCCTATCACCACATGTTCCTGCAGAACTCCTTCTCCCGCTCCCCTGTAGGCTCCCTTTAGGTACTGGAATGTGCTTTAAGGTTTCCCCATAACCTTCTCTTCTCCAGGCTGAACGACCCCAAATCTCTCAGCCTGTACTTTAATCTTCTTTACAGGGAGAAAAAAAAAAAAAAAAAAAAAAAAAAAAAAAAAAAAAAAAAAAAAAGACAGAGATATGAAGGGAATAAAGGGAATATTAAAGTGAACTAAGTCACAGCGCAGAAATAATACAACTGGATAATCCCATTTTCCCTAGACATCTCTAGGGAAATAGCAAAATTGCAAATATTATGTAAGAGCATCAAGCCCTTCTAATAAGGGTGTCTGTCTTCTTGCAAGGATAAATTGGACCAACATGTCTAAACTTGGAAAAGGACTTAATGAAGGAAAACTACAAAACTGTGCAAAGGACAGGGAAAAAGCAAACATGGAAAAAAATATTTATGTTTTCTCACAGTTTCACTAGATGTCTTCTAATGCTTGCATAATTTGAGCCTGTAAGGGGAAGTTTTTGCCTTTTTACTGCAGGATATTGTGGATGTTAAAAGTGTAAGTGGCTGCAAAAAGCAATTCCTGGAATTAATGGGGAATAAATAGATCCTTAAAGGTTGTTAAACACAGGAAAATACAATAACTGGCTTAGGATACTAAGATTTCTGACAGCTGAGAGGATACATTAGGGAGACTTTCTGGGTGTGCTTGTGCTTTTTCTATATTCTTTCCTTTATACACTAAAGACAAGTTTTGATGTCAATACACTTTTGGTCCTTCAGTTGCAGTATTGCTAAAAGCAAATTCTGTGGTTAAAGGAAGGAAGTAAAAAGTTCTAGCTGATGCCTGTCAATTACTGTGTTAAAGTCTTTTTCTTCTTCCCTTGCATTCACAGAGCAGTGGTTTCAGAGGAGCTGGTGTCAATTCACTGGAGTTCCAGTAGCAACAAGCAAAACAAGAGGAATTACCTAAATCTGAGATCTTAATCCTCCTTAGTAAAGGGTCCTTCTCCTATGTGTGAAAAAACTCTGGAAAAGTTTAATAGTTGGACAAGACCAGTCATTTAATAAAGTCAAAGCTTAATCTATCTGCACTGACCTGCTTGTTTTTCTTTTTTAACCTCATATGCTTCCTAAAACTTATTTGTGCCTTTCCAAAAGGATGTGTTTGAGTGAAAACCACCTACCACCCAATTAGTGCTGTAAAAAAAAAGTTCTAAGTTTACTTTACCAAAACAATTCCATTCACATCAGTTGTCTTTCAGCTCTATTTGTAAATTAAAATGTAATGCTGATAGATGAATGAAATAAAGTATTGATTTTAAAATTGAATATTTGATATTGAGGTTCTCCTATTGTTGCACAACCTTAAGTTTTCAGACTGCTAGATTCACCCAGATAGAATATCTCTTATTTTTAATATTCTAATAAATGCAAAATGTCTCAATTTCATCTTATTAATGTTTAAAAGATAATTTTCTTAACAATTAATATGAGCTTTTTTGATGTTGCAGATATGAGACACAGCTGTAAAACAGAGCTGTGGGATGACTCCCCTCGGTCCCGTTTCTTGTCTTTGGCAGCAGCAAACTTAGTGCAGCTTTAAAATCTTTGTAGTTCCTGGTCTAGCTTTAGGGACTTTTCCAGATGTTGACTCTGGTCTCTTGGTGTGTCTCTGCTTCAGTTCCACCCCACTCCACTGGCCCACACGGGACAGGTTGCTATCAGCTCTGTGGTCTGTCTCAGCAAACAGCAGAGGAGGATGGTACAACAGTTTTACTGTCATTACCTGTACCTGGCACCCTGAAGGGCAGGGTAGGAACTGTTGTAGGAACTCTCCAAATGAGCTATTGAAAAGCTGAGCCAGTTTCTCTGCTTGAAGAGCCCCAGCTCAGGGGTTCTCCCTTGGCAAGAGGACCCAAGCCAGCCAGGTGCACAGGTTTTGGTGGTGGGGAGGGCCAGGCTGCTGCAGGCAGGGAGTGGCGGTGGAGTGTGCTGCTTCAGTCAGGTGCCAGGCACAGGGGCTGTGGCTCTGCAGGACTGCTCCATCACCACCGGTGCCATCGATCCACTTGTCTCCCAGCTGCCCCTGGCTGTGCTGCAGTGTAAATTCTGGCGGGGCTTCAAGCAAGGCAATTCTTTAAGCAGAGGTGGTAACAGCTCCACGTAAACCCATACTCATTTCTTGTGGGGTATTTTGTTTGTTTGGGGGGTTTTGGTCAGGTTTTTTGTGGTTGTTTTGTTGGGGTTTGGCAGGTTTGGTTCTTTTTTTATTGTTGTTTGGTTTGTTTTTGGTTAAGGTCTGCAAAGTACTCATAAATGCAATCTGCTGTTGTCATGCTGCACAGGTACACTCGTCAGGTGCCTAGAGAGAGGCTGATGAAGAAACCACAGTGTTACCATGTAGGACGTTGCTAAATCGCTTTCCCCATTAACTAGTGACATTTGAGTTAAACTAATAGGAAGCATGTCTGCTGCAGTGCAGTGTACATTTATTCTTGGAGACTGCTTTCTTCAGCTTATTTACTGTTTTACCAACACTCTTAGTCACCATTACAGCTGATTAATGATGTCTTTCATTAAAGGGAAACTATTATGGACAGTCTTATTTGATCTACTTTAAAACTTTTTTATTTCTGATCATCGTCTTCTGTCCCTCCTTTCTCCTCCTTCTCATCTTTCCTCAGAAATGATAAGTGAGGCAAGAGATAATGCCTTCACAGCCTTTGATCAACTGCTGTACATATGGCACATGATGAAAATCAGACAAAAAAGCAAAGTGATATTCTCGATAAAACAGGTACTTCTACATTAATAATTTGCCGTAATCTAAATTGCCATAAAAACCTCAGCTAGACTGATATAATCCTAATGCCTTTTGCACAATAGGCAGGTTTTAAAGTACAAAGCTACATCTCTTCTCTGATATAATCTGTATTTTAATGGAACTTGCTGTATAAGGGACGGCCTCAGGATTTCTACAGCTGGGGTATTCAGCTGCTTGCTTTAGGCTTATCTGACCTTGCCTGTTTTATAAGTAGCTTTCTGAAAGGAGTTTTTAGTTATATTAGAAGTGCAAAACACTCAGTTTCCAATTTTATTTCTTTTTCCAACAAAAACCCAAGAATTTTTGTCCTGAGGATTCTATCCAGGATTCTGGATAAACCTATGGATCTACTGGATGGGAAGTAGTGGCTGTGCCCCCATTGGGGTATGTCTATTTGAAACCAATTTATACCACTTGATTTTCTATACATATGTCTTTTATAACAAAAATAAAAGGTGTATTTTGGGGATATTTCCCACTTGTAGAAGAACCTGCAGTCCTTTGGGTTTCTCAAAACAGCTAAACAGAATAACAGGAATTCCTGGGAAAACAAAGTCAAGACACTTTCTGGGGTTTTAGCATTACGCTATCTCTGGTATGCCAAAAGGCAGAGGGCATGACTTATCCAAACCTCTATCCACTGAATGTTAACCACTCACAGAAGAGTTTTGTCTGATTGGAAAGGAGGAGCTGAGATCATACAACAGAAAGAAAAGTACATTTTCAAAAGAATGTGCAGACCAATTACATCTTATTCATATATCTTTTTCATAAAGAACATATGATCCAGCTCATCAATTCCCTAAAAATATTCAGCCTACTGTGAAGACAGCATCCTAACACCGTGCTAGAGAGACGAGGTAATGAGGAATACCTCTCTTTTCTCACAGGTATCAAGTTACGAATATTTTTGCACCATGATTCATCAGCTATGTTTGACTTGCAATCTATATACTCAATTTGCTATTATTCAGCTTTCTTCCTTCTGCCACACTGTCACTTAATATTCTTGAGCCATATCTTACTTCTTCTAGATTTTATTTCCTTTCACCCAAAATCAAGGAAAATAAAAGTTTAGCAACATGTCAAGGGGGTATCTGGATTGAGGAAAAATTGAGAAAGGTAAAATAGCCAAGGTTTCCATGGATGTGAAATCTTGACTGAACAATTTTATTCCACGGCAGGAGTAAGCCTGCTAGGCCAAATATTTTTAAATGCCTCTTTGCAGTGGTGCCACACAGATAGAGACACAATCTCTTGTGGAACCATTATCTGATTTTTTTCTCTATACCAACTACTGTTATACTTAAACCCTACAGCCAATTGTCCCTATAGCATATTTTCCCAATCCTTTAAGCATCTCTTATATCTTTGTCCAATACTGAGGATGTGGCTGCACATTCATGACCCAGAACTGCTCAACAAAACGTTTTCTGGAAGTTATTCAGTAATACATAGGTGTAGTGCATTTTCTGTTTGAAAAAGGAAAGCTTTTTACCCCTGGAGTTGAAGTTACAATTGAAGCTATTGTACCTGTGAGCAGCTTCTTGAATATGACAGAGCACAGTGTATGAGGAATACAAGTACAGTGAATGGCTTCTCAAGGACAGGAGCTGTTTGCAGCCTTTCTCACCCATAAATACTATTTCTATTACCCACCAGAACAAACTGGGTGATTACTAAGTGTGGAACATGAGAAATCAAATCAAGATGGTGTTAAGAAGCTCAGTGGACTATGGTATTAAAAATGTGCTTTACTTAAACAGCTCTGAATTTTTATTACCTTTATTCAGAGAAAGAAACAACATGATGCAAAGAGGTTTTTTGTGATGTCCAAAATGTATTTTTAAGCTTTGTTCTTGGTGAATGTTCTCAATTCCACAGCTCCTGAGTGCTTTGTTTCTATGATTTCCCTGATCATTACAATGCATTAAAGCATTACAGCCTCTTATGAGACATGGACTTTGCAAAGTGTGTTATAATCACAGTAAAGGCAAGAGAAAGATCTGTGATAACACAGTGCTTTGGTTCAGTGTATGAGCACAAGATCAATAAGCAGTACATTGATGAACATTCAGTCTGCACTGAGGTGAAAGGAGTAAGACACACATTTAAAACAAATTCTGTAGCTGAGAAACTTTCAACAAATAATTTGAGTCCCGGTGTGGTTTACCTCAGTTGTCCTTTACGTTCTGTGAGGACACCCTGCACTGCAATTATCAGCATTTGCCTTTGCTTAACAATGGGAATGAGCATAGATTTAAAACTGAAAAAGACATATCAGGGACACCTCATTCACAATCACTTCAGATCAGAGGACCTTGTAGTGCCTGAGATGGTATATTGTCCCCCACATTGCAATTTCCTTGGTTTGTCCAGTCTTCAAAATTTCTTGTATTCATTGCAGAAAGCCCATTATGCATTACATACAATTATGCTCAGCTCTTTTCTCAGAGATTTATCCTTTCAATTTCTAGCTGTAGGTTGTGGCTTTGAACACCACCTTATCTGCTCAGTGCCTGATTATTAAGGGAATTACACAGGACTTGCTAAAACAGCAAGTGGTGGTGACGACTTGAATTTAACCTTAACACAACCTTGTTAATTCTGGGGCCAATGCCTTAATCTAAATATCTACTTTTATGCCCTGATTGTGGCTTATTTAGCTGCAGAGAACCTTGTCAAACACAAGAGTTGCTGGCTGCAGATCAATAGCAGCATGAGCCCAGTCTGCTCTCCTCGTCTTCTCTGGGTGATTAGTTTTGCACCAAAGGTCTGCTGGCAGCCTGTTAGTGCTGTGTGTTTGGCCAGCTTGCGAAGGTCCCACACGTCTCTTTGAATTGCCTGGCATTTGGATGGGAAATTTTTTTACTGTCTTTGGAAATTCTTACAAGTATCTCATAATAACTGCAAATGGTAAATTTAAAAATAAATAAAAAAAGAAAGTTGCTGAATTTGTTATGGTTGTGAACTGGAGAGACATATATGACTAAAGGTTTATTCAGATGAAATAATAAGGTCTGAAGCTAAATTTTTTTGGTTTCTAAGCTTTTATCCTCCTCTTTTTTCTTAGTGTATCAAAATGGAATGAGTAGCATTTCATCACTCTTGTCTGTGGGAATAATCTGCACCTCTCCCTCCCACTTCTTTCCCTATCTTCTCTCACTCTCTTCTTTTTGGAAATTGTTATGCTTCAGGTATATCTGTGGGCACTGTTATAAAGTCCAGTAATACATTTCAAAATCTTATGCTCCTGAAAAATTTAAAACTGTAGACAGTTCCAAAAGTTAGAGAGGCAGAAAAAAAGGAAGTAAATTTCAATCTAAAAACATCACAGATTTCACTTCTGCTATTGAAAAGTTTCACAAAATAATAAGGAGAATGAGAGAAAGGTATGAAAGTGGAATTATTTCTGCTGTTATTTCAGAATTTAATGTTCATATTTGTTTGCATTATATTAAAAAAAAAACAGATGGGAGATTTTGATTAAAAATTCATTTTAATTTTAGATGCCTTCCCTCAAAATCATGAGAAATGTCTCTACATCTGTATGCATGATGGGTGCTGCAGGAATTTATCCATGCTACTTGTTTAAAGATGCAGTGAGTGCCTTGAGAGATGCCCATATATTTCCTGCCAGTGGAAGCAGAGCAGTCTAGAAAACTAGTTTAGGCAACACAGTTATCCTTTGGAGGGCTGAAGTCAGAAGTGGTGCTTTCCACCTCTCTCCTTTTGAAATTTGCAGTGAGCAGTTGCATTTGTAGGTGCCCAAATCACTGCGGTGATATGGCCCTGTAGTCACTAGACTGCAAGTCCTTGAGGCATGAAGAATTTGTATGTGTGTGTGTGTTTAAAGCATTGAGCATAATAAGATCGTGATTATGGGGATAACACAAGACAGTTAAAAAAACTTTAATAGTTACTGGTTTGTATTTTTTCACACACAACATTTTTGTAAAGATTATAAAGCTGCTAAGCCCATTGAACTGGAGCATCCTGGGTGTTCATGTGATTTTTTAATAAATATTAGAAAAGACAGAGCACAAAATAGTCAGGTGTTTTTGAAGCTGAAAATAATAAATATGTGAAATGTCTTTATGACGGTTCACATTTAATATTAAAATAAAAAATTAATAATAATGAGCCTGACTTTGGAAGGCTACATTCCTAGAGATTGATCTATAGCTGTAAAGTACATGATTCAATGAGGGCTGTACCAGGCCAGTAACATCTTAGCCTGTTTATTCTTCCTCCCCTAATGGAATATCTAGATTCTCATTTTCTTTCTAACCTTCCAAAAAAAAAAAAAAAAAAAAAAAAGTTATAGATCATAGTAACACACTCTTCATGATATTTCACGAGTCTGCTAGAACTTCTGGATTGGAGGTTGTAGTTAGTCAGCTTCCAGAAGACTTTGTAGTGACTGCTTTGAGTTGGTATATTTCTTAAAAGAGTGTCAGTAAATATATCCAGTTAAGAGACAACATTCTGTGAGTGACCAAAAATTAAAGAATTTTATCTGTACCACACTAACTCCTTGGTACGTTGGACAGCGTTGGTAGCTCTATGATTCACATTTCCTAGGGCTGGAGGACAGTAGGACAGCCTCAGTTGGAAGGGACCACAGAGGTCTGCAGTTGAAATTCCTGCCCAGAGCTGGGCAGCTGTGAGATCACTTGAGTCTTCAAAGTCTCTGGGGATGGGGATTTCACAGCCTCTCTGGACAGCCTGCTCCACTGTCTGGCTGCCTTCATGGGACAAAAAATTAATCTTTTTATATTATTCCAGTCATATTTATCAGCTACCTCTCCCACAGCCTGAACATACTTGGTCTAAAATTTTTGGCAAAACCATTCCTTGGAAAACAGCATACAGAAACATTAGGACACTTTGAATTATGTAGTCATTTAAATCAAAGCTGTTAGAAAAAAGAATTGTGATTCAAAGCATTTTGTTTTGGAGCTACTATCATTGAAAGAGACCAGAGTAACATTATGAATATATACATATATATATATATATATATATATATATATATATATATATAAAAACATATACTTTTTTTTCCTATGACATATCAGTTTTAGGCATTACAGGATATGACATTTATACAGATCCACTATTGAGAATTAAAAAAAGAAAAACAAAATGAAAACAAACAAAACCTGTATAATGAGCAGGTAAAAATATCTGTATTTTGAAAAAAAAATGCTGTATCTTGCAAGTGGAATCAACTTTTTTCCTAAATACAATTTTCAAGGTAAGAAGCTTATTGTTATAATAATGTCTCCAAAGCATTCATTTCTACTGATAACAGAAAAAAAAATCCAAATTTGCCTTAAAACACACAGACCAAATCTGAGCAGATCTAAACCTAAATTCTACCTGCTGGTGCTTTCAAAAGTGTTTATATAGAAGATTGAAGTAACCAATAGAAAGAACTTCAATTTTCTTGTAAAGTGCCATAAATGTTACTGATCTTGATCTCCATCCTATCTTGAAATAAGATTTCACTTTATACCTTTTACTAGTTTTGTCAGTTTAAGATGTTAAAAATAACCTTCTTAGCATAATTTATACTCCCTTTATGTTGTATAACAGCAGTCATAAAATGTACATGACTATTTGATAGGAAGTTTGCATGTAGAGCTGTTTGTATTTTTGCTCTTCAAGAGAGCAAAATATACAGTAAACTGTTCAGCTGTGGTACAACACAGATAAAGATAAAGGTCTCAGATCAAATCGTCAGCCGGCAAAAAATAAATGACATTTCATTGACTTCAATGGAGGTACTCCAGTATGTGCCAGTGAGGATCAGGAATATGAAAGAAAGCATTACAAGAGCCATGAAAAAAACAAAAGCATTGAAATATTCTAATATACTGTGATTGTGTGTGCATCCCCAGGGTGGTGCATTCTAGAAATAGACCAGGAATTGCAATTACAGTGTGGATAAAGAAAGACAAAGAAACCATCTAATTTTAGATTCATAGGGTCGGAAAAGAGAAATTGCCTGACATATTCTCCCCCTTTGAAAACCACATATGTTAACAAGGCAGGCAGAGCACAGCACCTAAAGCAGAAGAATTTGCTGCATCACATTTAAAAGCTTTTAGAAAGGAGTATTTTTGGGTGCTTAAGGAAACAACAATGCCGAGTTAATTCTGCAAATGGGGTTAGCCAGAAGTTTGAAGAGCTGAGGTGAAACCTGAAGTGAAGCTGAATATTTACAACTTCACTCTGTCCTAATCCTAATGCTGCAGCATGAATACATTTTCATAATCTCTGTGCTTGTGAGTCATCTTGGTGTCCTTTGCAGCACAAATTCACACTGGGCTATGTAATTATTTTTAGAAAATAGGAACTTTGTCATCTTTGCCCTGCAGAGGGATCGGGTGATGCAATTGGATCCCCATTGCTTTCCTGAACTTGTGACAATGAGGAACAAGTTCATACCAGTGATTATTCATGAGCTTTGTCATAATCAGGATGTGTATATGTAGATACAGAGCTACTGGGAACGGTTTCAATTAGAGCTCTGTGTGATTGGGAGTAGTGATGCTTGCTTCAAGCTTTACAAGCTGGTGAAAATAACCTTCCAAATACGGTATCTCAGTCCCCAAAAGCCTGAGGGGCTTCCCATCCTGAAGGAAGGATCTGGCAAAGGGAGAGAAATAGTGTGCATGATTGAATGCTTTCTTTCCACATGTAAAAGTGTGGGCCTGACAAAAAGTGCTTGGGATTACTGGGCAGTGAAGGGGCTGAGTAATGAGATATGGAGACCTTCACCTTTGGGTCACCTGTGACATGAAGTCATTATCATCTGTCAGCTGTTTAGCAGTCTATGTGAAATGAATGTTGTCCTCTGCTCCCTGTGAGAAGCATGCACCACAGAACTGCAGCCAGCCAAAATGGCATGTATTCACATATTTCAAAGGACATCCAGGCCACTAAGACCTCCTAGAGTGCCGAGAATGAACTGACTCCCCTCATTCATGGTTGTTTCTCTTGTGTGTATTTCCCGCATTTACTTGAGGTTGACCTTGATTGCAGGATTATTTATGCTGTTTCATATCCCCCACTCCCTCCTGTCAATAGTGATTTAGTATAAAATTCATAAAGAGTTTGAGAGTTGGAGCCACCTCCCCTTTAGAAGAAGGGTGATTAAAACAGCTCTTATAGTTCAAACTTGGACTGTACATAATCCAGCACCTTGTTCTGAGTCAAAGTCCAGGGAAAAGCATGATAAAGAATATAAATATGGGAATATCCTTCTGTCCATCTATCCTAAGATGCACATCCATGCAACTTCCCCCAGCAACCAAAATTGAAGATTTTCTGAGCAAGGAGTAGTTGTTCCTGGCTTTGCCTCCTGATGGACCTATCATTTGTGAATTAGGCTGTTCCTTTCTGGAGCACATTTGTATTTTCTCTCTCTGCAGCATGACAGCAGAGAGCTGACTGCTGGGCTCTTTCCTGCATTTTACCTTGTCTTTACAGCTCCATCACTTTCCCATGCCTATCTCAGAGTCATAGCCTTAGACAGAAAACCAAACATCCCAGCTGAATCACAGCCTGATGGCCAGAGAACTTTCCAAGGACATGTCTTGACATTTCCCAGGGAAATGGAAAAAGCACTTTTTCAGCGAGCTGTGAGGGACCTAAACCCCCGTTTTCCCACTTATTGAGTGCATAGTTTAATCCTTACTTATTAAATGGAAGGAGAGAGCTGCAGGTGATCGTCCTCTGAGCAGTGTAAATCAAGGAGAGGGAGAGCCAGAGAATCTGGTTTTATTCTGGTTGTTATAAGGCAGTGGAGGTCTAACAGACTCAGACCAAGAAAGCGTTCCCACACTGAGAAATACACCCAAGAACCTTCTCAGCCTTGCCTTTAATCTCTCCCTGTGCGCAGTGAATTTCCTGAGGACAAAACGTGGCCAATTTCCCAATACAGAGACCAAGAGGAAGAAAAGGAACTGAGGCAGAGCGTGCCTGGCTTCCCTGTTTGTGCAATGCTGTCCTGCTAGCTTAGGTTTTAAAGGAATCCAGTGGGAAATGCTAGCTCTTTGTTGTGATACCATTTCTGGTGAAACCTCATCTTGTATTTGTGCAGTGACATCAAATTATTTTTTTGCCTGTAGATTTGCTATACATTGCAATCTGTACATCGATTGAACTGGACCCTTGTAATGTCAATATTTACAGTATGCTTATGAACAATATATTCAGACTTGTGAAAAATATAAAACAGCCTCTGACCACTATTTCCTTCTTTTTTGCATAGTACCAAGAATAATCCCTCACCCCCAAGAACGGCTGAGGGGTGAGACACAGAGACAGGCACAAAATCCCAGAAAGTTCTTCCCGACATAACTATTCTCTGTGATGAATATTGCCCTGTAATGCTTACAAGGACTGAAAACTTATACACAATAACTCGCAGCCTGCCCAGAGAGTAAATTAAAGCAACTGATTGAATAGATATAGATAAAAAATAAGAAATCAAAGGCACACTCCATAAAATCACAAGTCCGTAAACTGCACTACAGTGGAACTCCCCTGTAATGAAAGGTAAAACTCTGCAGGACTCCTTATACATTCTCTCATTATTTAGTACAGTGCTTGGGTTTTGCACTGCTCCTGATAAATGAAAGCCATCATATTGTTGCCATGGACTACACCTTGGTAAGGACTTTCCAAAGGAGTAACCTTATGGGTTACTGCGTAAACACGGGTTTGATGTATAGAGCCCCTGATTGCAACACTGTGGTGCTGAAGATGCTTTTAGAGTGTCCTACAAATATTTCAGAGGCAGATACAACAGTGAATTACACACTGACTCATTATGCAGTGTCTTGATTCAGTGACACTGGAAAATGTAGACACATCTATCCCCTGATATGTTTAAGAGGTAACTTCTAGTTAAAGCAGACATTTAAATGTCTTTGACTGCTGACGTGTAGAGCATTACTGAAACTGATGGTAATGCTTACAGTCTGCAATATTAGTTTCTTATGCAATAAAGAAAAAATAACAAAACAAAGTAAGTGGACAAAGACGATATTTTGATCAAGTTCTATAATTTCTACAATTTAAGGTTTTTTTGTTTGAAGCCATCTCAACTGACAACATTATTAGTATAAGGCACTGTAAATAAAGTCATTGTTTCATTATGAAATCAAAAGTATCCACCCAGAGAAAGCATTACAGAGAATCCCAGTGTTTCTTGCCTTAAGGTTTTGCTCTGCCGTGTGGACCCCTGAGATTTTCATCTGAATGAATATTTTGAGAATTGCCTGTTTCTAAATTTACCAATTATGTTTGTAGGAGCTGACTGTTTTCTGACTTAAATTATATATTTTCTTTAGATAAAGAAAGTCCTATGTCTCATAAATATTTCATTCGAAAAATAAAATCATGTGAGCTTGTTTTACAGATAGGGTGTCAAGGTTTTACGGAAAAAAATTGCCAGGGAGAAGTTGAATTTCAGAAAGAAAACCAATGAAGAAACTCAGAGTAAACTAGTTTGCTTTAAAGTAAAAAAGAAATATATTGTGTCCACATTTACCTACTTAGAGAATTCATGCAATTCTCATAATTATATATGGAAATTACCAGTTATTATAGACTGCTAAAGTAAATGTGGTGAGCAGTTGAAAACACACATGTGAATTTTAGCATAACAGTATGTTGAAATCCACATGCAGATTGATATTTATATTTCTATTTGTTAATTTATAAATTATATTTTGTCACTACTGCATAAATGTATGTGTGCATGTAATGCAAACAATCAATACTATATTTTAAAGTGTATTTGTCTTATAACTATATGCAGCAAAAAAAAGTTTGAAGTATTTAAATATAAATTCAAATCTACAGATAAAAATGCATATTACAGAAACTGTTTGGAATTGTTGATCTTTCTAAACATATTACCATTGCTGGTAATGGGATGTACTTTGTGAAATTTCAACTTTCTGAGTCAAGGGGTTAACATTTAATCAATAGTTCTCACTGTTATGGGCTCTTCTGGGAAATACTAGGTTGTGATATACGCTATGCATCACGAAGCAGGAGTTAGAGCCTGGTAGAAAAATAATCTGATTGCAGAGTTTCATTGACAGTGCTCTACTCATACATTTTCTGTATGCCATTATTTTCCATAAAGTCCACATAAAATTGCCATAGTCTTTTCCATTATAGTGTCTAAAAGATGTTACATACCAGAATGTTATTGTGCTCCTGTGAATATCCATGCTGAGCTCCCATTGGGAGTTACTGGGGCCTTTTAATAAATTGGAATGTAATGAACTGGTGCTTGTGTTTTTCCAGTTAAACAATAGGTATGGGGGTTCCTTGATGACATAACTGGAAAAACTGTGTGTGCTCATCATATTAAAATACGAAGGCTCATCAGAAGAAAAATCTTTCATCTAAATATTCCAAAGTCTCGACTAATTTTTATTCCAGGGTTATAAATTAGAAGATTTTAGAACAAAAAAAGGACAGCTATGTTTATTTAATGTGGGAAAAGTGAGAGATGACAAAGGTAAGATGATCCTTATTAATAAGAATACCTAACCTGTTCTCTAAGTTGGATACCAAGGGACTATTCCTGAGCCATGTCATGCAGCCTTGGGTCTGCAAAAGAGAGCAGGGACTCGCAAGCCTGTGCACACAACCAGCCTGAAGACTGGACAATATCTGGACCAAAGCCCATTTCATGGGCCAATGTAGTGGGCCAGACTCAAGAGCCTCATCAAGGCATTTCTACTTCCACATGGCATGATGTGCAAGGCATGGCCATGGCAGGAGTTTTGCTGAAAAATACTCAAGAAGTTCCAATAGTTTATGTGAAAGAGCAGATCTTTCTTAAAAATGTTATCTTCAGTTAAAATTTCATGATAACGTGTCTCTTTCTCCTCTCTGAAAGATATTAACACCTCCCTGCTGCTTCTCAGGACTAATTTTCACATTTAATGTACGAGTCTGATGTTTTACAAAAAGCACGCATCTTCCTATTGTGTGCAGGAGTCAACAGGAGACCTTATCACTCCCTTGGCCTGGTCTTTGTGGAAAGCGAATACCTGAAAGTTTCCAGGCTCTTGGAGGGTTTGAAGGCGACCATAGGCAGTGAGTGGAGATTACTAGGCAGCCCCATCTTCCTAGAAAATAATTGTAGGTAATTGTTGTCCAGGAGAGGTTTATTTCTGCACTTTTTTCCTGACACCTATTATAGAAGAGTACTGAGCAGACAGCATCAGTAAATGGAATCTTATTTATTTTTTGTTAGGATCCATTCTCAAAATTTTTGCTCTCCCTAAGATGCAATTCATCAACAGCCCTATATGTGTTTCTTTTGCTGTTTTACTCTGGGGTTTTGTAGGTGAAATCACAACACAGAAGAATTGTGTGTTATTTGTGTGTTATCTTTAATTACATGCTAGCATGTAGCATGCTAGCTATTCCACTCACAACTTTGCAAGAACAGCTAGCTAAAAGAGAAAACAGATCAGTGGCAGGTTTTATACCACAAAGAGCAATGCCAGCTTGCAATGTATCTGTTTACAGCAGGTATTCCTGTTTAGTACACATGTCACTAAACCCAGCCATCTAACTTGAAGGAATCATTATTTTGCTACACAGCTTAAAGAAGACAGGTCCCTGTAAATCAGCTATGCACCATGCATGTATATGTTTATTTTTACTGCCTATTTGGGAGGAATTTATAGAGTAGTTCTCCAATAAATAACTTAATTACTGAAATGTAAAGGCTGCGAATGTGTTGCAGTGTTGCAGTGTTGTTCCACAATGAGGCTACTTCTTTCTTACAAGAAAAATATATGCTTGAAGAAATACTGCATTATTAGGTTGCATGGATATGAGCTGCTAAGGAATACAGAAAATGTCTTTTTTTCATACAATCCTATAGTTGTCACCATAGCCTTATATTGCCCACTTTAATTTTCCTCCTTTGATGTATGGGCTACAGGTAGGAGAATGTAAATGCAGAAGAGACTCTTCTGTGATTTTTAAGTGTGTCCTTTAAGTATATCCTAACTCCTGACCCGGGGAGTGCAAGACTCTTAAAAATCAAAACAAACCAGACTGAATGCGGGATGACTTGATATAACAATGTATGGCACACAAAACATCTTGGAAATAAGGAAAAAACAGTGCTACTTTTCGATAGCTCTGTCATTCTTACCTCTCTCTCTCTCTCTCTCTCTCTCTCTCTCTCTCTCTAGCTCTGCTTCAATTGAGGGCTTATACATATGCTCATCTTCGTCTCTCCATTTTAGTGTCAACATCAATAAGCATGAATTAAATTTTATTTTAGTGAGACATGTCTAGTTTGCTGTAGACTCAGGTCGCACTGATGGGCTATGGATGATGGCTGCAAGTGATTTGTTTCTCTGAAATACTTAAGTAGTGAATGATCAAGTGCATAGAGTAAAATTCATGGAGTAAAAAGTAACCATATTTGCTTTTCTGGGTTCATACTGAACCATTTCCCAATCAGTTAATGCTTCATATTACTTGTCAGGGTACAAACATATTTGACAGTCTGGGCAATAAATCCAGCAAACATAGCTTAATGGTCTGTCAGAGCTGGGAGCACAGGCTCAGTTCTGGTGCAGCTACCTCAGCATCTCCTCCTGCCATGGTGTGTCAAGTCTTAATGAATCAGGCAAAGCCCAGTGACAAAGCTCCCTTTGACACTGATGATATGGAACTGGAATATTAAACAGCAATGCCCCTCCACGGGCATTAAAAATCTCACAGAACTTTCTCTGATATTTCTCTCTGGCCTTGTGGTCATCTTTTTCCTTGGCATTACTCTTTGTACAGAGAATGTTGCTTCTGCTTGTTTCCCCTGACCTCAGACAGGGTTTCGCTCCACTGTTTTGCTCAGTTGCTTATTCCAGTTACAGAGCACAAAATACAATCTCACCTCAGAACATGATCCTCACATTTTTCACCTTAAGCCATGTCCAGCTAGACACAAATCAGGGCAAAAATTGTCCCTATTTGACAAAAAAGAGGTTGTCATCTGAACATCTTATCCAGTACTAATTGAAATTCATTGGTACTGCTTTCTGAATAGAGTAAGACAAAACAAAACAAAACAAGCAGATTCATGTGATAAAGATTCAGTACAAGGTAGTAATTTACTTCAGCTACTGACTATATTCAACTTGATTTAAATATCTTAATATTTAATTATCTGCATTCATCTTACTGAAATGCACATAAAGGAACATCTTCAAAGAAATTAGCTTTGAACATTATTTACAGACAAGGTGACAGCTGTCTAATTCATTCTCTTGCGCCAAGGGAGAACGGCAAAGTGATGTAAAAAGGTTTTGAACTGTATTATTTAATTCATATAATAAATTTCAAGTAGAGTCATGTGGTAGGGTTCTGTGTGGTTCGCTGCCTTTCTACTGATTGTCTTAGATGTTTGCACATCTATGTCCAGCCCACATGAATGATTTCTCTAGTTGTCTTGAGTAAACTTGCAACAGTAAAATAGTATGCTTTTACAAGAGTGTGCATTCCTCTGGAGTGTGTGTGCATATTCAGCATGAAACATTCTCAAAAGCACAGTACTGTTTCAAAGGCCTTAAGGCAGAGGAATGTTAATGTGATTGCTTTCAGTGCTGATTGTGTACTCTGCACTGAGCAAGTTCTGTTCTGCCCTGAGCTGCTTATTGACTAGAGCCTGATGGCAAATGGCAGGAAAACAATACTGCAGGTGGGTAGATAGATAGACCTCTTGGGCTTCTGTCCAGTCATGATGGGATGCAAACATTATTTGTAGTGGGGAAAAAAAACCCAAACCACTTTTGGCTTTGATTCTCTGCATAAAACAGAGTTGGGAGTGCTGTGCTCTGCAATTTCTGTAATCCTTTTAGCACTGAGCTGTGTAATGCTGGTGTTTCATTAAAATACTCTTGAGGATAAGGAAGAGCAGATATACTCCTGACCTTACCAAATTTAGCATTTTGGAGAGAAGATTCAAACTTTAATATCAAATAGCTGGTGTGTCAGTCCAGAGAGCAGTAAGTGAAAAGAGGACCAAAAAGCTGAGATGTAAAAAGGTTAAAAACTATGTTTCAGCAATAGGCTCTGCAGAAACCGATTGCTCTGATGTAGATTAAGCTGTACACTGACCTTTCAAAGAATAAGCATTTTTCTCAACTGTCACTGTATGAATGCATGAAACAAGCAATATCATTAGGGAAGGCACCCAGGCTGGCAGACTTTGAAGAGATTATGTCAATGAGTCATGACCCATCCATTCAGCAAATGAAGTGAAGGTTAGAGCTTGTACATATAAAATAAATTTGACTGAAAAACTGCAATGACGTTTCTCTCTTTAAAAAGATCTTGGTCATAAAATCTGGGATTATTTAGAGCTTGTACTCAAAGACATACATACATACATATATATACATATAAATATATATATAAAGAGCTAAAATCAGCTGTTGTGAACCTCTCCAACCTTTTGCACCTATGTGTTTCCTACTCAGTTGGAGAAATTGGAGACAGCATTCTTAGCCTATGAAAACTGTGATTATTTCAGACATTTTGCATTTTGCATCTGGCAAATGGTATTTAAGAAATACTCTCTGCATGGTGCTAATAACATCTAATAATTCTTAGCACTTGTTAACTTGAGTCATTCTGGGATATTTTCACCATTCTTTACAGAATATGACTGCTCTGTTGAGTCCCCAGTAGAAATTTTGACACCAGGAAAGTATGAATGAATAAAGGTTTATCTGTGCCAAACTAAGTGCATTAGGAAGAGTGTGGTCAGCAGGTAAAGGGAGGTTATCACTCCCCTCCACTCTGCCCTGGAGAAGCTGCAACTGGAGTGCCATGTCCAGTTCTGGGCTTCCCAGTTCAAGAAAGATGAGGAACTACTGGAGTGGTCCAATGGAGGGTTACAAAGGTGATTACGGGACCAGAGCACCTCACTTATGAGAAAAGGCTGAGGGAGCTGGGCCTATTTAACCTGGAGAAGCGAAAACTGAGAGGTGACCTCATCAATGTATCTCAGTATCTGCAGGGAGGGTGTCAGGAGAATGGAGCCAGGCTCTGCTCAGCAGTGCCAAGCAATAGGACCATAGGCAAAGGGCAGAAACTGATGCCCAGGAAGTTCCACCTGAACATCAGGAAAAACTTCTTTGCTGTGAAGGTGACCAAACACTGGAACAGGCTGTACAGAGATTGTGGGCAACTGTTGAATATCTCCTTCCCTGGGAATATTCAAACCCCACCTGCATGTGATCCTGTTCAACATTCTTTAGCAGGGTGGTTGGACTAGGTGATCTCCAGAAGTCCCTTCCGACATCAATCATTATGTATTCTGTGATTCTGAGAATCTGGTGGTTTATTTTTCCTTTGTGAGCTGCAGTCATTTATAGGACTCCCGCCTGGAACACCGTATACAGCTCTGGAGCCCCAAACATAAGAAGAAAGTGTTGGAGGAGTCCAGAGGAGCACCCTGAAATTCATAAGAGGGCTGGAACACACCCCCTGTGATGACAGGCTGTGAAAGTTTGGGCTGTTCAGCCTGGAGGAGAGATGTTTGTGTGGAAACCTCATAGCAACTTTTCAGTATCTGAACAAGACCTACAAGGAAGATGGAGAGCGACTCTGCATCAGGAACTGTCGAGAGAGGACAAGGAGTAATGGGCACTAGTTAAAAGAGGGAAAACTTAGATTAAATATTAGGAAGAAATTCTTTGTTCTGAGGGTGGGGACACACTGAAACAGGCTGCCCAGGGAGGCTGTGGATGCCCCAACCCTGACAGTGTTTAAGGCTGGGCTGAATGGGGCTTTGAGCAGCCTGGTCTAGTGGGAGGAGCCCCTGCACATGGCAGGGGGGGTTGGGACTAGATGATATTTAAGGTACCTTTCAAGCCTTAACATTCTACAGTTCCATGACATAAACCTCAGATGAGCTGGTGGCCCAGGGTGAAAGTGTTTTTACCCTGCAGGAGTAACTTTACATGGCAACAGGTGTACTGAATGCACTGTTTTCTGGCACAACACCAAGCTGGAATTAATCTAACTACACAGGCCAATAAATGAGGGGATGGTAGGGTGAATTTCAACACTGAAACACTGAGAAAGCCTTCCAGAAAGTCTTAGCTCTTGGGGACCTGAATGCATCTTTGTGTAAACACATCTTTGCTGTACCAGAACACAAGTTACCAAGATTAAAATTGGATTTTGTATATTTATTCAGGCTGTGGTCGGAGCAGACATTGCTCAACACACATGGGTTTGGTGTGGGAGCTGTCATTGGCTGGAGGGATCTCATTTGTTGAATGCCTGGGTTAATATAGTAGTCAAGCAAAGCCCCAGACTCAAAAAGGGGCAAAACACAGGCATTGAAGCCTTTTCTTCCATGCCTCTTATGCAACAGGGAAGAAATGGTAAACATGCAGCTCTCTACAGACAGTCTTTACAAACAAGACAGATATTTCCACTCATGAAAAGCATAAATATGCAGAAAAAATTTAGTTTTCTTATCCAGCCCCTTCATCTGTGCGTGAAACTCAAGATCAGCCTAATCCCTACTTGATCACAGCCCACCAAACCACTTCACATACGTCAGTCAAGGTTATGTAAGCTATAAAGTGCAGACTGACAGCAGGAATTTTACATGCTTGACTCAATCTCTTTGAAAAGTGTCATTGAGCTGGGTGATTCTAGCACCAGTCTTTGTTCTACCAAGTTTGGAAAGAGAGTTAAGAAAATGGAAGGAGGAAAAGGAGGCTGTGGCTGGGCAGGCTCCAGCTTCAGTCACTTCAGTGAAGGCCAAGAGGCAAAGGAATGATAGGGGAAGACATTGTGTTATTTGTGCTAATCACTCTTCACTCATTCCCTGTGAGTGGGAGACAGGGTGCTCTTCACTGATCTGCTTTATCAATATACCGACATTGTAGCAAGTCAGACAGAAATGTTCTCCCATTCTGTCTCTCTCCCCTTAAGTCATGCTGTTCTCTAGACAAGGCGTTTTTATGATGAGGCCTGTGGCAAAATTAATTTTCAAGTTTAATTGCGTGCATAGCTATCGATGATACAGGACTAACATGAGAAAATTTTTGTAACATAGGTGAATATTAAGAGCTAAGGTGTCTGTACCTTAATTGCCATAATCTGTTGCAAAGGAGAAAAACATAGCTGAATGTATATGTGTAAATCCTTCCTATTCATTCCTTTGATTTTTGAAACTCTGCAAAGTTTAATAATGAATCTGGAGATCATTGATCACAGAGCAGAAGTTCATGGCCTAAAGGATTATGTTTCTCTTCAATAAGAAAGGGGTTATAGCACGACTGGTGCATTCTCAGGAGTTCTGGTCGGGGGGGAACTCTTCTCATTCACATAGACTAGTGATACTCATGATGATATCTCATTTTCTGCCTGCTCACTGTCTTTGAAGCAAATGTGTCATCAAACAGTGTGCATAATGATTATTTTGCGTCCATTATATGCACACACACATATTATTTTATCTTATCCATTCTGTATAATATTTGCCACATGACATTTTAATGTGGACCATCGTTAAGCCATCTCCATTTCCATAAGTGTCTTCTGTTAAGAAACTCTAAGCTTGCGTTAAGTTCATGATCTGTCTTCACTAAGTCCATTATTCATGCACCCATACACAATGTTGTCTTTCCTCTTTTTCTTGTTTTTTATTTCTACAAAAGAAGCAAATGAAAAGAGCTTGTGCTATTACAATCTGACATTTAAGCATTCCTAATAGCCCATCTTGCATATAGGCAGTAACAGCGTTTGCTTTCTCCTGGACCACCTATTTTACATTCCTTATTTGTTTAATTGTCATTGTCTTACACGAAGATGCAATGTGAGTCTTTCCTTGACATTTCTCTTGGAGTACTGATACTCTCACTGTCTCTTGTTTCTTTTTGTGCCCCTGTGACTAAGTCTGAAATTAAAGTTGATCTTCATGCTGCACAGTCCTTGTCTACTTTGCTGCAGAAATCTGAACACCGGAATCTACATCCTGAGGCAATTAAAAGGAACCTACACCAGAACATGACTGCATTGTCTCACCAGTTCAGACAGCACAGAGGACCTGAAAAGGCCTTTCACAGACCTGATCATCATTGAATTTACACTAATTTCAGTTTCCAAACAATTTCTGTCCTTGTAGCCCATCAGACTGAAACTTTGTCCTTCTGGGCTATGTGGTCCAATATACAAAGACTTGCTCCTCATATTATATGCAAGAATTGTTGGAGGGGTTTCAGAACTACAACACTTAAGAAAAAGACTGGTTTGTACTCTGCTGAGGTTAATAGCTTTGCAGAACTCATAAAAACATTCACAATTGTTCTTGACTGAATCATCATAGCAGCAAGCAGGTGTTTATATATAATCATATGTTTTGGGAACTGTCTCAGATCATTTGTCTGCCTCAAAGGATGTACCTCCCAGCTACTCATCTGAAAGACATAAAATTACTCAAATTGGCCACTTGGCTTTCATTTCTACCAGAAACAGTGTACAATTCAAGATCACTTTGTTATTTGCACATCTTAAGCAAGCGACATAGAAATGCCACTTTGATATGTCAGATGTGGTTTCTTTTCTGCTAATGAGTAAAAAGTCCTTCCACTTTTTCACCCTATCTTGCCAAGTCTATTATGTAAGTTTGATTTGTTTCATGGGTATAAATGTATAAATGTTCTTTCTGGCCACTATTAGTTTTCAGATGGCTTCAGGCAACTTAACATATAGATTATAACTGGTAAACAAACTCATTGACAGAAAAGCTGATGACCCTTTAACATATACAGTGATTTTTTTAAAAAGAATAGAAAATCTTAACTTTATTGCATGATTTTAACATAAAAGAGCTCATTCTTGCCTTTCAATGAAAAGAATAATTAAATATTTCTCTTTCAACTGCCCATATAATCATTGAAGAAGTCTTACGTTCTCATACGGCTGTGTCTGGACTTATACCTAAGTGGCTTAGATTCTTCAAATCAGTGTTTCAATGATTTTTACTCTTTTTTAGGAGATAACCGGGCAGATGATACGACTTTTGAATAATTTTAGAGTAGTTGATGAAAAAGCCCCCCACAATTCCACAACTGCTTATTTTTGCACAACAGTTCGTCTAGTTTTTCTTGCAATAGTAAAGATGCACAAAGTGGTGAAAGAAAGGCTAGGATTTGATTGATGCTCTTTCCTGCTCTTTGCATAGTCAAACTGTAAAGGCAGTGCAAAATCTGTGTACAAGACTACCGACAGGAGTGTATCAGCTTTACAACTGCTTTGGAGATTGTTTTGCAGAGCACACCCTGGTAAATGAGGTCCCCTTAGTCCTCTGAACAGCCTACCTCTTCAGATGTTGAAACAATAAAACTGTTTGCCACCAAAAAAAAAAAAAAAAAAAAAAAAAAAAAAAAAAAAAAAAAAAAAGAAGTGTCCTCCTGAAAATGGATCATTTTTATTAGGGTTTTTTATTCCCATTTGTTCCTCTGCCCTTAATACCTTAATACCATTACCTTGCAGCAGAGAATCCAACTGCTGAAAGAAAATCTTCCAGAACTTGTTTCCAAGTCTCCAGGAGAGGCCGAACAGTCATCAAGCAAATGTCTTGGTTTCTTTATGACTTCTCTTTTTGCTCTGGGATCATAGCTTTATTTCAAAGTGCATCTATGAAGTTATATCTGACATCTCAGTGAAATACCTGGGAGGGCCCTTCAATGTCGATGAATTATATGTGAGACCTAACAAGTGCTGTGTGCCTTGTTTCGATCAAGCTGTGCAATGAATTGTACATTGATTTAGCAACTGATGTAAGACTTGCATGATTAATTATAGAAATTTTTCTGAAGTATTAATGTGTCTAAAGTCAAATGCAGATTTTGCTATATTAAATCAGCAATATCAATCTGGTAATTCAGTCTATTTATTTATTTCTTTTGCAGATATGTGCAGATGAAGGCAGATTTCACACTTTGAAAGTAGAAAATTTTGGTTATAACAACTTTTCTCAGCAAAAGTAATTGCCTTTGGAAGGTGCGATATTCATGTGTCTCTCCACAGATTAATTCTCTTGGATCTTATCAGGAGTGGAAAAAGAAAATGAAACTTCTGTCTCCTTTCCTGTAATTTAGGCATGTCTAAGCATTGCAACCACTATTGTTTCTAACCCTTTAAGGATAAATTTTCAGGTGATAAGGAGATACTAACCCCGTTTGCATTAGGTTTCATTCAGTACTGGTATTTCTACTAGGTGGAAAATAGTCTCTTGTACTGAGATTTTTTTGGGAGTGAAAATCTTCCAATATACAAATTTACAACCCAGAGAAGGTAAATGCTGTTTTCATATCTTTTTTCCTCTACTGTGATAACTAAGACACGAAAAATATTTCATCCTTGCACGTGGCCGTTTTTTCCTATATACTGTTCTGCTTCTGTTCATTGTCCAAGTAGGGAAAGAAAATTTAGCCTGTTGTTAACTATTCATGGAATTCACAGTGGAATCTAACGCAATTGTGATGTTGCTGGGCTGCTTCCTCTCAGGGAGAGGCTTTCTCCTGCCCTTTCCAGACCCAGACCTCAGGCTGACAGCGCAGTCAGCCTGCAATCGGCCATAAGGAGCTGTTCTGAGAAACCTGGAGCAAGTCAATAAACAACTGGAATTGAACCTACACTCTGAAGAAACAGATAGCTCAGGGTAGTGCTTCAGCAGCGGTGTCTGAGCACAGCAACCCAATTCCTCTTTGTAATGGATGACCAGAGGGGAAGTAAAATGGATGCAGAGCAAAGTAGGAAAAGAACAAAAAGTTCTCCGGAGACTTGGATGTCAAATGAATGTATAAGGGAACATTTACAATATATCTTGTTTAACTGGAATTAAACTTCTCTTTAAGGACATTGCCTAACTTTCACTCTCCTAAGAATGACTGATTATCTTTATTTAGTATAATAAGATATCTACTTAAACCAGCTACTAATTAATTGCAGAAGTATACCATAATTAGCATTTAATTAAAAGTACTTATATAGATAAATATTTGTATATTCAATATATCGATTGAAAGTTTAAGGAAGAGAAAGGCTCAGAACAATATCTGCAAGACCAGTCAATGTTTCTTTAATTATAATTTTGGAGGCATTCACACCACTTGTTTCTAAAAAGTGAGGTGATCTGTTCCAGTCATGAATCTAGTCACACTGGCTTACTCTATGCTTATCTCTGTAAGTATCTCAAGATTTAGGTTTGCCTGAACTGAGTTTTCTTTGTCGTTTTCCTCTAGAGATTAAAGTGCCCTGCATAGTAAGAATCAATATATGACATCTTTCATGAGAACTGGGCTTGCTAGAATATTTACTAGAAATTAGTGTCTGGAATAGCAGAAATCTGTCCTTCACAGCTGAAGTTCAGGAAATGACTGTGAAAATAGACTGCAGACGCTTTAAGAATTATGCCAACAAAACAGTTTCCTGTGACCCACAGCCTAAAGCCATGACAAAGACCTAGTGCCCTTGAATATGCAAAATATTGGTTTGTGGTATTGGAGTTGGAAAGTGGGTTTGCCACTTCAGCTTGTACTAATTGTGCCAAACTGAGCTGCTCCATCTGGTTTTTGATCTCGTAATTTAAAAAAGGACATAAGAAATTCTGTGCATCTCACTTGTGGCCCAAAAGCTCTCTTACAATGGAAAACAGAGAAATTTAAATCTCATTAATTTGTCCGGAGGAGACCAACAGAAGCTTTGATTTGATGGCATGCATGCCATTCTGAAGAGAAAATAGTTGCTACTAATGAGAATTCTAATCTGCTAGGAGAAAGCACTGTAAGAACTAGCACCTAGAAGTTAAACCTGCAGATTCAACCAGAACGAAGGCACGCAGGTGCTCAGCATGCACTGGAAGAGACTGCTGAAGGAAGTGCTGAATTTTTCATTTCTTGAAGCTTTCATATCAAAACTGACTGCCTGTCTGGAATTGCCTGAGTTGAAATCACATCCTTGTGTTCAATAAAAGCATGCCTAGATGTAAGGCTTGATCAAGGATCTCCTACTAAATAACCTAGTGGTCCTTGTTGACTTTAAAATCAGGCAATCTATTTCTTCTACAGGCTGAAGAGAGAAGAAAGAGATAAAGATTATTTCCATATTTTCATTTTGGGAAGGTCCTCAGAGAAGTGTGATGCTGCGGTATATATAGAGATAGATGGACAGATGAGAATTGACAGCTTCCTACCTTGAAAAGAAAATTCTCATACTTGCAATATAATAAAAGAAACATCAAAATAAAACAGATTAACTTTTCCTTTAATAATCACAACTCCTACAGCTGTTGAGTAAATTATATCTTCTTTAATATGCCAAATTTCATATTATAACCAGCAGATAACAAGGGAATAAGAGTAATTGGAATTAAATTTATACAGTGGAGAATTCTCTGATTTAACATTGTCTAAATTGGTTTTAACATATTGATCAGCCAGAAACTCACATGTGCATAAAAACTGTTAAAGAAAGAGGAATGAAAAGTAGGAGATCAAGTAAATACAGTTCCAGAAAACTTTTGAAGTAAAATAATGCAATGCAACTGACAGCTCCCCTGAAGTTCCACTACCATTAATCAGTGCTCAGTTAACATAAGTTAAGTGCCAACACTGATAAGGAATAGATAAGTCTCACAAAACATGATTCTCCTGGGTGACAGGTTATTTTCTTCCATGACATTAATCCTTTATTTCTTGCAAGATGAGAAACTTCAGAGCAAGCTCAGAGGTGAAGTAGGAGCAGCAATTCTCTCAGAGAACAACCTATTTTGATGCTGGTATTTGTTTCAGGCCAGCACCAGTCACACTCAGAGCTCCCTGCTGTGCAAAGCTGTCCCACAGAAGCACGGAAAGTGACCTGACACAGCTGATCTCTCAGCTGAAATCACCAAGATATGAGGTGGGCAGCAAAGGAAGCAGAGGCTGAGGTGACTTGCTTGAATACCCAAGCATGATTGAATTCAGTCCTGGGATTCTGAACACAGTGTTCTTTGCCATCCCTGACTGTGAGAACTGGGATGTGAATTACCACTGAAATTTAAGGCAAATCCCAAGAGCCCAGCCTCTGCTAGCCTGCAGCATCTTCCTGCTGAGGCACCTGGGGTGTCCTTGGCCAGCCAGCCACCTACCACATAGAAAAAGCATCGTTTCATGAGCTTGTCTTTTCCAGTTTTCTGCTGAAGGAGGTGTTAACTTGGGCTCACACAAATCTTGGGCAAAATCCTAGCTGCATGAATAACAGTGGAAAATAGTCTGCTGACTTTGGTGGGAACTGGATTTTGCTTCTCAGGCTCATGGATCAGAAACAATGCAAAGATAACTTTGAAGGTGTGGCTTTTCAATGGCATCAGTAGGAAAGGAGCCTTTTCCTGGGCCATCCAAGATTCTAACTTCTAGGGTTTGTCCCAAATACTTGGAAAAAAATTGTCTTCATCGGCGTAGACATCAATGGTGGACACATCTCCATTACTACCATTTTATTTTATTTCTCAGGTGTAAGAAACAAATTTGTAAGCAAATCTGATTGTCCCTCATTTCCTGCATTTGTAATCAATTGTAGAGTGTCTTTGCATATGGACTAAATGCCTTATGGGTTAAACAAAACCAAAAGATGGGCTTGGGGAGAGCCCTGTATGTGCTGTAAGTACTAATAGATTCTTGGTCCATGGGGCTGGAAGAGAATTACTCCAAAATAGACTGTGGTCTGAGTGTTTGTGAGCCCTGCTCTGCATCATCAAAACTTTTGCTCTGCAGATCTAATCCTGTTGTACCACATTCCTTGCTAATATAGGCACAGATATATTTTCAGCAGTTATATGTCCAGGTTATATGTCCACTATATTGAAACTGGCCTTAACACACCCTCTGTTTGCATGTGACCTAAAACATTTAAATCAGCGCCCACAATTAGAAGTCTTGTACCTGAGGCAGTGTTTGAGCTATATCTGTATAGGTATAAGAATGACTTTAATTCAGGTTGCAACCCACATTGATTCCACAGATCTTCTGTATATCCGAAAAGTCAGATGCTCTCTAAGTTAGGGCTCCCTTTAAAGCATGTGATCCCAAAATCATTGGAATTATTGATATAGTCAGAGTAAAAAGATTGCAAGGTCTTGGTTTTTTTTTTTTTTCTCCAGGCCAAGACAAACAAATGAGAGCAGTGCCTTGTTCCAGGATGGGTGTTAGGTGCATGGGGAACTGCTAGTGCCTGGCTATACCCACACTGTGCAGAGCACACAAGGTTCATCATGTCTGCAGGCTGGCCCAAGGCAAAACTGCCATGGATTATCAGAAAAAAAAATCCAGCTGATATTATATCATGGTATAACCTGAGGCAGTAATGAAAGGAACTTTCTTTTTATATGCTTCCATTTGAATCTTGGCTTCTGTAAGAATGCACTGAAATTAGATGTTACCCTTTCACCAGATCATGACGGAGATTTTTCCCAACCCAACACCTTCCTCTGTACATTGCAGGAAAATAGAGTTTTGTTGCTATTAGCTTCAGTATTTAAACTTCTATTACAAACAGAGAAAGCTAGGAAGGAAATAAATTCACCATATAAATAGCAATCCCTATGTGAGAGTAATATAGATGATTAATACTTAGCTGAAGTATTAGAATGATGACTGTATCAGTCTGGGCTGCTAGTTTCCATGTCCATTTCAACTCTAACTTACAGTCAATAAGATTTCTGAATGTCACAGAAGTGCTCCACTTGAATGATGTGATTTCTAGGATGCTGTCAGATATCAAGGTAAAGAGACAATGCTGTCTGGAAGGACCAGAACATGTTCTCAAGAGAGCAGGTGAAAAGATGATTTTATGACATTGTATTCTGACACTGTAAGAATCAATTTTAATGAAGGATATACTTGTCTTATTTGGCAGTGATGATCTGGAAATATTTAACCTCCTAGGCCTGAAGGAAAAATGGTAGTATTTTAATGGAGTAAAAAGGTGCTATGTCTTTGTATTGAACATGAGTTGGAGAACTAAAACAAGATAAAAATACTTTTGTTTCCATATTTTTCTCACAGAAACTGAATAAAATCAACACTGTATACTCCATCTTTCAGGAGCTGGGATCTGCCTATAAATTCCTGTTGCTCATGGTATTTTACTGAGATTTTTTAAGGAGGAAAACATTCCACTTCCTATGTCATCCCAGCTTCCAAAGGGCCAGAGAAATACTTTTTTCAGAATTATGAGTTAATTAGAATCATCTTACAGCAATATAACTTAAAGATCAAAACACTTCTATTGATATACGTACAAAAAATGTCCAGGAGTCTTTTAAATCCACTTGTGAAATACAGCTGTTTCTGTAGTGAGATGCAACAAGCAATTAATAGTAAAATGCACGATAGTTTGAGATGACAGGTGAATGAAACTTCTTCCTGTCACAACTGTGTCATGATATAAGTAGAAAAAATGCAATTATCCAGCTGGGATTTGAGAGGGACATTAGAAATAACGTAATTTTTTTTCTAAAGAAATGGGAGTATTTACATATTACAGAGGAAACTAAAATTACCTTAAAGAGACTTGCTACACAGGGGCTTTGGTTTTGTTGCCATTGAAATAAACTGGCTTTTCTCACTAGGAAAAAAGATTGGTTGATCACCAATGCAAAAATTCCCTCCTAACGCCTTTATTTCCAAATTTGTCCTACTAATATCATCCTATGGGTTCTGTAACCATATTCTCATGGATATTTATATATTCCTCTTAATATAGAGGTGGTGAGAGCTGGTGAGAGCCAGCCAACATGACACACTACCTGTTCTTTCTGGTGGTAATACTGTCTGATTCCTTTATTCTCCACAGTGGACTATTTCTAAATTTTGAATGCTTTTGAAAGTAAATAGACTAAACTGATTATGTCTATTCATTTAATGTGGTTTGTGGTTTCTTTGGTGTTTGGTTATGCTTTTTAAAAGGTAATGATAACTGATAAGGTAGTCTCCATCCTTTTATTCTTTCCACATCTGTTTGAACAATTTTTCCCAACTTATGCAACAAGTTTGGCATTGTTTTGGCTATTTTTCTTAGTTGAGCTGTGTTCTGCCCTGGCTTTGCATTCAGTTCAAATGATGATGGATACAATTCTCATTACAATCATTGTCATTATTGTGATTATTTGTCAAAATGAAGAAGAGCAACCAAGTTGTCCTGGAAGATTACACACTGCATTACCCAAAAAACCTATGGTGTAGCACCGTGGCTAGGAACAGATGGAAAGATGGATTCTACCATGTTACTAGTGTGATAAGAAGCCTCCTCAGTCCCACAGTTATGATTTCTTTTTCTGCAAATAGCAAAGAATAGCATATAAGTTGAGTGCTATTTGAAAACTGCTCTTGCTTCAAATGCAATCCACACGTATGGCTCTGTAAGTACCTGGCTCTGCTATAAGCATCATATGTATTAATGGAAAAGCTGTTTATTAAGCTTTTACAGTACTTAATGTTAATTACTGCAATTAATGACTGGAACTGCAATTAGAGTTCAACTAAGGGTTTTCTAAACTAATAATGGGGCCTCATTAATATTGCTCATGACTGTCTACTGGGAATTATTTAACAGCCATGAGACTTTTTATGTATAGGACCTCAATTTGAACTTCCATGACTCCTCTTCAGATAAATTAATGATGTCCTGCAAACTCATAGGACCACATCTTCCACTGTTTTTTGGAAGAAAGACAATTTTAAAGACAACTTTTCACCCAACAAAATCAAAATGAAGCCTTATAACACTGAACACATGACATAAAAACTTTTTAGATGAGAAAATTTACTTTATTTTTCACTCTGTAATGCAGAATCCCACTTGGCTGACAAAGACTACCCTGATATTAGAACCAAACTTCAAGAACAAAACTACTAAACTCTTTTAGGTTGCTCAACCTTAGAGAAGTTTCACAACAATAAGGTAGATTATGACACATCCTTTCAGCTCATAACGTTCCCATAAATTTGACTTTATGAGTATTCTCACCATTCAGTCCAAGAACTGAATTTGTTCTTGGAAGATCTTTGTCTGGTCCACAATACCATAGCACAGACCTCTTAAGTGAATGTCTGCAGAAGATTGTGTACATACTTGTCTCAGGCTTGTCAGTGGATTCTTGCCTTTGAATTACTTGACCTGACAAAGCTAAGCCTGTGCTCAGGTGTCTGCAGTTCTGGGGCCCTAACCAAACAAATAGTGTTGCCAGGGTCTCTTTGGCCATTTCCTGACTTCTCTTTGAAAATGGGACCCAAGTCAGTTTGATGCTCTCCTTCCCTGCTCCCAGCTGCCCAGGAAAGTGGCTCAAACTGGTACTCAGCCCATGTTTTTCCTCAGGACACTCTCTTCTACCGTACCTCCAGAAATGCCCACCATATGAGCACAACTTGGTGCGCTGAGCACATAGGTTTTAAGGCAGATTTTTGGCCAGACTACAGCAATGATGACCATGAGCTTCCTCAAATTGGCCCTTGCATCAGACATTCTCCCCATAATAAACCACTAATGATGTTTTTTTACGAAACATTCCTTTCATAAAAAGTCACCTTCACTTATTTATTGGCTTCGTATTTTGCTTACTGGTAGCTATCAGCCTAGTATCCGTACAAGAACTGGAAGAAAAAACAGAATTCCTATCACAAAAGGGTACCAATGTTTCAATACAGCTCATGAGTTTGTGAATTTTAACGAAATCAGAAATCTCACAGGGGTTTTTCATAATTATATCCCCTCAAAAATTATTTCAGTGTCACCAGTATGATTTGCTTAGTAGCCACTGGTTTATCTGCTTTGTATTCTCTTAGGAAAGTGAAAATTATGAGGTGGAAATAATCTGTTTCAAAAATTCTCAAGAAAAATCCCAAAGGATCTTTACATTTCCATTCAAAATGTTGATATCTGATTTCAAAATTGTATATTTATTTATTTATTCAAAATATATTTCATAATGAAAAATCTGGAACATGTGTGGTCTAAAAAAGCTTTAAATGCAATGTTTAAATACAATGGGGTTTACATGGTGAAATGAGATCTGCACTTAACTTTGCACGATGGACACATATCTAAGGTGGGCACATTGCCCAGGGTGGCTTTAGTGTTCCTGGGTTTTAGTGAGCAGTCTCTTTCAATAACTGAAGCAAGTGTTGCTCAAAAACACATGATCCAAGTGTAACAGGGAGAACATATTCAGAGTAGGTCCTGGCTGTGTGAAATGCTGACACTGAGCTGATGTGACAAACCAAGAACTTTTCTCCCATTTCTGTGTGTTTATCTGCACTGAGCTGTGTCATGTGGGAAGTCATGCCAGGTGAAGAATGCAGAGATTTCCCAGATGTGGGGACAAGGAGATAGAACAGATGTGGAGCCTTTGTTGCCTGTACTGCATCTATAACTGCACTAGCAACCTGCTAACAATTCTCTACCAGAATTACATAAAAAAACCTGCATCATAATAAAGCAGAAAAAAAAAGGCAATTTAGTCTAAGAACAAGTGAACAGACCCCAGGGTTTAATGAGCTAAGTTAGTTGAGTTAGCACAGCATATTTCCAATGAATTTAGCATACACTGATTCGCTCATTGTGCATTTACTCCTCTGCCTGTTCATTGTTTGTTCTTTTTGGTTTGTTTTTTTTTTAATAGGAGTGGTGGTTAATGGGCTGCAATGAGAATCAGGAGGTCTAAACGAAAGCTTTTGCTCTGCTGTGGATTTCCCCCATTACTTTAAAAAGTCTTTTTATTTTTTAGACATCCCTGTATTGAGAGCTTTCGTTTGGAAATGCCAGTGAAGATCTTGAAGTCTAGCTATGATAGCACCTGCAGAAAAACTTGTTTAGAGCAAATATCTTTGGTATCTTTGCAATGAATGATTATCTGCAGCATCTGCAGAAGATCTGCAGGATCTTCTGTCAGCAGCATTCATCAGAATTTCTGTAGTCCTAAACCAGGACAGCTCCAGGGTTTGAGAGCATACTAATTCACAAGAGATGTCTTGTTAGTTAGAAAGGGGTGAAAAAAGAATTGTGTGTACAGCAGGTAATGACCCAGGATAAACAGTTGATTGTATTTCAAGCACTATGAAAGAAAGGATGGATTTCTGGGACCATGCAGGGAAAGAACAAGTTGGGTTGGTTCACCTGTTGCTCTGTGAACAGAATAGCATTTCCTACACCAAGATGGAACCTACAAATTCTCTGCTGTTCAAAGACAGAGAAGGACATTGATCCTGACATTCAGGCTACTTATAAATATGCAAATTTAGATGCCTAATTTTATATGCTCCTTTAATTGTATGGGATAAGGTTATAGATAGTGTTCCCATACTGAAACAGAGCTCTGACTGTAAGTAGGAATATGCATGAATGAAACTCTTGGCTAAATGTTCAGGAAAAGTGGAAGGTGAGCTGGGGGCACACAGGAACAGGATCTCTTCAGTGGCACTAAACCCAGGGCAACAGATATAGCTTACATGGGCCTGAATTTCCCATCTGTCAGTAATGCTGACTATCTTTTAACCTCAGAGCCAGGTAACTGTAGCTTTGGAAACAGGTAAAAGTGACATGAAGAGCAGATACAGAGTACAATCTGCCATGTAATGCCCAGCAGGCACTAAATACTGAGGGGTGCAAGCTGAAAAACAATTATCTTCAAATAGCATGCACTAACCCTCTCTGTTCCCACTTGCCAGCAACAAGTCCATTTAAATAACAACATCTCTTTGCACAAAAGCAAAGTAAAGCCTCATGAAAGTCTTTTTTAGGGAGGACTGTATCACCCCAATCCTTTTGCTTTACCTCTTCAAGGAACTCTTTTTCCCTGATGTGGAGATGAAGAATTAATCATCCTGTTACATAAAATGCATACTCCATGGGGAAGATGCACAAAGCACGTAAGAGACGGATGGATTCTTTTGTAGAGTAAGGTCACCCTCAGGGGGTGAGAGCACAGGGAAAAGTGCTCACTGAGTAATTACTATTTCAGGATCCTCTGGAGAATTGCAGGCTTGATACCATCTGAAAGAGCCTATGATTTTCAATTAACTCTCTGCTCCTGTAGATTGGTAATTACCTTAGTATCTGTTGGGGTGTTGGTTTGCACTAACCTCAGCAGGGAGCAGAGGAATAGGAAATGGTCTCATTTGCCTGGTGGTCAATGTCTGCCACAAGTATGAAGCCCAGGCAGGGCTCTTCTGAATTGGTTGTCAGGAAAAGGGGATTCTCAGATTTTGAGGTAGACTGCAAGCCTTGAGCTTGTAGTCTTCTTATCTGTTTCAAGCTAGGTCTGAAAATGCCTATTGGTGTCCTGCTGACCAGGTGACAGCGGCAGGCTGAAAGCAGTGCTGGATTGCACCGTGCCCTGAGATTTAGGGGATAGGAGCAAATGTTATGCAAATTCTGTACCTGCTGAGGTAGCAGGTACCATCAAGGATATGATGAGCAAAATGAAAGACAAGAAGATTTTTGAGTTAAGAAAAGGGATGGAAAATAGGATATTTTAAGGTGTACTAGGTTATAAAGGCTTCACTGTGTTTTAATTACTGCAAACTAAATCTCTGCAGTAGCTTGTTAGACACATACTATAGTTTTAATTAAGTAATTAGGGAGTTTGATGAAAAACACAAGGATTTTAGAATTTAAAGTGTTCTGGGGAGTATATAGGCAGGGGAATCTTTTTTCTCAGGTGTCTCCGTATCATATAATGATTAACTTTGAGTGAAATATTACCGTAAGCCCTGAGAACTTTTATTCACGAGTCACAAGCATAAAACCTGACCCAAAAGCCCTGAAAAAACTCTGCAAGAAGAGAACTTTGTTGGTGTGCAGCCTATAGCACTTAGGTGGAAATGTGCATCCAGGGATCAGGTAAGGTGTTGCAGAACAACATTTATCTCTTAAAAGGACAGACTCTCTGAGCAATATCCACAGAAATAAGCAGAACTTCTGTGTTACAATGTGTTGAAGAGACAATGCAGTTGCATTTAGCTTATGTGTGACATTAAGTTTCAAATTTGTCACTGAAAAGTCTTGAAAGAAATGAAAATTTAGCATGAGAAAATAAATACAGCTATCCTCATAGCTGTTGCTTCTCATAATTTACTGTGTAAACTTATGGCTTTCTGAGTGTAATGTCATGGGATTTTCATACAAAGGACATATACAACCTAGGAGAAAGATATATCATGCTTGCTCTCTCGAGACAGCAATTGAATTGTTTATGGAGGTGGGAAGCAAACCCAAGCTTCCCAGGTTAGCCCAGTTCAGAATGTGCCCCTAGAAGTCTTAAGGTAACTGCATGAGAGCTGTTAACAGTGTTCAGTTGGGAGAGTCCTTCAGCTTTTTGAGGTATAAAGAGTAATTCTGTCCTAAATAACATAAACTAACTAAAATCTCTTCAAAAGCGTATCTACTCAATCATATGAATACTGAATAAGAGATATAAACTCTGTGCTGGTAGCATGCATTTGGTAGCAATCTAGTTTGTTATTAATGAATCAGTATATTTTGCTCAGTAGGGCACAAAGATGCATTTAATCTTGAAATATCATTAGTGCTATGTTATTTTGTGGCACATTTCAGCTCAAAGATTACTGCATTCACTTCATCTTGAGTAGAAGGTCTAATCCATCAGTTAGTGCCATCTCATTATACTTCCATCAGAGGCACCTAATGACTATGGATACCTAATACAAGTCAGTAGGTGATTTCAAAATGTGGCTCAATGCACTTCGGAGGTGTGAACAGCTCTCTTATATCTGAGAAAACTAAGAAGAAAGGGAGACAAAAAGAGGAGCTGAAAAAAGAAGGGAACAATTAGAAAGAATAACTCTGTGGCTGCTGGAAGTGAGTATTTTAAAATGTAATATAAGTAAATCCTTCCATAATTAAATATTTAGATAGTCTTTTATGAATGAATGTGTATTTTCTGTTACAAGTATGAAACTACATAGCAATTATAATTATATCTATTTATATCTATCTCTATATTACCAATTTTATCTACAGATCCATGTTCATATATACTATATACACAAACATCTGGATATAAACGAGCACATTCTTAGAATGTGTAAATACATAAGAATTGCCTTTTTTCATCACTAAATACAGACAGTTCTATCCTGGAATTAATTTTCTACTGTAGTTACACAAAAAGTATTCAGAAAAAGAGGAATTGACTATTGAGTCAAGGAAAAGGCAGAATGTTATACTGAAATAAGATAGACTGCTATGGTCAAAGCACTGCAGAAATGTCAATGTAGTTACAAATAGCCTGACACAGTCCAGTTTCTTACTTTCCTTAGAGATTACAATTCTGTGAGAGTAAAATTTATCTCTGTATTGCAGATTTTGCCGGTTGGTCTAGGCTGGATGTTAAATCAAAATAAAACAAGCAGAACTGCTGGGAGGGTCATGATTACCTTTGTTTTGCACTTAGAAGTGACCCCACTATCCAGCTGGTTTGTGGGGGTGGGGTCTGGTTTGTCATTTATTTATTCTTTCTGGTTCCAGTCATCTGAAAACATGAACTATCCAAGTGTCTCCATCTAAATTTGGGAAATGATTATCACTTCTCTATCACTGCATAAACATGTCTGACTTCTGCTACAAACTCTATAGTTTGAGACCAGAGCAAATTACCCAGAAAAGATATGGAGTCTCCATCTGTGGAAATTTGCAAGGCTCAGCTAGGCAAGAGCAGAGTCTTTCTGCTCTCAGGCTGGTGAGAGACCTGCTCAGAGCAGAAAAATTGTCTTGAGGCACCCAGAGAGGTCGCTTACAAACACAGTTTCTATGATTCTATAAATATGTTTGACTTGTGCTACAAACACTCAAAGTACTGGGAAAAAACACTCCAAACTTGTTAAAATATTATAATAATTTCAGCCGGGGAATTCTGAATGTTTTCAATTTCTTGTTAATTTATTCCTGAGCTCTGAAGTGTTTGAAAACCCTGAAAATCAATGTCTGACTCATGGAAGATATTTTCTACGAAAAGCTACCAAATTTACAAATGAATTCTTTGAAACTAGGAATTTTAGACCAAAATGAAAGTAAAGGCTGTCATAATTTAGAATGAATGCCAGTACTACACCAGATTGCACCATAAGAGAATAAACAGGGGATGACGGCAACAGAGCAACAGTACAATTAACTCAGTTTAGCATTTCCAGGGTTTTGCATCAGTAGCTTTAGCAGGAAACAGACAGCTCCGCTTTTTGGCCACATCAGTATGCAACCGGCACTGAAGAGATCAGCAATAACCAGTGAGCAGAAAAAAATAGTTTTCCATGCACACATCTGCTAATCTGAGGCAGAAGGTATTTGGCTTCATACCTATGGAGTTTGGTGCGAGCTCCTGGTAGCTTTCAGTGGAGAACAGCCCCCCTTCTCATCACCTTTGTTCTGCAGCATAAACCTGCAGCAATTGTTTAGAAAATGGATGTGAATATCTTCGTCTTGGGAAGAGCTAAAAGAACATTGATCTGAAGCTTTATTCAAGCCTTTGGATACACAACACTTCTTCTCAGTAAGAATGTCCTGAAAACAGTGTTAAGGACATTTCCAAAGATTGCTTTTATATGAGCCAAACCATGACTTTGTTACAAACTCACACACAGCTTGGAGCAGCAATGTTAATGCTTGAGGCTTTTCTTTAGCAAAGAAGCCTATTCTAAAAAAGGTGGGAAAATAAACTTGTAAGTGGGATTTCAAACTGCTTTATTGTGCCCTGTAAGTGTTAGAATCTTTACTTTTTGGTAAATGTATTTAAAAACCCCAAAAAAGCACATCAAGGTTAATGGGATGTTTTCCTGAGTAAGAAAGTCAGAATGGGTGATGCAGGACACGTGAGAGCTTTATCGCTAAAAGCATTGGTGTAACTGAGGATCCTCAGGATTTCAGATGCCTTAACTGACAAGATGTGTAGAAATACTCATGTGTTATTCCACAAGAAATTTAGCTTTGTAACTATGACTACTTGCTCTTATAGAGAACTGGAGGAAGAAAGAATCCATTTGTATGGAAAAGTGGAAAAACATGGTTTATTTTCATGAATTTGAAGTAACTGGAGAACTCCGCCAGCTTGCTGTAGCCTCTGTAGTCTACCATGTTCATAATGCACTGTACCACAGCAAATTAGCTCATAACTCACTCAAAACTCAGCTCAGAATTACTTGACTGACCACACTTCGTTTGCTGCAAAATCTTTCTATTTGTTTTGGTGTTGTTTTCTTAAGAAATGGAACTTTGAATGATGCTTGGTTGGCAGATATATTTGTCTCCCAGGGCCATGATTTTCATGGGTGTAAGCGAGGGCAGAGCTTGGCTCTAAATGACTAAAATGCTACGCTCCCCTGGCTGTGAGATGCCGAGGCAGTATATAAAAATAACACAGAGCATGAAAGCTTCATAAGTAGCGGAAAGAAGGGTCTGAGCCAACCTAGCGTGCCTCCTGCTTCCCAGGGGCCTGCAGAAAGGTTTCTGCACCTTCAGCTGGTCTTGCTTAGCTGGAATGCACACACCAAGGTGTGGGTGTGGCTGGGGAGGTGCCACACTCAGAAACCAGCAGCAGTTCCCTCGCTGACCAAACAGGCCGTGCTGACACTTTGCATGGAAAAGGGAGGGATGGACCGTGAGTGTGGGTGCAGGGCTGCTGGTGGTGGGGAGTCCCAGTCACTGCTCACCACCTCTCCACCGCTGTGCCCATGCTCACTGCAGTTTTCCTGCAACGTGACAAGCAGATGGATCTTCTACATTTTGAACAACTTATAGCTTCTATGGTATACTGTCATGGTAGCGATGAGATAACCTCCCTGGACAGTTCAGTCTCTACAGCTGTACACACTGCCTCATAGGGCATTTCTGTTTTCATTCGTTATACCCACAGAATGTTTCAGAATTTGTGACTTTTAGGTAAACTGAAAATGGAAAAAAAATACAAGTTAGGTTCAATATAGAAGAGAGGCAGTTTAATGAGAGAGAAAAGCTAACACTGCAGTTCTTAAAGCACAGGGGAAATTTAAGCATGGAGTACCAGAAATGGGATTTCAGCCTTTGTTCTTAATACATGTTGCATCTAACAATTCCATTTGTTCCACTGTTCTTCAGTGCCAGAACTAAGCAAATAGTTTGCAATAAATAATTTAGCCTTTGAATTTAACCTTCATTCCTGCTCATGGAGTCCCAATGTGCTGGCTGCAGTGGCTTCAAACTTATTTGCAATTCAAGATCATGCAACTTTTAGGGGTGAAGGGAAGTTGGAGATATTTATTATTGTGATGTGCCAGTGTGATATTACACTCCCAATTGATCGCAAGGTACTGCTTATCTTCCCTGATCTGATGGTTGCAGTGGGACAGTGAGGAGGGAAAGTGAAAGCTGTCATTTTGAGATGAAACATGAATTTCTCCTTTTGAAAAGATTAACATCTTGATATTTTTTGAGTGGGAAGGTTGACATGGAGTTACTACAAGAAACAGACAAAACTATTTCTGACTGAGTCAGTAATTCTAAATACTCGGTCTAGGGCTGCATCTGAAGGTGACTTTAAAACAGGGCACCCTAAGGTCTCTTCCAAAATTTCACCTTTTGCCTTGTGTGAAATGGAGTTTTATGTCAATGAGGAAAGTAATGGATTGTCTGATGCCTCCACTACAAAACAGAGGCCAAAACCAGGTCACTTTGGGCTGTATTTTTGTCAGTCTTCCATTCCTGGCTTTGGTAAAACATGCGGCTATGATTTCAACCCAAGAGATTGTCGGCTTTGCCTCAGACATGGCCTTTTTTTTTTTGCAATAAGGAGTTACAATAATTTGGCTAAGAAAATGCCACAAAAAAGTTTCTCATACTGCAGGTCAAAGCATGCAGAATAAGCTGTGGAGATTACTGCTGAGCTTTTCCAATGAGAGAGAGAGGGAAGAGCAAGTTGTACATATTTGACACCATAAAATACTACTATGGCAACAACTCATTGCTTATCTGTTTAACATCAATTTGTAAGGAAAAAAGAGCACAAATATGAGAAACCAATTTATATTTTATCTGCTGTTCTTTTGGTGGGTAATTTTATGTCTCAAATAAGTATCTAAGTTTTCACAGTTATAAGGGGAAGCTTTGGCACTGCCAAAGTGTCAGTCTTTCTCTGGGTGATTACACTGGAAAAAAAAAAAAAAGCCTCACAAGTCACTTTGCTGGAAAACTACAGTTTTGAAAGATCTCAATAGTGCAGAGAAACCTGATGTATCTTCCTTTCAGTTTAGAGATGGGAATCAACAATATTTAGAATGGGTTTGGCAGAGTTCATTAGAGAAAACAAAATAAATTCCATATGCAAATGGGAAAAAGCACTAGAGTAAAACAGTAACAAAATGGTATCAATCCAAAAAACAATGAGGGAAATAATACAGAATTTAATTCATCTCTGAGCTTGTAAAAAACATGTAAGTTTTTTTTAATAAGTAAGCATTTAGTACTTAAGGATTCAGATAAGTTTCTTACAGGCATCCATAAGCAATTTCCCTTTAGCCTCAGTGACAGATAAGTATCACAATTTTCTGGATAGTGAGGATTGAAATCGCAGAAATGGGTCTTGGTAGTCTTTTATTTTTAGAAATCTGGACTCAGCTGACAAGAAGTATTAAAAATTCCACTGTTTTTTCTTTTTAAAAAAGAAAGGAAGTACCTAGACCCCTTAAAAAGATTGAATCCTTTTTTAGAGGTATGACAATGCCACTTAAATGACAAAAATATTTTCCTGTTTTTCTATCTTTATGTCCTTTATTATTTTCCGTTTGAAAAAAGATGAGATCTCTTTTATTACTTGCTATCTTAAGTTTTCTCTCTTCATTTATTTCCATCCTTGACAGAAACATGCAATTAATTTTCTAGCAAAATTAGACAATAGAAAAAAGTAAAGTGAAAAACATCCTCACATTTTAATGCAGAGATAGTGGCATATGCAGGAGTAAATGCCAGGCGCTATGCACCATCCAAGGATAATCCTTTTGTGTACTACATGAACTTGTGAAATCATTATCCCAACAATTAACCAGCATGATTAATGAGACAGGGGGAAAAAAGAATAGTTGCTGCTGTTATTCAGTTGGTGCAGAATCTAAATGTCCCCTGACTTCATCTATTTTACTGTACGTCTTGCTGGAGTGTCTTCAATCTTTTAGAAAGAGAGGCTGCCATGAGTCTTGGCCCAGCTATTTTTGACTGTAACAAACATCACATCGATGTTGTCACACTGTCCCAGCTACCATTCTCTCTTTCTTTCCAATGAATGCACCAGGGTCTTACGAAATAAATCAAAATCTAAAAAAAAAAAAAAAAGAAAAAGAAAAAAAGGGGAGAAGGGAGGGAGAGCAAGCAAGGCACAAATCAAATGAAGCCAAGTGGGCTCTGTTTGCAGGCTGTGGCCCTGCTCCCACTGGGCCCACGCAGCACGTGCCCTTTTATCTTAGTGCCTTTAAGCTATGGTGGTCTGTTCAACCTTCTGGGGCTACATATGTCTCTGCACCAGGATAATTGTTCTCAACAGCATGAGATTAACTCTATCATCCCTCCTGCCTCTTGACTTACTGTAAATTAAACAGTGGCTCTATGGAAAAAAAAAAAAAAAATGAAGCTGGGAAGTTTCAGCAGCTCTTTAAGACTACTGTTTTAAAAACAGAACCCATAAAATAAATGGGAACTGTGGAACATTTTTCTGGTTTCTGTGTGACGACATGGAAATAATTTTAAATATGTCCTTTGCTTTTCTTTTGCTTTAAAAAAATAATAAAAAAGCCTCTGAAGCAAAGAACAATCAGAAAGAAATTAGATTAATGGGGAAAGAAAACTAGACATGAACAGACAATATATGCATGGAAAACATGCAGGAAGCCAAATTCCCACTCAGAGTTGGCCAAATTACCCACAACTTCACTTTCAAAGCCCTCCTAGTAATGCTTCATTGTATGCAAAGCCTGTAAGAATAAAGTTAATAGCAGTGTATGAGTATCAATTACACATTATAGATGTAAACCTTACAAGCCCCCTCTGCTTGGTAGGAAAGGAGCTGTCTTTGTGCCATGCACAGTCAAGAATGCTCCATCAGCACTGAGCAAATAATGAAGAATAGTAATAACAGGCAGAAAGCCTCTTCAGTTCACCAAATTGCATTTTAACTGTTTAGTCTAAAACTCAAGCAATGTGAAGTTTTCACAGATGTTGTCATCCTGATCTGTACTGAAAATGTTCTTTAACTCCTTAAAATTCCTCCAATGTCTTGTTCTTTTTACATATATTTGTCTTTTCAAAAAGAACAATTAGGAAATTTTAAACTTCCTCTGTTTTCATTCTAATGCCCTTCCCAGCACCTGTTTCAATTTAAATGAACATTCTTGAACAGAGACTTATGTTTAGTAAGATAACATTTTAACAGCATCTTTTATGTTGGCACCCATATTCTTCTCTCTCTGGAAATACCTGCTTTGAATGATTGATTTTATTTTTTGGAAAACACCAGAAGAAAATATTTTTTCAGAACACAAAGAACAGAAGTCACTGAGCCACGATTTTTATGTTTTTCACTGGAATCTGTCCAAACTGGGATTTAAGTCAGATAGCATCATGTGAGGGTTTAGCTCTGTCAGCTGGGCAACTGCAATTTTCAGTATATACATTAGTCTATTGCTGTGTGCAGGGGTAACAGTGCTGTTACTGCTCAGGATTTTGGGTCTTCCTTGCCAAACAACCATGATCTCTCATAAAGATGTTGTGTTTTCTGTAGCTCTGATAACTGTTTTCCTTAATCTACAACAAAAATTACATCATCTGAAAGAACACGAGTTTACTTCAGATGTATTAAGATGCACAGCTATACTGCAATACAGCAAGATTCTTTACTGAGCTTCTCTCCTTGTCATACCCTGGGTCCTGTGCTGGGTGCAGAGGTCCCATGTGGAATTTAGACAATGTGTAAGTGGTGCCTCTGTGTGTTTCTTTGAATTCAGGACTGTCAGAAAGTCAGTGTGTCCTTTTCAGGCTTTTTGCACCAGGGATTTGAGGTTAAGCTCCAAAGGGAGTTTTACCAATAGATCTTGAAGGCTGTATGAGATTCTTGCCCAGGCTGCAAAGTCCTTAAGGCCAATTCTCAGCCTGAAATGTTTTTATCCTCACAGGTTTTAAAAAGGGCTGTGTTGGCTCAAGCATCTCCCTTACAGGTCTTAAACAGTGTTGCATAAAACCTAAAACAGATCTGCTCACAGAGCAAAAAGGTCTTCTGGAGATGAAGTTTCTGATTTTAAGTAGTGGTTACTGACCCTCCCAGTCAAGTTACAATTTCTTTATTAGCAAACAAAGACTAAAAGTTCATTTTTAACTTTTCAACACCCTTGCTTTTCTGGTGTCTGTAAAGACAGCATGTTCCATTACCAGGTTTGTAGCAGAGGCACTAAAAACTCTGGTTCACTGATTTACAACTATCATAATGCCATTCCCTATAGAAATCTGCTGCAGATGTTTACAGAAACAAGTATTTTCTGGAAGTGTATACATAGATACTGAAGTATCATGACAGTACACCCACAGTTAGTGCAAAATAAACTCTGGTGACATGACACATTGGCAAAATGTCCAAGCCTACAATGACTGCTGCACACCTACAAGCTGTTCAAGTTATGGACTCCCATGATGCCGAAGCTGTGTGGACCATCCTTTCCCAACACCTCAGCCTTCGAAGCCAGCCCCACGGTGACACATTGAGGGTGACATGTGTGACCCCTCTGCTAGAGCTTCAGAAGAGTGTGGCAGGCCATGCTCTTTAGGGATTTGAGGAGGAGCTGAGAAACCCTTCAGAAAAATTAATGGCACATCCCTCTGGGCCCACAGCAGGAAGGTAAAATGGGACTTGGCCTCGCCTGCTGTCACAGTCATAGCTCAGTCCTGGTACTTCCTGTGTCTGGACATGCAGTCTGAGCTGCCACGTGCTCCTTGCTCTTCTCCACCACCACATCAGGGATCCTGCACGGCTAACAGGGAAGGCACACTTTGGCTTCTGCCTAAACACTGTCTCATTCCTAATCAGTGCAGATGAGCTCAGAGGTCTGCAGTTAGACAGCTGTAGGTTTCCTCTGCGCTAGTCAAAAAAAATTTCATGCCTAGCATGTAAGACAGGCCAGATTTAAGCTACATATTTTCTACAGATTTTTTTTTCTGAGGAAACATTTGGCCTCTTAACTCTGCACGTTGCTGTATGCGTGGAATTTGGTGATACCTCCTGCATGTAGCCTCTTTAGGTCCTCTCAGTTGGCTTTGTGCAAGTATCTGAATCATCGAACAACTTTGTACAATTTGGGCCTGGTACAAAGCCAGTTTAAATCAATGCTAAAGCAAACCAGGCCTCTATATACTCTGCTTCAGGCCTCCTTTTCCCATGTCTCAGTTTCTTGGTCCTTCAGAATTTTTGACGTACAAAGTTTTCCTAAAAGGCTGTCTGGTCCTATTCAGTGCCTAGTTTTCAAGGACTCCTTTATCACTTATTTTCCTGACATAGAGGCAGGCAAAATGCTGTGGTTGGTGTGTCCAGAGAATAAAATTAAGTAGGCAGAGGTCACCTACAGAAGTGACCACCTCAACATGGGAGCACCTGGAGGGAAAGACAGCAACCTACAGCTTGACCTCTCCATGATGAAAGCGATCTCGGAAGATCACAGCAGGTTGATTTAGTATTTTCAGAATGCACTCAAGGGTCCAGCCATCTGTGCTGTTCTGTGTCTGGGTGCACTGGGGGCTCCTTCTCCTTGCCTGGATCCCAGCTCCTGTCACCCTGGCCCAGACTGAGCTCCCTGCCATGAAAGGGAGACCAAAGGGTGCTCAGGCAGCAGAGGGGCCCAAAGCAACAGCAGCCTTCACGTGCTATACAGAGACAGCTTTCTTCAAAAATGCAAAACTCTTCAGGGTCCTCTGCACATATACCCTGTACCTTGATGTTGTAGTCAAAAAGATGAAGCCGCCTGGCTTTCCTGGGTGCCCTCGCCTGGGACACGAGCCGCTGACCCACCAAAGGCTACTGCTGGGATGTTTCCAGCCGAGGTGGGGCTGTTCCCGGCGAGTGGTCAGCAACAGGTGCTGCTGGTAAAGGAGGCGAGACAAGACAAAAGATTGCGGGAGGGGGTCTCCCCCGTGCTCTCCTTTATTATGGGGTCAGGGCGCTGGGTGTTCAGAAGGGAGAGAGGAGAAGAAGTCCCAAGGGCTGCCCCCGGGGTGGCCAGTTATATAGGGGGAAGGATAACCAACAGGAGAGGAGACGAGGGGAGGGAACGAGGCTTCAGGGTCCAATTACAACATAGAAGGGGAGGGTACAAAAGACAACAACCAATGATACAGTAAACCTAACAGAAGTCTCTGGAAGAAGGGGAAGGTCCAGAGCCCTGGGCACGCCTCCCTTCCAGAACAGGGGCGGACTTTGTGTCCCTGAATCCTCCCCCAGCAGGAGGAGGCTCCCTCCAAAGAGGCGGAGCTGGGTAGGGAGACAGCAGCCACCAGGGATGGACCCTCCACACCTTGAGGGGCTGTTTTATCTCTAAGTATTGCAATATGGATTTTTTTTTAATCTGTTATTCTACAAAGCATGGTGCGGGAATCAAAAATTTCTAAGGCTTGAAATGCCCTATTCATGTTTTGTCACAGTCATTTGGTGTAAGTTGTGGTAACTCACTCTGGTGTAGATGAAGGGAGTTTATATGCTTGTTCCTGAGGACAAAATTTGATTGCAGCCTTTGTCTTCAGAGGAAGGTTTCTTCATCCGAATCAGTCTCTTTATTGGGGGGCCCTCAGTATGGATTTATGCATGATGTTTTAGTCATTCACATTAAACAGCTCTATCCCAAATCCTTGTAAATAATAATAGTTGTTTAGAGTATAAATGAAGTAGTAAAACTTACATTTTAAGAGCTACTTGGGGTGTAGCCAAAGTACTAAATAAACAAACCTTACATGTTTAACTGTTGACCATACTGAGCTTACTGAGAGGCTGAAAACAAAGGAAAACTTCTCCAGCAAACAAAAATCCATGCTAGGCTAGACAGAGAAAAAGAGGCTGCAAAGTTGCAATAGGGTGAAATAAAGTAGAGACTCAGAAGATAGTTAAAATGCTACTCTTGTCTCTAGCAAGAAACCTGACTACATAGCGGTAAGAATGTCTTTTTATTTCCAGAGCTTACTAGAGCTGTGATAGATGTATATCTGAAATATATTTCTTCTTGTGTGAACAGACTACATATCACTATCATTAACAGTAACTCAGCATGTTTATCACAGTGCACTTCAAGGAGGCAGGAAAACACACAGGTTACTGTTCTAATACTGCAATAAATCATGGAACCATCAACTTACTCATTGTTTTTAGTGTAAATTTCATATTTCACAAGGTTTTTTTCTCCTTAGAAATGGCTTATGCAAAATGTAATAGAAATATATTGGAATGCCCTGCCTGAGTCTTGGTAGCATTTCTACAGATCACTTGAAAGCAAAGAGTATTTCTTCACTCGAATGTGTTATGTTGACTGAATAATGTGTTAGTGCAGTCAAGAATACAGTATTTGTCATCCCTGACACTTTGAGAAGATATTTGCTCAAATACAGTTCAGCCTAGTTCTGCAAAATATTTGTTGCTAGTCTCATATTCACTATTTGTGGGTAAGTTTGGATGCCTCCATTCTTTTTAAATTTGTTCCCTCTAAGCCACTGTTCAGGAGTCTCACTGTTTTCAGCATCCAGATTTCATATCAGTAAGAAGTAATTACCTCCCTGAGAAAATCCCCTTTCGTCCTGATTGAGGCCATGTCACTGCAGCAGAAATGTTATTCAGCAGCCACTGGGCATCCTTGGTGGTGACATCTGTTTGGTTGTCTGGTGAGGGATTGAGGTATAATCAGTCATATAGGTGTTGAATAGTATTGGCTTCCTGACAGACCATCAGAATGGGCATAGAAGCAGTTTAAAAATCAGCCTTTTTGTTTCTGCCACCCAGTGAAGCACTGTGATGTCTGGAGATTGGTTTTACTTACAGTATTGCACAAATCAGGACAAGAAATTACTTCCAAGATGGAAAAACAATATGATAACAGGGGGAAAAAAATTGCTTTGTCTATCAGTTCCTTCTTCACTGATTTGTGAATGGCCAGCTGACTCACCTATGGCATCAGAAACAGTTAAACCTTCCATCTTCTCTAGAATTTCTAAATGGATTACATATTATTGCCTAAGATTTAGATGAAGGTAAGGCAGAGCTTGCAGTTCTATTGTTATCAGTTAGTGAATAAAAGATGAAGATTAGCATGATTAAAGAGAAGTGAAACAGGGGTTCGGCAGTATTAACTGAAGAGAGTAATTCTCCTGGACACTGCTGGGACTGTGTCCGTGACTGAGGACGGAAGAATTATGCTCTAAGGAAAGCAAAAAGCACACCCTGTCTAACCAGTCCCCATGGGGAATGGGAGTGATTACAGGGCATGCTGTTTTCTCTTGTTTTATGGGCATAGGCAGCCACCTGGAAAACATGTGAGGAAACCAATGCAACTGGCATCAAATCTAATGTAACTGAGTTCAGACTAGCAGGTGAAGATTATGGGTTATTGTTTGCAGAGCTGAGAGTGAAAGCAGGGGCATAGCTACTGAGGATTTTTGTCTCAAGGGCAAGACCCACAGTAAAACAAAAGAGTTGATACACTTAATTTTCACTCAGGGAAGATCATATGGATAAAAGAACCTGAAGCAGAGATTTGGTAGTACAGCCTTGGCAGGAAAGCAAGCAAGAGAAATTTGGGGGATTCATCTCACATAACTGTAGGCACTAAACTACAGATGGCTATATTAGAGCAAGTCATCCAGACTCCCCTTAAAGTCAGCAGAAATAAATAGTTGCTTTTAGAGAGTAATTCATCTTAACCTCAAGTAAACAACTAAAATGTCTGTGATTGTGCCCCAGAAGTATCTGTTTCTCTGCTTTAGCCATGCAGCGTTGCTCAGATGAGATTGTGCACTCCATAGATGGAGGTATGGATCATCCCATGAGGTTTCAGAGGGACAGCAGGAACAAGAGACTGACAGGGTGCTGCTCACAGAAGGGGATGCTCCTCCATTCAGCTCTCCATAGGCAGATATGAAGGAAATCTGCAAATAACCCAGCATTTCTCCAGAAACTTTAATTTTCATCACGTCTGCTAGCTATATATAGAGGAAGACAAAACAACAGAAAATCATACAATTCCTTCTTTATTGTTACATAATTTAAAAAAAATATATAAAGATAGCTTGTAAGTATAACAGGCTTTCAGTACACATTTTCCAAAGTTAACACCATTTATTTACATGTATGCTACAGCATTGGCTGTTATAAAAGTGGCTGGATTCAAGCCACAACCCAGAAATAAATGCTTTTGCAGTCAGTTCCAGTGGTTTCACTGCAAGCTTTGCCTAATGAGCTCTCCAGACTTACTGCATGCACCACGCTCAGCTGGGTTGGTGTCCAGATTTTATAGCTGCTGGATTTGAAAAAGTGCAATAAGATCTTAAAGCAGGGAAACTCAACCTACAGCAGATAGCTAGCAGGACATATTTATTGCACAAGTACTCTTAGGATCCATTAGGATCTCCATTAAGACCAGTATATTGGAAAGACTAAAGAAATGGCAGAAGAACTGTTACTTACTTGATGTTATGACCAGCCTAGGCAGTACCATAAAATTCCAGAAATAGAAACATAAATCATAAGAAAGTTATTGTTCTTTTGGTAACAGGAAGCTAAGAAAATGTTTTTCTCACACTGTTTCTGAAGGTGTTTCTGACTATGCAACTTTATGTCAGACAAAACCAAGGTCCTTCAAGTAAAACTACCTGATGATACCATTAAGGAAGATACTATACTTTGCTGACCTTTTGTCTAGCACTTGAGTTTAGATTTAGCTGCTGTATAATACCAGAACATTTTGAGTTATGCAATTCAGATGCATTTTCTGTGGCTGATACAAAGCTTCTGTGAACCATAAAAAACTGGTGAAGCTGACATGACAAGAAAGAAAACTCTTACACTGTACTTTCAGAAAGTTGTACTTCAATGCCCTGTGAATGTTACTTTCCCTTCAGTGTTTGTTTAAAAAAACCAAAACCCTAAGGAAGCTGTGATTCTTTGGGCCTTGTTTCACTAGGTATTTAGCAAGAACTTAAGAACCAAAAGGGCTTTCACTCCTCTATCCCTGTTCTGAGAGAGGCAGTAATGTGAGACAGTTTCAGCCTGAAACAATACTAAAGAACCAGATATTGAGTTTTCTGACTTAAAGGAAACAAGAATATTCTAATATACATTCTGTTCAGAAAGAGAAAGAAAATGCATAACAATGCTTTTTATTGTGCAAACACCAGAAAGGAAAATATCACCCTCTAAATATTCTAATCTTAAAAGGCACACTAGAAATTATGCTCTCCAGCCTTGCCTTCCTTCTTCCCAGCAGACAGATTAGGCCTTGGAGTTCACGCTCAAACTGCTACATTTAAAAGCCAGTCTAATCCCTCACCAATTTATATTTTCAGCTTTCAAAACTTCCTGTGGCCATGACTTTTACAATTCATGTATTGTTTGAAAAAGTACTTCCTTTTGTTAGGTTTAAGTCTACTGTCTAATAACATTTTGTATAACCTGTTGTCAATGTGTTGCCTCTGCAACTTCTGCCTGGCAAAACCTGATTTTATAGACCTCTATTACATTTTCCCTTACTCATTGCTTGAAGAGCCATACTTTATTTAGTCTCTCTTCGCCCCAAAAAGCCATTCAATAATCTGATTTTTATTGCCCTTTTCTGTACTTTTCCATCTCTACTCTATAATTTTTGTAATAGTGGGACCAAAAATGCACATAGAATACAAGAAATGAGTGTGCCATTGATTTCTACAGTCACATAGTAATTTCTGCTCTGCTTTGCTCTTTATTCTTATTCTGACAATTCAGATGATGCTTTTTGCTCTTGTAACTATCAGTAGGCACTGAGCTGACATTTTCCGAGAGCATTCACAATGACTCTGAAATCTCTTTCCTGAGGTTTAATAGGTAATTTAGAAGCTCTTGAAGTATACATCCAGTTAAAATTGTTTTTCTCACATGCACTGAACTTAGCAGCACTGAATTTAATCTAATGTTTAACCACTTGGATGGCTGATATTGTGAGATGTAGCTGTAACTTCTCACAATCCACTTAGGACTGACTTTGCCATCTCACTATCCACCTCACTTTTTACTGCTCCATCTGTAAAAACCATCAATCTCTGTCTAATTTACCAGTGCAGTTAATTTTTTTATTAGCATGGCTTATCTGAAGTCTTGGCATAAATTGCTTCAGGGATTCCTTTAATGTACCTTGTTTTAAATTGTAACTTTTTCATCATTGTGCATGCCTAGTCTTCTGAGACGAGGACAGAAGACCTGTTTGAACATTTTTTCATTCTGTTATTTTTCCTTTTTTTTCCCCCTTCCGCCTCTCTTATTTTAAATCTTGAGTTTCTATTTTATGAGATAGTACCATGAAATATAAAATAATAATATGGGTATAAAATCCATTAATTTTTGAAATGGATTCAGTGTTTAATAAAGAGGAAAGTGAATTAAATAACGATAGACTGCCTGTCAGAGAACAACTAAAAGATCACGCCAGAATGTATTCCATATACTACTTTCTGTACCAAAGTTGTAGAAGTGAAAACAGGCTGCAGCCTACCTCCTAGGCATAACTTCCACTCACAGACAAAAAATTCCTCAGAAGCTGTGCAACTGTACAATTTGCATTTTCTTCATTCTTCACAAGAACAAGCAGCTGCTTGAATTATGGCCTTGGATTTAAAATAGTAAATATATCCAAATTCTCTAGGTATATGATATTTCAAGTCAAAAACCTTCCTGATGCACTAAGCCTTATCTGAAACCTGCATTTCATAGCAAATCAAAATTTGCAGGAGCTTTACAAAATTGAAATGTTCCTTGTTTTCTGTTCTCACTGCTGTTCTCTCCTTGTCAGCTCTGGAGAAATTTTAAAAACTTCTGTCTCCTTGATTCTGATGTAGATTATGGAGTGGGAGGTTTTGGTACTACAAAAACAAAGTCATTGCTTGCCTACACTATAATGAAAGCTACTGCATGAAACATGACTATCATAAGTGATGATGGCATTATCTAAAGCATTCGGGTTTATATTTGATTTTAGTGACTGTGATGGTTATAAAATAAAGAGTTCAATTCTAATGATATGTATGCATTCACTGGGGAAAAAACTGTCTGCACTGTCATTTCTGAATTAAGTATGAATTGTTATGGCTATGAATTGTTGGCCCTCATACTCTTCTGGCTGGGCAAATCAAGAGTAACGCCAGAGAAATCCATGAAACCAATATAATTCTAATTTCTCTCTCTGTTCATGCATATTCCCCTTCCTGTTGAGTTTTGCTTCTTTTCTCAATTTTACTCCTCACTCCAATTTGGCTTGGGACAATTTTGTTCACCTATAACTAACAAAGCCAAATCATCTCAAGTATTTCAAGGGAAAATACATGCAACAGTACATCAAGAAGAAAGAGCAGTCTCATATAGGGTAAAGCAGATCTATATTTCATTCTGCTCCAAACGGCCATCCTCTACAAATGGCATCATCCAACTGGGACTGAGTTTTACACAGGATAGATTCTATATCTACCCTGTCCAGTAATGACTCTTTTTTTTCAACATTGGTGATAAAGTTTGTAGAGAACATTTTCAAATGTTCCTGCACTGTGAACATCATGTTTTTAACAGCAGAGATCTTTGCTCTTAATTTGTTCCTGCATGTGGCCCTAATCTCATGGTGCTCGTCTCTTTCACTGTCTCTTTTTTCAGGTTATCACACTCAGTGTTTTTCTTGAAGCTCCGGTTCCTGCGTTATGCTGCTATAGGAAGATATCATCTTTGTGTAAATGAAAAAAGAACAATTTTTTTTATCTGTCATACTTACAAAGAAGAGATGGAAACATTACTCAGGTACATCTTAAAACATCAAAACTCACAACTCTTTTAGAAAGTCAGCAGGTTTTAGAAACATAATTATAAAGCAAATTTCATAATTTCAAGAAGAGGGTGAAGATATTGAAAGAGGTCCTTGGACCTGATTACAAACTTAGCAACTGCACTGTCAACCATCCAGAATTTTCCAGCGTTTTACTTCCTTCCCTAAAGGGACTCTAATGCCAAACCTACTGGTTTCTAAGCAAGGATGAATACAGGGAAGTTCTGAGCTTTAACCCACAATTTTATTACAAGATTCTAAATGTTAAGCTTCTTAATGGACACAAAAGCTCTCACACTACTGTATGAAGTGCTTTGTTTTATCCTTCCACTCTAGAGCACAAAAACTTATTTTTTAGAAGATAAGAAACACAGAGGGCATTTTTCATCAGATCAAAAGAATTGAAATACTTTATACTGTCACTCCTCTGTCTGTTGAAGTTTGTCTGTGGCACTTCAGAGTCTTTTATAGGGTGTTTTTACTTTATTCTGTAGTGGGATAGCTTCCCAAAATGTCCTTCCATTTTTCCATTTAAGAGATGCGTGGGATGAGTAGATTTTGTAGCTGCTAAAGCTATTGTTTTCCTGGATGTGGATTATATTTTGTTGCCTATAAGGAGGCAGTCATGAAAAGAGATAATATCATCACTTAATATTTATGAATGGATAGTTTTCTTTTAATGGGGAAATCGATACTTGTCCCTAGAACAGTTTGCTTTACTTCCAAAACGGAACAATGAGTAGGATTGCCAGAGAGATTTTCAGATTCCATAAATGAAAAATGTCTGCTTATTAGCTCTTTTTTTTATCTAGCTTTTTGAATCTTGTTCTTGAGCCAGTTACAGAGTATTCAAGAGAGGTTATTCAGTAAGCCTCTAGTTCTATCGTATTCTCCTTTGTTGTGCAATTCATTTAAAGACCTATTCCATATTTCACTGAAGGTTATACACATAGATGTGGTTATGGATATGTGCATCTGTGTGTGTTTATTTATGGAATCGTCAGCCTACAGAGAATTGCCTGTGACGTACACAGATTTATTTATCTGGTTATTTGGAGCATCATTTCAAAATAATTGCCAGGTGAGATTGAGATTTTATTGCTAGTCCTCTCTATTTCACAGCTTTGCTGAAGTGGTTTAATTATCAGCTATTAGAGGTGATAATTCATGCACCAAATCTGAAGGGAGCTTTAAAAAAAAACACAACAAAACCCTCAGTGTGCCTTCAATGTTAGAGGGAAGAGTTCTGTTTGCTATTTAAACCCCTTAAATTTGCTTTTGCCATAGCAATAAGCCATGGTGTAGTACTGCCTCTTTGGGATAGGTTTTTTTTGTCGTTTTGTCCTTCAAGATGTGCTCATTGGCTGTGATTTTGTCGAGGGGCTGGTGGCTGGTGGGCTGAGTGACACCACAAATGGTGCTGCAGTGGAGACACAGGCTCACTGCTGATGGCTCACAGTCCCCCCAGCCCTCCAGCCCAGGGGCAGAGCTTGCTGCTGCCAGTGCCTGGTAAAGCACTGGCTGTGCCCTACTAGGGCTGGATACAGGGCTGATGCTTGGGCTCATCACTGGTGGATACATGCAAAGTGCTGACCCTTAAACTCTCCTTCAAAGGTAAAGTATCTGAGCAAGGTGTTTAGCTGGAGCCGTTGGATATAGGGATAAAACACAGGAAATGGCACCCCCATGGGAACGAAATCATGAGGAATATACAAAAGAGCAGAAATATACCTGTACTGTGAAAATTCTGAAATCATGGTATCAGTAGCTATGTTAGTCTGATGTTTATGAAGTTAAAAATAATGTCATAATCTTACAGACATCATCTACGTCTGATGTGAGTTAGTGATAACATCAACACTGATAGGCTAATACATGTGAATAACTACCTTTTCTTTTTTTCTTTTCTTTTTTTTTCCCCAAACAAAGCTAAATGTCTTTGAATCCAAGGGTCCTCAAACCAGGATGGTTCAGGTTTTCTTGGTTTTCTTTTGTTTGTTTTATAAAGCTGTATGTACTCTGAAAATGTGCTCTCTATTTTCCTTCCTTGTTCCTGTCTTGTATTCTTTCCCAGCTTTTCTCTATTTACAAAACAAATAGAAAATCTGTTTTGAGACCTAAGGAGCCAGGGTGAAGGTCTTTGGAGATTACAATTACTTCAATTAAAATGTTTTCTCTGTTAAAATAATAATGCTTTTCATGTCTTACCCAGAGAAAAGTTGGTGTTTTTTCTCTGTCATAAGCATTTTGATATAACCTTATATAAGCATATAAAGTAATCAAATTATCACTATGTTTAAAATCTTAAAATTCTTAATTAATTTTAAATTAAATAACTTCAATTCTAAGCATCCATTAGAAATAAATAATTCTCAGACATTGTTCCCTTATTTGTGCTGACATTTCAAATATTAAAAAAAAAAGTCCTGAATTAAGGAGAGAAAGAACACTAAAACAAGACCAAGAAGTAGAAAATCAGAAATAGTTTACACTTACAGAATAAAATATTTTAATTAGTAAAAATAAGATAAAAAATCACATAGGAAGAATAGAATTAAAAAGATACATAAAAAGGAATATATGATAACAGTATTATTTATGTTAAAAAGGAAAGTAATTAAAATAAGAAAGCCAGGAAGTTCACATGACTTCAGTTTTAAATGTATTAATATTACATATCAAGAGTTGTTTTTTTTCTAATTATACATATTTCAAACTCTCCATTTCCTCCTGGATTTCTTTGGTTTTTTTCCATCCTAAAATAAAATGACATCTCCTGTCTGAATCAATCTTTTATTACATTGCAAACTATGGTTTAAAACAATATTCCCTATTTCTCAGTTTTTGCGGTCACAGTCAGTGGAACAGTGTGCTGCCATTTATTTGTTCTTCTTACTAGCATTTGAGAGAAAGAGGCTGCACTGAATGCCCTGATACTGCTTCACTGACACCGAGGACTCCATCCTCCTGGAGTGGCAATTGAGGGAACTACTGACAGACCAGAGGAAACACCACAATTGACACATTTCTTCAGTATTATCGAAGACAATGAGGCAAATTATGCCCTTGCCATTAAACATAAATTATGTGCTCTGGATTTTGCTCATATAACAGACCATGGATTTGGCTAAAAACCTTGTCCATAATGGATGATAGTACTCTGAGAGTGTTGTGAAGGGGTAGGGAAAAGGGAAGCAGAGGAAACGTAGAGAATTTTTAGGGTTCTTCTATGGATAAAAATACATTTTTATTGACTCATTTTACCTCAGATGAGTATGTTGGGAGGATTTTTAGTTTAGCTTCTTACTGCAGCAGATGGGGATCCCAGCTGCTTGTTTCTTTCCATCCTGACAATCTGGTTATATCAGTTTTTCTAGCAGCTTGCACGTCGAAGGCTTAATCACAAAGAAAGAGGCTAGAAATATCCTTTCTTTAGAAAACAGAACTGAAGCTAGAAATCAATTTCCACCTTTTCTTCCGAGTGGGTCATTGGTAGTGGTGTTACTCACTAAGGGCACAGGTCAGCTTTGTTAATGGAAGGGTGACCAGAGTATGCCATGGACACCTCACTTCTCATTAAGCAGCCTATAGTCCTCTTCTTCTACAAAATATAGGTGACCATCAGTACGAGAGCTTTCTCATAAGACTGGGACAAGGCAACCTTCGCACCTCTAAGCTGAATGTTGAAATTTTGCTCAGTTTTATAAAATTTAAGGATTTTATTTAATACCATTTGAAGTAATTGGGCAGTGTGAACTTTATGGCTCAGCCTCTGAAACTCTTAACCCAAAAGCTGTAATGACAATTAATTTAAAGGGAGACCTGATATTAAATTGCAACACTGATGGCCATAACTCCCTAACAAATTGTCTTGAGAAACTTTACTTTTGCTCTTAAATGAAGAGGGATTGTTCTGAACCTAATGAGGCAGAGTCTAGATTGTATTGAATCAGGGAGGAAGACGACATGAATTATTGAAGGATTTTGAAGAGTGAAAGAAGAAAGGGGCAGTGAAAAATTTTGAAAAGCTAGATAGTCACATTGAGAATGTTTTCTCTGTCTGGAAAAGGATGCATAAGAAGAAAAAACCCAAACAACTGCAAGACTCTATTTTCATGAAGTTTTGCAGAGCAGAATTTCAAATATTATAGGTAAGGTCTTGAACCCTTCTTCAGCTTCACATTTAAAATGCAGTGAATAGTCTACGGAATGGAATCTTAAAGTTTTGTTTAAAGAAAAGTTTTCCATAAGACCTTTGCAGAAATGGGAGGAAATAAAGCATCAACTGCAGTAAGAGGAAAGATTTGCAATTAAGTCATTTATCAAATGAAACTAAGAAGTCTCTCTCTCTTCCATTACATTCTCTTTTCATGCTAAACAAGACATTCAAACCAAACCTCTTAGAGGAGCTCATGAATTAAAAAAATAAAAAAATTCCAAGTTTTTAAAACATTCAGCTACGATAAAGCATTCAAAGTCTGCTTTTTGGAAGATCTGTGGATTCACTGTCATGAGTTAAATTGACAAAATTTGTTTCTTTTACATGACAAATTCTATATAGTGTTGTGTCTTCTGAAAATATCAGGTGGTAGTTACCTTAGAATAGGCACTCAAGGCTAGTGGAGTTTTTGACCTTTATACCTCTGTGCTGCTGCTGCAGTGTGTTCAGTTCCCCAGCTCTGAGCACTGGCTGGAACTGCAGTCAGAAAGGAGCAGCCCTCTCTCCAGAAAGTGTTTGAATAGTGTGGAGCGTGGGGCCACATATTAAACAACTCTCCATCTCCATAACACTCTGCTTCGTCTTCTCTGAGAGGTATATTGGGCTTTAACTGGATGAATGTTACTGCTACGAGTGCAGAGCGAGTGCTAATTCCTGAGGGGGCTGTTGGTAGCCTCTTTAGAGCTGTAGTAAATAATGACTAAGTCCATGAATTACACAGAGTTAATGCACTGAGGCTTGTGTTCTCTCTATGCCTTGTCTTGCATTGTAGCTGCTCTGCTATTTACTGTACTGCTCTGCAGTTTCAAACAATGTTTAGGCAATCTTTGGCCATGAAGAGTCTCACAAGTGCTCTCCTCCGTTTGCTGAACCCCAAAGTGTGGACTGTTGCCCAAAATTTGACAAAACTATTCAACGTCCTTTACTTTTTCAGCCTGGGAAAAAATCCCATGGGAGCTGCTTTGCAGCAGAGCCAAGGTTGGTTTTCTTGTGCTATTTCACCACTTCCAGTTCTAACCTGAAGTGGGAAACATGTTGGTGCATGAAAATTTGAAGATGATTTCCTAACACCTTCTCACTAGCAAAAAGGTGCAGTCTGAGCTCAGATCAGATTCCAACTGCTCTGCTCATTTATCTTAGTGAAAGATTTGTCTCTTCTTCTAGGGTGATAAATCCCAACAAAGAACAACACAGTCTCCAAACGCAGTTACCTACCTGTGGAGTGGGAATCACTGTACCTAATTTTATCAGTTTTCTTCTCCAGGTTGTCCAAGTTCCATCTGCAGGCAAAGGAGAGAGAGGAGCATTTCTAAAGGCTGATTCATCCCATCCTGACTGTTTAAAGCAGGTGAGTAAATTGGCGTCTGGATGTGCCTGCCACTTGCTTTTTCTCCCTGCACAAGCTCTAGAGGGAACCTAGATAATCAGTTTAGACTAGACAATTTTTAGATGAATGAAGATAAGTTTGATGACTCTTATCCTCAGGTGTGCATCTGTGTGAGAGAAAAAGCATAGGTAGTGGGAGAGATAAGAGATGGGCACAGTTTAAACACAGAGTGAGAGTTATCTTACAGTCTTTATGCATTTGCTTATCTAGTGTCTGTGTGTGGTTTTGTTTTTGTGATTTTCTTTTGCTCCAGGATAACCACAAAAAGGGGTTGCAGAGCAAGTGACGTTTCTGATCAGCAACAGGTTACACTGCCAGCCATTGGATACTGCTGAATATCCACCCAGAGGATCACCAACTTCTTGGAAATCTCATGAGCAATACTTCAAAGCACAGACTGGCATCGTGTTGCATGGCGCCTTAAGGGTTCAAATAGTTTGGAAGTGAAATTGCTTCCATGGTTTCTGTGATTTGCATGTGAAATTGATTTTATTGGATTTATTTGATCAGGAGGTACAAGTGTTTCCCCAAGGAGTATAAATAAACATGTTACTAGACTCTGAGTAGATGTGATGAACCACAAATTCTGGAAGCGGTGGCTGAATGTTAGCAAATTTTACATAACTGCAGTTATTTTATAAGGTTTTGATTTCCTGTATCAGTTCATGTTAGAGAAAGACAAAACACTTTGAAAGGACAAATTGAATGAAATTCGGGTGGATGCCAAACCCCATCATTTTCAGAAGTACATTCCTGGCTTTGAAATCTATTAATATTTTGTGCCTGAAACCTAGAGATATTGCTTCCTCTGAGTGATTAATAATTTTCTTTGAAATGTTAACATTTATTATTTATCACTGATCCCCATTTAAAAAGCCATTTTTCTCCTTCAGTTATGACAGTGGAAAGCTCAAATCTATTAGGGCGAAGCCTGTAGTGCTCAGGAGCTTTAATTGCTCGGCTGTGGCCTGTACCCCCCTCGCAAGGCAGTGTCTCTGTGCAGACTAAATGAAGCACTACAAGCTGCTGCTGATGGCCCGTGTGGCCTCAGTGACCTGCAAGACACTGTGTGGGGATGTCACGCCTCCTGAAGTGAACTAGGTCATCCTTAGCATGTCACCTCCTCACCAGCATACAGTTTCTGTTATGCCTCTCATGACCATGTTATTAGCTTAAAGGTCCTGAAAATTAAGCATCTTTTTCCCTTCACATTTTATAGAACAGATAATGGGAACTTCAAATGCCCACTTGTTGTGGGTTCTCATGGTGTCCCTGTGGCTTCATCTTTCTTTAAAGCCCATCAGCTCTCCTGGAGCTGCAAGGAGAGGCCAATCTCAGAGCTCACTTTCAAGCAGACCTTGCTTCCAATGGCAGAAAAATAAGTAGAGCATCATTCTTATACAAAGGAATTTATCTCACCTAAATTTAAGTGGCAAAAATTATGTCCCAACCTGTCACCCAGATCCTCTTATGGTCAGTGGAGAAGGACATGCTCTTCCACAGGTTGATTTAGTGAGACAAGTCCTGTTCTTGTTTCTTTGTCAAAAAAATTGTATTCCAATTTTTGAGATAGGAGTAATTATTTTTAATCATAGCTGTCTACCAGCTCTATGTGCAGGATGATAAACTGATGACAACCACTATGAAACAAATTAATCAGCCCAGTGTTAGTTCTTATATATGAGTTTGTTCCAAGGAGGAGCCAGAGTTTCCAAAGTTTCAGTGCTACACAAGTTCTTCAATAAAATATACAGAACTAAAGCACAGGTAATTAGAATATAAATTATCTCACTGTTTAATATTCAAGCTGAAATATTTTCTTTTGTTTGGATTTCCAGTTTAGGGGGAAAATTACTATTATCTGCAAAGTCCAAAATCAAGGATAATGTAGCAGGCAAAGGAAAAAATTCTACAATAAAAAGTTGATACAGTAATTTAATTAGGAGAATTTTGGTTTGGAGAAGTTCTATTAGCTGCATATTTGTTCTGTTCACATAAACATACAAAAACTCAAGAAAATAGTCTTATTAGCCAGAATGGAGACACCTCACATCACAATTGGTATTACTCCCTGTGGTTGTTACAGTCTTTAATTGGTGTATGTAATTTCAGTTGCTGTGGTAACAGCAACTTAGAATTTCCAGACTTCTGTGTGTTTAAAATCTCAACCTAAAAATCAGAGTTCTCTTTAGAAAAACATCTAAAGCAAAAAGAAGACAAATGAAAGTGATGAGCATAGAAATTTCACAAGTATTTATCAATTTGCTCTAATCTCCAGAAGCAAAATTAAACAGTGTAACTCCATGATTTTCATTAAGGGTTTTTTTGTGCATGGAATTCCCAGACAGAAAGCAAACTTCATAACAACAAAATGGGAGTTTTGCCCCTATTCACAACAATAAATTTGATGGTTTCACTGATTCCAGTGAATTTGCTTGCCTTGCAGAGTCTTGACCTTTACCCAAGAAGTGGAAAAGAACTCCTCCCTCATATCAGCTGAAGGTAATTGTGGCTGCTCAGGTCTCAGGCCATGCCAGGTCATAGGTACCATGCTGTAAATCACTAACTGTGGTCTGTATATATCTGGAGTTTTTCTGACTAATTATTGCTTTGAACTAGAAGCATTCACGGTTTTTTATTTTGTTATTCTCCTTTAAATTATTCCTTCTAGTTTTCCCTTTCTGTGCCATGCAACATTTTTGAAGAGTAGACTGCTTGTCTGCTGGAAATGCTTGTGAGGAACAGGGTCCATGACACTGCTTTTTCATACTCCTGTGGCTATCTGCCTAAAGCCATGTGCTCTTTCTCACCTTAAACCTCATTTCTAAGATTTTGAGGGTCTTTGCCATATCCATCACAAAATGTTCTGCTCCCCGACTAGAATTTTGAGACACCATGGATGTGAAAAACAAATGTCTTTTATCTTTACAGAAAGGCATTAATCTTATGGTGGTCTTTGCTCACCTTCAGCTCCAGCATTGCCTCATCCATCAAACTCTTACTGACCCTCATGTTTAAAAGCAAAACCCACAGAAAACTAATCATCAGCAAAACCCTCTCTGAGAAACAGAATGACATGAGCCTCACAGAGCCACTGGAAAACAAGCTCGTTGCTTTTGCTGAGTTTCATCTATACTTAGCATTTTTGCCATGACTAATCCATTCTTTCAGTCTAAATTTGCCATGGCAATATGACACGCCTGGATCTTTATACTGAACACCAAACACAGCTAAACCCTTCACACGTGCTATCAGGGAGCTGCTTGCTTTCAGCACCAGAAAGGTCATGCCAGAATGGTCAGAATACAGAACAGCTTAGGATAGAAGGAAGTGACATATTGTTATGCAGAATTCACCCTTTTCACTTGTGTATGAAATTACGATGTCTATATGCATCAGTCTCTAAAATAAGACCAAACCATATGGAGAGATTTTAACCTCCCTCCCATAGCAAAATTGCATTACACTATTGTAATTCTCATCTTCTTTTAACTCTTGCAGTCACTACAGTTACGTGCACTCTCTGCAGTGGGTTTTCTTCCTATAGCTTAGCTGAGTTTTCAGTCTCACACACATTTCTACAAGAATAATATCACATCATACTCCTTAAACTTGAACCAGCAAACAACAGAAGGAAGATAATGTTTAACGTCTTACACACCCATGATAGAAAATGAGAAAAAAAAAAAAGAATAAATGTGGTTATTTGGCTTTCCATCTGTTCTATTTTTCCACAAAAATGAAAACCATGATCCTGGACACTGCTGTGGTTGCTTGATTTGTCATATGTTCCCAGTTTTTGTGAGAGAAGGCAAAGTACAAATGAAGTTCATTAGGCTCTCTCCTTTGAGCAGTCAATTTCTGCTCAGACTATGGAGAAAAGAGCTCTTCTCCTAATATGTAGCAGAATACGCAAGCCAGACTTTTGCAATGTGTAGAACTTTGGACTTTCTTTATGACCTTTCTCTTGATTAAGCTTCTGTGATGATAATGAGAGAATAAATCACCTCTGTTAATTATGAAGTACAAGATCAACTGCTTAGCTTGTACAGAAACACAGAACAAGAGCACAGCCTAATGTTTCCTGTGCCTTGGAGACACTGTCAGCTTCCACCAGGACTGTGTGTGTTGGCAGCAAACCTTTATGGGATGTACTGTGCTCCTTCATGAGGAACCCACCTTTCCCTATTTGCTGCTGGGGGTTGCACTCACATCTTGTGATAGCTTGGAAAATGTACAGCACCTTTAAAACATGCTGTCACAGATGGTTCCTTGGACAAGTCTCCTGCCCTGGCTCACAAGCAGAGGAGAAATTTATGCTTCCTACATTTTTCCTATAGCTGCTCAGCAGAGGTTAGGACAGAGCCCCAGGCATGTTCTAAAGCTTCACTAATGTTTTCCATATCTGCAGAAATAGGGCCAAGTCCAAGTCCCTTAGCAGTCTATGGTGAAACTCACTTTGAGTATTGGGACAGATACTTGGCCTATGTTTCTCAGTTTGTGTTATTTTATCTGGTAGTGCCTTGTGCTTGAGGAATAAACCATTAAGACTGGATTTATATATCCCCTAAGAAAGAATGAGAAGTAACTTAGATTATAGAGAAAAAGGAGGGAAAAAAGGAAATGAAGCTCCAAAACATTTTATCACGGTACTGACAGCCTGCAGAGGAGAGAAATGGGGTAGCTGTGTTGTGCTCTCAGTCCTGGAGGAGCTGGTGAGGGAATTTGAGCATTAGGCTTGGCAGGGCTGCTCTGCATTGCTGCGAGGCAGGGTGGAGTATCCTGCACTGGGTCACACGGTGAGCAGGACAAACTTGTAAACTTCTTCCTCCTTCAGAACATACCAAACCAGTGAAAGCATGCACAGCCTTAAGCTCAACTGCCCATGGCAGTGAAATACTTTCTGTGATAGCTTGCTTTGCATTTGTCATTTGTATTTCCTTTCCCAATGGTTTCAACTTAAAAAAAAAAATTATTACCTCTATTTAGATTGCATAGTGTGCAATTTTATCAATCCCTCTTCTCAAGGGTGTAGGAGAATTGATAAGGTCCAACTTAACTGACCTTCTGCTGTAAGATATTGAAACTGGGGTCATACCTGTGCACCAGAGCAGCAAGGCCAAGGACAAAGTCAAAGCTGCAGGACAGAGAGCTGGTGAATCAGGAGGAGTGATTTTGGGGCTGCCAGTGTCCCTCTCCCTAGTGGCTTCCCTGAAAGCTACAAAGTGTGGTTTTTTTCCCATAAAGGACCCTACATTCCTTCACATCTTGATTAAAGTACTGCAAATTGGGCTAAGGTGTGTGTATGTTGGGGCTGTGGTTTGGCTTTGGCTTTTTGCTTGCATGGATTTATCTTCTGTTTGGAGCTGCATGAGCTCACTCAGTGCAAATCCTGTTCTAAGAGGTGGTTGCCAGGAATACAGGAGAGGGTGTCTGCTACTCTTAGGATTGATTTGTTACCTTCATTTGCCCAAATAGTCAATACTATCACCCAAGTCAATGATGATGCAGAGGAAACTAGGAAAATAATTTTTAGGGTTTTTAGAATGTGATCAAGTTATCATAAGCCTCAAGATGACTGGTTCTTCCAAAAGCATTTTTTGGGCTTGGCTTGTGACTCTGTCCTGGCTCAGGGAGGGAAGTCTGCCCAATGCATAAGGGCCTGTCAGGACAGGAGGTATCTCGAGCCACTGGGGAAGGTGTCCAAGGATGGAAGTTGTGTGGCCACGGACCCATAGAGCACTGCCCAACCCTGAACTGCAGCTCCTCTGTCTTTGCTAAGTTTCTATCACCATTACTGTCAGACTGTCCAAGTACTTCAGTTAGATCTATGTGGGCTGAAAAGTATGTGAGTCTTTCCCCCTCTTTCTTTAAGTGTGCATGTTATTTTGCGTTCCTGTTAGAGAAGGCAGATGGAAAGATTTACGCCTTGCACTTGAAGCTGAATGTGTTGACGTTTACTGTAGACCTTAGAGACTTTATGTGTCTCGACTGTCTCAGACTAAGCTTCAAGAAGTCCTTGCCCAGACAATCTCTGCCTCCTCAGAGAAAGTTCCGCTCCATTAGGACAATGGAGCTGATGCCAGATTGGAGCTGTCTTTTTCTCTGGTTTGTACCGAAAAAACGCCATAAATGAAGTCAGTATGCTCAGAATCAACCCTGCATATCCCATTTAACAGAATCATAGAAATTTAGACTGTTTGGGGTTGGAAAGAACCTTAAAGATCATCTGGTTCCAACACCCTTCAATGGACACCATCCACTAGAACAGGCTGCTCAAAACTCCATCCTGCCTGGCCTTGAACACTTCCAGGGATGGAACATCAAAATTTCTCTGTTCCGATGTCTCATCACCCTCACAGTAAAGAATTTTTTCTTAGTATCTAATAAAAACCTACCATCTTTCAATTTAAAGCCATTCCCCCTTGTCCTATCACTGCATACCCTTGTTTAAATTCCCTCTCCAGCTCTCTCATACTCTCTCTTTAGGTATTGGAAGGTGCTGTAAGGTCTCCCTGAAGCCTTCTCTTCCCCAGACTGGACACCCCAGGTGTCTCAGTCTGTCTTCTTTGGAGAGGTGTTCCAGTGATCATCCTCATGGCTCTCCTCTGGACTCACTCCAGCAGGTGAGTTGTACCTCCTGTACCGAAGGCTTCAGACCTGGACACAGCACTCCAGGCTGGGTCTCAGCAGAGCAGAGCAGAGCAGAGGGGCAGAATCATCTCCCTCAACCTGCTGGTCACTGTCCTTTGATGCAGCCCAGGATACATCTGGCTTTCTGGGCCGTGAGTGCACACTGCTGAGTCATGTCCAACCCCCTCGTCCACCCATACCTACCCCAAATTTCAGAGCTTCCCTCAATCCATTCTCTTCCAGCCTGATTTTGGGCTTGGGATTACCCTGACCCAGGTGCAGCATCTTGCACTTGGTCTTGTTGAGCTTCATGAGGTTCACATGGGGCTACCTACTGGGAGGCTGCTAATGGTAATAGAGATTTTCTCTCCTCTCTCTACTGATGTCCTATATCCCAGCAATGCCATTTTTACTGTGGCTGGTATTTGCATGAAACCAGCAGATTTCCTTGCATCAGGTACTTCTGTTACGAGTTGAAGGCAGGCAGGGGTATCAGTTGTTGAGATTTTCTTATCCCATTTGTGATTTTGTTTTGTAATATGTGTTTCTCTAAACAAGCAGAGAGTTTAATTTTCATATGTGAAAAGATTTACTACCTACAATATTGCATTGAAGTAGTAATATTTTTTGACCTCTCTTGGAGTGAAGTATTTTAGTTCATATTTTTAAAGACTGTTAGAGAGTCAGAAATCATGGCAATAAAATAAAGCTGTTTATTAGTCAGAGCAGAATGTTATTAATAGGAATATATTACGGATAAGGGAATAATTCAGTCACTGTACTAACTAAACGTGCCTGTGTCAAGGGCAGGACTGAGGTGAGGTATCTTTTCTTTTATGTCATGTTGGTTGTGAACCTGTATACAGCAATCTTGAAACAGGAGTCTATATTGCCTGTGAAGTCAAACATGGAAATGGGCACAGAGATGGGAATTGGTATCATATTATGCAGCCATGCTGCAGTCTTTTCAAGAAAGGCTGCTTTTGTAGTATTAAATATAAGTCAGCCACAGCTTATCTTCTGCTCCTTAGGGCAAATAGCCCAATGCAATTTGTCTGCATGGCTGGCACTTTGGCTGTGTCAAAATTCAGTGGCCACTGAGTTCCTTTCCTGGGCCTCAGGCTCCCCACTGCCCTCCCCTTCCCCCAGAGTCAACTGGGCCAAAACCCGGGTCAGGGCAGCACCAGCCCCAGAGAGCCAGGGACGGCTTTGTGACAGCCTCTCCTGGACCCTTGGCCCTCTTCCCTGTGCTGATATAATTATTCTTGAACTTTCCAAAGCAGTAGATATTGATTTCTGCATTTGTTTGCTATTTAGAAATAAAAGGGCCACTGAGTATGGGCTTCATTTGCATCCTCTTTTGCATCATTGGTGTCAGTCTACATATTTTATCTTGACATTCAACATGTAGATTCTTATATAATGTAGGTTAATTTATGCTCTGGAATTTACTTTCAGCCACAGCTCTATGATATGTATTTACAAGAGGCACTTTTCTAAATTTAAATGTCCTCCTGTAATGTGTGTAGTGAGAGGGAGATGGACACAAAGAGTCCTTAGGAGTAAGTAAAAATAAGAAAAATTGGAATTTTCCTCCAGAATAATGGTCTGAATGAGTTTATCCTTCCCCATCAGCATAACAGAAAGCATAGGAAGATTGACCTGGTTGGCTGAGGTTAACCACACATGTCTTGGGATGCTGAGCATCCCTTATAGTTGCTTTCTCTGAGATTAGATTCACAGTTAGAATAATTACTGTTTAGTCACATTTTGTGTATCATATTTCACATTAATGTTATTTTGCACTTATTGGGTCACATTGCCAAAATTAATTAATAAACCACAGTTCACAGCCTGTCATCTCATGTGCAGCTCCAGCTGGACTGCTCTCTTCTGACACTTGCCTTTGGAATGTGTAGTGTCCTAGTGTAAACAAATGAGGTTACTTATGTGAAAAAAATGCTCCCCAAAGGGAAGAAAAGGTTCACAGTCAGACTTTTAGTTTATTGTACATGTTAAAATCTGATTATTAGAGATACTTCTACCTGAATTAAGGTGCAAATGAGACCATATGCTGAAGTCAATAGTATGGATTTTATTTAAGAGTAATGTGGGATAGAGGTAGAAAGAAATAGAAAAGAGGGCAGAGAGGGGGGAAAAGAGAGCAAGAGAGAGACAGACCAAGCAGAAAGATAGCACTGCAAGAATCCAGACGGCATCCTGTTGGTCCTCTTTACCCTGCCTTCCTGGGGTCCTGCAACACAGAGTTCAATGGGTTAATATACATTCTGGTACGGGGGAGCACCCAAGCACCTCCCCTGGACAGGAGAGTTCTACATTGTCTTTTGCAACACTGTGGATCTTGCACAGTTCTCTGGTGGAAGGCCTCAGAAATTAGTCTGGGGAGGTTTGGGGGTCTCTGATGGTTTATGACACCTTCTGAGACAGGACACATCAGCATAGTTGAGCCAGTTGTGCCCCATCAGGAGGGATGAATACCCTCAAGCCTACCTGTGAATGTGAGTGTCCCTGGTGTACTGGGATGGGGGGAGTGTGAGGAGGAGTTTTACAGCTGAGCCAGTTGTTTAAGGGAGGATAATTGGCATGATAAAAAAGCACCATCCTGCCTCTGCAGGGTTTGCTTCTTATCTGGCTCAAAACCCAACTTGTAACTTCCAGGGGTGGGATTGTAGACCAAAGGCTTCACCACCACGCACCCAAAAGCTCTCCTTGTTCCCCTCAGCTGGGTGGGGGGAGAGTGTGCAAACCTGGCCTTATCAAATGGTTGACTGTTTTGATTCATTAATTCTTAACATTTCTGTCTCTCACAGTCCAAATTCCCAGAATCCAGCAGGCATATTTTGTAGGGGGTGAGCTTCGGTGGTAGCAGCTGAGCAGTTGCTCCTTTTCATACTTTGCTACTGCAGGCAAAGTCCTTTGGTGATCCTAACGGTGTGTGAGGCAGTTGTGATCTTTAAGTCTCTTACAACATGCTTGGAGCTAAGTACATTGCTGAAGAGAAAGCATCTTTTTCTCTTTTACTGCAAAATGTCTAACTGTAAGATATTTAATTTTATACCCTCTAGGCCATTTATGCATGTAGCAAAATTATTTAGGAAAAGTTTGTAAATCTGAATGTGACCCATAAAGCAAAATTATAGCAGTGATTCTGGCAGCAGGAGAAGTATTTCCAAGGGTGTTTCACACACTTCATACAATGCTATTTTAACTGTGTTTGATTAGACGGATTAAATCTCTTCTTTCTCTAAGAAGAAAGGTGTGACATGATACATGGAGGGCGACACAGTTCATTCAATGTGACAGCTCAGCCCTCAGGTGAGGGAGAGGATATTGTTCAAGCCAATGTTAGATATGAAGCTGCATCTCTAAACTGCATCACTAAAATTTCCCATGGTGGTATCACAGAGAAGATAACCAGCTCAATAAGGCTGCATAACCTTCTCCACCATATCACCTTTGACATTACTGACATAACTGGATGTCAGCCACGGAGTCGATTCTTGAAGTTTCTCTGCATATGCACACATGGGATTCCTGTGTCTTTTTTTATCTGAACACTACTTGCATTACGAGTCTTATGAAATCTTGTGGATTCCGAAGTGCTGCAGTTAATAGGATTAATAAAGACTGCCACGAAATTGACATTTTTTACTGACTCAAAACCAGTTTTATAGATTTCCACTTTATTTTTATGTCTGGCACTTTCCACGGCATGATGGATAATGCTACAGTGACAGTAAATAGAGTTGACAGTAGAAAGTCTCCTCATGGAAAGCGCAGGTTTTTTTGAACGGCTCATCTGTTGGATATCTCTGCAGAATTGACTCCAGCTGGTTAATGTCTTCACACTATAACCAGAGGGTCATGTGGACTGTGATTTTACCTTGCAGGTTTAGCCAACACAGAATCACAAGGCTTGTGCAAAAGTGATGTTTATTGCAGTCCTCTGAAGAATTTTCACTACATTCTGACTTTGTGGGGCTTTTGACTTCAAAATTACTTTCCAGTAGTTATCCATAATGGTTGCAGGTGTTTCATTTGAGTCAGCTGCAAACCAAAGAAAGAAGTCAGTTACAGAGAATAAAGAGATTCTGCTATTGAGCAATAAAATAATAATAAAAACTGACTCATATGGTAGAAGCTGCCCAACTTAACTGATTTTACAGAAAGACTTTGCAATTGCCAGCCACATTGTAATGTATTGTCTGTATCCAGGTGTTTGGGTATCACAGTAATGTGTGCTTTGGAAATACAGAAAATTTGTATTAATTAGCAGTGCAAATAGATGATGGGAAAAAACTCTCAAGAATATTTTTTCAGTAATCCCATTCCTTAGGAGGTGCTGAGGGACTGCCTGGATCAGTCTACATGGGAAATTGTAACTACCATGACCATGGAGAGCTAAAGCTTAAAATTTGCAGAATAATAGATTGCAGACAAACTTGAGAAAGTGCTTATTTGTTCCTTATGGAATGATGGTTTAGCCAAAAGGTCCTGGGAATAAATATTTATACTCATCTTTTTTACAGGTGATTTTGTCCCAGCAGACAGGGAGCCACCTGATGCTATCCCAAGGCTTGTATTAAAACACAGTGGAGGGAAGTTCAGTGTATTGATATGTAAAAATGATTAGCCAACACTAAGGAGATTCACCTTACTGGATCTGCTGCATTTTGCAAAGTTCAGCTTTTGACCTTTTCAGTGTAAATATGATGTGATGGAAATGTACAAGACATCTACATTAAATCTTGGATTCAGTCATTTTACCTTCAGCTGGAGGTTTGATGAATTCTGTGAAAATTGCAGTGGTTGAGGAGCATGCACATGGCTTTACAGTGCAGTGATCCTTGCGAAGGTACAGGTTGGAAAAGCGTTCCCTTTCCTAAGCTCTGACCACAGCTTCTAGGATCCACATCTTGGTGTAAATCCCCAAATGAGCTTGAAATACCGGAAACTCGCTTTTCAGAGGTATTCTTTCTGCTTAAGTTCATATTTTTCTTTGTCTAGCTACAAATAACCTCATTTACTAGAGTTAATGGAAAACAAAGACCAAAGAGGTGTGAATGTAGAAACCCACGAAGTAATGAGGTTAATATATGCCTTTTCTCAGGGGGGAATTTCTTTGTGATTTTCTCTAACCTGCACACCTGCTTAAGCAATTAATCTTAAAAGTTTATCTGGGTTTATTTGTTCTTTTCATTGGCACTTCTACTTATTGCCAAATAATATTTGGCATTTGAGAAGGACTTCAATTTAATGAAAATTTGTGGGTAAAATTCTAAACTTACATACACTTCTGCACAGCTGAATTATCTCAATTTATGCTTTGTATGTCCTCTTATTACATAGATCAAAATGTCCTTTATTCCTACTCAACTATGATCTTGACTTTTTCTTCTGTGCAGATTAATGGAAGTTTTTCCAAAGAGTCTGGGGAGATATTGTTTTAAGCACATACATACATACATACATACATACATACATACATACATACATACATACATATATATATATAAAACCAAAACATTCAAAAAGACCTTCTAAAGCAGCATTATTCTGATTGTAAAGGTATTGTTTTCCATGAATCATCATAACTATTTGAAGTTAGAGCCACAGAAGGTTCAGCACTTGTCACATATCCTCAGCAAATATTTATAACTTGATCCCGACTATGAAGTCATTTTGCATCATTTTCGCCTTGATATTACTTCTGGTACAGTGTCATTTTCAGTAAGACCTCAGGAAGTGCCAGCACATGCACATTCATTCATTTAAGTTGTCCCTACATAATAATTAATTAATTATTCAAATTATATTGTGTTTATGTTCCTTTTTATCACTATGGCATTTTTAAAGGAGCAAAACAATGAAATACAAGTAGCAGCAGTTTACAAGTAATTGACACTTTTTGGACTCGCAACAGTTTTATCTAAATACAAGGAATAGGCAATTATTTAATTGGATTTAGAGTCAGTGAGACTGAAAGGAAAAGGTTAATACAATCTAGTGATCAAAAATCTCTTGGATCACCATTTATGACAAATCTCCATACACATTTTTCTGTATTAACTTTAGCTACTGACTTGCTAAATCCATTTTGAAACATATGAGTTTGATTTTCCTGTAGCTGATCACATTTAATGAGCACCTTTTTTTGTACATGACAAGAATGACGTAGAAAGCAGAGGCACTGCAAGAGCTGGGAGGAGTTCCCAACAGCACCATAGCTGGTGGGAGCTTTTTCCAGGTGAAATGGCTTATGTGATGATACTGTGAACTAAAGGTTTTTATCTGTGAGTGGGATTTTGAAGAGCTGGGAAGGGGCGTCAGGGGCTTTCTTTGGGATGATGCTTGTCAGCCTTGGCTGGTTCCAGAACATTGCTGCAGCCTATTAAAGTGAGAGTGAAGGTACACCGGGGGCTCATTCAGTGCTGGGACTTGCTGAGCAGGGCGAAATGAAGAGTTGTGTTGTCATATTGGGAACAAATAGTGCTGTATCTGAAGGGAAGTTTGCCTGATTGTTTTTAATAATGTTTAGTAGTCTCCTGAGGGTTGAAAAGTCAAAATACTTTGTGTTTGGGTTTTTTGCTAATTTGCACACTTGTTCATTTCGCTTGTGGATAGCATGGAGATCTTTTATTTATCTGATGCAAATGCCTGAGCCTCTGAACTTTCTCTTGCCTAACTTCTTGTGTCTGCACTTGAGAGAAATGTATGGCCTAGAAAACAGTAAGATAGACCTATGTGGTCCTGCCCTCCTTATCCACAGTTTCCAGGAGTTACCAGCTTGGAGGCTTTCTGAACCAGACGTGACTTCTCTGAAGGCTTCACAATTCAGCACCCAGGGAATGAAGATCTTACCTCCTTTGTATTAAGTTCAGCTTCTCTTTGCTCCTGAATGTTTGCAGTGGAATAAAGAATAAACAGTCACTTCCCAAAAACCCACAGCAGTAATGACTGTACACATTTTTTATTCTACAGGCTGAAGGCCCTTAGTCTGTTTAGATATTCCTTACATTGAAGTGGTTTTTCATTATGCTCTTCTTGGAATGTTTATTGGGTTAGTCGTTTTTTTCTACTTTTTAAGAACTGGGAGCAAGTATAAAGCATAATACCTGAGATGCTGGCAAACCATGGATTTATTCAGCAAGTTTGTGTATATACTCTTCTTGTTCTCTACTCCTCTCCTAATGAGTCCTACTATTTAGCTGAGTTGCTTGATTGTTATTAATCAGTGAGGTGATAGATCCATGAAATTACCTATTATAACCCCATGATCCTATTACTAATTAGCATCAGTCAGAGAAGTGGTGTTGGAGAAGATTTCATGTGTGTTTGGTCAGGGTTTTCTCCATGTGCATTAACTTACATTTTTCTATGCTGGTTAATAAAATGACTGAAAGTCACTCAGTCCTGTAAAGGACTGCAACTCTTCAGAGGTGAACCTCAGCTCTGCTTTTGTGAATATTTTATAAAACTTTTAATCCAGATCCCTCCAATCTTATTTTCTGTGACCTATGTGAGTAGGGACACAAGAATATTACTATTGCACTAGTAGCTGTCAGAAATAAGAAATCTAATTAAGTCTGTCTTCTAGGTGTATGTTCTGTCCTGGGGAGGTAGACATCAAGATAAAGAACAGTCAAAGTGAAAATAACAGTGGTTCTGTCTGGTTCAGCAGCACTCCTAAAACAAACAGAGCCCTTTTGTCCTTGTGGCCACAGATAGCATCTCCAGGAGCTGCTGTGCAAGGACAGCCTGGCAGCAATGGCACTGCTGGGTCTGCAGTGAGGGACGCCAGGGGACAGGGGTGAGCTGCAGCCACCAGCCACAGAGGGGGCAAGCTGCAAACAGCCACCACCATTCGTGTTTCCCCAAGAATTGCAGCTCATCTCTGCCCTTTTGGGATATGCTTTTGCCACATTTCTCTAAGATGTGGGGCCTGGGAGGCTAGAGCAGTTTTGGGTTTTTCTCTCTTTGGTTGGTGTTTGTATCCAAAGCATGTGCAAAGGGCTGGGTGTAGGGTGTGACTTGTGGCTATTCAGTCAGATGCAGAATTTTGGTTACAGGCAGCTCAAACTTCAATTTCTTGCACATAATGAAAGAGCTATTTGGGAAACTTCTGTCAAAGGTGCCTCTGAAATTCTTTTCCACCACTTCAAATGAAATATGGTTCATTAAGACTTTTTGAATCAGTCTCTATGAAACACAATTTGAAAACATGAAAAATGAAATTAAAACATTTCATTTAAAACATTTAAAATGAAATTAAAGTGTTTCACCAATTTTGGAACCATGTTTTGATTTGGTTTTTTTATCCAAAGGGGCCATTTCTGATTAAACTTATTTTGTCTATATATTAAGGATGTTCAGAAGCTTGAAAACTAGGGTACAGGGTTTGTGTTCTGAAAACAAAATATCCTAATCAGACTATCATAACTTTCTAGTTTTTGGGTTTTTTTAATTAAGAAACATTGAAATGTTTGTTTCCATTCTGAAAATGAGAAGAAAGAGACAATCAAAATAGCAAACTTGTCTTTGTCTTAGCTCATTTCTCTATGTGAAAATTCCTGGCATAGTCCCTGAGCTCCTGCTGGGATTATAGTCAGCAACTTGAGGTTTACATGGTACAAAAATATTGTCAAGGTTTTAAGGACATTAAATAAAGCAGATCATCACATTCCTTTTCCTTGCGAATGATTCAGATATTTGACAGTAAAATGCAGGTGTGCTTAAAATATTAATAGTAAAAAAGGCATCATGTAATCTTAATATCATCAAGGGGAAAAAATCAGTTCTGGAAGACCTCAGCCACCAAAGAGATATCTGATTTAAATTCTGAGATTAGTTATGCTGTAGCTGCTCTTTGGCATCTTGTTCTTCCAGCAACTATGACCAAACTATTTCAAACAATGAAAACTATATCTTTCTGTGGACCTCAATTTAAGAACAACCTTTCTGGACTCTGGATGTTTGAAATAACTTCAAAACCTGAGCTAACGGTGCAGCAGCAGAGCCCTGCGCTTTGGGACTGATGAATAGCATCCAGCAGGCAGAGCTGTGCTTGCTGGGCGCCAGGTGGATGCAGTAACCTTGGGCTGGTTCACTGCTCTTAATAGCTTTGTGCTTTCACCACTCTCCTGTCATCCCACTAGTCCAACATCGCAGGTGATGCTAGACAGACAACTTTTGGTGTGCTCTCTTGTGTCCCCTGCCAATTTCCTGTAATTAAAAACCCCAAAACTTCCACAGGAAGGTGTTTCAGGATGTTGCAATTAATCAGGAAAACTATTTATGAAGGCTGAAGTGCTGAAATACATGCACAGGAGACAGTATGGAGATTACACAAGAGGGATCCTTCCATTCTCTGCTGGTGCCCCCCCCCCCCCCGCAAAAACCCCAAAACCAAGAAATGGCTGCAAAATGCCTCATTCCCAACAATGTGAGTTAATGTGAAATAAAAATTCTTACTGTGATTTTTTTCCCTGTGTTAGAATAGTATAGTATTACTGGAACTATATTGCAAGTTCTACTTTAACAATAAAAGTGCTTCATGAGGAGGCAGGGGAAGAGTCAATCAGTTTTAATTTTTATGAGTCATTCTGTTTAGCTGTAACCTCTGTCATACACTCAAGTGTTGAAATAATTCAAACTTTGCTCTAAGCAGACTTTATAAAAAAAAGGTGTATGATAATTCTGGTTAGAAAAAATTTCTGGAAATTTTTTACAGCTTTAATGGAGAGTTATATGATGTGATTGCCTGTAATAGTAAATGGCAGAGCCTGATGCCTCTAGTAATTTCTTGAAATGTAGTCAGGTCTCCCATTTCCTTAAATTTATCTTGTACTTGACACTGAATTTTTTTTTTAAGTGTTGCCTTGCGATCCATTTTAAAGGCCTTCTCAAGTCTGTCAAGCACTTTCTTTGTCAGGACATCTGGACAAAGTGTTGTCACTGGCAAATATGCCTATTTGGCTCTTTTGCAAACAATCTTATTAACTGTCGTTTCCAAAATAACTCAGCAATTTTTCACTGTAACTTTCTAATTTGGGAGTAAGTTACATACTTCTATCTACTGCGGTTTTGTCAATCACTTTCTAAATGACAACAGAGTATTCAGTTTTCTTTCATGATTACTTTGTTTTCCTAATTGGTTCCTGGGGAAATACTTTTTCAATTAAATACATTGTCTTTCAAGCGCCCTTATTTATGAAATGGTCTTCATCATCCATTGTTTAACACTCCTGATGCATTACAATAGACCAGAGAAGAACAATTTTCCTTAGTAGAAGCTCTGTCAGCTTGGCCTCATAGCATTCTCATTTTGGTGATTTTCTACTTTTGTCTTAATTATTGTTCCAAAAACTTTTCTGACGATTCATAGTCAGTAACTCTGAGAATTCCCTGGTTTCCTTTTTTGGAAGGAAAGAGCAATGTTTGCTACCCTGCCATTCTGTGTTTTTTAATGAGCTATTCTGTATTCTTTGTTAGAAACAGCAGCTATGCTTCTAAGAGATCTCCTGGAGGCTTGCCATCAGTCAGGTGACATGCTGCTCTTTAATTTATCAGTTTAATTTTCCTACTCTTCTTATTTTGACAGATCAGCCTGACATAGTGTGCTCTTTATTTCCTGATAAGGATAGAGCTTGGATAGGTATCTTGGCTGTATTTTCTATGGTAAAGACTGATATTGAATCTGTAGTGCACTGTAATGCTGCTCCTAATATCTAAACTCAACTTCTTCCAGCCTGTCTTTCTCTGTGGTTTATAGTCAGGTTCTGTGCTATTCTGTCAAATTCGGATTTGGCCACAGATTTCTGAAAAATCTATTGCATCATGACCCTATTGCACTGTCAGGCAACGCTATAAAGAAGCTTCTACTTTAAAGCTGTTGTCCTCAGTATATGGACACCTAGGGGCTTCTTTCCCAATAAGGGCAATGCGCCTGCCCCTATTTAATTCCCTTTCCTATCAGGCTCATCTGTGGCTATAACCTTTCCTTTTCCATTTCACCCCAGCTACCCTTGCATTTCTGACATCTCTTGCAGGTATTTGCCTGACCAAAACTCACCCTGGCTCCTGTCAATATTTCTCTTGCTCCTTATCAAAGGGAAATCTGAGAACTTGGAGAGACTGTGCTAGAAATCTGCTTGCAGTTTGGTTTAAGATGGAGACTATTTCTATGCCTAGGCTTTTCTTGTGCACCTCCCCTAATATCAAACAGGCTTAAACCCTCCCTGTACAACAGCTGTCCAGATGTTCACTGATTCCGTGTGGGATACCTAGTGTAACTTGGCTGGATCCTGGTTATGGAAGCAAAAATATTCTGGGCACAGTGGGTACCAAGTGTTTTCCCCAGCAGCCTGAACCTAACTTGCAAGTCCATATTGCACTTTTCCCTGATATATTACATTAACATGATGAAACTGCTCTGAAATATTTTTAAAATGTTTTCTGCCTCTATTTGAAATATGGCCACATTTTTAAAATAAAAGGTTTAAATGAATAATGTGTTAATAAAGAGTTACCTTTCCATTTCCAAAAGTCTAAGTAGAAAACAATTGTACAAAGAACAGCTTTTAATGGGAAAGTCAGTTTTATGTCAATAGCCTATGTGAAAAGAAGATGGCATAATTTCCTGCAAAACCTATTACTGTATAGGGAGATTGTCACTTATCCCAACACAGACTGTGCAAAGATCAATGTTTACCCTTCTCTGAATCACATATAAAACAAATGATGTGAAGAGAAGATTCACCATCTATTTAAAAACACTGGTTTCTATTTTGGACATAACATGTAAAATTTCTGTTTAGCAATTTCAGTTAATTGTTAGATTAACATTTTTGGGAACAGATTGCAAACTTCAAAATGGAAAAGATCATTTTAGGGAGGGAACCAAGGCAGCTGTCAGTGAGGAAAAATTAACATAAATTTGCATAACAGATGTACAGTAAGGTGTCTATGACAGACAATCGCTGAATATTAATGATACAGACCACGACATCATTTGCGTAAATGCTGTCTGCTGGGTATTGAAGCTGCTGCGCTATTTGCAGAAGACAAAGGAGCGCAGAGCTGAACAGATGCACCAAATACATCGATGCATCTTAATTTATGACATCCTCATGAAAGACCTTGTGGTGCGATTTCAGGTTTTATTACAAATAATTCGGAGATAAAGGAACTAAGTAATTATCTTTTCCACTACAGTCAGTTCTTTCAAAGGGGAGGGAAGCTTACTTGTGACAACCATTGTGATGATTTTTTTTTTGTGGAAAGCCTCTTTAAAAAAAATACCCCCATTACAAAGAGTCAAATATTCATCATCATTAAAAGATTAGCGCATATTAGCATGCTTCATGGGACTTGCCACCTAACGTACCGTCACCACCACAACTGGAGTCCTCAACAGACAATGCATTTCAACGACTCTGCAAGGAGAAAAACTGGAGAGAAAGATAGAGATGATATAGGCTGTTAAAAAAAAAAGAATTACTGATGTAATGATGTTTTGGATGACTGTTAATTAGACTTCACCCTCAATCTTTCCTGCCTTTAGTCCTTGTTATAAGCTCCAGGTACAACTGGAACCACCCAAAGATTTAGAGCTATCTATATATATACAGAATATTCTTACTATGTTATTCCACAGCTGGAGAAATTGATGTAAGTTATTTGCTGATATCAGGAAAAAAAAAAATTGGTATCTGACTATATAATGCAGTAGTTAATGAATGAGGAAGGGATAAATATAAAAATATAACAACACCAAACTAGACTTGTGAGCCATGTGTATAGAAAACCAGGAAAGGCAGGGGATACTTCTCTTCTGTGCTATTAATTTATTTGGGCCTTAATGGATTTCTCTCCAAGCCCATGCTACCATAAGAAAATGAATTGCTGACATGATGGATCTGTTGGTTGCACATATAGAGTTTTATGTGCATAGTGTTCAATTTCATTCTTGTCAGCTAATCAGCAGCAGCCAGACTTTTTATTTCAAGGGATTTCCTTTTCCCATTTGAACAGAGAATATAGCCCAGTAATCACTCTGCAGAGCCACTCTGTGAGCTGTTATTTCCACCTGCTTTTTCCTCAGAATCTCTATCAAAGCCCTAATCCAGCAACCTGATAAAATCCTTTCAAGGTCCTGCAGGGTCCATTGTGAAACTGTTCATCTGAAAGGATTGTGAAATAACAGGAAAGTTACCATGTCCCCAAAAGAGCCATATGGTAATTGTTTTAATGGAAGCTTACTGTATGGCCAGAAGGCAGTTAACATGTTATTTCACATTTTGTGTGAAAGAATGGAAAAACTGCAGTCTGACACTCTTCTGTCCAATTTTGCTCCCAATGTCTTTTACAGAAATGAAGCTTTATTCTGTGTTTCAGTACGCTAACAGCAGGTGATAGGCTGATGCCCAGATATGCTAACAAGAGTTAATGGTAACAATCTCCTTCCTTTTAGACTTTGTCTGCATTCTAACTTCACTTGGGGAAAGAGATGGAGTCCTAAGTGGGGAAGGAGCATGTCCAAAGTGTACAAAACAGGGATGAACAATGGAACTGGAAACTTTCTTTGATGTGATGGAGATCATTGTGCTTTGTTGTCTCAATAAAAGGTCTTTTTAACCACAAGTGGCTCAGCATTTAGGTGGTGTGAGGTTTTATACAGCTGTGGGTAGGCAAATTCCTGATATTCTCTCCAATAACTTCTGAGCCTTGTTGACCAACTTCAGTCAGCACCGGCAGAGGAGATGAGCCTTGAAGACAACTGAGGCTGCATTGAAGAAGTCTGCTTCCCTGCTATGACATCTACTTTCGGACTCTTCCTTCTAGTCTGCCTTGTTGGACCACAATTTTCATTTTGTGAGTAACCAGCTGGCAGGGTTCCTTGGGCAGCAACTTGGCCATATGTAGCTTGCAATGAACTGCATCTCACCCGGCTGTGGGGGGATGTGTCATAAGAAATCACAAGAGTCAGGGAAAAACAAGGTTATTACAATGTGGATGTTGGAGGAAACCTGCAAAGATAGCATTTTACATTTTTACATGTAAAAGATAGCATATATGTTACAGCTGTTTGAATGCTTCAAGGTGAAACCTTGACTCAGCCCTCCCCTCTCCATACCAATTACAGCTATTTGGTCTCCATTATGCTCATATTTATTTCCTGTCTGGTTGTTCCCTTGTTCTTTTGCATGGTTCAAAAGGAAAGTGAACATCCCTGTGCCTGAGTCATTTAGGACACTAAAAGGAGGAGAGGTGAAACCAAATCCTCCAGCTGATAGGTTTGATTAAAAGTGGGTGCTTACACCTCCTGTACCTGTCTTAGAAGAAAGTGGCAGTCACTATTCTGTTTAATCAGGAACAAAGTCCTACATCTGCATTATGTCCTATTGAGGAATAAACTGTGTGGTGGTTTGACCTTGGCTGGACACCAAGTGCCCACAAAATCTGCTCTGTCACTCCCACTCCTCAACTTAGAAAGGGAGAGAAAATATCACAAAAGGTTTATGGGTTGAGATAAGGACAGGGAGAAGTCATCAATTACTGTGATGGGCAAAACAACTCAACTTGGGGAAATTAATATTACCAATCAAATCAGAATATGCTCATGAGAAATAAAAACAAGTTTGAAAACACTTTCCGCCACCCTTCCCTTCTTCCCAGACACAACTTTACTCATAATCTTTTCTATCTCTTCCCACCCAGTGTGGGAGAGACAAGGAATGGGGCTGCAGTCAGTTCATCAAACATTTTCTTTGCCATTTCTTCATCTCAGGGGAGGACTCCTCACACTCTTCCTCCACTCTAGCATGGGGTCTCTCCCACAGGACACAATACTTCACAAAATTTTCCAGTGTGAGTCCTTTCCACAGGCTACAAATCTTCATGAACTGCTCCAGAGTGAGTCCCTGTCATGGGGTGCAGTCCTTGAGGAACAGACAGCTCCAACCTGGACCCACCACGAGGTCCCAAGTTCCACCAGAAATGTCCACTCCAGCCTGTGCCTCTCTGTCCACAGGACCACAGGTCCTTCCCAGAGCCTGCTTCAGTGTGGACTTCCCACAGGTCACAGCCTCCCTCAAGCACTCATCTGCTCCAGTGTGTGGGGTCCTTTACAGGCTCCTGGTGGATCTTTGCTCCACCATGGCCCTCCATGGGCTGCAGGGGGACAGCCTTCACCACGGTCTTCACCATGGGCTGCAGGGGCATCTCTGCTCCAGTGCCTGGAGCACCTTCTCCCCCTCTTTCTGCACTGACCTTGGTGTCTGCAGGCTGTTCCTCTCACACATTCTCATTCCTCTTTTCTCTGGCAGCAGTTGCTCCCATGCAGTAAAATTTCCCCCTCCCCTTAACCCAAAGGCACTGCCACTGTGGCTAATGGACTCAGCCTTAGCCGCTGGTGAGTCCCTCTTAGAACCAGCTGGCATTGGCTTTGCTGGGCATGGGAGAAGCTTTTGGCAACTTCTCACAGAAGCTGTTTCTGTAGGCTCCCCCTGCTACCAAAACCTTCCTATGGAAACCCAGTACAGCTGCTGCTCTTCCACAGAAGCCTCCAGGCAGCTCTGGCTTCCCACTGTGGCTGGAGGGCAGAGCTTTTGACCCCTGGAGGGAGGTGGTTCAGTAGTGGCAGCACCCTCACGTGGGGTGGCAACTTGAGGAGTGCTTTAAATCTTGAAAACTGAGATTTCGGACCCCAGCATTCCCAGAAGGTGCATTTACAGAGCTCAAGGTCATTTTTTGATCTACCCCTCGATTTGTTAAGCATAAATGAAATTAATTATGATAAATTACTCCATATTCTTTCATCAAACGTAAGTTGTTAATAAATAATGTAAGTAATTTAATGCAAGGTTGAAAGATTATCTCCAAAAGGAGATGATTTGTTCTGACTGAATAAGGGAACCATGATCTTGGGTACCCTGGAAGTGTGCAGAGTTTGAGCCCATGGCTGAAGGAAGGAGAAAGAGTAGATGGCTGTACTTTCTGTTAAATGTTCTTCCTTCATATTTGGAGTTTAGTGAAAAAAAATCTCAATTGCCACCTCAAGGAAGCATTCAGGATGTATTTTTCCTTACAATTTAGCAAGTATGCATGTGAGGACAACAAACCAGTGAGAGGAACTGCGATGCTTCTGGCTAGGAAGTGCAGTTCTGGTAGCACTTGCAAATGGCTGCATTGTCATAGGGTATAATAGGGCTTCTTTGGTGCCTGCCAAAGGGCTCCCGAAACCTGTACATCCTGTCACTGTCCATTTGCCAGCATAGCATGAAAACACTTGGCAAATAAAACATGAAAAGCTTCAGAGCTCAATTTGTTAGCTTTTACACTATTATAAAACCATTGACTTCATTGGATTTACTCTGAATTTATCCTGTTATAACTGAGAGGAAAAAAATGGTTCTGTAGAGGTAATATATATTATTCTATTCATTCGGTTTTTTCTCTAAAACAATTTAAGAGCCTTGGCAAAAGAAGCCCTAGGTTGATGCATAATGTACCAAGCTGAGCAGTAACTAAAATAGATCTTTTTTCCACCGTTGTAATTCTCCCTAGGTCACTTTTTGAAAACTGCTACAACATATTTCAGTAAACAAATACTTTTTTTATTCATTTGTATTCAGCTTTCACAATGAGGTCACCTTCGGAGCGGTATCCTGCAACTCAGGCACTCTCAGCAAGATGTGCCTGAGGAATGGGCTGCAGAATTCCATTGTCTATTTTGGACAAACAAATACCATATTTGTTCTAAGTGTCATGTGAAGATCTCCTTTCATGTCTGAACAGATGGAAGACATGGTGTGATGATATCTTTTCTTTTCTTTCTCCTTTTTTGGGTGTTACAGCAAGTTCCTCTGTTTACTGATTACCTTGTAAAAAATTTATTGTTAACAATGATTAAGTTACAGTTAATTACTGTTTTATTACTTCGCTCCTTTTGTTGTGAGCTCTCAGACTACTTAATGGCTGATGTTCCACACAGTGTGTGAAAATCCTCTGGTGAGAACCTCAGGGATCAGCCTGGCTAAGTGTGGGGAGCATACACTCTGAAGGGGAACAGTGATCCATTTGCTAAGCATGGTCCCCTTGAGGAAGCAAAAGAGAGCAAGACTTTTGATGAGAGACAGGAAGGATACCTTAAAGCTAAGCTGTAGATATTGTCAAAAATGCCTTTTCAATACTTTGGAACCCACTGTCCTGATCATATCTATGAACTCAATGAAACAGTTTTGGGAAAGAAAAGACTAAGATGACGAGTATCACACTAGAGTGAGCAAAGGCAGGCAAGGATCTTGTTGCTGTGGTTACTCAAATTGGTCATACAAAGGGTAGTTCTGGGCTTTGGAGGAAGTGAGGATGACGTTAGTAGATATGCATCTGGAGGTATTATGAGTGAAGCTTTCTACACAATTTCTACATAAAGGATTTGGAGAAAAAAATAAAGAGAAAATATACTGAAGACTACCTCAGCATGAGATGAGCAGAAACGTAGGAAAACTAGAGCCAAGAAAACTCCACAGAGGATGCAGAGATGGTGAGGGATGCTTAGGAAGCTCATACAGAAGTTCAAACTAGGAAAGGCATTCAGTGAAACAGGAAAGGCAAATGTGTTAGAGAATCATGTCTAGTGGACGAATAAAAAGAAAACGATGAAATAAAGTGACAGAAGGTGAGTGAAAGGTGAGAATTACTGGAGTATAAGCTTAGTGTTCAGAGAACTTTAAATGGGAAGGTGCAAAACAGAAAAAGCAATAATTTTCATATAAATTGTGAAGGTGTAAAGAGGATGAACTTTTTGGTGTGAAATTGATTAAATGCCAAAGAAAGCATTTTGTCTCTCTTTTTCATTTAAGATTAAACCCTAGTGAAACATGCCGACCCCACAGCCTCAGCAGAAGTAAATTCCAAAACTGGGAAACTTAATTTGAAGTATCTTACCCCAGAGCACAGTAACCATAGTTTATGGGCAAAGTTTAGAGCAGCCCTAAACCTTGATGCATGCAGTAGATAACCAAAAATAAGAATGTGAAATGCCAGTAAGATATACTAGGCCATGAAAAAGACTTCTGCAAGAATGTTACTTAAAATATATATATAAATAATGAGAATGGCAAGGAAGTGAAAAAAAACCTTCAAAAGGAGAAAACTTGTATTAGTATATGTATTAATACCTTTATTATAATCTTGAACTTTCCATCCAAATCAAAGAACAGATTGCAGCATAAAATGTTATCCCAGTTTTGAGAAACTGATAAAATAATAAGATGGAATCTATTCAGTCTGAATAACAGTGGGCAAAAATCCACTGAACACCACCTACCTACCTCAAGCCTGAATTGACCCATGTTACTGCTATTAACTAGCAGAATGTTCTTGGGAAGTCCAGCCAGGAATAAGAAATGTAGCCCTGAGACCGGGGCATATGTGTCAGGAAAACAGCTGTGTAAATAGTGAATCTTTTGTTTTGCTGGTATTTCTGGAAGTAAAGAGAAAATAATTTTGGGTTTAGTGTGCAAAGAAAACATTTTTAAGGCAAATTAAATTTCTTTGGCCAGATTACTTGCAAAATGCATTGTTCCAATATTGTGAGGTTTCTTGTTTGTTTGGGTTATTTTTAGTTTAAAAATAAGTTTGTTCAAAATTTTCTAAATGATCATTTAGAAAGAAAAAATATTGAAATTTTGAAAGAAGAAATATAAACACTCAATTTTCTTTAAATATCAAATTTATTTTTAGAGGGAAAGGAGGACTACTTTAAGCATCTTGTGGCTCAAACTACTCAGTAAATTCAGTGTGACGAGTTTCGTATTTTGCTGTTCATTGAATAATTTCTTCCAGATATACTTTAGCCAAAAGCTTTCATAGAAATTTAGACTCAGTTAAGCCATAAATCTGTTTTTCACAATAGCAGAAGACATAAATTTTCTCATAGAAGCATATAGTAAAACAAAAGAAAAAAAAAAAACAAAAACCAACCAACCAACCAACCAACCAAGCAACCAACCAACCAAACAAACAAAACCAAAACAAAAAAAAACCAATCAACCTAAGTCCTTTACAGGTATCCAACAAAAGAAAATCACTGGATCTAGAAACTGCTGATGTTTCTTCACTCTCTGGCTTTCCGGGAAATTGACATTGGTTTTTTAACTCCATTTGAAAGGGGCCAAAATGTCTACTGGGAGCCTTGCCATGAGAGGCTGGAAAGAGGATGGGTGGGAGTTTCACAGGTTCCCCCCAGGAAGGGTGAGCAAGGGCAGTGTGCTGGAGGAGAAGTCTGGGGGAACAGGTGGGACACAGACAAGGTAGTTGTCAGTTCTGGGCAAGGAGAGAAGGAATAGGCTACAGGAGGAAAAATAGGCTATAAAAAGTGAAGTTTATAGTCTTTCCCATGGTCAGAAATTTAGAAAAGAGCTCCACCCCTGAAAACATGAAGATTCAAATGACCTGGAGGCAGTTTTCTAGCTAAAAGCAGTAAATCTTTTTCAAATAGCACCTTCTCAATATTTTTCTCAAAACCTTTTTTCCAGAAGAACTATAGGACACCCTTTTCAAGATATACAAGGTTTCATTATCTGACAATTTTTATGTTTTCTCATCCCTTTTCAAAAAAAAGAAAAAAGCCCCACCCAGGCCAGATCTCTTTGCCCAAAGCACCCAAATTCCTCAGCAAAACCATGCTTTGATAGAAGCCATTTAGAGTACATGCAGGTGCTGGAGGGCAGTAAAATGTTTGGAAGACCTGTAATCAGGAATCTCATGGTTGCTTTCCATCACGTGCTGCCTCTGCCTTCTCCCTCTGCCATGGCTGTCTGCAGTTTGCACCTGTGATCCATCGAGTGCATGAGCTCCAGGCAAACCAGAGCTTTGTGAGTGTAGAAACCAAAGGAAAGAGTTCATAAATGGCTGAATTTTTTAAAACAATGACAGTATTAAACTGAGTTTGAGAACATTTTAATTGTGGGCTTTTTTCCTACCTATAAAGTATTTAGGAAATTTGTGAAATACAGCTCTCCATCCAAATTTTAATCATGCCAGGAATTAAATTATGCTTCTAATTGAGAACTTGATTTTGTCCTCTTAATGAGAAATTAAAAGGGTGTTTTCAATTTTTGTTTCACAAATGTCTTTTTCGTCTTGGCTACTTGTCCTTTTTTTCACAGCTTATTCTATTAATATTTGAGTGTTTAACCTTGGTTATTGTTCTCACTCCACAATACAAGAAGATCTCTAGGTGACACATATTCCTTGAGCTATTCTCTGATATGCAGGTGGTACATGCTCAAGGTCATGGTCCTTGCTGAAAGGCAGAAGAAAGGTGAAACACAAAAAAATTACCTGAGTAATTTTCTGCTTCTTCAGTTTTTATTGAAACTGAAGCTTATACTGAATAAGGATCTTCTGCTTCTTTTCATTACAATATGAAGACAGAGTATTTGTTTTGGTATTACCAAGACTACTTCAGTTTTCAAAACACAGCAAAGAGTAATGTAGAAATTATGAATCACAGGGGAGATAGTACATGGATAGTTGATGTCCCCATTGAAACATATTAAGACAGTAATTTACTGTCTTAGTGTGTTTGCAGAACTGAAAATGGGGGGAGGAGGGGCAGGGAGTGGGGATGAATTAATATCTGTATTTGTATGGTTTGGACTGGGATAGAGTTAATTTTCTTTACAGTATTGGGAATATGTTTTGGGTTTGCCCTGAAAACCATGCTGATAACTCAGGGATGTTTTAGCTATTGCTGAGCAGCACTTCCACAGAGCCAAGGCCTTTTCTGTCCACCACCCCACCCCACCAGTGAGGAGGCTGGGGGTGCACGAGGAGCTGGGAGGGGACTTCAGAGAAACTTCAGAAAATTAATCCCTAGTTGTTTTTTTGTATCTGTTAACATTACATTTAGCAACATTTCTTTCATTCTGAGAAAGCAATTTTTCACCAATAAGCAAATTTTGTGGGAAAAAAGACATGTGCTCAAGCCTAGATATTTCATTAGCTGAAAATCTGGTGGCTGAGTTACTGAAACTGGAACTTCATGAGGAGCAGCTAGCAGAGGATGTGAAATACCCACGACATTCATGCCATAAAAGTGTAAACTATAGGGGTGGATAGAAATTATACTTCTGTTTATATGCATTTGTATAGACAAGTATTTTATGTAGCTTTTCCAGGACTAAATAAGTCATGGTATCCAAACCCAAGAATTACTCCCTAGTCATGCTTGTAGCACATGTGATGGAGTTTAAGGCAAAGCAATTACCACTCCCAGCTCAGGTCTGATCTACTCCTTTGTGTTTCACAGTCCAGTAAGGAAGACCAAGTTCAAACACCTATTTCTGCCGCAGAAATCAACCTCTGGTCCCCAGACTGCTCTTTTGGAAGACCTGTAACTGCAAGGAGCCTCCTGCTCTTCATCAGTGATGCACTGTCATGCAGATGACCTAAGGCTCAATACTGGAGGAACATTATTTAATTTTTAATCAGAGGTTTATCTCTGTTTTTTTCTTTGTCACTAGAGAAGTTTCTTTTGTATTCATATGTTAAAGATGGAACCCATCTGATCTCAGGAGATGGTTGGTGGTTTTTTTTTCAGTTGTACTGTAAAAATTATTTCCTCCAGAACAATTGCCCTGTCAGCAGTGTAGTCAGCAATATTACACATATATTTCGTTTTTCCTTCACTCCCAATGCTATATTGCAGTACATTTTTGGAGCAATCTCCTCCATAAATCTGCTCTCTTCAGTTCTAGAAAAGCAATTTGCAATGTTGTGCTTTCTTCCCAAACGGCACCAGGTACTGTTGCTTTCTTGGTGCAAAATAAATAACAGGGTGTGATAAAGACATCTATTTCGACAGTACTGATTAACTAGCACAGCCGTGTCCCTTCCAAGAAGCAGCTCCTTTTGAGTGAGCAATCCATTTCAAATGGTCTTTGGTCTTGTTGCTCTGCTGTGTAATCCGTTTTTTGTTTGTTTGTGTGTGTATGGGCTCTTGAATCATAGCCAGCTCCATTGGTTCCAAGTGATCCTTGGAAGTGTGCCAGAGTAGAAGTAGAGAGAGGACAGGAAAATTACATGTTCTTTTTTTTCCCCCAAGAATTTTTGTAAAAATCAGGACCCTTCTTAGAGGGTGCAGGCCGATCACCATAGCCATTAGGAGTTGGTTCAAAAGAATCAAAAGTCTGCAACGAAATCCATTCTATGTATATATTATTGTAGAACAAGGATTAGAAGTTATCTCTCTTTTTAAGGAAAGCCCAATGACACAATTGTTCCTATCTGCACCAACCTTTTGAGTTCTGTTATCACCTTCCCAGTAACAACCTGAATGTTTCTGCAATGGCAGCTTCCTTCTGCTGCTACGCTCCTTGTACTCTGTTGAAAACAGGGCCAAAATTAGTTTACAAATCTCCATCCTAAAGAACTAGTTCCAAAGCATTTGTTTCTAACTGTGGATCCACCTGGAAAGAAGATCTCAGAGGTGCTTAATTACCTGCAGAAAGATCTACTTGGCCATTGTATGATTTCTTTTGACCATGAACACTCCAGGATGTCTGCAGAGCTGCTGCTACCACAGCTATTTCAGGCTTCAGAGATGTGTTTTTGAGATGCTGGGTGGGGCTGACAGCAGGTGACTCGGCAGAACCAAAAAGTCCTCTGTAGAGGACTCATAATAAAATCAAGGTAGAGTGTGTTAGGGCCAAATAGTGGATGAGTATTTCTGGAAGAGAGAGAAATATTTTCTTCACAACATTAAGGCAGGTAGATCTGCTCTGGCATGAAGCACAGCGGGGCACACAATGTGCTTAGGGCTAAACAATGGCAGGACTGTGTGCACTCTGGCGTGACCTGCAGAAACAGTCACTTTACTGAGAAGTTTCTCTCTCTCTGCTTTGGGGAATTTTTCTAATTATTTGTATAAAAATTCTGGGAGAGCTCCACTGTTCAGACATGTAACCTCCTGTCATGGATTTATTTGTAATTTTTCTCTTAGTCTCTGATAATTTTATTCTTTTTTCTTTTTACATCCCACTGTAGCCTATTCTCACTATCTTCCCACTCTGGAGCATGTTCTTTACTTTCTATTCTGCAGTTTATTTGCTGCATTTAAAAAGAGTGCTACAACAATTCTGAGGTCTAATGGCAAATTCTGCCTCAGCTACTAGCTTTCCTAGGGCTACCTGTACCATAGATCCTTGCAAAATCAGGAGGAGTAGATATGGGAATGAGGATACATGACTGAAGTGATACTGAAGTAAAAAATTTACATTCATTTGCCAGTGACAGCTTCCTTGTCCAGATAATGAGAACAGCACAACTCTATCATCACTCTCACAGTCTTGGAAATGGGAGGCTTCTGAAACTGGAAGATGTCCTGTAAGGAGTAGCGAAGTCTCCATGACGCATCTAGAATAACCATTTCACACCCTTGAGGGCTTTTTATCAGTCTTGTTTTATACTAGTTGAATTGATTATTGTGGTCTTGTGTGTCCATCAATAGTCTTGAAATCAGCTTTCAGTGAGTGCTGGCTCCAGATGAAGTTCTCTCCACCTGACTTCAAGGTCAGGCTAGCTATGCTAAGGATGTGCTCAGAAGAGAGCTCTGGTTAGACTTAACTAAGCTCCCTTAGCAACCACAAATAATTTCCCCACTGGTTCTCTGTGTTAAAGAAGGAAACTTGGTTTGAAGATTAATTTCGGCTTCTCCTTTTCCCAGGGTGTTAAAGGTCAGTCCCCTGCTGATTCTGGTTTGACTGAGCCTTCAGGTCATTCCTGAATAGTCTTATAACTACAAAGCAAAGTTTGAGTCCTTGGGAGCAAAGAAAAGTGCTGCAATGCAGATCAGCAACATAAGAATATCAAGATGAAAAATGACAGCCCCAGAGTAATTTCATTAGTGTTGTTAATACTCAAGAGGGCTGAGGGCAGAATTTGTACCAACCTCATGCATCAGAGTAAGATTAAAACTGAATATCTCAAGCCACATCCTGTGGTGATCGAGAGGAAGGAGCAGTTCTCCATTATGTGTGGACTTGGTAGGGAAGCCAAAAGGGTTGTTGTCTCTCGTTAGTTCCAATGGGTAGTTCTAGCCCCATGGTGTGACAATTATTTCCTCTGACCAAGTTAAATATCCAGCCTGGATCTAGCCATGTTACTATATTTTCCAGGATCTCAGGAGAGCATTTAGTTCCTGTGCCTTTGTAACCCCTTATCCTCACATCTGCAAACAGTGGAGAGAATAACTTTGGATATATGTTCAACAACTCTGAACTTTTAGCTCAGTTCTTGCCTGTCACCCCTGTGTGCAAAGAAATGCAGAAGGAAGGGAGAAAGGAAGTTTAAGAGAGTGAAGAAAAGGTCAGCACAAATGAAAAGCAGTGTAGGACTGTGGGTGGGGTAGCAGATGGAAATGAGTAATTTTGTTTCTCTCAGAGGCTGTCCTAATCCTGTTAGATGACCAGAAGCTGATATTCTTACCTTTACAGCTTGCATTGGTTTAGGCTTGGAATTTCTTGGTCCAGATCTTGGGACAATGAGTTTCTTTCTGCAGGCTCCTACTCTTAGCTGGAACAGCTAGATGCCACTGTACTACAAATAAATAAATAAATATTACCAGTGCCAACACTTAGATAATGGTGTGCATGGCCTCTATTCTGAGAAGACGGTTTTTCCTACGAGGATTTCCCTAACCGATATGAATGTCCCTTCTCCTAGTTTGTTCCAAATTGCTTCCATAAACTGAGCACTTGAATTATCCATGAAGCGCCTAACAGTTTGTCAAGTAGGTTGTGCCGTGGGGAATAAAGTTTGTGCAAAGAGGGGTCAAACAGGGGAGTCTGCAAATGCAGCAACTATTCTTGGGCTGGAGCTTTCCATGCCTCTCAGGTTTCAGAAGCAAATTAAGTTGTCCATTCGGAGCAGGCAGAAAAGCAAGTGTGTTACTACATCAAGCGTGAGCTTCTAAAAGAGTCGTAGAAACATTTACGTTGGAAAGGACCCCTAAGATTGTGAAGTCCAACTGTTTACCCACCACTGTCACATCCACCACTAAACCTTGTCCCTATGTGCCACATCTACGCATCATTTAAATACCTCTGGGGTGGTGACTCCACCACTATCCTGCGAAGTCTATTGCAGCGCTTGACCACCTTTTCAGTGAAGACATTTTTCCTAACATCCAATTGAAACTTTCTCTGGCGCAACCGGAGGCCCTTTCCTCTTGTCCTGTTTGCTCCTTGGGAGAAGAGACCAAGACACCCACCTGGCTACAACCTTTCACGGCACTGTAGAGAGTCTCCTTTTCTCCAGGCTAAACACCCCCAGTTCCCTCAGCTGCTCCTCATAAAACTTGTGCTCCAGACTCTTCCCTAGTTCTGTTGCCCTTCTCTGGACATGCTCCAGCTCCTCAATGTCTTTCTTGCAGTGGTGCCCAGAACTGAACACAGATTTGAGGTGTGCCCTCACCAGTGTCCAGTAGAGAGGGACGGTCACTGCCCTGGTTCCGCTGGCCACACTATTACTGTTCCAGGCCAGGTGCCATTGGCCCTCTCGGCCACCTGGGCACAGCTGGCTCATGTTCAGTCACTGTCAAACAGCACCCCCAGGTCTTTCTGACGGGCAGCTTTGAGCACCTCTGCCCCCAGCCTGCAGCAGGGCTCTGTAGAACCGTCCCACCCTTCAGGAGATCAAGTCTCTCACCTAACTTGGTGTTACCTCGAAGCTTGCAGAGGGTGCAATCGAACCCTTCATTTGGATATATTCCTACTTATGCTTCATTTCATTATTAAGCTTTGCACACAGAGAGAAAGGCACAGACTAACAATGCAAAACTTTACTTGGGGGGTTCTTTAGCTCTCCTGAAACTGAAGCAGAGAGCTTCCTATAAAACTCATTCCCTAAACTCCCATCTTGCGTAAATTTAAAGGTTGATCCAAAGTGCAGGGAAGTCAATGGAAAACTGTCTGTTGACTTGAAAAGACATTGAATTAGGCCCAGGACGATTAAAGGACTTTCTACACTGGCCAATCCTTTACAATTAATTCATGAGAGCAAAGTTCAGTCAAAGTTAAGTGGTTTTGAAACACTCCCCCCATAGTTTTTTATCTCAATAAAATGGTATCCCTCTACTTCAGAACAGCTGTTCTCTGAAACACGACCAAGCCATTTCATTAACTTTGGATCATCAAGTTAAAAACAACAATATTTTTCTGTGTGTGAGGATACATATGCAGCAAGCCTTGTGAAATAATTTTTTTTTTCTTTTTCTTTAGGGCAACTTCTGACAATTAGGAAACAATTAGATGTCAAGCTAATTAAAGTAGCTTTTTTTTTTTCTTTATAGAAAACAAACCTTATGTTCTGAAGTGGTTCCAATATATTCAAAGCACTGAAATTGGGTCTGAAAGAAAGGACTCACATCTGCCTCTCAAGGTCTACTCTCCCTATAAACTCATGAATAATCATTGTCACCAGCTTATCACTGTCAGATTAGGGGCTTAGTATTACATTTTATTTAAACCTGATCCAGATGGCTGCCAAGAGATTTTCAAGCAAATGAACTGTGAGGCAGACTATCATCAAGGAACATTTTACTGTTTGCTCATACAAGTGTGTTCTAGGTCTCCAAAGTAACTTACAAAGATGACAAAATATTTTTTAGTTTTGTTTTTTCACTTTGGCGCCTGTGAACTTAATCTTCATCTGCAGCTCATCAATATCATTTTTCTGAAGGCAGATGAATATTGTCAATGACCCATCCTTCATGGGATATTTAATTTACTTGAATTTACCAAGTCATTCAATTAACAAGGTAGAGAAGAGAAGCAGGAGCCATGAAGTTAGGCGTGGCTTTCTAGACATGCAGTGACTTTGCAAAATTTGACATTCAAAAATACTACCTCAGCATACCTGGAAAACTCATCTGCTTTCCTTCTTGTAGTTTTTATGTTTCCCATTACTCAGTGGAAATGCTCACCTGTAATATGTCCACAGTAAAAGAATTTCCCATCATAAGAATATGGAGAGATTTCTTTGGTAGCGAATGACACAAAATTTCACCTCTATTTGCAAGTCTTTGGTAGAGGAAAGGAGAGCTGAATACACAGCAGCCATGCCAATAGGATATCACACTATATCTAAATCAGCTTCCCCTTGATTTCTGAATTATATAGTGAATTTAACTTCCTTTTAAACAGCACATGTGTGAATGTATATGAATGATCTGCAAATATAGAAAATAAGTTAATATTTCACTTTCATTTATGTAATATTTTATTTTTAAGCCACATTTTAATATACATTTATGCCCTGTTTTAATTTTATATTTTATTTCAATATTAAATGATATCACAAGTTCCAAGCCCATCTGATGAAATGTTTTGTCTGCAAAGAAATAGTTGTTCCAACCCACTTTTTCTTTTATTAAATCATTTAATTTGGGGGAAAAAAATCACTTCAGTAAAAAATTGCTTATTTCTATCCTTTTTTTCAATAGTTACATTTATTCGTTTTTGTTGCATGTTTATATTAATTTTTATCTCAAAAAATTTATATTATTTGGTTGCACTGGAAGTAGGTGACATCTTAATTCAGAAAAGAAGCCCTTTCTATCAATGTTAGCTAATTAATGTAAAAATTTTCTGGAAGAAAATACTTCAGCTCTTACATCTTCTTATTCCAAATCAGTAATAGTGCTATTCCATCCTGAGACAGCTATGCTAAAGAATAATTTTAAAAGAGGCGTCTCTGTAAAAAAAATCTTAGAAAAGTAAGTGAAAATTCTGCAATGAAACTTTTAATAAGCTGTTTTTCTCCACAGTTCCTAACATAAAGAATTTTGAAGATACTGATTTAATTTTTCATTTGAGGTGGAATAAGTTTCCCATGAAAGCATCTGTGCTTGATATTTTACGGTGGTAAAGGCCACCATGAATCCCTTGTGATTTCTGTGACCTTCAGACTTGAAATTATCTTGTACTTAGTGCATTATTTTGTCTCAAAAATAGGCTGAAAATTTTTAAGCGATGGAAGGACATACACACATTAACATTAATGGTGAATGTGTACCTCAGTCCCCTAGACAGTTTTGAAAATCTCAGCTGCAGATGTCAGATTTGTTATTTTATGATGAACTACTGTAGTAACATTGCATTTGTACAGATAATGGAGTCATTATCTAGTCATCATTGTTCCATGTTTCACACTGGTTGAACTCATGTATTAATGATTTTCTTCATGGTAAGTGCATTTTTTAGATATATTTGGGAGAGCACATAAGGTCTGTGGCACATTCTGATGGCTACAGAAATCCCAGGACAGTGTGAGTATAAAATCCTTGGTGGTGTCCAGCCTTAAATCACGATTTTAGTTCATGATATCAAACAGCAAGGCACAGTCTGTGGGAGTGGAAGAGGGCACTTCCTGGAGTATTCAAACAAAACAGGAAACAAAATGACAAGACCCCCAAAGAGCAGCGCAGCAAATGCCCACGCTCTGACCCAACAGTCAGTGTTGCAGTGTTAGGCAGTGCACTCTACCCCCTGTTCATTAACTCAGGGAGATCTGAGGGTGATGCAGGGACTACAGAGAAGCTGTGACACTTGGCTCCTTGCATGAACTCAAAAGCTGAAAGGAATCCAACACGTGTAAGTAGTGGTCTTTCACAGTACGGTTTTGGTTGGCCGAGGGGAGAATGTCAGGAGTGTGGCTTCAAGGAGACATGCCCAGCAACTTCTAAAAGTCAAACACCTTTGCCAGCCCTTAAGGTAACTGACCTTCACATGAGAGAATGTGGCAGAGTCTGAGAACTTGTCCATTTTTCTTAAACTGGAGAGCAGCTCATATTTGTGCCATGTGGAAGCACCCATAAAAGGGGGAGGACTGTATGATTAGCTTTGCAGCCTTGGTCACCCCTCAAACCCAAGATTAAGAGTCACAGTATTGCACATAGAATGCTATGCTGCCTTCAAAAACTGACTGTACCATATGGGCTTCTCATTTTTCTGTCACATGTTATGTTATGTTGTGTTAAGTGTTTTCCTTTTATCAATAAAAGGACAGAGTAGATAAGTTATCAAAGAGTATAATGTAAATTAAACTAGATTTTCACCTGTTTGTGGCTTTCTAAGGGATGGTTATGGCTTGTGTCACTTAGTATTGTCTATTATTGATCTCACTGTGGAAAAAATGTCATTCATGGTGTTATTACAAAAAAGTGCAGAGTCAATTTGAAGTGAAAGGAAAGCATGGCAATTGTAGAGACCGTGATAGAAATCAACTCTGCCGTGATTAACTTTAGCCACTCCCCTCCATTCAAACTGCAAATAGTACAAAGGTGTCTCTTCCTCATCAATTGAGGCATAAAATTTCTGTACTGTCACTGCCTTTCATCTTGTTCAGTATTTCTGTCCCTGCCTCTGAGATCTTGAGTGACTCTGTTCTTGTCTTCATTTCCAGCCTGGCCTCAGATCTTGTGCCCCTCATGGTCATGTTGTTCCACCAACAAGAACATCCTAAATGTCTCCTTCTCATGATCCTTCTGCCTTCTCTTTGCTCTGCAAAGAATAATTTTCATTTCTGCCCTTCTAGATTCAAGTCTTGTTGAGCAAGATTCTTTTTTTATATCAGAAATTGTGTTTAATAAATTAAAAATTTCCCTTCATCTGGTACAAGGTAGGATGCTCAGTCATTTACCACTGGGGCTATCTACGAAACTTGTTTCTTTTACAAGAAAAAGAAACTTCTTCTCTCCAGATATGCGCTGCGTTGGGAGGGGCCAATTTTCTTTCTGCTCTGAGTTGCAAGGAGAGAGCATCAACAATCTCAGAGTTCTGAAGTACTCTTCAGTCAGAAATAGCTGCAACTTTCATGCTTAGCATCTCTCAGGACTTGAAATGTGCTCCTTGAATGTCAGGAGAGAAATGCTGTGCAAGCAACACGTGCCCCAGCATCAGTATTTGAAGGTGATATCTTTCTTTTCATCACCTCAGCTTTTCGTGCCTGAGTTCATACTCTCATTTATGCGATGGGGAATCCCTGCTAAGCACACTTAGTGAAATCCCAGGCAGTATGTTTTCCTTGTGATTAGCTTGAATATCAAACAGCTGTCTCAATGATATGTTGATGTTAGCAAAAGTAATATCTGACATTTACACAGCAACCTGCAACCTTAAATATTTTCTTAGAATTATATAACAGGTTTCTCTTACGAATTCAGACGATGAAATGAAACCCTGCTACACTAAGACACAGAGACCCAGCAGAGCGGCACTCACCTTAGCTCCACCCTTCAGTATGGACAAATTCCTGGTAGGAGTTCACCACCTTTTCTATTAGAATCCATGGCCACTCATTTTCTCTTTCTTCTGTGTAGCATTCAAAATGGGGAAATCCCAATTTGCTTGTTTAACAAAACCTACTTGATTTTCTTAGGAAGAAAATTTACCCTGGAAGAAAAGACCCTATGGGATTACTAAGCAAAAACATATTGATACAGCCTCTAACCAAACAAGTCCTTGAATTTCTGGCTGCCAAGTATTAAAAGCAGCAGTATCCTGCTGTTACATCTTTTTCCTAGGCATCAGGTCTTGGCCCCTGCTGAAGGGGAAAACAGGGATAAATTTTTAATTTGATTCAGTAGAACAGTTCTTCTCTGGAGTTAGCATTGATCCATTTTACCCCATTTAAATGTATTCTCCCCCAAAATTCCAGATGTATGTTTATAGACGAGTACTAAAATCAGAAACAGGCAACAGATTGCTCATCTGACTGTGTGAAAACTGTGATATGTTACAGCTATTTAACTAATCTTTTTCTCCTCTGAATTTTCTCAGAAAAGATTTGTTTGGCCCAACCAAAGGGTGATATGTTCTCTATAGAAATTTGAGCAGGATTCAACTCAACTAACATTAATTATTAAAGGTTAAGTCCAGCCTCAAGTCCTCATTTAGACCCTCTATGCAGTCAGGAAGGATAGACAGATGACTCCTCCTCTCTAAGGGACACCATCCATCTTCTCCACTGACTCATTAGGGAGTCCAGAGTGTAACTCAGGCTAGATGACTTATTTCTGATGAGCTAATAATAGGTAATACTAATTTCCTCCACTCTCTTTTCTCTGCAAAAACACACTGTTTTCCATGAGAAAGGAGGGAGAGAGGGTATGCTATCCTGAACCCTTGTTTTGCTCATTAGATGGAGATATCTGTCAAATCTCAGCGTTTCACCTTTTCCACCAGTATCATCATCCCAGTCAGGAAATGTGACGGTCACTGATCGTCTCGCACAGCTCAGTTTGTACTGCTTGTCTGTGTCCAGCCAGTGACAGCTGCGGTTTGCCTCCTGCAGGACAGCCAGGCGTGCAGGCGCTGATTCCCAGACAGGGCACTGCTCGCTGTGCTGATGCACAGAGAGAAACAGCAGCTCCTCAGGTGCTCTGCCTCCCTCTTTATTCCCAAACATGAGGCAGCCGACAAGGGGTAAAGGACCTGTCAGTTGAAACAGACGAATTAAATTTGTAACAAAAGAATGTCTTCAGGCAGTTGTTTAGACATATCACTAAGATACCACGGATTCACTTTACCCTCTGCTGCAAACAGCAGAGGAAATTAGGCAGCTGTATCCTCATTGGTGAGTTTATTACCTAACGCCTGGAAAGTGAATATCAAAGATGCTGGTGTTGCCAAGCAACTGCCTGAGGATGACAGCGGTCAGAGCACACACAAGGACTCTGTTAGAGAAGCACTGCACAGCGAAGGTCGGCTCCATACACCATTGTGAGCCACGGCGTGTGATTAACAGGATGGCTGGTTCTGTCCTGGAGATGCACACAGCTCCTTTCTGGTCGTGATATGTCTCTGACAGCCAGTGAAGGTAAACTGGAGACAAATGGAGTAGCAATCCTCTGACCAGCACAATGGAAAAAGGAAATCTCCTTGCAGTCAGACATGATCTGACCTTCAAAGTGTCCCAAATGCAGGACTGAGCTCAGAGGTTCTGCAGGTGCTAGTGGAGGTATGAGGAGATTTAACATGCCTAGGGCAAATCGCTGCCTTTGAGCATGGCTGGCAGGAGATGCCATATGTCTGTACATGCACCTCCCTTATCCTCTAGAACTGGGTGCTTGCCAGCAGGCACATGGTTAAGTGGGAATGGCTCCTGATCCATGAGTGGCTCCTAGTCTAACAAATTGTGGTTAGGGATCATTTGGGGGACTGCTGGTTGGCCCTGGACAGGCGCACAGCCAGGGCTGTGCAGTTGGTACACGTGGCCAGGAATGCTCCCAGTGCCCAGAAATGCTCTCCAGTGCCCAGGAATGCTCCCTGAGATTAATCTGTTAACAGAGGAGCACCCCATGATACTGCTTCCTATGTATTTCTCATCCCATTTTTCATCTGTAGAGTGGTGGAGCCCCAAGCCCTCTTGTGTCCTTCTCAGATGGCTGTTAGATCCTAACAGTTTCCCCCTTGGCTGAGCAGTGCCATGATTTTGGGGCCGCTTTGCTTCATACCTGGTCAAACACAGCGAGATGTGCTACCCCAACAGACACCCTGCAAGAGTCTTCATGCCCCCCTTTGCTAGGCACGAGGCTCTTGCACTGCCCATGCTTTCTCCAGCAATAATGAATCACATGACTCAGGGAAACTTATTCAATATCCCATCCCGAATGGATGTCTCATCGGTGTGCTTGCAGTATTCATTATTTAACAGATAGTGCTGCTATTTAATCTTTGTATTATAGTAGCATCTGGAGGTCTCAGCTGAGAGGCAGTATACAAACACAATGCGAAAGACAATTTCTTTTCAAAGACTTAACATTGTAAGCAGAAAAGCAGCATTGCCGAGTGATTTGCTCCAGATCCCACAGCGGAGTAGTATCAAAGCAGTATCTCCCATCTATTTTTTTGACTGCTAAAATAACACCGTTGATGGAACCTTTACATATATAAATAATAGAATGTACCAAAGAATAGTGTTTACATTTATGAAAGAATATTTACAATGGCCCAGAGAAGAAGGGTTAGAGAAAAGTTGTCCAAACGATATATAGGCAAAAACATCACTTAAAGCAGATACATTAATGAGACTTCAGTGAATACCCTCTAAATATGTTCTTTTAAAGGCTACTTCATGAAAACCTGATTTGAGGCGAAACTGATGAAGTTGGTTTTTTATTGGTTATATATACTGATATTTCTGAATGAGGTAGGGTTAAAACTTTTTTCACTGAGAACTGAAGATACTGTGAAACCAAACAATCTTATAAATCCATGTGCGTTTTGCCAAAAGAAATATGCTGGAAAATGCATTAGGAAACAATCAACATACTTGACCAGGTCAATTTGTAGATCAAACTTCTCATTTTTCCTTTCAAAACTGCTCTTAAGAATGATTTATATAAACTTAAAATGGTCACTATTTTTTTTTTCCTTTAGGTTAACTGAAATGAAGAGCTAAAAAAAAAAAAAAATTAGTTTTTTTTCCAAATTTTTGCTTTAATGAAAATAATTTGTTGCTGACACTACAGCGTTTTGACCCCCGTGTATTTTATAGGATATTCTTTGCAAAATGACTCTTCCCATTTTGAAGCAGACTCTCTTCATCTCACATTCAATGAATGTTAATGCTTGTCTGAGTGCTTTACTGTCTTGGTTCATAAATATATTTCTAGTAAGGGGAGAATATAAGCATATGTTTCAAGTAGGATGCATGTTTTGAAAAGGTTCCCTGAGCTGATCTGAGCCAAAGCAACTTATTGTCTTTTTGCATTATATTTTGTATCTCTGATTAAATTCTAATTCACATAGTCATAGAAAATTGCTTGTTTTCTCTATATTGTGGCTTGTTCTGTGTGCTCACAGCTGTGGCATCCTCGAAGTGAAGCCCTGGTGTTTTGTTGGATCCAAAAGGGAATGCTGAGGTTGTCCAGAGCCATGAGAGATCAAAATGGGAACTTTACATAATCAGGGACATTTGGATCCATCTCTGATGCTTGGACAGCACTGAAGGTGCTCTTTGACTGATGAAGCTACTCTGTAAGGTAGCAATGAATCTGTTAATAAAATCACAAAATGTAGCCTGGGAGCAAACTCTTTTATCCCTCTGAATAACAAGTCCTTCGAAGTTTATAACCTGGCAGCAACTCATCTGGCATGTAGCATCTTTGGCAGGAGCATGGATATGCCCATTAGAGATAAAAAAAAACCCTACCAATGTCACTCTGCTGGCATGGAATTGAGTGGTCATAAAAATTTGCAACTTTGTTGAATCTTAGACATGGTTGTCTTTACTGGTTTATTAATTTTCCTTTGTTCTGAATAGAGCAAAGTCTACTGACTGCATATAGAAATGAACAGTAATAGATGCATTTCACAATCAGGTGGAAGTCCAGGACCCACCCCATTCCAGCAAACACATGTTTAACTTCAGGTGGCTCGGTAGCATTTCAGGGAACTATTCACACTTAGGGAAAACATTACTTTGGGCAAATGTTTGTAAAAGAGACAAAGGAATAAATTGCATAGGTAGCAATTTAGTCAAAGCTGCAGAGAATGCTAACAGCAAGAGCAACAGGCACCAGTTTTGCCTTGAATATCCTGTTAACATGCAGTTCTTTCATCCAGTTGTCTGCCCTGACTGATGGGTTTTGGTCTGGATACATAATGCTCTATATTAAAAGAAACATGGAGGAAAAGAGAAAAAAAATGTTAATCCTCAAACATCTTTTAGAGATCCTCAGTGCAAGAAAATAACCAGGGACTCTCAGTGTGGAGTTGTAATTTGATGAAATTGCATCCACACTATTTAGGATTGTCTGTCCTTACTGCAGTGTTCCATCGCAGTCAACGACAATGAGCACAGTCTGCGAATTAAAGACCTCTTCTGAAAATTTCCTTGAACTGTGACACAACTTGCTCACTTGGTCTTTATTTTAGATTTGTTGTATACTGTCAGTCAAGGTCCCCGTGTGCATTCAGTGCCAGGGGATGAACATCAGACTGAGTGAAATGGGGCACCTAGGCAGTGCCTTCTGGCTTTCCAGCAGAATTCTCCCAGGTTCCTGTCTGTCTTACCACTGCACAGAGCAGTGTCTTTACAATGCTCCCACCAGCAGCAGTTGTTCTGCTGAGACTCACATCATGCAGTGCCGAATGAAGATATTTCCATCAGTGAAAAAAACTGACCCATGTTGAGACCTCAAGTGACGGCAAAGCCACTGCAGAAAAGAGCCTTTCCACTTGCAGTGCCTGAACTCCTTGACCCCCTGTCTTGACTCCTCCACTTGGTCCATTCGACAGAGTTTGGGAAATATTATTTCAGAGCATAGCTTTCTTGTTTTCTTTCTGTAAAGCTGTACAGTAAGGCTTGGTTAAAAAGAGAAAGCAGCTGTGAGTATGTATTATTTAATACTGTAAAGTGGTTTTAGATACAGTTTACATCACTTGTCTTGGACATATGAGGAAATTATAAAGAAAAGATCCAGTCAATAATATCACCATTTAACCTGTGCTAGGATGCAGAATAGGGACTTTCAGAGGGGCTGAAAATTAGCCATCAAAACTGTTTTCAGTAAGGTTATTTTCACATTTTTACACATTTATAGAGGAAAGGATTTCAGAAAGTCATAAATCTCCTCTTCTACATATTGCACTCCAAATATCATAGAATCATAAAATTATTTGAGTTGAAAGGGACCATAAAAATCATCTAGTTCCAACCCCTGAATACAGTCTAGAGTTCTTGGGAAATTGTACATAATTCTGCAATTTCATTACCTATGATAATTCTCTCTTGCCAAGAGCTCCTATGACGGAACATTTACTTGAAAAAGAAATCATGAGCCATCATAGGGGAAGATGGAACTTAGTGACAAAATGTGATGTGAAGTCATAAAAATTACTTCATTCAAGTATTGTGAAGAAAATGACAGTATTGTCTTATGAAGATGTCTGAGTTATCTCAGGACATGTTCGGGAGTTTCAGGTAATTTTTAAGAGGGAATGCGAATATTTGCTAATTAAAGCATTTAGTTTCTGAACTGGAAAAAATGAATAAAAGTGGATTCACATAGTTCTGTATTAAAAGTGGAAAGATGATCAAATCATCAAGCTCCCGCAGACACAGCTGAACCAATGTTAATACAGCTGGGAATTTTTTCCTGAAATTCCCTCGTGCGAAAAGGCTGCAGACACGCTAACATTAATATCTCTGAATTTAACACTCTCAGGCTTTTGGGAAATGCAATTTAGACGTAAAATTAGATCTGTAAGGTGGTTCAAAACTTGGATATGCATTTTTCAGTCTAAACTAATATCCAATTTAAAGCCATTTTAGATGAGGTAAATTTAAATATGAGTAAACTGCATTGCATTATGGGTAAGATAACTTTAAAAGCCACACAAACAAAAAAAAAGGAAACCTGTATCAAGAAATTAAATGTTCTCCTAAGCATCTTCCATATCCACAAATTAACTCAGTTATTCATATTTTGCTTCACTTAAGGTTTTAATACCAAATGCTTTCAAGGTTATAACTAGCTTTCTCTGTTTATTAAGTTTTCCTCAGTTATCAAAATCTTGATGGACCACACAATCTACATTGCAGTTACTTCCCATCTGGCTTTGCTAAAGTTTGAGCAACACTAGTAAATACTTGCTTCTTTTAAATTATTTATTTATCTGTGTAAGTATCTTCTACCTATTGTAAAATTTCCACTAGGAGTTTGACAAAAAGTATAGCTTTAAAAGTTTTAAATAATTGCTCTGCAAAAATCACTCAACATAGAAAATTTTTAGAACAAATGAGAGAATGTTTATTTCTTGTTGCAAAAAATACTGTGATGTGAAAAAGAAAAGTGACTTGTCTTAAATTTAAGATTAACTTTATCCCCTTAGCTTGAGCCTTTAATCTGTAGAAAAGCCTGGGGATTTATGAGTGTTAACAGACCTGAATTTTTTATTTCTCCTTCTTTCCTTTTACTTGTTCATTTTCCATCTGTGTGTCCCCTAAGAACCTGAGAGCAATGATTGAAAGGAAAGATAGGTGATTTATTTGATATGTCTCTATTCTGCCACACAGACAGCAATACAGTTAAAACCAAGGTGATGGCTGATGGTTTAAATGAACATAAAATTTTGAAATTCAGTGGCACCGAGTTTGCAGAGAATACCAATACCTGTAAAGGCATAAATTTTTGCATGAGCACTATGACTCGATCCTTGTGGGTCCCTTCCAACTCAGAAGAATCTGTGATTCTGTAAATAACATAAATCCTATAAAACTCTGTTAATTATATCCGAAGAGGTGAGGCACATAATTTGATGTTCAAAATTCACAAGGAATTTTCCTGTTGTCAATAAGATTGCTAAAGATAATTGTTCTAAATGTGAACATTTTACAGTATATATTGAAATATGTGTTTACAATTTCTGTAATGTGCTGAATATTCTTTATCAAAAAATAAACTGTTGGTCTGAGGTTCACACATTTCTCTGGCATGAGAATTTTGATTTTAATTTTCTAGTGGAGAAAAGGACTGAACAAGGTCTTCATGAGACTCATACCCTAACTACTGGGCTGTTGTAAAAAGGTCTATTATGTAAAGAATTCTCCTCTAATACCCACGTTTAAAGACTTTTGAGATTATTTCAAAGTGATTTTTTTCCAAGAGAGGCCATGAGGTTCTGCATCCTAATTTAATTGAGGAGTTTGAGCTTCAAAGGAAAGCTGTGGTTTCAGATACTTTTGTGCTTAGTGTTTCCTATTAAAACAGCTTCCAATGCAGCAACTTTTTCTTTTTTCAATCACTGTGCTCATATAGAGAGTTTATGTCCAAACACATGGATTCCAAACTGAATGTTTTGCCTAAGATTTATGTTTTTTAACATCTGACCTGTAGCTCTCACATTCCCTAATGAACCCGGTCCAAAAGACACCATATGGCTTTTTGTTCTTGCAATTTCACTGGAGTAAATAAGAAAGAATCTCACTAAGTTCAATGGAGTTATGGTGGCATGACAGTGTTTTTAATAGTGTTGGATTATGTCTTTCATAACAAGTGCAATTAGCACCTCATTGATCTGGGAAAAGCAATTTAATAACTAATGAATATTGGAGAGATATGCCATAGGAAGGTAAATGCACTAGAAATAGATTCACTCAAAAACAAATGAGCAAACATAAATTAGGGGAGGAAAAAAATTTTAAAAATCAATGTAAAGACAATAATGAAGAAGCATATTTAAAAGTCAAAACCAGTATTTTTTTCTGAATTGTATTTTTTGTGAATATCCAAAAAAAGCCTTTCCTCTTATGTCTTGTATTATTTGCTTATTTGGATCATCCTGAACTATTTTAGGCTTCCTCCACTAAAAACTCACTTAGAGAAGAAACTGCGAGCTTCAGTTTGCAACCCAACAGGCATAAGGGAAACGCATGTGGGAAATCCCAAGCTCATAAACCGCAGCAATAAGGGGGGGAAAAAAAGTGTTTTCTTCAATGCTGATTTTCCCATGTTTGATCTCATATCTGCAGAAAAACAGAAAGTTTGACTATGGTTTTAGATTAAGCAAGTATCCAGAAAACTGATGGAAACAAACATTTGAAAAATCAAGCAATCTCTGTGACACAAACAAAAAATGAGGGATTAATTGTTGTCAAACTGAACACATGAAATGTACCCTTCTTCTAAAAGAAATGTTTCTAATCCTTAACACAAAGTTGAAAAGAGTATGGGAAAAGGAAGAGGAAGAGGGGTAGGAAGGGGGAAGAGACAGGGAAAAGGGAGGGCAGAACATCTTTGCCTAGTTAAAGCAAAATAAAAGCTGAGATGAGCTCTCTATTACAGCCTCAGTGACATTATGTGGTAGTTTTGCCTGGCCCAGTTTTTGCTAGTGAGCATGGTGGGTCACAAAGATGGCTCCTGCATGTCCTGAGTAAAGATTATTGAAATTTCTCCACCATGTCTAGCAGAGCCAGTCCCTGATGGCTCTGAAGATGATGGGCATGCTGCTGGCCAAACCTGGGCCAATTAGAGATGTTAGTTACGCCTCTGTGAAAACATATTTAAGAAGAAATCAAAACAATGTGTGCACGCACTTCTTTTTAGCCAGGGCAGGAGGAGGAGGAGGTGAAAATATGTGAGGGAGAACAACATGGAGGCCTCAAGGTCAGTGGAGAAGGTGGGGGAGGAAGTGCTCCAGGTGCCGGAGGTGAAAACCCTCTGCTGGCTGTGGTGAAGACCATGGGAGGAGCAGGTGGTCCCCCTGCAGCCCATGGGGTCCAGAGGATGCAGAGAACCCCCCACAGCCTGTGGGGAGGTGCCCACGCCAGAGGAGCAGGTGATGCCTGCAGGAAGCTGTGATCCAGTGGGAGTCCCAGAGACTGAGAGTTGCAAAGGCCTTGCAGGAGAGAGAGGCCTTGCTCCCAGGATGGAAACAGCCTGGCCTCGGCTTGGAATTCTGCAGCCTGGACAGAGGAATCTCGGACTGCAGCAATTGGGCGGGTGCTGCTCATGAGATTGGACCCACGCCAAAGAAGTTCGCAGAGGACTCTCTCGTGGGAGGGACCCCCCATGGCTAAGTAGAGGATTCTTCTCCCTGATGGACTGACCCTGACCAAAGGAAACCCCCATACCCTGCCCCCACCCCGGAGCTGTTGGTTAGAAGGACGGAGGGAGGGGGTGAGCTGAGAAATGGCCTTAATAGGGAGGAGGGTCAGTAGAGAAACAGCATTTGCAGCAGAAGAATTGTAGCATTGGACTGACTAAAAAAGCCACATACCTTGCCCCGGCCCGGATCTGTGAGTTGAATGGAGAGAGAGGGTGAATAGAGAAACAGTGTCTGCAGTAAAAGAGTTCTGACAGACTGATTTAAGAAAAACCCCACACCCTGCCCCTGCCTGGGAGTTGTTGGTTAGTTGGAAAGGAGGGAGGGGGTGAGCTGGGAAGCAGTGCCTTAAGAGGGAAGGGGGGTCAGTGAAGAAATGGTATCTTGAAAGCTTATTTTTTACCTCTGATTTATCCTCCGACTCTGTTAGATTAATAAAGCACCTTTTTTGCAACTTTAAGTCTCCCGCCTGCTTTTGCCCTGTCTCTCGTGCGTCCTCGTTACCAGTAGTCTTATCTCAACTCATAAGTCCAGTGTGTTAGCAAACGTCGTAGGTGCCTGGCATTTAGCCAGGGTCAAACCCACGACACATTACTTTTGCAATTCTGTTTGGAAATGGAAGAGATAATTGCATTTTCAACTTTGAACCCTTGCCATTCATTTCTCTGCTGTGACCTCAATAATCTGTTTGACTGCCAGCCTGTTTAGGTACCAAGAGCAAAACAGTGGGAAATGACACAGCAGAAATCAAATTGCATGAGTCATTTTTTTTTAATTTCCTTTATGTTCCTTATATAATTCTGATGGCAGCAGAGCTAAAGTTAATGAACAGTAGTAAAAGCATCTGCTGAAGCTATGTCAGTAGATTCACCTCTGTGTTCGCAACTGCAGCGCTGCAAAATTTATCCAAGGTCTCTTTGAAACAAGTTTTTAAATGAGGTGAAAAGTACCGGAATTATACAGCTCATGAAGGAACCATATAGTGTTGTGGTACCATAAATAAATGCTGACATTTCCTCACTAGTAACTACAACAGCAGTGGGTAAAAAAATTTGAAATTCAGGGGGTTAGACTACTATAAAATTTTTACAAGGTTAAGCGAAGTGAGCAACTAGAGCGCTGTGAAATGTCCACTGTGCCTTTTACCCAGATTACTAAGGGCAAATATCACCTTCTTCCCCTCAGGGGTGCCCAGACTTTCAAAAGTAAAAGAGAAAAGCCCCATTGGATTAGTGTCTGGGCTTTGCAGCAGGAGGCATTGCTTGTACGTAATTGCTCAGTTTCATTATTCATGGGCTAAGAGCAAAGTGCTCAGGCGAAAGAAAGTGGCAAGGGCTGGGGCACTACAAGGAAGATATTTAAGATTTCATTCAATAAAATACTTTATAATAACTTATGAAAAATTAATTTCCTGAAAAAGGAAATACCAAGCATCTACTTAATTTGTGTGTATTGGGATTGTCATGTGCAATCCATGTAAGGATGACCATGGGGGACCAAATCCTTTCTCATGGGAATCACATGAGAAAGGATAGGGGTTTTTTTTTGTTTCTGCTTTAATTTCAGTGGCTGCTCCTGGAAATTAAGGAGTAAAACTGCATTAATAGCTCAAATTCCCACAAATGGTTCTCTGGAATGATCACCTTTCTCCGTCATACCAATGTGAAAGTGACACTGGCAGGAGAGCAGGATGCTGGGCCAGGGATCAGGAGCTTCTTGATGATTCTAGATCTGTTCTTCAAGCTCCTTAGACCTAAATCATTAAATAAAAAACTTATTTCCAATGGCTCTTGCTTGTCTTCAGCTGACTCATGGAGGTGGTAGTCTGAATAGTTTGGCTTGGGAAAGCTGCTTACTGACATTTGCCTTGATTCTTCAGTCTAACAAATAAAGATAATTAAAAATAAGCAACAAGAGCAAACTTGGTAAAGGCTGGGCTGCATAAAATCATGTGTGGGTCTAACATAAGTGTCTGTGTTATAAAACTGCGACCTTGAGTCCTCCCTTCAGTCACTACAAATTCCTGAAGGAGATTGGAAGTCATGGACACCCACTTGCCTTCTGCTGGGCAACCATAACCCTATTGAGCCCATACCCAGATGCACCTCAGGTTTGAGACAAGGCATATTGATCATATTCAAATTCATCAGAGTTCAGAAACCAGATTTATTGATTTCTCTGCTGAGGCCTTGATATAGGCATATAAAATTGGATTACACTGAAAATACACCCAATATTTCGACCAAGTTTTGAATATTTCTCTTCATTTTTGTGCAAAAAATGCAGAGGCATTTCTCTCTCAGAGCATGATACTGATACCTCTCTCTTAGAGAACCTGATACTTAGGGAGGCAGAAGACATGGAGACAAAAATGTAGGCTATGTACCCTCTGATTGCTCTCAATAGGTTCATTTTGGCTAGGACAACAGTGGCCTCAGGCCCTCCACTCTCCCTTAGAAAACATCCATCCTGCTTCCAAACAGCTGACCATATTGCATATTGTTTGCATTAGCAACCTAGAAGGTTGAACCATGCCAGCATTAGGCAGCTTCCCTGCTCAGGGGATTAGTTCAGAATCCCCTGAGCTAGAGTGACACAGAGGCATAACTTCAGGTGAAAGAGGAGGTCACTCTGTTATCTTGATATCACTGCCTTACTTGTGCATCAGCACTGGGCTGCCCTGAGGAAAACAAAAAGAGGAATATTGTCACTATTCATGTTCTCTCACACACACACACAGAGAAAAAAAAAAAAAGAAGAAAAAAAAATTCATATTTCCATTCAGCTTCTTTTAGGAAAGGTCACAGGCTCCTTGCTTTAATGAATTCTGTATAGGTGTGGGCATGTGAAATGGGCTTTATGTAGGAGATTATTCACAGAGTTCTTCTGGTAAAGAGTTACAGATAATTCCCTGTTCAGCCTTGGGAACTTCCCTTGGAGAAAGTACAGATTATTGTGAACTTCTGTGATGTACCTTATTTCTCTTAAAAACGGTGTAAGAAGCTGAGGAACTTGCCTCAGTGCTCTGAATTTCAGCTCCAGGAAGGCCAAAGCATCTCTTTCTCTGTGAAAGCTCATGGGTGTCACTGTAGATCCTGTTTCAGATTTCCCTCTGGTTTTGTTTATTTTAAATAGCAAGGCTTTTAGCTAAAAATATCTAAAAAGTAACTAAAAACTGTGCATCATACAGAACATAAATTGCAAGTAATTTACAGCCTTAAGAGTGACAGCCAAGGAAAACAAACACTTTTATCTTTATCATGGTCATGACTGCTGGAATCTATGGAGGGAATACAACCCTTTCAGGTGCCAAGACATTAGTGTCAACAGTAGGTGTGCAATGCAGATATCTGCTGGACAGCAGAATGATGGGGTGCTGTTGGGGCTCACAAGACCACTCTGGGGTGGTAAGGGTGAGATCACACTGCCTTTTAATTCTCATGGGCTGGGAGCTCCTGGGAATGCAGCTGACCTCGTGCAGAGGTCACAGCTGATCAAACGTGCACTGTGGCTTGTGTTTGCTGTAGGTGGAAGGTTGTTACGGGAGAGGAGGCAGCAGACAAGCAAGGAGTTATGGCTCTATTGCTGCAGGGGTCAGGGATCTCCAGCTCTCTGGTCTGCACACTGCTAGTCCTTGCAAACAAAGGGTCTCATGCAGTAGCCTGGAAATTATAATGGTGATGAGATTTTTTTATCTAAAGTTCAAAAAGAGCTAGTTTGTTTTGGAACTTCCTCCAAAACTCAGATTCTTACTGTAAAGGAAAGACTTCGTAAGAAAACTGGAACCAACTAGCATTCATCAAACCATGGCAATAATAAATAAGGGATCATTACTTGCAGTTTTATATCCCCTTCATCCCAAATTTTCTGGATGCAGCATAAGCATTCATTAATTTAAAGCCTCATGATAGCACTGAGTTATAGCTGTTTAACAGATAGATTAATACCAAGAGGTTAAGCAACTGGGTTATTTTCACAGAGGGAATGACTGCATAGCCAGTGATGAAAAGATGCCAGAAATTCTGGCATTATGTACTTCTAAATCACTGTGCATCATTCAGAAGACACTGATAAATATTTGCCTTCCTGAACACTGAGACACACTGCCCTTTCCTTAAAGTAATGCCGCGTTACCCACTCAATAGTTGTATTGTCTCTTGTAATTCTAAGACCCATGAAAGGATATGACTGTGAAGGACATCAGGAGGACATTTGGTCCATTTCCCCAGATTAGTCATTCCTGAGAGATATCTGTTAGGACAGGCTGCTTTTCAGCAGTATGATGTCCTTAAAGACCTCTAATATTAGAGATCCCCTGGCCTCCACCTGTAAAACCTTTTGAAATATTTTCTATTCCTAAATTTTTCAGTATTTTTCATAAAGTCTGACCCACAAGTTTTTTGTAATTTAATACTGTTGCTTCTCATTCTATGCTTTGTTTTCATGAGCACCAGACATTCCTCCTCATCCTTTCAAAACAACTTTTCACACACTTGAAAACTGTTATTCTCCTCTGCCTACTCTTCTTTACACCCCTTTGATCTCAGGGTCACATTACCTTGACTTCTGCTTGTTATTGAGTCTCTGCAATTCTTCTCTGGCTGGTCCAACTTTCTAGAAAGTTATTGCCTGAAACCAAACCTGAGGCATGCCTGAGGGAGACCTGATCACCACATGCAGTTCACAATAAAAGCATCTGTTTGGCTGCAAGACTGCTGCCTCATTACTTGTTCCTTATCTTCGATTCTTGTGGCAGTAATTTCTATCTTAGAGTCTGCCTGAGAGTTCATAGCATCATAGAATTACAGAATGGTTTGGATTGGAGGGGATCTTAAAGATCATCTAGTTCCAACCTCTCCTCCATGGGCAGGAACATCTTCCCTTAGATCAGGTTGCTCAGGGTCTCATCAAACCTGGCCTTGAGCACTTCCAGGGTTGGGGCATCCACAGTTTCTCTGGGTAGCCTATTCCAGTGCCTTACCATCTTCTGAGTAAAGAATCTCTTCACATCATTTAACCTAAATCTCTTCTCTTTCTGTTTAAAGTAATTTTCCCTTGTCCTATCACTGCATGACTCCACCAGTTCCTCTGATTTTCTTGGCGGCTCCCTTCACATGTTGGAAGGCTGCTGTTTGGTTTCCCCAGAGCCTTTTGTTCTCCAGGCTGGACAGCCCCAACTGTCTCAGCCTGTCTTCAGAGGAGAGGTGCTCCATCCCTCTGATCAGCTCCACGGCCCTCCTCTGGACCACATCCACGTGCTTTAGTCCATGTCCTTGTGCTGGGGGACCCAGAACTGGATGCAGTGCTCCTGATGGGGTCATTTGTTGCATTTGTTACATTCGTCTCTATTGAATTTCATCTTGTTTTTTCAGCCCATTCTTCCAACCTGTCAAGATGACTTTTGATATCAAATCCTACCCTCCAATTTATTCACAGTCCTTCCCAGCTTCATGTCAGCTGCAAATTTAATAAGTGTATGTTCCATTCCATAACTCAGGTCACATTGCATACACTTTTATAAGCTTTGGGAAGACTGAAGGAAATCAGCAATGTGGCAAAAGACTCCTGTGTAATGCTCAAATACAGAAGAAGTTTACTTTGTTTTTTCTAAATATATCTGAGACTTCCATGGTTTTGGTGCTTTTAAAACCTTCCAGTATTTTTAACCCTTCTTTATTTTTCTGAATAAATTTTTTAGTACTAACAGCTTTCATTAGTGGTTTTTAAAAGTCTGTTGTGGGGTAGAGATACCAGATGTAAAACACTAACCACTCACATTGTGCTAGCTTTTTTGATGTTGTACTAAACTATGCAAAATGCAATACAAATGCCACCAATATGACAGAGATTATCCAAAACTGCTGACACCAACAGTCTCCAGGGGAAAATTTCTATGTGATAAGGTTTAATCAGGCCTTTCTCTGAAGCTTTTATGTAGGCTTCCACTCATGCAGGTCAGGGCATCTGCCAAAAGAGTATTTTCCTTGCTGTTTATGTAGTGCTGCAAGTGACCATTATAACTCAGAGGAAGGAACGTAAATCCTGATATGTTTGATTTGCTGGGCCATGGTGACACCTTTTCCATCAGAAACAAAGCTTTCTTGTAATTCAGCTTACTCAGCAGGGTTCGTAAAGCTGGATAATCCCATGACTTTCAGCTGCTAAACCTGTTGCAGATATTTAATATAAAATGACAAGAGCCACCATTCTTTAAACTATTACTTTGACACTTATAAAAGCTCTGAGTCCACTGACCCATCATGAAAAAAAATTTACAACAGCACGTAATGGTATCTTTGTTGCACATCTTTGTGACTTACGTTCATGAGCAATATGAAGTTACATGGGAAGCAGAGAATTTAAACTGAGGTTACATAATAATGTTTTGTAAAAGGCACTATGAAAACCATTCAGATCTTTAAAAAAGTCTTTAATGTGGGAATCAACATATGTCAGGAAAATATGTTTCTCTTAACTCTACTGGTCTTTAAAATTTTGCTTATTAATATTTATCTATATTGGTGATTTTTTTTAAAGAGATACACAAAGTGAATCCTTGTTTGCATCCTTGATTATGCAACAAAAGGGAATTTAAATGGATTTTTATAACTGTTGAATTCTACATGGGATCTTGTACCACTGTTTCCTGTACAAGTTAGCAGAGTTTTCTGCAATACCCAACAGCTGCTAGACAGGATGCACCTTGTTTTCACCCTCTTCGTGGGAGTTTTTTGTCAGTAAATCCTGTTTCCAATCATGTCTGTGGGGACATCCAAAGTAAGTCTGGACATTGGCCCTTTGGACTACAGTACCCTGAATTCTTAGAAGGCTGCAGGCTGAGATGGCAAGCCTGAAAGATGTTTAACCAAAAAACCCATGGTCCTTTTTCCTCAAAATAAAATTGTCATTTCAGATGTTCTCCATCTTTAACAAGTAAGATATATCCCAGACCATAATCTTTGATTTTCTACTTTCAACAACTTTTCTGGCAACGTCTTTTAGTTCTGTGTTAGAGCATTTCCTAATACACTGGCAGGTATCTTTAAACTTTGCCTGAAGTAATGCCAACTAAAGTTTCTGGGATAACTTAATCCTAAAAAAACCTGAATATGTTGCCAGGAAGGGGCATTGACACTTAGCATTGTGCATTTCTCTTGATATAACCTTAAGCAAGATAGCAAACTGCACCAGCTGAAAGACCCAGTGCAAATTATAGAATTTGAGAGTATGGAGCCACAAATAACACTTTAAATATGAATGAAAAGGAACTCTGGGCACAAGAGGACTTAATTATTTTTCACTTTTTCCTCTTAGTAGGATTCTCCAGATCATTGCTGGAATTCATGGTCCTTTTTATTCTTCCACAGGGATACTGTAGCCATAGTTTCCATTTCTGTGATATCTGTTTTTCAAGGCCCATTAAGACAGGACACCCTGTGTAAATTGAATATTAGGTCTAGAGAGCCTGTCCTGATATTGCAGGGCCTGTTGTAACCCCCAAAGGGAACACATTGTTAAAGGGGCTCAGAAGCAAATAGATCCAAAATTGCTGCTGGGTTGCCAAACCACTTTGTATTCTTGATTCTTCTTCTGTATTCCTCAAGGGCTGGTCAGCAAAACAGTGAGTGTGGGAGAATTGTTCCAGAGATTTGTTGTTGTCAAGGATGAAAGGAAATTGGCAGCCCAAAACAAAACTGAAAAATGTATCTTGTATTTCTGCAGAAAAGAATCATTTGGGAAAGAATCAAGAAGAGTAAAGTTTGATTGTGATTCTTAGAATAAAGTACAAAGGCTTTGAAACTGGCTAGAAGTGAAAATAACATGCACTCCCAAATATATTCCTTGCCTTCTAATTTGTCATGATACAGCAGCTTAGACATATGTTTTTGCCTTTTTGAATAATAGTCTAATATTACTGGCCCAAACTAAGAGTGAGTAATGTCTCACTTCCTTGAGTCTTCACAGTATAAATCCACAAGCATAAATTCACTTCTTAGCTTGGCACACTGAATGCTAAAATCTCAGTATTCCCACAAGAGTCAACCACTGATATATGAAAAGTTGTTTACAGCTATACTACCCTGAGAGGGGGAAAAAAAGAGGATATTTAATGTGTCTATTCTGAGATGCTATGCTGGTGGGACAATAACCAGCAATGACAGACCTATTGATGACTTCCACGTACTCTCTCTCGTTCACTAACATCAAGAAAAAACAAGGATGTCTTTCCTACCAAGAAAAGGTGGAACAACATTGATGGTGGCACATGAACCCCTTTAAACCAGTGTAACTCTTCTATTCCACCATCATTATTGGTAGAGGTGTGTGGTAACTTTTCTAAAAGAACTCAAATGAGAAGGAGGAATCCCATTTCCTTTCTGCGGGGTTTGTGGGCAAATAATTACCATTAGTCTCATCAGAAAATGAGGGGGTCTTTTCTGCATCATTAGCATTGTTGTCATTTTCTTTGGAAAAGCAAGGATTCTGGCTGCCAAACAAAAATAAATAAATAAGTAAATTCTGAATTTACTGAATTCTGACTGTGCCATTGCAGTGGGGTATTGGTCTTGCCCTGTAACTTGCTTTACTCACCCATGCTGCCCCCTGGCAGGGCTGTCATGTGGAATCATCCTTCCACATCCCAAAGGGTGTGGTGATCCCTCAGCTGGGGAGCTGTGGGTGGTACCTTCAAAGCCAGAAAATGCTGCACAGGGCACTTTGTGTTTAGCTAAAATACTTGGCTTCTAGAGGAGAAGGGGGTGTATGAGGACAGTCTGTGACAACACAGTAGTTCCCCAAAATCAAAGCACCTTCAGTTCCAGGCTTTCTTTTCTTCTTTTCTGCTGTGAAATATCAGCACTTTCTCTGGCCAATGGGAATTTCCCATGGAGGAAGGATGGGGGGGGCTGGGCAGTTTAAATGAGATTACATCTAAAAATGTGTTGATGAAATATTATGGGCAAAGTCTAAGTACCATGACTTGTGACAGTACTTTCAGTTCAGGAAAGTGGAAAACAATTTGGGAAAAAACTAAGGAAAAGGTTTTAATCGCAGATGTCGAACAAGTGAAAGGAGATAAACATCAGACCAAAAAGGAAATAGTAAGCTCTTCTGACACCTGGGTTGATTTATATGTTCTGTATGGATTCAGCATTATAGATGACTGCTTATATCTTTAAAATATTCCTATTTCTCACCATTCACTTGGAGTTGTTATATGTCAAGGTGTCCAGAGCCACCTTTTTTCTTTTCCTTATGCTTTGTGATCCACTCAAATTGACTTGATTACATTTTACTGATAAAAAAATAAAGAAAACAATTGTGTTTACCTCAGCTGAAGAGGTTGCCATCATCAGAGGGAACACAGCAACTTGTTTGTGAGAAGACATGGGCAGGAAAAGGGGTTTCCTCCAGCTGTGAGCTTAGCCCTCTAAACAGGCTTTGTTCTTGTGCCTCTGTTAAAGGTGGGAAACACCGGCATGATCTTTCTGAAATTAGTAGACCAGAGTCCTGGCAGATGGTAAGCAGAGATGCAGGGGCAGAGAGGCACATTTAGGGGTATACTAAGTGGCCAAGAGATCACAGAATCACAGAATCACCAGGATGGAAGAGACCTTCAAGATCATCGAGTCCAACCCATGTCCCAACCCTCAACTAAAGTAAACCATGGCACTGACTGCATAAGATTGTGTAGGAAGGACAGTAAAAACCTGTTGACCCACCACCAGAGCTGTAAACACTTTGTTAAGGTAGAGTACCAACTCCTTTTAGAACATCTAAAAATGCATTTAACCTTCATCATTTAACCTTCTCAGTCTTGGACCTCACACTGAAGTCAAACTTAAGGTTCTGAAATGGTTTAAATAATATTTTTGTTTCATCATCACCACCAGCTACTAAGATGAGTATCAGAAGTATTGATGTTCTTCCTGTTGTTTATACCAAGTTGGAAAAATGCTTGTAAAAATAAATTCATCAAAATATCTACTCATTGGAATTTCTGCCCATTTTTTAAGAGGTCAAGAAAAGCTTTGAATATAATTTCTAAACTGACATAGTGTTTCAGCCATTTGAAGTCCAAAATTGTAAAGCACCAGTCTTTTCTTCTCACTACAGTTTCTTTTTGTGAGCTTGCACACAGGTACTGAATTTCACTTCTTCATTTGGAAACTGATAAAGTTCAACAATATTTGTACTCCCTTAGTTGCCTGTTTATATGAAGTTTCAACATGTTGGTAGGGAGCAAGAATATTTCACTTCCCATACAGTCCTGTATCTAATATTTGGAGAATACTTGATTGTTGTGGACACTGAACTGTATTGAGGCTCGCACCATAAAGAGAGTATTTTTCCAGGGAATCCTTCACATCCATATTTTGGGCACCTAGTGCCCCATTTATAAAACTAACTGTATCGGGGGTGTATTTTTTGAAACTAGCAGTTGATTCATCACTTCATTTAGGTGATGGTCTTCCAGGAGTCTTCCAGACCAATGTGTGATCTTCTAAGTGTTTTTCATCCTGAAATGTGCTAAAAAGGCACATCCTCTGGTTTGATAAGCAAAAAGTGTCTTTTTTGATGAGACAGTATAGCCCAGTGCCTGCAAATATTCTAAAAGTATGTTTACAGTGGAGTGCATAGTGAACTCAGAGAGCCTTGCTGTGCTACCTCATTCTTCTGGGTGTTTTCTCTTCTTCTGGATAAGCTTCTATCACTTATGTCAGGACTTAATTTTAGTTACATAGATTTTCTGCTATGAAACATGAACCTTGATAATTAAAGGAATGACTGCACAATGATAGGATAACAGGCCTTGTGGACAGGAAGAAAATTGGTAGATGCCATATGTTTTAATTTCTGTACACTTCTGGACTCTCTTGTGCAAGCTTGGGAAACACAGACTAGATTAAAAAAATAGGTGAGTGCATTACTCATTGGGGAGATGTGTATTAAAAGAGTAGGTGTCACTAATTCTTGATCAAATTAGAAGGATGGTTTGAGTGGGTGTTTACAAGAATTATCCTGAAAGGTATGCAGTGCTTCCCTGTGTGATTTTCAAGACAGGATGGAGAACACATTTATTAAGTTCACAGAGAGCACCAGCTGGGCAATATATGTATGACAAAACAGGATCAGAACTACAACAGTGTTGATAAATTGGACAAATAGCCTGGAAAAATAGAATGTAATTCAATAAGCTAAAAAATTCAAAGCTCTGCCTTTTTGCACAAATAGTAAAACCACACATAAGCTGGAGGGTAATGCAGCAAATCTGCAGCAAGAAACTCAGCTTTAAAATGAGTCACCAATAAAAATACCTTTGTCTGCAAAAGAGAGAAAGATACATGTGTTTGCTCATTAAGTGTCTTGTGTTATAACCATAAGTTTTCTGAGTGAGGTTATGTGTTCACTGTATGTTCTGTAGCCAGCTCGGTTGATGGAGAACAAAAAAGATGTAGCTTAGCTGGAGAGAGACCAAAGAACAGCAGTGAAAATGATGAAGATTAAGAGGGGACATTTGGGGAAAAATAAAGGTGTTGGATGTTTCTGGTCCAAAGACTAAATTTAAATAACCAAGAACTTAGATGAGGAGGGGAATGAACTCTTCCCTTTGCCTGTTGAATAAGAACAAATTATCTTAAATTTCTGCAAGGCAAATGCAAGTTGAACATAAGGAAAATTTTTCCTGGAAGAAGAAGAATTAAGTTCTGGAGCAGAGAGTTTTGGAGAGCACTGGAAATCCCACTTGAGAAGTCCCTAAGAGATGTTTGGATAAATGTCTATCAGAAATGGCATAAGAATAACTTATGCAGACTCAGAGTGGAAAAATCACTGGATGACTCCTTCAGTTATTTTCTGGTTTTATTTCATATAATTCCAAATTTGCCTTCATTTTTGACAATGTGTGTATTCCTTTGGCTGTGATAGTCCTACACTTGACTTTTAGTTTTTCTGTGCTTAAGACATACTGATTAATCACTCTTTCTGACAAACTGTCAACCAAAACAAAAGAACAATCTCACTACACATGTGCCTGACATGACACAGGATCATGTTATCCAATTTTTTTTCCTGCTAAATTATAAAGCCATATGAAAAATTGCATGTACTTTTGATTAATTTTCCCTTTTGGCCATTTCACCTCTGCCATCAGTTTCCTGTTCCCCCATGGATATTTCTCTCATGCCAACAAGTTCAGTTACCAAAAGGTATCTGTATCTGGTAAAGAACCTACAGAGAACAGAGCTCTCATTATGGAAATATATCATCTCTCCCTTCTTCTCACCTGTGGACAACAGGTAGCATCTCAAGTAGAGGGATACACAATACTCATTCATTCCCAATTTGCCATTAAAATGCTCACTCTGACAGCTGATGATCATGCTGTTATCTCTCTGTTCATGCCAAGGGTCATCCCTGGCTTTGAAAAAGCATACAGAGAATTCTTTCTAGTTGTGTAATGTCCTAAACTACTACATTTGAAAAACATTTTCAATAAATTAGGATGAAAGCTAAAAATATAGAAATCTATGCAATCAAAGGAAAGGCACCTATTGATTTCAGCAGGGTTGAATCAGGTCCCTTATAGAAAACATACAGAGGTTGATGCATTGGTTATGAAGTTTTTCTTCCCTTGTAATAATTTCATTTGGTCTCATATTAAAAAAAGAATCTAGAGAAATATATTCAAAGAAACAATGCAAGGACATTTTAAGAATGCTGCTTATGCTTTCTTTTACTTCTCTTTGAAATGTCTGCTATATACCAATTGATTAATAACTCAGGCAACCCAATCTCCCAGTGATAAAACCTTTACAGAGACTCCACTATTGCGCAGTTTCTTCTTCTCTGCTTAATGTTATTTAATGTGAATTTTCTGCTGGGAAAGCACAAGTAGCCTTGATAAAATGGAAGTATTGCAAACTTGCCTGAGAGTCAAACTGAATTTTTGCCTCCTTCTGAATATAATAGTTATATCAGTGATCAGTGACATTTCTGCTTTGCATTTTATACATCATTCGTTTCTGTATTTCCCAAATCCATTTCTGTAGTCTGACGTATCTGTAAAATACCAGTATTCTCCAGAACACTGCCCAACATTACTGTAGGCCTACAATTTCTTTCTTGATACACACAGACAAAAAATCATACAATGCTGAAAAAGTGTGAATAGCTGTGATTCTAATTTAAGCATTTAAAAAATTCTCTGCTGCCTAATAAAATTATTTCAGTCAGCAGTGTCAGTAGTTTGCATTGCACACTGCCAAAGCAGAGCAGTGAAGTGCAAGCTTTGATTTCATCTAGCAAGGATCATTTAATTAGGAGTAAAAAGAAGTCTGCCTGAAGAGATCTCTGTAAGAAATCCACTTTGACAAAACTGGAGTGTGTCTGGGATTTTTCACCTTGTTTGTTTCTGCTCATTGCCTTGCTTCTACTGATTAATGTGTGATTCCTCAAAGCCTAAAAGATATGTGCTGACAGGCAGACTTTTTCCTATAGCCCTGAACTTTGTTTGAGGATTTCTTGCTGAACTAGAAAGTTAAGCAGGCATTGAACTTCTGCATGTACTATTTTTTCAGACAGATGAGAGATATATATTATTCTAATATTTTTTGTAGATGTACCTGAATCACAAGCTGGATGTGGGCCATCATGAGCTGCAGAGAAGTGATAAAAAACTTTTCCTTCAGCAAGAAGTACCAGACAAAGGTTTGTTTTCAAAAACTGTAGAGCAGTGGATGGATTTAATTCAGAGTCAGGTGGAGCAAACAGGCAAAGCTCAATGAAATTCTTGCTTTTTACTTCTAAGGGATGCAAGCAGCACATTACCACAAGAAGCCAAAGCACAAAGGCAATTTTTGAGTTAATATCCATCTTGCAAATCCAGCTCAAGACTTGTGTATTTTACGTATTTTACGAAGAGGATCCACCTTCAACCATTACTTGTGGGTGACGTACTTCCACTCTTCCCTTTGACTTAATTTTCTAAAATTGCTGGGGACAATGTACTCAGCCTTCCTTGCTTGGGAAAGCGAGCACTCTGCAGTCTGCCTGTCAATGCAGAGTAAAACAAAATCCCCCAGAGCAGAGGCTGGCTCGCAGGCATGTACATTATCATCCCTCTGGGCTGATAACCACAGACAGCAGCGTATGAATGAACGTGCCATGTATGCAGTGATTATGCAATGCATATCCGCACCGTCCAGCTCGCATTAGCATCAGCGCGAGCATCTTATCAGGCTGGGCTGCTCTGCAAATGAATGCTGCCAGGCTGCTGGAATTATCTGCACAGTCAGATACTCATTTTTAGCTTTTTCATCATGGCTGAAGACAGCTCCACTTGATCTCAGCAAAGTTATTTTAAAATCTGAGAGTTTGCCAATGTTTCTTTTTAAAGGATCACATCTAGTGTGACTCATTACTCCTGGATTTCATTTGTCAGAGCAGCCAAGTAGTCTAGCTTTTACATTCCCAATGGCCATTATCTCTGTTTGCTAACAGCTAAATGGCTGATGCATGGATACACATTATTCCTGTGTTTTCTTGCAGAGAGAAATCTTTTGCTGGAAACAAAACATTAAAAAAAGACACTAGAAGAATATTATAATCCACAGATTTTAGAGAAAAAATGGTTATTGATTGGAAATATGTATATAAGGGATAGTTTACTGACTACTAGTTCTAGGTAGTTTATTAATTGGATTTCTTTACTTTTAGATTATATAATAGATGTGCTGAAATACAGTCTTATGCTACTGACACTATATATTAAAAAATAATTTCTAGCAGAAATCAATATGTTAATTCCAAACACAGCAACTGGTTCCGCAGTATAATCTTTATGCATCAAACTAATGCCAGAGCCTGCCTAAAAGTAAGTATATGAAGAACCTGGATGTATTCATCCATCCATTTGAGCCAGTGAAGTTGGTTCCACTGGACACTGAGTAAACCTGATTTTAGGCAAATACTTCAGTGAGTTAGGGTCTGAATCATTGTAAAAATGAGCTGAAGAAGCCATTTGATTAGCTAATGTGGAGCCTGAACCATGTAATTATAAGATCACGCACAGCCGGGGTGGAATTCATTAGCCAACATTAGAGTTACCTTTCGATAAGCACAAAGAGTAAAATAATTGTTGCTCCATTAAATAGATCTACCAGAGTTTGTGCATTTCATGTCTGCTATATGGTGCTGCAGATGCTTTCTGATTAGCAGTGAAACATGATCTACAGTTGCTCAAAACAATTCCCAGTGATAATTAGCTAAGCAGAGAAAATTCCTACCACTAGTTCAGGAGGTCAAAGCAAATGTAATCAAAAATATTTCAAGCCATTGAAATTTCACATGTATAAAAAGATGCCCTCTAACTCCATGATAAGACTAACAATAAGAGTAAAAAATATATAAACACTGAAATTGTTACTGTGACAGTTACACCATTAAATTTGTAAATTCTCTTTTATAATCAGTGTACCTTGAGTACCAGAGTACCTTGCTACTAATTGTAGATCTATTCATGTGAGTGATGATGCGCCAATTTTGAGTTGGTGGATGTGATATAGGCAAGATTTCACTCCAAAAAACAAATGGGAACATCTTCTAAGGTATGGGAATCCAGACAGTGCTGAGACAAAGCAATTGCACATGAATGTGTGACTGCATCTGCAGCACAGCTGTTGAGTGGGGTTTGCAATGAACCAGGCAAGCAGAAATTCCATTGTAGTATGGCAATGAGTTACGGTAATACTGTTACCATAAATGTGCATGGTCCAGTCACATAAAGACATCATTTAATCTTTGAAAATGTTACATTTTAAAATATAATATAAATGTATTAGTTGGAAGGAAGGGCAAATAAAAGACCAGCAATATTAAATGGTTGGTTAAATAGATAACATCTGCTTGTGATGACAATTAAGTTTCGTCATCAAAGATTTTTTTTAATTTGAAAAGGTTTCTTGAACTAGACCTGTAATAATTGTATCAAAAAAAAAAAAAAAGAATGCTACTGTGTACTCTGTGCAATAAAACTATTTCTCTGCTGTTGCAAATTAGTGTTTTAAGGTTGCTTAAAGAGTTATCAGCAAAAGCAGGTTTAATAAAAAAGTGAAAGCACAGCTTAAAGCACACAAAGAAAAAACAAGCTAAAATCTAAAATCAATGAATCTAAAACCAAAATCAACCCCAAAATTACCTACCTGTAGGCTGGGGGTGTGGGGGGAAAACAGTAAGGATAGGAAAGTGTAAGGATAAAAAATAAGGAGAACGTTCCTGTTGAGTCACAAGGCTAAACTGAGCCTTGGACTTGACCAGCAGTTTAAGCTTAAAGTTTTAAAAGCACTTAAACTTAACAGCACTTGATAGCTTAAGTTAAACAATTTAACAAAAGATTCATGTAGAATTTACTGTAGAGCAACAGTAGAGCATTTCACAGGCCTAACTTACAAATCTGAGGAGCTTAAGAATCAAGGAGAGCAACTTTCCATTTGCTAGGGCATACTCACATTTGCATGCACACAGACCTAGAGTATGTACAAGGTATACCTGTGAATAATTCCCCTTGAATTCAGCGAACTACTCGTGTCAGGTGCCTTTGCAGCTTCTAAATGGCCATAGGGTTGAGCCTTGAAGAGCGAGGGATATTAGCCCAGGACTCACCATCCTTGTTTTTCCAGTGATTCTCCAAGTATAGCAAGCTTGAGAGCTCTCTGGCTCTGAGAGATGTCCTGCTCAGACACAGATTGTTGGTCACCTCCAGTGTGGTCCAGGAAATCTCAAAGGCTCTCACTTAGGACCGCTGTTTGCAGGGTCGCAAGAGAGTTGGCTTTAGTCATGATAATTTTTCATCCTGGCTGCAATTTGGATGGTTAGCTTTCTTTGAAAGTTCAGTAACAAAAATGTTACTTCACTTGGGTTGTTATTCAGGAGAGAAATACAAGTTTCCAAGGCTGTTCATTAAAACCAGGAGCTTGTTAGCATAAGTTCGTGGAAGCAGACAGTGCTTCTGATAAGCTCGAGGAGCTTAGCCCAGGTGCTGTTCGTCAAAGCTGAGGCCTAATGAGCATTTCTCAGATCACAGTGCAACCCAAGGGAGAGGGGGCAGCGGAATGCACCACCACATCTGCTCATTGTATAAACTAACATGTGATTAGAACATTAAAACTTTGAATAATTCAAACAACAGTTACAGGTCCCTTCCAACTTGAGCCATTCTATCATTCTGTGATTCTGTGAACAGTTCTAGGTCAAAAGACTTTCTGTGTGGTTTGGAAGTCAGCAGAATTTATGCATTTCAAATGCCTAAAAAAGGTCATATGTGTATCGACATGCTGGCATATCCATAACACTGAGCGAGCACTTTTCAAAGGATTCATGAGCGTGGCATTTTCTGACCTCTCTTACATCCAAGAATGCTGGTAAAGGTCTGGACTTCAGACATCACCTGTCCACTTAGGGTGTATTGCAAACCATTATTTGAACAGACTCTGTCTGGCCTTGAGAGGGGCCTGTCTGTGGTCCTGAACACACATTTGTCTCGCTATGTCTCCAGTCTAGCTGGAGTGACTGTGCTACGTATCTGGGTACCATTTTACATTGGGTACTCATAATAAGGAGGAGTAGAGAGCTTAAACCCTCTTTAATCACCCAGTAAATCCCTGCATTGTGCACATGTTCCCTCCAAGGTCAGTTCTCCCTACAAATGGGCTGACATGGTATTTCAGCGTGCAATTTAGAGAGAAAGCAGCTGATAAATTAATTTGTAATACATCAGCTCTGTGTTGCAGGAGAGAGTCCAAGATGGTGGAGGGGCAGTGTGGCTTGTGGACAGCATGGCACTAACATTTGGGGTGTGTGAATCCTCTGCCTGGCTACAGTGCATTTTTTTTTTCTGCTGAGTGACCTTGAACACATAATTTGTCCTGTTATAATATTAGTAAGATGATTCAGACTTCAATTTAAAACACTTTAAAATCTATGCTTGAAAAGCTCTATATGAGCACCAGCTATTATTGAAAGCAGTGCTAGGATCTGCACCAGGTCCCCCCTGTTTCTGCATGTATTGTTCCTTATCTTCATCTCTCCTTTTGTCTTCCCTCCTTTGCCTCCTACAAACCCCTTCCCATAATCAACCTTCATGAGACTGCACTCAAAATAGACCCCTTCAGCAGCCTGAAATAACTACTTCAGTTTAAGGCAAGTTAAGAGATAGAGAACAAGTCAATAAACAAGCTGATGATTTTCCCCAGTAATCCAAGTCAATTACATAAACTTACATATGATCCTTGTGCTCCCACTCCTCCTGCAGTCCTTCCTCTTTCCCTCTTTAATTGTTTTGCTGTTATTCAACATGCTACACCTGCTCGAGTCCAAATGGCCTTAAAGGCAAGGACTGTATCTTCTTCTCTTTACTGTGCCTTCTGAACAAATGTAGGAATGAACATTACATTTGAAACATTTTCAGAACACTTTGATGATTTACTGTTCTGCATCCTTGTAAACACTTTGTTTTCTCCCCTGCAGCGAATCAACTGCCTCTTTTGGATCTTATGTCACTGATTCTTTCTGTGTGTTGCAGTTTTCTCTGCCGCAGAGCTGAGATGGATTCTTTTGAAAGCATTTGCTTCACACTCATTTATTTCTTGCAGAGTCATATCACCCCAGGGCTTGATTCTCGCTGCCTTTTGCAAAGAGTTGCTCCCACTACTTGGGGCTACTGATGATTTCTTCCTGCTCTCCCTCTCTCTCTCTGCAGAGTGTGGGTTTTCCCTTGAGAACTATACCTCATTTCTGAAGAAACTACAGGTTGTAACTGCAACTTCATGAGAAGGAGCAAGGGGCTGTGTTGCACCATGCCCAGTCTCTGACAGGGGCAGCCAAACCTCTAAGGAAGGTGACCACAGGGTGGCACTTCCCTAGGACTCCTCTGCAGGTCAAGACTTTCTGACCAGGATTTTTTGTAGTGTTGTAATGATGTTTCCTCTCCCTCCTCTACTCCTGGACTCACTAATATACTATTAATATATGTTATATTTCTAATGTACTGGGGATGGGGAAGGAAGACTGCCTGCCATTAACCTCAGAACCAACATTTTCAAAGTATCCAGAAAGACTCCTACAGTCCACCATTATTAAAAAGCATAGTCTGCATGTAACTCTATTCTTAGAACCACAGAATGTTTCGGGTTGGAAGGAACCTTAAAGACATTTTAGTTCTAAATCCCCTGCCACAGGCAGGGACAATGTTCACTAGAGCAGTTTGCTCAAAGCCCCATTCAGCCTGTCCTTGAATGCTTCCAGGAATGGAGCATCCACAGCTTCTCTGGGCAACCCGAGCCAGTATCTCACCACCCTCACAGTAAAGATTTTATTCTTAATATCTGATCTGAATCTACTGTCCTTCATTTTAAAACAATTACCCCTCATCCTATCACTATGTTTCCTGAGAGAATGCCTCCCTATCTTTTCTGGAGGCCTCCTGTAAGTACTGGAAGGCTGCTATAAATAAATAGTTCATCTTTATGGAAATCTTTAGTAAAAGGCAAGAGATTTATAGAACCTGAAGAGAAACCAGTGTTCACTTATGCCATCACTTCTGGATTGCTCCTAGTGATACTGTGGAAGATTTGAATCCTTCAGACTGAAGTGTTAAATACACAGATTCTGGTATAAATAGTAATAGAAAAAACATGTAAATATCTTTGTATTATATTTCTATAAAGTTAATGAAGAGTAGAAGCTTCACTATATCATCTAGACAGAACACACTAGGTAGTGGACCTACACAGTTCACTTATTTCAGGCTCTCATTTGATCCACATTAGGTGCTCTTCTCCATTTTCCTTTCTTTCTCAGTATTTTGTTTTGAGCCTTAATTTCCAATGCAAACAAAAGTTCAAAGTATAATTCAGTCCAAAATATCAGGCCTGCTTCAGGTGCTGGACCTCTCTAGAAAGACTTACCTGGTTCTTCTAGGCTCATTTGTGAGTCTTCGGGAATTCTGCCATGGGATATTTGTCTACAGAAAAAGACAAAAAGAGGAGAGAGGACATTGGAAATATATCAATATATAAAACAGAAAAAGATATTAACTGTTTCCTCTTCTTGATCATGTATGGCCATTAGTTTAATTGTTTTAAAAAGTGGATCAGAGATTAAAAGATATGGCTACAAGTGTAGGGAAAACTGGAATAAATTACCGAGGAAGCTGATCAAATGTTTTCTTGGCAAATTTCTATGAAACAGAAATATCTGTCAGAAGTGATTTAGTTACATTCACTCTACCTCACTGCAAAGCAATAAACTGGACACTAGGAGGTCCCTCTCTGCTCTTCCTTGCCTTCAAATAAAAATTGGCATTGAAGACACTTCAACACCAGGCCGTGGCTCCCAACAGCATTGTATATGGCTATAATTGGTTCAACTATTCCAGAAAAACACTTCTGCCCATATTTTTAAAGAGCCAGGCTTCAGAAATCTGTCAGTGAAATAAAGCCTGAAAGAGAGCATTCCATCTGGGGTAACCCTTTTTTGCCGTATGTCAGTCTCTGTGAAATGTTTTATGTATGTATTCTTTGGAAATCATCTAGCAGAAACAGCTGTGTGTGCTGCCCACCTGCTCAAGCCTACAATCTAGTGTTATTTCAATTAGATTTGATTGCAGGAAAAGTTTATGAAACAGCTATCAATGATTTCATGCCATCTGGCTTCCGCTTTTCTTCTGTTTAGAGAGACCCTGTGTTTACATTGATTGGCCTTCTATATATACAAGCATGATTGAGTTTTATTATTCTTTTTATTTGTCTGATAGCAGTGTGCTTGGTGTCTTGCAGTGTGCTGTGCAAACTTACAACGGAAGAGAAGCTGTAAAGATTTCATGTCATGAAGTTTGGATCAGACACACATGAGGCTTCACTTGAGAAAATACCAGAAAAGAAACTGCATTTTAAAAATCCTAGTTTATTAGGATACAATTTTTTATGGATGGTAAAATGACTTGGTTTTAGCCACGTAAAAGCTAACTTCTCAAACAAGACAGTGCTTTGGTTCCCTTTCAGAGTCAACAGAAGGAGACGTAAACTTTATCAGGAGGAGTGGGTCCAAAGTCATGGCTCAGGTGAAGCGGATCGCCTCTGGAGACACTTCCTTCCTCTGTTCATTATGGTGGGAGCTTGGGCACCTGGCCTAAGATGGGCTTACCTTCTCACCTTCTAAAAGCAGAGATGTCATCCCATGACTACTGAAGTCCTTGGCTACTTTTAAGCTCCTCAAATTACAGAAAGAGCTTGTTGGTTAATAAATGTTTTCCAGTTAGCTATTTTTTCTTTAGTAGCATTTAAAAGTTTACTCTAGGTGCAATGTGAACATAAGTCTTTCAAAATGCTGACTTTATTTTTCCTCCTCCTCCCAAATCCTTGGTGTTTCTGTTGCCTGTGAGGATTTGGTACATAAAAGTCAATCTGAAAGTGGATATTTCATTGATAGAACAAATTCATCATCTAGCTTTGACCTGAATTCAGTTAAGTCAGGCTTTAACCCTGGTGTAGCTGAACTTGACATTTCAAAAAATAGATGAAAGGTTCATCCCTGTTTGGGCACACCAGCTCTAGGAAGTGACAGTTCAAACTCACACTACCATCTTGTGTGTTTGTCCCTCCTGAGAGGAACCAAATTTAGGTGCATGAGTTGACTTTGGAATTAACACCATCTGCTCACACTGTGCCTGCTTAAGATTTGCTTGTGCCGCTTGCCTGTTTCTTCCCAGAAGGATGACATGCTGTGTGGGGCTTGCAGGTGGTCTGGGCATATGTTAGGCTGTCAAACTCAGTGGTCTGGAGGCATCTCTACCCTTTTGAAATACTATAACCTCTTGAAACTCTATAAAAAGGGCTATGATACCATTAGAGGGTCCAAACCTCTTCTATATTGTCATTACATTGCTTATTCCATAGCTGTGTGCTTGCCTGGAATATTAAGTACCAACAGAAATTAAACTAAAAGAAGGAGGTTAAGACTGTAAATGCTCTGGTGAACAGTGTCTCCCTTTATTTTCCTTAGTGCACACTACAGTGGGGATTTGCTCCCGACTTCCATGGCTTTGTGTGACTGCAGCACAGGTGTCACTGTGCTGTTTCTCTGTAAACCAATGTGCAGGCCCATAACGAACCTTCAGTGGAAATTAGCTGTTTAAACACCTTGTACCTGGCCTCTGGTGCTTGCAAGCTGAGAATCATGCTATCTCATATGCCCTGCTGTCTTTTAAGAATAGATTAAGAACCTTAGCTGTCTATATGTTTTGCTTGTTTTCACCATGGCACCTAGTCTCAGATGTTTTACTGGGGAAAGAGAAAAATGCACAGGCCATCTGGAGTGGAAAACAATGTACTGTTGCCACATTTTTAAACCAAATATTTGAAGAAAGGGAACAATTCTCTTCAAACCTAATGAAAATGGGGGAAATGGCAAACATATTTGCTTTTGCAGATTTCCTTATGAATTATTTACTACTTTACTAAAACAACTTATGCTAATAATATTCTAATAAGCAGTGCAGGTCTGACTCATGTTCGGCTGAAGAGATATGTGAGGAGAACGCAGGAAACTTTGCTGTAGACTCACATAATTCTCTGGAATACAAATGGTATAATTACCCCAGTACTGCTGAATATATATGAATGTAGGCAGCTGTAGAGCACAGCTTCTACATATTTACAAGATATGTTTAAAGAGTAGCTAAATGCTGATTTTACCATTATTATCCTTCTATACTTTTTATTATGAATTTGCATGACCACAGCACCTAGTGGCCAGACTAAACAGTAATCAGTGCCATCAGTAAAAAGGCCATGTCTTCAAGAACTTTTACATGTAAGACCTGTGAGTCCTGTTCTGGGAGACACAAGATACTGAGGCTGGCTACATGCACATGAGCACCATACTTTTATGTTGTAATTTCATTGTTTACAGGAGTAGCACCCTGACTTGTTGCAATCAGCTGCAAGATTTTTTGTCTATATATGTGCAAGCACATCAGGGCACCTAAATCTGAGACATTTCAAACCAGGGAATTAGAAAGAGGAATGATTTTGGGTCTATCTGAAATGTAGTGATTTATTCAAACCTGTTTCATGAGGCTATGAAAGAGCCAGGTCTTTGACTCAGACTTTCTAAGTCCCTACTCGGAACTTTGCCCCAGGATGAATCCTCTTGTAATCAGCAATGCACTTTGAAACTAACTGCTTAGAGTCTAATTATCATCAGATCAATTCCTTTAGGTTCAGAAATATAAAAACACAAATGTTATTTGGGTTCTGAAGCTCTAAGATATACACATGTGTTTAATGCTAATCCTCTGGGCTCAGTGGGACAGATCACATGTTTAAAGTAAGGAACGTGGCTAAGTCTTTGCAGGAGGAGTGGGACTTAATTGTAAAAATTTAAAATTGCTATAATAATTGGCTGCTCTCCATCTTGATGAATCCAGCCTTCTGGAAAAATGGAACACACCCCATCACTAACACAGAAAATAACAACCCTGACAACAAGCGAATACAAAGACTCTGAAAGAAATGGGTTATTGTCTTGGAAAGAAAACCAGCAATACAACTGACAGTTTAAAGAACAGAGACATCATTAAATAAATACATGTGCAAACCAGAGGCTAGTAGTACTGCCATAAATAGACCTGCAGTATATGGAAGTGATTGAGGATTGAGATATTTCATTTGAAAACTTCTTCATACATTGGATGCATCTTAGATGAGTAGTATGAATAAGCAGCAGTTGTCATATATGTATGTATATATATATTAGATTATATATATATTCTTGGACTGCATGCAGAATAAACTCGAAGTGGAGGGAAGTGGGTAAGAATCAGTAAATTAATCTTGGTCCATTATCTGTAAAAAAAACAAGGCAAAACTTTTGTTGTAAACCTCAAGCTGTTATGGTTATTTTAGCAGCTTAAAAATCATCTCAGATTTGGCAGGATATGAAAAATGGTTCATGAAATATCTTGAGTAACTGGAGGTTTATTTATAATTCTCAATTCCATTGAACGCATGCAGATCTTTATTTTTCTGCATGGTTTCAGAGCGATATGAAATAACAGTTTGTGGCTTGACACTTTGAGCTGTGTTTCACCATAGGAGATTTTTGTAACTCTGGATAGATCTTCAGCTGGTGTAAATTTTATTCCAGCTGAGCATCTGGACCTTATTTTCACTGGTTTTATATTAGCCAAATTAATAACAAAACTGTGAAAAAATATGTTCATAAAATAAACATGGTATTCAAAATATATTGCTGGAGAAGAACTGTTTCAAAACAGATGCTGGATTGTCCTATTGAATCTTTATCTTACTACATTAGATATAGAAAAATTTAAGAGAATGGGGACAAATGGAAGAACTTGAGGAGTATAAAGCATCTGGATGGCAGCTGAGAGCAAAACTTACATGCATAGCAACATCTTTAACTTCCAGACTAACACTTGTTTCTACAAAAATATATCACGTGGCTGAGAAACTCTTAACTAATACAGAACTTTCTGTTGCACATAGAATAGAATAGAATAGAATAGAATAGAATAGAATAGAATAGAATAGAATAGAATAGAATAGAATAGAATAGAATATTACAGTTGGAAGAGACCTACAATGACCATCTTGTCTAAGTGCCTGACTACTTCAGGGTTGAGTAAAAGTTAAAACATGTTTATTAAGGGCATTGTCCAAATGTTCCAAATGTCCAAATTGTCCAAAAAACACTGACAGCCTTGAGTCATCAACCACCTCTCTGGTAAGCCTGTTCCAGTGTTTGACCACTGTCTCAGCAAAGAAGTGAAATGTCATCTTGTACCACATTTTAGATCTAATTTTTTCCATCATTTAAGACTATGGAGGTACACAGACTGGTAACTGACCTTTGCTATATTTTGAAGACCAACATGAAAAAATTTTACCATACGGACAATTGGGTGGGGTGGTTTTGTTTATATTATACCCATATGCAAAATTCTCTAACTTGCATTGAATTTGACTGGCAGATTCAAGGCCTGACTGTTCTTAAGAAATGGCCCTGAGCTTTAGACTACAGGACTATTCAGAAGTAATAAGCAATAAGTGGAAGTCCCAAGCAAGAATGAGCCCAATTCTGATGATGAGCAAATTTAGGATGCTTAAAAATGCACAGTGAGCTTCATAATATGCTTGTGCAGACTGCTAGTGCTTACAAGGAGATTTAGATAAATGTTTGTTCAGGTGAGTAAAGATGAGATTTCTTGCCTTCCTACATGCATCCCAAATTCCCTTAGAAACAGACTGGGTTACAAGTACAGTGAGAGGTTGAAGTGAAGATATCTCTACCTGAAAAGGCTTCCCATCTTCAGACACTGGCCCTCCTGAAAACTTTGCTCTGTGGCATGTGAGAAACCAGAGTTGAGAAGACATTGCACTCTTTCCCTTACCTGGGGGTGGTATCTAGACTTCCAGGTTATACACAACGTGAATTCTCTGGAGCTTTTCTCCTCTTTGAACATATTTTTCTTGATTTTAATGAAAGAGAGTTCCCAAAGGTTTTTACAGAACAGGAAAAATTGTGATTGCAACTGAATTTTTACATGAGGTGGGAGATGGTTAAATACCTGGAGATGCTGTATTTTTCATTACTTCTCATCTAGACCTTTTCCAGAAATGACTGAAGGAATCAAATCCCGAAACAATCCAGGCCAGAGAATTTCAAATTGTTTTTCATCTTCAAGACAAGCAAAACTCCTTACTCTTTATACCTCTGCCATGTTTCCTTTTAAAAGAGGCCTCCAAGTAAGAAGGAACCAAAAAACTTTGCAGTTCACTCTTCCTTATATTTAAAACATTTCATTTGTTAAAAGTAAGTAAGACCGTCCTTTGCTGAAAATGCTGAATGGCATGTCACTCTGCCTTAAATCTGAGCTGAAAAAAATCAATTAACAATGAGAAAGGATAACACTAAGATATATATTGCAGTAAGAGGACCAGCAGAGAGAGGGCAATTTAGAATGATAGCTACATCAAGCACAGCAGACTTGATTAAAAATTTAGCAGTTCTGCTGATGAATGTCCTAGTTCAGATTTTGAAAACATCTATGAACTTAATTTTCCACTGATTAAATAATCATTTTATAAACCGTGTATAATTCATGTAATGTTAACTCAACAATCTTGTGAAATATGACTGCAGCTAAACAGTTAACTCCTGCCCAGTGAAATGGGACTTGCAACAGAGCACTAATTTGAGCTGGACAGGGTAAAACCCTTGATCTTAGCTGCCCAATGCCTTCATATTTATCACTGTCACAGAACACAGAAGTATATATACCCTCTGAGATACTCCATCCGGGCTAAATCGCCATTTCAAGTGTTTCCAAATGAGGGTCCTCAGCAATGGCTGCCTGAATCCAAGGTTCAGCACCTTTATACAAAACCTGCCCTTGAGAGATGCTGAACAGCAATTGATCTCAGCTAAATCCTTAAGAAGTAAGGAGTAATCACCATTGATTTCAAAGAAAATTAGTGCCCTCCAAAGTGTAAAACTGCAATAACCCAGGTTATTCTTCACTGATTTCATCCAGGATGATTGTGGTAAGAAATTAACGGTATACCCAGAAAACAGCTCAGTTTTGCTGCAAAAAATTGCTGCAAATTTAGTTATACTGAAGTATAACTGAGAGGTAAGGGTATTGCCTATGTTAAAATCTACAGCAGCAAAAATATGTATCAAAAAATAATTCTAGAGATAGTCAGGCAGGACAGATTATGAATAGCAGGGATAGAGCAGGTTTTGACTTCCATCTGCCTTGATGAGAAAACTCAATGGGACTTAGCAGAAAAATGTGAATATACACAAACTGGAAACTAGGAGACAATTGTTAAGTATTAGAGAAATTGGATTCTGGAAAGGTCTTCAAATCACTGTAGTAGAGTCTAAAATAAAGCTCAGAAGGTCTACAAAGTAAGTATTACGGTGTGGAAAGCCATGGTGCGGTGCTGGGCTCAAAGACCTGAGACTGGTTTTTACCGAGTGTGAGGAGAAAATGTACAACTAAATTGAGCTGGGTTTAAATCAACAAGGGAAGAGAAATGGGAAAGTTGAGGGATTGTTCTTCACACATCACAATAGCAAGGACTCTGAAGTGGCAGAATAAATGTATTTTAATTCCATGTATTGAGTTCTCTCTAGAAAAACAAAACTTGAAGAATATCAGCACAAGGAAGAATGCTTTAAAATCTTGTATGGTTTCAAGAGTACTAAATGTGATTTTTAGATTTCCTCTCCACTCAAACATATTTTTATTTATACTACAACTGATGTGGAGAAATATCACCTCTTTGGAAGAAAATGGGAAAAATTAATATCCCAGTTATAACTTTTCTAACTGTTTTTGGTGTAAATCCAAATAAAACCCAACAAAGATGGACTGGCTCACAGCTTTGAAATGTGCTTAAAATTTGCTGTAAATATTGAAATTACATTTGCCTTGCAGTTTTGCCCGGGCGTCATTATGAGGTGTTAGTTTCACTCATGCCGCAAGGACTGTGAACTCAGATTAAAATTAGTGAGAACTTTGACATGCACATTTGCAAAAAATCCTCAGTGCATTGTAATGCACTTTTTGCTTTGCTTTGCACTTCTGAGGACCCTCATTGATTCCAGAATTTGGAGGCAGTAAAGAAGCCAAAAACACACTTGAGAAAGAAGAGGAAAATGTACGTGCATTACACTTCTCCAGAGGATGCTGCAATTGCTTGTATGTGGGACTTCTAATGGCCAAGATTTCCAGCAGCCCCTTTCCTGTTTTCTTCACCTCCAATCCATGCCAAAATATCTTATTTTTCTCATGCTGTAGCAGATTTCATGGATAATTTCTGTACTTGTCTTGCTCTGGAGGCTATTAAAAGCTTGGAGGAAAAGCATATTGACTGGGAGGTTTTTCTTGGCTGAGGCCCATAATAGTGAAGCAGTGCACCCACGTAATCAGGATCCACCCTCACAAGTTTAAAGCTCAGTTTAAAATCTGCCAGGCACTCAAAGGAAAAGCACATCTTTTAATGCATGTCAGAATCGCATGCAAATGGCTAAATATAGTGAAATATTATCAATTTGTGCAATGTGACAAGTGAGCCATGCTCGTGGAGCCCAAGCTGAGTCCCTGAGCAGCAGCTGAGTGCCTTATCCATTACTCCTGAGGACCAGGCAGTCTGCAGAGTCAGGATCCCAGCTCCCTTGCTCACTTGCCTTTAGGACATATACTGACCGATAAAAGTTTATCCTCCATTCGCTCCCTTTCTTGATAATGAAAGTTATCAAGTCTCCTGACTGTGATTTATACCCTGCCCCATGTTCAGAGACAAGAAATGAAAGTGGTTTCTCTCCCTGAAGGTGAGTGGAAATGTTTAGACTGCAGATGTTCCTTTGCTCAGATGGGTCCCTGCTTTCAAAATCACCTTTTTGCTCATGAGGAAGCAACATGGTCTCAGCTAAATGCTACAATGCTTGTTCTGTCACCAGGTGACATCATGTTGCCATGGCAATGCTTGGCAGCATTTCATAGAGGATTTCTGCATTTCACATAATGGGATTTGAAAGGGCTTTGGTCTGAACTTTTCAGGGTCATTTCAAAACAGAAGATCCTGTCCTTTTGTCTGTTATAATGAAAGGTGGTGGGAGGTGGGATCCAAATCTCAAATTGGGCCATAGCAAGCAAGCCAGGGACAGCTCATGTAAAATTGAGAGGAACTGACCTTCAAGGCGCACTTAGGTATCTCCTCCTCCCAGTTATTTCTTTACTTAAGCTTGAGCTGTGATGGTGCTGGACTTTTCACTTATAGGCATATGCCCTACAGCACACGAATCTCTTCGCAAATTAATAGCTATCATCTGTCATGAAAATGGTGTTTCAAATTTGCATCACTGACTTTTACCAAGAGGTTTCCTCACCACTAGCTGTCATTCTCAGGAGGATCAGGAAGTACTCTGAAAAATCAATGGCTTCTTCTGAATAATGGGAGCATCTGCTTTTGAAAGTGATGTAATTTCATCGGATCAACTTTTTGATACATGCTGTTTTGTACTCTGTTAGATGGCTAAAAATTGATTTAAAGAACAGACATGGTATCTGAAACTCATAAAGTAAAATAATTATCATCTGGAAAGTGAGGCTGAAGTTTATCAATTTCAGCACGAAAGCATGGCATCATGGGAAGTTTGATTACTTCTACTAGGCAATAGAAAAATCTGTATTTTCAATACTCAGATACTTGCTACATTATTGATCACACATGTACATTCTGGTTTTGAGAACAAAGGAAAAACTATTCAGTGTGCATTTAAGGCAGAAGTAAAATAACAGTTTCTTACAAAAATTATTAGGAATTCCTAAATGCTTAAACTTTTCTTTCAAAAGAGCGTTCAAGCAGAAAGCGTGCCGGACAATTATGGATGTATAGATCTGGTCAGCATGCAAAAGAAAATACATAACAGGCAATAACAAACTCAATCACCAGAGTTCTTGCCTTTGGGTAAATGCAGTTTAGCTGCTTCTCAATTTTGCTAACTCTTAGAAAAACAAGGGGGACTTCAACAATATTCTCTTTTCAAAGTTCATTCTGGTTTGGCAAGTATTTGCAATTTGCATGAAATGGCACTAAATATCTTTTATCTCCCACAAATAAATATCAAGTAATCATTTTAATGAATGGGAACACCCAATGATACACAGACATTAATGTCAATTCCTCTGTATTTATTAAATAACTATACATTTCTCCATACATTATTGCACTAAAGTGTGTGATTCTTCCCAGACTCAGAGCACGTCTTGAACATTATTGAAAAATTGTGAGTAAACATGGGAAAACTGCAAGGCATTTGCACATTAACTTATAGTAGTTATAGTTTAAATAACCCCATTAATGTGTGATATTATGAAGTTTATTACTTAGAGCCATGATGAGCATAATGAGTGAGCAAATGGGAGTACTGCAGAATAAATAACACTCCTTTGCTTACAAACATCCCCATAAGTTACAATAATAAAGTGTATAAAGTGACAACCCATGAAGAAGCATCGTTCAGTTGGCTACACTAAACTTTTCTTCCTAGGCAATAAAAGAAGCTACAATAAATTTTTTATGTGTAAAGTTAATTTTTCATTATACCGACTAACACAAACGCAATCAAAATGCCAGCAAAGGTTTTGGTTTGATTTAGCCCATTACTTTAAAAGATGTTACTCATCTCAAAGGTGGTTTTTGACACTCTTAATGTGTTTTTGAAAAGTGTTTTATTGTCTACAGCTAAGACATCCTGAAAGTTTCCACCTTTGTAAATCAAGGGGGAAGTAGAGGGGGTAAGTGGAATTTTATAGGTTTGTTTTGCCATACACAAATGTAGAGTCAAATGTCATTGCAACCTACTTCGATCGCACTCAAAAGTGCATATTTTAGAGGGAGAAGGGAAACAGTTTGCTCTTGGGCCAGCACTGTCTTTCTCCAGTGTTTTTCCAGGTGGCAAATTCTATTGAATGCAGTAGATTTCACCACTGGGATGAATGAGAAGGATTTGTCTCGTAGCAAAAATAAGATTTCCACGTTGCATTTGAATGCAATGTACAGGTTTAGGATAGGATTTGCTACCCACATTCCACGTGTTATGTGCAGATGGCAGGCAGAGAGCTCGGTCAGAATCCAGCCTCTCCACAGCCATTTCTCAGAAAATGGACCGTGGGGTTCCCTCCTTCCACAGTGCTGCAGGCCTTGAGTCTGCATAGGGTCAGGCATATGAATAAAATGGTGAGCAGTTAATCATGAGCAATTAGTGTTTCCATCCTGCAGCATTTTGGGGTGAAATATCTGGTTCTGGGATGCTTGAAGTTGGAAATTTTACTGCTCAACAAAAACCCCAACAAACCAAACCAAACCAAACCAAACCAAAAAAAAAACCCTAGCATTTTAATAAAGAATTATTTATTCCAAAGTGAAATTAAAAGTTAAATTTCTCATTTTTATGATGAGATTATATGGGAAAAAAACCCTGAATCTGCAAGTATCAAAACGACCTAATCACTTTTTTTTCCTGTATAGTCAAAATCCTTTATTTCAGTAAGGTCTCTGACTTTGGCTCACTTACAGGAGGTGCAGGACTCTGCTGCAGCCATGGTATCAATTCAGTTGAATTGTGGTGCCTGTAGCACACCAGCTGCTGTGAGGACAAAGTTGAGTACAATCTACTGGAGATACAACCATCCTGGATTTTAAGCCATGTTCATTACTTGCTGTGTTCCCAGAAAGAAAGTTGTTCTTTATAGAGTTATTGAGTCCAATTAAAGGAAAAAAGTGAACTGGGAAAAAAAACCCAGCCTGGTTAAATAACTAAGATATGATGAACCACTTTTCAAAGATTTCACATTGGTATGATATTAGTCACTATCAGAGATGGAAACATGGGATTGTTAAACTGCTCATTTGCACTAACACTGCTAATCTTTACTTCCCTAAGTTAGGAACTTAGGAGTCCCTAGACAGAATTAGGAAGGGATTCATCGCACCTGCTTTCAGCTATCTGAGTGTTAGGAATTAACTTAAGTGGTTTTTAGATTAAATAAACTGAATAATTAACTGAATAACTGAATAATCCAATAAACTGAATTCCACCCTCAGTCACTTGAGAAAACTGGCTAGTTTGGGAGTCCTGGCTTTCTGAAGCTTCTTCCAGCTCCTTGATGAACCTGATGTTGCAAGTAACAGACTGGATAAAAATATATTATCATATCCCTTCCTGACACAAATTTTATTGAAAATAACACTGTCCTGCATGAGTGCAGCATATTCTCATCATGATGCATGTGAAATTTGTGGCAACAGTACATAACTCAATGAGTGCTATGAGAATGCTCTCTGCAAAGTTCGAGACCTCTGATATCTCTGCTGGTACATGGTGCCTGGTGAGTAACAGCCATACAGCTGGAATAGTCTTTCTACAGTTTAGCAAGAGGTGAGGTTTGATTGATAATAGATGGGGTGTTCAATTCCCTTTGAAACTGTTATATAAATCAGTCAGATAGTTGTAAACTGAAAAAAAAAAATGTCAGGATTAGCAAAGGATTTTTCAAAGACTTTTGCAAGCTGTAGGGATTGCATTGCTGAAAGACAGAAGAACTGGGAACTAAATTGTTTTTTTTTCCATCCACCAAGAAAAAACCTATCAATCTCAGGTCTGTAAGAAGAAAAGGACCTGGGTACTTTGAAGATATCTCCCAAGCTTTCTGCACCATTTGGGTCCTGCTGCAGTGCTTCAGGATGATTCACCTGCTCAGGACTTCAACAGAAGAGGCAGAACTTGGGAATTTCACCTTTATGATTACAAGGATGGAGCCTGCTGATGTGTCTCCATTTCTAAGAGCATGACTCTGCAAGTTAAGGAAGGAAATTATTCCCTCTAAAGGTATTTCAGTGTAACCACATCAATCTAACTGATCCAAGAAAATCACCAAGGATTATGAGGAATCTCTCATTTTAAACTAAGCATAGGAATGACCAAAAATAAAGTATTGTCAGTGAGCAACTAGGAAAGAGCTGGTAGCAATGTCTATTATTAATGTTATCTAGCCGTTGCCCTGAAGAGATCCCACTTTCTGTTGCTTACTCTCTGCCAAGCTTCAACTGTTCAAGCTGAAATTTGACTTGGCAGGCAGCACCCAAAGGGGGGTCACAAAGCTCATCTAGGGAAGAACAGAGACATGCTCTTGCATCTGTAGCAGCAGCTTTCTCTTGTGTAACCCTACTGGAGGCAGAACTTGTGTCTTGCCACTTATTATCACTCTGACCACAGCATGCTCACCTTTCTTCTGCAAAGGGTCCCCAACTTCAGAATCAGGACTGGCCCCAAAAGAAGATGTCCAGTAACCAGAAAGCTAAACAATTTACTGGTTGATTTCTTAGATGCAGAAGATTTGCTATTTTGCAAAAAGAGTTATCTGTCGTATTTTTTAAAGAAAAATATATTCATCAGTTTAACCTGGGGGTCAGGACAATATGCAGGATGATGATGAGTCACTGGGAATGCTCATGAGGAAACCACTGCATGCTGCATTCACAGCGTGCCAGTGGGCATTACCATGTCTAATGTGCAGTAAGAGCTGAACAAGTGATCAGGAGAGTCAATAGGCTCAAGGAGATGGCTCCATCTCATTTAAATGCACGTACAGCGCAGATACCAGAAGCTAGGCACGTCACCTAGGACTCAATTTATATTCTGTGGTCAGAAATAGGCACTTTTAAGTAGTGATTCATCTGACCTATTTTACCTGTCTAAGAGGAATTGTACTGGGATGTAAGAGGTCCTATTTCTTCCCAATAAGACAACCTTGAAGGGAGTAATCTGACATAGAGTCCCTCTCTGCATACCAGACATCTGCATTAGTTGGATGAAACTCATGGTCTGCTTTTGTGCTATACATAGACTTTTCTGGAAAGGGAGTTAATGCCAATAAGAATATAGTAAAAAAGAACTCACTGGATTGCAAAGACCAAGTGCTGTAAAAATATATTCACCCCTACCGAGTGTAAGATGACTACAATGTCAAGCAACAGTAATGTGAGCAGACAGGACTATCCACCATGAGATGGATAAATGTGCAAGAACTAGTGAAATAAAACTACTTTAGTGTCTGAGTTAGAAGAGAAAGTGGGAAGTAGGGAAAGGCTCTTCCCTTTCCCAACGAGGAGAATTTTTTGAAATTGTAGCCCAACTTTGGAAAAAGACTGGAACACCTATTATATTTTCTCATAATGACAGTATGGAATTGCACTATTTCGGGAGGTTGTATTGCCTGTAGGACACATAAAAAGATTTGTCACCAAGAAGCTGCAAATAGCCTGCCAAGGCCATCACGGCAGGGCCCCAACATTGCTGCTCCCACATCTTTCTGATCTGGACAACCCAGGTCTTGGGCTCCGGTAATTAACTAAGGCTAGGGTTAGCGTTCTGCCGAGGGTTAGGGTTCAGAGATCTAAAGAGCCACAAGCCTCAGGCACTGTGTTCTAATACTAATCCACAGTAGACTGAAAATGCATATCAAATATGGAGGTGAGCACAGGGCCTCTCTCCTGAAGGTACTGCCTCTGAATTCAACAATTAGGATAACGTTAAGAGAATCAAGACCCAGATGAAACAGCTGAGAAATCCCAAAAGGCACTCCTGATTGCATGGTTGAACCTCTTTACAATGAGCCCTGCCATTAAGGGCTGTTACTTCACATGTCTTAGAGGTCAGAGTCTCTGCACCTTTCAAGGCACAGTCAGCTGCTGGTCCTAGGAAGACACAAGGAAGTCTAGAGACCACAAAGTTAAGCAGATTCTCCATTCCTAATGGCCTAACTACAGAAAACAGGAAAAAGACAACTGAAGAAGATTCTGAGGAACATAGAATTGTGGAATCATTTAGGTTGAAAGAGACCTAAGAGCATTGAGTCCAGCCAGTAATCCAGCACAGCCAAATTCAGCACTAAACCATGTCACTAAGGGCCACAACTACACTGAAGGCCCAGAAAACAGAGTAAGGAAATTAGGCAAATGCAGCTGTGTAGCAGTCAGATGCCAATACCATAAAGCAGTGATGATGTGACTTATCTATCATCTGGCCTGAGACAGGATTAAAAATTCACACAGAAAAAAAAAAATAACCACATAAATTAACAATACAGAGCACCAATAGGATTCCATGTCTTGCCATGAAGTCAGCAGCAAGGAGGAACCAATGGAAAAAAATCACACATGAATGAAAGACTGGATTAGATATCCTGAAATTATGAAAGGCCTCCTAGTTGTAGAGATGTCATGGTACACATGTATTCCAACATGGATATTTTCAGGAAATAGCTTCATAAATAGAGTTTGAGGGATGAGAATAAATGGCAGGATAATAAAATTGGTGAATACATCCAGAAGTCCATTTACTTAATAGTGTCAAGAACGCTAGTTGCATTCCTTCACAAAGAAATTATTCAGCCCACAGTGAGATGATTTAGCTTTAAAAGATTTAGCCTTTATGTTGTTGCTTAGCAAGTGGTACAGAAAACATAGTTCAACATACTATGATAAAAAATAAGTGGTGATCAAGTAATTAAAAAGAGCCATTCTGGAAGGTCTTGTGGGTAGTATTACTGGTTCCAAAATCTCTGTTGATAGTGGCCTTTACTACCTCTGCAGTGGTTGTTTTACACAATGAAGAAAGCAGTATTTTGATAAAATTTGTGATATCACAATATGTTGGTGGCCGTCTTGATTAACCCACCAGAGATTAAATCAAGAGTCGTCTGCAATTAAAGCATGAGCTGGTAAAGACAGAGTCAGCAATAAGAAGTCATCCAAGAAATAAATTTGCATCCTCAGAGAACAGACAGAATAGGGGGTCTGGAGTGCAAGGGCCATATTACAGTTTTGGTGGGTTTAGCAAAGTATAAAAAAAGACATGGCCTCTTTAGATTTACATTTTAGTGCTGTCCCAAAAGGAGTTTAAATTGCAGGGTGTTATTGTGGATTAATTATTTTCCTCCTGGCTTGTACAAAACTTGAAATCTCTCACGTGTGTATCTTATTCTGTTGAAATATTGCACTTTTTTTTTTTTTTTTTTTTTGGATAATATTATCAGATAATATCAAGGTCAAATGTTAGGATCTAGAAAAATAAAAATTAAATTGAAAAAGAATTTGAAGAGTTGTAAGCATATAAAAAATAAAAATGTATACGTTGAGTGAAATAGTTCTGGAAAAGAGTTCCCAAAAACTAATAACTGTTGTTACCTGAAGAACTGGGTATATGCCCTGCAGTCATATAATATTTGATGTAATAAAATTTTTCTGATACAGATTTCAGTACATGGTAACTTTATCCTTTATTAAGATGGCAGTTAAAAATTTTACTATAATTTTCTATCTGTGTCCTATTAACTTTATCTTTAAGTCTGTTCTTTTATTCTCCCTACACACATAGCATTATGCTTTATATCTCAAACTTTTAGGAAATTGAATCCAATATCAGCTCAAGATAATTAAATTTAGATTGCTTGGTTTGGAATGGCCAGAAGATTGAACACTGAAGAAATTTTTAGAAATGCTCAACGCTGATAATCCGTAACTTGAGGACAACCTTGAAGTTAAGGTGCAGAACTACACATCATGGGATTTGGATTCACTGCACTGCTTCAGGTCTTTTTTTGTGAGCTGATGCAAATACCCACATTCCCCATCTGTATAATGGGAACATTATTATTCCTCTGTCTGTATTGCCTAGGAGTCTTGCAAGCTGCTCTTCAGTTTTGTAATATTCCCTCATCTGTGAATGCTCTGCAAGAGAAAAGCCTTTGAATGTACTCTTTTACAGGGCAGGAATGATCTTATTATGCTTTTGAACAACACTGTGCAGCACTGGGATCTGAATCTGCTTGTAGCTCCTTCTGCTGCAGAAATACAAGTGTTAATAATAATTAACAATATTAGCACCTTTTAATTGTGCTGCACTTGTAAGCTCCTTCTTACCTCTTTGCTCTGGGTTAGGGAACTCCCCATTGTCTGCTTTAGCTATGGTAAATACCACTGCTGCTCAGTATTATTATAGTTGTAGTTGTTAGCAATTTATTCAAAGAACATCTTATGATTGCAAATAAAACAAGCAGGTGTCTGCACTGAGGAGTTTATAAACTGCATTAGAGATAGCACAGCAAGACATGAACAACAGAGAGGAAGCATTAGAATTCAGTGCCTTTCACAGAGGTACAAAGCAATAGGCTTTTCTTTCCCCTGCTCCTTTCTCCTCATTTACTTTCTTGTTTTCTTGGAGTCTTGGTGTGCAGGCAACCTTTGCATCCTCCAAAAACTGGGCAAAACACGCTTAGCTGCTAAGTTGAGGCCACGATACACAGGATGTCTTGAGGGAGATGGATGATGCAAGAAATCCTGTTCTCTTTGCACATCCCTGAATAAATGCCCCCTCTTGAAAACAAATCATGATCTCTTATTCATCAAATCTGCAACTGCTCACCTTCTTCCTTGTGGACAGCTGCACAAAGAATAGGAATGACCCCTTGGCTTCCAGCAATGTCTTATCCCAAGACAGAATTGGCACCTTATGAAATGCAAATCATTGCTCAACAAAAAGAAGAAGGAGTAAATTTAGGTCCTGGTATAAATACTGTTAACTTTAAAAGTGAAATTCCCATAGGGCATTTGACCAAGTCTTTCTTAGCTTCTGTGACCTGAAAAGAACATTTCCTCTTTTCCTTCTGTAGTTTGTTATCATCTCCTATTAGAAGTTGCCTTAGGTGGGACTCTGGTTCCCAGATAGGACTAACAGGAAGAAATAGAGGCATGTTAAGAGTCTCGATCTCCCCTGTGCCAACGACACGTCCTGCTGCATCCCAAAATGTAGCCACCGCTGTTTTGAGAGTCCTGTCTGTCAGAGCAGAGACTATCTGCTGGGGTGGGGGGCTCATTCCTCACTGAGGCTTTGAAGTGCTCCTGTCTACCAACCCAAACACACTAAACAAACAAAAAAAGAGTTGAGATGACACTGGAATATGACAAGAGAGTACAAAAGGTCATGGGGTAGAGTCCAGGTGCGCAGCACTTCGTGGAGTAGGTGTGGAGCCTCCACAAGAATCAGAGGCATAAAGAAGGAGAAAGAAGTTGCTGTAAGCTACTTTCTTTATGAGATGGTGCACTGGAAATGAAAATGTCACCCCAGAGCAAAATGCTAACTTAGTTACCTTACAGACAACTCCAATTGAAAAAGAATTACAGGTTAAAGAGGAAAAGGAAGAACCATTCAGCAGGGCTAAGAGCAGCTAGTGTGTCTTCAAGAGTGGAAAATGTTAAAGGCTGAACTGCTGCCAAAACCATGATGAAGCCAAATCCAGCAGGGAGATTCTGTGTTTCATCAACAGGCTCTGGATCAGGCCCTTCATTTCCCCTTTGTTCACTGCAGTGAGCAAGAAGTGGTGTAAAGAAAAGTGACTCACTCTTGCAGGAGGCTGCTTGGCCCCTTTGCCAGGCAGTTGGCTGACAGCATATTGCTCTGTAGGGCATGTTATATCTCTGCCCTTTCCTTATCAAAATGTCAATACTTTCTCATTGCCTTTGAGTGTTCCTAGGAAAGTACATCCAGACTGCAGGAAATGAAAGTCATGAGATCCAAAGGGCTGAGATAGGTGCTCCTAGGAAAAGTCCCAAGGTAGAGGCAGAAGCTTGAGAAGAAGGGTAGATAACTGTTATTTATTTAATTTTGTGTGGCTGCAGTTGCAGTTTTGAAAGGCAGGAAAAGAAGTTTGAGGCCTGGCCTGGACTGCCCCTGGGTAACAGAGTGTTACAAAATCTGTTGAAGTCAGGAAAAGTAACTAAAAAGTCCCACTGTCAACTCTGAAGAATGCAGTACATTTTGCCCTTCACCACCCTTTATTTTGGCTTCTCAGCTACTACCCAAAGAGCAGTGAATAGCAGTGCTTCATCCTAGAGAAAGAAACACATCTGGAACCATTGCTAGTATTTCCATGGGTTTGGGTTTCCCTCCTGTGCTCCTACTCTGACCCAGCTTTATTCCCATTTGTGTGTGGCATTGGGCATTTTGAATTTGTAACATCAAAACAGCAGAAGGAAGCACTAAAACTTACTGTTTGGGTTTCTCTATCCAGCCCTGTCCTCTCATCAGTGTCTCTCTAAGCTGTACCAAAGACATTGGTTTTTGGTCCCTACAGCCTGACAGTTCATTGTAGCAGGTATAAAACAGAGCTGACTGCACAGTACTGTGCTCCCCACACTGACCCTTCCTTTTGCATATTGCAAAAAATGTTAATAATATGAAATAATTTATCTAATGCTCAATTTATTTTAAAATGTCATCATTTGATTTAATACCATAAGATTTAAAAGTGAAAATTATCTGTTTGGGAGCAAGATTGTGCCTCAATGCTGGATCTGAAGAGCCAAATTCCCACCAATGTGCCATCCTGTGCAGATTCCCTGAGGTCCCACTTATAGGGTTGTTCCTTGGCACAGCTGGACTACACAGAAAAGAAAACACAATCTTGGGCTCAGTCATGTTCTCCAAGCAAATGCTGTGAGCTGATTTTTCATGTAAGCAGTGGAAACCACAAAGTAATAAACTATCTGAAAATGCAACCTGGATTTGAGGCAAAAATGCCATATAAATTGATTGTTTACATAAAATGAGCTTTTTTAAGTAAGGAAAAAAAATGTAAGGTGTGAAACAGCAACAGCAAGTACTAAGAGCAATAACAAGATAGTTACTAACAGGCTGGGATTTTGGTTTCAAGGTAAATTTGCATTCACATAGATGTACCAGGTTAGATTTTATATGAGAATGTCAATGAAAAGAAAAATTCAAATGGATCACAGACACTTACTCGTTATTCTGCCATATCTGAATTTTATGTGCATGTTTGGTGGCTGATTACTTGGATAGAGACAAATTTGTTTTATTTCTCTCCCTGCAGCTTGTTCATTAAAATTCTGTTTTACTCCAGCAGCCAGCATTGTGCTGCATCCTGAGAACTGTGCAGAGGGAAAGTGCCACAACAGACACATGCCAGCTGTCCCTTCCAATCCAGCAAACTATTGCTTCCCCACGTGGAAATATAGTATCTACCCTTTTCCTGGGGAAATAACATATTCTGCAGCAAGACAATGGAAGGCAGCTTGTTCACGCAGAGTTAAAGTACACATGTGGCAAACACAACAGCCTGATTTCTCTCTGCATTGCTCCACTTTTGCACAGATGTGCAGCAAAATGATTCCTACTCACTGGGCTTTTTGGCAGCCACAAGATGTAACTCCTGTTCTGCTACCTCTGGTACAGCTCCTGAGTCTGAGAAAGGTGTCTGGCCCCGAGCTCATGCCCGCAGTGCATGGAAGACAGGTGTCTTTGCAGAGAGCTGCAAGGCTGCCCAGCACCGGCTCTGGGCTTGTCTCTGTAAATTCCAGGGACACATATTGCAGCCTTATCTCCTGGATTAGGTACAGGAATGCCTCCTCTGTTTCCAAGTACTGGCATTATGCCAAAATTCCTGGATACCTAAAATTAAGCTTCGAGGCAATATCTAAACAAAGGCTTAGGTACCCAGAGTGGATCTTAGGAGGAATTTAAGCACCTCAGTACAGAATGGTCACAGCAGAGTTGTGGAGCACTGCTGTTCATCTATTTCCCAAGCCTAGAGGAGCCTGAGGCCCAGAGACACTTTACTTTCTCGAAGTCTCCAAGCACCTAAAGCTGGGTTTGCAGTGCCAATGTAGTTGTTCCAGAGCTGGCCTAAGTGGATATGACAGTACCTAACTCAAGTCTTAGAAAGCCTGACCTTGCAATTTAACATTTGGGTAAAAGAGTTCAATTTTCAATGATGTTGGTGGCTTGCAGCACCAAATCTGCTGATGGCCAGCACCCATAAGGAAAAGGACATGAACTCTGACATTAGGTGCTGATTCCTTTTTCTAAGTAGCTAAATTTATAGCCTCATTTACATTGTCAATAAATCAGTGCAGGAAGTTAAACAAGGGTATTTTAATATACAGGAAAAGTATTTGCTTTTGAAAAGTACGTAAATGTAGCTATTGAATTCCCACATCTTTCAGGCCATATTGTTAGGCTATACTATATTTGAAATGCAAAGAGGGAATGTGCAGAGAAATACTCTCTGCAGCGAGTTATGCCTGGTTGACTTTCACATTGACTTGGTGTTTGCTCATTCAGCATTAGAGAGGTATTTGGGCCAAGGCTCTAATAGGTGAAGAATCAGAACAGGAGGAGATTTTGCGTCAGTGTGTGGGCTGTGAATGTAACAAGGAGGTGATTAAATAGACACTGGCAGCAGAAGATAAAGTTAGCAATTATGAGACCATTCCCAGGAACAGGCTGCCCAGAATAAAATTATTTTGCTAAAAATCAGCAGGTAAAAGTAAGTAAAAACCTCTTTCAAAGAGGTCTGCTCTTGTGAAAAGATTGGGTTTTCTTTCCTTTTCCGTTAGAGCTGCAAACTACATGGTAGCACAGTTTCCCTTTGCACATATCTTGGTGATTACGTTTAATATTATTGCCCCTCTTTGCAGAGCTACTAGGGCTCATGTAGAACATTAGGCTGGAGACTGATACTGTCTGTTTGCAATGCCAAGGCATCAGGAAAAAGAGGTGGTATACTTTTTAGACCCTCTCACCCTGATGCTGTGAGCTCAGCATGAAGGAGTAGCTACCTACGATGCGGATCCTTACTGTGCTTCACCATACCCAGGCCAAGGGGCAGCAACATCACCAGATGCTCTGCTTAGTGCCAGCTGTGATATGAAATCATTAGAAACTGGGCAAAGATCACAGATTTCTTCCCTACGGGCTTCCAGATTCATGACAGATGACAACTCTTTTCAGTCGTTCCTGACATGATTGGCTTCAAAATGCATTTCTGAGAAGTGAAGACCAAATCCTGTACACTGTGCACATAAGTCATCCAACCCCCTGCCCTTTGTTTAGGAATTATACATGCACCATTGTCATATTGCAGAAGTCAGTTTATATTGATCAACAGGAGATATTGAATATGTATTTATACATGATAAGAGCACCTCAGGTGTAGAGAAAATTATGTTATGAGACATATAAGCATGAATTTCCACTGTAAGAAGATAGATTTGAAAACTGAACCTCCTTTAAATATTGTTACCTGTGCAACAACCTTACTGTCCTTACACATATCCACTGAGATGAAAACAGCAGATATTTTTGGAGCATTCAGGAGCACCTAAGTTTGTAAGCCTATCTTATTAAATGAAAATACCTGAAAGATATCTGTTCTGTTAAGGATTTCACATTTTTGGTTATATCTCATAAATGTATGTACCTCATAAGGTAGTCTTTAAATGCTTCCCTCTGCAAGCAAGTCCATCCCTCAGAATACAGAGTGGCTGTCAAATAATGTGCATATCCCTGAGACTGGTCTTAGCTAAATACATCACTAATGAAGCTGTGATTTCAGTATTTAAAGCCAGTGGGGAGAATTATAGTCACATGCTGTCTTTTACCTTTTGTGTAACCAGGGCCTTAGCATTTTGTCAGTGCTCCTTCCATTTCCCTTGACAGACTGACCTTAGGTGTCTAGCCTCGATTTTCTTCCATCACTGCAGGTAACACAAATAACAATTTCTATAGGAGTCACCATAGAGACAGATCCACCACTAAATCCAGAGCCTCATCCCTGCAGTCAAACCTTGATACATCAAACCTGAACACTGAATCTGGAAGCTTTAACTTCTACAATGAGGGGATTGACAAAACTAGCCTGAAGCTAAGCAGAAATAAGATTACTGAGGTACAAGGTTTTACTCAATGTTAAAGAGATAGCGCAAATAAGCTCTATCCTGTGCACAAGTAAAGGGGTGGAAGGATTTTGTTTCTGTGGTTTTTTTTAAGAGAAAAAAAAAAATTATAAATCTATTCTGTGAGGCGTAGGACACCATAGAACCAATGGCGCTGATGCAGGAAAAATTATGTGGACACCTGTAAGATCTGTGCCTGCTGCTGTTTCTTTAGCAGTGTTGCCACAGTGTGTTGGCACACATGCCATGGCATAATAACAACATAATAGTCTGAAGACTTACAAGAAGAGTGCAGCATGTGTGGTTAGAAGACCCATGTACTCCAAGGAGTATTTTTGCATGCAGAATTGAGGTATTTTATGGTTATACCAAGTAAAAAATGCAGTAGATTTGAGTGCTGGGGTTTTTTCTGTGTGAACAAGTCCAAAGATATTTCATACAGGCTTATTCTTATTCTGACAAAATATACAAAAGAACAAATGGTTCAATCTTTTCCACTAAATACAGCTTCAGGCATATAATTAGCAATCTAGAGAGGATGATTGCAAGTGAACGGGCATGAAAAGTTACACTGTTATCACAGATGAAGTTATAATATTTCATTATCATTCCATGATGCATGAATTAATTGATATTTATTCACAGAGGTGCATTGGAAATAGTGGTGCCTTTTATGATAATTATACTTATTTTTCAATCTGGGGGAAAGAAAAAATGCCTTAAACACTGTGACTTATGAGACACACCTTCAAAGAGCAGATAAGTACTTGTACCTACAAAAATACTCCAGTTATGTGCATTTCTTTTATATATTCATGGTTCCCATAGCTATGCCTATGTATATATGCATAGTGTTTATGACACATAATGATGTATGTGAGAATATGAACATACATCTTGAGGGAAAAATAGTGGTTTTAAGTGTTCTTTTTATGGGAAATAATTAATCTACCCACTAGTGAAATACTTTCACCCCTCAAGTGAAATGACAAGAGTTATTTGGCATCTTTGAAGGTTACATAGATCCTAAACAGGATGGAAAAAAGCATACCTGTTTGTGTGGGTTTCTCCCTAAGGATTGTGTTGCTGCATCCTACAGGCTTAATATCAATCCTGGAGTTTAAACTTCTAAATTCTTAATCACTGGAAGCAAACAGCAAGTTGAGCTGATCTGTGAATTTGGTGTATTTGTCAACCACTTTGTGATGCCTGGATTGGCATTGTGATTGGATGGACAAGGGCAGCAGGCAGGAGTATTTAAGAAGAGCTTTAGAAATTATTTGACCAGATTTTATGCTATACACAGTTAATAATTACCATGGTGAAAAGAGGTAGACTTGGTGCTGTGCTTTCTTTGCTTCCTGAGACTAGAAGTTGCTCCTCCCATAGGTAATAAAAGTTGCTGACTTGGCCATGAAACCTTAGAGCTACCAGGAAACATCAGAAAACCAAAGAAAGGCCTGTTAGTGCGTGGTCAGCCAAAATCAAGGTGAACAAAGAATTTAAAGAGAGGACGCCAAACAGAAAAGGAGGATTTCATAAGTATTGGGGGTAAAATTAGTGACACTGATTATGGTGGAAACACAGGGAAGTAGAATGCTTGCAGACCCTAAGGAGGAGATAGCTAAGGAGAATTTAATACACCTAGAAATACCCAAGTGCATCAAGTTTCAAGTGGAAACTGCAGAGGATTTCTTTGCAGATTCGTGTGGTCAGACGAAGCTGGGAGCTGCACAACAAAAACATGAGCTTGTCTTTCAGGGCCACTTGCAAGATGCTAAAGATGGGCCAAGAAGGACCCTTCAGTCCAAGATTACTATGCTAAAAGGAATGGAAAGAACAGCTTCTAAAGGAGACTAGACAATAACAAACTGTGCTGTCTTCTCAGAGCCAAGTCTCATGACATCATTCTGGGAAGGCGTTTTGAGGCTGGCAGGAAAATTTTCACTAGTGAAATTGCACATTAGCCCAAATGACACTTCTGTACGTGATAACACGTAGGGAGTTTGAAGGAGCCTGGTAATGAGGCAATTCACTGTGATCTTCTACCCCTGAAGACTCTGAAGCCGACCCATAGATGCATGATGATGTTTGCTATAAAGAAATTATGCCCACGATGGAGGAAGCAAAAAAAATGTTCAGTGTCCATCGCATTATGGAAGAAGCTTTCTGCTGAAGAAGAGGCTGGATTAGAAAAACAGAAAACTTCCAAAAGGCTGAAGGTTCAGTGTCTTCGTTTGATAGACAGGTGTCTGCTTAGGAAGGTGGGAACCTTCCTTAGAACAGAGAATGTGAATCCCCTTCCCTCCGAATTATTGTAACTTTGGAATCAAGGGCTCTCAGGCAAAGGTATGGGAAAAGGAATAAGAGTTTTTTTACTAGTATCTATAATGAGGTAAACAATCAGTAACAAAAAACAGTAAACAAGGTAAAAAAAACCAATAACAAAACCAAAAACTCGGTGGCAAATGTCCCTGGGCTGTCAGGTACTTTCCCGTTTGGTGCAGTCACGGTCACGGCCAGCAGGGGCGCTGTTGGGCTCCTAGACCAGCAGGGCAGGTGCGATGACTCCCGGGAAGCTGCAGATGGCGCTGTGGCGCGGTTGGATCTGTGCCACACGTGTAATGGCGGACGGCTGGAGCCGGGTGGAGCGCAGATGGACAGGGGTGCAGCAGAGAGCCCAGAGCCGGGAGATGGGGCAGCCGGGTCAGCCCACCGGGACCAGCCAGCAGAGGAGGCAGCAGGAAACTCCGCAGTTGGGGCAGGCAGAGCGCAGAGCAGCGGCAGGCAGGCCGCGGGGTGGTGGCAGGCAGGGGCCCCGCTCCGCTGCCGCGCGGCTGGCAGACGCACCCTCCCGGAGGGGACGAGAGGATCGGAATCCCGTGCCTTTCCCCTCAAAGCAAGGACTCACCCAGCAGGCAGAGAAAAACTAGTGCAGAGCCAGGCTTTTCTTTTCCTGCAGTTCCAGCCAGAAACAGAGAGACGTCTCTTCCACTGTTCTCTCTCCGAGAGCAGCGAGCGAGTGTCCTGTTATCAAATCCTGTAAATCTCTCGTTCCCCTGCCTGGAAAAGCCAAAGGCTTTGTCTCCTTTGTGAGCGTAGATGGCCCTTAAAGACCGGCCATTAGTTGCTTAGCAACAGAATGGGAAAAATTCCACTTGCTCCCTGCCCTCCCCCCAACCTTCCACATTCAGAGAGGGCAAAAGGAAGACAAATAGTATTAATTTTATGCAAAATCAAGGCAAAGCCCCCAAAATTAAGCAAACTCTCAAGGGACAGAACAAAAGACATCCTTTATACATCAATATGTCTCTATGTAAATATCAGGATTCTGTGTAATAATCAGGAAGAATTTTGACTGTTTGTTTAGGACCATATACTTGGTTTAGTCACTGGTTCTAAAACTGCAATATTTGACTGAAATTTTTAATCTGCCAGTTCTGTTTTATGTGGGAATGGTGTTGTGGGAATAGGGGAAGGAAAATTAACATGACCTCTCCATAATTTCATAATAGAGTAAATTATCCTGAATACCTATAGAACAAATTTCAAAAACCATTAAGTGGACTATTAGTGTCCGACACAGATCACTAGATCACAGTATGGTACAACACAAGAGGATGTTTAAGATTCTTTCTATAATAATGTGCGTGAAAAAAATGCACACTATGGTGGGGGGGTTAATTTCACTCAGGTGTGATAAATAGTCAACTTTGACATTGTTGGTGTGTCCTTGGAAAATTTTTAATTTTAAAGATGAACATTCTGTAATACAAAAAGCAAGATAAAAATGCAATAATTATAGATTTGAAAGCTGAGGCAAACTGAGTGCCAAGTGACTGACTTTGTTACATTTGTCCTGTGTAAACAGAACAGACTGTGTATTTGCTATCCTAATGGACCAATTTGCTATATGGAAAATATGAGCTGGCTCAGCTTGATTTCATCGTAGCCTGCAAGAACCTCTGAAAGGAAGAAAACTGTGAAGATAGAGTGCCAATCAATGTATTAGACAAATCACCAAAAAGCCCCTTAGCTGTCATATTCATATTCAGGCAAGAAAAAGGATTCAAAGTTTAAGCATGAAACAATGATCGGAATAATTTACCAGATGTGAAGGTTGGTAGCTCAGTGGGAGTGGGTTCACTGGTGTGGTGGTGTCAGAGTAAATGGATGATTTTTCCCAAGACAGATCCCTCATTTCATCTGTAGCTAGTGGGTCTGAATGAGGAGTTAATTCAGGAAAATCCTATGGGCTACATTATGCAGGGAGATGGGGTAAATTTTTACAACATTGAAATCCTGATATTTGTGTAAAATTTAGGGAGCAAAACATCAGAACCTACAGGGTCACTACAGCTCAGTTCTCATTGTCTCAGTAGCTCTGTTTGGAGCACTAGACTCCTTGCATAGTTGAGAAAACAGCTGTCCAAAGTCTCAAAGTTTTGTTTTAATTCCAATGGCTGTTTCTCCAACTTTGTACAACTAAAGTATTAATCCTTTCAAATGTATGGTCTTGTACCAATGTGACAAAATTCTTGGCTAACATAATTTTTATTTCGCTTTTACAGAAGTCTTACTCTTCCTGTCTTTTCCTTGATTTCTTCACTCATTAAGTTTAAGTGCGTTCTTGTATGGCAGGCTAGAGGTATGATTTGTTTGCTTGTAGGCAGGTAGTACTTTGTGCAAGTATTGACTGCATACTGTGTACATTGATTTGATTGATGAAGACTTTAGCTTCTCTTTAAAACGTGTACTTGTTATTGAAATGTTTTCTCAGAGCCTTTAAATATGTGAATAAAGTCATACATATGCTTTTCTCTCAGCTCAACTGAGAAAGCTGCTGTTTTGGGATCAGCAGGACCCCACTTTGTGACTCTGCATCATGGGGTGCACTGAGGGCTCCCTGTCCCGTTGATCCCACTGTTCCCTTGCCATCTCATCTACTTGGGAGGCAGCAGCTCTGTCAACACAAGCAACTGCCCCAAGGAAATCCAGAGCAAAGAAAATGTGCAAGATTTGAGGACATGTGATGGTGATTTGACACAAAGGAAAGAAAGTCTTACACTGCAGTATGCCCCAGACCTAATTGAGGGGTGCACTCTCAGAGCATGTGTCTTGAAGAAAGCAAAGAGAACTGCTCACAGTTTCTTGGCTGTGTGATTGCATACTCCCCAAAACCTAGTAATCTTGTGTTTAACATTCTTCCTTTGAATGTATTAAATGCAAGTGTGATTTTCAGACCTGCTTAGTTTAATTTAGTGGTGATCAAATTAAAGTGGGTATTGTGGCAACATTAATGCAGGATCTTGTCCAAGATTCTGTCGGAGATCCAGGATCTCTCTTCTTGGAACTAGATAACTTCTGTATGGTACTACATAGATGTTCAGCAAGAGGCACTGTTACCTGTGCTGCAGCTCATGTTGACATAAATTGTAGTATTTGTTATTAATAAAATCCATTTAATGCATAAAGTATTGAAGAGAGTATATACAGAGGTGCCTGTTTGTTTACTGTGTAGATTGACATCTTTCATATCCATTTTCAGCTCAAGATGAAATATTGTTTGACCTGAGGCTTCAGAGCTGCAGATTAGCATATACTACCTAAGCAGAAAAATGCAACCAGCATCTTGCCAGCTCATATCATTATTCTGTACTGCATTCCTCATTATCTTGCAGGTTTTTAGCTATGTATACAAATCAGAAAAGGAAACAGGGATATGAAGTACATCAGGTAGCCATCAAAATCCATCCATCCATAAAAGGAAGGACCAAGAATATCAAAAGTATCCTAATAGAGCTCTGTCTAACAAACATATTTGTTAAACTTCTTTGTAAAAAAGCCCAAGTGGTACTGATTTCAGTTTCTCGAAGTACTGCAGTTGTTAACTACCCTTGACATCATAAAGTCTTACCTAACACTGACCCTGAGTGAGTGTGTTAGAGCGTGGTGCTAACACCAAGGTTGTGGGTTCAGTCCCTCTATGGGCCATTCACTTAAGAGTTGGATGGTCCCTGTGGGTCTCTTCCAACTCAGAATAATCTGTGAACATTTAACCTGAAATTTTGCTTCAGAGATTCTTTCAGAGAGTTTATTTCTCTCTGAAATGCAGTAGCCCATTCACAAGTTATATAAGGAAAAGACTATTCTTTCCTTGCAGAGTTATTTTACATATCTAAACACTACTGCACTTCTCTCCAGTTCTCCCAAGACTTAAAAATTACATTTCTTAAAATCCTTTCTCATTGGTCGTACCTCAATTCCAACTCATTGCCTTCCTCTTCTCCTTGTCTGTCTTTCTTGGACCAAAAGAAAGACAGTTTTTTCAGTGCTGACTAGCATAAAAAGATTCATTCCTATATGATGTTTCCCTGAGTACCTTATATACCCCGATGATATTGTTTTCCAACAGTAACATAATGGTTTGGGTTTGTGACTCACTGTTCTTGCCAGGTTCTCCTCTCCCAAACTCCTTCCTGGCGAGTTGCTCCTCATTATGTATTTGTGCGGTCCATAATCTTTGATAAAATATATAACTTTGTACTTGTCCTTATTGAATTGAGTCCCATTTTTTCAGAACATTTCTTCAATTTATCAAGATCATTTTGCACTTTAATCCTGTTCTTTAATCTCATTATAGCCTGGCTGGTTCTGGATCACCTGCAGATTTAATAAACTCATATTCTATTCCTTCATCCAAGACATAAGTGAAAATATTGGCTAGGCTCAGGACAAACTGTCTGAAATCTACTTAGACATCCTTCTATTCTGACATTAAATTAAAAACAGCTTTGTATCCACCCTGTAGCAGTTTCACTTAGTTTTCTTGACTTGCTTATGAAAGTTTTATGTGAAGCTGTATCAAAAGGCTGTGTAAGATATATGACTTCTATGGTTTCTTCCTTTTCCCTCAACCAGTTAAAACAGTTTGATATGATTTCTTCTTGCGTGATTCAAATAGACATGGATTCCTCAGCCTGAAAAAAAATAGACAGTCTATCAAACCCTGGAAGTTGGGAAGAAAGTATAAAATTAATGATCATTCACTGTCCCTGTCCCTGATAAGGCAAACAAATGTCTTCTGATGAGGTTTCAAGGCCATGGCTGACTTCCACAGCTCTCCCAGCTGGGTTCTTATGTCTCCATGTCAGGGATTACTACTGCTCATCTCCTTCTTGCACAGGACCTTTATTGTAATAATAATTTTCTTTATAGGTTGGTGATAAATACAATTTCATGTATCACAAAGAATTAATGAAATGCTACAGGTTTCTTCACTTCCCAATACAGTAAATACACTCCTTAAGCAAGATGGTTGTTTATTTACAGAAGAGTTTCTGAGCCAGTGATGTTTACCAGGCACTAAGGAACTATTTTCTGGTCTGTACCATCTCTGATTGAAGAGATTTGCTTGGGTTCCCATGAGAACCACACAGCCCAGATGAAGACTAACAAGCAGCAGGTATGAGCAGACTACAGGCAGTGCCTGATTGGAATCAAGAAGTGACTATCTCAGAGTAAATGCATATCCCATCACTGGAGAAAAAATGTGGAGGCTATAGGGGAATTAAGTCTTTCTGTATCTCAGGATCAACCAAGTGAGGAGAAAAAGCATCTACAGACAGAGGTTTTAAATGGTATTTTCATAAAAACTGAGGGAATGCTTATAGAAAGAATCAAATCGGAGTTCATGTGCTGGGGACAAAAACATAGACCAGTTGCTCATCTGAGGGCTATTTATGTTTCTGACAATTGAAAAAATCAAGGGATGGGAAAAAAAGTTTTAAGACAAATCCTTCACTAAAACAAAGGCAAGTGGATATGAGGCTCTCACCAAAGATGAAGTTTTAAGTGGAGTTTCATTTCAACTTTCTCATTTCAAAAGTTTTCCACTGCACAGAGACAGGAGAACCCTTTACAATCTGCCACTAGTCAGCAGCCACGTGGTACTGAGTTAATCTCATTGCTTGGCTTTTTTTTTTTTTTTTTTTTTTAACTTTCACCAGGCACATTTCGCATCTTTTGCTTTTAAACTGTAAATAAAATCTTTTACGGAAATTATCACATGATTTGTGTGGTGTGGATACATCATATGATGATGAGCAGGCTCAGCTACAGATTCTAAGTGCTGCAGAGAACAAGTAGATTGCAAGCACAGATCCAGGATCACCTTCATGACTAATTAATATTCCACCAACAGGACTCCTTTCTATTTTGATTTATAATCTTTTATCATATTCGTGCCTTAAAGTCAGTCTTGTATATACAAAGCTTTGTAGGAAAACAAGATATACTTTATTCTTTTCTGTTTGTTATTGATACATAGTGAAAGGCCCTAGAGAAACACAGAAAAGTCTGCAAAGCATTCTGAAGGCAAAAAAAAGGATTGCTTTTCTCAGACATTATTTATTCAGTAAAATTAAGCATATTAATCAATAAATTAATAGAGATAATTTTCTTACAGTCTACCTGAGTCATTACTTAGACTATTCCTTTATGTTTCTTTTATAAGAATTTCGATACCTTGTTATTCTGAAATATTCAAGTAACCTGAGACCAAGAATGATAGCTCTTTATTTGTTCTTATTCTCTGTCAGTCTCATATTCTCATTAGATTCTTGTTACCTATGCCAGGACAACAATATTCTAATTTATCTGTTTTTCCGTTCTCTGGTAATGAATTAACAATGATGGGAACCATAGCAACTGAAGCAAAAACTTCATTAAGGAAGAACAATTTTTCAGTTTACACTGTACAATGTGAAATTGCTTTCAGTAACAAAGTCTTCTACAGAACAATTATAACTAGAACAAAGAAAGCAGTTAATATGAACCCTAGGGCAGAGAAGACAGTATTTCAAGCTGTGAAATGCTGACCAGGTTTCCAGCCTAGGAATAAGATTCAAAGATAGCCACTAACAGTCAAAAACACTCAGAAACTTCATAGGTTTCAAGCAAACATTTAGCAACATTCACCATGATTCATCCTGAAATGTTATTCTAGGCAAACCAACATAGTTAACACCACCAGAGCTCTTAAAGAAAACATTCCCAGCTGAAATGAATGCAACAGGAATGAGCTACCTAAAGTATAGATGGCTGCTGTGAGAAAAGTAGCTGTTCCATCATCCTGTGTTCTAGATGTTGCCAACAGTTTTGGTATTATTAAAAGATATAGACATGGACATCAGACATAATGCCCTGAAGTACTAGGGTTAGATGACAGTTTAGCTGTTCTAAATGAGATCTCACTCAGTGTGTTGGCATGAAGGCCTACTTAGTCATGGAAGAAGGGTGGAGTTAGTATTCAGCTGTGACAAAATCATGTTAGTGACATCTCAGAAGTTCACCATTCAAGAACAATTTTAGAAGATAAAAGAATTCAGAACTGAATTAGTAGTGGAAGTAAACATCCTAGCCAGACAAACCAGCCATCCAAGGCTTTGTGTAAGCAACAAACTAAATCACCTGAAACACGTGAACTGATACAAGGGCAACTCAATTACCCTGTCATTTAATGAGAAAGGAGGACAAGAAGTGACCAACAAGTGCTTTTGAGTGCATTGTGAACATTTCTTTTTTATGTATTAAAGACCAGGAAAGCAGCCTTTTCTAAGTAATAAGGCAGAACTGATTAAGAACATAACCAAGAAATAACTTAGAGGGAACTACCATAAAATTGAAGAGCTTGTGATTCTTAGGGAAGAGAGCAGCAAAACAAAACCACTTGGCATTTGAGGAAGACAGCCTTCAAGAAACTCAGAGATGTGGTAGATACCTGCCCATGAGAACCAAGTGTCAGTGTACATGGTGCAAAGGGAGATGAGAAGAGAGAGAAACTCAGAAATCACAGGAAAACATCCTATCAGTAGTGAATAGATAAGAGCAGGAAGGTATATTCTCTGTTGCTCAGCAGGGAGGGACACTGAAGGACACCGAGAAGCCTGAAGTGTTTAGTAGCTCTATTACTCAGTTCTCACTAAAAAGGTCAACTGCAAGTACAGGACTAGCACAGTTAATACTGGCAGCTAAAAGGATTCTATCTCAGGCTGGAATATATAAAGGAAAATGCATAGTGCATAGCTAAAAAGGATGCTCTCAAATTGGCTAGATTTGATAAATGTTATGTGAGAGTGACTAAAGAAATCTTAAAGCCAGTACTGGCTATTTCTGAGACTTCATGAAATAGGTGAGGCACCCGCAGACAGTAAAAGAGCAAATGTAGTACCTGTCCTTTGAAGTAGGGAGAGGAGGCAGTGAACACGAAAGCACAAGAGATATTCCAGATCAGAACAGAGGTCATTGAGCATAGCTGGTGTTAAATGTCCAGGTAAAAGTATAACAAGTAGAAACCAAGTGAGTAGTGGTACTTCCCAACCTGCAGGATCTGGCTTATTTTAAAAGTCTATTCTAACAAGGATGAAAGATTTAAACAAAAATACAGGCAGTGCAGAAGGATAGAGTAAAAATTACCATGAAAACGTTGTCAAATACATACATGTACATACACATAAACAGAAGACCTGTGGTTCAGTTATCACAATGTATCATAATAAAATGTCTTCTTGTCTTTGAAGTAATATGTAATATTAACAGAGATGTGATCTCCTGTCTGACTTTTAGATATTGGGCAAGGTTCAGCTTGCTTGCTTTGGTTCCTAAATTACAGTGAAAGTGGAATTTGTGCATCAACTCATTAAGAATACAGATATTTGGAGGAAAGCTGCAGACAAGCTGGGGAATAAAATGGGAATAGATAGGATCTTTGGTATTTTTACCCTTTTGCTTAGAGGTTTTCTTAGTTATTTCTTGAGACTTTTATAGCAAAAATCATTCTGAAAGAGTGGTTACTGCTATGGCACTATGAAATTTTCAGTTCTGATTTTCAGCTCCCAGTATGAATACACACCATTTTTTCTCTGTTGAGCCATCTTCTTTTCTTGTGATGCTGCATGTCTATTGCATTTTACTCATTTTATCAGGGAATAAACAGCCTTAAGAGGAAACTTAACACAACAAATTAAAAATCTAACTCTGAATTCAATGAATAACTTTTTAAAACACAGAATATTATGTACAACTCTGCTTTTATCTTAGAGAGGAAAGGAAATTTCTACAAATTTTTCTCTAACGTATGCTGTTTTGAGGTTTCAAAGTTAATCCTAATGGACAGAGTCTTTGATTTTTCAGCATACACATCCACATATTATAACTTTTCCTTCTCTGTGGTGAACTGGTAATGCATTCCCCACAGAATAAAGTAGCTGTGATTTCACCTAAGAAGAAATTACAGCTTCAAGACATAACATGCTAATATTATTTTTGCCTCTCTTTTTTTCCATTGCAAAATTATTATACCCTAACTTTTGTGATGACTCTGTAGTGATCAGCTGCGCTTAAAAAACTTAAAAAACACATAAATAATAATTATAACATTTAATGAATATTGTTGTAAATAATAGAAATAAATAAAAATAAATATGATTATTACCAAGTTTGAGGCAAAACCAGGTCTAAATTGGTAAAAAAGGTTAAATAGGGTCATTATGAAAGAACCCAAATTTTCAAAGAGGACAAAAAAGGTCTGTCAAAAACCACAGGAAAATGTAATGTTCTGAAACATAACCATTTGATCATTTCTTGCTATGTTCTTAGGTTAATAAAACAGAAACAGTATAAAATAAGAGTAGAGAAAGAATGTGAATCTTTACACATTTATATGCAGAAAGACAAAGTTTAAAGTAGAGAAGCAGAAGGCATCCAAAAATCACTGGAAAGTGTATTCTTTACCCAGATGTCAAGCATATGTAGGAAGCTAGCATGAACTCAATTCCAGCATGTAGGTGCAGGTAAGATTTCATGAAAAGTTAGGACCAAAGAATGTGTTTCAAATTTAGTGAAGATGTTAATAAAAAACCTGGTTTGGGGTGAGGCTTCATCATGCCTATGGCTATGGTGTGTACTTTGTCATGAAGGCATAGGTGGAAAACTCCAGAGCTTCCGAAGGTAAACTAAAAAATTTTATATTTTGCGGATGAATTAAATCCCATTAAGTTCAGGAAGATATTGAAAATTATGCATTTTGAGTGGCACAAAAGCTACTTCCCACATTTTTCACACTTTGAAAAGCCAAAAGTATATTGGGAGCATGCCTGAAGTAGACCTGGATGCTATTAACTCCATGATGTAAGGAGAGAAGACAGGTTTTCTAGGGAGCTGTTAAGCTATTCAAAATAGCGTATTTGACCTCCAAAAAGAGCTGGCTCATTGCAACCAACAGGATGCAAAAATGTTGAAAGAAGCCTACATCCTCTACAAAAAGCAGTGAAAGAAGTGGCTGTTACAGCAGGAGTTAGAAAACAAGCTGAAGGTTTTCTTTGGACCTAGAAGCTTTCCATGCTGGCCTCAGGATTAAATTTTTTATCCTTTCAACCAGGAAACTTCTCTCACCAGGTAATCACCTCAAGCAGAAAAAGTGAGATTCTACCCAGGCTGTTTGGAGGCTGCTATTTACATGCTGTAAGCATTTTCTGTGCATTTGCTAGTGTTCGCTGCTGCAATATCAAGGCGTCCCCCACTTTCAAATGGTCTTCACCAACAAAGTCAGACTTGAAGAATTTAATCACCAGTTTTATTCTGCTCTGGATGCATTATCAGTCATATCAAAGAGTAATCATGCAGTTAAGGTTCCTGCTATTAGTTTTATTACCTTTTAGAGCTACGCGAGAAAGAGAAGCTTTGCTCAAAATGTTAAACCTGTGTGAGCATGACTGGGAGGCTGGAGTATGACCTGAACTTGCTGGTATCATGAAGATCTATTTGGAGAAAGCTAATACCTCTGTGTAGCAAACTAAAGGCCAGAAAACAAATTTATAGCTGTGATTTTACATGTCTGAACATGCCTGGAGATTAAGCTAAGCTATCCTGGACACCTTGTAATCAGCTCTTAGAACCCTGACTTCCTCCTAATCCTCTGTGCAACTTCTAGAGTTATTAGGTGCTATGAGGACAGCTTTTTACTGTGCCTTCCATCTGACACACCTAAGTTATATACCTGGTGGGAGAAGGTTTCTGCAAACTTCTGGAAAACCAAATGTGATTATAACTTTTGGAACCAAATGTGATTATAAAACTGAGCAACAGTCTGCAAAGGCTCAAGTTTTGTTCATGCAGCGAGTCAGCTGCTGGCTGAGAGCATCAAAGTAGATCCTCAACGAAGGCAGGAAAGGTCAGGACCTCTTGTTTAGTGAACAAGCACAATGCATAGCTTATTTCTGTAAGAAATAAGGCACTAGGTTATGATGGCATTGTCTGTTAAAAATTTCTGCCAAATTGTCTCTGAATTCCTTTGTGGTAAAATTTACATAGGGACCACAAATATTTGATATCTCCCTTACAGATTATTTCTATGACTTATTTCACTACTACTTTTGTAGCTGCATGCCAACATTTCTTGCAAATGGTTTAATATGTTTGGGAGGTAAATGCAAAAAGTTTTTGGAAGGACTTTTCTCAGAACTGATTTTGTGTTATCCATATGGATCCAGATGTGCAATCTGTTACAGCTGTTTCAGGAACAGTGTCTGAACCCTCACATGGCTTTCATGATATCCATGAGCCTCTCGTTATGGAAAGGAGCTGGCTAGCTATATTCTGTCAGAACAGAACAACCATGGCACCAGGGTGAGCAAAAGGAGGAAAGCTGAATGGCCTGCATGAAAACTGAAGGCAGTCCTTTGTCTAAAGAGGCTAGTGAAATTGTTACCTTTGAAAATTTGAAAACTTCAGTCTGCTGCTTAGACCCTCCACAGGATCAGTGTAGAGACAAAATCACCCAACAGCCATCCCACACCAGGAACAGAAGACTGCTAATAGAAATTAAAAGGCTTCCCCTACATGTATTCTTTTTTTCAGACATTTTGGAAGGTTAAGTAACTATGTTGAATTTTTTTCTACAGATGAAATAAAGTTGTAAAACATCAGCCTGGCATTCTTTCTTCCTGGAAATGTGGTATCAGGCTTTGCAAACACCAGTAATTTTTGCTTAAGGAACCATTTTTGAATGGCTTTTTTTCAGTTTATGGAGGGCTTTTATGGAAGACAATTATTTGCTTTCAGTGTGTGAAATGTGACTAATTGTGGGTGACTTTGATGGATGCTACTTCTGAAAGTGATGAAATTCAGAAGGGACTTAGTCATTTGTGTATGAGTATCATACCCATAGATCAGAACATATATAGCCAGGCCAGGGGGGGAAAAAAGCTAAGTGCAGCAACATTTGGCTTTTAAAATCCTTGGAAACAAGGTGGAGATCACAACCCCGATCAGCAAGTGAACCTGTCAATCTTGAGCTCTCTCCAGAAGCTTCTGAAGATGATACCAATGAGCCAGCTAGATAGTTTTTCTGTGGCAGAACTGAGACATTTAGGGCTTAAGAACTGAGCTATTCCCTTCAGGCCAACTAGCAGTTGAGGCTTTGAAAAAATCAACAATAGAATATCAAAAGGAAGAACTTCTTTGTTGGAGGCTCCTGGGTCCCTGAAAACACGGCTTGGTTGAGAGATGAGAATGTGCCTCTTTTACAGCTCTGTATCAAGGCCCTAAAATACCCATGGCATTTGACTCCTGGTGATTTAAGTAGTGACCATCTCACAAAAAGCTCTTGCTATCTTAAGAGAAAGCTCTCGGTGTCTTACTTTCAACACAATACCAGGCAAGCAGCCAAATAAAAGAGCCAAATTAATCTTAAAAAAAAAAAAAAAAAGAAAGAAAAAAGACAGAAAAGAGCAAAACAGGCTTTTTTAAAATAAAACATTTTTTGAGGCATCTAGCAGGACTGTTAATTTTTTGCTGTCCTTCTGATAAGAGGGGGTTTGACCAGCCAGTGGCAGAGCAGAGAGAACAGTGGACACCCAGCCTCCCTGGGACCCAGCCACCTATTAGGGTAATTAAGGTCATTTCTCCTGCAAAGGAAAATACCAGAGCCACACACACTCTCACCTCCAGGATGCTGAAACAGAACTATCTACAAAGAACAGTTTCAACAGAATGCATAAAAGCCAAACTTCCTACCCCTGTGCTTTGTAAATATCTGATGTGTGTAAGGCAGGATGATCCAAAAGAAAAATGAATGTACCTCTGCAGAGCAGAGCAACTGCCAAACTCTAGGAATGCCAAACAGCTGCAGTTGTGTTGTTCAGGAAGTATTGGGAAGTGTGAATAAATATTACAAGAGAAGGAAATGCTGAAGTACTACTAAATACACTGGGCTAATTTTAAATACATTTCTCAGAATGCTAGATGAGGTTTTGCACATAAAGGCTTAGTTGTTAGTGATTTTAGTGTGCTCATTTTGGGGTAGAATATTATTTAAGCTCCTTTCACACATAAAGTCTAGGAAAGTTTTGCACAAATGCTCTAAGTTAGATATATCTTAACTAAATGTAACAATAAATACACTTTTGGAACATCAGAAAGGTCTTTAAATACACATTGGACTGATTGGACATCACTTCTGTTCTGCCCTGTCTTGTCTTTTAAAATCTGAAACCTAGAGAAAATTTTCAAACTTAGTATAAGATGTATAACTTTTAGGGGTTTTTCTAATATTGAAGATAAAACTTTTTAAAATAATTTTATTGTTTCTGACTGCGTTGTACAACACCTTTGAACCAGTCTGTTGGGATAAAGAGACACTATGTCAATGAAAGGTAAGCAGCAAAAAAATCTTTGAGCCTACCACAGAAGTTTTGCTAAGTAACATGACAAAAAATGACATCAGTTAGAAGAACACAGGTCCAGGCTTGCTGAAATATGTTTGAGCAAGTCTAGGCATGCCCTATCTTAGTTTTATAAACTGTAGCATCAGCCAGTTGTGCTGCTCAAAACCAACAGAACATAGTCCTTATCACTGTTTGGCAGATAAGTCCTTGCCATGGTGACGTAGCAAAACATATGGTGAAGTACAGAGGCAACTGAGCAGGGGTTTTGCAATAGCTGAGTGTCTAATGCAATACCAGAGGCATTCTTGGTTTAAATTCATAGCCTGTCTAGGACAGAAAGCACAGGTTGTGAATGTTCATACAAGTCAAGATATTTTCAGCAGTTGTTTTCTGCAGGGCACACAGCAAGCCACCCTCTGCCTGTGCATTCCAATGGTTTTCCAAGGCCAAAAGCAGAGGCTGTTTCCCAGGTCGAACTCTGCTGACTGGGAGTGGCACTGTCCCTGCATCCCCAGCCAGAAGGCTCTGCCCCACAGCTCTGCTGGCTGGGGCACTTCAGATGCTTTTTACCCTATTACAGGCTCATCTTCGTACCCTATGCACCTCACTCATCTTCACCGGCAGGTCAAAGTCGCTGCCCGACTTTGCCCCAGGAGGTGTGGTTAACAGAGCCCTTCAGCTGGCAAACCTGTGTGAGCAAGAACAGTGCAGCAATTGCAGCCCATTAGGATGGGGCCATCTTCAGCCGCTACAGCTGCTTGCAAAATGAAGACCTACCTGTGATTTCTGTAGACATCCTCAAAACAGTCAGCTGTCTGGGAGGAGCTCCATCTTCAACATCTCGGTTACTTCTCCCAGGTTTGTGTGTAATGGCTTTATATGAAGCTTTAGAATGCCCATCTAAGTTTAGAAGTCTAATATAATTTCCATAAAGGCACACTAAATTAGTATAATAATATAAAGTGCAAGGAGTTTTCAACACAGCATTTACGAATTTAACCATTCAGAAACCTAGTGAAGACAATTGAGTGGTCCAAAACAAAATCTCCCAGTAACTGCTATCATGGAGTACTGATTTACATCACCCTTTTCACAAAATTATTAATCTCAAATAATTAAAAAACTAGGTTCTCCTCTCCCACTGGTTCAGAACAGCAGTGCACTCATGGTTATCAATTATTTTTCCAAATTCAGTGAAGATTTTCCCGTGATCCGATGGAAACCACTTAGCACTTTCAAGGACATTTTTGCCTGAAAGAGAACTATAAAGATGACAGGTCATGTCCAAAAAACCCTTTTTCCCTCACTGCAGTTTTAAATCACTGTTCCTGTATTTGGTTGATACAAACTCTGGATAATAATGTAGAGTGGTGCAGAAGTGCCAGTACCTGTATCTCTTTTCTATGACAGACAATAAAGTATTAGTTTTTCAACAAATATTTTATTCTTCAGAGACCCTGGAACCTTCATCTTCCTTCCTTGTGCTCACCAGCTTGTCTGTATTAAACCCCTCTTTCTCCCCATGTTCATTGATTCACGGGTTTTGTGCAAAAGACCAGCGCGAAGCTGTGCAGAGAGGGTGTCATCATTGTAATTGGGCATCGATTATTTAAAGAGCACAGTTGTTACTTTGGTTGATGAGACCATCTCTCAGACTGACATCCACTCTGAGAACAGAAACTTGGGGTAATTTACCAGACCCTTTTTATACCCCTTGCCAGGACTGGTTTTATCTTTTATAGATCTGCAGTACTACAGTGTGGGATTAGGTCCCTGCAATGGGTGCTGCTCTTGATGCTTTACTGAATAATAAAGACAATGTTGTGATGATCAAATATCTATAAATATCGACCTGTAATGAGAAATATATAAACAAAGCACAGGCTGGCTTAGATGCTGGGGAAAAAAAAATGCTTGGCTGTGCTGGAAATAATAGCTTTTTATTTCATTTTATTTAATTTCATTTTTTTCCCAGAGAAAACTTTCTCGCTTTCTATCATACATCATCTTGATCTTCCACTCACGCTGACAGAGAGAGGTTACAAATGATTTTTAGAGCTCCACAAGGATAAAAATCAGCAGGGATTATTAAGCTCTTTCTGAGCTGGAAAATGCTATGCTTCAGCATCTGGTTAATAAATATTTATTTTGCTTCTATTTCTGTGTGTGAGTGAGACCCCATCATGTTTATTTGAACAGAGAATATTATGGCTAAAAAACATATTTCCAGAGGAGGATATGTTAAAGAGAATGTGTCACACCTTGGGTGAAACTGAGATTTTTAAAGAGTAAAACATCTCTCTTCTTTTTATTTTTTTTTCAGCAGCCAAAAAATACAGAAAAACTTTGAACAGAAAGAAAATCACATCTTGACTTTTGGACTCAGATTCTCTACAATCTAGAATGAAATTAAAAGGCTCTTTTGTTAGAGGATGCACATTGGCAGGAGAGCTGAATATGCAACAAGTATCCTTACAAAGTGGTGATGAGAAGCATGTCTTTCAAGGGATGAATGTTCTGTATAATGTGCTTTGCCCTTGGACATAAAACACAAGACACTTTTAAAGTATCTGTAGCCTTGAAAGCTAGTTACAGGGTATTCACACATTTAGTCTGCTGTTTTCTGCTGTTGTCTCAGTTGTCCTAAGTCAGCAACACACAGAATGGAATAACTATTTTAACTGCATTAATATATTAAACAACAAAGGAAATAAGGTTAAGGAAATGTCGCAGAATGTGGAAAAGATGCAGCTGTAGCCCAGAGGTATTCGTCTCAGCAGAAGGCTGGGTACAAATAGTGGGGGAATGGAAAGGCCACAGCAATCCCATTATAGTCAGTACTGCTGAGCAACTTAAATACAGGGGCTGCTGCCAAATTCACCACAATAAATGAATTAGATGTGTTTCCTGCCTGGGAAAAACTGGGTGGAAATGCATGTACATCATGCGGGTAAACTGAAAAGGTCTAACCTTCAAGATATTACACTGGCAGATCTTTTAGAGTTACAAATAATAGTGATAGGTGAAATTTTGTCTTAATAACTGCAGCTGTAAATCCGTGGATGGAGCATTGTTAGCTGCTACTCAGATTTCTGTTGATAGGGATGTAAAAATAGACCATTTTCAGCTGTTGTGTACTGCTAGCTGTTTCCGATGGGCAAAGTGCTGAATCTGCTCTGTGGTGGGTTTTTTATTTGTGATCCAGAATTATATAGTGCAGTCATACTGACATTTAATAGTGGTCTTATTATTGTCCTAAAATACTTACTCACCAGCTGCAAAACAACATTTTATTCACTCTCGCATGCTGTGTGGCTTCCCATAGATGAAATGGTATTTATGCTTGACAGTATTCCAGTCAGTATCTCAGGTAGGCTGATGTGCTTAGCAAGAACTGAAGCCCATCAAAATGAAGGTTAATCTACACCAAGAGATGAGCTGTCATTCAATCATTGCTAGCAAGGCTGCAGGAGTCTCAGCAAGCAACAGAAATGACAGTCCTTTTGGGATGGTTGGTTTATTTGTTGTTCTTTATTTTCTTTTTTCTTTTTTTTTCTGAGAATAATGTGTATCCAAGTTATGATAGAGACACTTCTTACCTCGTGGTATAAAATAAGCTGCTGCAACACTCTACAGACTTGTTTTAGGAAAACAAACAAGTATTCCGATTCCCATGCTAGTCAAAGAAAGTCTGGTTAGATTGGAGTCTGGACCCTGAAACACTTGCTCAGACATCACAAATCTTGGGATGAACAAAGAAAAGGCTGATGTTGCAAGGGAGGAAATTGGCAGATGGAAGCCAAGAGAACTACTAGCTGATGCCTTGCTATTTGTGCCTGCCGAGCTGTGTATGAGAAAAGATGGTTTCTTTGTCTACCACTATTTTTTATTGTTTGTTTTAGGGCTTACTGCAGGAAAGAAAGTGAGTGTGATGAGAAAATGCTGACTACGGTGCATCTGAAGTGTTTGTAAAAGGGCTAAATTCACTGCCAACATAACTGCAAGCAACGGAGCTAACCCAGGGATGAATCTGGCACCCTTTATTTTTCAGCTGATTTGGTACATACTCATTAGACAGAGCAGCTTTCTTGCATTCATTTTGGTGTAAAAGTATTAATTATTAGGGCCAAGGGAGGTAGGAGAATTCATTTCCTTTTTTAAAAAATTAATTTACTCTGGATACACACACAGTTCCGGGTTTTTCTCTCTGCAAGCATTCAGTCAGTTTGTCTTAGGATCATCAAACCTGAGAGAGTATGGAGAGACCCTCTATCCACCCTGCAATTGATGGATCCTGCTTATGCTCTGGGCTGGCTAAACTCTATCCCTGCCCTTTGGCAGAGTTCATCTGCTCAGGCTCGGCATTGTCCAGTGCAGCTCCCTGCAAACAGGCTCATACCAGGCCATTAACTACACCAACCTTTATGCTGTTACTTGTCACTGTAGGGTCCGTGTACTGCCAGGCAAAGTCAGGAGTAACAGAAACACTCCTTGCATGGAGAAATTTTCATGAAACCTCCAGTTTAATCCTATGCCTGCCACTGTTCCTAGAGTGGAGCAGGGATGGGGCACTCCATCTTTGCTATTTTGGTTTTTTGGTTTGTGCATGCTCATGTTAGGCCTCCATCCCTAAACAGCCCATTTTTTCTGCTTGTTAATCTATCCAATAACAGTCCTTCAATGAAACTTTCCACCATCAGATTGCAGGGAGGATACAGATATCCTTCCCTTCTAGGATACAAATTTCTCTCATTTATTTGACTTACTTTCCTCTAGCCTGCGGCAAAGGGCTGTTATGGTGTGTGCCGTTAAATATGCTTCTCTGTCAGGTTTTCTCGGGAGATTGTAAAGGAATTTTCATCCTAAGTTTCTTCTGTGAAAATGTTTCCTTGTTCAAATTTTGTGCAATCTTCCTGTCCTTGCAATGTCGATATGTTATTGTCTCACGTTTTTGCCCTATGCTTCATTTTCTATTCTGAAAATCACAGAATATGACAAGAAAGAATAAATTTTGATGTTTTTGTTCTACATAACTTTTAGTGGGTTTTTTTTGCTGGCAAATGGTCATGTTGGGTTCTGGTTCATTTGCAAAAGGCCCTTGAAGAAGCAGCAGAAGGGTACAAAGAAAGCTCCCAGTAGTTTTGAGATGATGTTTTTACACACCCAAGCTGTCAGTATTACTGCATAGGGTCTGAACTCTTCCAATCCCACCTGAATTCCCTTCTGACAATGAAAAAGGCCACCCTCTATGTCAAATGCTTCAAGCCCACCAAAATTCTCACTTAGACAACACCACAGGGAAAATTAGCATTACGGTAAGTTTATATGAAGTTTGCCTTGACTTATTCTTTTATGGTCGCGTGCCATCTGATAAACCAAGGACATAGTTGGAAACCCATAGAAATAGTTTCAGTCAATAAATAGGAGCAGTGAGAAGTCAGAACAGTTTCATAGCAGGATGATTTATAGATCATTCAAAAAATTCGCTCTCCCTTTCTTGTTCAGATTCACTTATGTCATAAAAAAAGTAATTCTGGGTAGCTTAGAATTATTAGTTTATAAAAGCCTTGTAACCTGGAAAGGAAAATGCTAGAAATTCAGATGAGTGCAATGTAGTGGCTGTTCATTACTCTTTAACTGGAAGAATTAACTTACATTGTTTACTGGTAATATATTTAATAATAAAAGACATAAGCAAGCTTTGCCAAGCATAAAACTTACTGTTGGGTGAACACAGGGAAATGTATTTACACAAAAGAATGTTTGTGATTTCTTGATTGTATTTTACATAAATTTTTTCCCCATCTTTTTGTTCACTTTTTTCATCTTGTCAACTGAGGAAAGATGTTTTTCTGTAAATGTGCACAGAAAGTAAATTTTAGGCCTGATTGTTGTTTAATTATGAAACAAAAAATAAATTAGTGAGAAAATAACGTGTTTATTGGAAATAAAGTGCAGAAGGAGAGTTGAGGTCAGTCAAATGAGGAAGATAAAGTCTATCTAGACTGACCTACCTCCACACAAGCCAGTTCCAGTCCTGGGATCAGGACAGCCAGGTCAGCACAGAGCTGTGCCAACTGAATTGAGCTAACTCATTTATACAACCCCTGGGAGCTGAATGAGTACACAGAGTGGCACCGTGCCAGGCAGACATACTGTCCTTTTTCCTGGGCTATCTTGGCTATCTCTCCCATGACATGGCATTGTGTAATGTAGATGTGTCCTTAGGTGACCAACCAGCACGCTCAGCAAGCAAATCCCAAGCAGCAAATGCTCAGACGAAGGGCTGTAATCATTTATGAATGCTCTGTGAGCACTGATATTTGTTCAGATGAACTGCTAAATAACAAACAAAAGGGAAAATTCTGGGACCTCATTATAGACAAGATATTAGCAGAGACAGGAGCTAATTTCAGCCCTCTCTCCCCAGCTTGTTTGCTGCTGGTGTATCAGTCAGTTGCCAAAAGTATAGCTCCATTTTCTGAGCCTAGTTTTATTATTCAGAGGCATTTTTATCTTGCATTTTTTTTTTTTTTTAAACTCTTGGTACTGCATGCAATACATTGTGTCCTCACTTTTAAGTGTGAAATATACAACAGTTGCTGGTGATAGATTTCAAACATAGTGTTGTGTTCACCCATACAGAAACCCTTCAGCGAGTTCTGCTGTTCTATTCATCTTAATGCAAAGGCCTGTTTGGAGTTTCACACTCTTCAGTCATTACTTATATGCTGCAGCACACAGTGAATTACTCAGTAGTGCCTGAAGATCTTTCAATCTTGGCCGAAAAGGTTTATTTTTAGATTGCAAACATTAATAACAATTCAAATTGACAAAAGCCTTTGACAATACCCTTGGATATATGCGCATGTGTGCATGTATTTTTGGAGAGAAGAGGCCTGAGCACAGACTTGATTGCCACCCTTAAGGCCGGGTCTTTCCATTGTTGTAACACCAATGTTTTGCCAGAAAAGGACTTATAGTCGTGCTGTAAATTGAAATATATAAAGCATTTGGAATTTGCCTGTTATGTCAGACTGCTTCATCTCCATAGGTGACCTTCAGAAAGAATGGGAAAAAAATGTCATGCAAAGATGTAATATATTGTTTGGAAACATTAAATATTAGTCATAGAAAATCTTTCATACATAGTCTTTTACCAACACATAACTAGAAGTAGATAATTTAGAAAAACTCTTTTCTAGACCCAGGAGCTATTTTTTAGTCCTAGATTTTTATAAATGGAGCCGTGTCATTCTGATTTTCCCTAATTCAGGAATGAATCTTCTCTGGTCCTGTCAATCAGTGCAGTGAAATCAGAAGGCCCAGGTAATTTGGGGCATCATCTTTTTCCTCTGTTGTTTTCTCTCTTCAGCAGAAGGTGATGTTACTATTTTATTGCCTTGTAAAGTGCTTTGAGATTTGAGATTTGAGTATGACTAGAGCCTTGTGTAAGTGTCAAGTGCAACCACATTTCTAATATCTAATTAGACCAAATTCTACTCCTACATATACAAATATGACTCCTGTTAAATTCAGCAGAATGTCACAGGAAATAAGAAAGAAGTTTATTCGTTTAATAGCTGATACATGAACCAATTTTCAAGCTGTATAATAACAAGTTTTACATCTAAGTTATACTTAACCTGAGGTATCCTGATGGACTGAATTTTGATGGAGAATGTCCACTCTTTATTGGATGCAGGGAGAAACATAGGATGGAGAAAAGCCTGAAGCACTTTGTGCCTTCTTTGCCTCAGTCTTTAATAGCCAGACCAGTTTAATAGTCATCATACACAGCCTCCTGAGCTGGAAGACAGGCATGGGGAGAAGAATGAGGCCAGTTTTATGAGGTTCAACACGGCCCAGTGCTGGGTCCTGCACCTGAGTCACAACAACCCCAGGCAGTGCCACAGGCTAGGGCAGAGTGGCTGGAAAGCTGCCTGGTGGAAAAGGACCTGGCGGTGCTGTTTGGCAGTGACTGAACATGAGCCAGCTGTGCCCAGGTGGCCTAGAAGGCCAATGGCACCTGGCCTGGAACAGCAATAGTGTGGCCAGCAGGACCAGGGCAGTGAATGTCCCCCGGTACTCAGCACTGGTGAGGCCACACCTCACATCTGTGTTCAGTTCTGGGGCATTCATGTCAAGAAAGACATTGAGGAGCTGAGTGAGTCCAGAGAAGGGCAATTGAGTTGGGGAAGGGTCTAGAGCACAAGTTCTAGAGGAGCAGCTGAGGGAGCTGGGGTGTTTGGCCAGGAGAAAAGGAGGCTGGGAAGAGATCGTACTGCTCTCTGCAACTCGCTGAAAGGAGGTTGTAGCCAGGTGGGGGTGGCCTCTCCTCCCAGACAAGTGGCAGGATGAGAGGAAATGGCCTCAAATTATGCTAGAGGGGATTTGGATTGAATATTAAAAAAAAATTTCTTCATCAAAAAGATTATTAAGCCCTGGAACTGACTTCCCAGGAAAGTGGTAGAGTCACCATCCCCAGTGGCATGTGAAAGACTTGTGGCACTCGGGGACATGGTTTAGTGCTGGGTTTGTCAGTGTCAGGTTGACAGCTGGACTCAATGATTCTAACAGTCTTTTCCAACTGAAACCATTCTGCTCTACTCTTTTATTAATTTCTGTCCTGCATGTTGGTATGAAAGTCAGTCTTTTAGAGGCCTCAGATCTTTTATGTCTGTAATTTTATGACCGGTGAGGCTGTGGGATCTGCTCATCCTGTGGCCTGCGGGCAGAGGAGATGGCAGCCCTGGCAGCCCTGCTCAGGGCTCACCCAGCACTGTTCTCTTGGATGGAGGCAAGGAGAAGTCCCAGCCCTGCAGCTGCTGAGCAGCCACGCTGAGCCTCTCTGGATGCATTCAGTGTCCAATTCCCAAATGCAGAGAAAAGTCATGATCCTATGCTGGGAAGACAGTAGCTGCCAGAGCTATTGGGAAAGAGATAAAGTCTTTGTCAGCCCCTCAGGAAACACATATCTGAAATGACCAGCTTGATGCTTGTGGAATTGAGGCCAAAACTACACAGAATTTACTGCAAATCAATGTGTTGTTGCAACAGCTATATCTTTCTATTCCTAGTGAAAAAATCCAAGCTTCTGTGACCCTGGTTTACAACTGTAAGATAACACAAAGTTTAAACTAGAGCAATTTTTTTTTAGTTTGGATCAGTTTTTCTACAATAGAAAAATCTTATGTACTTTTCTCTCTATAATATGTAGAAGTTGTTATTAATATTATTTAGGTTTCCTGAGCACTCTGAGCAATTTCTCTGCTTCAGCTGCTTTTCACAGAGCAAATAAATATTTGCAACAAGTAGAGCTATGTGAGCTAGCAGAGGGAGAAAAAAAGACAAAAAAAAACCTGGCAAGCAAGTTCTCCGTTTCTTTGAAAACTCTCCAACACCATGAATCCTGTGAGAGCTTAATTAAAATGAAAAGGGAATTTTCAAAGGGAGAAAACAAAATAAGCTTTTTTAATGCTATTTTTGTTCTGAGCTCAGAAAATCTCTTTCTCTTTTTCAATTGGTTTCCCCAAAACATAAATATTGGCAGCTTTAAGGTTTGTTTTTCATCCTTTTGAGCAAGAAGCAGTGAGTTCAAAAGCTTTTTCCAGTGAAGCTTAGAGGGTTTGCTCACCAGAGCTTGGATTTCTGACACAACTAGTGAGTCTAGAACAGTAAACACTACCATGAAATCAAAGTTGCCATTTCAAGGGAATTATGATTAAATGGTAATATATTCACTTTGCTGATAATTAGAAGAACCTGGTTTTTTCAGACACAGCAGTGCATAAGGGTCAAGGTCAACCAAACCCTACACATCTTAGGCTCACATGATTAAAGGATATTTCTGCAGTCAATCTCACTGAAGAAGCAAACTTCTCATCCTCCTTTCTTTAACCAGTGGCTGGGTGTTGCTTAAACATGAGTCCAGATCAATATTTGATTGTCTCAGTCCGTATAAGACTTACCTGCTCCAACTGTCTGCTGGTAAGACACTACTAGTTGATATTTCATAGCTTTAGAGACATAAATTGCTGAAATTTTAAATGGGTTTATTTTTTGATATCCGCATTCTTGGCAAAAATGCATGAACTCCTTCAGCCCAAAACATGAATAATTACAAACCAATATTTAAGTGTCAAAAGTTTTCAAGCAATCTGAGTGACAAGATGGGTCACTTGCATCCGTTTGTTTCAGCCACATTTGCAGTAGACTGACATCGAAATGTGGAAGTTTGTGCTTTAACTAGTGATGAAACCACAATTGCAAAATCCTGTGTGACCTGCTTTGGGTGACCCTACCTTGGCAGGAGGGTTGCTCTGGGTGATGTCCCAAGGTCCCTCCCACCCCCACCATTCTGTGATTCTGTGGATCCTCTCCGACTTCACAGGTATAAATCAATAAATGATTGCAGTTGCTGTTGTGGGTTTTCAAAGGCTCTGGACGTACCTGGTGCTTTTCCCCTCAGTCAGGAGCTGCTCTGTGCTCAGTGCCTGTGTGCTCCTGCACAGTGTGACTGTGTCAGAGAACAATCGCAGCAGCACCAGTGGCTGCTGGTGTTGCACATTTGATGTAGTGTTCAATCTTCTGATCTGAGCAATCCAACATAAGGGCTGGTGGGAAAGTGTGGAGCCAGCTTTGAGGTTTGCTTTTACACAATAGAGTGTCACACCCCACCAAAGGCATCCTGCAGAGCTCGGTCTTACTGCCTGTGACATTGCGCTTGAGCAGATCAACCAACAGAATCACATAGGCAGAGTCATTTTTGTGTCCAGTGTCAGACACAGAAATTAGCAGGGGCAGGTGTTTTTTCAAAATTGGAGTCGGACCTGGCCCCATGGACTCATTCCTCCAGACAGCACTGCTGCATTCATTCAGAAGTTCCCTTAATGTGCTTTTAAGTAAATGTATTTTCCTGTGCACCGCTTGCCAGTCCTATATGTGGTGAACATCTTTCCACTTGTGGAAGAAAGTGCTGTGCATGTGTTTTTTCTTCCAGAGGTCATTTATGGGACAAAAAAATCAGTCTTCTAGATGACTCGCTTAGGATTTTAAAAACATGGCTTGTGCTAGATTTATTTTAAATATTGATGGCAAGATTTAGTCAAGGTTGTCTGAGGATAACGGTGGCTTATGCAACTATTCAGCACACAGCTACGTGCTGATAGATTTCTCTATTTCACAGGGATTTTTTTTGTAGCTGGTCCAAAGGCCAGCCCATTCTTTCCCCATTTATTTGTAATTTAACCTGGGTATTTAATGAATTATAAAAATGAACAGAAATTAGCTCATCATCCCATAAAGAAAATACATTTCTAATTAAAAACTATGTATATGGGTCACACTTTGCAGAAGGAAGCATAAGTCAAGCATCATTCTTCTTGATTTGTTCCAGGTCACTGTTTTTCTCTGCCTGGCTGCAAAACACTAATGGATTGTCATGATAAAAATTCACTTTTGTACCCATCTGTTACATTGCACTTTTAATGTCTATTTTACTTAATGTATCTTGATTCTACTCCACTTGCAGCTGCAAACACACCACACTTTATTAGAATAAAATTTTATCCTTTTTGATCCTCTAAAGGAGAGAAGAAGATGTAGAGAGTTTTCTTTGCAGCACTGGCAGTTTTAACATATGTTAGCATAATAAATTCATTCAAGACATTTTTCGAGTGCATATTCCTCTCAGAGTCAGTTTTCTATACACTGCAGTTGGTCCCTCAAATCTAAGTTGTTTTTATTGGCATTAACAGAAAGCTTCTATAGCAGAAATGTTTTTAAAAGACAAAGTCAGTAGGGAGGATTTTTTGTGCTTCAAGGAATATTGAAGATGGGTACATGAAAAGGGAGCTGGAAATGGGGCCTAAACAGATGTCTTCTAATATAACCATTGTTTGATAACCAATGAAAGAGAAGAGATTTTGGACTACTCTGGTATTCTGCTGTTAAAAAAGAAAATGTTGAAAAGAAAGACATGCAATAATGAATGTTGAAAAGAAAATGTCAATGGAATACATCTCCAGAGCAGATGATGTATCTAATGCAGAAACTACCAACATTTTTTCTGTTTCTGAATGTCTTGTAGATGAAATGTTTTCAAGCAGCTCCAGATACAAGTATCAATAGTAGGTGAACAACCCTGTAGGGATTATGACCCTTAGTTTGGGAACAGCTGGTCTGATGGAACCAGTACTGTGGGAGCACCTTTAGGCCTGAGGTGGATCACTGTGTTACCAAAAATGAGGAGAAAAATGTTGGCTCAAAGAGCTTCCAATTCAGGTATTAGATGACAGGTAACAGCAAGATAATCCTGACTAATGTAAAACATGACAGTAACACTACTGGCCTCCCACCCATTGTCAAATGTTCCATGAATTTTTTGTGATTAATATATTGAATTCCATTCTGTGTTGCTGTGTCTTCTCAGCAAGTCCCACGATCTTTTAAATCTGTGTGTTCTGTGGATGTTTCACCCATCAGGGTGCCCAACACCTCTGCAGCTGACAGCAGCACATCCCAGGTGCTCTTTGGAAAGCCTTGGGGCAGAGGAGCGGGAGGCAGTACCTCCACAAACACACTCCTCACAGCGACTGAGCTTGTGGCAGGGCTGTTCATGTGATCCCTGTGAGTCACAGCATTCTCTGCTCCTCACCTCAGCTCGGGTTGGACTTGGGCTTCCATTGTGTGCTACAAGCTCACACAGAGCCCCTACACCTGCCAGCTGTGTCATGCCTTGTGACACATCTCTTCTTCACACAATGTTCTGGAGGCTTAATCGTAAACATTTCATCGAGGGCCCATCCTTTGGAAATCCTAGCAACTGTCAACTCTGTTTTATTCTTGGGAATGGTAACACTCCCTCAATTCAACCCACTCTAGAAATAGTGTCTAATTAGCAAATCTAGTGGAACTGAGGCTCCCAAACCAACGAATTGCTTCTGAAAAATCAGTCTGACAAATTGAATTTGCAGGTAAGCTCCCTAAACTTCTTTCTGAAGATTTTATCTTAGGGTAGGAATAAAAAAAGTGGAATTAACTTGGTCAGGCATGTGGAGAGAGCAGCTTCTGGGCTAGTAGTGAAGGCTTTCACCCAAGATAAAGAAAACTAGACTACTAGGCTCTACTTCAAAGGACAGTTTCCCTAATTTACATTGCATACATTTGGGAACAGAGATTAATTCCTTTAAGGTGAATGCTCTACCAAGAAAGCTGTAGTCTTGAATAAGTCTATGGGTTTTTTTATTGTCTCTCTCAATGGCAATTGAATTAAACATGTGTGATTTGGAATAGTTCGAAAGCAAAGGACTGAGAATACCTCTATCCACAGATTTTCTTAAGCTGTCAGGTTTGGGCATTTCCCAGTGGTAGACGGGAGTTGTAGTTTCACTTTCCTTGGGAAGAAGGCAGGTGTCTTTCATCTGTAAATAATTAAACTGGCTAACTTTTACTGAGTAAAAAGGGAAATGGGACTACTTTTCCTGCATTCCAAAGCTTTGGTTGACTCAGTGGTATCTTCTGAAAAAAAAAAAAGGCATTAGGCCTGCAGGAGCAGAAGCAGGCTCAGGGGTGAGCAGTGGGAAGCTGCACCACTCAACCCAAGCTAAGGGACCTACATTTAGGGCACACATCTTTCCTCCTGCACAGTGTGTGACCTTTTGGCAATCTGACTCTTAGCAGATTAACTTTGAGCATGCTTAACCAATCCACCATTCTTGGAGCCTAGGGCTGTCGTTTGAGAGCTGTGAATCCCATTAAGCTTCCACACACCTAAAGGTTAAGAATCACGAGGTTGTGATTCATCCCGTTCCTTCTGGAGTTATGTTATTATGGAAAGAAGCAATGGTTGGAAGGGAGAAAAGCAACGGCTGGGAGGGGTTGTTCCTTCAAACTTCCAACAAATTGAATGTAAACAGTGGAAAGAGTCATTACCCAGACAGACAGATGCTGGGGAAAGCACCGAGACAGATGGATCATGAGGCAGATTTAACATATTCACCTAGTCTTCTTGGAAGTACTCCCACACCCAGGGGACAGCTTTGGCCGAATCAAACACAGTGCCAATGGGATCTCTGTCCATCTGTCCCAATGAAGTAGGACCCCCGGCAACAACAAATACAAGACAAATAAGATCAGATTAAATATAACTAAGAAGGAACTTGATTATCTCATCCCTCTGATGAAGGTACTACACTAGAAAGATGAGAAATAATCTTGGATACTAGACATTGTTTATGAATTTAATTTTAAAAAGCCATTGGATGACACACATAAATAGCTGTGGGTGCAGAACTGAATTCACAGACTTTCCCCCCAGCCATGGCAATGAACATTTAACAGCTTTTGGGGTGGGGGAAAGCACTTTGAATTGTGCAAGAGGGTGCAAGCAAGGTGCACATTTTTTTCTGCCAATTTTATATCCTTTTGAATTGCCCTTGAATAAAAACATTCCTGTTATGGTATAGAGCAGTCATTTAGCCCTGTCAGAGTAGGTGCTATGCGTTACTTGTTCTGAAAGCCAGCAGTTGCGTTACTGCAAAACCAATAAAACATTGACATGTTTTATTTTAAAGGTAGCTTTCCCAAAGTGTTTGATTCAAGAGCTTAATGGATAGATTACAATAGAGCTTGAAAATCTGACCACCCTACTTCTATACAAAGGCATAGTTATTGAGGATTTCAGGTCATGCAACTGTTTGTATACCCTGCATATCTGAGAGCGGAAGGTGGCCTTGAACTGGAAAAGGATTAAATAAGCCATCTCATTTTTTGGTAAAACCCCAGGCTCCTTGTGACACTACTAAATTGTCTGAGTCATACCTTCATATTTATAAACCATAGCTAGTGTTTTCACACATTTCAGGATAAAAATAAATGTATTGTAAGACATTTATTCAAGGAAATTTACCATCTTTGAAGTACATATTTTTGCTCCTTTGGTTATCAGTTGAAGTGAAAGGTTGCAACAAGACACTGGCAAGGTTTCTTTTTTTTCTAAGTTGTGTGTTTTGGTTTTGGGTGATTTTTAACATAGGGTTGGTCTATTGCATAAGGTTTCAAAACGTTTTTAAATTGAAGTTTTTTCATGTCTGTTCAAAAATATGCTGAGAAAGATACATTTTCAGCACTTAAAGAAATTAAATGTAAAAACTATTTTTTGAAGATGTTCCAACCTTATGTAAAAATAAAAAATATCTTGTCAGTTTTATATTGCAAATTTAATTTCATACAGTAAGTACAATAATGTAAACCTGTGCCTTGGAAATGTTGTAGTTCTTTTAAACAAATGGCTGTAAAATCCATTTGTATAAATTGTGAAACATACTGGGAAAAAAACTATGGCTTATGAATATGATGGTATGACTCAGCCTGCCTATTAGTATCACAAGGAGCCTAAGGTTTTATGAAGAAATGGAATTAATATTTGTTCAGCACTTTGAAAATGTAAAGAGCAGTATAAGTGATTTCTAATTGTTGGCTTTACTGCTAAAAATTGGAACAAATACCTGTGCAAAATTGTTATATTTTAGAGTAATTCATGGGAGAATCCACGGGCAAGCTAGAAACCTAGTGGAAGCCTCACATTTCATAATCTGAATAGAGCAGTTGGTGGGACTTGAACATTGCACCCTCATCTGCAGTTCCCTTGCACAACACTTACCTGAGCTGCAGACTTACCCCAGGAACTCCTCACTGAGTGCCTTGAGCATATACCTGAACCTGCTGCTTGTGAGAGAGAGAATTAATGACCAAAGCTTTTAATACTTAGGTGCTATCATACTTAATGTTTAAGGGCTTGATCCACACTTCCTTAGAGGTCTTGAATACTCTCTGATGCCTGTAGAAGACAGAAATTAGGTGAATATCCATACCCCACAGAAAAAAATCAAGACTCTTCTTGCTCTTTATATCTCCCAGCCAATCCTGAATTCTTTCTGTCTTTTCTTCCTGTTACAGTAGGATTAGTGGAGCATACCCATTACCATAAAGACTAAAGTTTGATGATCTGGGACTGTCTTGAGTCACCAACAAACCCTTTCCTCTTCCTGGCCTTCAGCCTTTTAAAGGGGCTGAGAGAAGAGTCGAGCCTGGATTGGTAACTTTTTTGCAAGATTACTGTGACCATTAATATAACAGGGGAAAAAAAGGATACCAGTGGTCATATTCAAATAGAAAGGATAATCACAACTTCTAGTCTGGTCAGCCCTATCTGTCTTAAGGCCCCTCTAAGGATTTAAGCAAGGGAACTCAACTTATGGACTATGGTTAGATTCAGGAATGAATGGCACACCAAAATGTTAATTAGCTTGTGGATGGAGTCTGTTACTGCAGCAATTCTAAGCAGTGCATTATTCAAGACCAGATACATTGAAAATGAAAATAATGAGCTTCTCAGGGAGTTTTAACACCCCTCGGGTTAAACAGAAGCTTAACATAGATTTTCAAGGTTACACTTTTCTGTCTAGATACCTCAATTCTGCCTAAATTCCATATTTGACACCAAAGTCCTTCTTGGGCTTAGTTACAGGTACTACCCCGCATAGGGACATTATATATATGGTCCTTAAAAATACAGCAGCTGATGTGTTTAAATTTTACTAGTTAACACTCAATGATTATCCGATCTTACTGCATTGATAGAAAACACATGCTTCAGGTAATACCATAGAATTCACAGCCAGTGAGTTTTACAGACACCAAATAAAACACCCAGATTAATCTCAAGTATTTAGTACACGTGGTAAGCAGCTCACTTCATTTCTCAGCTGCCACAGATTTATTAATTTTAAGGATATTATTGAAAATAATTTTGCATTATTTATTAAGGTCATATAGATTCAGTGTAACACTGAGAAAATGCTGTTAATTTATTACAGAGAATAGATTGGCCCGAACTCTTGCTCGCAGAATTATTTCTTTTCTTTTAACACACAAAAACCATATCAGTGCAGAAGACTTCTGTGCACTTTAAGATATTCAGTAGAGAATTACTACCAAAATCTGAGCCCATCTTCCTTAATTGACCTTCTGAGAAATTACTACTATTCTAGCTGGGCTTTTTGGGGTTGGATGGGTGGTTGCCATGCCAGCATCTTTGTGCAATGCCCTAAAGATACTCCCAAGCCATCAAAAATTTTCTCTGGCAAGTTAATAAATGCAAACCTTTCTTAAACAGCCAATACTTTTAAAAAAACCAACCAACCAAAAAAAAAAAAAAAAAAAAAAAACAACAACAACAACAACAAACCTGCCCAGCCAAGCACATACCCTGATATCTCCAGTAGTGTTTGTTCCACAAACGTTTTCTGGGCAAAATCAATTCAGCCAGGAGGCAGAGCAGAAGAGTTTTATCTGACTGCTTACTCTCACTATCTCAAGGGCCAAGTTCAAAACAGCACTTTGAGTGATGTGTTTAGGTTGAAACCTGCTTCCAGCTTTTGAGCACCCTACTCATCTCCTATCTGCATCTTAACAAATTTGAAAGTGGCTCCTGTGTGAGTACAGGTAAATCTGTGCTCACATATTTTCTGCTTCAGGGACTAAGGCTATTAACCAAAGTGCCAGGAACAGCAGGATTTACTTTCTGAACTGATCATGCATAAGAACAAGGACTTGCTCTTCACTGACAGTGTCAAAGTATTGAGAGCCAGATTTTAACAACAGCTCTGAAACTCTTTGAGTAGTTAGGGGCCCCCAGGAGTGGAGGGGAATGCATGTGGGGCCCTACAATTTGCTGCTGGGATATTGCTCTTGATTTCTGAGTTTGTTAATTGCTTAATTGAGCCAAAAGGGGTATCTGTGCCAGGATGCTCTGTTTAACATATGCTATATAACAGTCCTAATTTATATAATTTAAATATATTTTATAGAAAATATCCAACACTAGCATTTGCTTTATCTTCCAGGACTTTGTTTTAGTTCTAATGCTGCTTCTCAAGTTAAAGAGCTAATTATCTTTGCTGCATATCCATTAGACGTTCTGTTTGGCTTGCCAGGAACCTTGTTTTTTATCAACTAAACTAAATTAGCTGCTGGAATTCTTTGCTCTCAGATTTTTAAATCACTGTCACAGCTCTCAGGGGTCCTTCTAACTTCCCAGTGCCACCGTTGCCAAGAATCCCAGTGGACACCCAATGGCATGGTGTCCCCACCTAACCAAGTCTCCTCCACATTCCTGCTTTTGCTGAAAAGCACACTGGGCCTTATTGGACAAAACATTGGCAATATTTGTTAGAGAATGATGTGAACAAAGGCTCTCACTCAATCCTGTTTCCAATTCAGTGGTTATTGGTTTAGAGTCCCACACACTTTCTGGGAGTTTATGACACTCATTCGTAGGACAAAGTTCAAAGAACTCTGGATCACTCACTTGCAGACATTTGCTCATAACTTATCCAAACTATACTAACATGAAACATGTTTTATTTTGCTTTTACTTGCAGGGAAGATGAATGATGGATGTGCTTTAAATTTTTTATTTGCACTCCAATATCAATAACATTTAATTTGCCAGGAATATTGTCTTACATTATTATCCTTCTAACATAGAGGTTAATGATTTTATCAAAAGCCAGCCAAGTCAAATGAAATAATACTGTATAGCTAACTGCTGTCCTGCCATTTGCTTTAAGAAAAAAAAAGCCTTTATTGCCCAATAACACTACTTATACTCTTGCAAAATATATAATTCTGAAGATAAAGGTGACCAGATATGACTAGACTACATTCCCTCTCTTTCATCAGCTCTATAAGTATGCATTTATAGATTCACAATGAACTGGTCATCCCTGCAAATTGCAATTGAGAAAACTGAAACTGCGATTAGAGAAATCAACGCTTGTGTATTAATCAACTTTGTATCACTAAAATTCATCTAAACAGAGCAACTTAGAAAAAATAGCTGTACACATGCACTGAATACTCCACTGTTTCAGCTACACATCCCTCCAGTGAATCATAAACACTGTTTGCAGATATTGGTAGTTTGTTCTAACTCATGACAATTTTAAGGCCTGAAATATAGCAGTGGTTCGTTGTTCCTGGTGATCATTTCACCCTAAATAAAGAGCAGAAGTGGCTTGGCCACATTTTTACTCAGAATGGCCTTAGTCACAACCCCAAAACAGTCTCTCCTGGCCTGTACCTCATCCACAGATTAGGCAGGGCTGACTTCCCTGTGCATGCCAAGGTATCTCTTACAGCAGAGCCTCACTAAACTGTGCAATGTCACCTTATTTTTACTTGTTGTATTGCTTGTCTTATCATCAGTTTCCATTGCCCCGAGAGCAGAGCCAAAGAGCATCCTTCAAAACTGGTAAAGTCAGCACCATTTATTTTGGGAAAGAATGGACAGTAGTTTTTATTTAATCACGGTTTATTATCTGTCTCCTCAAGGTTCTGTATTGCTCCTGTCATTGCAGTATCTGAGTGTTTTACACAGAAAAAGGTTTGGCAATAGTTTAATTCCCAGAGGACCATATGGAGCCTCTTGCTCTGCTCCCTGCTATTATATTCAATAGCTACGATTTCCAAGGGACCTGTGAGTTTAGGTGCTTTACTCTCACAGAAATTGAATGTAAATTTTGCACTTCAGTCCTTTAGGGTGAACCAAGGGTTTTGAGTGACCCTTCCCATCACCTTTCTAGGAAGGAAGGAAGCTGAAAATCAGTGTGCAGCACAGGAAATATTAGTAAGCTGACGATTACCCTATGATGATGTTCCATCAGCTTTTGCCCTTAGTTTTCATTCACCCCTTTCTGAAACCTGTGGAGAGCATATGGTATGAGAAATGAAATTTGTTCCTTCACGAATGGCAAAGTAATGCTCATTCCTAAGGCTTTGCTCAAGGAAGGAGCTGCTCACACTCCAGGGCCAGTGCCCTCCACACCCACCCTTGGAATGGCTCTGGCCCCACTCCAGCCTGAAGAGTGAGAAAGAGAAGGCACAGGGAGTGCCAAGTAAGCAAATTTGGGCTACATGTTGCCAGTAGAAGCTTTTGGGCACACTTAAATAAGTAATTTAATAGGCAAACCAGCATTGCACAACACATCAGGAGAGGAACAAACCATATTCCATTGAAGCTGCAGGAGGATATGTAGATAAGACTAATGCAATTACTAGAGCAGTAATTTAGTCAGGTTGCTAATGCTCCTAATCTCAAAAAAACAAAACAAAACAACACAAAACATCATCCCCACCACCCCCAAGAAAGAAAAAAACAACCTCACATTCTCAAGAGATATTAATGAACAGAAGTGGTTAAAACCTCAAGTTTTATGTCTCATTTGAAAGATCAACACAGTTGTTCTGGGCTAGACAGTGTAAAACTTTCCATAAAATTAAATGACAAACAAATCATTATTTGATTTTATATCCACTAGGAGCAATAAACAGTGAGGCCTCACAGCTTCTGCAGTGTCTGAGTAATTCTAAAAATTTCAGGACTGCAGCATGTAAGTGGTAAAACATCTGTTCAGTGTGGAGGGTTGTATATATTCTTTGTAGTTGTTTTTGTCATCTCTTGCTGATAAATAGTTTTGGTGCTCCCTCTGTATAGAAATGGCTAAATGGAGAGTTTACTTTTTCAATGTCTTGTTTGACTCTTAAAAGTGCAACTATCATGTCCTCAGGCTCTTTTCCACTCCTAGATCTCAATATTTTTAAATGGTTTGAAAAGCTTTTTACATTAAAATATTATGGTCAGTTTTATAGATGATAGATGCCACCTACCATGACTTGACCTTACTCCTAAGTCTTTCGGTATGATGTTTCGAAAGAGTTAGTATTATTATCTACGTATGCAAACCCTGAAATTGTATACCAGTTTAAGAAGCCTGTGTTTTTTCTCAGGCTGGATAATAGGTTCAGGTTCCTGGTTGAGCATACCCCACAAATACTGACATAACTTTAAAAAAAACAGGTTTGGCACTAGGAAGGCTGTCACACATGCCCAAGGTCTACCTGTCTGGTTTCAAGTTTCTCTGAAAAGCAGTGGATTAGGTTGGCCACTGGTTTCATAGTAGGCTAGGGTTTCTGCTTTGCTAACTATGGAACCTGAGTTTATGGACATTTCTTTATGGTAGAAATGCAATTGGTTGGTGTCACCCATTGAGTTTATTGAAAAATCTCTCCACTAGGCTAACATGATCTCGCTTCTAATCCAGATTTTATGTTTTTTCATAGAAACAATTATATTGTAAAATACTAAACTATTCCACACAGACTAGTAAAGAGGTAGAATTTATATTAAAAATTGCTTGATTTTTCAGAGAGGAGACAGCATTTCAGTGAATCAACAACTTCACTTTTCTCATTCAGATCTCATTTTATGTTCACAGCAGATAAAAAAATGAAAAGGCGAAGAAAGAAAATGTTGCCTTTTAGCCTCAAAAAGAATTTTTCACCTAGAAAAGGTACAGTAACCCATTCCCTTCCAAGAATTTGCAGCTTCCTACCAAGCCCCCTCACAAAAAAAGTGCAAAATTTTACACCCTGCAGAAGGGAGGTGGATGCTGAAAGGCTTGCCACAGTTGCCACATATATTCCTCTTGCAGTATTAACAACATCGTTTGCATGGTTATGAGGTATAATACCACACAATGTAGCAGACCTCCTTGCTTCTGCAGCAGGAACTAGTGAGGTATATGTCACTTGAAACAGATGAATTAAACTTATGTTGCTATTTGGAAGTTGTTCACATCTATCTGAATTGTTTATGGGGTGTGGGGGGGGAACAACTTGAAATAAATAATACATTTGTGGAGCAATATCCTACATAGGATGGAGGCGATCTCTCTCAGTTTCTCCTCTAGAAACTGGAAATACATTGTGCAAGTGCTTACAAAATTCAGGCTCTGTTCTTTCAGGATATGCATTGTCTTTCACATACTACTGTTTGTTATTTATTAATTGCAGTTTCTCACCAAGGACATTACTTAACAGTGTGGGAGCAAGTTTTCAATATGAGGTTGACCTGTGACTTACCAGGGTGAAAAGCTAATGAAATCAGCAGGAGTAACCAGAATAAGGGGGGCTTCTAAAACTCTCACGCTTTTAAAATCCTCTCAGAGTAAAATGAATTCACTGGCTCTTCTCACCTCTGCAAGTCACACTGATGGCAAACAAATGGTGGGTAAGAAAATAAATATGTTTCCTGATGTTGTGAATTGGTTTGTGTACAGGTCATGCAAGTTTATATAACCTGGGTATACTGCAACCATCATATTTCAGAAGGAAATCTGTAATATCAGAGGCTGTTCTTGATACTGTGGCACTCAATTTTTTCTAAATTTTTCTTGGGAAAAAAAATGTCAGATTTTCAAAGAAGGAAATCTAGAGTGTGAAGTGATGAGTGGATTTTTTAGATTGCTTTCAGCAAGAAGAGACTTCAGGATAGGAATGTTGTGGAGTAATTTCATTATCTTTTGGGAGCCATTATCAGCAGTATTCAGGTTATAGTCAGATCTCATGCTGAAGATGCTTCAGTTGAGTGAGAGAAACAGTTCTGATGACCGTGGGAAAGGAGAAGAACTACCTGGGACAGAGTGAATTAGAGCACCATCAGTGGGACAAGCCGTCTGTAACCTGAATATATATACCCATCGTGCCACTCTCTCCTAGAGATTTCTCTACAGCTGCGAGCAGAATATCCAGGTATTTTTCCTGGATGCTAATTTCTCATCTTACTCTCTTCCTCCAGCACCTTCCTAACACTATTTCAAAACATCCAGATTCAGATAGTTACAGTGCAAATAGTGACTGGAACCAGAGAAGTCAGGGACTTCAAGTAACAAGTCTGCTTATTTTTGATTTGCAGAGGTTTCGTGTAGGATACAAAGAGAGAAAAGAATAGAATACCCAGCATCAAAACATGAAGACAGTCTGTTATCTTTTAAAAGGTAGTTAAAAGTACTAATCCTATTTTCAGCACTTTGTGTAATCACCATGAACTAAATGGCCATTAGAGCACCTTTCTGACAGAAACTAATATGGGAAACAGCCATGCAAACCCATTTCTTCCCAGCCACTGTGAATACTGAAAAGCAAGGAGAAAAAATGGCTTAAATCCTATTAGGACAATGATGCCTGTACATTCCAGTCCAAGATTAATTCTTTCCCACAAGGGCGTATAGTACATGACTTCAACTACTTTTTCAAAAGGAAAAAGGAAGACATTTTGAAGAAAAAGGAGATAATTCCTAATTCCTTAAAGCCATTAACCATATTTTTAACTTGAAGTACATGTGTAATATTCAGCAAAACAGAAGCATAAAGTATAGATTTGTTTTTTAATGATTTGTTAATTAAGCTTAATGCTGTATACAGACACGTGAAAAAGAAAAGCAAGTAAAAGTGTTAGCTGTTTAAAGGGCCAAGTTAAACAAGACGTAGTTATGGCTTCACTTAGTCTTTTCATTCTACTTCAAAGCTTCCATGTGTGGGAAGAGGTTTGGCAGTTTAGAGTCAGCTTTGGTGTTTCGCTAACTACACTTTTTTTCTAATATGCTTATTTCTTTGAGATACCACAGGACAAATTCAACTTGCCAACTTCAGAGAAACCACACTGATACCAGTTAGCCCAACCTCTTTATAAGGTTGAGCCATTATTTTCTTAATTTGGATTTTATTACTGGCATAAAATCTTTAAAATTACAGACAGAAAGCAAGCTTTAAGGCATTGTGAGAAAATATAAAGGGCCAGGACCATATACTCCGAATCCTTTATCTTAATATCTAATAATAAACCCACAGGTAATAACATGGCCTGTGAAACCTTCTAGCTAGGTGCTTAATTAAAAAGCAAGATCAAAGGTCATTGCTTCATTTAGAATACAAATCTCTCCCTTTGATACTGTAAGGGAGGGGGCAGGGATGCAATAGCCTGAAATACAAAGCTCTGGTTCATCGTCCCATGCCAGCCCTGCCCAAGGTCACTGCGGCTGGAATGCACCAAGCACATCCACCCCTCCCTAAGCCTTTCTCAGGACAGCATCTTGTGCTGGCACTGCCTGAGCCTGCTCTCACAAGCGCCGTGCTGATACTGGCTGGAGGAAGGGCTGCAAGCTAAAGCACCCCAGTGTTATCCAGGAAAAGTGGAACCACAGCACGTGAAGTGTAGGGGTGGGCAAGGGTGTTCTACAACAAAAGTTGCCTGCACAGCTTACAATAGAAAATACTCTGTTTCTTAGCCTTTTCCTAATGTAACATAAATACGAAAGCAGGTCATGACAATATTTAAAATTTTTAATGGCAGGTGTAGCATAGGTAGTATATTAAGTTCAGAGGTGGGCAGGATTTCATTAGGCACAGGTGAAAAGTAAGACTAGGCTTGTTGTGATACTAAAAAACAGATCCCTATGTGGCCAAAAATCTGTTCCTCATGTAACTTGGAGTTTTGAGTAAGAACACCTCAAACATGTCTGAAAACGTAAATTCAACAGGAGTTAATACTCTCATTTAACTCATCCAGACTATAATATAACATAAATACACAATGTTAATATATACAAAATCAAAAAATAAATCATCCACCTTTTTTTTTGCCTGCTTGGTCTCTCCTGAACCTTCTAATTCAACAGCAGCTGCCTGCTGACATTGTTCTCCCAGTGAAAAACAGGCACAAGTCATGACACACAGATTAGTGATTAAAAATACCTATAAAATCCTAAAATAAATTGAAAAGTTATAGTATTAATTACTTCTGCCATGATGTAAAACAAAATGTAAATAAGTGTAGACTAACTTTCTTAACATGCAAAATCGTGATGATATAAAACTGTTGCTATAGAAGTAGATTTTGATCCCTGGGATTAATTTCCTACTATTGCTTACAGAACTCACACTGAAAATTAAGCATCCTCAAAGAAAATTGTTTGCTTTCAGAGTTTCTAGAGGAATAAGCTTTTGGTTTGGGCTGAGGCTCTCCCCATTCCTCAATGTGGCACTTAGGGACATAGTGGTGGACTTGGCAGTGCTGATTAACTGTTGGACTCAATGGTCTTGGGGACATTTTCCAACCTAAATGATTCTATGATTCATTGCAAAATAACACCTCTTTCTGCCACATTACAATCTGAGAAAAAACCTGTCAAGGGGTATAATTTTAACCTGTTTTACAGTTCTTCTCCCTTACCTAATGGGATTCATATCCAGCTTTCATTGCAGTAACAGTCCAAGCCTAAGGGTTTATGAAAAGCTGAAATAAAACCTCTACTAATTTGATTAATTTCTAAATGCAATGAATGAAACTTTTTTCCTTCCTAACACCAACATCATTTACTTGTCAAATCTTTTTAAAGCATCATTTTGTATTCACTGACAAACCATACCATTCTCCTGATCTTGAGTATCTCTTCTAATAGTGCCTAAGGGTGGCTTGTCACTGTCAATGTTAGAAAGCAGCTATCAGAGTGCTCTTCTCCATTTTTTACATTTTTGGCAAATATTTTCATTTTATGTTTATCTTGATCCACTCTCCCATCATTAAAATGAATATAGAGTGGCTCATATTCTATGGTATCAAATAAGTCATCTGAATAGTTAACTGATGATGTCTTTATTTGCCTTCAACATCACTTTCTGTGGTTTGCACAATTCTGGGCATGGATGTTTTATTTTTAATAATAATTGAATTCCCTGAGTAAAATTTGTGATTAATGTAGGTGTGAATTATTTCAGGAGCACTAGTCACTGGTGAATAATGGAAAAATATATTTTCTGAATAATTTATTTGAAAGATAAGAATTGTACAATAAATTATTCAACCAATATGATTCAACTAGTCTTCATTAATTTTTAAGGTAGCATGTACTCCCTCTACTGGATGACAAGGTGCTTCCAAAGGAGCTCAAAAACTGTAGAGTCATGATTTCAGGATTATTTTTCCAAATATCTGAAAATACTTGGCTACAGGACAGTAGGTCTTTCAATATTTGTACATAAACTCAGAAGGACATGTGTTATTGGGCAGCATCTTCTAAAAGGCCAAGATATAGACATAATTGCTTGGCATTGTAGGCTTAATTTATTTAAAAAATTATAAATTTCATCCTTAAGTACTATGTGACACTCTGAGATGAGCTATGGCTTGGCCAGGGTTGACCAAGGCATAAGGCACCCAAGAAGTGTTCATTCAAAGGATTTCTGGTGGCACCATTGACCGTGCGAATCCCTGGATGCGTGCAGAACCTTGAGCTTTTCAATCTTAGTGCTGGTCAAAGTCTTCAACAAATATTTCACTGTATGAATATGATTTATTTAAGTATTAATGATAGGAAGTGGTGAGTAGATGTTGATGCCATCAGATAAGGGGTGGGCACTAAGAGCTCAGTCTCCCATTAGGTGAACCCCTAAACACAAGAGGAAGCATCCTGTGCCCACCCTCGTCCTGACTATGGCAGTGGCTTTGATGTGTGTCCTACAGCAAGAAAACCACATTTCCTTTCATGTCCCAGTTCAGCTGCAGAGATCAAGCATCGGGATGCCTGGAAGGATTATATAATTTACACTATATTATCCTTTTTCCAGTTACTTAGCTTTTCATTTCCCTGACCCAGTCTCCTTGCAAATAAACAACTCATCCACAATTACTTTTTCTGCTCCAGTCCTACTTTTGTTATATCAATACACAAATTCGAGGACTTTTTAATGGGTTTCCCAGTCATTTAAGCCATGTATGATATTTCTGATGTGCACAGTTGTCCTTGCAAGGTACCACCCTCAAAAGGCTTCTAACAATCCTCTCTAAATTCCCAAGAAGTTCAGCCTGCTGACATGTAACCCATGCTAACTAACTTTTGACAGCCTTTTTGTTACCTGTCTCCTAAGTCATGTCCAACAGTCATTCATAGTAATAATAATAAAAGGCTTTGATCTGGTCATTCTTCCTCAGTATTAAGATGCTCATCTTTTCTTGGCTTGCCCTTCAAATCTTTTGATTTCGGACTGTGAAAGGTCCCAGATCTTTCCAATAGAGCTCATCAGACTCCACCAAAATCTCTCTCAAAGGCTCTCTAGAGACTTCTGTGGAGAAGCATTTTAAAGTTTGTGAAGAGCCTGATCCAGCACATATTGAAGGACAGGCTTTCAATATTCTTTTTCTCTGAACTTCATTTATGTCCCTTGAGGGTAATTTATTCTGGCAAAACCAAATTCAATTTAATTTTTAACTTACATTGAAATCAGTGTAACTTCAGTGAAGTGACAGAATACAGCTAGGATAAATGAAAGAGAAATCAAACCTGTTTTGTGTGACAGCAAAGAAAAAAGTCCATAATTGCTAACATTAGGATTGGTGCTTCTAAGTGATGGACATCAAACAACCAAATATATTCAAAACCCATTCACTTTCATGTTATATTCGTAACCCCATATGCCAATAAAATAGTATCACACTGCCAATCACACTGCTATCAACGGTCTTTAGATTGCAGCTTTTATGGTGAGAGAATGGATGGCATCCCTTTGGAGAAATAAAGAGAGCAGGAAATATATTCATGGCTTCATAAGCAGAAATTTAGAGTGGAAATATTGAATTAATTTTCTTAGTTCAGATGTAAGATTGTATAAATGTTTGTCATTATTTCTTGTGTAAAAATTAAGAGAGATTCATATAAAGAGAATTTGTCAGAATACTCATCACATTTCCATTATCTAGGAAAAATGTGGCTTGGGATCCATTAAATACAAAAGAGTGAACAGCTAACTCACTTCCTGATAGTTATCTCAAGATTAGTTAGAGTAATATAGCTGTACAGTACATAGGAAAGTGTTATAGATTTATTTATAATCTCTCCTGAAGAGATATTTTTAGTAAAAAGAAAAGAATGCAACTTAAAAGTAAGGGACATAAGATTTTATTGTCAAAACGATCCTTTCTTTTTGTAACTAATATAAATATTCTCATTGATATTAAGATTCTGGCATTCAAGCATCACTAAAACAGACCTTTTTTCTTCTTTTTTTTTTTAATAACACCATTCTTGTTCTTGCCTTCGTAAGGGCACCAGTCTCTTTTCAGTGATGACCAGTGACAGCACAAGGGACAGGTGGCAGAAACCTGAGTATGAGAGAGAACTTCTTTACTGTGAGGGTGATTGAGCACTGGAGCAAGCTGCCCAGTGAAGTCATGAAGTCTCCTTCTCCGAGATATTCAAAACCCACCTGGACATGATCCTGTGCAGCCTCCTCTAGGTGAGCCTGCTTTTAGTAGGGGACTGGACCAAATGATCTCCAGAGGCTCCTTCCAACCCCAGCCATTCTGTGATTCTGCAATTAAAATCACCAAAACTCCTACCCACTATTTCCTTCAGCCCAGTAACTAAGTGAATCTTGAGTGTGCAAGTATTTGTAGATACACAGACAGTCTTGTTGCCTCTTCAAATAATTTGTCTCTAAGAGCATGAGCACATTCAAACCTGAAAGTGTTAGCTGATTTTTCTATTTAATTTGATTTGTGTTAGAAGCAAGGAGGCCCATACTGGGATCAGGAGTTTCACTGTCTTCAGACACAGTACAAAACCAGATCCAGACACCTTCAAAAATTACTAGAGACCTCAAATATGGCACTTGTGCTTATCTCCAGTGGGCCTGGGATGTGTCAGAGAGACCATGTATGCGCATTTTACTCTGTGCATGAGAGACAAATCTGATGCCTTTGAGATCTATTGTGTTGTGATGCACAAATAGGTCACTGCCAGGCATGCATCCATTGAGCCCATCCCATCCGAGATGCTGTGGAGCTGGCAGGTTGAGTTACCCCACCAACAGGTGACAGGGCAAGAGTAAAGCCATGTCAGCTAGTTAGGAGTTTGCCAGGTGGCAGGCTGGCAGGCTTTACACTGTGGTAGCCATCTGATAGAGAGGAAAATGCACCAGAGACAGAGCAAAGCCTCCCCATGAAGCATTTTCCAAGCAGGCATGGGAAATTAATTCATGAGCTCTGAATCCTGCTAAAATGCCTTAACTACGAGACCCGTCTTCAGTTCAAGAAGAAAGATCATTGTGTAGAAAATGTAAAGATATAAGAATGCACGTAAAAGTCCTAATATAAATAATATTTCATTTTTTCCTGACTGACAGCGAAATTTTGGAGGAATTTAGACCCACTGTTTTCTCACTGAAATATTTGAATTTCAGAAAATGAATTCTAAAATATTGAAAGGAATGAGATTACCAAACCTGGTCTAAAACTGAATATTCCTATAAAACCCCCATCTTGTTACAGGTTTGAGAGGCAGTATTTTCTTATTTGTAAGGAACAGAGAAGCATTCACAGCACAAGCCTTTTTTTCGGGACTGAAATAGAAGCCTGCACGACCCTTAGGTTATCACGCACAGCACTTTTTTTAGAGTGCTCTTTGTCTGAAAGCATCAGCTGTTACTATGGTTGCTAAACACTGCAGTAAAATGTTATTGTTTGCATGTGAATTGTCAAATCCTAGTAATACAGACTGAAATGTTATATGTCCCATGACTGCCTCAGACTGAAGTTTTGAGGAGCATTTTGTCTCTAACCATTCACAGCGTTTCTCTGAATGAGGCTAGGTTTTGTCTGTGTTAGAAATGCTGGTGACCTCTTCTTTCACAGGCTCTTGTCCTTAGAGAAGACACTTGAAATTTGGCAGGAAGGTGAGAAACTGAAGATTCACAGCTGCAGTGGATATGAAAAGAAGAACTCTAAACATGCAAAACACAATATCATGTTACATACTTAAAAAAAAACCTCACCAAATAATTCTCTTTTTTGCTTTATTTGCTCCATGCTTTTTTTTGGCAACTGCAAATTGCAGCTGACAGTATTTATCTTTCAAAAGCATTGTGAAAAGACAGGAAAGTTTGTGAAAAGCTAAAAGTCTTTACTAATAAGCTCCACTAAAAAAAAACATGAAAAATTAATGATTCTGTTTGTAGGAGGGAGTTTGAAAAATGTATGGTAAACATGGTAGGAGCAACTACAAAGAACAAAGATGAAAAAGTTTTCAATTATTGCTGTCTAGAGGAGCCTCATCCTCTCTGTGTGCTGAGGCACAGATTTAGGTGGGAAGGCACAGCAGATGGAAACACTGGTATGTAATGAAAATATGAATAAGATGTATTATCATGCTACCTAATGCATGAGACAGGCAAACGAAGGCAATACAGCTTGCAGAAACTCTGAGAACAAAATACCTGGTTCCTCTGATGGCAGATAGAGTTCTTAGGTATAAAAATGTTCAACTGATATTACACATGGGTACTACTTTCAGCTTCTCATCCAGTCTTTACCAGCCTTTGTTGTAAGTAGGGATCTTTGTGAGAATATGTATTTTTCTCCTGATCTCTTCTCTTTAATAGATCAGTTCAATTCACCTCCAGCAACACAAGCATCATTGAAATTTGGCAAAATTTGTATGCTGCTCTAATCATGATATATCAGAGCTCCCAGTCTCTTCCAAAACCTGCAATTTTTGAAGCCTGCTAGTGAGATAATTAGGCTCTCAGTGCTTTCTTGAGTAATTCCACAGGTTTTATTAGTCTTTACAGAAAGACTGTGCAACACTATGAAATATATGCAAACTAAATATAGCAGTGTAACCACGTTAGCTCCGATGCATACTTTGTGTGTGTGTGTGTAGTTTGCCTCATGAAATAACAATAAGTGTTAAGAATTAAGCCTTCAGTCTGTTATTGCTTTAGTATCCCAAGTCTGAAGATTTAAACATCACACTAGTTTCCCATCAGCTACCTTACAAGAATCGCCCCCTAAGGACCCAGGTTTATTCCAGCAGAACCTCCTGGTGCCCAGCTTGCTGACCATGTGGACAGCTGCACACCTCTGATACTGCAGAGCTGCACGATATTCTCAGCCAGGAACTCCTGTGTCACCTTATTTCTACATCACTCCTGGAGGATTGGGACCAACACAAACTAATGAGAGGGGTCTTTTGCAGTGATGGGGTAGCCCTCCCCACCTAGGGATGAGCACTCATGGAGGGCATGGGAAAGTCAGGTTTGGAAGAGCAACAGAGCACTGTGTAATAAGACATTTGTTTCTCTTGTAGGCATTTTCTAAAGACCTGAGGCTTTCTGGAAATCCTCATCTCAGGCAACTGCAATCAACTGTCAACACCACACAGCAGAGTGTGATACGAAGTTCATGGGGACCCATTTGCTCTTGCATTTATCAAGGACCATAACTATTAATTTGGACTCAGACCAGCTCGTATGAAGCATAGTCTATGAATGCCATGCTCAACTGCAGAGAGAGCCATCTCAGTCATATCTGCTCTAATTGATTTGTAGTTTATTGCTCTCTCTTCTGCTATTGTGAAACCCATCAGGACAGCTTATAAGCATCAGGGTGTCCTGTGGTTCCTTAGAAACAGAAATGGTCCTTTTCTTTAAATTTTATATGGCCAGGCATACTTGACTGTAACAGTGTATGAACCAGGTAGGTGTCTGACAGGGATTTTTGCCTGTCAGTAGCAAATTAAATTATGTATAAATATAAGAGAAAGGTGTCATGTTTATATGATAAGAATGATTTCTGGTGAGATCTGAGGTTTTTTCATTGTAACCTTTCTGATGCTCTTTTGACATTGCACAGTGGTTATTTTTAAGTTATTCATGCCGCCACTTACTAAATAAACATCTGAAGTATTTTTTAGATCTAGGATAAACTATATCAATTTCTCTTTCTTCTGCTATGAGCTTGCTTATATTAAGAGGCCCTGTGACTCAGATAATCTTTGCAAAGGAACCATTACACTGGTAATAAAATGGGAAATGAGCACACTGCAAACACTTCTATTCAGAGAGGCTAGAGGTGCAAAACAATTTCAGAGAACTGTAGCCATTAGCAAAAAGAGCAGATTACCTGTGACAGCCAGCCAGATATATGCACAATATATTTGACTGAGCTTTCACAAAGAACAACCAGCTCATTTTTATAGAAAATGCACAAAAGGTTTTTTAAGAATGGCAACCGGGATGAACACTTTGGGACTATAAACACCAGCATTAACCTCCCAGGCTACAGAAAATCTGTGGAAACAGCCCACAGTGTCTCTGGTGAGTATGGTCCTGAGTGCTATAATGCAGTTCTTCCTTATCTCCTCTTATACCATTTGAAGGTACAAAGGAGTAAGAAAGGGACAGGTAAGGGTTTGAAGAGCAATAGCTTGAGCGGTCTTTGGGGATCACTGGAATCTTGTAGATGTTTTAAGTTCACATGCATGTTGCCAGACAAATTAACAGGGTAAAAATCTATCAAGGGTTCCCAGCTATGCACACACCTTTTCTCATCCCTCAGGTTCCTGAGCCTGACATTTCCCGAGGCTGGGAGGTCACCATGGGGGAGCATCACCAACACATCCATCCTGTGCCTATGTTTCCCCCCTAGACATCCATGGCACCGCACAGTTGAAGCCAAGACACTGGAAAAAGGGGCCAGTGGGACCCAGCCTTACTGAGGAGGAGCTGCCAATCTCTCTGGTAAACTCTAGGCTTCTCTAAGCCCTGGCAATGCCAGGGTGAGCAGCAAGGCAGCCACGAGGAGCACATAACCATGCACCCCAATAAGCTCCTGTGTCGCAGGAGCCTATTACCACAGCAATTCTGGACAATGACCCCTGGAGGAATTTGTGCCCAGGCACCAGGCACTACTGGTAGATGCTGCCTCCTGGGGACAACAATAGAAAGCTGGGGTTGCCAAAAACTGGTAGAAATCTCCATCTCAAGCCTTTTCCATCCCCACTGACCCTGGACCTGCAGCCTTTCTGGCTCTCCGAACCCAAACCCTAATCCTAATATCAGCTGGGGGCTGAGGCTGAGGTCCCAGTGCCATTGTTGGACATTAGAATGGTGTCAAGAGGGCAATGCTGGTGCAGTGCCATGCCTTTTCCAGGCCCAGTGTTCCTGGAGATGTCAGCTTGGAGGCTCTCTGAACCCTCACCCTAACCATAATGACAGCAGGCAGCTGAAGATGACCTACCAATGGCACTGGTAGTGCTGTAGGGTGGATGCCAATTGTATAGGGCTGAATTTGTGAACTCATAAATTGCAGGGTGAGCTTTATGCAGGGCCAGGACTGGAAGGCAGGCATGTTGTAGCAGACAAGAGATATTTCTAGGCAGCTGAGGAACTCATAAGAAGTCTCAAATTTTGGCTAAACTTTTGCTGGAAACTGTTTCATCCCCCACTGAGCACAGAAAGTGAAAAGCACAGCGGTAAGGAAAAGCAATCCTTGCTTCTCTCTAGGACTTGCATTTCTGAGGAAGTCAGAAGAGAAACTATCTCAAATTCATGGTAAATCTCCCTTGCAGGTGATTCACAGCACTGTGTTAAATCTGATCGAATGGAAATGCAGTTACACCACACTATTTCTCTAGACTCCTTCAATAAGTCAGTGGAGACAGGCATGTTCAGGGTGTGATTCATGTCTTCCTGAGGGAGGTATCTAACCAGGCCAGATAAATCACAACTTGAAAAAGCTAATCTCTTTTATTCAGATATAAAATTAGGACATAGTGATGTGTTAAGATGCAAACATCTGGAGTATGGACAGGTAAACTGAAATGGTATAAACCACACCCCCCCATCATCACAGAGCTTGGGAAAAGTCGGTTGTAGTGTTCCATCTCAAGGCAGTTGTAGGGTTTACAGTTTGCTCCATTTTTTTGGCAGCCTTGATCTTGCTGCAGTCCTGGGACCTGAATCTCTAAGGAGATGGTATCTTTTTTCCAGAACCCCCTCTGAAATAAAAGTCTGTTTTCTACCTTTCTCATGATGAAAATTAGCAATGGGACTTCATGCTGCAGCCCTATGCAAAACACCTTGCTCTTACATAGCTACAAACCCTTTTTAATGAGACTCACCATAATGGCTCTTTTAGTCACAGAAATACAGCAGGGAACAGGAGAAAATCCATATATAAAACTGTTCCTGAATGCACTGCCACAGTCCTAAACCCCATTTGTTTTCTTTTCTCTTTTAATTAGGTTTTCTGCATGCTCCAGCCATTAACTCTGTTTTAAAACAAACTGTCCAAGGCTTTTCTTTTATAATGGTTTAATTTTAGCTTTTTCACCAACCTCCGAAACACAATTAACTCTCATGTCTGGTATCTCTCATCAGATTTTCCTGCATCTCCTCCATTGGCAACCCTCCAAAGCAGGTTCATTTAACACCCACAAAGTTCCCACAATTGAATCCCATCTCTACAGATCTCACTTTCCCTGCACATCAGCTCACTATGGAGAGCAATGGCTTCCTGTATCATTTACATCAAAGCAATCAGATGCTGTGAGCAGCAGTGCTTGTATGACACTGTTTAATCCAATCCTCGCTGCTAAAGTGCCCAGTCAGGACATGGAAGGAGACTGCTGCTACTTGCTCTAAATGAGCAGCACAGATATGTTGCCAATGCTGCCACCGCAAAGACAATGGCATGGGTTTGGGCTTGGAGTTAATTACTTTCCCTTTTCCTCCCTGCACAGGCAAGAGATGATCAGTTCATTTAGATTGCTCACTGAATGTCGGCACAGCCCCATTACAAGCTGTTTTTTCCTGCTATCTGCAGCCAGCTGTGCACAGGGAGACAGCACAGCCCTTCCTCCTTGAGGCACACATCACCAAACCAGCGCTGCGGTGTTTCGGAGGAAAGCAGTGGGTCTGGTGTGGACAGGAATACTCATCATCATTCCCTGCATTCCTGGAGAAGCTTTCATCGGAAGATTTCAAAGAATATACCTTTTCCCAGCATCTCATATAATGCATAACCCTTACAATGCAAGGCAGCTGCACTGTGTCCCAGCTCACTGAGTCCCTGGGAGAGCTAACTCCAGCACCATGTAAACCAGAGGCATCTTTGCTTGAAGCCACCGTGTTCTCAGTTCTGTGGGGAGCCCAGATACTTCCTTTGAGCCATGAAGTTCATGGCAATTAGAAAAAAATCTGGACCACTAGGTAGCACAGGACAGTACTGAGTTTTGGCACAGTGGAACCAATATGCCTTTGCTTAAGAAGGCAGAACAACCGTACATGATGCACTGTGGTAGAAAATTGCATACAAACCCTCTACAGTGAGTGAGCTGAGGGCCTGGTGATAATTTTTGATCATGTACATCTCCAATTTAGGGAACTCATACCCCTAGCGCCCTGGCACAGCAGGGAAGTATGCACCTCAGTCCTCAAACCATCAGTCTTATTTTTGTGGGATGAGATATCTTTCTCCTGATAGGGAAAAGCTTACTGTACATATTTTTTCTCAGGTTTTCAGAGACTCTGAAAGCCCAATTCAGTGTTATAAGACTACTTTGCTTTCCGGAGTTACATAATATTTGGGAAAAAAACAGACAAAGTTAAAAAGAATTACATTGAAAAAAATTAAGACTAGAGAAAAGGAAAATAATGTAGGCTCTAAATGCTACAGAGATCTGCATGATGGAATTTATAGACATTCTGTCTTTTAGAAATGTAATTGGAAATCTGTCAACATCATTAGATGCCTGGGCATTTTTACAAATCTGCCCCTGAAGGAGCTGTGGCATAAAATAAATGCTAAGACAAGGGGTTTATTTCCAAGAATGCTTTCAGCAATGGATTATGGAAGCTTAAAATTATTTTTTTATTCTCCTTAGCTTTGTAAAGAGTTGGTAGGACAATACATTAATCAATGCATACAGAACTATATTCCTTGTGTATGAGTCAGTAGTTCAGGACTCTGGCAGGCTGTAAAGCAATCTGCTACAGAGCTGCTGTGTGACTGAGAGTAAGTATCTTCTTTTTTTATTCCTTTTTCTCTCTATTTTGTGAATTTATTTCTAAGAGTGTTGTGCTGGAACTCTTGGCCATTGCACAGGACTCAGAGTATTCCAAGCAAAACTGAAGTGATGTCCTTACATATCCTTGCACAATCTTCTGTTCATCCATAACCTGAAAATGCTCGATTGACTACTTTAGAACAAAAAGTGTCTTTGGAAAACACAGAACCAGGAACTGAAATTTGCACTGTATTGTGGTAGGTTTCCTCCATTTTGTTGCCATGAAAACTGTGCCACAGGCTCACTGAAATAGCGATGGACACAAAGGTAAGTCAGCCCTGTTGGTGTAGCTGGACACGGGGGCTTCATTAGAGCAATCGGAGTAATGAGCCAGTGCAATGTGGCAATTATATTTGTGGCTGAAACTGAGAGTCTGGATTTAGATAGCAAAAGAAGGAAAGAGGGCTTTTTTGCTGTAAGACAGGACTTAGGAGCAGGCAAAGTGAAGAAAGTACAAGCTTTGGAGAAGGGTGAAGCTGACAGGTTCAAAGTAGCTGCCAGATTTAGGAGAATGAGAATGAAGAGCTGGTGATGGAACAAGACATACAAAAATCTATAAGAGCTTTGACAAAAATGGTCTCAGAGTAAGAAGGGCAATAACGGAATTGGTGAGTGATGAGTTAAATAAAGAAATTAGGACAACAAAATAAATAGCCAGGGGTTAAGACAGATTGCTGGTTTGGACATAGCCAAGGATGGGGGAGAGAGATTACTCATGAAGCTAAGGGGAAAAATAAAACTGATAAAAGCAAATGGAAGTGTTTTTTTAAAACTGAAATGAATTTTTTTCAGTGTTTTCCTTTCTATATTTTATTATATTTCATTTAGATGCAGAACCAAGTCAAGACTGAAAAGCACAAAATTCTTTGTGAGATGCAAGGTCCGTATCCCACACAATCTTCATTGCAGGTGAGTTCTGGCCAAAATCACTTTCTGCTTTCCATGTTTATCTGATATCAGATTGCTAAGTAAGTTGAATATTTTTGGCTGTTTGAAACCTCTACACTTTTGTATACACCTATCTTGAATAATTCTGAACCACTCTGTTCCAGAATAATTCTTGTATTTATTTATAATGTACTCAATGGCAGTTCTCCATGAAAACCTTTGGGTTTATATGGGAAATTATGTGTCTAGAAAATTTAGAAACCACTTTATTTCAGTCTAATTGCTGGGGATGTGAGTCCTTTAGTTGTGATGCAATGCACCACTTGCCACTTTTAGTCTTCAATTATATCAACATAAAATTTTTTAAATATGGTACAGTTTCTTCTAGAAAGGGAGTACACTTCACTCTTATAAACTCATCACACGTCAAAGCAGTCAGCTTCCATTTTTTTTCCCAGGAAAAGCTTCAAATTACAGATGCTTTTAAGTGGTAATCTACTGACTTTCATTGTTGTCATGACAACATCATTGAGCATTTTTCTGCACATCTTTTTCATTCAGGTTTTGCTTGTAGATGTACAGTTTTCTTTTAAGATCATTTAGATGGTGGTATGAAGCTATATTAAAGCTGTATTAAGACAGTCTTTACACTGACATCTCTAAGGTTGCCATCAAATTTAGGTAGATGCAAACTGAATTATGTCATATTTTTCAACCAAGACAAGCCTGAGAGAGACAAGGTCCTTAGTTTTGTCTGGAGTATAAATCAGCTCATAAAGTCTTATGTCAGTTTCCGAGGCAGCTAGACAAACCTTTCTACAAAGAATAGATTCTCATATCTCGGAAACAAGGTGGGGAAGTTCCTTTAAAACCTGTATTGCATGCGATCACAGCAAAAGTGTGGACAGTTGGTCATCCACCTAAAAATTTATGAAATTTAATGGTGATTAATTTTTCGGTTGACACAGGGACTCTGTGCAGCAGTGAAAGGTAATGACGTGAGGATTGCATGGAAATTGAGGAGCAGTCACTGACTGCAGTGTTGGCTGAGGAAGAGGAAGGAGCAGCAGAGGCAACTCTGCTGGCAGTGCTGAGCCACATGCTGCCAGTGCCACAGCACTGAGAGCCTTCACATGCCCTCCTTTGGGCAAGTACTGCTCTGGACAACAAACAAATGATGGTCCCTGGCTTGTGCTAGCATATTCATATTTCTTAAAGCATCCAGTTTTTATCTAATTTTTGTTCCTCTTATTCCCCAGCTTCTTACCTCATCACAGGGAAAATATATTTTCAGTACCAAATCAATTCTAACTGCCAAGGATGCGTGGCTGAGCCACTTTTTCACACGCTCTTTGTTTTCTTCTTGCTCTGAGTGGCTGGAATCAGACCTCTTCCCTCTTTAACCCCTTCAAATCCAGAATCTGATGCAGATTTTTAACTGGGGTAATTTTATTTCCTGCTAACAGTTTTGGCTACATCCTCATGGGTACTCTGATTTTGCTTCATTGGAAACACATTGAATTGGAAAAACCCTAGAACCCCACAACTTGCTTACAGCTCAGCTCTACTCAGAATTTGTCATTTCACTTTCTCCAGGGTATTTGGTAGTCCAGAACATTGACCTGTAATGCTTGCTAGTTTCTTGGCATTTCCAAACATTTCATGGCTTCTCTAATTTTATTGCCTGCTCCATTCATCTGCTCCATGTGTCAGGAAGAGCCCTCAGGGCTCTTGCTCCCCACCGATTTCCAGTTTCTGGCAAAGTACTCACAAAGTTTCATATCTCTCTGTTCCACTGGCAGCTGCAAATAAATGCTCCTATTTTCATCTGCTCTTTGGGGAGCATCATGCAACAAATTCTATTCTGTTCAATATGCAAATACCCTGGCTTCCTTCTGTTCCCTCAGAAAGTGAATAGAGTTTCTAAGGAGAGACAACATATTTTATTAGATTAATGGAGTGAGAAGAAAAAAACAGAGGAGCTTGAGAGCACACAAGTTTTTCTTTATTTTGCAGAGATAGCTGCATGCATGTTGATAATATATATCTGTAACATTTTCTTAGCTGCCTCACATCAAGAAATATCTTCAGACTTGAAGGAAGAGAAAAACCACCACTGAGTGGTAAACTAGGTTGGATTGTCAATGTAAGGTCTCTGGGAGAGCTGAGCAGGATGTAAGTCCTTTCAGAGGACAACACAGATACTCTCAGGTATCTGAAACACACATGTTTTGAAACAATGAATTTTAGTAAAAATTATGCTTGCTTTGAAAATTCATAGTCGTATTTCCTTGCTGTTATTCTTCTGCTTAAAAATCAAAGAGCAGAAACTTAGGCAGCCAAGTCACATAACAGGAGTAATGAAAATTGACAGTGTGAGTGGATGGTTTGTGAGCAGTCTATAGCTTGAATGTTACTCATCCAGATTATTCAGAAAATACCCATGAATAACAAATACTCAGAGAAAAAAAGGGACAATTTAGTGAATGATCCCATCTGCCCTTCTCAGAGCTAGTTATTCAAAGGTGGTGGCAGTGGCGGTGTTAGGGGCGAGTTCAACAGTATTGGAGTCACTGCAGTAAAATCCCATTCCAAACACCCTGATGGCAACAAGGGTAAACTATATGGGAGTGCAGATGAGACCCAGAGGAAGGCTCTCATTCCCATCAGTTATGTGCAACAGGGGCTCTGCTGTTCGTTACTTCAGAGAAAGCTCAGAAATCAGCTGTCAGTTATTCAACACTCAGGAGTCCTTTATACAATCTATAAGCAGCAGAGAGACCTTGATGAAGGTTTTCTACAAGGACAGAATAATGAGGACGTATGTTCAGGAGGATGTGTACCTCAGCGAGGTAAATAAATAATAGGAAAACTAACTTCAGTAAGATGCAGAAACAAAATCTTTGGCTCAGACTAATGATAGAGTCTATCCAACCTCACAATGAGTGAGATGCAGGGATCATAAATAACTGCAAGCTTGCGAGCTCTGCACCCAGAAGCAACACAGCCACATCAGAGTGACATAGTGCTTCAGTTCATTAACTCAATTAGATAGCACTGACATGTTCATGTTAGTGTAGAAATGCCTCTCACTGCTTCTAAATGGGCTTTAGGTGTTGTGCCCAAAAACGCAATCTAGAAGAAAATGTAAAGCCGTGAGTACTCTGGCGCCAGGTAATCAGAATGAGGGAGCTGCATTCTGCCAAGGAGTGGGACAAGGCTGTCCCCAGGCAGGGGGCAGAGGTGCAGACAGTGCAGCAGAACCCTGGCCTCAGGTCCCGGGGGAATGGAGACACCTGCAAGGGCTACTAACTTCAGTTCCAGAAAAAAGTAGGACTTAAAATCTACTTTGTGCAAGATTTCTTTTTATCTAGTACTAAATTGTTTTCTGCTCAGCTGCTTATCTGAATCACTAATTTTATGAATTAATTATCTCCTGGGTTTTGACATGAGATATAGGTCTTTCATTGAGTTTCCGCTTCCCTTCAAAGACAAAGAGCTGACTTGCAAATATCTTTGTCCTGTATTATATTAACCCTTTTTACCTTCCAAAGGGACAAATTATCCTCACCAACCTAAGTAGTTTTTGAGATTTTTGACTGAAAAATATATGACAAAGATCTAGATAAAAAAGAAGACACAACATGGACAGACACAACATTGAGTGAGGAAAATCCTCACCCAGAGCCCCTGTGTATCTCTCCTGTGGCACATGCCCAGGGATCTCTCCTACTTCTCTCACTGCTTCCCAGCACAGCCAGTTTTTCTGTTAGATGGAGATATGTTCTGCACATGGCAGCGTTCAGCTTTGCTCATAATCTAATAAGCAGTGTGTTCATATGAAGCCATGTCTGTCACGTTGTCATGTCAGTCGTACAAAGTGATACAGCAGAGCTTTCTCACTTCATAGGAATCAATCTCTTTGTACAACCAGAGGCAACCCAAATCCATTAAAAAAGAAATCGGTATGTGCAGTCTCATGTTGAAGGAGTAGCTTGTAACAAATGCTGTTCAGGGTTGTCTTGTAGTTTTTGATTCCAGGATCTTGCTGAAACACTTGAATAGCATCCATGTGGCAAAGTACCACTGTGGTGGCCAAGAAGATAATGTATATTATTATGTATACATTATCTAGTCAACAGCATACAGAATGTTAGTGAAGCATCTTAAATTGTAGCCTTCATTTTTTACTCCAAGCAGTGCACCAAATATTTTGATCATTGTTTTTCATTAAAATCATGGCTTTAGCTCCTCTCCCTATCTTGCTATCAGCTTTCACTAAACACGTAAAATAGATTAGTGGAAGTAGGATCCCATGTGGTTCTGAGATTAGATAAAGAGATGATGAAAGGTCTTAAACAGAATGAGGAAATAACCCAGGTGTTCTAGAAAAGCAATAATAAAACACTCAGAAAATGAATGAACTCTCATTTTTTGTGCTTACAGTGCTTATGAAAAAGCATAAAATACTTGGATGTTCACAAGTAAATTCTAAATTTTATTACTATTTATTTTAAGCTGTGATTCCCAGCATGGTCATCTTAAGATTATCTTGTTTGCAAAGAAAATTCTTGTGAACACTCTCACAGAAATACCCATTTATTTGTCATATGAATTTTATCTGTGTCTCACTCTGTTTCCTAATTTGCCACAGCTACTTCACTGAAAGCAGAGTTGTGCTTTTTCTTTACAACCTCCTTTCTCCTATAAAAGTCACAATGATGTCAAAGTGTTACATTTGTGACAACCCCCTTGGCTCCAAATTTCACAATAAATCACATAAATCACCAAGATAATATTGCTTCCATGGGATGGGGAGAAAAGAACAATGTAGAAGGTGTGAATGGCTCTTCTGTCTCATGCCGCCTGTAGCAGCCCAGTTTCCCTGGGGATCAACTCTGCCTCTGGTCCCTCAGCATGGTCCCTCCTCTCACCTTGCAGGCCTTCAAATGAAGCAATCTTCATGGACTGCGTGTCCATGACACTTCCTGTGTCAGAGAGGATGCAGACCTGACCTCTCACCTCAGCATCCTGCATAGCTCCTCCTTGCTCCTTTTGTCTTTTATGGGATATGTCCCATCAGCTTCCCTAACCATGCCTCTCTCCTCCATTGGCTGGTAAGCTTGATGAGAAATCTGATGAGGTTTCATCACAAAAATTGTCAGAAATTGAGGGCTGTTCCTCAACTTCAGTCTCTCCTCAAAAACTATGACGTTTGTGAGACAGGAGCCAGATGAAGTAAGATTTGGGCATTACTTCAGTTGCCCACAAATTTATTAGTGACAAAAACACTTGGCTTTCCTCCAGCCTGCCTGGCTGCATATATATGCATATATGCTTTTGGCTGTGAATGGCTTCAAAGGCAGATGATCCAGCCACTTACATTGCTTTATTTTTTTCTTTTGTGAGTGACCTTTCTAGAAACTGTAGTTGGAAGATCAGTGTTCTCTACATGCACAAGGCACAGCAGAAGCAGCAATGACAGTCCCCAGCACGGCCTGCTGGCACTGTCTGTTCCTTTTCATCCAGGAATCCTTACGGGATGATTTGACTGATACCAGGTAGATGGAATAAATAACCTGAAATTCTTCCTGGAAGACCCCAGAAGTCTTCTGCTGAAGGCAGGTGGTATTTTTCAGGTAGATTGTACCTGGTCAGAGTGTGCCCATAAGAAAGATTGGTGTGTGGGAGGAGGTCTGGGGAGAGCTTGGTGCTAAGGACATGTCTGCACACTCATGCCTGGTGCATGTACACACAGAGCTGTACTTTCTACAGGACACCTCAGGTGCTGAACACAATCTGAGCACATGCTGAGCAGCTCCATGAAGGCACCCTGACACATTCATTTCCATCCATTTCCACTTCATACCCCTAAGAAGAGGCAGAGAAGCCTATGTTCCAGAAGTAGAAAGGTTTGGGATATTGGAAAAATATTTATGTGTTTCATTTCTCTTGAAGTTGGTATCAGTCAGGCACCCAAATATTATCAAAACGCAGAATCTTGTGGTTTTCCCATCACTCTGCAATAGTGGGTAATGGAGTAGAGAATTAAAATCATGTATCTTAACTTCTGTGCTACTTCATTAGCTACTGGACCATTTTCCCACTGTGTGTAACAATATGGTCTTATCAAGGTTGCTCTCATCCTACCAGCACCTTTCTGCCTTCTTGCTGCCCTCCTCTCCCCTCTTCTCATGGCAGTGCAGCAGCCCAGGTCACTGGTGCTGGAGGCTGACAAGGAGTGATCTGTGCCTTCTTATTTCTTGCATGGTGTTTTATCCCTGTGTTTAGGCTGGAAAACTAAGGTCTAAATGTGCATGTACAGTTGGGGTTCAACAGAAAACCACCCCTAGAAAAAATCTTTGCAGTTGAAAAAAATAATAGCCTTTTCCTAATGGTACATTTTTTCCCCTCTTAACCTCTGTTTTCCTAGAATGAAGTGGGGATCTCAGCTTGCTTCGTGTTCAAATAAGGATGACACATAATCTACACGTCTCTAAGCATCTGTTCTTCTGAGTGTATTTATATAAATTCACATTTCTAAGTTAGAGCAGTTACTACGGTGTATGTTCCCATGCTGCCATTTTACATCTTCTCTCTAGAACTCTGGGGGGGAAAAGTTAATTTCCTATAAATGCTTTCTTTTGCGCATCTGCTCCCATGTGAAAGGGCCATTCTGAGGACTCTGTATAGCTCCTGAGGAGTTCAACAACAATAGGAATACATTTTTAGTTTGTATAGCCAGGATGTGGATCCATTATTTAGAAAGTATTTCAATTGTCTGATGTCATTCAAATTTTCTCTTATTCAGAGCTGACTACCTAGCTCTCTGTGGTGGGAGAAAGAAAACAACCCTTCTTCCAGGGGTAATCACACTGCAATCAAACTGTGCAATATGATTAGGTCTGCCTGAGTCCTTGGTGCATTCTCAGTGCATTGAAACAGTAATCCCGGAGGACCTGTCCATTGTGTATCACTCCTCTCAGTACCAGCGGCTGATAGAAGTCATAGCCTAAAGAAGCTTCAGAATCTGAAAAACAAACATACTAGCAGGGGAATGAAATGGAAAGCTAGAGCAAAGAAAAACAGCATGAAAGAAAAAGATATAATTGGGAAGGGGAAAAAACAGTCCAAAGGAAAAATACAGCCCAAGTAAACAGAAACACTGTTTTAAAAAACCCCAAAAACTAACCAAAAAAAATCCTCAAGAAAGTAAAGCTTGCTGTGAAAAGAAAGGGCATAGAAAGATAAGCTCTACTTTCTCCCCAAAATCAAACCCAGAAAGTACAAGGCAACTAGAGAATGCAGAACAGCACAGAGAAAATTTAAGAGAAGAATATTTGGGAGGAAAAAAGCACAGCTCATATGTGAAATCCAGAATAGTCTGCAAAGGTGATGTCTTCACTCTTGATGTCTTATAGGATTTACAGCCTATAGTAAGGGCTCTCTGCAAAATGTGCAGTTCAGAAATACAGTTAGCTACCTGCATTTACTTTGTTTTTATCATTGAAGATGGAGCTGGTTTTATTTCCCACAAGGGCATACGGTTCCATTTCTGTTTCACATCGAATAGCATTACTCTTCAAAGCAAGTTTTGGGTGCAAATAGTTGATCATGACTTTCAATCTGCGCTGCTCAGGCATTTGGGAATGTCAAAAAGGAGGCCCCGTTGACTTCCTGGAGTTGAATTTCCACTCATGAAGTTTATTCTTTTGGCAAACTTTCCTACCAACAAAAGCATTCTCTGGAATTTTCATGAAAAGCAAACACAAATAAGACAACCCAGTGCTGAAGTGGAGACATTTGAAATGTCAGACAGGGAGCTGCATCATTTTTTACTGCTGTCACTTAGAGCTACCTGAAAGTAAAAGCAATTTAAAATGTAGGTTTCTTTCTTTGCTTTGCTTGTTTCTTCTACCAAATCAATTTACTTCTGGGCTAGTGGTTTCTAACACAAAACTACCCTCAGGTAAGCCTGTCCTCCATTGTAAGTAATCTCCTGCCCCTCCATCCCCCTGGTTTTCACTGACTTTAATGTTTAGAAGTTCAGCAAGTAGGCCACCCACTAGAAAGCCAATTTCCAGGAAAAAAGAAAGTGCCACATTCTATGCAAGGAAACCCTCAAGGGTTTATTAGGAAAGCTTTTGAGGAGTTTTATTGACAAAAAGTGTTTTAAAAGGTTTCTGTTACTGCTGAACTGAGGGCTTTGCGAGCTGTCACTGTGATACATAGCTGGGAGCTCTCACTTCTATTTCTGATACTGTACAGAAACTCCAGGAGATGATCATTTTATAGTGACAGAACCACACTGTCACTTTTCAAATCTTATTTTGTAAATCAAATGAGAGCAAGTTTGAGCATTGACTTAAGGCATGACCACATCACTAGTTCTGATTGCTTTAGTTTAAGTATTCCCACAGAAGTGTTGAAGGTCAGCACCCCAATCATAGACACCTTCGACAGCTGAGTCTTGTCTTTGTCTCACTCACAATATAAGAAAGATGTTGACAAAGTAGAACAATCCCAACTAGGACAGCCACGATGATAGGGCAGGAGTGCTTGCACTGCAAGCAAACTGGGAGATCTGGGCTGCTTCAGCCTGGAGAAAGAGTGGTTTTGGGAGGACTCAACAGCAGCTGCTGATACCTACGGGCACAGCATGAAGGAAATGGAACTGGGTTGTTCTTCACAATGCATGAACTGGGTTGTTCTTCACAATGCATGGTTGAAGGACGAGGAACAACAGACTTTGAAACAAGAGAGGTTCAGGATGGACATAAGGGGAAATATTTTCCCCATGCCAGTCCAGCAGTGGTACAAATTGCATGCACAGATTGAACAGTCTCCATTCTTGAGGATTTTCAAGACCCATTCGATATAGCTCTGAACAACTTGGTCTGGTCTCACAACTGAGTCTTGTTTGAGCAGGAGGTTGGACTGGAGACCTCTTGAGGCTCCTTCCAATCTGAATTTTCATGTGATTCTGTTTCACTGCTAACAACTAGTGACCAAATTAACATTAGGACTTACAATAAGTTTTACATGAAAAGCTATGAGTGGAGAACTTACACACTACTGATTGGTGACAGCCAGATCCATTTGTCAAGTACGGTGGTAGATTTGTAGTGTGCTTAAGAGCTTGAATTATCCCACACCAGGACCTTGACTAGGACTTAGACAATGCAACATTCATCTATACACTTGTAATATAATAATTGTCTCCTAGGGCTACAAGGATCTCTGACAGAAGTGCTCAACTATTTCATGAATACAAGTCATCAGGAAAAGAGAAACAAATAAAACCCAAACAAATCCAGCCAGAGTTGTGCAGCACATTTATACCACATAAATAATGCTTGATAGGGAATACTAGACCTACAGCCCTATGCAGTGGTGGAGGTGAGATTATTTTAGGCATCTGAATGTTCTGTGGTGTTGTGTATAGCAATTTAGTGTTACTTGTTAACTACATTTGCTAAAAGCACTAGTCTGACAAATGTTTACTTTTTTGTATAGGCTTGAGTAGAAAGCTCTGAACTGCATGCCTGGCCTGTGACTACCTCTAATGGAGAGGCATAACCCACGCTGGGCATAAATCGTGACACACTATATGTCATCTGGCTTCTAGGTTTGTCTCCAAAGAGCCCTGCAAGTTACCGTTACTTTTGCAAGCAGTGTACAAACCTTTTCTTTGGGCTGTGAGGAGCTCAGCAGCCCAGGTAAACAGCACACAGTGGTATAAGAGTCACTGCAGTCACAATAAAAACATGTGTTTCTTCCCTAAGAAGCAGCTAGCATGGTCTTCAATTTGACAAAGGAAAGAAATTGCCCAGGTCAGCCTTAAGCACTTGTTAGCAAAATTTGTATGGGAATTTTGCTGACAGAAAGACCAGTTTGGCCTACCTAAAAGTCCCCTACTGACTAGTTTATAGAATTGCATGATGAGGGTTTTTTTAACTGGTTATCATTAAAGTTTCCTTTTTAAGTCAATCACCGTTATGTGCCAGTGTAATTTTATCACATTTTGAGTTGTTCTCAGTGTCCCAAGGAACTGATTATAGCATCAGTGTCACACACAGACTATTGTTTCATTAGCTGCCCTAAATCACCATGTATTACAAGGCTTCCACAGAGATGAAGGCAAATGACAGATATTTCTGTCTGCACCAAACCACAGTGAAACCAGTCACAGAAGGGGATCTGGATCAGCTTGAGAAGTCGCCCGTGAGAACTTAATGAGGTTCAACAAGTCCAAGCGCAAGGTGCTGCACCTGGGTATGGGCAATCCCAGACATAAGTATAAGCTGGGAGATGAACTCATTGAGAGATCTGTGGAGAAAGATTTGGCTGCGGACTAAAAGCTGAACATGACCCAGCAAGATTCTCCTGCAGCCCAGAAAGCCAATCATATCCTGGGCTGTACCCAAAGCAGCGTGGCCAGCAGGTCAGGGGAGGTGATTGTGTCCCCCTACTCTACCCTCATGAGACCCCCTGGAGTGCTGCATCAACCTGAGGGGCCACAACACAAGAAAGATATGAACCTGTTACAGAGGGTCCAGCAGTGGCCACGAAGATGATCCAAGGGATGGAGCACCTCTGCTATGATGATAGGCTGAGAAAACTGGGGTTGTTCAGCCTGGAGAAAAGAAGGCTCTAGGAAGACCTCACTGTGGCTTTCTTGTACTTAAAGGGGGCTTTATAATCTTACAATTTTTTGAGGGAAAGAGGCTTTTTACGTAGGCATATAATGATTGGGCAAAGGCTAACAGTTCTAAACTAAAAGAAGAGAGATTTAGATTACATGTTAAGAAGAAATTCTTTACCAAGAGGGTAGCAATGCACTGAAATTACTTCCCCAGAGAAGTTGTGGATGCCCCATCCCTGCAAGTATTCAGAGCCAGGTTGAATGGAGCTCTTGGTCAGCCTGATCTAGGGGAAGGTGTCCATGCCCATGGAAGGGAGGTTGGAACAAGGTGGTCTTTAAGGTGCCTTCTAACTTAAGCCATTCTATGATTCCATGGTATGATTTTATGAGTCAGATACCATGAAAGACTAGCAGACCATCTAATATCCTTATCTGTGTCTGATGCTGACGAATTATGTGTTTCCAAACTTGCAAAATAAGTCTTTTAACAGAGAGCTATGGAATTATAGGTCAAGAGTTTTTAACTCCCACTGTTACTGGTTACTGCATATCTTGGGTCAGGAGACATTTACACCCTTGATGCTCCTGTCCTCATTTCAGGTTCCTACCCTTTTTCAGGATCTGGAGCACAGCAACTTCTCCTGCATAATACAATGACACTGAGTACATCAGGTCTTTTCAGCTCATGAACTTTTTTTAATAAACAATCATGCAGAGCACAACTACAAGCAAACATTTTTGTCAAACTGACATTGTGGCATTTCATCTTGAGAATCTCAAGCATTGTCAACTTTTGATGTCAACTTTATTCTGAAACATTACAGTGGAGTCACTTTTTTTTAAACTATTATTAGTACAAATATAAATTGTTTACATTGAAAACAACATTAATAATGTGGACAGTAATGTAATAAAAATATCAGAGCAAACAAGTGCTTGATTGAAAACTGGCTGTGATGAATTATGGACTGATGATACACGATTTTTCTAATCCTTCTTGACTGTCAAATATAATATTATCCCTAGCAAAAATCTGAAGGAGAAAGGACAGGATCAGCAGTCTGGTTCAATCCAAATGTGCCGAAATGCCTATGTATTTAATTTTTTATACTCTTAAAAGTTAAGCAGTCAAATAGGTGTGATGAGCAGCCACTGTGTCTTTGAGTGTCTATCTCACAGCACTGATGTGTGTATTGAAGTCACTAGTGACATATTCAGGTAAAAGACTGATTAAATCACATCTCCATGAGCACCTGCGTCCTCCTCATTGTTTGGAGCTGCAGAGGTTCAGTAGGTCTTATTCCTATAGATATCACTAAGATGTGGGCTGGCTCGGATGCAAACACCTGGAGGAACACAGTTGCCTCTGGGCTGCAGAGTCAAAGAGCTGTCCATTGATGATGCTCAGTGATGTGATCGGCACATGGGAGCCATTTATTATTTATGGTTTGAATCTGACCAAGCCAGCTCTGAACTCCAGCAACGAGCCACTGGAGGAACTCCAGCTGATCAAGGAAGACAAGCAGAGCTTTGGTGTTGATTTCAGCAAAAGGATTCTTCTTGCTCTCTTTTTTAGGCTATAAAACATGTTTCTGGGCATGAAAGTCTACAGTCACTGAAAAGTCATACAAGACTTAATGCAGCTGAGTGCTCACTTTCTGTAAGGGTTAGAAAAATAATAAGTGTTTTTCTACCTTTCTATTATTTGTCATGAAGAATTAAGCCACCTGGAATAATTAACTCACAAAGGCTGCCTGTGTAAGTGCTGCCAGGCAAAACATGTTGAGCTAGGAAAACTTCCATAGTAAACTTCATATTTGAAGAATATGAAGAGTATTTGAAGAGAAGTTTTTCAGTGGATTTACATAAAGACAAACAGAAAAGAAGACAGCAGTCATGGAAATGTGTATATTACAGTCAGAAATATTTGTAGTAAAGATGACATGCACTCTACAGGGAATAAGTCATTGACATTTTAATTTATGAACAATTCATGTTTTTCTCTTTTTTTCAGTAGATTGTTCTCTCTTTTCAGAGAGAAAAATGCTAAATCTAGTTTTTCTTTCCATCCTCTCCCCTAATCCATTATTTTTCCTTTGAGTGATGTGATACCCTTTATTACTGTTGGTTTTTCCTTGAATACATTGCATTGTTCACACATGGAAACCTCTGTTTTGTTTGGATATTTGAAGAAAGAGAACCGGGAGAGCTGTAAATAGCAGCAACAGCATGGCAGGGTAAGTGCCAAGGAGCACCACACACCAGGGGAGGCTTGAGACTTTCCATGGGAGAAAACAAAGTCATAGAGTTAGGAATGCAGCTGAGAGAGGAATAGAAAATGGGAAAGTAGTTCTATTTTGCCATGTTTTCTGTGTCACAGTAAAAAAGGTGGTTTGTGTGGACAAAAAAGCAGCTCCACAAACAGGCAGCTGGGATGCACCTGAAGTAATTTGGCAAGGGCAGGGCAGGACAGGGTTCAGATATTTTGACAAGCAGACTATCTTCATTTCTGGGACTATGTAATATCAGAATTCTAGCTTCGGTTTATCAGCCAGAGCTTCTTCTACAGATAGCTCTCTGTTGCCAATCCTCCTTCCAAAATGAAATTCTGGAGACTGCTATGACCATTTTTATTTTCTCTGCTGTCTTATTAGTCCTTGTCATTCTTCTTGTCCATTTTGCTTTCCTTTCTTTTCCTTTCACACTGTCCTTGCAGACCACATCCTCCCATGTCCAGCATGTAGGCATCTCTGGGTTATTATTGTATTATGCCAGCAGCCAGATTTTCATATCTCTTGCAGGTGTTTATGAGAACATCTCTCTGATGATGAAAATAGTTTCAAATTTGCCCTTGAAATGTGAAGCAATCAATATTGGCAGCGTGTATTCCTTCCCGTCAAATATTTTTCTCTTTCTAGACTCAATAAACAATTTAAGAATAATCTTTTATGACAGTGGTGCTGCAATCCAATAGGGTCTCCTTTGCTTTCTCATTTGTCTTACATTTGTTCAAATCAAGGGGTAAGGAATCTAATGGATAGCAGGGACAGCATCTGGTTCAATCATCTCATCACTAATTGGTTCTGTGATTAGTTCAGACAAGCAATGGAGAAGGTGGATACAAGTTTCTACCATTTCTAGGTGAGGGCAGCTTCCAGCCCATCTGTTATGTGAAATATCCACTAACTTATTTTGCAACTCATTTTCCTGATTTTGAGGAATCCTCCTCAGTGACAGGTTAGGAATCTTCTGGGGTTTCTTAACGTAACAGTAGGCTGCTTTTGCATAATTTACCTGAATTGTAGTGTTGGCTCCCTGAAGTACACACCGAACCAGTCTGCCAGGAGGTTATGCCATGTACCTCCACTGGCAACATTATCATCTGGGGCTGAAAAATAGCCATTTAAAGAATTTTAGTGTTCATGAGAAGTGCAAGATAAGGTACAGAAAACTTCAGTTTAGCTATGGAACCAGTGCAACAGCATAGTCCAAATTTCCCTCAAACATCACTGGACAGACTAAATAAAATATGGAAAAGACAAGGTATTTTACACATCCGTTTAAATTTTGGGCCTCCCTGCAAAGAGGAATACATTTACAATGGTACTATGTGTTATCATTATCTCTTTTTTCATCTGAGTCAATTTTTGGTTGAAAATCAAAGCTTTGGCACTGTCTCCAAGTTCTCAAGAATTTAATTCCAATGTCGCTGCAGTTATGGCAATTGCTTACAAGAAAAACATATAAAACCTGGTTTCTCTGAACATAGTTGGAGCCAAGCAACTTGAAAGGCTTTTGCTCCAAGTCTAATTCAGACAACTCTTAACACAAAAGAACACAACCAATCCCCTGTTCAGAGCACTACATTTCTGAGCCCACATTTGCTTCTTGCTTTTCTGCCTCCTTCCACCCATACCCCAATGCAGCACTCAGTGAATCTACTGACCTTCATGGTTGTGATCTGCTTTGAATGCTGTTTACAGAAATTTCTCTCTTTTTACTGTCTAATGGCTTGAGCTCAACAACAATACTATTTTCAGGGTAAATATGGTTAATCAGCTATTTAACTACATGGTTTAATGGTATGATGTAGAAACAAATATTGTGAGAATTCTACAAGCTCTTCCCTGTAACTCCACCAAAAGAACATTGGCCCATCTACATAAAGCCCCATTTTAGCTCTGTATTTCCTACAAGTTGTTAGCAAGCACACTCAAATTGTCAGAAGATGTGTCTGGTTAGTAAAGTGGATAAATTAGTGTTATGAATGTGAACTAGATCTGATGCTCCTTTCTCTGAGGACTACGTCTGCAGGACTTTCTCCTCCACAGTGATATTAAAAAACCAGCTCATTTTTCTTACAGTTTGAAGTGACTCCAAAAAAGCAGAGCACCCAATTCTGGCAAGTGCTTAGGAAAATCATTGGGAACTAACAGCCGGGGTAAGGCTAACACAAGTGAAAAAGGCATGTTGCTCCACAGAAACCTGCCATGCTTAAAAGGGAGAATGGTAAATTCAGAAAGAGCACAGCATGTCCTCACAGCAAAGGATTTGGTCCACCATTGTCCTAGTCCTTCCACTTTTATGTAAATGTATAGGGAAACCCAAGCAGAAGTTTAATTCAGTTTGCACTTTTGATCTGCCATTCATTTTGAAAGCTCCTTTGGAAGACATGAGTGCAACCAAGCTACCTGGCATTCTCTTCTTCAGAGGATCAAGAGCATAATCTGGTCTGGAAGTGGTCCCTACCTCAGCAGTAGTAGGACAAACAACGAGACAGTATAATCTCTGAAGGGATGCTGAAGAAATAAAGTGAATACTATGGAGACAATCCTCAGTAGTTAGACAGTCTGCTGCTAGTCCTAATGCATTTCTCTGCAGTGCAGAATACTCTGCTGCCCCATGAATATGCATTAAGTGCCATTTTCAGTACATTACAGCATTTTAGACAGCTGCTCACCCTCATTGTTGTGCCTATTGTAGTTTCCTTTCCTTTCCACTGCCCATCCTGAAAGTTAAATGTAGTCTTCTGAGGTACAGCAGTCCTGCAAAAAGTACCACTTGTTGGACCTCTGTGTTTTTGCTATGTGCTTTTGCTCTCGTCAATTCCTCATTCTTTTCGAGCCTGACGTATAATCCATCTTAAATGGGTCCCTTTATGCTATAATTTGGTCCTGTTCCACTTGATAATTTATGCTATCGTCACTAGTTAACATGATCCCTAATCTCAGTAGCTTTTATCGAGCTTTTATCAGAGGTACTGCTTGGAGTTGTTTGTATTAATAATAGCTAAGAGCACTGACTTGGAGCAGCGGTGTGTGTTGCCTCCATGCCGAGCACTCCAGGGGCTGACCTTCCTTCACATACGAAGCAGCAGCTAATGAAAAAGCGCCTCCGCCTTTTCTTGTTTTCAGGTTCACACATCCTTGAACATATACTAGTTTAAAGTTTGTTTGACATCTTAGATCAGCTGAAGGTTGTAAGTAATTTAAAGTCATTCGTCTAAGTCAGCACCTAAAATGAAAGCAGTAATGGTTTGTTCCATAGGGAGTTACTTGTGAGCAGCTAAAAGTGTGTAACAGTCCATTGCACAGTGCAAAGCCAAGCTCAGTAGAAAGTAGATGAAAACCTATACAGAGTTTAAAGGGCATCAGCAATTATTCATTTTACCCCAGACAGTCAGTACAGGGGCCACTTGTCTTTTTATCAACGGTATCTGATAACATGAAGAAATTAATAATTTACAGAGGGCAGGCAGTACTTTTCCATTAGAAGCTGTGTGGAAAGGAAGAAAGAACTGCTGGCACAGGCCAGAATGCTCCCCACAAGGTCGTTCTGCCTCTGTGCTGCAAATGTGTTTCTTTTTAACCCTTTCATAAGCAAGAAAAAATACAGCTCCAAATTGCATGCTCATTTACTGAGAGCAGAAAATAACCCACAGCTGTGGATATATAGATATCAAAGGACTTCATGCCTTTGCTATCCTCTGGTCTTGAAAGCTGCGTAGCTTTGGATCTAGAAATTCCTTCGGTGGGAGATCTCACAAGAATCCTGGATGCTTTGGGGACAAGCTGAAGGTTTTATTCCATCCCACTGCCACTTTGGACTGACATAGCAAAACTCAACAGTTTACTCGGTGGCCAAAAGAACAATGAGATGTGGTTCCACCCACAGTGTTTGCCCACCAGTCTTGCCTTCCCACTCCATCCCTTCACGTCCCTTGTGGTATGCTCGGCTGCAGGGGACATCCATGGGTGACTGTCAGCAGTCGCCCGTGTGCCCATCGTCTGTCCCCTGCACACACACTAACAATGGCACTGCCAAACAGGAGGCACCACTGCCACCTCCAACCTGCCGACCCTTGGTGCCAGGCTGGACCTCTTCCTGCAGCTCAAACACAGCTTCTTGCGTGACATCTGGGGCTGCCCTTAGCCCTGTGGCTTTCCTGTTCAGATGACAGTTTCTGAGAGAGGGAAGAAGGACAGACAAGCAGACCCACAGCACAAGGACAGAAGTTTGCTACATTGCCCAAGAAAACTAGGCTAAAACAATAAAAGAGCTTACCCAGGCCATATGCTAATAAATTGTTAGGACTCTATCCTAGAAAGAGCAGGAAATTATAACATTATGATTCCTCCAGAAACACTGCCCTCTGCTATGTGCCCAGCATAGTCTTTGATTAAATATGTTAAATCTGTAGTTTATCACAGCTTCATCCATGTTGTTAAGTACTATTCATAAAATATAATAGATGTGCAATAGTGAAAAAACACTAGAATTTGTACAGTTTGTTCTTAGATTAAATAATTGCTTAGAATATGCAGAAACTGTAAAAAATCCAGAGACATGTTAAAATTGCAAGATAACAGTTTTATGCTTGCATATGATTTCTTTCTGTTCCTGATGAAAATGTGTTTGGAAGACTGTCCTGAAAAGCAGATGAAGTGGGGAGGAGATCTCCAGGATTGCCATGCATGGTGTTTATGAATTTGTTTCTTCATTTTGTTTAACCATGTTTAAAGCATGTGCATTACCAGAAGAATTTTTAATGCAAATTTTTTAAACAGCGGCATGAGAGCAACATCAGACAGCACAGAAAATTTGTGCTGAAATACTAACACAAGAAGGACAGGATTCCATCAGGCTTAGTTAAAAACTTCCACTGATGCTGTAGGAGCATTCTCAAAAGTGCAGTCATTTATAATTTTATAATTGGCCAATCAAGGTTGCATTTTTTTTTCCTTCTAGCTTAGTTATTGGAATGTATTTTTATGATTCATGGAACTCTTTTTATGTGTCAAGTTTTTTTCCCTGATGATCTATCAGGTTTCCTTGTAGGCTTCTATTCATCTTCTATTTTCACTCTGTGTATAGAGTGAAGGAGGAGAATTATGAAGGTGCCTAGCACTGCTCTAAAGTTCAGGCTGAAATGAAATTTCCACTTAAAGGAGGGATCCAGTCAGTTTGCTATGCACAAAATATACTCCATTGTTCCTAAAATTACACTACTTACAGAGTATGCAATGGATTTTCTGAGAATTTACAAGTAAATCCATTACTTAGTTTGAGTTAGAGTTAATTGAAAATGGGTCCTTTTACACCTTCTGTCAGACTTTTATTTATCCCTAATGATTTCTGTTATAAAATACAGACTCTTCATTATTCATATATCATCAGAATTCTTTGAAGTCTTTCATAGGACATTTTCAATGTAATTATTTTAGGAATTATGTCCTTTTTTGCTGTTATTCATTGAGCTGTGAGTCTCTAATTCATCAGTGAGAGAAAGGAAAAGTGTTGCTTGGGGTGATCCTCAGGAGATCTCTCCTTGGCTACCCTTAGACGTTGCTCTTGCTCTGATAGTCCTCAGGGGACAGAAAAAAAATGAATCAGTTTGAGTCAATGACAGCTTAAATCCCTATAATGCCATAATCATACTGTTATTACACAGTGTCACACCAGGACTAAGGTTGTCCAAACAGACAGACATTGTTTGGTGACTTAATATACTGCATTTTTCTGAAGTCAAGGGTAGCCCTAAGTTTCCGGGATGTATAATGTTTGTTTGAGAGATAATTCTACCTTCACTATCATACTTTACCCTATCTGTAAGTGTTTATTCTTTTATTACTGCAGGGTCTAGGAATTCGCATGTCCCAAAAGCCTTGTACTAAATGCTACACAAACAGAGAACAAAAGCCTCTCCCACCCCGATAAGTTCACATTTTAATTGCAAAAGATGAAATAAAGAATAGAAAACCAAAGGGAAATGCATGAAAAAGATAAGATATTTTTGGCCTGGATAATAAGCAGTGACCTCAGTCTACTCCTGGCCAGACTAGTGAGAAATAATATAAGCCTTGCAGCAAAAGGTGATCTTTTAAGGAAGGATCTGTAAGAGTCCAAGAATTTCACTATGCAAATACCCTGGCACAAGGGGCAACGGGGGAGAAAATATACGTGAGTTGGTTAAGAAATATACGGAAGGTGCAGGGAGCTGGATAGCTGGGGACTGGCAGCAATATGCTGATGCAATTAAAAGCACCAAAGGAAGCACAAGTGATGGGAGGATGTCAGATGAGACGAGTGACTTGCTTTCACTCCACAGGGAAAGGGCTGGAAAAGGAGTGGCTGAGTTACTAGTAATGAAAATTAATTCTTTTTGCTTCACTTTTCTGAACTGGTGGGAAAACAAAAGAAAGAAACATCGTGCAGCAAGTGAAGTATTTAAAATGCAAGTATTTAAAATGTGGAAGGAAGTTTTATCTCAGCTGATGCACAGTTTTGATATTTTAATGGCCATTTCCAGTTTCTGACAAATACCTAAAGGAAGATGGATTTATTTGGCTAGTGTATTTCAACAGGGTAATTTAGATCTGTATGCAGAAAACAACTAAGCCAATGCACTGTCTGTTAGTTTCCATGACCACAAAATCGTAGCAAAATACTGCTCTGTTAGTCAAGGGATTGAGGCTTGGTGAAAGCTCTGCAGATCTGGTTGGTATAGAGAGGAAAAATGATGGAAATGGAAAAAAAATGTGTTATGATTATCAGCTTGTATCCTGAGTAATGGTATGGCTGTAGGGAGTAAATTAATCTTGTAAAAAGTGGGTTTGGCTGCATATGAAGGTAGGCTTGTTTCACACGCCTGAGGTGGAAGAACGAAGGGAATGACAAAGCAGTAAAAAAAATGGAAGAAGGTTTGGATTGTAATCCTGTTTGAATGGAAATACTCCAGGTTAAGCAATAAGCAGAAAGGGTGGTCAAAAATATGTACTTTATTTTTCCTTCAATAGAAAATACTATGGGTGTGTCACAATGAATATAGATCTAAAGTCAACTTAATTGTGCTGCCATTAAAATGCGTTTCAGCACTGTGATTCTGACCTTGCTCATTCTCACAGGTAGATCCCTGTGCATGTGTGTAAATACTAATATTCTTTACTGCCTGAGGCCCCCAGAACAGCCGGCATGGCACACACATCGCAAGCCACCCTCTCTCCACCTGTGGCTGCAGAGCCCTGGTGGCCCATAGGGCCGGAACAGGTGACTTGTGCCACTGCACCTGCTTCCTAGTGCAGTCACCAGCTCTGTCACAGCACTGGGGTTTCTTCCTCAAACACCTTCCCATTCAAACAGACTCACTGAGACCAGGCTCTCCTGAGGCATGACAAACAAATAGGAAGTGCGTTGGAACAAATATTCATGGTTGAGATTAGCTCTGTCGTTCAGTCAACTAAGGAAAGAGTTCTCAGCCATTGCTTCTCATCCAGGCTTCCTTTCCAAGGGAAATTTGGACATGCTCTCCCTTCCATTCTGAACTTCTTTTTGGTTTTTTGGAATTGTAGGTCCTCCCACAGAACACAAACTGCAAATTTCAAAGCAGCTGTATTTAAACTCAGTCAGGAAGATAATGCAAACAACTTTTTTTCAGTAAAAAAGGAGCGATAGAAAATTAAAATGCACACAGTCAGTGATTGGTAAAATAGTAGATCATCACATAAATTTGCATTAATTGCACAAAAGCTGAAAGTACTTCATTAAATACTCTCATAATACAGTAACCTCTTTAGAAAATTATTTCTGGTATAAGCAATGTAAATAATTACATACTCTCTGTCCCGTGTAGTTTTATCTGCCCGAGCAAAGGGGAACACAGTGTTACAGCTCAAGAGCACTCTGATTTTTGAGCAATTGATTAAAAAGAACAAGCATTTTAATGATGTTCATCAAAAGCGCTGTACGTATATGAATTGTATATTCAAGTATCTGAGAATTTGAATTCCTAAGTGCAGTTCAGTAAGAAAAAATCAAGTGTATAAATGATGTATTGTTAGGAATCAGTGTGGAAGGTAAGGATTTGGGAGTAAATCTGATTAATTTCAATGTAAATGAGCAATGTGATACTGCATGTAAATGTGAGAATGTAATTGGTCCATGCAGGTCCCCGTTGCAATACTTACAGTGAAAACTTTGCATTCCTAACAAAAGAGTTTATTCATGGTGCAGTTTCAAATTAGTCTCTATTATTTGGAATTTTAATTTTCACAGTATTGGAACATTTTACAATAATGAATACTGCTATCCTTATAACTCTAGTCTGGCATTAGACAATTTCCCTTTTTGCAAAATATTGAGATTCCGAATTTCTCCTGTTACAGATTAGAAAGAAAAGTCTCCAATTCATGAAAAATCAGGTAGACTTACTTTGGAATGGCCCATAGGTTACTGTGAATTCATCAGGAGCCAATCACAGAATCACAGAATAAACTGAATTGGAAGGGACACACAAGGATCATACATATTTCAACTACAGTAGTAAACATCCACTAAGTGTACAGCATATTTTCTGTTTTCAATAATAAATGACATTTCTTTTGTGAATCGATGATGAAATTATATCATACATTAGGTGGAAGTGCCCCTCCCTGTTTAGTGGTAGCCAAACAGCAACCAAGAGATGCACTTCAGGCCCAATTTCCTCCTTTATGTGAAATGTCAATGTGCATCATCTGTGTGTCACTTCTGAGGAGCACTTGTTTACTCCTTACCTACCTGTAATAGATTTTTTTCTTCTGGTAGTGTTGGCCCCAACACTTTACTAATGAATGAAGCCTTCAGGCTCATATTTTTTTCTAGGTCTAATGACAAAGATCCAATTCTGTTAGATCTTTTCTCCCCCTCTTCTAAAAAATGACAAGTAAACACTTAACTCAGCTGAATTACAACTTAACAGCTGACTCTGCAGGCCCATGCAAATCAAAATGAAATCTTAAAAATGCAGATGTAGTCATTAGAGTGCTAATTAATAATTTGACTGCTGCCTCTCCACTCCAGATCTTCACTGTAATTGTAAAACAAGGGGGAGGAAGTATCTTAGGGTCATATTCCACCTGGTTTTCCCAGGGGAGTGAGCACAAAGCACTCTTCTTGCGCCTGGATAGGAACTGTGCCACCTCCAGGAAAGCAGCACAAAGGCTCTCTCTCCAGGATGGAAATACCTGAAGTTCCTGGCTCATGGATGCACATCAGCAATGATAATTGGCAGAGGGAGGTGCAATTGCTTTCATCTCTCTGTCAGCAGCAAGAACAAAGGTACAGAGGTCATCAAGCACCAACCTGTCCATGTGGCCCCACTCCCCAGCAAAGCAGGACACTCCTCAGTGAGGGCTGGTGGTTTTCTCTTTCCAAAGATTATCAGACTTTGCATTCTGGCATCTTATGTGAAGAAATATTCTGCATCCTTGAGGCAAATTTTCCTCAAACTGTCACAACACCAGCTGCTATCACCTCTTCACCATCTTCACTAGGGCTGCTATCATCTTTAGTACTTTTACAATCATTCCTTCTTTTCAGAAATGAAAATTTTAATAATACTTTGGCTAACAATTGTGCTGCATCCTTTAAATGAATGATGCTGAGATTTGTTTTGAAATCAAAACACTTTGGGGAAAGATTAATTCTTGTTTAGAGATAGAAAGCACTGTCAACTGGGATTCCATTCTTTACCCACCTCCTTCTCCTCCCCAGACACGAGTAGAACATTCCCTTAGCTTGACTGTCATTGCTGTAGCTTTGATTATGGGTTTTTGGAAGACATGGAGGGCTTTTTAACATTAAAGCTCCATCTTAATCATTAGATAACCATCATTCCATCTTTGCATCACCTATGAAAAAAGTAGTGAAGTTTTTAAGGAAGTTAATAAAGATACTTTCAAAATTTTTATAATTTATTGATTCTGGTGTCAGTGTGACTGTATTAATGCTTACATTATTTGCATATAGATAGTACAAAACTGACTTATTAACATATATCAATGTTTGTACAATGGTGACAAAACTGTGCCCTTATCATGAAAAATTCATGTGGTCTGTTAGAAAATCATTATTTTTCAATGAATTAAAGGATTTACCCAAACATATACACTGTATTTAACCTGTACAGTGCCATCTGTCTGTAATTCTTTATAAGTCTTGCACATTTGTTTTCTCAAATTATCAGTTCTTGAGTATTTTATTCCTTCAGAATCTGAGATGCTTGTATCTGCGGAAATATTTTTCTAGACCTCATGATTGGAAAGAAAAGCATGAAGCAAAAACACTAGAGCTTCAAAAAACAAGAAAGAGAGAGACCTTAAGCCTTTTGTTTTTAACTGGTGAGAGATACAGGTAGAACTAAGAAAATTTGAGCAGGTTGCACCACATTATTTATAAAAAGCAAAGAATTAATCCTCTTAAGTGAAAATCAATGTGCTTTTAATGGCACATCCCTAATTAAGCTCCTCTGGGTCTGCTGTGCCTTTAGACTATGACCATTTCATGTAACTCCAGTAATATAGGGAAGTCTTGAAGATATTGCAAAGGGGCCAGACGGAAAAAACAATTAGAGGCAGCACATGTAAATTATGGAGCTATAAAAAGACATGGGTATAAGTGTTCCCATTTTCAGGGCTGCAAAAGAAATGTCTATTGAAGTCAAGCAAAAAGGAAAGAGGAAAAACAGAAGACAGATTCCAGTGAAAGCACTTGTCAGACCAGCTCAATTAATTAACCATAAAAATGCAGATTAAGGATACTTTAGATAGCATTAAATCCTCCTTACACAAAACTAGTGGCAAAAAGACCTTATTCAGCTACATGGAAGAGAAATTTCTTCCTGTCTAGATAAACATTTCATGCTTTTCCAGACGGCCCAGATTGTGGACTTCTGTGTATATATCCCTGTGAGCAATTTTTCTAACTTAGCTGTTCTGAAAGTGCAACATTTGGAACTCAATATACACATACAGCAAGCACTCACACAATACATGCCAGATCAATATTTCATGTTTACAAAATTATTTTTTTCAGCAGAGTGACACTTTATCTCCTCCAGTCCTTCATCCTCCCTGTCAAATCCCTAACACAGAAAAGTCATTTTTAAATTAAGAAGTCATTTCTTTCTCCTCTGAGATACAGTAATAGTTTTCTAGTTGTGATGTGGCATGACTTGGTATGCAATGAACCAAGCAAACCTGTGCCTCTCACTTCTCTGTTGTGCAGTGGGCCAGCTCTGCCAAGAACCCTGTGGCTTTCCTCATCTTAAGTGGTGAACTTCTGATCAACCCTGAGGGAAAAATGCAGGGAAAAAATAATGGGATCTGAGGTCTTTCTTAGCTTGGGAACAAAACCTCCTCTGGGCAGCAAAGGAAATAAACGAAAAGGCTCTGGTAGTAGCAAAAGAATTAGCTTCCTCCCAATTTCTTTGCAGGATTGACTACAAAATCTTTATGTGGTAGGCGAGACCAAAACTTACCCTGATAGAAACACACCCTACAAATTCAGGACAGATTGAGCCACACACTTGGGTGCAGAGGTTTACACAGATTGCCCGATGAGGCCATATCTCACATTCGAAAGGTTGGAGTGCATGGATGTGGCCCCCAGGTGCTCCTGAGAGGAGCCCAAGACACACTGTGGTCACTCTTGGAGAACTGGGGGACTTACAGGACCATGCTGTGCCTCAAAGAGATGGAGGGAAAAGTGAGTAAAATATTTACTTTCCCTTTAGACCTTTCTGGAAAATGTGGGGGGACACACACTGAGCATTTTTGCTTTGGTGTATTAGGAGAGAAGAAGTTTTTCTCTACAGGAATGATCAACAGAACACGTAAGGGTATGATTAGTTTTGTATGAGAATATGTAAATTTTTATTGTTTTTCTTCATTTTAACTTAAAAATGAATACATTCTGAGGATCTGAAAAACTATGGACAGTTTCTCAAGCATGCATAGATAACCCCAGGTACTATGCTGCAAGTCTTTAGATGAAGATGCACTGAAATAGGCTTTTTCAAGCAGTGGCTTTAGTAGCATTTCCGTAACACACCAGTAACTTTTGAGCCTAATTGCTGATCTACAGTATTTTACACAGATTTGCAGTTGTGAATTCAAGAATGCAATAGCTGACACAAAGTGGGATCATATTAACACTCTTTCTTTGCCCAAGACTTCCATCAGAAGTGTTCTGTTTCAGCATTTTCCTGCAGAAAGCAGCTTAAAGGCAAAAACTGTGTCTGAATTTTAGTGCTTGGGTTTCTGTCACGTGACAGAGAAAGCCTCCATTTTGTAAACAAACTTCTAAAATAACTAATTCCTATTCTTTCGTTCGCTCCTTCTCAAAGTTGCAGCACTCTCTTGCTTCACTTTTTCAAGGAAATCTTGAGGAACCCAGAGGAAAGGTCTTTTATCGTAAATTTAAGCACCACCTGCCTCATGCAGAGCTAAACTTTGGGAATCATCCGTGTAACCCTCTGATTCTGTGAAAACTATGTTGGTTTCAAAGTGGCCTCCAGAAGAGAGAAAAATTAGATGCATGCAGAGGGAGGAATAGGAGTTTGCCAAGAAGTTGCAGTTTGGCATAGCCATAAACAGGTCATCGTGAGATAGTCACAAGATTTCGTTGTTTATTTGTTTACCTGCACTCCTGATTCTCTCACCCCTAGTGTCACTAAGTTTATACACTGAACAGGATTACACATTTTTATTTCTTGATATGATACTTGGAAATAATCTAATACCCCAGAAAATAAGTAATGGCACTGAATGGGAGTGAATTCTGGATACATCAGAAGGGTCAGAATACATTATATATTTCTTTTAAAGAAAGCATAGTATTCTAAAGCCTCCAAAATTATATTAACTAGAGAAAAGAAAAAGTAATTCTTCCAATTCTCATGGAAGAAGAAATTCTAGATGTAAAAGTTAAGGAAAATAAAAATAAGTTAGATATTTTTAATCATTCCAGCATACTTTTTTTTTAAATATGACTTCTTTAATCTCGTTTGAAGTAGGCCCATTAAACCTAATGCACTGAACATTATGTGATCTGAATAAAATTGTGTCTATAGAGCTAGCCTCTCTAATGCAAAGTCATAAGGAAAAAAAATAATAAACTAAGTCATTAATTCACTGCATCATCACTTCTCAGTAGCTTGACTCTTTCTGAGTGCTATAAATTTTTGTTACTTGTTTTATCTGTCTCAACTGATGTTATTGGCATAAAAAACTACTAGGATAGCATACGATTTTTGGAACCTTTCATATAACTGTAACAAGTTCTTTACAAATTTACAAGTAATCAGTTTGTCTGTTTAAAAATTATAAAAATCAGTACTTGGATCAAATACCAAATTTCTGTTCAGATATTTTCTATTTGCTCTTCAAATGTACCTGGACAGTATAACTACATATATGACGTTTTTTCAGATACAGGGAAGATGCAATGTTATTTGCATTGTAAAGATGGTGGGTTTTATTCAGAACTACTCTTTAGCAGGTCAGTCCCCACCTGTGCTGGTACTTGGGGTTATTCCTCCCCAGGTACAGGACCCTACACTCGCCCTTGTTGAAGCTCATTAAGTTTCCCTCTGCCCAACTCTGCAGCCTATCAAGGTCCCACTGAATGGCAGCACAGCCTTCAGCTGTATCAGCCACTCCCCCAGTTTTGCACCACCAGAAAATCTGCTGAGGGTACATTCTATCCATTGTCCAGATCGTTGATAAACAAAGTGAGTAAGACTGGATTCTCTATTGATATCCAGGGAATGCCACGGGCTACAGGCCTCCTACTCCACTGATCATGACCCTCTGAGCTCTGCCATTCAATCAGTTCTCGATCCACCTCAATGTCCATTCATCTAAGCCACATTTCCTGAGCCTACCTGCAAGGATATTGTGGGAGACAGCATCAAAAAATCCTTGTGAAGTCAATGTAGACAAGTCCACTGCTCTCCCCTCGTTGATCCATCTTTCCATGTCACCACAGGGAGTTGTCAGACAGGTTAAGTGTGATTTCCGCATGATGAATCCATTCTGTCTATTCCTGATGACCTTCTTTTCTTTTATATTCTTGGTGATGACCTCCAGAATGACCTTTTCCATAACCATTGCAGGGATGGAGGTGAGGATGACCAGCTGATAGCTTCCTGGGTTCACCTTCTTGCCCTTTTTCAGGATAGGCTTAACGATGGCATTCCTCCAATCATCAGGCACCTCTCCCATCCTCCATGATTTTTCAAAGATTATGGAAAGCAGCAGGGCAACAACATCTGCCAGCTCCCTCAGTACCCATGGGTGCATTCCATGAATTTATGGGTGTTAAGTCTGCCTAGCTGATGGCTCACACAACCCCCAAAATACTGATTTGTCTTTTTCCCAAGAAGGGATAACTGTAAGACTATCACCTAATTATGGTAGCTGACATAAAAAGAGAAGAGGACAAAAAATGTTCTCTGATTTCTTCCCACTAAAACCCTTCCACATGGCATGGAATAATACTCATCAGGAAGGAAAAGGAGACCAGGTGTGATCATTAATGTACTTAGACTGTACAGAGGCCTTCCTGTGGCACAGAGAACCCAAATTCCAGTCCCTGCTCCTTCTCTGCAATTTTTCTCCTATGCAATTTTTGCAGTTATCATTCAATGTCATTGAAAAAGTGGCCTCTGTCTGGTACCACAGGCCTCTCTCTATATAGGTGCATCATACTTTTACAGAAGTCTTGGAAATATGGTCCTAGCAGGTCTCCAGACAGCAATGTGCTGGGAAACATCTGAATACCAAAGATTAAATAACACTGGACAGTGATAATTTACTACTTTTAGTTTGGCTGATGAGTGTGAGGAGAGGTGATAGCTAAAAGTGACTGTACCTGTTTACAATAATTTTCTGACATACAAGTTCTCCTCTCTTCTTGAGACTGTAGAAGATGGATGACATGATATCAGTTTTTGTTTTCTTCAGAGTTTTTTATTGCTATACATTGTTAGAGAAGCTGAGCAGGTGTACTTCAAATGTCCATGTTGAAGAAAGGTAGATAGGATGCTGTGAGCTGGTGGCAGAGAAGTGTCAATGCATGTTCAGTGAAAACGTAAGTGATGAGCAGTGAGAGTCCTTTCTGAACTAATCTGGCCCACTTTTTCTTCTCTCCTGCTGACAAGACAAGCATCAGAAACTTTCATCAAGCCTGCCTACACTCAGGGAACATCAGCAGGAAATTTAGCAAATAATTAGCAATCAGAGTTTACTTGTGAAGAATCCTGTTGCAGGAATTCTTTTTTTCCATCTCTGGGTAAAGGTTTGATAATGAGGACTTCCAGTATGACACAAATCTCTGTTTTCTCATTGCCTCTTTTTCTGTTAGTCTGAAGATTACAACTTTAAAAAAAAAACACTCATATTTCTAAGTTTGATTTTTTTTTTCCTTTGATGAGGACACTCAGCATGGTTAGTCTAATTATTTTCTTCCCACTGTCTCTTATTGTCAGCCAAAATGACAGGCTTGCATAGGTAATGGTTTACACAAACTGCTTGCTCTCTCAGCCCTGCCAAGCTAGTGCTTTCCAGGGGAGAGCTCCAAGTGGAGGCTGTGTAAGGGATCAAGCACCCACAGCTTCCACTAAGTCATTAGCAAGTTACAGGTGTATATTCTCTATCAGGACTAGACCATCTTTGTACAGCTCAAAGCTTAATATGTGAAACCCTGCCAAGTGCGCCATTCTCTCAACCTCATTAAACAATTAATTACTTTTATCTTGCACCCAGGATCTTACCAGGAGAAGGAAATTATGGCTAAACACATTTAAAACCACAGCAGAATTGTGGTGTTGTTGGCGATGGAAGAGTTTTCTATCCATCCTGCTTTTCCAGGGAAACAAGGAGGGTGGCAAACTGTCACCAGTGTGACTGGTGGTAATCAGCTTAAGGAATTATGAGAGACTTATTTCTACCAGAATCTTCAGTGAGATTCCCATTCATTTTAGAAGGTCAGGGGTTTCCACAGATATGTCCACGCAATTTTCTGCACATTTGCTTAGATAGCAGGCACATGAATTATACTGCCAAAAGCATAAAAATGACTGCATATATCTATGTTGAACCCTTGCCTTGGAGTTAATGGTTTATTTACAGATTGAATAACCATGAGTCAGGTTCATTTCCCATAAGGCTCAGAGCAATTTGTTTCAGGTTCGGCCTAAGGTACAGAGAAGGTATGGAGAATGAATGGTGCAGAGTTTGCTGGGATTGGTAGTGAGGTCATCCAGAACTATTTGGTCCTGGGAATATGTGTGGTGTAGAGCTACGTAAAATGTGGTTTCCTGGGGATTACAAAGGTCAAAATTGGCAAGGTTTGCACAGGAATTTCTGAAATACATAATCCGTGCTTTTTAAACACATTTTGCGGAATATGACTTATATTGTGACTTCTGAGCTGCCTTTTTCCCATGATCACAAATAAAAACTACTGTTAAAAACAAAAGATACATTTAAATTCAAGGTACACTGTTGATTTTACTTCACTAGCCTACTAGCCTGATTCCCACTAGCCTACATTTTAATGATCAAATAAACATCAGAAAAATAAAATCAAGACAGGTTCAAATAAAACTGTAATAACTATCACTACTGTTCAGGAGAAAGTCCATTTTCTTAAAAAATAATGTATTCACTGCATTAAATTTATTTCATTTTGTAATTATTAAAGATAACAAGAGGTAGGACAGGAAAGGAAACACTTACAGAGGACTAACAAGCTGACCAGACTTGCAGAGGTACCAGTGAAAGCCTTGGTGCATGCCCTGCCTCCTCCAGAAGCATCACTGCCAGCTTTATATTCAGCATTTGCCTTTTCAGGGTTATTTGTAGTCATATAGTGTCTTTCACCTGAGGGTCTCAAGTGGTTTAAAAACAATTTAATCTATCACTGCTGACTCAGTGCTGGAAGGTTTGCTCCCCACTCTGATCACCCCAGCTGCCAGCCTGCAATCCATCTCTTGGTAGACTTTCAAACTGGAGCTGTCATTCCCAGGCTTGGGAGGCGTTCCCTGAACACAACCCCAAAGCTCCTTCACTGATCTCCCTCTTGGAAAAAAACCTTTGCCACAATGTCAGTAGCATTAAAACAAACCTTTCTGAGCCCCTGAACCATTAAGTAGTTTAGGTCCAGGTATGTAACTTCAGACTCCTAAATGCTACGACCTTGCAAATATTCTAGAAATAAGTAATAAATCTGACAAATGTAAATGATCCCTCCAGATGTGAGGAAATGAGAAGCCAGGCTCTTAGTTAACTTACTGAGTACTTAATCACACAGTCTTTGAGGATCCTTGAGCATACCCAATATAGCTGAAGGTGCAATTTGAGTGATAAATTATGGAGTGCATAACAGTAATTTTCAATATTCACAAACCCAGTCTATTCATGTTCAGAAAATCACTCTCTTTACATGAGAGAGAAGTAAATGACCCCTTGGATACATGACAACTTTCACCACTAATCTAATATATTTCCTAGGCACATAACACTGGAGCATTGAGGACCAGAGGTACCATCCAGCGAAGTGACTGGAAGGACTCCCATTGAATTGGACAGAATTTAAATCAGGCCTGAAGCCAATTAAGAAAACTGGACATTGCTTGACCAGCACAGCATTTATGCTGCTTTCCAGTGTCTGACCATATTCATTAAATTTTAAATGGAAACACTTTTAAATTGGTGCTGACACTGCTTTAGCACCATAACACTGTGAAATTTTCACTTACTATTGGCTTTTCATTTTTGTGATATTCCCATTAAGAGCAATATCTATTATTTGGAAGGGTAATATGGAAAGAAATTACACACTTTGCATTAACTGTGCCATTGTGAGCTGGTAAATATCAGCAGATGCCTTAATGAGGCAATGGCATGAATCCTGCATGCAACTATTTATTCAGCCTATTCATAATTGACTTTTTATAGTTCCTTGCATGTATTTAAAAGAAAGAAAAAAATCGTCTAGTACACTTATTTTTCTTGCTTAGCATCATGTTCTTGCAGGTTTCCAGGCTTCTCCTTTCCTTGACTCACTACCCCTCCACAACAGAGGAAGGCTGTCTTCCTCTTTCTTAATCCATGGCTCACAGCAGACAGATGAAATTTTCAATGAAGAATATGTATTTTCTTAGTCAGGCTGGTAGACACAATTAGCCAAAAGGAGCAGAAGTGCTGAATCTGACTTGTGTCCATGAGCATTTGGAAGGTACTAATCTTTCTACAAGGTAATTACTTGTTTCTTGTATCTTTAAATGCCCGTATGCAATCACCCATATGCAACCACCCATAAACATCCCAAACTTGCTGTCTGCTTGTGAGTAATTAGACAAAATTCATTTGAAAAGTGCAGGTGAGTGTCTCATCAGAGCTATAAAACCTGGCCACACAACTGATGATGAGAATGAGTAAATTAGATAACTGCCTGAAAGAGGGGCCACTAATCAAGAGGTTTTAACATGGACTGAAAAACAAGGTAATAATGAGTCTGCCTGTAAGATTTGTTTCATCTTCAGGGGGGATGCCTCATTTATTTTGAAAATTAGAAATCCAGAGCTTTTAGAAGGTGTGGGGATTTTTATTCCATTTTATGTTTTAACATTTATTATTATAAATGTTTTTTAGGTAATGACATGGAGTAGGGAAGGAATCTTATCCTTTGACAGGTGTTGCATGATGAAATGTTGTTTTGATCAAAATATTAGTTTGTTATTTTGATGTGTTTTCTGCCCCACAAAATTGTGTTTACGTCTGCCAGGACAAGTGTGAAAAAAAGTAGACTAAAACATAAAGGGAGCTGGTGGAGGTGGTTTGCTCAGCACTGCAATTTTTTTGTTATTGCAAATATGTGTCATTCTCTCCTGAACTGAAATCAAGACCTTTTCTTCTCTATTTGATTGATTGGCAGAGCGCAAATAAGTGGTCACAATGCTGATATCCAAAATGACCAGGAATCTGAGCATCCAGGCAGTCATCTAGGAAATGGGTATCATGGCTTCTATTTTTATTTTAAAACTAGTTCTGCTGGAGCTGAAATGAAAATCCCCATTGGTTATAGCTTCAATTTCACATAGCTTGTACTTATTTTTCACCCTATTCATTAGCTTGTTTAGAACCTGAATTCAAGGGGAATTTCAACAGTGACTTCAGTGGAAGCAATGTCAGATCATTAAACCTCAGTACTTTTGAAAGTATCTTTTAAAAGCCATCCAGAAGGGAGCCATGGGAGAGGAACTAAATGAAGTGACTTTGCTTTACTTCAAAGCTCAGGAAAGGGGGGGAAAAAAAAGAAAAAAAAAAAAAACCCTGCTCTTTTTCTTCTTTAAATGCAGAATCATGTACAGCCTGAAGGAAATATTTTAGGAACTCAGAGAACTGAAATCCTACTCTGTGATGGTGTTCAGTACGATATGAATGTCTGGTCTAATCGATGGTATGCTAACAACTGATTAATTAATTTGCCGATATCTGGTGCTCTCCAAATCAGACTTGTTTCTTCCAGTTTGCATTTGAAAATATTTTTTCTTTTTTTTTAACTTAAATCATTCTTTCTGTCTATAGGGTACCTCTTTTCTTCTAGCATGGTGCCAGCTTGCAGAGCAATCCTAATCCTTTTCCCTTTGTCCTTGCACCTTCTGCTTCCTACTGCTCTTCCTCTTGCCCACAGCAGTCATTATTAATCATCCCCCTTCACCTGGCTTTTGCTCTAATAATAATTTTGTTGTCATATATACTTGAATTGTCCCTGATCATGTCTAATTTCCCATGTCATTCGCATCCTCTGTAGTTTTCTGCTCTCTATACAGCAATTCCAAGCTCACTTGCCTCTGGAAAGGATTGATGTCTTTATGGAGCCAGAGACCTCAATGCATTTCTCTACTGTCTGAACCACCCAGCTTTGTAAAGAATTATGTTGAAACAACCTTCCTGCAAAGTGCTTTATGTGCCAGAGGCTGAGCAGTGACTTTGATGGAGGAAAATCAGGGAGGTCAAAGATCATCTGACATCAGCAGGGCTTGAGGGGAAGTTAAGTTTTAGTCTGTCCTTGCAGTATTTGGGATCTCCTGGGCAAAAGGAGATCCCAAACAGCCTCTTGCTGCCAGTGTTCACCAGGTTTTCCATTGAATAGACTCACTGCTTTCCCACTGCATGTTCAAAGAGAAGAGACGAAAGCAAAATCGTTTCTGCCTGTTCCCACTTAGCAGTTACACTACCACGGGCTGGGGAGCTCAGGCAGACAGCCAGATTTCGAGCTTCATTTCCCTTCTGCCCTCTGATGCAGATTTATTTATGCAAGTGCTTTTTGAAGCAGCAGCCCATCACCTTTAATGCTTCCCTGATCACCCGCTGATTTCTCCAGCCTGCCTTTTCTCAACAGTTAGGGCAGCATTAGACCTGTGAGTGATTTTTAAAGAAAAAAAATGCTAATGGCGAAGCAAATGCAGATGGAGACACTGGGCCTATTTTCTCCCTTCCCAAACCAAAGGTCAAGCATACATTATCACTCTGAGTAACCTTCGGATAAAGAAAACCGTTAGCTGGGAAAGCAAAAAATGATGCCTTTAAAATATTGCCTTGACATCACCTTGGAAAATGATGACTAATAGGCATAAAGATACTTCTGAATTTCTGTGTCATATCTGAAGGAAAAAGTCCTTATTCCTCAGAACCAGCTGAGGGCTCATCAGCCTGAAAGAATTTACTGCCTATGAGAACAATTTCTACAAATTGTAATGGTTGGCCTAATAAAACCTTATCTCTTCTTATATACATTGCTGAACACTGCATGTATGTGAGCAATGGTTACAGGGAGGTATATGAGTGTATAGAGCTGTGCACAAAAGGCACGCCAGCTTAGAAAGCCTACAAAATGCTATTTTCTTTATAAAGCTCTGAGGAGGCTTGCAATGAGAGACATTGATAAGACCAGTCTGTACAACCGTAGTCAGCTATGGCTTAATATTATGGTCATCATTGTCACCCAAATGTTGGATCTCTACGCAATCCAGGAGAGTCCAAATATTGCTTATTACTCTACAAATTTCTCATCAGAAGCACCTACCTGCCAGACTAGACACCAGACTGCCATATCTGGGCCTGGGACACTGCCTCCTGCTAAACTGAGGCAATCAATGTTTGCTTTGTTTTCTCTGTTGAATGCCCTTGAGTCCTGTTCATCTTGTGTTTCCTCTGCTGACAAGTACCAGGAATAACTCCTGCAAGAGGCATTTCTCAGCTGGCTCAAAAGATGGATTAGAACAAGCTGTAAGCATTTATGGAACTTAAAACAAGAGCTGCCTTTGGATTTCTGAAATCATAGCATAACTGTGCTCCAAGAACACACTTTTCTAGGAGCAATCACGGAGTTTGAGTCAGTGACAGAAAGTAAACACTACATCAGTGTGATACAACAGCAACAATATTTCTAGATGATTGATAAGAAAAGCACTTCCCAGAGGTAATTTTGGCAGGTGCCCGTTAATTCAGTTCTCTAGCTGCCACTGTGACTCATAAACCTGCCAGGAAGAAGGGACCACAAGTGGCCACCTACTCCCACCTCAGAAACAGGCTTAAGCTTACATTTTGACCAGACTAAGTGTGCATGGCCTGCTTTTATATTCCCCCACTGAACAGGATTCTCTACCAGACTCTTTAGTTTTATTTCTTACATGCAACTTAAATCTCCTTTGCTGCCAATTTACCAAATTAGTTCTCTCTTTGTAATACCTTTTTTACTTATTCAAAGACTGTTACCTCATCCCACATTTATCCTGCTTTCTCCAACCTGTATAAAAGCATATCCTTTTAACGCATTCCCAGGCCATGTTGATTGATTATCTGATATTTTTACTGTTCTCTATTGGACTCTTCAACTGGGTTTTTTTAATGGACATATTATTCCAGGCAATAATTTCTCAAGACAGATGGAAGAGAACAGATCTCTCCTCTGTCTTCTGTATGACAAACTTAGAGTACAAGTCCTATAATTACAATGTCCAATATGTAAATGCTGCTTTTCCAAACTGTTTTCCCAGTCTCTGTCTTAAGAGATGTCTTTCAGTTTAATCCTAGAATAAAACAAAATCTTAACTTATACCCAGCAGGCCTATTTTTAAGTCTTTTGGGAAACTCCAATTATGTCTTTGTTATGCTTACAGTCTTTGTGAAAATTACAGTAATTCTCAAAATGCCATGGGAGAAATTCTGTGTTGTAGGATTTTAGGAAGAGCTCTTTCTATTGCCATTTTTTGACTTGTTTAACAAAAGACAAGGGTGTAGGACTCTTTGTTATCAAGGGCAGCAGATCCCATCCCATGGTAAACATGTGTCTTGTAAAGTCAATACTGGTCGCTCTCGAGACACAGCCATTGTCATCAAGAAGGTAAACATCCATGCCTTTAAGGACCAGATATGACAGAAAGCAATGAGTGAGAAAATATGGTCAGTAAGAGACATGACATCCAAAAGCCAGTGGAAGTTGCCAATTCTTTTCCTAGTCCTTCAAGAGAGAAGGTTTCATGAACAAAGTGTTGCATATCCATTGATTTTCTACACTGGAAGAGGAAAGTGATGCGGAATTTTTCTTCACAGGATCACAGAATGGATAAGGTTTCAAAGGACCACAGATGGTCACCAATCCAACTTCCCTGCTAAAGCAGGGCCATCCTAGAGCGCATGGCACAGGGTTGCATCCAGATGGTTCTTGAATATGTCCAGTGGGGGAGACTCCACAACCTCTCTGGGAAATCTGTTCCAGTGCAAGGTCATCTGCACAGTAAAATTCTTCCTCATGTTCAGGTGGAACCTCCTGGGCATCAGTTTCTGCCCTTTGCCTCTTCTCTTACTGTTTGGCACTGCTGAGCAGAGCCTGGCTCCATCCTCCTGACACCCTCCTGCAGACACTGATAGACATTGATGAGGTCCCTTCTCAGTCATCTCTTCTCAAGGCTGAACAGCCAGCTCCCTCAGCCTGTCCATGTAACAGAGATGTTTCTGTGCCTTAACCACATTCATAGCCCTCCAGTGCACCTGCTCCAGGAGCTCCATGTCTCTCTGGCACTGAGGGGCCCAGAACTGAGCACAGCACTCCAGATGTGCCTCACCAGGGCTGAGTAGAGGGGCAGGATCACCTCCCTCGACCTGCAGGCAATGCTCTCCCGAATGCAGCCCAGGACTCCATCGGCCCTCTTGGCCACGAGGGCACTGCTGGCTCATGGGCAGCTTGTTGTCCTGCAGGATCCCCAGGGCCTTCTCCACAGAGCTGCTCTCAGCAGGTCAGCCCCCAGCCTGTGCTGGTGCCTGGGGTTATTCCTCCCTTGCTGCAGGACCCTGCATTTGCCCTTGTTGAGCTACAGACTTCTTTTCTGCCCATCTCTCCAACTTATTGAGGTCCTTCTTAAGAGCTGCATGGCTTTCTGCTGGGTTTATTTACACTCTGACTGCTGGCTCACCAACAAAGACTGTCAGACAGCATTCATGCAGTTTCAGCCAGAGTGTCAAGGGAGCAGTCCTGCTCAAGGTATTGGCTTGTGTTAAAGAGGTTGAGTTAAAGACTAAGACAAAGAAACTATCCTAAGGCTGTTCTTGTGTTACAGCCCTTATAAAAAAAAATCCAACAAGCTAACATTTCCTCAAAGATGAAGAGTAACTGAACACAGGAAAAATACTCTTGGGAAGATGGATGTAACAGCACAAACTGTTACCTGTTTCTGTCTTGACCCAGGTGTCAGAATTCTTCCCTGGATCAGTTCCACGGAGAGCGAGTACCAGTGAAGAGACCAGCTTTCCACCACATCTATCCATCCAATGCAAGCCCTATAGCTGAAGTAATTTAATTTTTTCCTAAGTGTAACCCCAGGATCTGGTTACGTGCCATTTTGCCTGATGCAGACAAACCTTTGGAAGTGCTTAATTTTCTCTGTCTGGACAGACAGTGAAAGTTACTGTTTTATTGAAACTGTAACGAGGATGGAATTGTCTTTGAGAGGCTTTTGTTGAGTAGAAGCTATACATTCCCACTTTCCTTTTACTCTGCAGCAAGCTCGTTACTGTGGCATTGGCTACAGAGCAAAGTGTAATCTCTTTCATCCTTTTCTTCGTCTCATTAAGACAAAGCTCCATCTCTTTGCCATTGTTTCTTCTTTCTGGTCTATGTAATTAATACTGACGTCCTTGCAGTGTTGTGTTTCACAGGGCATGTTGGAAATCAACAGCCAGAGCCACAGCCTTGGGCAGAAATCCAGGTCCCACCATCCACCAGAAGGCCCAAAAGAAATGTTCATCGCTGCTTTCAGTCACTTGACTCTGGTTTCTCTTTCTCAAACAGTGTCTTGAACTTGCTGTTGACCCTAAAATTTCCAGCTCTGTCTTTGTAGAGGGACACTTTTGTCTACTTGGCTGGGAAGAAATATGCTAAAAGCAAAAGACTTACCCTGTAGAACTTCTCCATGTCTGAACAACCTCCAGGTGATATTTGGTGCCAGACTTGCCTACCTGACAACAATATTTGAGGAAGGAAAGAAGGAAGCCAGAAGTATGTGGAATAAAATCAGTAACTCTGAATATTCAAAATTATTTGGGGTGCTTAGAACTGTGCTTGGAAAAGATAGCATTACTTTATATTCCACGTGTTAATAATTTATTATTTAATATGATTAGTAATCACAGTAACTTAGAAAAATCATAACTGTGCTACCCAACATGTTTTAAAACACATGTAATTTCCTTACCCAAAGGAGGTTATGTAAGATCCATGCAAGGTAAATTTCATGTGCAAAGAAGGTCAGACTAGGCCAGAAGTTTACAATTTCAAAGAAACACAATATTTCACACTGGCAACAAAGCTGTTTTTCCAAGTTCCTTGCAAGCAATGCAAACAGAGTTGACCAAATATGTTTGATTAAACAAAGAAATGGAGCATTCCTTTCCTAAGAGAGACTTGGGAATTGAGGTGTCCATGGAAGGGAGTGGTTTCTTCCACATTTTTTAAGGTGTTAGAAACAAGGAGAGACAGTCATACAGATTTAAACTTAACTTGATAAAAGGATTCAAGTACATAAATCAAACATTTGGTGTGAAGCAAAAAGCTAAGCTTCTTTTTCATAAGGAGATGCTGCTCAGTTTGGCACGGTAGGAGAAATTACACAAACCATTGCCCACAGAAAACACAGCATAATTAATAAAATTTGTCTTGAATTATTTATTTTTAGTGCTTTATTTTATCTCTTCTATCTTTGCACGGCCTGGAAATTGTTCTTGATGAGAGCTTTTTGAGCATCGAAGTCTCAAATTAAAACAACACATTAATGTCTTCTATACATAGAGGTAGAAAGATTAGAGTGGAGTGCTTAGAAATGCACCAGATTCAACACTTTCCACTAATGGGACCACTAGTGTGCACCACTTTACTGCCTTAAAAGATATCCATAAGATACAGTATTCTTGGTTGCATGATGACTGAAAAAATTTAATAGATGCAGAAGTGACAGAGCAGAACTAATCCTTTCCAAAGTACCAGCTCTATAATAAACTGTATTTGTTTTGAAATCTGATTAAAAACATGTCTTGCAGCATTAGCAAGACCTTAGATGTAGTGTGGGCCATAAATTTCAAATGGCCAGATGACCTGTAATTTAAGTGATCTTTTTTTTTTTCCTCATTGAGGAAGTTTTTTTATTGGGGATTTTTTTTCTCTGTATCAGAGCCTGTTATTCCTTTAATACCTTGCAAGAGTCAAGCCTTCCTTTTCTGTGGTAACAAAGAAGAAACAATCCTTCTGAGTGTGTCTGTGCTGGGCTTTAATATCAGAGAGAATGATGAGTGATCTCCTGTCCAACATGCCACCACACCTTAATAAGTGATTGTGTCAGTGCAGCTTTCTTGTGTGCTCTTAGCCCACCCGAAGTGCCACACCAGTCTTAGCCCTTGGCAAAAGGAGATATAAGAAACATGTGCCATTATATAAGAATGTGTCTGTGAAGAGTTACCAGAGCTAGTGATGGGTAAAGGGGATGACAAAACACAAGGTTAATTCATTACTCATTTAATCCTATCTACAGTGGTCCAGTCTAATGTCAGTCTGGTGGACTGAATGGAGACTCAGACTGAGGTCTGTGCTCTCTGGATTCCCTCATATGTCACACTAAATCACTAAATATCCTCTTCTATTTCAGTACTTTTCTGCATATCAGACTATGTTTTAGAACTATCTCATAAAGGGGAAGGAGATAGGAAAAGTGATGAAAGACATTTATATTTAGTTTTGAATGCAAAACATTTATCAGTATCTATGTGTAGTACTACAAGTTTTGGCTATATCAAGCTGAATATCTTGATGAAAACACTATTTAAAATTGGTGAGTGTAAGAAAAGCCAGAGACCAATAAAAAGACTGTAGTGAATTGATGCTCATGCATTGCATACTGTGATAGAGTTAAAGAGAACCAGCTCTAAACTGATGTTGAATCTAGCAAGTAGTCCTGTGAATGTAGTTCAGGCTAATTTCTCCTACTACCATGTCTAAATGTATGTGGAATATATATGGGATATTTCCTTAAGCATTTTTTTCATTTCTTTTCCCCCCTACACATTGCAGAAGAGCTCAGAAGTCAAACTAAGTGCATCTTTCTGATAACAGACACAGAAAGGTGAACATAGGGGCCATCTGAAATGTTATTCCTGAATAAAAGGCCCAAACACATCTACTTCTATAATTTTAGTCACTGTTTTATTCAATATGTCTTTTGTTATCACTGCAGTCCAAACACACAATTATGTTGCTGATGTTCTGTAACAGAGCCCTGCAGAAGGCCGAAATTGTTTCCCCTGATCTTTTGATTTATTTTTTCTTGGAAGAAATCTTTTTCAGAAAAAGCAGATCTTTTATATGTGAAAATGTCTATTACTTCAAAAACTTGAAATTCCATCTGCAGAAAAGACATTTCAATTGATTTTTTCTATCAGTTAAGGTATTTAGGAAGCAGAAGATTGCATTAAGTGTATAAAATGGGGCCACACTTCAGACTGAGACTGAGTCCTATCTGTGACAGTGACTTGGTTACACAGGCAGAGGGTTTAAGCAAGAAGATCTGTAAGCCTGTAAATTATGCACCTAAGAGACCTCAAAAAAACTACTTTATGCTTTCTTGGAAGAGAAAAAAATGTCCAATGAAAGTCTAAGGAAGAGTATGAGGGTTTTCTCCCTTACAGCTCCCACCATCCCAGGGAGGGAGCCCTGCACTCATAAGGATTTGTCTCCCTCTTTTGAAGCTTGTGATTCCTTCTCCTCATCTCTCTGGACAGGTGAGATTGACCTCTGGTAAAGTTCACCCTCTGTCCAGCACCACTCACTGGTTCAGAGACAGAAGCCTGCTGTAAGTTTCTCACAAATATTTAACTCTCTTTTTTTTGAGGAGGCTCACTTATAATGAATGTAAAATCTACACCTGCAATGTAGATCACCTGTAAAGCCATCCCTCCAAATTCCATCTCACACAGGGTAAGAGGGCAGAGAAATGTAGGATCCTGGGCGAGGTCTGTCTTGCACATCTCAGCTTCATGGTTTTAGGATTTATGAATATAGGAGCAACCAAACTCTTTAGAGACCTTCTAGTCATGTCTCCCAGGCACTGAAATGCTTTATCAAATGCTTTATCTTTATCTTGTCTTTCCTTATTACCGTGCCTAACTCTGTTGCAGCACTAGAAGACCATATGGGGGAGCAGCCAATTTTTTACCTCAAAATCTTCATTGTCAGATGAAAAAGTCTTTGCTCCTTCTCTGTGTAGTAGAGATGTAATCTGTCTCCTTACCCACCACTCTGTCAGAGAGTGCTTCTTTGTGCTTAATATACATTGAGTAGGATATTCTAATTTCAGTTTCAGCCGGAGAAAAGGAGAGGAGATCCTGCCCATAAAAGCCACATGCAATAGCTTGCTGAACTCTCACAGGGAAACCAGTCAGACTGCAAGATGCAATAATAACTTTCCCTCAAAATATATCTGATTATGTAACAGGTTGCTGTATTAAAAATTAAATAAGGCTTGAAATACACAGCAATTTGCAGGCACTAGGGAGCATGCCTAATAAAGAGAGTGCATTAGATGCTTCTGCTTTCTGAAATCCAGTCTATAAATACTGTAACATCTTCCTATTTACTTCAGTGTGGGAGGACCAGACTTTGTGAACCTGCTTGTTAAAATCAGCACTCAGTTCAGTTTGACTGACTTTTTTTTTTAGCTGTGCCTTGGTGTTATTATTGGTCTAATCAGCATCTGACGATTGCTGCTCAGGTCCCTGGGGACTCTGTACCTTGTGCATTCTCTAAACACAGCATGAATGCGGAACTCGATCCTTCCAAGAAAGGTAACAGGACCTGAGCAGGATCCTAACCTCTCCCAGGGGCCACACAGCATTTTGTGGGACTCAACAGTGTTACACTGGTTTGGCAGGGGTTGTGCTAACGCCTGTATTAACCCTCCAAGCACAGTCAGTGCAAATCAGACATTTCTCAGAGTTATACAGAAGTGCTTTCCAATGCAAGTAAGGGAGACAAAGGCACTTTAGACACATCCTACTTGGTATCACCATCAACAACTTATGGTTCCCAAACACACTTAAAAATCAGGCCCCTACAGGCACAGTTCTCACTGAAAATCATACACTGACTTTAGGTGAATTCATACAGATCCAATTAAAAAAAGGCACTCTATGCTCACTTTGCATGGAATAATTATTCATTGGCAAGGTGTGAGGGGAAGAAGTCAACAGACAAGCTCCCAGGGGACTGACCTTTAGGGCAAAGTTCCAGTCCCTCTCACAGTAGCTGTTCAAGAATTTTACACAAAAAAAAAAAAAAAAAAAAAAAAAAAAAAAAAAAAAAAAAAAGCCCAACCTAGGAAGACTGAGAGTCCCTTGGTTGCTGTCCAAGCCTGGAGGCTGCGATGCCTGCTGAGGATGGGGGTGCCCACTCCCCTCCAGGAGCAGAAGGCTTTGGCCCAAGGGTGGACTTGATGCCTAAAAGAGAGGCCAAAACAAATTAGGAGTATAAAATGTGGACAAATTTATTCGAGGCCTTCAAGGTACATTTGGGCAAGCAAAAGTCCCCCCCAGGGACCACACCCAAAATGAACGATCGGTCACGAGCCCTTCACCTTTTACAAGTTCTGTCCCATTAGCATATTGGCCCCTAATTCTCCAATCATACCCTCCGGTGACGATGTTCACCACCCCAGGCCTGCCCCCCTTCATCTTACAGTTGTTTACATATTTTCAGGCCCCAAGGCAATGAATATGTCCTTGAATCTGTATTCAGAGAGCCTTGTTTTGGCTAAAGGTGCTGGGAACAGAGCATTAGACACTTTGTAAGAAGCACTAAACTGCAGCAAGTTACAGATGCATGAAGAGGAAAAAAACTACAAATATTCAAAGGCATCAGACTAACCCATGAGGCAATGGGTTGGAAGGAGCAATTGCTGCAGGTGATGTCCTGCAGGGACCTCTGCCTGTGCTGATGCCCCACAACAGCAGCCAGGAGGAGGGTGAACTCAGATGGTTTGCACTAGGCAGGCACAAAGGATGGTCTGATGCTCTGAGAGGGACCAACATTCTCCCACCTAGGTACTGTAAGACTGGGTTAAAAATTTTTAGGGCACAGTCATGTCATTCCTGGTGTGTGCATCCACAGCATTGCTCTTCTCCAGTCATGTAGAAAGAAGTTGCCAGTCTACTACTTCTCAGGAGTGCTTTGCGTTTTTATTTTTGTAAAGCGCATGGGAAGTGGTAGGTATATGAATGTGTCTCAGAGAAGTTAAATGAAACGACTGTGCATTGGGCTTGTGCAGTTTCCTTCCTGTCACATTCAAACCCATCAGCAGCCCAGTCCAAGCACACACTGGGCTAGGGTAGTGAGCTCATCAGGCATGCTATCCTCGCCTTCTGACTTCCTCTTGGAAATAAAAAGGGTGGCCCTAATGAGAATTAATTAGGGTTGGGGGTGGAGAGGGGGATCCATCATGGTTTTGTTTGTGTTGTTTGTTTTCTGTAAACCCATGGAGGGGAAAAAAAAATCATATTACTTCTCTATGCAATATAGTAAACGCAATAAAAAATGAACACATGGTAATTAGCTTTTCCATTAAGTATACCAAGCATAGACAATAGCAATCGTGCAGTGCTGATTACAGACATTATCCTTGCCCGGACTTTTTTTTCCCACCATTCAATCAACACTGCTAAATAGAAACTTCAGTGTTCAATATTATAAGACACTAGCTGGCAGTTATACAAAGATGCTTTACACAATGTCATCTGGCTGCTTGCCTGATTCTCATATTACCTTCCTGTCTTGCCTTATACGCTAATACGCATGGCTGATTAGAAGAAAAATGCAGAAGCTGCTTCCTTCTCATCTTGCTTTTTTTCTCCAGCTTCATGCCTTGAGGGAAAAAAGGAATCACATTTGTTAATTTTGCCAGCAGTGCTTAACCTGGGAATGGAACAATTCTCTTTCAATTCCGCATTAGTTATAATTCATACACAAACACTGCCTTGCACCAGACTAATTGGGCAGTCTTTGATTCCACTCTGAGAGAAATGGTGATTACTGTTGTTGTACAGGAGTTCTCTGGTAACCTTGGTAAAGAGGGTCTCAGAGTTCAAAATAAACATTTTCCAGGGCTGTACAGTATCCAGGGGTCAGATGTCTGGAAACAAGATTTCAGGCTGAAAATCCCAGATGATCAAATGACTCTGGAAAATGTCTAGGAACTCCTTAAGTGACTGCTTTTGGGTGGATTTGCTGATAGCAGTAGATCCCTTTGGGAGTCACAGTAGAGTTTATGCCAGTTTCCTGAGGAAGATAATCCTTCTCATAGGAAGAATAATTTTCACACATTGAAAAAATGTGGAGTTTTGTATTCTTGTTTACATATTTCTGTTTAACTCTTTCTTATAGTAAAGGTATATCAAGGCAGATGTTGTAGAGCCAGGGTTCTCAGGCCAACCTTCATTTTTCCCTGGCTATTTTAGCCACGTTGAATTTGAAGTCTAGTCAGGTGTCCAGGATTTCCAGATGTCTAGACGCCACATCAGAGCAAATTCTATGTATCTGAAAAACTTGGGCTTGCATATGGACATGCTTTATAGCAGAACAATCAGTGCCTAGGATGTCTCAGACACATGTTCAGGTGCAAGTCACCTTCACAGTAAATATATCACAAGTCAAATAACTTCCCATTTCTTCAGTGAACCTTTCAGGAAAAGCATGGGGAAAATGTGGGACCTTAACATTAAAAATAGGAATTTTTTTACACTCTTAATTGATAGATCTCTACATAGGTAGAGATCAAAGTGTACAGGTTGAAATCTTCCCTTGCAACTTCGCAATTGCTCAGGAATCAGGCTGGCTTGTGAAAATGTGGGTCCTGAAGCAAATCACCTGAGCATAGACAGGGTAGCTGGCCTTGTGTCAGACAGGATCTCTTCTCTGAGGATTGGTCACTAAGTACTGCAATCAGTCAACCACCGAAAGAGTGAAAAATAATTTTCCATTTTATTCTATCATCGCCACAAATACACTTCAAAGCAGTCTAAGAATTTAGTTATGGACATTCAAATTAACACATGTACACAGAGGTACGCATATATATAATTTATATATAAATCTGTGTTATTATACATTAAAATGCGTGGGTGCTGCAGATTGGAGAAACCTTAGGCCACCTACAAACCTCTTCCCTTCCTAGCTTTGTGACTGCTATATCTGAGCTTATGCCAATGGTATGAGATACAGGCAAAGTACAGGACTAGAAACTAAGCACTAGGGGACTGAAGAGTCTCCTTGAAATATCTAGGTTTTTTTAAATATGTACCCACAAGGGTAAGTTTTCTGTGGCTAGAAGGTGAGTCCTTAGATTGCCAGGCACTACAGTGGAATTTCAGGTGCTTCTGAGCCTTGACTCAATGGCACAGAAAAGTTGGGCTGCGGACACCTCTGCTCATCTGCAGCGGCTCAGGGATCCTGAGCGGGAATTACTCAGGTTTGACTTGATACAAGAGATATGAAGTGCTGCAATTAGTCCTAATCAAAGGTATTGCCGGCAGCAGCTCACAGTCCACAGGATTGTACATCTCTAAAGAATATTTTGAATATTAGGAAACCTCCTTTACATATTTAAGATTAGCCCTCAGCTAAGCAGTTCTGTTTGGCAGAAACATGTTCCTTTGATAAATTCCCCACCCATCAATGTGTACATGAAATGCAGCTTCACTGCTGGTGCTCTTCACACGTCATGATTGGCCAAAAAAAAAGGCAAAATACAGGACAAATGCAGGCACTTAAAATTATATTTTAAACCCTATCCAAATCATACACCCTTTTTGTGGGTTTTTTTTTTTTGTTTGGTTTGGTTTGGTTTTTTTTGTTATCATATTTACTCTTCAGAGGGTGATGGAAAGCGCTGTCTGGTCAGCAGCATCTGGACTTGTTTCATCCCACCTGCCTCCTGCAGTGAGAAGAGGAACAGCTCAGTGCTTAAAGGAAGTTTTAAGGGATGTCAGTCTGCTGTGTCAGTCACCAAGGACTGTTTTTTTCTTAAGAAGACATTGAAAGTGTGCAGAGGAATGGAGAACTCATAAAAAATTAGGTTCACACTATGGTTATGAAATGTGTCTTTTTACTAGTCTGCTCTCGCTTCCCTCAGCCTCTGGCTCTTGCAAAGGCTGCAGCACTGATCGTGAGTTCAGTCTCGTCCTCCATGCAGGTCATTTCCAGAATTCGGAGAGTACTTTTTAAACACAAGGCCACTTAAATATATGACCTCTTAACCCAGAGTGTGAAAAGCTGTTGGTGTCACCTAAAAATGCTTCAGACCTCAAACCCAGCCTTCATCCCCCAAAGAAGACACGATCAAATACTCAGCTTTCATGTTTTCACATGAATGTATGAGTATTCCTGCAGAGGAAATATCTGATGTTACAGGGCTCTTCAATGCAGAAAAAAAGATCTAGGCCTGGTGAAAAGCTAATCTGATGAAAAGCTAAAGTGGCTTTTTTTTTTAAAGAGCAAAAACATAACAAACTATTAAGGAAATTAATCTATTATCCCACTATGTGTGTCTTCAAATTCAAGCTTGATACTTTTTAGCAAAAACAAGTTACTGGTCTCAGAGAAGAGGTAACCAGGTAATATTTTGTGATGCATTGAAATGATTATTTGTCTCCAGAAAGGCTGGATTCTGCTAATTCAGAATAAAAATGTATGTATGCATGTGTAGAGCACAAATAAATAAAACTACATGTTCACAGAGACCTGGTCCTTCAGCACAGGTCAGGACGATTTCCACAAGACACCTTGCACTATGCTCCTCTTGGGTTCTCCACCACCACCACTGCTCACATCTTCTTGCATGTGCCCACAAGGATAGAGAGCAAAACATCCCTCATACATCACCAAGCCTTCCAAAAATGCTTTAAATAAATGTGTTTTGAAAGGCAGCTGTCACTTCCCTCAAGTTCCACAGGCAGTTGAGCTCATGGCACCCTGTTCAGTATCGAGCTTTTGATGATGTTGAATAAGCAGTTTCCATTCCAGCTATCTGCCTGACTTACTGTGATTTAGATGTCTTGTAGGTACTTGCTTTGGACTCTTAGGGGTTAGTTCTTTCGTTTTAACTGGGGGGAAAAAAAAAAAGGCAAAAAAAAGGAAAAGGAAATTAAAGTTTCTCCTAACCAGATCTTTTTGTTACCTCAAACAATTTTTTAATTGGGCTTTCCTGTGCAAATGGTTGCTTCTTTATATTAGCTAATACTTAGAGCAAATTTCTTCAAAAAGCACTTTACATGTTCATCAGTGTTTACTCTGGTAATGTATTTTGAAGCTTCCTGCAGACTTTCATGGTGAAATATCCTGTTCTTGTACATCTTACAGTAATCTTATTAAGTGATTTGCACCTTTGATTTCTTAAGTCAACACATGTAATATGACATCAAATTACATCTGACCTTCTCTGTTCCCTCAAAACCACACTTCATCAGAGATATGTGTATTTTACAGTAGATATCTTTTACTTTAAAGTGTGGTCACAAGAAGCCAAAGGTTGCCAGCATTACCTATCTTATCTGCAGAGCAGCTGGTAAATGCATACCCAGATTGTTACGGTCATTTTTCTTCTCCCTGTTTTCAAGCTAAAATAACATTATAGCTTATAAACTGCAACCAAATAAGGCAGTGAACTCAGATAATGCTCAGGGGAGATGATAGAAAGCATATCTCAGCACAAATTAACCACAGTCATTTAAGATCTATAATAAAATCTGGCATTTTGCCATTTTGCCAGCTATTTAATAAAGGTTCATTTAAGCCACGATTGAGTTGGAGGTTTTTCTGTTGTTGTTTCAGAGAAATAAAAAATTACTTTAAATTCTTGATCTTATATTTTTGAAAGACACATCTCTGTGTTAAAAGAGGTATTTTTATACTGAGCTGGCATGGGTACTTTGTCCTGACAGACTGTTTTCACACTGCAAAGCAGATTCTTTTGGACAAAGTTTAGCACAAGACTTTAATGTATCAGGCCAGAGACAAAAACGCAGTGAGGTAATGCCATGGGATAACACTGAAATTTTAGTGAGAAGAAAAGCTAAGAGCTGGCAGCCTCAGTGTGTCAGGCTGGGGTTTTATGAGCATCTGGGCAGACTGAAGGGATGACCAGTGCCAGCAGGCAAAGCATCACCCTTTCTTTCTCCTGACACACACTGCTCCCGCTCCTGACACTGAACAGGGAAATGTGCACAAGGAGCTGTTTTTACACCTGTCATTTAAATAATTTTTGTCTTGTGCTGTCCCAGCTCTGCACACGGATACCTGACCCTTCTTTACCCTGGATCTAGCTTACGTTATACCAGAAAAGGAGCCATTCCCTATCCAGGATGAGCCAGAATCCACTCCAGCTTAGACACTTCATTTCGCTGTCCCAGCATGCTCTGAATGTAGGCAATTGGTGGGAAAAGGGACATAAGGACAGTAATTCCAGCTCTGTGCCAAGCAGGAACTTACTCACTGAGAAATGGAGTAAACACAGCATTTATAACAGGAAGATGCAGTGCTACAGCTGGTAACAATAAAAGAGGCTTTACTGTATGAAAAGATCAAGTTTTACATCTGTATCATCTAAATCAGGTTGGTTTAAATGCTAATGCCTTCAGTTCTGCAACACATTTTCCCCTTAGTTTAATATTGCCTTGGTAGTGTGACCTTCAGCTTTTTTCACAAAACCCCTTTCTCCAGTAATTTGGTGAGAGAAAATTAAGAATAAAGCTCCTGTGTAGGAGGACTATTGGTATGAATAAGCTTTTTCAGAATGTTGTACTGAATTTTTCCCAATTTGCATGAATTTCTCAGTGTGTTTTCTATATAGGTCCAGAGCTTTGTGTGTATTTTAATTACATCTCAGGATATAGAGTGCTGGCTCTTGTTGCTAATGTTGTCAGGGCCATAAAGTTGATGGTAGGCAACAAAAGACTAAAGGAAATTTACCACAATTTTGTTCTTTTCTAATTTATATATAACTCACTTTGTTTCATGCTCTTTCATTAAAGGTCTTTCTTTACCAGCAGGGCTTATAAATCTGATGGCCTGAAAACCTAAAAGAATTAAACAAATATGCTAAATTATTCATATGAGGAATAGGTTTTATTTTATTTAACAGCTTTCCCTCTCAGATAGCTTATTTCTAAGAATAGTTTTTTTGTATAATTGAAATAGTCCAAAGAAAGGAATAGTGAATTTCACAGTTGCTTTTATTTTGTTATTCCTATTCTTTTTCCAACTAACCTACTTGGATTCTCTCCTCATTTATTTATTATCTTTTATTTTCTGTATCTCTGCCTTTGGGTTCAGGTGTTGCATTTACCCTGTGTGGTACCTAACAGATCAGAGGACTGACCTAGTGAGTTATGCCTTGTAATTTAAATCACAGACTTGTGGAATCATCAAATCATGTAGGTTGGAAAGGGCCTTTAAGGTCATTGAGTCCAAGCACTAACTCAACACTGCCAAGTTCTCCACTAAGCCATGTCCTTTAGAGCTACATCTGCATGGCTTTTAAATACCTCCAGGGATAGTGATTCCCCCATTTCCCTGGGAAGCCTGTTCCAATGCTTCACAGCCATCCCATGGAAAAAATTCCTAATATAAACCTATCCAATCTAAACCTGCCCTGGAGCAATTTGAGGTCATTTCCCTTTGTCCTATCACTGGCTGCCTGGGAGAAGAGATCAACCCCCACCTGACTACAAACTCCTCTCAGATCATTGAAGAGAGTGATAGGAGCCTCCCTGAACCTCCTTTTCTCCAGGCTAAGCACCCCCAGCTCCCCCAGCTGCTCCTCATAAGACTTGATCTCCAGACCCTTCACTAGCTCTGTTAGGATTCTCTGTATCTGGTCCAGCCCCTCAATGTCTTTCCTGAACTGGGGGCCCAGGACTGGACACAGCTCTCGAGATGTGGCCACACCAGTGCTGAGTACAGGGGAACAATCACTTCCCTAGTCCTGTTTCTGCATGATGGTGAGTATGATCCTGAAAGGAATACATTTTCAACGCTATCACCACTAGAAGCTGCCTGTGATGATTATTCAGCTCCTTGTTGTCAGCCTCTGAAATACCCTTTGACACAACTTAATTCAGGAGCAACCTTTGGTTCATCTTCAGAACTCAAAACTGAGCAAATTGCAATGAATATCAGAACAAATATTGAGACAAAACCTTGAATTTAATAGTTTCAGCCACCTTTCTAGGCTGAAGTGCAGTCGTTTTGCTTATTGCTGCTTTTATTAAGGAACAAATGTTCTTTGGCAATTATATCAATCTGATAGATTATTTTTTTCAGTTGTTGTATAATGTATTCATGAGTAACGATTTTCATTACCCTGGTCATGACTCCACTGAGACGTTAACCGACATTTTTCCCTGAAGAGTATAATTTGGTAAGCAAGCAACTGTTAGTATGTGAACTAGAGGAAATGTAGTTGAGAGAACAGAAGCTGCTGTATGGCTGGCAGCTATAGATGTACCTTTGAAAGTGAATTTGCAGTTGAACTAGATAATCCATGCAGTTTTCTCTTGCCCCAGGCCCAGTATTTCATCCAAATCATGGTTGCTTACTCAGCACTTGCAATAGAGCACGTGTGTATGTGGGATTTCAGCAGAAATGCGCTCAGCCAGAAGTGTCAAAATGGATTTAGGCTAAGGCAAATAAAAGTTTATCATTTTGGCCTTTAATATGGCAGGGAAGTAAAAAAGTGTCAGAATACGTGTCACGTAAATATTTGTGTGAAGCTGACTAATTGCAGATGAACTGAGCACAGGAGCTGAATTGAGCCATGACTTAGTTAAAGACAAAGTTGGCCAAAGGCTGCTAATGTTATTATCCCTAGCTGCAGTTACCATCCATAGGGAAAAATGACCTTGCGAGTGAGGAAGCAATCAGGGATTGAGTCTGGTTTCAGTTCCATGTTCCGCCACAGGAGCTGCATATGACAGGATTAGATGATAATATCCTGCCTCAGTAGGGCAGGTGATTTTTCTGAAAGAAACAGGAAATAAACAGGCACTGAATAGCAACTCAGTGTAAGCAGGGCTGATTGTGTGTTAATGAGGTGCTGGAATAGTTATTCAGGATATGCAAAACTAGACCTGGCCCCAGATGAACCTGCATAAATGAAAAGCATTAACAGTGGTATTAAAAACAAGCCCTTCAGCTCTCTACATGCTTCAGGTCTTCATTTGCAAAATAAGACGAATATACTGCTCTGAAGAATAATTATGTCTTCTGTTTTGTTGATGTGAATGCTTTGGTAAGAGTGTCTTTTGGAGTTGTATGGTAGCGCAGGAGTCCTGATTTCAGCTGGGAGATCCAAACACTTGCTGCTGAAGGAAGGGAAAGGAAAAGGAAAGGAAAAGGAAAGGAAATTATGACCTCCAGACAGTTCTTCACCCAGCACAATGTGAACCTGCTCATCCCACAGCCATCAAATTGGTTAAACAGGATTTTCCCTTTGTAAGCCCATGCTGACTGTGCCTGATGACTACAAAGTTCTTTAAAGCCTTCTAATAATTCCCAGTGTGATCTTTTACGTAATTTGTCCAAGAACTGAGATTAAACTAGCAATTCTGTTGTTTCCTGGGTCTTCCTTTATCCCTGTAAATTGGGATACCAGTGGGGATGTCCCAAAACTCCCAAAATCTTTGATAGATAATTGAGAGGCATCCTGCCATCACAGGCACTTACTCTTTCAGTATTCTGGGATGAATCCCACTAGGCCTCACAGACTTGTGAATTTTCAACTCATACAGCTGGTCCTCGGAGCTATCATATCACACACTAACATTTCAGTATGATATAGGTTCCCTTCTTCTCATCTCTTATTTTTCTCAATCTCTCTCCACCTTCATCTCCTGGTGCAATATAACAACACTTTTTATAAAATTCATAAACTGAGGGGTAAAGAATTTTGACTTCTTCGCACTTAGCACCCGGGACCACCAAAAGACTTATGAAAATAGAATTGCCAGTGATAAAGCTGCAATCCACAGTGAAAGTACTTGAAACCACAGGACAAAGACCTTTATCTAGAATTTATCTAGAATTTCTAGCCTTGCTAGAACTGGGAGCTTCAGATGATTCAGTTAATATTGCAGGAAACAACACCTTGGGGACATAATTCTTCAGTTCCCCCGTCCCTCAGTCCTTGACCATAAATTGTGAAATCTCCAATTGAAGTCACACTGTTTCTTCTGCCCACAGAGTCTGTACTGCTTAAAACTTCTATTTAACTTGAATCTGAGTTCTAGACTTCTAGCATTCTTTTCTTTTTGGTTTTTTGGGTTTTTTAGAGGACAAAATCAGACCCACCTTTTCTTACAGGCAATATTCTAAAGCTTCAGGATATTTATGATAATTCCTATAATTTTATCTGAAAGTTATCAGAATTGTTAGCAAACTTACAGAACTCTTAACTTCACACCTAATGATAAATAAATATATTTTGTCTGTAGAATAATGAAAGTTTCTCTCTACACTTTGTCCATTAAAATTTGAACGAACACCCCTTGGTATGTTGTAAGCACTTTTACCTGCAGAATAAAAACATTTCCTTTGATTAAAGCTTGGACATCTTACAGATCATTGATTTATAGGAAAAAAGTGTGACAAGACTTTCAAGGAGGGAGTGGATATTGAATGGAACTCAGATTTTGCAAAACTCTCACATTTTTCTTTTTTAATAAGGACAAGTTTCCTGATGAAAGATGGAAAATAAATCAATCAATGATTTTAAAGAAATTTTCTTTCACTCACTGTGATGTGTGACTTTAAATAAATACAAGTTTGTTTAACTCTCACTAATTCTCCTGCTAAATTCAATATCCTTGCATGCTGAACACAAGGTTTTTGTATAAACCAATCATTTCACAGCTCCTGAGACATTCCCCTTTGCACCTGATCATCTTTTCCCCCACCTTTTTCCTACTAAATCTCCATGTACATTTGGGTTGGCTGTCTCAGAAACACTTCACAGTTTTCTGAGGCCCAGCCTTTGTTTGCCCTGAAATCTTTTAAACTGACTCACAGGTGAGGACTCAGTAGGCCACGAGTGTTATACTGACCTACTGACAGCAACAGAAGGTGCTAATTTTTCATCTTTTTGAATAGCTAGTCTTTATTCAACTGCTGGAAGAGAGGCTGATGTTTTTTGCTGGTTCTACAAAAGGGTCCTCTTGAGAGTTCAGGGCACTTTATTTCTCAGTTGAATTGTGTATGGCCCTTTTATACTTTTTTGCAACCAACTGACTTATATGTATTTCATTACTACATGCACAAGAATTCTGTAAAAATCATCTAGAGATTCATTGCATTTAAACCCAGAAAGGACCATTAGATTGTCTAGTCTTTATATCACAGGCCAATTATACATCACTTTTAGATAGAGCCTAAAGGCTTCTTTCTGACAAAAGCAGAGCTCCTACAAAGGTATCAAATCTTGATGAACATAGTAAGCAAGGGAAAATAATCCACCTCTCCTGAGAATTATCTGCTGTAATGGAAATCACTACTAAAAAACTGCACTGTTTTTCAGATTAATTTGCCTGCATTCTGCTTCCAGACATCGATTCTAGAGAAGCCCTTTAGAAATCCTTTTTTTTCTCTCATTAAGTTATTTATACAGTCCTGAAGCCTGTGTCTGATAGACCAGCTGAGTTTGTTGGGTTTTTCTTTGTGATGCATTTCTGCTGCTTTTCTCACATCTTTCTATGTCTCCAATTCCTCAACATTTTTTTTTTTTTAAATTAAGGTGCAGAAAAAAACATGCTATTCCAGCATTAATCCTATTCTAGCTCACGGAAGTTAAAATAATTTCATCATTTCTTATCAGTGATCTCCACTGTTAACATCCTCAGGTGGCAATTCCTGGCATATTTTGAAAACGGTTTTGGAATCAGGACTTTATAACCCTTAAACCCACTCAAGAATCCCATTTAGTGACATTTGCCTCTGTATATTAATTCCTTGAAGTCTATTATTTAATTCTATTTCACTTATTCAATACTGATATTAAAAGAAGCCATTTTTAAAATAATGGTCAAATGCAGTGCTGTCATAGTCTATCCATCTATCTTGATAAACCAAGTTTGAATTAAAAATAATTTTAAAAAATACATGGGTTTGTTTCAAGTGACCTCTTTGCTCTAAAATCATATTCTTTTTTTTTCTACATATTTTATCACATTTCTTTTCAGATTTAATCTCTCATCAGATTTTCTGTCTTTCTACCTTGTTCTGTTGGCAGGGTGGCAGGTTAGCCAATCTCTGTGTATTCTATGCGATCCCTAGATCGGATTTTTTTTTTTGTTTTGATTGTTTGTTTGTTTTTTAGTATTGTCATAAATTTAGTTAATTTACTCTTTTACGTGAGTTTCTGTGGTATATTTCTAGACATCTCTTTTGGAGAACTTTGAAAAGTTCTCTTATTTTTTATACATGTATCTTTAATAGACACCATCATCTTCCTTAGCCACAAATAAACTGGGCAGTAATTCCCAGCACTACTGCAGTGAGGTACCTCTTGCTCCTTCTTTCCAAATTCTCTAGAGCCAGTTTGCCTTTAGTAGTCGGGAGAAGTGTCAAATACTATGTAGACCACCTGCCCATTTTGCCAAAATACTCTTCCCATGGTTCTTTCTGTTGCTGAACTTACTGGAGAAATAGGCAGAGTGAGGTGGTTCATCCTGCTGCCAGTAGAGAATGCAAGGGTCTTATGTTTATTGACAGAAAATATATTTTATCAAACATTGACTTTCTTGATTTGGAAAAGAAAAATCACACACCATGTGACTGGATGTATAAACTCAGACTTGTGTTTCCCACATCCCTCTGAGTTTTCTGTCCCTCAGTCAGCTGTCCTTGGACTCACAAGGGATCAAAGCTATTGGGAGGGTATAAATAAGCGTATGCACTGCAGCTGCAACTCTGCCAGGTTTACTACAGGTGGAACCATCTAGAATGCTGTTAGAGAGAGAGCTGAGATATGCCATACAGGAAGAGACAAGGAATTTTGGCTTGTTTTGCCTTGGCAAAAGACAGTCTGGAATTAAATTTAATAATATGGAGTTTAATAAATGTATCATGGGATATGGGCCAGTATGTCTGAAGTAGAAAAGCTGGTTAAAGCAGCAATGTTGACACCAGAATAAATGTATCTGTACTGGCTAGAAATGGATGTAGGCTCAAGTCCCTGATGTGACGTGGCGCACTGCAGCATCCTGGCCCTGGACCTCATCCTCAGCATTTCTTTACACTGCTGTGTCCCACGTTTTCATGGTTCTGCATAAATACTTTTTGAGAGTTATGCCAGTCTACACCAATGTCTGTTGTCCTTGAAAAATTGCCCCAGCAGCAAAGCAAGGACCACTGTTTGCCACTATGTTTGTCAGATGACATAAAATGCATTTGGGCAGAAGATAATTTCTGAACAAAAATATCAAGAGCACACAGTAACCTGTCTGAGCACTTATGCAATGCAAATAAGGATTTCATTGGGAAGGGAATCAGGATTGCTTTTCATATTATTTCCTTTTGTTTGCTTGTGTTTTTTTATTAAACTAAAAATATTTTTCCTCTCATTTGAATAATCATGATTACTGCAGTACCACCTGTGACAGCTGTAACCATTTCTTAATAACAAAATAGAGAGAAGGTAATAACAATGTCAAATGGCTGCTGCAAGTATAAAGAAAAATTAAAGAGAATTCTTTTATGCTAGATGAGTGTGAACAAATGAGTATTTCTTTTTCAATATATGTTTTAGAAGTGACCTTTCTTCCTCTAAAGTTGTACCTTTGCTCTTTTTGTCCCAGAAGGCAATATCAAAAAAGAGTAATTAAAAAAAAATCAAACCATCTTACAAGCCAGCCTCTCTTGCTAAACTCCTGCTAAAGCAAGGTTAAAACCTCTACATACCAAAAGGAAGAGAATATGTAACTGCTTTTTGTCATCTATAAAAAACCCTAGATTTTCAAAAGCTGTTTAGCGTGGATGGGAAAAGGAAAGAAGAAAATTTGAAAAATATTTGCAAGCAGATTTTGACTTTTTGTAATATATATGTCATTCTTAATCAGGTATTGGTTAGCTTTCTACTGTAACTTTTGGACTATACCTCACTTAGAAGCTGTTAGCTGCAAGTATTAGAGATCTGAGGACTTGATGAGAAACAAACCCCATGTTGTGAATAAGAGGAGCAGAGTCCTTAACATCAAAACCACTCCAAACAATGACTGTTATTTCTACTTTTCATAAAACACCATGTTTCCAAGATGTGAATATCCCAACATGTCAGACATTTTAGTTTTTATACCTCCCAAAGGTAGTCACATCATCGTGACTTTTAATTTAGTGACAATGGCCTTAATTGCATCAGAGTATCAGCTAGAAAATTAAGTTACCACAAAGTATGTCAACACAGTGGGAAGGATCCTGTTTGCAGAGTGCATCCAGCACTGCTTTGTTCTTGGGTTCAGCCTCCAATCTGAATTCACAGACCCCTGTTTCCAGTTGAAAAGGCTATGGAGCTCCATAAAAGCAAATTGAATACTCACTATCTGTCCCAGGCACCAAAGATTTCTGGGCTCTATGGATATGTTCTGTCAGGGGAACACAGAAATGAAGCCTAGAAAGCCTACCAAACTACAGTGCAGCTCTCTAGAGGAGTGCTTACAAATTTATCCTACATACTGACATTTCTTTTGGCCGTTAAGACTTTTTTCAGTCAGTTAAGTGACGCAGCTATTCGCAGATTTGGAGACCAGAAGGTATTTTCTTGTTTATTTGGCTGACAGCTACAATGTTGATGAGGTGTGAGGGTATAGCTCAGAGGCTGTACCTTCCAGGTGACTTCTGGCTGTAACACATCATTCAGAGGGACATCTAGTCTTTTGAAAGAGCTCAAATGGGGGCAGTCCATCTACCAAAGACCAGTCTTTGGTTCAAATACATAGACAAAATACCTACAGTACACGCTACTTCTTCCCTGCAGAGAGCCTGACAAAAACAATGAACCATAGGTGATGTGTCATTCACGTTGGTTAATATGAAGGTAAGGCTGCTGGGCACTGAGAAGTCTTCTGGACAGAGACACAGAAAGCTCCAGTAGAAAAACAGAGAAGGAAAATACATTAGTGCTCACACAGCAGCAGAATCATGGGGTTAAGCTTTCCACTGTGTGTGCATCTGCCAGATTTACATTGGGCACCTGTGTACAGTGAGACCCTGAGCTGTGCAGAGACAGTCTGAGGGTGGCATGAGATTTAGCAACAAGGTGGGGTTGAAATATACCACTGCTGTCAAAGGATTCTACCTTCCTTATAACTTCTGACCTGTCCAATACCCACAATTTTTGCTTTTTTCCTCTCCTGAGACAATGCATGCTGGCACCCAGTGCTCTGTCATTCCTATCTCAATAGGCAGTATAATTATCAGACTTTTCCTCCCCAATATATAGGGTTACCTTCATGTATTAGAAAGTTGTTCTCCTGTTCAAACATAAATGGGTGGAATATTGAACACTGTAGCATAAGACACTAAAGTTGCTAATATATTTTCCATTTTCACCCGTTCTCCCTGTCTTCCTAAATCTTACATTCAGCAACTTGCAGGTAGCAGAATTTAATTACTGAAACACATCAATCACTGGTTTTAGGTCCATTGTGAAAAGCAAATTAGATTTCCTTGTGTAATACAAAGGCCTTTCCTTTGTTTTGCAATAGAAATGACATAGCACAGGCATGAAAAGCACAGATAGGAAAAAGACAAAAGGGAGGAATTGGACTGTGAACATAAAGGACATATTTATACTGATGGACACAACACCTCTGGAATAAGAACTGTCTTGGTCTGATACATAAGGGCACATTAATACACAGGTCAATAGGAGTTAAATGCAGTTTAGAAACTGCATTATTGTAAAAAAAAAAAATTAAAAAGGAATCACAGAATCATTGAATCATTTAGGGTAGAAAATAGACCCTTAATGTCATCAAGTCAAATCCAACCATTAGCCTAGCACTTCCAAGTCCACCAGACCTGAAGAATCCTCGCTCTGTTAGGTTATTGCTTCTCAATGAATATAAGAATAGCCAAACTGGTGAGCACCAGGGCTGACAGGAGACAGGACATGAGGTTAGGTTATTGCTTCTCAATGAATATAAGAATAGCCAAACTGGTGAGCACCAGGGCTGACAGGAGACAGGATTTGAGGTTACAGCTGCCCTAAGGGGCTTGACCAGGGAGCACTAAGCAAACAGCAAGACAAGAGTACAGCCTCCATGACACTTTCCCAGTCACCACCAGTCAGCCCAGGGACCCCCTGGGCTGTCTGGCTACTGTGTATTGTGTATTCCCCAATGTATTTCTCTTCCATTAACCTGTCCAGTCTGTCCTAGTTCACCCCTAAACCTTTGGTATTCACTGCATCCTTGGGCAGGCAGTATCACTGACACATCACCTGCTGCATGAAGAATAACCTACTTCTCCTTGTTTTGAAGCTTGTTCCCACTATCTTACTTTGATGATCCCTAGTACTTATAGTGGAACAGACAGTGAACCATCAACTCCCATCCATCCTCTCCACCTCACTCCTGATTTTATAGCCTTCTAGTATGTCCCCTGTAATTTGTCTCTTTTCCAGAAAGAAGAATCTTAGCTTACTTAGCTATTCCTTCCACAGCACACGTCCCATATATTGATAGCCCTTGACAATCAAGGACAATTGAACCTTTTTCCAGATATTCTTTCTGAGATGAAAAGAACAGAACAGTATAAAGACACAGACATGCCATGCATTTATATAAAGGCATAATGAATTCTGTTTTGTTCTCTATTGCTTTACCAATAGTTCCTAACATTTGCAGTTTTGTTGTTGTTGTTGTTGTTCAGTGCTGAGCACTGGGCTGTCATTTTCATGGAATTATCAATTGTTTCCCCAAAATCTCTCTCAAAACTGGTAAAGGTTAGGTCAGAACCCCTCATTTTACAAATGAAATTTGGGTGGTGGCTTTCCTACATGCATCACTTTATTTTGACATGCGTTTAATTTCGCCGTCAGTCCAGGCTGTGCAAAGCCACATTTTCATTCCGAGCTGCCTTTTCGGTTATGTTCCATCCTTAACAATGCTTCAATGGCTGCCAGGAGCACAATGCACCAGAGCCTGCACATGGAAGCTGGTGTCTCCAATCTTCCACCCAACAGGGCACCTCCAAACTGAGGTGCCTTACTGAAACATCAGTGGGAGCAAAGGTGAAACATGCAGTCCCAGGAAAAATTTTAGACAGGGAATTACAAGAATGAAGCTGAAAGAACTTTCTGTCTGTCGGTAACTAATAATGCACCTGTTTTGGGGAATCTAAAATTGTAACTTGATCAGTTGTTTTATAAAGAAGGTGAAATTCAGCATGTGTATGTGCATGTAGAAGTCTTGTCTAGAGTCTGGAAATCAAAAAGAGGGGGAAAAAAAATTAAAGGTTTTCAGCAAAGTTTTCTCTGGTCATATCTAGCCCATGCCACAGCTTCCCTTGTAAAACTTGAGAGTGTCTTTTATTGAGATTAGAGGAAGTGTTTATCACACAATTCTAAATTGAGATTTTTTTTCAGCTACAATAAAGAAAGCCTATAAGGTGTCTAAGGAATACACAGAACAGAGAACCTGAACTTGTTTAGTTGGCATTTAGTGAACAGACGTTGTCATATACAATTTTATAAGTTTGTGCAAACTTACAGCAATTTGGATCACACAGACCTATTCTGTTTGAAAGCATGATCTAGTTTCTGGTCCTAATTTTAAGCGTTGCATGCAAGGATATTACCTGTTGTTCTGCCTCCTTTTCCTTTCTTTTTCTTTTCTTTTCTCTCTTTTCTTTTCTTTTCTTTTCTTTTCTTTTCTTTTCTTTTCTTTTCTTTTCTTTTCTTTTCTTTTCTTTTCTTTTCTTTCCTTTCCTTTCCTTTCCTTTTCTTTTCTCTTTTCTTTTCTTTTCTTTTCTTTTCTTTTCTTTTCTTTTCTTTTCTTTTCTTTTCTTTTCTTTTCTTTTCTTTTCTTTTCTTTTCTTTTCTTTTCTTTTCTTTTCTTTTCTTTTCTTTTCTTTTCTTTTCTTTTCTTTTCTTTTCTCTTCCCCCCTCCCCATTTCTCATGAACATTGAATGTCTCACCCAAAGGACCTGGGAAGGGTATGTTGGAGGTGTATTTCCCACTGTGGTATGCATACTAATTTTCCCTACATTTTGGCTCCAGATAAAGTACTTCCACTATAAAATTCCACCAGACAGATTTGTGACAGAGTTTAAATGTGACAGCTCAGGCAAAGAGAAATACTTTGCAACAACTGTTGCAAAACAATTTTTTTTACCCAGCATGGCTGTCTTAGCCAAATTCCACTGGGCCTTTCTAAACACTTTCCTCCCTCTGTCCTGTCCCCCACATACATCAGAGAGTCACTTAACATTTCATTTGTCCTGAGTTATTGTAGTGCCAGTGCCTGCTGTTACTGTTACCGCATTTCATCTTTTTTAGCAGCTTTGCTCAACTCTCTTATATTAGCACAAGTAACATTTTCAAAGTGCTCAGGGATCCATCTGCTTAGCACAGTAGACATTCAGGATCATTACCATCAATAATAATTAAGAACTTTCTGATTCCTTCCAGAAATACTTATATTTATTTTGCCTAGAGCCCATCTTCAGAAAATAAGATGCCACCATTTGTAACAATACATCATGAATTTGTTCTTCCATCAGGGAAAAAGTGAAGGAGTGTGGGAAGCCATCCCAGGAGCTCCCCAAATACAAATGGTGGCAGGGCAGGGCTTTGCCAGCTGCAGCCCATCCCAGCAGCTCAGCAGGGACAGGGCAGCTGGCAGTGGCCATGGGAACCCCCAGCCCAGGGATCAGGCACGGCCCTGGGCTTGAGGGCTGCATGGGACATTGGTTGGGGGCCAGCTGAGCTAAAATGTGGTCCTGGGCCATGACCAGGGCTGGAAACCCCTCAGGAGGGTCTGGCAGGAGCAGTCCATCACATTAGTGCCCTCGAGCCATGGCAATGTGCCCTTGGGTGAACTCCAGCCACATTCATCCTTCGCTGTCTTCATCCTCCATCCCCCCAGCTCCTTTAAAACTCCTGGGAACTGGTACCAACAGGTTGCAGCATATTAATATACCTCCCAGAGCATTGGTAGGCCAGGCTGTAACTGGTGCATGACTGAGTGTTTCAGAGTCCTGGCTGCGTGTTCTGATATTAACTGTGTTTGTCATGCTACGTAAGGGCCGTGATCAGCAACTGGCCTCAGGCAAAGGGAAAGTAATCAGTCTTCTGGAGAACTTTTCCAGTGGCTGCCAAGAATTTTCTGCATGAGGAAGCCTATTAACGAGCATCATGTGAGAGAGTGTTTACAGAAAGTCAGAAAATGCTGACCCAGGATGAGGAAAATGTCTCCTCTGCGTAGTTTCACAGCTGAATAGCCCTCTGATATTTCATTGAAGGGATTTATAGATAAGAGTTACAAAATAACAGTACAAAAATGTTTTTAAAACATGTTTATACTAACAACAGCCAGGTCCTGTATGTCAATATTTGAGCGGAGATTACATTGCAAGGGACAAAAGAATGTTCCCGGGGTGTAATATCTGTGCAAAGTAGGGTCTCAAAGGTCAGGTGGAACATCTGACCCCCAAAGCTCCTTACTCACTGCCTCACCTTGTGACTGAGCCTGAGCAATGGCAAGCCTGCAAAAGCCTCATGCACAAGTTAACTTGATGTGCTCCTAAAGGAATCTCAAAACCTCCAGTCATGTAATGAAAATAAACTACACCATTATGAACGGTAGATATTATTTTTTACACAGAAGGAAAAGGTCATTTTAAAGTTTCTTTCCAGCAGCTTTATCAGAGAGGTGAATATTCACAAAAACTATGTCTTTTAATTCTGTTTCAATTTTGTTTTATTAGTCTGTAAATCAATGTTCAGAGCTGAAACATGGGATGCAAGCATTTACAATGACGAAGTCATTTCTCTGACAAAATATATATCAGAGAATTTTTCTCAAACCAAATAGTCACTAATGATATCAGTTCAACTATTTTCTTGTGCTTGCCTCTAGATTTGCATATGACTGAAGCATGGCAGGTGATTTCGAGCTGGCTGCCCTAAGCCTGTCACCAGGGGTTTACAAAACCTGTGGTGGAGCAGTGACAATGATCTGTCCTATCATACTGATATGACACCTGTGTCACCCCTCTCTTGTCACTGAGCTGGGGCAGGCACAGGCTTCCTGCCCTGTCTACTGCTATTTTGTGCACGGCTGCTGAGAATTCTTTTATTAGCTTTATTTAAACACAGAGTGAAAAAAAAGAGGAACCAAACCCATCGGGACAGAAGAGATTAGTCCAACTTGTTGCCACATGACATGCCTGAAGTTAATACTCAGCATTGCTGCTTTGAAATACTGACATTTCCATTAAAAAAGCTGGTAATCGAATCACCCTGAACCAAACTGTCTGCCTTTGTAACTGAGATTCTATCTACAATGGCATTTAACATAAACTGTAAACACAGAAAATGAATTTTTCTTTTATGTATTACCTTGTGCTCTAAGCAGATAAATTTCAAAAGGTTGTATGTTTTATCTCTCTTTCAAACTTCTCACCTTGTGTCTGTCTGCGCCTATGGAGACTGACGCACTTGGTGCGTGCCCTATGTACCCATGGAGTGGTGATATTGTAAAAGAAGTTTCAGAGTGATTTAATCTGCATTCTTTACCACTCCAGGTGAGCTCTGCCAACTAGTTTTGCCTGCATGATCTCCTAACATACCCAGTTTTCATTCTGAAAAATCAGGAAGGGGGAAAGAAAAAAAAAACCTGACAAATGTTCCTGCTTTTCTCAAAAATGATGAATCTGAAATTTTATCCAAAAACTATACTGGACTGAATTTTGTTTGGGTTTTGTTCTTTGATTTAGGTAAAAAAAAAAAAATAGCAAATTCAATCCTTTATGGCAAGAGGAACAAACTAAATAATAAAACTGCACAGAACTGTGTTTTCATTACCTTTCTTATGCATCTACTGATGGAAAACAGTATGAATTACTTATACCCCACACTGGCCCTGCAGACAGTGAGCATTGTTTTGGTAGGCAAGCAGCCACACACTCCCCCAGCTCCTCCCAGAGCTGTGAGAGCAGAGATGACACAGTCAGCGCCTCATGGGAACATTCCCAGCGGAGGATGAATCCTTCACGACCTCCTGAAGAAAGGTGTTCACCAAACAACAAGGTGCCCCTGCTCTGCTGGGGACAAAGCTCTCTGTATCTTCTCCTGCTGTCACTATTTCTCTTTCTTCCAAAGGGATGGCAGAAGAGGACAGGGTCAGTGGCCATCATATCTGAAAAGATCTCTGAGGTTTTAGTGCAGAAGCAGCCTAATGAGCAAGGCTAAGGTCCTTCCCAGGTAAGGCTCGGTTGGCTAGAGCATGAGGCCAGCAATGCCAAGGTCAGGGGCTTGATCCCAGTGTGGGCAGCTCTCTCAAGAGCTGGATTCAATGATCCTTGTGGGTCCCTTCCAACTCAGAATATTCTGTGGTTCTGTGAGCCTTGACCAAATTCTGAGCAGCTAATGAGATTTTAAAGGTGTTAAAGCTCTGCTGAAGAAGCACAGTGAGCACAGAGGTGAAACTTAAGGACAGATGCTGTGAGAGTGATAGAAACTCACAGGCTCCAAGGCTCAGTGCAGTATTCTCTCTGCTTTGGAACTACGCTGAGCACTGTAAAAGAGACTTCCTACAACTATTTGTCACAATCTTGGCAAGACACAGCTGAAGGAAATGCACAAGAATCTGACTGACCTTTGCAGCTAAGACAACACAAATGCATGCAATGCAATTACCTTGCGTTATAGCGATGAAAAAAATTTAATTTCAGCTCTGGACCCAGACGACAAGTGTTCCAATACCTTATTTTTTTCCCCGTAATGATGTCTGAGGAAAGTTCTGAGTCATCCAGACAGGAAAGAGATTAATAATATCCACTTTGAACTCTAGACATAGATGAGAGCTTTCCAACATGATGTTGGGAGGCAAAAATGTTTGCTTCCTATAAAAGGCGGGTGGTATTTTGTGAGAAAAATTAGAATGCAGGGTACAGAAAAGCATCCCAAACCTACCACACTTCTCAGTTATATCTTCCAGAGCAACTGGTTTCAGTCACTGTCAGAATATCAGAATAATAAATCCTCAGCTTGATTCAGTGTGGCACCTCTCCTACATTTGAGACACCCTGCAGGGCAGGCAGATTCATGTGAATGTTGGTAATGGTTAGCAATCTTTTGCTCTGTACATACTGTCACAGGGGCTTGAAAGAGAACCACAAAGCAGAACACTGAGGGACTTGTTGGCCAATATGAGCAATTCTGCAGGCAGCTTTGGTGTGTACCTCTCCTACGGATCAAGAGCACTGCACACATTGTGCAGCATGCATGGCTTTGAGATGAGAGTTGCACGGCCCTTTCGATACTTAGTTTCCTCCTGATTCTTAGAATCAAGAAAAAATTCAGAAAAGTTGGATTGATATAATTGCTAGAGCACAGGGCAAACCAAGTTTGCCCAAGGTCAGTTCCCACAGCCTGACTGGCTTCCAGTGAGCACCAGACAGTTACCAGTGAAACAGCTGAATGTGTTCTATTTTTTAAAGGACTGAAGACAGGATTTTCAGCAGAGAGAGATCAATTTGCCAGCGGGAACAACTTTTGCAGCATCCCAGATTACTTTGAGCTCTTGTATGTGTGCAGAATTTATGAAAATGTGCAACAAGCATTTTCTGAAAGGCTTGGATTTCCAAATGCAGGAGTAGCAAGTCTGAGGATAGCACAGGTCCAACAAACCATTGACATAAAAGATTAAGATGTTTGTGCTATTCAAAAGGAAAGGAAAAGCAAAGAAGGCTTACTCCATTAGAATTTCTAGAACACTTCTGTAAGACATGCCCAACTGAATGCCAAAACAGAAATGCCAAATGATCTCATGTTTCTCATGATTCTCTCCATTTAGGATCAGAAAATCAAACTTGACCTGTGGAAGGGAGGCTAATGAGCCTCCCAGGGTGAAAGGGATACCCAGCATTGGGGCTGAGCCTGAGCTTTGTGGCTGTGGTACACCTTTCACCTCCAAGGAAAAGAAAGGATTTGAGCAAAAAGAGAGGTTACCAGAAAACCTGCATCTGGAAGCTCTCAGTCCCTTAATCAGCCTAATCCCTGCAGGATCAGGGAGAGCAGTCAGTCTTCAGCACATGCTCACTGCCTGATCCGGGGCTGTCCCGGTAATTCCTGCCCATTAGCACTCACAAACCCCACCGAGGTTTGATCTGCCTCATTTGGGTAAGTGCTAAGGGCTGCCCCTTGGTCACATCATCTGTTACTCCAGTACACACTGCCATCTCAAGCTTTATTTGAGATATTTAGGGGTGGCTGCAATCTCTATATGACTCACTGATTATATGAATGCATCAGTCTACCCTGTATGGTCTGTGGGTTAAACTGATCCAATTCAAATTACATTTGAACAGATTCAAATGCACAACTCTTGGCTCCAGCACAAATGAATAAAATTGAAATAATGCCTACCATAAAGGAGCTGCTCTTGTCAGATTCTTTAAAAAGGCCATGCTTGATGCTGGTTTCACCTCAAATGTCACACCAAGAAGCATCTAAAGGGAATTCAATTTTTAAAAGTCCTCTGAGTTTTGAATGTATTGAAATACAGTGGACTTACACCACCACAGTCCAGAAACAAGTAATGGCCTGAATTTTCTGTACCGTCTTGAAGAATTTGAAATCTCCATTAATTCAGCAAGTCAGGCAAGGAGCATTTTAAACTATCCAGTCAGAAATGCCTCCAAGAAAGGCAGTGCTGGGGTCTGCATGACCAGGACGGCAATAAGCTGGAGATGCAGCATGACCAGGTGACTGCAGTGCTAGAGCAGAAGGAAAAATTACCCCCCATTCCACCCCAGCTGTTCTTACTGCTAGAGACCAAGTCATGATATTTGCCATACTAAGAGTTATTATTATGCCTATGGACAGACAAGCTAGACACAGTAAAAAATTGATAACTCTATTCATTTTGTCTTTGCCTTTGTAAACGCTTTATCCTTTTTGTTACACTGAAAAACAATTAAAGAGGATTTACCCCCTGGCAGACATAGAACAAAGCCATTTCCAAATCACAGGAAGGCTGCAAAACTTTTCTACAGGTTTTGTAGAGCAAAAGTAGAAAACCAAGGGGGTGGAAAGGTTTTACACAGTGCTGAACACAGGGCAGAATTAAACTGAATGAAGAAAATTCCTGGAAGAGTCAATACACTCTCCCTGAACCGTCAAATATTTTGGTTCACTTAAGCTGTGTGTTTATGTCACTATTACTTCCTAAGTTCACCTTGGTAAAAACTGACTCTGCCTTGATACAATGAGGAACAATTGAGGAGGATAAAGTGAAAGAGAATGAACAATGACCTTTCCTTCTGCAGAGCCCATTGCCGAGAGAGGCAGGAAGAGATCTATCTGGTAATGTTTATCTGACTAAGGCAATTTACTGGATGATAGCTTTCCCCATAAGATCTAAGGACAAAAATGGCATAATATCAACTCACAAGGGACGCACTAATATGAGCCCTAAAATGAAGCCCTCTGTGCTGAACCAACTGTATATTTCACATGTAAGCCATGCCATTGAGATGCTTAATGTTCCTCTGGAGAGCAATAGACCAGTGACAAGAAAAATAAACAAGAGCTAAAGATGAAGATGTCCTTGAACCGAAAGTGCTTCACTTTAGGAAACCCAGTAAAGTGAGCAAGAAACTGTGAAGCATAGTTACATTAAAACAGGCAATATTTTTTATATTTTTTGCGTCTTCAGTGGGATGATTTGGGTATTTTACACCATAGGTCTCCACGCAATTATGAAGACAGTAGTTTTAGCTCACTCTGTCCTACTGAAAGGACGAGAAAAAGTCTTTCTGGCTGGAGTGGAGGTTTAACCTGTGACCTTCTGTATCTGTTCAGGTATCTGCACCACTGGGCTGCAGTGCCCCTCTCTTCTTCCCCCCTCATGCACGTGCTTCCTGACATTTCAACATGTCAATAAAAGTGTTGCTGAGTCTGACTTTTTCCTTTAGAACATTTGATTTTTAACCAACAATTGTTTTGCCAGAAAAGTCCCTGCAAGCACCACATGAAATGTACTAACAATCAGGTTAATCTAATAAACACCTTTATTCTCATGCAGTTCATGGCCAAAACATCGCAAGCTAAACAATCTAAAAATACACTCAAAGGTTTGTTGACTTTGTCTTCAAATAGCTGCTGGATCTGGAGTAAATATAATTAAGTGAGCAGAGGTGCAAGGGTATGGCTGGTTTCATAAAGCATGGGCACAAATAAACACATATAATGACATCTAACCTCTAACTGGGGTGAAACAGGAAACACAAAATGTCCAGAGGCATAAAATGATACAGTTTTTATAACACCGAGGTCTTCAGTGAAACCAGTCTCTTTGAAGTTGCAGAAAGAAAATGCATTTCAAAATACTAAAAATTATCTAGGAAAAGTAATTTTTTTCTCTAAATTTTGAGTTTTCCATAAGTATTTCAGCATATCTGATTCATATTTGTTAGAGCTTCCCATTCTGTGAGGTAAAATATATCTCCATTTGTCCTCTGTACTTAAAAGTTAAACAGAAGTCAAAGTGTCAAGAGTAGCTTGAGTGGTAGAAAATTCAATTTTTTCCTGTTCTGATTTTAAACTTGGAACTTGTGGCTATTCTTAAAATTAAGATATCGATCATTATTTCCAATCAGTCATGCTACAGTCCTTATTTTCATGCCAAGGTCTTTTTTTAAGTGTGTTGAAAAGTAATCTGCACTATTACTTTCAATTACAGTTTAATAATTTATGAAATTACTTAGTATCATACCTGCAATATGTCAGACAGGCTTCATTACATTGCAATGAGCTCTGATTTAACAGTCATTATTGTTGCTGTTAAGGGTTTGTGGGGGAAAGATTCCTGCAACTGTATTAATTTTAGCCATTTTAAACTAAAATAAGCAGCAACAGATAAATGACAGAATACAGTAAGGTACTTAAGCATACCTAAGACTGCGCTGTCTCCTCATTGCAAAACTTGCCTCTTGGAATAGCTCCATGTTTTGCACTCAGTTAGGGAAAAATTCTCCTAATTTTTACAGCAAATTGTTTTACAAGCAAGGATGAGCTGTGAAAACTCATGAGGAAGGTAAAGACTTGCATAACATTCCCTGGCAGCCAGGATGTGGGCAGCTCAGCTAGCACAAAAACTCCTTGGAAATGTTGATAAGGACATCATCTTCACACAAAGCATGCTCAGCTCCAGCCCTGGCCTTGGGCTGGCCCCAGTGCTGTGGTTACACTGAAATGTGAGTTTATACCCCTGATGTATGAGACAATCAGTGGTACAAGGCAAAGCAGTGTGCCAAATAACAAGGAAAAAAATTATTCAGCTCAATTAAACTTTGAACAAGACAGCATTTGGGAAGCAAGCACATAAGACTTTTTCCTTGGCATTAGTTTTCAAACTTACCTTTAGGTGGCCAGTACTGAGAGTTTGCCAACTCTGAGATCAGGGGTTATTCCAGATTTTGAAATGAGCTCAATAAAACAGCTATCAGGGTTTCTCAGGGCATGTCCTGTTTTGTAATGAAGCATGAAATTTTGCAAACACGTAGCTCAACCTAAACAGCACGTAATGTTTATAAATTTGCTTTTGGTTTTCACTGCTAATATGAAAAGCTACTTTTTTCAGGTCTCAGTCTTCCCACAAAAATCAATCTAATTTTCTTGATCATGTGTATAATGCCAGGGCAGGGGAAGGCCCACTTTCTTTCCTGCAGGTATTTTGGGCAGAAATAAAGCAGCAGAAACCAAAACAAAACCATACTTCATTGACCTGGGATTTCACAGGAACAGAATTAAACCAAAATTTAACCCTCCCAAACAACTGAAAACAACCTTTACTCCAAAACAGCCTTTACTTCTGACTTCAAGCCCATGGGGCAACATTCTCCTTAGTTTGTATTTGATACAGCTCCAAGTGCAACACATTGAAGAAATAATCAGTATAATTCTTTGCTGTTGCTTTCAGCTCATTACATTTTTTTTCTGACTCAAATGCCTTTGGCTGAAGATGATTTGAGACATCACTCTGGAGGGCTATTCGGGTGCTGTGCTCGTCAGGAGCCACAGCAGCCTGGCAAGAAGGGAGAGGTTAACTGAGGCTTCTGCTGGGGAGGAAGATGGCAGACTAGCATGTAGAATTAGAGTAGGAGCAAATGTGAGGGGGGAAATGAATCACAGTATTGATGTCTGGAAAGAACAATATTATGACTATATGGATTTAATGACTGCTGATATCTAGTTCAGTGACAGGTAGTCTCATCTACAGGGACAAAAGTACACAGTGTGCTTCGAGGAGACCTGGAGGCAATCCTTCAACTCAAATCCCATGATAGGATAATATGCTATGGCTTCTTTTATGCTGGAGGTGGCATCCTTTCTAGATCCCTTCTGAGTATGTCAGTTGATGATAACAGCATAATTTGCCTTAGAAATTTTAATTCCACACACACACACCCTTTTCCTTACAAAGAAGAAAAGCGTGAACAATTCCTTTGAGTTGTCCTGAATAAATACTTTAAGAATATTAAAAATGAGAAGTGGATTAAAGCTTTCTGAGTGAATTCCAAACCATGTAGGGCGCTTTGTTAATTTTAAAAGGAGGGATGTTATAACCTTCAGTGTTCACACTGTGTGATAGACAGGCATCACCACTGCTAAAAGCAGGCAGAGTATATCTGTGGCTGAAACCAGATGTGTAATCTCTTCTGGAACAACATCTGCCTGTCCTTCCTTTTTCACAGAGTAAATTTAGTGAGGAGCAGGTAAGGCAGTTCTGTGACATCACAGTTGTTCTACAGGAACTCCTGGATGTCATTAGCCGTTGCACTTTGTTTCCCTGTATTTTATATTCAGCATGCATTAGCGGTTGCTTGTTTTGAAGCTCTCCAGGGTATTCTACATCGAAGTTGCCTGGTAGCAGAACAATCTGTGTTCCTCAGATATGCAAGAGACTAATTTTCCATCAATCAGAGATGAGACTTAAATAAATAAAGGTACTTCATGGGGCTGCTGTGCCTAATGATAAGCAATTATATAAAGTCAAATTAAGGCAGTTCTTTGTGAAGGTCCTGTGAAATTGGTTAAGCAAAAAGAATAACTGCACCATTTCAGTGATTCATCCTATTGCTCATTTCAGTGGGAGCATTATCTCAGTTAACTGATGCAATTAATATGAAAATGAGGAAATCATTGTTTAAGGAGATGAGGAGAAAGAGGGGGTCTTAATGCAGCAGCGGTGGAAAAAAAGAGTCACAGAGATGGAAATTTGCATAGGTCAATGGTAATGTAATGCATTTAGCACATATTCAAAGCTTAACTTGCATAGTAATACAGATCCATTAAATTCTCATTATGATGACCTGTGTCCAACACAATTCAATTTTTCTGAATCCTAATGATAAAAAGTTAATTATGTAAGGTGAAAACCTTTTGTACTTGGTCTTAAAATAAAGCATTGAAAGGGCATTGAGACTATCTTTTAGATATGGCAGGTAGTTTCACTTCTGCTTAATTCAATATTTTATTAAGCATGACAAAATCTGAAGTTTGGTTTCTGTGTGCCTCACAAATTTTTTATGTAGTCAGTGGCAATAAATAAGCCTTTGTCTGTAAAAGCACAATTTAGTGCTAGTCTTCTTCTACTTACAAGCTCCAGTTACATATTACATTTCCAGTTTATGCCGGTTTTCCTACTTTTAGTAACCAAAAAGCCTATCCAAATTTGGGAAAATCCTTTCCTTTTCAGCACTGTATACATATTCCAGCTTTCATTTGCTAGCCATGTCTTTGAGCCAATGATTTGGTGGAGTGCAAGATCCCCAGCAGCTGTTTCTTCTCATTACCTGATTTTCTTCCCACCACAGCTACAGGTGGAAGAGAAGAGTCTGAGTGCTGCTCAGCCTCACACCATTTCCCTCCACTTATCCCACATTCACAGATAATGGTCATTTTTTGACTTACTCATCTGAGACAGGGAGCAAACGTGCCAGTTTCCTGGTGCACTGAATCACACTTTGTATTGAGCGGAAGGTGCGGAGATACACTGAAATCAGACCCAGCAAGGCAGGCTGCCATGTGAACAGGCTGTTCTCCTGAAAAGACAAGCGTGCCAGAATGGCACCTTCCTCACTCCTTTGCATTAAAGCCGCCATACATCACTCAGGCCATGTCAGATTGTTTTAAATTGCGATTAATTTGCATTTAATAGATGTGTAAGGCACCTTTATTAACATCTGTGTAATGTAAGTCAGGCTTAGTGCAAATGAAAGCCAAGTCCTGTGCATATTCTTCTCCTTGTCAGGTTCTTTTATCCTGAAATCTGCAGTATACTTACAGTACATGACTTGTGTTTGTGGAGGCGATCCAAGTCATGACTTTAGCCACCTAACACCAAGCCAGAACTCAGGATTCATTTGACAAAACGCAGACACCTGCAGAGCAGATGTCTGTACCTGAGCTACTCACGCAGGGCTCTCCATGCAGGCAGTGAAGACGCTCAGCCTCAACACTTGGCAGAGCAGATGGCTGCATGTGGTCCTGGGCATGAGCCTGGCCCCAAAGATGAAAAGCTACATGAAAAAAAAAAACCAAAAATTTTTATTGCTAAACCCAAGCCTGAGATCCAACCTTCATAGTTTAAATTCACAGTAGTTTAAATTGCCACAGTCCCCTGACCATGCCTTAGTTCTATTTTTTAATCTCCTTTAGTGCTTGTCTGGGTCCTTGTGGAGGTAGTGCACCTTCCAGGGAGCAAGTTAAGCCCTCCCGGATTGCACAAGACTAATTCAGGCCCTGCCCCTGCATACCCACACGTCTGAAAACGCATTTCCCCACACACAGAATGGGTATCTGTCAGAGAAGCACCACTGCTGGAGCAAGGCAGGGCTCAGGCTGATCTCTCCCAAGACTTGGCCATCATATACTGTGATTCAGTTTCTTAGCACCAAGCAAGAGCTGCACTTCTAAAGCTATTTCAGTGCCTTTAAATGCAGATAACAAGGGAAAGTGCCGGATTCTGCACCTGAGGCAGCACAGCCCTGGATGTACGGACAGATTGCGGAATGAGAGGCTGGAAAACAGCACTGCAGAAAGGGACTGGGGGTCCTGGTCAGTGGAAAGTTGAACATGAATCAGCAGTGCCCTGGCAGCCAGGAGGGCCTGCCCTGTCCTGGGGACATCAGGCACAGCATCACCAGCCAGGCAAGGGAGGGGACTGTCCTGCTCTGCTCTGGCCTGGGGCAGCCTCACCTCGAGTGCCGGGGGCAGTTTTGGGCGCCACAGTAAAAAAAGATAAAACTATTATAGAGTGTCCAAAGAAAGGCAATGAAGATGGTGAAGGGCCTTGAGGGAAAGCCATACCAGGAGCACTTGGTCTGTTCAGCCTGGAGGAGACTGAGGGGAGATCTCTGCAGTTACAGCTTCCTCTTGAGCAGAAGGGGAGAGGCAGACACTTATCTCTTCTCTGTGGTGACAGTGACAGAACTCAAGGGAATGGTCTGAAGTTGTGCCAGGAGAAGTTAAGGCTGGATCTTAGAAAAAGGTTCTTCACCCGGAGAGTGGCTGGGCACTGGAACAGCTCCCCAGGGATGTGGTCACTGCACCAAACCTGATAGAGCTCAAGGAGTGTTTGGACAACACTCTCAGGCATATTTTGTGACTCTTGGGGTGCTGTGCAGGGCTGGGAGTTGCACTTGATGATCCTTGTAGATCCATTTCAACTCAGGATATTCTGTGATCTAAAAATAAGCAATAATTAGGAGGCCAAATGTTTTGTTGGTCCAGAATCCTATTAGACAATACTTGATCTCAGTAAAAATTAATTATCTATTGCAGTCAGCCTTAGGCATCTACATATTTTTACAGATTTAAGCATATGTTCTTCAAAGGTCTACATCTTTATAGACATTTTTCAGACTACAGTTTTATGTTTTAAAAAAGGTAGAAGATAGATACAGTGCACAGGCTCAAAGGTTATACAGTCATTCTTCTGGCTGCTCAGGATGTTTTCATCAGCCTCCTTCCTGGCAAGGCAGTCACTTGCTGACCCCCATGAGGGTACTTCATGTATTGCTGGTGAGCAAACAAAATCTAGCTGAAAAATAACCCAGAAAAAAAAAATCACTCATTAATGCCTTGATGTTAATCTTTCCTGGTTTGTCATTTCCCCACATGAGAAAATTAAGAAGTGCTGGATGAAACCATGTGATCAGCCTAGGAGTGTGTGGAGAATTATAAGAAATGGTTATATATAATTAATTGTGATTAAACCTAGTAGAAAAATAACCTGTAGATCACACTAATCTTGCTTAAGGGCAGCTACTTCACAAGTACCACTCTAATTAATAAGCTTCAGTTAAAGAAGAATCAATAAATACTGCTATTCATACAAAATGGATATTATGTGAGGAGGAAGATTGGATTTTAAAATAGCTTGGTTTCCTCCAAGCACAAATTAAGATTCTTTTAGGGAAAAAAGAAATACCAGGTAGTGACAAATTGAGGAATAATCCAATTAAAGTTTAATTGGTTTCATTGTTTATGAAGATCTGACAAAAGCATTTTATCTCAAGCATTGATATTTACCAAAACAGGAATTCTTTTTCTAAAAACAGAGGAAATCTACTTTTCCACACAAACACCGATGGGTACTGCTAGAAGAACCTCTAATGTGCCATATAAACAAAGCAACAAGCAAAAACCATGCTAGGAAACCCTAGTGACTACATCTGGATAGCAAGAAATTCACAGAGTATGAATGAATGACGTAAAACCACTGCAATTAGATTAATTTTCTTTATTGTCACTGCAATAAAAATCCAAGATATTTTGGAATGGGAACAGGCATTACCTTTTTTGCAACAAACACAGTGATATTTTTCCAACAAAAGAAGATACCTGAAACCTGTTCTGTGATTCCCTGCAAAAAGTGTCAAAGCTAGCCAGGTATTTTTCTCTTAATAGCTTATAGTATTCAGGTTCTGCAAGGAGAACAAACTATTCCAACATGCCAAAGCATTCAGGAAGCTTTTCACAACGTGCCCACAGCACATTGGTTCTTTAGTGCTCACCAGCTTGCACTGTAATCTGCAGTTGTTCTTACACAAAATAACATCCAGGTCCATCTGTATTTTCCACACCTGTTAAATATCTGTGATCATCAAAGACCCCAAATGGATTTGCCTCCCCTGACTTCATGGGTCTGAAATGAATTTGTCTACACTCCTTGTCTGTGCTTGGTCTTTTATCAGACAGATTCCTCTAGAGTGGTATTCAGATCACTTATCTCAGGCCCCCAGTTTAGAATTAAATTAATTGCTGCCTGTGAGTGTCTTTCCCTCTTCATTGATGAGGTGACTGGCTTAGACTAGATACACAGGTTTGATAGTTAAACTTAGGTGACATGGCTCACATGCTGAGTGCCTGAAAAAAGGCAGCAACAGCAAAATCCAAACCCACCCTACCTTGCATTTTCACATTGCTACAAATATTAGAAAATTATGTGAAACCTTGGCATGAGTCCACATTCTCATATTTCCTTAGCTCCTGATTCTGCCATAATGAAATCCATACAGGCTCCCTGCAGAATTTTCAAATGCAAAAGAGGTAATGTTATTATTTATATTTCAGGACCAGTAGGACAGACAGACCATTAGTGTCTAAGCAAACCCTCTGGAACTGCCTTTCTTCCAGTTCCTTCAGCAGCTGCTCTCTGTAGCCCTAATGCCTGAGAGTTTGTCCTGCCTGTAGATACAAAGAGTTTAATTCAGCCATTGGAACCAACTGGATTTCAAACCTCCTTGGAGGTGAGGGGACATGTCCACAGACTTAGATGAGACTCACTTCTGTTTCTAATGCCACCAGTAAAACAGAGCTGAAGATGCTGTCTGCTATTGCCACTCAACAATGCCAGGCAGTGCCTCTTGTGCAGCTCTGTCACCTCTCCCTGCTACCTGCCAATACCCACCCTGGGAAATCAAAGCCCTTGCAATCAATGATCTTCAGGGCAGCATCTTGTATCTCATAAATAGGGCATCTAGGTTTCTTAAAAAAAAAAAAAAAAAACAAAAAACAAAAAACAAAAAACAAAAAAAAAAAACTTGCCTCACTAGTGAAGTCCTAGAAAATCAGGGAAGACAAAAATGGCATCTTGCCAGGCTGTCAGTTCCCGACTCTGTTCCCAAGCTTTTGCTGTTGGCAAGAACACATCCCTCTGCTGCAGTGATCCCTGCATAAAATTTAAGTAATCATCCTGATAGTTTGCTAGACTAAATTTTGCTGGATGTTCATACAAGAATGTGAAAAGCTATTTTTGTGCAACAATCTTGCTCTGTTCTAACTCAACAACAGAGATGAGGGTAGAGAAATGAGGGAAAAGTTGCTGCTGTGGGAGAGGCAGGGGGTCTTAATATTTCCCTTGCACCAGTATAATGCAGCTGCTTCTTTTGATAGCTTTAATGCAGCTCCTTCTAATTTACATTGGTGTAAGTGAAATCAAATAAAACCCATTATGTCTCTGAACCCCAGTAGACGATCAATGTAATGAAGACTTTTACAACCCCAATTTCTTTCTGTAATAGCAAAGAAACAATATGGGTTTACAGAAGGGCCAGGCTAAAGATAAACCTCCCCTCCCTTCTCTTTCTCAGGCTGCAATCATAAGGATCTAAATGGCCATTTGATTGTGAAGACTAAGGTCAAGAAGGACAACAAAAGATCAAGTGAGAGTCTGTGAGCTCAACCTGGAGATAATCTTGAAACTGAAAAATGCTCAGTGCACAGAAGATCATCTACCAATTATGCAAAGATATAGAAAATCAGAACATTAATTAAGACTATTTTATTACTTTATTAATAATGAAATCCAATTGAGTTATAATAATTTAGAATGGGAAGATGATTTCTTTGTATTGTTAAATGACTTGTTTCAATTTTACTACTTCAGAATTGCAGTAAAAATGTATTTCACAAAGAATAGATAGATTTGTATTAATTATATAATAGGGGAACACTCAAAGCACTTTTAAAATAATGGACTCTCTAGACTTGCTTCAGACTCTCCTCTCGTGTTTCAGACTCTTCTCTCTGCCCTTTTTTCTCTATTTCTCCTTTCCTAGCACTGTCATCTTCATCGTGAGTTGGCAAAACCCCCACCATTTCTGGTGCCAAAACCTCATCTGCAGCTCTGCAAGTTAAAACAATCTGTCTGTAACTCCCTATTTCAGCACTTTTCTGATCTTCTCTGAAAAAAATTAAGATGATTCTTGTCTGGAGAATCTGCAACAGAACTCAGGATACCTCCACTGGATTCAGTGCAGCTGTCAGTTTATCCCAGGTGAAAATTGCCATTATCCATTCTCTTCTCCTCTTTATTTTACCTTCTTTGATAGAATTTTCACTCTGTTGCTCTATTTAATGTAAGAAGTGTTGTAGGGACACTGATTATATGAAATATGTGATGTGAAATGAACTATATTGTAAACAGTCAAGATGGTGATGATCCTTCCTTCCATGCATACATCCCTGAGCCAGTGGAAGTGGCTGTGGCAGAGAGAAAGAGCAGCTCATTTGTGTTTACAGACAGAGATTTGGGTTTCTGGGGTTTACCAGACTTGTTTTACAAGTTTTGACTTGTTTTACAGTATGAATTGACATGAGATGAAGGTATCTTAAAAGCCACGACTCACAGACAGCTTGGAGTGCCCTTTTTGACTATGCAGCACAGGAGCATCCCAGATGAAGTAGTTTTCCCTAGCACTACAGCCTGGAACACAAGTGAGGGAATAAGGTACCTCGGAAAGGGTGGCAGCATTGTGACCAGTCCCCGCAGCCCACAATTTTACCTGTGCAAATGGAGAGAGAGAAAAAATCAGCTCCCCAGTGATGAGACCCAAGTGCTCTGAGGAAAGAGATTTCCTGATACCCAGACTTGCATTTCTTCTGAAATGAAATGCTACCTTCACTCACAGTCTCCTGCTTCTACCTCTGCATGTCACTGCAGATGTTGAAATCACCATTCTGTTTTCACACGCAAAGATGCTCTAATCAATATCACTGCAAATGTCGTTTAACTTTTCCCTTGGACAAAAGGTGATGCTGACATTCTACTTTTCCTGAGTTTCCCAAGAGAATATTTAATCTCTGTGACCTTGCAGATATTTAAGGAACCCTTCACAAGATAACATTGTATTGTGACAGACAGCAGTGTCTTTCTCACAGACAGCATTTTGCCAAAATGGACCAGAGAAAACATCTGGATTCAGACAGGAAATAGTAATTTAAAAGGAACACATCGTTGTTTATCACTATCTCTCAGTGATATATTATTATTTCTGCCCATTGGAAACAACATTCTTGCATTTCTAAAGCAAAAATATCATGACCTATGAATCTGACAGTGGGAAACTGTGGTGGTAAAAGCATCTAAAATTTACATGTTGCTGAATTGAAGACCAGACCCTGCCAACCAGCAGTAGGTTCCTCTTCATAGCTCTTGTCTCCTGGAAGGAATGCAAGGTACTCTATCGATGTGCGATAGAGTACCTTGCGATAGAGTGTGTTGATCCAGGGATCAACAGGGACGGCAGTCACTGGAGCTGCATCTGAAGATCTCTGGCACAAGCCTCCAGGGAAAGCTGCTTTGCAAAGCAATAGGAAGAGATACAGGGGTTAAATAGCAGAGATCAGTGGGACCCTCCTGAAGCTGCTTTGGTTGGTCAGGTGTGGGCACAGCAGAAAGCAAAATAAATTAAACTCCTCCAGCTGGAAAATAAATATGAAACAGCAAGTGAATTTGTGCACTTCATGTCTGAGTGAGCAAAGCTTAATTCTGTAATTATTACCTCTATTCTACCCACTGAGATAAAGAGCAAGTTAGGAGAGATAATCAGGTTCTAAAACACTGTGCCCTCTTGAATTCAGCCAAATGTAACAGTTAGCAATTGTTCCAATACTGATGCTCTCTCTTGAAAGATCTATAATAATTTAATATTTTCTATTTTGCAATTTTATATGTCAGTAGCAGGTGAAGAGATGCTTCATTCTTACTTATTTTTTTAACCCACTTTTCATTGCTTATTCAAATGGTTGAACTGCAGAACCATGCATCTATTGCACAAAAGTTTGGTTAAGTATTCTACATTACATTATTCTAAATATTCATACTGTTTTAATTTAATATAAATTGTGCTAATACCACCCAGATGTCATCTTGCATTCACAGTCTTTAGTTACGACAATGGCAGATCACATTAGGATTGATCATAAAATTCCCTGGTTTCACAAAAGCACTCCGTACATGCAGCTACTCTACAACACAAAGGAAGGGGGGCAGGGAGGTCCTTTTTAGGCTTTTCTTCAGAATGAAAAGAATAAAAAATATCAATACAATAACTCTAAATTCTACTTGCAGTCAGATTATCCGTTAATTATTCCATGACCCCTAAGAGCGCCTGATAACTAAATAACATTCTAATCATTTGTTTCAGCACTTCAAGATTAAATTTTATTCATTCAATACCTGCGTTAGATAAAAGCCAAAAAAATAGAAGATATTTGATTTGGGTTCATACAATTAAGAAGGGTATCAAGGAAGCTGATCTGTTCCTCCTTCTTATCTTGTGCCGTTCTTCATGAAAAAGAAAAGAGCGGCTAAGGAATGAAAGTCTGACTGAATAGCATCTAAACTTAACACAAAGAGGAGGACTGTCAAGTTCACACAGGAGGATGTCAGCCAGCAGAGCGAGCTACCGCAGCAGCCGGGCAGCAAGTCAGCTGGCACAGCTGAATTTTGGAGAGATGACGCAATTCTGAGCACGAACAAACTTGTTGCCGCAGTAGACACCTTTCCAAAATTAGCTGTGACTGTGTGCTGTGTGCAGGGAAAGGGCACAAGGAGGAAAGCATCTCACCTCCATGGCCGTAGGTGACTGGACAAATGCTCATCACTTCCAGGCAATGGCAATGTAAAGGGTTCAGTGTCCCCAGCTGCCTCAGCAAAACCATGCCAATCAATGGTGCTCAGAGAAGCACAAGGAGCTTCTTGGTGAGCTGGCTGTGGGAGGAATGAAGTCTGAAAAGGCTTTATGAGCACACCAGAAGTGGATCCGCAGAGTAAATTGGTCAGTGCTGCACAATGCACGTCTCAGTGTTTGACTTCAACTCTACTCAACTCTAGGCTGACCCTGTAGGTTCAGCTCTACCATGAGTATAGGCAAGGTATGTTTTGGGAGAGCACTTTCCAGTTTAATTTCATTGCAAAGGAACCCATTTTTCTATGCCTCAAGTTCACTCTGTGGTATTAATCAAAGTGTATGGAATAGGAACAACTGGGAAATACAAGGTAAAAGGACATATATGTTTCAAGATAGACATCTTTTAAGTTATTTTAAATATTAATTAATCCAAATAGCCAAATAAAAATGTATTAGTTACTTAGTGCAGTGCTTAGTAGGAGATATTTCCCAAATGTTCTCCTCAGCACAGTAAGAAAGTTTTTTTTAATTTCACCTTCTGGTTGATACACACCAGAGTCAGGTAACTCTGAAGTCTCTGTTTGTTCTTTTGCTCAGTATTTCCTCTCACAGATTTTCCAGGATTTTCCTGAACAAAGGCTGAAGCAGACTTCCCCAGGCTTTCCCCAATAGCTGCCCATGGCCTCCAGCTGTGGAGACATAGACTTTTTTAGAGAAATCCACAACAAAGGGAGTCAGAAGTAAAATAGAACTAAAACCAACACAGTGCTGACCATCAGATCATCCAGTTATAGTGAGGATTGTGAAGGCTTCTCCTATTGCCTGGGATTACAATCTGCAAGCCTGGAGCTAAATGTTTCTACCTGATTTGCAAAGAGAAAAAAGCAAGGGAGGTTCCACCTCACAGGATCTGATAGTCCAATTGGAGTATCCCTGCAATGTCAAAGAGCCAAGTTCAAACCACTCTTCTGGATGATTTCATTTTTGCCTCCTCTGTGCTGGGGATTCCTCCTGTAGGAGCTATTCTTTGTGCACACAGCATTAAACATTTAGCAGGGACTGTGTTGGAGGTTGGGGGAGGGAAGTGGAATTTTTCCCCATTCTGTTGCTAAGCAACTAATGGCCGGTCTTTAAGGGCCATCTACGCTCACAAAGGAGACAAAGCCTTTGGCTGGCCAGCCAGGGGAAGAAGAGATTGCAAGATTTGATGACAGCACACTCACTCGCTCGCTGCTCTCGCTGCTCTCGGAGGAGAGAGAACAGTGGAAGAGACGTCTCTCTGTTTCTGGCTGGGACTGCAGGAAAAGAAAAGCCTGGCTCTGCACTAGTTTTTCTCTGCCTGCTGGGTGAGTTCTTGCTTTGAGGGACTCCAATCCTCTCGTCCCCTCCGGGAGGGTGCATCTACCAGCCGCGCTGCAGCGGAGCGGGACCCCTGCCTGCCACCACCCCGCGGCCTGCCTGCCGCTGCTCGGTACCCTGCCTGCCCCAACTGCGGAGTTTCCTGCCGCCTCCTCTGCTGGCTGGCCCCGGTGGGCTGACCAGGCTGCTCCATCTCCCGGCTCTGGGCTCTCTGCTGCGCCCCCGTCCATCTGCGCTCCACCCGGCTCCAGCCGTCCGCCATTACACGTGTGGCACAGATCCAACCACGCCACAGCGCCATCTGCAGCTTCCCGGGAGTCATCGCACCTGCGCTGCTGGTCTAGGAGCCCAACAGCGCCCCTGCTGGCCGTGACCGTGACTGCACCAAACGGGAAAGTACCTGACAGCCCCAGGGACATTTGCCACCGAGTTTTTGGTTTTGTTTACTGTTTTTTTTTACCTTGTTTACTGTTTTTTGTTACTGATTGTTTACCTCATTATAGATACTAGTAAAAAAACTCTTACTCCTTGTCCCATACCTTTGCCTGAGAGCCCTTGATTCTGAAGTTATAATATTTCGGAGGGAAGGGGATTCACTTTCTCTGTTCTAAGGAAGGTTCCCACCTTCCTAAGCAGACACCTGTCTATCAAACGAAGACAGACTGAGACCTCAGCTTCCTAGACCTCAGCTGAGTACACTTACCAGGGGGCATAGACTCAGTCAGACTAATTATTACTTAACTTAGAATTAACCTGAATTGAAGGGAGACATACAGCTCCAACAGGAGGGTTACCCATGGAGAATGGCTGATAGCCATTTTCCTGGCACATCAGACATCAAAGCCTACCGAGAAAATAGAAATTTGACTCAGGACTTCCCCTTTCCCAGAAAACATTAGGTCAGTTTGGGAGGCAAGGACTGCAAGCCACAGGTCACAGGTGAACTTTGTACTCCTAATGCCTCAGGAAATGTTGTTAAAAAGTGTATGGGAATGGCTATTCTGAGAAAACAACTATAGGCCTGCATGGACAGAGGATGTGTTCCAGGTGAGGTGATGGAGTGTCTTTGACCCCGTGCACTCTCCCACATTTTGGGTGAATCTAGCCCTTCTGTGCAATCCAGGCTGCTGCTCAGCAAATGAACAAAGCAAACGAATTGGACAGAAATCAGATTCTTGCCTCAGTAATGATACAATTCCCCAAGGTGTCAGGTGCTGTCAGTCATTTCAAGATTACAGGTTTTCAGGACAAAGCAGGTGGACGAATATGACATCAGTGTAAAACCATCGGTACCTGCTCCCTGCTGCATTGTTGTGCTGACAGATATGCATTTCTGTCACAAGAAGAGTTACAGAAACAGGTTGTGCTGACAGGACAATATGTATATTTTGTGGGAGAAGATAACAGTGCCAAAAACATGGTCCTGCTCTTTCTTTAAATTTGGGTGATTACACAGATAATCTCATGTCTCTTTGAATCACGGTTTACAGGTCCTCACATCGTTTGATTATAGCAGGCACTGTGTAGTCCTACCCTGGTGGATATTTTCTCCCTGGCATATGTTGAAATTCAAATTCAGTCCCTGCCCAGTGCAAAAAACCCACTAGATTATGAACCAGAGCTGTTTATTTGCCATTATCAGCTGACAATGAAGGCATGTTAGGAATTTTCGATGTGTGGAATATAGCCAATGCACTCACATGTCAGCTCTGCAGCGGAGACAAAACCATTCTGAAAAATTGCAAGTTCTCCAATGACTTTCTGTTAAATTTATATTTTGTGACTTCAAAATTTTTATGCATTTCCATTTCTCTTCTAACTTTGAGAGAAAATTACAAGATCACAAAAGGCTGCTACTTTAGAAATCAGGAAGTCTCAGTAGCTGAAAGAAAGAGCTTTGTTGGGTGATTTATTCAGCTTTACTTTCTGACCCAGAAATCTGAAACAGTGTGGGATGACTTTGGACTTCTTCATGCTGCTTATTAAAACTTAGTATAAGCTTTGTCCCATTTTGAGATTCTTTTGTATTAGGGCTGACTGAAGTATTAGGCAGCAAAAAAATCTGCCATATAAAATTTCAAGTAATATTAACTACTACTACATAAAAACCTGTATTAATGTAACCAAGGTTACAAGGTTACAAACAATAATGCTTAAAAATCAGGAAATAGCAAATTTATAGCAAGCTCAGACATTAATTCTCTTCAATTTGCTCTATTATAAGGATTACAGCACAGGATTTTTCTGCCTGTTATTTTATTCCATCTTTATTCCCAATGATTGCTATAAATTAAGAGCATTACAGCAAATTATCTGTAATCATAAGACTACCTATTTTTCCCTCAAATAAAATAGTATAATCCCATAAATACAGCTGGGCATGCAGGCATGCACTTGATTTCTCTTGAACAGAAAACTCTTTAATTAAAAAAATCCTAATCCAAGATAGAAAGAGAACCACAATGATAAGAGAAATTAAATTCTGAAAGAAAATAAAATTGCATGGGTCTTTTAGCATTAAAATTAAACCATTTTATCTGGAATTTGACTTCCTGGAGGATGTTGCAGTTGCTAGAATTTAGTGAAAAATGCATTTCAATACACTTGCAGAAAAATCTGTGAGGTCCATTCAACACAGAAATACCTGTTCCGTCTGATGAAGTTTCTGAGCAGAAAGCTGTGAGAGGTTGCTAAAATGTTCTGTGAAAGCACACCAAAGCGTTTCCTGTAGGTGGCAGTTAAATTTTTCCCTAGATAAGTGATGTCAGTGCTGCCAGAGACAAGACACAAAGCTCCAGTGTCCTTGGGTGGGATTGGTGTGCTTCTCCCATGGAATCAGCAATGCTGGCCTACCATAACTTTCTGATACTTGGCATTTCATTAAATTAAAGCAATTAGGGGCAAAAAGCAATCAAAATGCAGGAGTCGTTCTGTGCGGAAAAGACCAGAACACTCCCTTCTCAATTAGTTTTCCACAGCAGAATGGCAAAGCACTTTCCAAAGTTAAAGTGTTAGACCAGGAAACATCTCACATCCAATGCTCTCTATCAATCAGCTTTGGTTCATAAACCCAGCAATTAGCAATACAAAAACTCTTGGAGTGAGACAAAAATTAACAACATTTTTGTTTGTATAGGACTGGATTTCCTTTGATCAATGTTTGTAAATGACTGAAAATGACATAAATAGGAGAGCGAGCTGTAAAACTTCACAAATAAATTTTACAAGCTAAGGACAAAATTAAAACTAATCATATGTCTTTTAAAGAAAGAATACCCAGATTTAAAACTCTACTTTCATAATCTCTCAAAGACAAGGGCTAGATTTGATAAGGGGATGTATCTGCCATTTATCTGCACATCCATTCTGAAAGATGAAACTACAGACCATGGATAGATGGCAATGTACATACACAAAATTGTACAGATTTTGCAGCAGTGGTTTCAATTATAATTACAGTGTATTAGGACAAAAAATATGCTTAATACATTTTCAAAAAATGGAAACAAGACTTAAACATCTTAGAGTATCAAAAGTAGGATGCATTAAGCATTCTAAATGGAGAAACATTTTGGAGAGTTTTCATTAATTCTTATTACTTTTATTCTTGTGGACTCTGCAGAAGATGTGAATATTTAGGGATCTCTTGTATTCTGCTTTAGTCATTATTGATGAGTGCTTACAATTCTCCAGGTGGAAATAAAATGGTAGACAATAGCCAGTGCCATTGTCACATCACTGGATAAGGAACTTTCCATTTCCAGAATTCAAAAGTGTTATAAATGGATGGCAGCCCAACTTTCCATATGCAAGGATTTAAGAACTTGAAAAATATGTAGAGTTCTGTCATTGAAGAATAATAGCATTATAGCTAGTGGAGAGTCAGAATGTTCTGTTAGAGCTATTGGGGAAATTATTTCAGCTATAAATGCTGAAGGAAAAGAACATGAACTAATGAATATAAAACTCCCTATGCACCTATAGAGTTGTGCCTCATAGTGCTATTGGCTTGGCCCCAGCAAATGCCATCTTCAAGAGAAATTTACACTCAGGTGCCCAATTATGTTTCTCTAGCAGGTGATGATGAAAGAATGAAAACGTATCAAGTTGCTGTCAAAACATTATTCAGATGCCCACCTTAAAGGGTTCCTATTGCACAATAAAAGAACAAAAGCAGGAAGTAAAATGGTTTTTCGCTTCAACCCAAGCTGCCAGACTGATTCTGGACTTGTTCTAGCCACTGTTTCAGATGAAATGTATTTTTAAAAGCCTTTGAATGATGAATATATATGCAGTCTTCCTTTGACTTGAAGACCAGTGGCATTCCTCGGGGCTGGCATTTGGACTGGCACTGTTTAACATATTTGATGGTGACATGGACAGTAGGAGTGAGTGAACCCTCAGCAAGTTTGCCGATGACAGTTGTGACAACGCCTTTTCAGGCTTAGAAAAAAAGGGGATACTCTAAAGATGGGGGGAAAATCTTTCATTAATGCAGCCAAACCTTACACATCAAGAAGAAAATAAATAAGCAGTTGACATTTTACACTTTTCTGGGTGAATCCCTGTGTATAAAGCACCCACAAATAAAATTTTCGCATCAATTTTTAACTTTACTTTTTTAGGTGCTGAAACTTACTGAAGCAAAAATAAAGCAATGAACTAAAGTAGAAGGAAGCAGACTGAAGTTGTTAACAGCTAACAGCATGGGTGTTGCCTAGGGCCAGAAATAGCTGATGGATGATACGACAACAGTCAGCAGACAAATCCTCATTACAATTGTAAATTTTGTGTCCCAAACAATTTACTCTCTTCACTATCATCCCTACACTCACTTTTTGCAGCAGCTGCACTATCACTTTCCAGTGCTGGCATGGCTCTCTTATTCTGTATCCCTGGCACAGACCATAAGCTCTGAGATTGCCACTGTCAAAGTAAAATGATGGGTTTGGAGGAGCATTGTGGCAGAGGGACCAGAGGTAATGTCCAGGTGTGCACTGGCCAACCTACAGCATGCTGACAGGAAGGCTGCCCAGTGCAGGATGTTCTGGGGAAAATAAATAGGGACATGGAGCACCTGCCCATGAGCAGATGCAGCACACATTCCATATCACTTGGAAGACAGAGGATACACAGCCACAGCGGATTTGGCTGAATTGTACTCCCACGAACTTAGTTCACAGAGCCTTCAAAAGTATACAGTAGTACTTAAACAGAAAACTGATGGAAATATTAGGCACCCAGAAAAACTTACAAATAAGTTTGACCCAAAAAAACCTTCTTCTTGGCTGCCAATGCATATAAATATGTGGTCACATGCTCTTCTCCACCCAGCACTTTCTTCATTTAGTCACATAATTAAAGACAATATCAAAAAGCACGCACAAAAGGGTAGGAGCAAAGATGCCTGAGCAATCTTTACTACTCCTTCCCTAAGAATCTGGTGGGTTTCTTTTCAGCTTAAAGGGTACTTTTTGTATGTAGGATCAGTGTTGCTCATGTTACAAATAAGTGAAGCAGAATGCACCATGCAGAGCTAACTTCCAGCCTGCTGTAAACTCGCTGGAGCCACTGCACTAACACAAGCTGCAAACGTGGTCTGCATATAAACAAAGAATGTTTTTTTCTTGACTCATGTATATTCTGGCTGGGCACTGAGACAGAACCAGCTCTACAGGAGAAACTTAACTCCCCTTCCTTTAAAAGTAAAGTGGTGAGGGTAACTATCTAGCTGCTTGATTAATGAAAATAGTCTTCAGTGTGAAACCTATGACTAACATGTTCAATAGGCCTCTCTTTATTGATAAATTACCATATATCTCCAAGCATGCTATAATTAGGTAATAGGGCAGAGCTGTAAATCTAATTCAATTTTTATTGATGTACCTCAGCTTTGTATCCCATCCTGTGGGACCAAAGCAATGGGTTGGTTTTATTCCTTTCTAATTTTAGAGAAATATATCCACTGCACTCAGAAATCTTCTGTCTACAAGCTATTGCTGAGTGCATTAAACAGGGAACCCATTACTCTTGTACCATTTTTTGTTACTTCTTCACCTCTTTCTGTTTGTTCTTGTCTCCTAAGCGCACGTGAAACAGAAACAAAATAGGAAGGTACTTTCTCACTGCTTAGATGTTGCTGTCTGAACTTCTATTTCCATTTTATTTGAGCTTGGATTCAGCTCACCTATAAATTCATTGATATGTTGTATCTGTCTGACACACAGAGAACTGCCTCTGAAAGAATGGGCCATCTCAGCTTATTAAGGTCCTAAACAAAAAAGTATCAACCTCACTGTTCCAGCTGGGAGGATTGAGTCTCCTTTTTTGTTTTGGGTTATTAGCCTTTGATTTATAAGAAGTGCTACCATTTGCTCATATGCTCAGCAAGGTAACTTAAAAAGAATTAAAATTCACTGGTAGGACCTAACTATCTCATCCTGTTTGTTGTTTTGCACAGTTCAGGATGAGGAAAAAATAAAATAAAATAATAAAATAAAATAAAATAAAATAATAAAATAAATAAAAGTTATCAAAATTTGCACATTTGAATGGAAAAGTTACTGATCCAGATACCCCTCAATTTATTTAATATGGAAGAAACAATGTTCAGAATAATTTTAAAGGTGAAATGCAAAGCTGAAGCAAATTTTTGTGTAATTCTTGTTTTACATATTGCCCCAAAGTGTATTTGTCACTCAGTTTCCCTCTCCCAGTGGTTCAACTAACAAACATTTTCTTTATGACTATCCATGGCTCTCTTGCCTTTTTATGTGCTTGTCTCTGCCCACAGCCTAATCATCTCCCCAGGTTGCTCTGTGGCTAATTAGGGTCAGACACTATGGCAATGTTAAGTGATTTATTTTGTGGTCTTGAAAAAAGCCAAGACAGTGCCACAGACACCAAGCAGCTGAGAACCAAGAACTCTGTATGTCTCTTTTTCTCAAGCACTGAGCTCTCATACAACGCCAGGATTCTTGAGCATTAAGTTTCAAGGGAAACATCAAAAAGGTAGTTCGACTGAAGTAGTCTCTCAAATGTTACAATATATTGATATTTCCTTACAAAGGCAGGTTCCAAAATTTAGTTTCTGAATGTCTAAGTTCCATCTGAGAATTGGATGGAAATAATTTTCCTCTCTTGCATGAGTGCAAAGAGGTCATTTTAGCAAAGTTTGTAACACCAAATATATAACTATTCCTTCCTATCACAGTGAGCAAGCTGAAGACTACTCAATAAAACTGCATTTCTTCAGAAGTCTACAGATATTCTGATACTATTTCACTTCAAATAGTTATTTATTTATTTATTTCTCTGAGTTGTCTGTTGCTTTTCCATTATTCTTTGCCTATTACTCTCTGGGAGTCCTGCATATTTTTCCACCAAGCAGTTAAGTCTAAGGGTTGATTCACAGATAAGTCAGACTTTTCGAAAGCTGAGGCTGTTGGCCATCAAACTGTCTTCATCAGAGCCACCAAAATTGTGTTCCCTTCTGTTGCTATGTCTAACTACTTGTGCACAGAAATATATGCTCCTTGAGTTATGAGATGTCGGAAGGCATCAGAGAAAAGGATTATAGGTATTAATAAGAAGCTGCTGACAAGATGGCCATTGGCACAAAAAATCACCCTTTCACATATAAGACATAAGGAGCTGGGATTTTACTTGCTGGGTAGAAAGACATACTAAAGATAAGAAATAATTTTTATATGCCATTTTATGGTCCAGATTCTATTATTTCAAGACTTGTAAACAGATAAACAATAGCAATAAGAGAGGACTGGACATTTTGAATATTACTTATGGGGGGTTATTTTATGACTTTCTTAGTTTGCAGGAAGTTGAAAGTATGTTATACTTTCACTGTGAGGTAAATCTCAGCCTTTGCCTAATTTATGGAAAGATAAAAACATCACTGGTTAGAACCAGCGAGATTTTTCAGAAGGCAACACTATAAATCCACAAAACTGCATACTTTTCAATTGACAATATTAGATCATTTGGGGGAAAAAAGGCTGTTTCCATCTGGTCAGCATCTGTTAAACTCCATGTCACTACAGGATATGATACATATGATTTTTTTTTGCTCTAGTATTTGCTAAGTTTGACCCAATTTAATTTCAAAAAGCAAGCAGATGCACCTATTAGAGAGATGAGAGTGAAAGAGACAATCTTCCTTTTACCTAACCTCAGAGATATACCTGAACATCTCTTGAATGAAACACAGATTAATTACTTGGCTCTTCTGCATGTTGATCCCAATTCTCTTTATTTCAATTCTCAATGATGCTGTCCTTTGATGAAAACCACTATGGAATAGAAGACATTTTGTAGCCTTTACTTATTATTAGCTGATTTCATTGGCCAATGACTGTGCAAAATACTTTAAAATTTCTTTAGTCAAGGAGAGCTTTCTCAACCTGTGAGACAAACAAGAGACAAGATGGGAAAACTGGCATGCCCAGGATCCCATGCTAGGTGAGGAGCAGTCCATATGTCCCAGCTCAGTCCTCTGTCCCCTCACCCAGGATTTCAGCTCATGGTGGGGTACAACTAAGTGAACAGTTTACAAGCCACTGTTACTGATCTTATATCTGTGACAAAAACCACAAATTAATCACAGCAGTAAGCAATGCCAGTTTTACTTGTTAGCATCATCTGATTTCCATAATTGTTAAACATCCAACTTAATCTTTTGTAACTTCAAGTATTGTAAAGTTTACTCTTTAATAAAATAGAGGTGACAGGAAATATATGTGAAATACATGTCTGCTATATTAGCAGAGGTATAAGTGGGTCCTTATCATGGCAAAGCACTAAATCCTTTGTTCATATGAAATGCATTTTCATCCAAAATACATCATTATCCTGTTTATTGGGTCACTTTCACCTATTTCATACCATTGTTACTCCACTTTCTCTGGGGAATCACTACTGATTTGAAGCAGTAGTAGATAAATATGAGGCTATACCATACCTCAAAATTACTTGAAGTTTCCTTTATTTCATGAAAGGTTGATTTAACATTAGATCAAGCATCTCTTGAGATCTTTTCATAAAATTGAAGTTCTACTGAAATATCATGTTTAGAGATAATCGCATGCCTTAGAAGTCACGGATTATGTGTATCATGTAAGATATTAAACCTGTCAAGATGTTGTTTTTAATACGTCTTTTAGTTAAGACCGTGTCTTGACATGAATTATTCCTAGCATAGTTTCTCACACACTGGTTCAGCAAGCAATCATCCACTACATCCATCATTTCTGTTGCTGTCTCACCATATGTCTCAGAGGGGTGTAGGGGGGAAGTTTCCAGTTAATCACTTTTTTTTGTATTTGGTATGCAAATCACTTAAAATTGAATGATGTGGCAATTTCAAGCAGTATTGTCTTAAGAAAGACTGGAGTTTCAGTTCTGAGCTAAGTTTGATAGGTTTACTGGGTGGTTTGTTTTCTTTTCTGCTTGCATCTTAACAAAATTTTACAGCTAGAAAAAATTCTCATTATAATCTCCAGCCTATTTCCTCCTCAGAGATATGGTTGCAAAAATTGGTTTTATATTATCTTAGCGAAAGGCTTCTGCTTGTAATATTTCAAACCTTCATCTGTCCTTGGCTGCCATGACATCCATCCATCTGACAAAATGGGGGGGAAAAAGTGCCAGGCTCTGAGTGAATGCTCCTTTAAGTGAATTTGCTAGCCAGGCATGAAGGATGCTGTGCTCACCGAGGCTCTGCTGGGATCTGCACAGAAGTCCCGTGGGTCCCACGGGCACGGGGCAGGGCAGTGAGGTTCAGGGTACATTCCAACCACGGCGCTTCTGCTTCAAACAGCGCTCTGCTCTCTTCAGCTCTGCATGAATCCACACAACAGAGGTACTGGGTAGGCTGATCCTTGCTCTCTGAAGATGTATATAATGAGATAAACAATGGTTTGTTAAGTTTCAGATTCATTTCCTAACCTCACAAAAAGCTCTGCATACTGCTGCTCAATATTGGGAATTGTCCAGCCGTAAATGCACATCAGTAAAGCAGAGAAGGCTCGAATCTAGGAAATGGAGCTGAGCCTGAATAAAATCTTTGCACAAAACCAGCAAGGCACTAAGACCCGAATTTCTCAGCTGTATAAACCAGGATGTTTGTGCACTCAGGCCTCAGCTGGACACAGAATAAGACAGAGATGAGGAGAAGGAACATCATTAATTTTTATCTGAGTTCTTTCTGAAAGGATTGTGCTGTTGCATAGACTACCAGCAAGTCTCTCAGGCTGTCTGCACTGTCTTTCTCTGTAGGTAGTAGCAGGGATGCACAGAAGTTATTGCCACCAACAACTGGTTTTGATTTCATACTTTGCAATTAAGATATATTTTTAAAACAGCTCTTTGGTTTCTGGGATCAAAGGTCAACTTGGAGCTTAGCTTATGAGACACATACAGCACCTTATTGAGCATGTTTTCATCTTTCCGTTCAGCAGGAAAAGCTTCATACTTCTGACAAGGGCTCCTCCTATGCAAAGCACTTATGTACAATCCAATTAAATAAAAAGTGGAAACAGAGATCATAGGGTCAGATGTTTTTTAATATACTTTCCAGTGATTTTTTCATATAAAGGCATGCAGAAAGAGCCTGGTGGAGGGGTGGTATGCAGATTTCTTTCTGCCAGGTGACTGCACAAACTGCTAGATGATGCAGTTATATTTCCTCTTGGTGCCTGATTGATCTCTTTACTTGGGAAGGGTTTTCTGTGCAGTGGAACAGCTTCAGTCAGAGTCACAACAGACACTTTCTGCCCCCTCACACCCCACTGCAGATCCTGTACCAGCATCGTAGCAGCTGGGCCTCTCCTATGGGGGAAAGATTTGGGATTGAGCCTTCCCCGGCAGGAAGGTGAGATGGAGTCCCTAAGACTCTTCACAAGTGATCCAACTTTTGCTGTAAAAAAAAATAAAAGACAAAACGAAACTAAACTAAACTAAAACCAAAAACAACAACAACAACAGCAAACAACTCACCATATCATATCAGGCAGCTGTGGAGTTTAGATTCCTCCATATGTAAGTGAGAGCCAAGAAAACTATTTCGAAATGACAGTTCTCATTATATGTGCTTTAGTTTTGCTGATTTTAGGCACCTATATAATTTTTTTTAGGAGATCCTTGCACTGTGTCCTGGAAAGCAGTCCCATTCATTCCTGAGCGGAAGAGCTATAAATGCTACATTCCCCACAATTCACAGAGAAGTGGCTGTTTCTCAAGCTGCCTGGATACTAACAGTGACCAAATTTCTCAGCTGAGGATATTTCTGTTATTCAGAAACAGGAAGTCTTGTGATTGAGTGCCCGTGAGAGCCATTTTGTCCAGCATAAAGTAGTTCTTTGGAGCTAAGCTGTGCCACTGCACCCAGCAATTATTAAGGTATTTCCCTTGCATACTGATATTTTGAAGCTAGGCCTGAATGCTCCTGACTCAGACTCCAAACCTCTGTATCTTCATTAAAATATTACCTTCTCCTTCACACAAAGAATATTTGGTTCTTGAACAGCTGCTCTCCACAGGCACCTGCCGGGCCCTCCCTCCCACGGTGTTCACTGAGCCACAAACAATCCTGTTAGGGAGCTGTAGCCCAAAAACTGCTGACCCAAATTCCTGTGGGCCACACTGATATTTAGGTCTCTAAGTATTTGCCTTTCAGGTGTAAGGCAGGTAGGTCCAGAGCAGCCTAAGGCAGTGGTGTTTTTCCCCATGGCACCCCATGTGAGATGCAGGAGGAGGCTGTACCAGAGAATCACAGATTTGTTTAGGTTGGAAAAGGCATTTAAGATCATCAAATCCAGCCACTAACCTATTACTGCCACTAAACCATAGAATCACAGAATCACATAATCATCAAGGTTAGAAAAGACCTCTGAGATCATCAAGTCCCACCATTAACCAGCACTGCCAAGTCCATCACTAACCCAGGTCCCCAGGCACCACATACATACGTTTTTTTGAACACTTTTAGGGATGGTGATTCCATCACTGCCCTGGGCAACCTGTTTCAGTGCTTGGCCACCCTTTAAGTGAAGAAATGATTTCTAATATCCAATCTAAACCTGACACTACTCAAAGCCATTTTCTCTTGTCCTATTGCTTCTTACGTGGGAGAAAAGGCCAACACCCACCTGTCTGTAATATTTCTTCAGGTAGTGGTAGAGACCAATAAAGTCCCTCCTGAGTCTCCTTTTCTCCAGCATAAACAACCCCCATCCTTGTTGGTTGGAAAATTACTATCTTTCTTCCATCAAAAAATGTGGTTCTTTTTATTTTACTGTTAGAGTAGGGCCTGCAGATGTGACCCAAACCTTGATTCATCCTTTCAAAAGGAACAAAGAACCAGATGTGGGTGGAAAAGGTGGAATAGCCTTTGGCCAGGAATCTAGCTGAGGAAGACCTACAGAGGGCTCCATTTCACACTGCTCCCAAGGGGAAAGGACACTTCTTATTTAGCTGAGAAAAATAATGACCACTCTCTGAAAACCATATATTTTATTTTCCCTGGGTAAATCAAAGCCGTTTTACAATGGCAATAAAGTTTTAATTTAAAGCATCAATGATGCAATCTTTCAAGAGGTAATGGTTGGTTTAGTCTCTGGCAGCTCTTTGGTCCAAATCTCTTGGTCTTCACTTTTCATGGGCCATTAATGAAGAGATGAACTGCAGAAGAGAAACTTGATCCATTAAATCCATGCCATTAGTTCTTTTGTCCTCTTTGCCAATTGTATCCAGATCCAGGTAGTGACTGGAATTTTCCACAAACATCTACTGCTTGTTCCATTTTCCTCTACTCTTTGGACAGTTTTTATTTTGGTCTAACATAACTTTTGCCTACAGCATCTCTTGCATGGAAAGGAAACTTGCTATGACTACTGATACTTTATTGAATCATTTTATTTCTCAAAAAAAGCTATGTCTTTGCATAACTCTTGATCTGGAATGTATTGTTTCGTTGCCTAAAGAAACATTAATCATAAATTCAAGAAAGACAGGGAACAGAAATAACAAAGATAAAACTCAAACAAGAAATGCATAAAACATTGAAAAGATGTAAATAAATTCACCAAATACGCCTGTTAAATCTTAAGATATGATGATTTTATAGAACTAATGGCTTACACAGTAAAGCAAAATGCTTCTGATCATGACTGTTTTATTCTGTTTTGATACCTCAAGATATTCCATTGTCTGACTCATCTGCAACATTGAAGTAATTTTCTTTTCAAAGTAAAAAGAAGTATCAGATACCTAAATAGAAGTAACAATAAAGTTTTCCTACCAAAAAAACCCAACAAAAAAATCTGAGTAATTTTTTAAAATAAAGATAATTAAACCAGATTTTCTTTTATTCTAAAAAATGCTATGAACAAATTTAGCATAAATAGATATAATTTTTAAAATCTCTTTGCCTGACATTTTTTTTCATTGAAATATGAATGCAGAAAATTCTCAACAATTTCAGTATCTGAGATCCTAAAAGGCAATAACTTTTGCTTGGTGGTAATTATTCTGTGATAGACATTGTGGCATGTATAATACTGTGTGTGTTTCTTATGCTTACATATCACCTTAGAATTTGTATGTTATTTAAAAATATTAAGTGAAGATAAAAATTGTCTTCTAAATACAATGGGGAACACTAAAATAGATAGACTTGGTCAAAACAAAGAGTCAAATACATCTACTCTAAGGCAGGGAAGGAAGAGCAGCACTCATTTTCTCTTCTGGTGCCACTTACTGTATTTACTCATGGGCAGGAGTTTTGGCATCAAGTCCTCAAGTCTGTCAGGTTTGTCACTTAAATCTAGGGGATCTAGCACTGTTACCCAGCATAGAAGAGTTCAGAAAACATCCACCAGAAAAAATATGTTTCCACCGTTAAAAAAAGAAAGAGAATTAGAAAAGCAGTGAAAATGCTATGCAAAGGATTTACCTTCTCGTTACCTGTGTCACTTGTAGAGGATTTGGATGGGTTTGAGCTACAGGGAGTCAATTATTCTGCCTGTGTATGCAGTAAGGACTGCACAAACAGGCACAATCTCCATTCAGGTACTCCAATGCACCTCGTATTTTCTTACATCACACAGCAGCACCAGAGGCACAAGTTGTCTCCGTTTGCCGCAGAGCCTGCCTGCTCCTGTGCTTCATCCTGCACTCTTCCTCTGCAGCAAGCTCAGTCCACAGTCTTCTTCAGCATATGGATGAGCTTCTTCTTAGGGGCTGTTAACATATCCTCGGTTAAGTCAGGATGCCAGCCAAAAAAACAATACATGTGTTTTTTAAACTAAAAGGGGAAAAAAAATCCAGCCTAAATAAATTTTAAATTATGCATTTTTCCTGTCTATTAAGTGCTAAATTTCATGTAAAGATATTCTAGTGTGCATCACTCTCTGTCTTTTCTTTCTTCCCTACAAAGACATGACTAATTCACATCCTTTGTAATGTGCCACTGACCTGTAAAAAACACCAAAAGAACATGTTTAACAGAAAGAAGAGAAACACTATATAAATGTATAATTATTTTGTTTGTCTCTCAGAATGTGCACATACACAAATAAACACCCACACAGCTTTCCATGCTGTTTTACTAAAACAAATCTTCAGACCCCCAGCAACAAACAGCCAGTCACTTATTAGTAAGAATCCAAATAGATATTACAGAGCCTGACTACTTGTGCTTTTGAGATGTAAATATCAAAATTGCTTTTTGAAGAAGTAAAATGCAAAAGCAGTTAAAGTTCAGGATTCAATTTTTTCCTCTTCTTTTGATAAATGCATTTACATTTTAATTTTCAGTGTTTTCAATTTTCATCAGTGAAAAGCTGTATCCCTGGATGAAAAGCACAATAATAAAATGTTCTCCACTCCATAATTTTCTTGTAATTCACAGAAATGATCTGAGGGCATATAGCTCACGACAATATATATTATAGCATTCAGTGCAGAGAACTCAATTGTTAGGGCTGCAATTTCAAACATATGTATATTAATGAACTGGCTGTGGCTTCATTTTAAATTCCTAAAGACTTTTTTGCTGACACAGAATCATCATGGCTGTAATCTTACAAATCTGCTAAGATTGTCAGAACTGTGCATGTTATTTCATTTATTCAATCAATACAAGTGTCAATGCCAATTATGCTGCAGAAATCCATATAATAGTCCTATTTTTTTAAGTCCATATGGCACCATAGATTATGAGAGGAACAGAACAATGTGACATGCCACGTCTTACATAATTTGGCAGAACAGTGTGCCTTTATTTATAAGAACATGCTGTTAATCTTGTTCTGCTTTTATTGCAATCAGTTCACTTTCTACCCTCAAAATGATAAAGCAGATTTTGCTAATCTAAAACAAAACAAAGCAAAAGTCCAAACAAACACTGGAAACATTATTAGTCTTTATCTAGAGCATGATATCTATAGGTTTTAGTATCTATAGGTTTTAGCTATGCACCTTAATTGCTCTGGCTACTAGAAACTGCAAAAAAAATGCTGTAACTTTCTGAACAGACAACAGCATCACACTTTACAACTGCTCACTGCGGTACCCATTATAAAATGCAAGATTGGTGTGCAGAGCTATAAAGAACATACAGAGTCTATTCTCAAAAAAAACCCCGGTACATCAATAATGACATCAGTTGAGAAACCAGAGGATAACACAAAATACGTAGGAGGTCAGCAAAAGCCTGGAAGATAAAGCTCAGAAGCGAGGCTGAAAAGCAGCACAGAACGGAGCCTGCATTCAGCCCAGAGGCAAAGAACAGAGCCAGGCTGCAAGGAATAACTGAGAGCTTCCTTGGGGAGCCTGCAATTCCATCTCTGCATGGAGAGCCTGCCACAGGCACGTGTCCCTCTGCCCGTGCTAAGGAAGCCCAGGGAGCCGTCTGAAGGCTTGTTCTTTGGGGAAACTGCACTCTTCATTACTGCAGATGCTCAGACAGGTTTTCTTCTGCTTGCAGCACACACTTTGTCCTGCTTGCACTCATTTCTTTTACCCTTCTAAAGCTTTATTCTCACTGCCTAGGTTTGTGGAAGCTCCCACCAGCTCTCCTCGCACCTAATTTATTGATGTCTTCTGATCAAGTTTATTTTTTCAGGTTTGGTCGGCATTCTCTCCACATGGCTGTCAGGTTTGTTATCCTCCTTCAGTGCAGACTAAGATGGACCTACAGTCCTTCCTGCTTCAGCTCTGGTGCTGCTGAAGGCACTTCTTGTAGTCATCCTCTGCCAGCTCCACATCATCTCCATCTGGGGAGCAGAGTCTCTTTTAGAGTAGGAGGTGAGCAAGCCTGGCCTTAGCAAGCCAGTGACTGGGAGCTAGCTGCTTCCTGGAAACACTTCTGAGGATAAGCATCAGGAAGATCTATTTAAAACAAAAGTTAGAATTGGCGTTAATGTCATGGTTGTAAGGGAGGCACAAACCACATCATGCTGAAAACAAACACACACACAATAAAAAGCTGGTTTAGCAGTCTAACTTCTTTTAAGAGAAATGTCAATAAACATGAGAATAAGATTATGTAACATAATGCTTGCTTGCTCAAGTCTGGCGTATTTCCTGATACAACTGATGTGATTTCAAACATGAACAATATATAAACAGTAAAATACTTTAAAAATAGGAGGAGGCATATTCACTTCTACCAGAATTACTCCTCATTATATTGACATAATTATATGCATTATTCTAAACATAATATAGGTGTATTTATTGGCATAGTGATGTTGTCAACATATTTTTCTTGAGAGAGGGTCTAATGAACCAGTTGAAATCTGAGTATTTTAGTGAAATTGAATACATTGCACTTGTTCACTCACAAGATTGTGTCCTTCACATTTTTAGAAAAGAAACTTAGTCAAGACTGTTGTGCTCACTCATCCTAAATTTATTTGACCTTAATCCATGCTTAATGATGCACTGAGAAAGCCGAAAGGGACATAGCAGACATAATAAGAGATGTGCCTCACGGCAGGGAGCAATTTATTCTAATGATTATTTATAAACCCCTTTAGTTCCCCAAGATGTGTTTTAGCAGTTGATTATAGTTTTCTTCAGCATTTCAGAAGCTGTTCCTAATAATATGGCAGATTTTTCTAGCTGTTAGAATTGTGTTTCTAATTAATTTTGCATCACTTGTGATACTAAGAGGAGATACTTTCCCCTAGTCATAGCCCATATAGCCAAAGAAAAGGAACTTTGCTGCTGAACACCTACGCTTAGAACAAGCAAGCAGTAGTGGCTTTCTAAGTTAAAACTCCCTTTGATTTCTCCAGATAATTTTTTTTCCCAAGTTAAGGCCGCAGGGCTTGGCTGTGAGTTTGCAAGTGCCAAGGAGCTGAACTGAGTTTTACTACTCCATTACTCATGTGTCTCTATTTTTCCCCAAACTCTTTATATAGCTGCCACAGTTCCTCTGCACCTTGCAAGAGATGGATGAGCCAAGAAACACCTCTTTAGCAATATCTGTAGCACTTGCCAAGTGCCAAGTCATCTATTTTACCTAGGATATAAGCCGTAGCTCTGTGTGCTAGACTGCAGGCCAACTGTCCTGTAAATAAATCCTGGTCTTTCCAAGCTGACCTTCTGCACACATTTAAACACTTCATCCTTCAGCACTCGAGGCTGCTCTGGGATGCACAGCAGCTGCAGAAGGAGTCTGCAGCCACAGACAGCCCTGCAGTAAGCTACTGAGGACATTAGCAGAGACAGCTTCCCAGAAAAGTTTCTTACCAAAGCCAAGATTAGAATCTGACCACTTCAGCCTGTGGCCTGCTGCTCTTGCCTCCTGCTCAGGTTTGACTCTGGGGTTACAGAAGATGAAATTTCACTCACCACCCTTCTCAGCAGATATCCACAAGGGACAAGGAATTCACAGTAGAGTAGAGAGAACAAGAGAGATAAACAGTGTGATAAGCCAAGGCTTACGGTTACCTCTATATTGCATTCCCCACTACAAATGTTTGGCAGAGATGTTTGTTCCTTAGGAACCACTAAAGTTATTTGGAAGCTGTTGTACCACAAAATGGCTGATTGTTCCTATTCATAGACAGGGCTAATGTATCTTTCTGCCAAAGCAATTTTCATGGAAAACAAAGTTTTAGACAACAACTGCAAAAAATAGGTTCTTTACAGAAAGACACAACCAACTATCAGTAACCTCCCTAGCTCTAGTGCAGAATTGCAGATTTTAGGCAGGAGTCTGAAAAAATCTATGGGTGAGGAGAGGAAAATCACTGCATCCTTTCAGGATTACTTTTTGCTCTTTCAGTACCTAGTTCTCCAGTGGGCTGGATCCTGCAGGATGGCAGCAGTAGCTGTGGATCCTGTACATTCAACAAGGTGAGATAAACTCTCTCATGCTGATGAGTGATCCCACACAAGTGCTGTAACCACTACATGCACAAAGACACTTCCACTTGAAAAATCCTGGGGCATTTTATAAAATTGTTTCATACGTGGCCAAGCAGTGTCAGGGGAATTAAGCCCAGTCCCTCTTCTGCCGTACAATTGCCATCCCTGTATCCCCTCTTCCCATTTCAGCGCAGGCACAGAAGCTCCTCTCCCAGCTAAGGACAGTCTCCTCAGCCCACAGCCTATGCAGAACATCTCAGCACACCCGAGCTGTGAATGCCTGCCCTCCCCGTGACCTTCTGCAGCTTGCAGTACCATGCCCTGGCTTATCCCAGGTACAAAGCGAAAAAAAAATACTTAGAGTGTGCTTTAGTTTTCTTAGTCTGCAGCTTCTGGATTTGGTGGGCTTTTCTGCTTGCAGCTGAGCTGACTTTCACAGCAAATAGCATAGATTAAGTTCTGTGCTCTGAGCAGGGATTTCTCATTTCATACATCATTTATAACTTTCTGCAGTGATTCCACAAAGTCAGTATCTCTCCATAACACAAAGATGAGAAGGATGGAAAATATAGCTGAAAAAGTGACAAACCTGCAAATTGCATTTATGTAGAATTCTGTTGCCACAAAGCTTCTACAGCAATTTTATGGAAACCTAGCAAATTCAGTATAACTAAATTTGCAGTTTAGGAAAGTTATGCATTTATGAATTTCAGCGCAGTGACATATTACAGCTTAGCAGAGATACTAAATATCTCTCACACAAAATGGAAATTAAATCTGCTGTTCTATTTTGTCAGATCAGGTCTTTGCCTACGGTATGCTGGGCATAGATTTCACTGCTTCCCCCCTCACAGAACTGAAAAATCACACAAAACACACTTTTGCAAAGGTTGCAAACACTTAATTACATCAGGTTGCTCTATAACTGGCAAGTGATGTCTTCTTTTATTTTTTGTTTCTCCGGGATAGCTCATCCATCACCAGAATATGAACAGAGGCGACTACAGAAGAACACCACATTTTGGTGACATCCAGATTCCAGTGAAGTAAACAGCAAAAATCCCACAGGTTTTATTAGAGCCACAAACTGCTCCTTTGTACTGAGTGCTTGTTTTTATAGTCAGAGCCAGTTGCCAAAATGCTGGTCCTGATCCCGCTTTCATAGCTGGATAATCAGGATTTACTACGACCTAAATCAGTGAAGTCAGAATGGTGCAAATGAGAGAACTGGGGCCATCTGCTGTGAATTTCCAGACACCAAAAAGGAACTGAAGAAGGCAGAGATTTTCTTACCAGCTTTCAACTCCTAATGGGCAAAGGATTACAAAGAAAGGCCTATCATGCCTGTCGCCCATATTTAACTGTATCTAAAGTCAATAGGAAATAATGTCAGTAGGATACACACACTCACAAACACACACGTATGAAAACATAAAATTGAATTCAGGTTGAAATGCATTTCATTTCAGTACAGCATATTGCCATCAGATAAAGAAAAAATACATATTATTCTCTGTCTAGTTCTTCCAAAGGAAATAATACCAAAGGTTTAAGAACATGCATTGGCTTCCTTTCTGATAGAATTTAAAATGTTCTTTTCCAATGTAAGTGCAAAACCAAACATTAAGGTTGAAAATCAAACGCACTACTCACGCACATTCAAAACTGATTTCAAAAAACTGGACCTGTTGAAGCCAGTGGCACAACTCCCACTGACTTCCATGGGGCCAAAATTCTACCCAGTTCCTAGGAGAACATTAAATTGGCCACATTATGCATCTCATTTAATGGACTATGTTAGCAGGCATGATTTATTAAGATTCACATTCAAGAAAGGAATCAATTGAATTGTGGAAAGTATTTAAATTAATGTATCTGTTACAGCATACCTCTAAATTAAGGTAGCATTCAAAATCTTATTTTTGGTACTGACTGACTTCTTGCTTTCCAAAGAAGTATTGCAGTAAGGAAACTTTGAACCTGATTTCCCACTTTTCCCCCTGCGGAACAAAGGTGTCACCTACCATATGAGTTCTATCAAAACCTCTTTAAAAAAAAAGAATAAAACCCTTCAAATCAGACTGTATTGTGGCACAAAATGTACAGAGGCATGAGTAAATGATTTAGTTCTTTTTTTTTTTTTCAAACTAATTCCCTGCTTATTTTTAACCCAATTACAAGTCTGCTGGCTGCCAGTAAAATTTGGATCCAAATTTTTCTGCTAACCAAGTGGAATTGTTTGGATAGTACAGTCAGAATTTCTAACATCTTAATCAGGTTGCTTTCTGACTTTTTTAATAACAAAAGTAATTGGGTACATTAAAACTGCAATTCTTGAAAGTCCAAGACAAACATCATAATAAAATACCAATTTCTTTAGGGAAAATTCTAGTATAATAAAGAAACCAAGAGGATTTTATTGAAATTACTTCCAAAACCTATAAAAGTTAAGAGATTAATCTACTTTCCATAAGTTTTGCTGCATCTTGGGTAGTTTTATAGGAGGACTGGAATTACATATTCTGTTATGTGACCACTACACCTCTTAAAATGTTATGAACATTTCGTCACTTCATTGTGGCCAGGGCAGACAAACATAATTTCATTTGCTTTCCTATACTGCAAAGCTGGAAGGACTTCACCCATTCTGCTTTGTCCAGTACCTTCATTTGGCCTCAAGCCCCCGAGTAAGCGAGTGGCTGAGTGGCAGTGCCCTGCAGGTCAGCCCAGGCTGGTGGCACTGTGATCCTGCAATGGATGGCCAGACAGCAGCACCCTTTGTGCTACAAAGCTGGAGGAGAACACAGCACCAGGGTGACACTTCTGGGTGCATTCAGGGGCTCTCACAGGAGGGGATCAGCCCTGAGAGCTGATGCACAGCACGGAACTTGAGGCACTAGGGCACCCTCTCTGCCCCAAAAATGGCAGACCCAGAGCATGTGGAAAGCATGTGCAGAACAACCATAAAGAATGATATTAACTTTCAAGAGCAAATAATTGCCACCCCCAAACAGTCCCAAACTAAATATTTTCAGGCAAATCTGTACTGAAAGGGAATAAAATCTGACCACTGCAGGCAACTGTCAGAAACTCTAAATAATGAGATTTTGTTATAGGCATTTCTTAATGCAGAACAGCAATAGCAATGAATATTCTGGGACAATGCAGGGGTTTTTATTCTCCTTCTGTGAAAGAAAATAAATGGGGAACTTCATATATTCATTGGCTCCAAAACCAAGGAAAAATAATCACAACCACACAGCAAAACCCATTGCACAAGCAAGTTGTATAACTTCTTTTGAGTGCTTGATTAAATATTCTCCTAAAAGATGTACTTTACTTTTGCCATAAACACATCAAGAGATGCCAAATTTACCACATTCCTTGAAAAATATTCTTTTTCTCCCTACTAAAAAAGTGCATCTTCTTTCAGGGTTCATTTTATCTAACTTCAGTTTGCAGCCATCTTGCTATGCCTTTCTCAGCAAGACTGGAAAATCCTCAGCAGGAGCCTTGGTGAAGAATGGTGTGGTATCTTTGTCATGTCTTAAGCACCTTTCCTTCAAGCCCATCTCTCAACTTTCCCTCTGATAAGGAGTGAACACATTTCCAGTCCCTCTTTACTTCCCAGCCCTCATGGTCCTGCCCTTTTACATATCCATCCCTCGCCTTGCATTCGCTCTCTCTTTTGTGCTGCAAACTTCACAAACCAGGAGCCTCCCAAACACACCATCAGCATCCTTTGTGCAGTGAAACTCTCACGGAAACTCAGCTGTTAACCACTGAAATATGATCTTCTGCTGTGTCTCCCCTGCCCTCCAAAATGGCATGAGAACAAGAAACTTTTGCAGCAATTTCAGTACTGAGTACTGTATTTCTTTAAACCTCATTCTGTGAGCACTCGGTGCCTTGGAACTCCCCTTGAAGTATCTTGGGAGACACAGACCATCACTGTAACTAATTAGATTCCCTCCTCCTGTCCTTTTCCCATCCATGCTTCCCACCAGCATGGTGCAAGGTAAAGTTTGTCCATGGGGGTGGACAGGTACTGCCCTTCCTCCCTTGCCCACCTCCCTCTACTCCCCATGGCTTCATCTGGCCACAAATATTGTGCCTCACACTGTAACTTCTTTTAAAATCTACGTTGTTTTTCTCTTTTTTCACAGTGAAAAGAGAATACAGTTTATTAGTTGAATCCCGTGGGGTTTTCCTCAATATTACTAGAAGAAGCCAATTTTTTGCTGACTAAAGGAAATTTATAAACAGCCAATTTCTAAATGAAACAGATGGCTTATTAAAAATGAGCAGTCACTTCTTTGGCACACAAAATCAGTTTTAATTCTTTTTGTATTATAATATTACCCATTTTGTTTATGTTAGAAGTAAGAAGAGTGCCAGTTATCATAGTCCCACCATGTTAAGCAACAAATAAAAAAACAAATTGTGTGGTTTTGTAACAAATCTCAAAGATCCTGTTACATTCACTTATATGTATGTATGCACTGGGTTTGAGGGGCAAGTTTCTGGTAATGGTGGGGGGAGCATCTCTGTGAAGCTGCTGTAAGCTTTCCCCATGTCCAACAGAGCCAATGCCAGCTGGCTCTAGGATGGCTCTGCTGCTGGCCAACACCAAGCCAGGCAGAGATGGTGGCAGCACCTCTGGGATAACATTTTTAAGAAGGAAAAAAGTTATTGTGCAGAAGTAATTGCAGCCAGAGGAGAGAGGAGTGAGAACGTGTGAGAGAAACAGCCCCGCAGACACCAAGGTCAGTGCAACAGGAGGAGCAGGAGGCTCTCCAGGTGTGGGAGCAGAGACTCCTCTGCAGCCTGTGGTACAGACCGTGGTGAGGCAGATGTGCCCCTGCAGCCCCTGGAGGTGATGGTAACTGGTGAGTGATCTCTCCCTGCCCTCAACTTTCAAACCTTTTACTGTATTTCCTCTCCTCTGCCCACTTGAGGAGGGCAGTGATAGAGTGGCTTTGGTGAGCATCCAGCATCCAGCCAGAGTCAAATCACCACAGTGCAACAGAACTAAGTAAACAATATCAAGCTGGTACTGAATTAATGATCAGCTGGTTTTATTTTTTGTCAAACATCCCCAAAATTGATTCAGACCTTCTAGACAGAAAATTCACTGTACTGGGCTTCTGAAGTGGCTGTTCATGCAATGGTACCCCTTCTCCATCTAATTCAGGGTTAGATGTCTCACACATGTTGTGGGTAATCTAAATTAGCTTTTTTTCTTTTTAGAAAGTGAAAAAGAAATCACAAGACAGTCCTAACTTTTTAAGTGCAAAACTGAAAAAAGATACATTTTCTTGCAGTGCTGGACAAAATTCTGGAGGAATTTCTTGCACTCTTGCATCAAAACTCTCCAAGAAAAGCTTCACACCAACTCCATACATATCTACATGGACTTAGGTTATCTTATTAGAAGTCTGGAAATGTCACAGTAGTCTGAGTCACATGCCCAATATTTCCTAAGAAATGAACACGAATTAAAAGAAGACAAGCTTGCCTATTCCTCATCCAAAGACTGTGGGTGTTCATGTGAACCAAACATCTCAGCTAAATCCTAAATCGTGGTGATATTTCCTTTTCTTATCAGTGTGCTATATGAAACAAGCAGCTTTGAATATATTTGTTTGAAACTGAAGAATATTGCTCTCTGAGAATAGTAATAAACCTGACGAATATTAATACATTTATATCTAGATGAAAGCTATGATAATTCATCATTTGAAATCACTATTTGGATTTTCTTCACAGATACAAAGTAAGAAAGCATTGAGCTCTAGAATTATATTCAGCAGAAAAAGGGGGTCGCTGCAAAAGCTGTGTACACACCAGCAAGCTAGCATTTTTTATGGCCAAGGATTTGCATGTTTGTTGATTATCTAGCCTGTGCAGCTTCCAGAAACTTTAATCAAGAACTAACCATGGCAGAGGAAAAAGTTATCAGCTTAGTCACAAATACATACCCATAACGGTTAGCTTCCCAACTTTCCAAAGTTAGCCTACACTGTACTCTTCTAGAACAAAGTTGCTGACACTATCATGAGGTATTGGTGTATATATAAGCTAAGTCTGAGGATTTGAAAAGATTTTCAAAGAAAGTAACCTCCTGACTTTCTACAACTGAGTCTCTGTGCCTTGATGCTATGAATAATGAATTTGCAGTAATTTCATTTTGAAAGAAGCAGAGGAAAAGGTCACTTCAAACATGGGCAATTAGGCAGTGTGATTCTATCAGAAATCATGTTGAAAGGATCCATTTCTTAAAAAAAAATAGAAAAGCAGCTAAATATATTAATCTTGTTCCACAGATGTTTGATAGCAAAGAACACACGAAAGAAGCCCCCAGCCTGTAGCAGATCCACTGCCACATCCAGGCTGTGACTCAATTGGACAAACAAAACACTCATACGTAGGCTGCACTCTTCCTCAGTTGTTGCCTCTCTTCCGTAGGATATTACACATTTGGAACACTGCAGCTGCTCTGCGCCACACTGAAGGAAACAGCACAGGCTCTCACTGTTACAGGATTTGGTCCAGAATAGCTGAAGACACCATGGCATTATCTCGCCACCTTTCCCAAGCATTAACAGAATAGCACAGGGAAACAGAGTACCAAAAGTCCTGGCACATCACAAGTACAGTGATTAGATTTTTGAAATGCCTTTACACAGCAGGACAGCAACTGATGGCATTTTTAATATCCATGTTTCATCAGATCAACCTCTGTAACCAACAGCGGTTTTAGACACTGATGTGTGTCTGCACATCTTTTAGTAGCTGGCCTCTCCTGTGATAAAACATGCTATTTTCCATCTTGTAGCTTCTCTCCACCCTATAAGGTTGTCATTTGTGCATTGGTCACGCTGGGTAACATTTATCTGGAGTAACAGTGATTGATATTTTTAAGTCTTAACCTATTAGCAGTGTGGCAAGCATCTAATTGCTGTACTTGGTCTAAAACCAGAAATAATATCCAGTCTGAGCTGAATTAAAAGCCAGAGAGTGACAAAACCAAGAGGATTTGTGTGTGTGACAGTGCACTTGATTTATTGCTTCAGATTGTAAGCAGTGAAAGGCAGTGTCAGTACTCATTTTCAGGTGACAAAAAGATATAAAGAGGTTATTATAAGGACTCCAACAAGTTTCCACAGGTCTGATCTGGGAGAAGATAATAATGCCAGGCACTACACAGGGATGGAGCAGGAACACAAGAGACTGAGAATAACTGCCCTTGCGGGAGCTTCCCAGAAAGCACCTGAGGGCTTCAGCCCCTGAGAACTGTACACATCCAAAATACAGATTTTCAAAGCTTTTATCTAGTCCTGAGGCACTTCAGCTGCAAACAAATAGTAAAGTCCCCAAGGCATGCAATATTTTGCTTCTAGGTGAAAAGCTATGCTCAGAAATGAAGAGCTCAGCACTGAGCTCATGCCTAATTCCCAGCAGGACTGGCACAGTAAGGTCCCTCATCTGTCGCCGTGGTTCAGCCCCACAAGGCCACACATCCTGGCAATATGTATCCCAAACACAGCACACAGCACACCCTTTGGATCATTCACAGGGGCTGTCAAGGGAAATGCACTCAAATCCCTGATGCTTACACAGCCCATTTCTCAGAGCAGGACCATCCGGCCCCAGGATATCCAGAGGTGAGCCACTGGCAATAAAAATAAAATCTCAGCAGAGTCACATATTTCACACTTGTCTCTCTCATGCTTTCAGTGGGCCACTGAACAAACTCAGTCAGTCAGGGTGGGCTTCACCTTCTCTAATTTCAACTGTCTGAAAGTCAAATGTCTATTTTAGGAGACATTGTTAACACAAGGAGAGACACTTGCAAGGAACAATTTATCCCATGATTCTCGAACACACACCTTAGGTCAGACAGCTCACTGTCTGCAGGAGTCTCTCTTAGGGATTTGGGATATGTGTGCTCAGCAGCACAGTGCGATCCATGGTCTCCTGTAGTCCAGGTCACTCTGTCACCAGCGCAGAGAAATCCTGGGGCTCTCCCTGCACAGGGGCTGAGGTTTTCCTGTAGAAACAGCCAGGGCATGCAGAGAGACAGGAAAAACTCTGGGTTTACCCTCAGATGTAGTTGGATTGCAGCTGGAGTAGACATCTGAGCATGAGGAACATGGTGTGTGTTGCAGTACTATATATTGTAATATAAACACAGCCTGTATTCATAGCTTAGGTGAGCACCCTTTTAGCCAGACAATTAGGAGACATAAATCCAGAATTTAATGATACGTACCTTAATGATACTTTTAATGGCCCTTATGAAATAAATAACACCAGAATGGAACATGAACACGTTCTCTCTCATTATCTTTCAGACTGACTGGATACCAATGTCAAATATGTTTTAATGCTGATTACATTTTTCTTTAATACATTACAGTAGATTTTGTACAAATATAGGGCTGGATTTGAACTGTGTTGAAAATAAATATTCATTTACATTTAACTTTAAATAAATAAATATATAAATAAATAAAATCTGGTCATATTTGGTCAAACTCTTTTTTTTCTTCAACTAGAATTGGCCAGGTCAGCAATTAAAAGAAGCTTCTTTCCCATTCTGTTTTACTCGCTTCTAAAGATAAGGTCTTAACTAGGATTACTTTTCAGAACAATGACGTGAAATTATGTTAGAACTAGAAGAAAGCATAAGCTGCCTTCAAATCCATACCATGGTATAACACGGTAGCATTTAACACTACAGTGTTGAGATACCTTTGGTAGCATTTTGCCGTGATTAAGTCTTCAACACTGGGCTACCCTAATGCTTTGGAGAGCCTGCACAAAAGGAATTATATTTTGCATATTACATTTTTACTGTGCATATAGGTGGATTAGATGAAGACTAGGCTATTAAACAAGTGCACTTATTCTCAGGTTGTCACAGGTTTCTTTTCGATAGTCTCAAATTTCTGCAGGATTTCTGAGCTTAGGCATGGAGCTACCTGCATAACGTGGAGTAGATGAGAGAAGACCTGCACTATCAAAAAGCATTATTTTCACTTAGAAATTCTTGCTAAAGAAAAATACTACTGGAATAGCTACATCATTGGAAAACAGGTACCTAACTAACCTGCTTTGTTTTATAAGCATGTAAGATAAAACTAATGGATGTCTGACATACAACAAACATTGAAAAACAGCCTATTGTAAGCAAATTAAAAAAGCCTTCTCCAGGAACTGTCTTCTGTCATCCAAATTTATCTCAGTAAAAAGTTAAGACCTTTGTGGTCTCTTAGAGAGCTGAAGTGTTTGTGGAACTCCCTAATCCAGCCAATTTCATAGGTACAGTGAGCTCTTGATCTCAGATAACCTCCATGTCAGTGTCACCAAAACACTCTCCTAGCAGACTTTCACCTAACAGAACCTACAGGAATTTCATACCAGGTTAGTCAAGAGAATGAGTTTTTCAGTTACTACCAAAGATTGCTTGTTGAGGAAAATTGGGCAGCAGTGCCGCACTCCGTCCCTTATTTCTGCCCTTCTCTTGATTATTTGGGGGGCTGGTGACACCTTTGGGCTTCCATGGTCTCTTCTGGAGATGCCTGGCCATTAATAAATAGAAACACCACTAGTCCTGGGGGAAAAAAAAAAAAAAGAAAAAAAAAAAAAAAAAAAGAAAAGAAAGAAAGAAAAAGAATCATTTTGACAAAGTGCCTAGAAAATTCAGTCAGAAGTGGTAGTTGTAGCTATGTGGAAATCCTGGACAAATGCAAATTTCTGCTGCATTGATTGACTCTACAGTGTCTGAACAGAAAGCTCGACACTTTTTTGGCTTTGTTGCTTATATCCATTGTCTTTGCTGGACATTCTGCACACATACCTGGATCACAATGTTACAGTGCTCAACACACAGGTGTAAAACCTCTCTTATTAGCAATAATCATTATGTGCATGCGAGATTGGCACATACACACACAGCCTTGCCCGAGAGAAATACAGAAGCTCAGCTTCTATGGAACTGATCCCCTTAGAAAATACTGACTTCGAAACAATCAGATAGGGAGACAATTGGTTCTACGGCTTAAGAAAATAAACAAAATAGAGGCATCTGCTGCCATTACAGCTTTAAGATAACATTTTCTCTTCTAGGGATGCAACCAGGAAAGAGTACTGTGGGCCAGCACCCGGACTGGCTCCACTATCCTTTCATCCCTTGGCATCTTTGTCTGGCAGATGCTGTATGAAAATACACAGTTTTGTACCATCTACCCCCAGCACATGCTGCTGTGGGTTCACTGGAGTGGTTCTGATTTACCGTGCCTGGCCAGTGAGCAGCACACTGAGCTGGGCAAGTCTCTGCAGCCAGGCGAGAAGCAGGACAGACAGGAACCTGGTGAGGCAGATCATTCTCAACAATAGTCTCTAATGCAGAATGAAGTGGCAGAAACAGTACATTATGGATATTATCATCATTATCTCTTGCTGCCTCTAATAGGTTCTTATATCATTTTGCTCATTTTTATAGCTTGCTGGCTCAGAACCGACATTCTTCGTAATTCACTGGAAAACATGCTTGATTTCAGCCCCCCTTGTTCTAACCATCCACAGAATGGATGAAACAGGGATGTGACTGCTGGAGTAGATCAACTCTTTCTTGCATAATTCAAACTAAGACATTTCTAAAGCATGGTATTGTTTATACACAAAGGGATAAAGGAACATTCCTTTTACATTTCTTTTGGTCTAGCTTCTTTTTTTTAATTTCTCTCTGTTCATGAAAAAATTACAGAAAGGAGAAAGCTAGGCAAAGCATGGTCCTCATGAAGCTGCAAGGAAGGATTCAGCAGGGAAAAAAATCTCAGAAGACTATGTAAAAAGGTAACTCAAACTCCTGAACTACTATCTGTAGGATTTTCCCAGAAGATAACTGATAGTTTGCCTCATTCAAATTGCCTTAGTACGTAGAACAGAACGATACCTCATTACAGAAATGTCATAAATTGTTCCAGCATTTTTATCATCTGAATATTAAAGCTCTTCTATGAGAAGGCTAACAACAGGTTAGCCATCTGTGTTATGATAGAAACTCCTCTGGAAATACAAAATAATTTAAAATCACTACTATCCTGTGGGTGTGCCAAGAGCCTGCATGGGGGCAGCTCTGGGGAGTAGGGAATATGTGCTCCTTTCTGCCTCCTTCTTCAGCAGTTTGTTGTTTTTCCCATGTATCTGCTGACACAAGCAGCGCCCTGGGTTTCTGCATGATCTGCAGGGGTGCACACCCCAAGGAGGAGGCTCAGGGAGAGCAGGGAGATCCCAGCTCGGGGACAGAGGGAATGGGGGCCAAGGGCGTATTGTAGGGCACGGGTGAGGGAAAGAAAAAGCACTGGGGTTGCAGAGCAGGAGCCAGGCTGGAAGGAACACGAGAGCAGAGAGGCATGGGTGTGGGGCCTTGGGGGAGGAGAGCCAAGTCTGGAAACATGGAGCAAATGTGGGAGCTCAGTGGGAAAACAGGATTCTTCATGAAATATCTGAGAGGTAGGACATCTGAGATGAAAGAGAAGGAACCTGCTATGCATACAGGAGAAAGCAAGGATACTGCCACAAGGAACACTACGACACACAAAATAAAACAAAATTTAGCTACTGAGTGTCACCACTGAAAGGGGCAGTTTCAGGTGTCACATCCACTGATGTCTCACCCTGTTCAGTCTTTAGTAACCTGCCCACACTTATTTCTATTTCTACCCCAGTCATACTGGTATTTCAGAGCATTCTGTTGGACCTGTCCTTATCACACTCAGTAAATATTCCTCAAAATGATTGTTTGGTCTGTCATGGGAAAAGGAACAACTCACTGAGAAATGGAGGTGAGTTTTCTGCCTCGCTTGCTCTGTATTCTTTTCTAGACTGTGCATTCCTCTTTTCTTTTTTTTAAGCACGGCCAATTCCTTACCATCTCTCTTCCTTAGCAATTTTTCTTATGCTGTTTGTTACTGACCGTGCTCTTTTCTATCTACCTTCCAGTCTTGCTTTACAGCCGGGCTGGGTCAGTATTGTTCCAGCTGTTCTAGCTGAGGTCCTGGGTGACATGACAGTAGCCACACATCCCCTTAAATACCATAAACATATATGTGTTCAGTGTTCTATTTTGGTTGGAGTTTGTACATCATCTCTACATTTAATTATGCCTCTTAGACAAGGACAAAGATTTGCACTTGAGGATGAAGATAGTAGGTTTGGGATTATCCTCATCTGCTATGGGTGCTTGGTCTAATCTTAGACAGGCTGCCAAGAAACCTCTATTCCCAATACAGTCAACATAACCTTTATCTCTAGGAAGTTCTGTTTTGCTGGAGACATAGAAACCTTGATCACAGTCCTTATCACAAAGCTTTTGTTAGCGCTGTGTGTAAACTGAACCCCAGCCATCAGAGGTCAGAAGCATGAGATCCAAAGACTTGAATTTTATTTGGACATCTGCAGGTTGGTTTGGGGAAAAGGAATGATGTTGTGCAGGTTCATGTTGTTTTCTGCAATTTGCTGGAATAGTCAGAATGCCAACCTTTCTCATGTTTCCTATATGTTTATCAAAGATAGCATCCTGCTACACAGTGCTTGTTTTATTCTGGGGTTCCTGTATGCAAATGAAACAAACAGCAGCAAGGAAGCACAGCTATATCTGCCAAATACTCTTGTCTTCTTTAAGTTCTGGAAAAGTTGTATTTGATGAACAAATATAGATGTGATTATTACTTTAAGCTCTTTTATTTCATTTGAGAGCTGTAAATTTACGTAAGAATGTAAGATCTGTAGTTGACTCTGCGTTTTTTCTCAGCATGTTTTGCAAAAAGAGGCAGTCAAAACCTCATCTTTTCCCTTTCAGTTCTCCCTATTAAAGTGGATGTTGAAAATTTGTTTTTATCTCTTGAAACTGTCATTGACAATACATTAAGGCTGCAGACCATTGGTAGTTTGCTCACGAATACCACAAAACCAGTAGAAGCACATTTTTAAACTGTTGGCTTCTCCCACCACTGGATTTCTCTTCTAAAACTGGGACTAACTTCTGATGAAAGGGAGCCACTTATGCAGTTGCTAGACAGGGGCTTGCACCTGTTCAAAGCAATGGACCTGTGCCTATAGATTTCTTCCAAATGCCAGTAAATGCACCAGCCCATGTGTATTTTTCTTGGAGTTAGTGATACACGATTTTTCATAAATGAAAATATCTATGAATCCTGTCTGCAAATCAATCAGCTACAATTTTCAGCCTCGATAGCTATACAATGTGATGGATAAAATACATTGCCAATCCAATTTCTTGATCACAGTTGACTGTCTTGGACAATGCTGTGAGGAGTAAGAAAACAAAGCATTCCTATTTCATAGTAATGCCATGGTTCCATAATGACAGTGAAGATTGTTGCTGAGAATCCTCTTTATAACACTGAATTCATAGAGCTCTATCCTAGGATATGTTTTTCAAGTCATAATTATCTAATCATGCATTCATTCAACTTGAACTTTGTCTTCACACGAAAAGATATAATATTATACAGTTTAAAATAAAATGTGGAACTGCAACCATGTATTTTACTTTTGCTTGCACTGCCAGAATACACAGTCATGCTAGCTCTTCAGAGGAAGCACAAATTAAAAACGCACGTTATGAAATATATTTCATGTGAACAAATGTCAAAATGGCACACAGTTTCACCAACTAACTAAGCTAAAGGATTAATTTAATATATTAAAATGGAACTACATAAATTACAACAGAGAAAATATTGGCAGAGTACCAAATTCACATTATTATTACCTGCTGTCCTACAGAGATTGTCTAAAAATGAAGGATTCTATATTCTTGTTTTTTTTCTTCAACTCACCCTCCACCCCACTCACAGTCAGAAATCACTTTTAGTTTAAGAAAGATATACTGGGGAGGCAGATATTGTTCACACAAGCCTATGGATGAGCTGTAATGCAGAGTTGTTAAATCTTAGGAGCAACACTGCGCATTACAACCTCTGCATCACACAGCTTAGCACCGAGACTGCAGGGATGCTGCAGGGTGAGAGCGCACCAAAGGTACAGCCCTCTTTAAAAACCTTTTGCAGTACTTCACTAATACAAATTACAGTCAGAAAAGAAAAAGATTACATAGATTACCCTGTGCCACACTAACAGAATTTCCTACAGCCGTGGTTTTTTGAAAGGGTAAGCAGAATCTGAAAGCCATCGTGCTTTTAAAAGATGAGAAAGGGCTAAGGTATCTGCACACATACAGGAGGTAGCTAATTTCAGTCCTTTACTCTGCATATATTTGAGAAAAACTAACATAAGTATAAATAGCTAAATCCTCATTTTGGAAGCTTTTTCCACCAGAAAGAAGTATGTCATAGCACTGCCTCATGGACACTAAATGCACATACAACATGTGAAGATGCTAGAGATAATAGCTCAAGTAATAGGAAAGCACACTGAATTTAGCAGTTGTTTTCCTGACCCTGGATCCCATTCAATCCATTAAGGGCATAAATAGTCAAATAATAGCACCTTCTGAAGCCTCAGGTGCTGTTTGCTCAGGGGTGATCCAGGACAAGCTATCTAGCCGATGGCCATTTATGCCTTCCTACTGATCTGCTTACTGAAATGTTTTTCCCCACTGATAAAGGCAGCTAAGCATGATTTTCCATGCACCTGCTTTGGGGACTTGCACAGCTCTGTAACCAGTTCAGCTACACAGGGGGAAGGCTGTAAGAAACTTAGGTTTCATTGTTTAAATTTTTTAAGCATTCATTGGGGTCAGGTGAGATCAGATCTTATCCTAAGAGAGAATGAGACTGAACAATGGCGAGACTGAGCAAGATATGAGTAGGAAGAACAGACTTTGTCCTCACAAAGAGGAAATGATAGAGACAGAAACTGCTTTCTTCTGAAAAAAAAAATGCACTGCATATGCAAAGCTGGAAGATGCCTAGGGGAAAAGACAAAGTTGATATCGGTGTGAGTGGCATCTTGGGGGAAACCCCAGCTGACAGAAGGAGGCTGCATAGAGGAAAGAGTGCTGGGAACTACTAGACGACTGACTGGCACATATGTGCTTTCTGGTGATTAAAATAAGCCATTTAAAAACAGACCTGCCTGAAAAGCAAAAAAGTAAATTACATTATACTGGATGGAACAGCTACCAGATGGTCCAGTTACCAGCAGCTACTAGATTTTGTTTTTGTTTTTTTCAATACACACATGCACTCACACGAGCAAACGCTCATGGGCCAAACTGGACTGTAAAAGCCATCTGGCACTGCCTGTGTAAGTTTACTACACTGTGAAACCTCATTCTCTCTGACATTATTTGTGGTTAGAAGACTAATTCCAGTTTCAGCCAGGCAACTAGGCTGCAATCTGGAGCATGAGAATCAGAGGGCAATAGAAACAAAGAGGGAGCCATAGGGTGGATTTTCAGCTGTGAAGAAGAAACTTCCAAAAGGAAAATGAACTTCATTTTCTCAGTTCCTAACATGAGTAATGGATGATAAAAAGAAAATTTCCTCCATTCTTTGCTATAAATCAAATACTGTAAAATATGCCCAAACACGTTTGCACATGGCAGAGCTCCACAGTCCTTTTCTAAGCAGAATCTGTATTTTTTGCAGTTGCCTACTGCTTTCTTCTGTTTTCTCCAACTCCTGTCCATTAGGGCATCACAGTATTGGATGAGTTTCTATTCTCTATTCACTCATCTATACTTCCAGTTGAATTCCACTTCCCTGCTCTGGCACATTAAGCGGGCTGTGACCAATTCCTTAAATAACCTTAAAGGAAGGTGTTTAACAATGAGTATTCCTAAAGAATTTCGTTCTGGTAACTGGTGGTAACTAGGAATTATTTTATAAAACAATCAAGGCAATAAAAAAAAGTTGAACACCTAGCTATCGTTGGACTAAAGACAATGTCTTTGCCCTGAGATCTAATCTGGCAAATAACTGAATACAGTCAGAATTCAGCTTAGTTTCATTAAATACTCTCCTTGGCTATAATTGGGTTTGTTGTAAAGAAGGAAAAAGAAGCAAAATGCAAACAAATTTCAGACCTGCAAATATGCACCAGCAATCAGTATAGAGCTAGTTCTCTACAATATTAAAATCTGCATCTTCATCATATATATTATAGGTACCTGTTCCCTCCCAGCTGAGGATGTAATACTAGTGCTTCAATACTGTTGCTGGACCAATGTCCAGAGCTCAAACTGAGGTTTAACACATGGTACAAACACAGTCCAAAGTAAATGCTTGGCCCATGTTTACCTTCCAGTCCCCAAAATTGACTCACAAAGCTTTGAATTGTGTGAACAGGAATTATCTCTGATCTTCACAGCATCCAGACAAAGCTTAAAGCACTGCAACCAATGGTCAAGCTACTAACATTGCCATACAGCCCACCTGTGAGGGTAGAGAGGCTCAGGTTTATTGAATCCATCTATACAGACTTGCCCCTGCAGTACTTCACAAAGAAAATTCAAGTCACTTAAATTGTGGCTGAGCACATTTACATGGGACTGGCTGTCGTTCAGTTTGTTTTCAATATTCTGAGATGGCAGTTTAGAACTCTGAATTAGGAGGTTATAAAATTTATGAGTCTTCAATATAACAAGAAAAATGCTTCTGAAGGAGATAATGGAAGCTTCAAGCTCCCCCCTGTAAGGCTACTAACTCTTTGCAACCAATTCAAGCCAAAATGTTCCTAGGAGAGCAGCAAGTCAGATAAAATGTAATAAAAGGCCAATTATCGCTATATAACTCATTCTTAAATTAATCCAAGTTACAGATAATGCTCTGGTCACGAAACATGACACCTGCAATGCTTCTTAGCCATTTTCTCCACAGAAACACTCTAGAAAAGTAAAGCAAATAACTAATGTGAAAGCTAGGATAGCTTACTGGGATTTCCATAGTCCCCTTTCCTCTCCTTCCCATCTTAAAAGCATTGTTTTCATGCTTGAAAACATCTGTTGAGGAGGCTGATCCACAGAGCTTCAGCCCAATTCTCTCCAGAGGTCAGGGTGGGCTCAGTCTTATTATTGGCTATGTATTTTAGAATTCATATATCAGCTATATATTTTAGACTGGCTTTTAAAAGTAGAAATATCTATATTTTGATTATAGTAATTTTATTATAATCAGGCTGTAGGTATTTCATTTTACACTAGTGGAAATACTAAGCTTTCATTATGATAATTCTGTGGAATTTAGAGAGAAAGATCCATTCCCCAAGGACCTGTGTAACTCTTCACCAAATGTTAGAGCAGAGCTCTGAATTCTAAAACCCGAAACCCACAAAGTCTTCACTTGTACTTATGATGCCTTTAATGGAATTTCACTGATGGAGGATAACTCTTCAAAACTTCTTGTTGTAGGACCAGAGGATGACAAATATATTTCTTTGCTTGAACTCCTGAGAAGCTGTATACAAAAATGTTCATGAGTCACACTGGAATTTCTCAGCCCTTTCCCAGTCCCACAACAAACAAAAAAATGGGCTGGAGGTCTCAGTTCTTCAACTTGTAATAATCCTTCCAGCTAAAGATAGTTGCATTTAAAAAATACACTTTGCAGCAGATTTGGTGTATTTTAATGATTTCTGGTTCATTTGTGCTCATTTCCCAATCAAACAAACTAATAAATCTTCCTTTGGATTTTTAAGTTTTTGACAAAACTAATCCTTAGGGTGCACTGATAGACACATATAACTGTCAAGCACTACCAAGAGATGAAATCTGGACACATTTTCCCAAGGAGGCCATAATCAGATGTGCCATAGTACAAAATGCTCTGTTCCTGTGGTCCTGGAATCCATGGTTACTTGATATGCGACCTCCTATTTACAAGCAAGTGCTCCCACTAAAAGAAAATATATCCAACCACAGTTACCCTACCCTTCTGAAGGCACCTGCCTTGTCTTTTTTACTTGCAGTTACAGAAATTTTCTGGACAGGAAAGAAAGAGTTAAAAGAAAAACAGCTTAATCTCTACTCACACATTTCTCAACTTCCCCAAAATAGCTGCAGAATTTAAGCATAGTATGCCATTTTCTTCCCTGACAGGTTAATCCGTTTATTATTCATCCATTTAATGAAAATACCATGTCTCCATGCTAAGAACAAAACAAAACCTCCAACAACACTGGTTCGCTTTAAATCATATTAATAATCTTGCACAATTTGATTTGTCTTTGAATTCAGCTTAATTTTAAACTCCAAGTTAAAAGCAGGAAACCTATTTCTTCAGATTTCATATTTCTGCCTCTAGCCACATTTATGGAATGTTTTCTGCAAAATTATCAGCATTTCATTACCTGCTTCTGCAACAGCCATGTATCTACTGTGAAAAGGTCACCCAAAAGTTAATGAACCTCATGCTTAGCCAAGCTGCTCTTCTCCGGTGGGACAGAAATTTTCATGAAACTCTGCAAGGCTCATCTTGCAAAGTTTCCTGAATATGCTCTAAAAAAAGAATAGTTAGTAAGTCATGGAGCAAATCTGTCTCCTTTTCACAGGCAACTGGCTCCATTAAGCTTCCTGCAAAAACATGGGGCTTGAGTTCTCAATGGTATTATTTCTAAAGGGAAACTACAGCAGTTTTGAACGACAGTTTTGAACCAGACACAGAAATACTACAACCGTGTAGGTGTACAGAACAATCTTACTCCTTTTCAGGATTTAATTCTTCTGGAGGACTCCTTGTCTTACTGGAAGCACCTCTTACAATGCGCATGTGGGGTTTTTTTACAGGTTAATCATATTCAAAAACTGGATTCATGATCCCTTCAGGTAGTATGCCTAGATCTTTCTCTCCCTCAAGCATTTCCTCATGATAACTACTTCAGGTACAGTAGAATTGAATAATATTTCATTTTGAACTAACGAATGTCGTCTCCTTTTACTCCAGTCCTCATTTCCATCCTATATCCCAGCCTTTTCCTGGAGTTGCCCAACTCCAGCCAACCAGCATGGCTCCCTAAGTTTCAAAGAAAATACTAATGAAGGGAAGAAATAGGAATGGCCCCATGAACAATATTTTATTCCATCTCCGGTACTTCTTTCTCCAACACTGAGGACTGTTGCCATGGTCTCTGCTTTCCAGTTCCTTCAGGCAGCCTCTACTCCAGTAGCTTTCACTTCAGGACCATGCCAAAAGTTTGCTTTTACCAAGAGGTGACATGAGAGAAGTCCAGCACAATGTATTCTTTGTGAGCCCCTTTTATTGTACCTCACTTGTCTTTCTTAGGTCCCAATACCAGAGAAAAACCTGTGGCCTTTGACTGCACATTCAGTTGGAGCTCACAACACTCTGAAACATCTTTGTGGAGCCTGACACACAGCCTGTGGAGCCTGTGTCAAAAGTGAAACACTGCTGTTATGCAGATTTTGAATCTGATCTACTGCCTAGACAGAATATGTGCCTGAACAAATTGCTGGGAAAAAAAAAAAAGATGACAGGACTTTATTTTTAAAATTTAATTTTTTTTAAAAAAAAAATCTTGTACCAAGGATGATATTTGAAAGGAAGATATAAAATTAAGAAGAATAAAAATGCATGCATAAGTCAAGGGCAGCTGTTTTGGGGTAGTTCTGCTTTGCATTACAGGCAAAATTTTCCAATAAGAAGAGGGATGTTTTGTCTTTTTACTCTCAGAGGAAATGATTACAGCATTAAATGTCTGTAAGCAACTACAAATAGAACAAGAGTTTAAGCATTGCTAATTCAACTGAATGCAAACTCTGCTAGACTCTGTGGAGTCTGGATTTCATTCATTGATAACCAAAGTTCACGTGAACTGGGATTTCCACCTGCATCAGCCACTCAGTTCAAACAGTGTGATTTGCAAAAATGACTATGTTGTCTAATGCTTTCAGCTCATGATTAGGAGCTGGTGTTTTCCAGCTAGATGATGTTATGGAATTTAACAAAAGGTATGTTCTGATAAAAAGCCAGATTAGCAACAAAGGAAGAATGTAATAGGACTACACAAACATACATACACACATATATACATACATACGTACATATATATATATATATACACACACACATACATACATATATGTGTGTGTGTGTATATATGTATATGTATATATATATACATAAAAGTTTTTTTAAAGGGAGAAGGAGGGAGAAAGCCAAAGAAGTTTGTAGAAGCTGTAAAAGTTTCTCTTAACTACTAGAAAAAGACTAGGTAAACCCAAAATATATAAAAGTCAAAAAATCGGTGGTGTCTCATTGGCCCAGAGATGGTAACCTTGTCTCTTTTATGTCCTGTCAGTGCCCTCCCAATTATTGGTTATTCTTGGATCTGATTTTTTTTTTAAAAAGTCTTTCCTTATCTTTTCTTTGAAACGTCCAGATTTTAGCCTAGTGAAAAACAAGAAAGGAATTTGGAGTGGAAAAATCTTGGCCCTCATGGAGGCCTCCCTGGGGCTTCAGCCAGGGTCACCTGTTTCACTGTTTTCCCTACAGTAAAATGGGATAACAGCTCACAGAACAACTGAAGGTTAAGTGTCATCTGAAGCACAACTTGGAAATGACTGGCACTTGCAGAGGTGTAACTCTCAGGGCCAGGACTCGTGGAGGCACAGCAAGGCTTGGCCAGGTTCAAGGCTTGAGACATTGCAGAGGACTGTGAACATGAGCACACCTCAGGCTGGAAGGGACCTCCAGCAGGCTCCAGGCCAACTTCCTTATCCCAGCTGAGTCAGGTGTGAGATCAGGCCAGGATGCTCAGGGATTTAGCTACTTGGGTCTTGAAAACCTCTGAGAATGGAGACTGTAGAACCTCTCTAGCCAAAATGCATATTTAAAACATCTGTCGTTCAAGTGCTGCCTCAGAACAGCAGTTATGCCAGGCCTGGATATCCCACTGGTTTTAAGTCAGCAACCCTTCCTACTTATCTGTCTTGACAGGAGTTGTCACCATGGCATCCAAGCACCTGAAACAACTGCCTAAGGAACAATACTGAAATTGCAAGGCAGCTCCCAGCACAGCTATGAGAACTCAAGGACAACACAACACCCAGTGCATTTGCAGGCTGCCGAGGACTAACAGGATGCTCTTGTTTCTCCCTAAACGTGGGTGACTCCACTCCTGCATGAAACCTCCCACTGCCTGCCTGCAGTGAATGCCGGCAGCGCTTCCCAAGGTGCCAGAAGATGCTCGGGCATCACCACAAGCAGTGCAGGGATACACCCAAGTGTAGGTGGAGCAATGAGGCAGGTCATAAGCCAAGCAGATATTCTTAAAAAAAGCAACTCTCTTTAAGAAGTTACACTAGAAAATGTAATGACCTGCACTTTTTCCTTTATCTCCTGCTGTAACTACAAACTCCATAAAGCTTTCACCGTACGTCTTTAACTGAACAAAAATAATGTTTCATACTCTGCTTTTGACCAACAGACAGAACAAACCTGGGCAGGTTCATTTGTTTGGGTGGACTGCATGTCCTCAGCATAATTGTTGAACTTAACTGTAACTTAATTTCCTAATAATCCTCATCAAATTTCCTCAAGCCGCTGGAATACAGACTGTATTTAAATAGCAAATTCTAGGTATTAATAGTCCAGAGCAAATGGCAGTTAAACAATGAAAAACCTATTTTTTCTTGACACTGTGAGTAGACAAGCAATCATGGTATTTTAGCTTGCTTGTGTATCTCAGACAGAAAGGCTAAGACCAAAATACCTGTTGTGAAAAGACTTATGCATACCTCTCTCCCAATTTCAAAGAGAAATTCAAATATCCCACATATCTTAGGCAAAAAAAAATAAAAATAAAAATCAGTATTCATTCATTTTCATACGAAACTGACTGCTGTACATTTTGGTATGCAAAAGAGGTCTCAGAATGGGGCAGGGAGAGGGAATGTCAGTACTGAAAGAACCTTAGAGCTGCTTTGCAACACTGCACTCACACAGCAGAGAGCTCAAGGACTGGCTGACCTTGGCTATGGTTACTGGCCAATCGTTCCACAAGGAAAGGACATTAGATTGCTTGGACCTAATAAGTGAGGCAAACACTTAACAACAGGCACGGAAAATACCTGCTTCTATTTTTTTTTTCTCATTCCATTACCTGTTTACAAGATTAATTTAGAATATTAATGGGTGACATTAAGTCTGGATGTTTAAACATGAAGTTTATGAGGTCTGAGTCCTGGCATATTAATTAATGTCTGTAGTTCACAGTAGAAGATATGATACACACAACTCGATTTATATGGCTGAGAGTTTTGAGTTGCGGGAGTTTCTGTCTGTAATTGAGAGATGGGAATGGGAAAGGAACAGCTACGACTTTTAAAGCAATAGGCTTTCTAAGTTCTGCTTTTAGAAATACTTTGATGGCTAAGCAAGCATTCAAATGTTAAGAGAGATTTGGATTGAGATCTCGCCCCGCTGCCAGTCAGAACACGCGACGCAGAGCAGACACAGCTCTTTGAGCAGAGTTGGTGCTGCGCGGGCACAACTTTCCCAAAGTTCAGACAGAAAGTAGAGATTGCCACCTCCTGGCCGAGCCCAGGGCAGCGCCGGGGACTCAGGGAGACATCCAGGCTCGTCGAAATTATGTATGGGGACCTTACAAATGCCTCAGAGGCAAGCTTCAAACCAGAGCTCTTATACACCAAAGCTAATCACTGGAGGAAATCATCCTACATCAGAGGAGTGCCTCTTACTTTACCAGGGAAACAAGGTATCATTATGTTATGCTGCTAATTCCTTTCCATACTGACAAGAGAGAATAAATACTCAAGGAAATACTTGCTTTGCTTTCTTTCTGAAACACAACAGTCTATTTCAACAAGACATGCATTGTACACACTACTAGAAACGTGCAAAAATATAAAACCTAAAATATAAATTTTGGTATTCTCTTTTTTTTCCTTTCTTTTTTTCCTCCAGATTTTGGGGTTTTTCATTGAATTGAAAGCAAAACATCACATTTTTCCAGCCTGAAAACCCAGCCTGCTGTGCTCAGGGGCAATTGCAAGAGGCCCCTCGACACTGGACCTGGGCTATTATGAGTTTGCCTGGTTCCAAGAACACAGTCAAACCACACAAAGAAAGTTAGAGCACATCTGGAGAGAGATTACTCTCATATGGTCCCAAAAGACCTTGTGTGGACTAGTACCACATCATCAGCACGCAACCACTGCATTAAACCACACTGCAGGAAGTATGCTGAACTTCAACCATCCTAAGGAGTCCCTCCCTTTCTCCCATAGCTCAGGAGCAGCTGGAGAGCAGCCCTGCAGGAAGGGTCTGGAGGTGCTAGCCCTCAGCAGCTCACTGCGAGCCTGCAGTGGCCCCGAGGGCAAAGCCCATCCTGGGTGCACCAAACACAGCACAGCCAGCCGGGAAAACAGTGACTGTCCTGCTGTGCTCAGCGCTGCTGTGGCCTCACCTGCAGTGCTGTGTGCTGTGCTGGGCCCCACGGTTCAAGAAGGGTGTTTAGGCCTCTGAATGCATCCAGAGGAGGGCAACAAAGCTGGGGAAAGGTTGGCAGGGCTTGTCTATTTTGGAGGAGGCTGAGGGGTGACCTCATTGTTCTCTGCAGCTTCCTGAAGAGAGGAAGTGGAGAGGGAAGTGCTGATCTCTTCTCCCTGGTATGCAGTGACAGGACAAGTGGGAATGTCTCAAAGCTGTGCCAGGGGAGGTTCAGACCAGACATTAGCAAGAATTTCTTTACTGAGAGGGTGGCCAAACACTGGAACAGGCTTCCCAGAGTGGTGGTCAAGGCCGGAAGCCTGTCAGGGTTTAAATGACCCTTAACAACATGCTTAAACTTTTCTGCAGCCCTGAACTGGTAAGACAGTTGGATAACAGGTTTGTTGTTGGTCCCTTCCAACTGTAATATTCTATTCTATTCTATTCTATTCTATTCTATTCTATTCTATTCTATTCTAATTCTAATTCTAATTCTAATTCTATTCTAATGTTAAGCAAAACCAGAATTTCCCAAATTGTCAGAAAAAAAATGTATTTTTGCGAAAAAAATGTTGCTGCAATAATGCTCAAAGTGAAAAGAACTTTTCTGTGGTGCAGGCACAAGTGTATATACTGAACCTGCCGGTCTCTCACTGCTAACTTGTATTCATGACTTTTAAGCAAGTTACTTATTTTGTACGTGTAGGTATTGGCCATTCACTCAACTATTCTCTTGCTTTCTCCTGCCCTTCCTCCTAGCCAACAGACTTATTGCCCACTAAATAAGCTGTTGGTATTTGTCTCAGAGTTGCCATTTTGCAGGAAGTGGCACACAAATCCCAAACTGGCTATAATATGTGTTGTTGATGAGGACCGAAGAATTCTGCCTGCTTCAGACTCTTGCCAAATGCGTAAGTCACACACCACCGCACAAACAGAGCGATTTGCTGTGAAGGTGAATTCGGGGCTGAGGAAGGTCGGATGAGCTCAGTGGGTTACTGCCTATCTCTTCTTACAGAGAATGTGGGAACACTTTCCTCAACACATTTAAGTTTTCTGGATATGGGAGGGAATGTGCCTCTTTGTATAAACACTGGAGCGCCTCCTTCACAAAAAACAAAGTTCAAATATACGTAGCTATTGAGTTACACAAGTGTCCTCAACAGAAGACTTTGACACAGCATCTTGGAGAAAATAACAGGAGAAAAACCTGAAGAGACTGTCATCTTGGAAAAAAAATGTGGAAACCAGTGCTATGGAGTGGGGGAAATGGAATTATATTGTCCTTGTTTGGGAAATAAAACCACTAGATTGAAAAAAAAATCAACAGAACTAAGCCTATACATTGGCAGAAGCAGCAAATATTTACAAGAAACAGACCTGAAAATACTGTTGGCATAGACAGTAGTATGCCTGAACTGTTTAAAGTTTGTTACTTTATGTCAAGCTGCGGGAACCGTGAAAAGAGGGTTAAATGAGAAAGCACAAGGAAATAAACAATTGGAAAGTTTTAATGAGTTTTGCAGTCCTTTAAAAAACATGAAAGACCGCTGGAGATTTACAAATGAACAAAGGCAAGATAGAAAAGGAAATCAGGTGCATGTTAGCGGAGATAAGAGCAGCATGCAGCCAAATAGCACATACTTAACGAAAATTTTCACCTCATTATGTTTAAATCTCGAAGAGAAACTTTGCTCTTTTACACTATCACAATATGAAGGCTAAAAGAAAAATTGTGCTTTGAGACTTTAAATAGATCATGACTCCCTGGCAATTTTAATTAGCATGCTTCTGTTTTTACAAATGTGTCTTTGGGGAGCTGGTATGAGGAACAGAAGAATAAGCCTAGATGAATATATGGAATAATTTTGGTATCCATAACTTAAGCTTCCTTTGTCTGCCCAGGAGCAAAAGGATCCAAAAATGCATAAAGTTAATATTTTTAAATTACCAAAATCCCTGTTCATTTAATACATTATTTGCATTTTCGTAGCTTGCTCATATGCTAGTGCAAATAGCCATCTTAAATAGCATCTCAAGTACATAGGGAAGTATCTCAACAGAATGTAATTGTGAGATGCAAATTCTAACTGCAAATTAAAACCGCAGTTAAACTGGAGCTTAAAATTATATGGAATGGGGGAGAGAGGAAAAAAGGGAAGGGAAGGGAAGGGAAGGGAAGGGAAGGGAAGGGAAGGGAAGGGAAGGGAAGGGAAGGGAAGGGAAGGGAAGGGAAGGGAAGGGAAGGGAAGGGAAGGGAAGGGAAGGGAAGGGAAGGGAAGGGAAGGGAAGGGAAGGGAAGGGAAGGGAAGGGAAGGGAAGGGAAGGGAAGGGAAGGGAAGGGAAGGGAAGGGAAGGGAAGGGAAGGGAAGGGAAGGGAAGGGAAGGGAAGGGAAGGGAAGGGAAGGGAAGGGAAGGGAAGGGAAGGGAAGGGAAGGGAAGGGAAGGGAAGGGAAGGGAAGGGAAGGGAAGGGAAGGGAAGGGAAGGGAAGGGAAGGGAAGGGAAGGGAAGGGAAGGGAAGGGAAGGGAAGGGAAGGGAAGGGAAGGGAAGGGAAGGGAAGGGAAGGGAAGGGAACGTTGGTTCATTGAAATTCTTAGACAGCAGGCTCTTTTGTGACAGGATGAGAATCTGAGAATAGCTTTATAGAGGAAACAGATATTGGAGGCCCCCCCTTACCTATTCACTCTGCCTGGTTTAATGGTAGAGGAGTAATCTATAACATAAAGTCCCAGAAGAATCTAGAAATACTTTCACCTGTCCCAGAGTTTTGGATTACTTGTCTAATAAATTATTTTAATCCTTCCCTCAGGCAAAGTGAGAAATTTGGCATATGGCAACTCTGTCCTCCCCTCCTCTGCTATAAAGGTAAAATCCCACTCTGATTTACATGCAGCACTCTACCGCCACAACTAATGAAACGGTGGCAGGAAAAGTCAAGTGCCATAGATGTTTTTCAGGAATGGTAGATTTCACAAACTTTCACTATTACCAGCCTTTATTGAGTACTGAAAGCTCATGTATCTTTCTCCTGACTGCCTTTCTCTTTTGAGATACTTTATTGCAGGCTTGTAAAGAAAGTTCTGGTATGCTGCATAAGTTTTTAGTTTATAGGGAGTGCGTACATCATATTTTTTATAATCTTGTCTCTTCAGACCCTTTTCAACAAGCAGTAAATCACAGAATTGGCTGAAACAAGCAAGTACAGAATGACATTTTAAATAGCAAAAAAAAAGGGAAAAAAAAAAAGGAAAAAAAAAAAAGAAAAAAAAATTCCAAATCTTGCCAGGGAGATCTTTATTAGTCCTTAAATAAAACTTATATTAACAATCACTCAGTAATCAAAGCTGAAAAAAATACCTTCCAAGCTCATGCCAGAAGAGGCACACAAACCAGGATACAGAGAGTTGTTCTATTCATATGAATAGACAAATTGTGGGACAATCTAATACTGATTTGGAAGCAGCAGTCCTGAGAAGCTCCTTTCCTCTTTAGCATTCTCAATGGCTACACAGCATCATGTTCTCCTTTTTACTTTAAAAATCAAGAAAAGAAGACTCAAGTATCCTTGTCTAATGTGGGCAATTGCTCATTCTGTCTCAGTGGAGGAAGAGTTGGAAGCTGGTGTTTTTTCATTAATGGACAGAAGTAAATACAAGCAAAACTCTGGAAAATTTCAGACTCTATTTTCTCACAAGAAAAAATCAAACAATCCTGAGAAAGGAATTCAGACTTATGGAGAGTCAAAGAAATAAATGTTCATCTATTCTTAACACTCAGAATGAGAAAACTGTCACCACTTTAGATAATTTCCTTTGATGCCAGCAGCCTTGGCAGGACTAGAATATTTTGTTATTGGTGATAAACACTGCAAAACATCCCACTGCGTGTATCACCTGAGGGTAGCAGAGTAGTCTGAGGTCCAAGGAGAATTGTCCTTGCTTATCAGGTTAGACACCTCAGCTACCGCCCTCCAAACCTGACACACGTTTTCAGCAAGCCAAAAACCACCTTGTCCCCCGGCAGCATGCAGAAGCATTCCCTTCCCTTTACCAAAGCACCTACATTTCTAAACAAAATAAATCCACTTAAGTGCAAAGCTGCTCTCTTAAAAATTCTTTTTTCTAAACAAGCTGTATGACATTAACAAAGGCAGCCAGGTGATGATCAGTAACACAGAGCAACAAAGATGAAGGGATAAAATATAAAAAAGACAAGTTTGTGATAACCAAGGCAATGTCTGCAGAAGAGGCTGCACACAGAGCAACAAATATGAAGGGATAAAATATAAAAAGGACAAGTTTGTGATATCCAAGGCAATGTCTGCAGAAGAGGCTGCACACAGAGCAGTCCTGTCCTCTCCTTTCAGAAGGGACTGCAGCCAAGCTGGCTGGATCCAGCAGCTCTGTGACAGCAGGGCTGTTTTAGCAACTCATCCTCCTTCCAGCCAGCATACCCTTAAAACAAGAAAAAAGGCTCTCGCGAAGTCGTCTTCCTCCTTTACAGCCTCACTAGGTCCTCTTTACTGAGCACAAATGTGTTTTTATTAATCCTATTGCTGAAGCAAACATGACACTTCTCCATTTCAGGAAGGTTTCAAACGTTGCTAAGAGCAAATAAAAGCTAAAAAACCCAAGATATTCATGAGAATAAATTTTTTAAATGCTCTCTTCCTACTGTAAGATCAAAATTGGGATGCTTGAATGTTGGGGCTTAGCATTGGTAATACTGTTAATACTTTTCCTTGACTTTCCATTCTCCTCCGGTTAAACAAATTAAATAGAAAACCTTGCATTTCTCACACTCCCCAGCGTGAGTCTGGGATTGTTTCCCCTTGTCTGACTCCTATATCAGTTCCTATTCAGAAAGCAGCTGGTCTCTGAATAGATTCAGAGCTGGTTATCTCCACATACAATATATCATAGTCGATCCAGGCTTCAATTATTTTTTTTCCCCAGGAAACAATTATTTCACTATTTGTCAGTCTTTCTCCAACCCCTGCCCCATAACTTTTGAAACGGTTGGCCAATTTTAATGAAAACTGGCAAAAAAGCACAAATCTTAAAGACATTAAATTCATATCATCTTTGTGCAAATCAATAGGTGAGGAGGAAAGATTTTGAGCGAGCATTATTATTTCTCCTGTTTCACTGAAGACTTTTTTCCTCACATTTTTCACATTCTTCAGAACAAGTCCCAGGGGCTGCCTTTGAAGTGCAATAGTTTGGGGGGACTCCTCTGGGTAGGTAGTAAATCTCCAGACTCCCGTTCAGACACTCCATCTCAATTCAGAGCAGAACCAGCCTCAGGTGGGCAACACTCTCCTCTCTGCCCCCTGGACGAAGGGACAGGCAAGGATGCCAGGCATGCTGCTGGGGTATCCAGTGGGATCTGCAGCAGACCGGGAATGGGTGATCACCCTTGACTGCACCTAAGTCACTGCCTCCATTTGCAGGCAGACACAGCAGGATGATGTTTCACCTACAACACCTCAGCACCAGCCCCTTCTACACACTCCCAACTTACCAACGACTTTGGACAGCATTCTCTGAATTGCTCAGTGGCACCAGGAACCAAGCACAGAAGGTAGGTCAACAGAAACCAAATGACCCATCTTCTTCCTTCCCTCCCTCCAACCCACCTGTCTTAAAAGAATGCTGTTGCAATGTGACTCACCATTCCTATTCCTACAGACCTTTTGCACCCCCAACACAAGAGGATAAGACAAAAGCCCATATCATTTTTTAAAATTTTTGTTACTTTTCTAAATAACACTTTAAAAAATGTCCACAGAAAATACTATTTTTGCACTAGATACAATAACTCTCATTTTTACTTGAGGATTACAACCAAGGTTGCAGAAATGATGGCATGAGCAATTTTGAGCACCCTATTATTTAGCAGCAAAGTCCTGCTTTGATCCATCTCCCTGCTGACTTCAATGGAACTACACTAGGTATAAATTAAAGCAAAATTCAGTCCATCAGCTCTACTTTAAGCTTCATGCATTCCATTTAAGCAATGCCTCCACCTTGATTTCACCTTGCTGTAGTCAGCAAAGAAGGCTGATATAAAAGGTGTCATGCTTTTGTGTATCCACTCACTCTGCTTTCATGTTTAAGCTGTACCATTTTACCTTACCATTAAAATTACATTTAGGCAAAAGTGAAAGAGTGTAGAAGGAGAGTATAATCTCTTGTGTTCTCTCTGGAGAACAAGCTTCCATTAAGTTTTTCTCTGTCTCCCTGTACACAAATAGCAAAAACATGTATTCCCAGTCAAAAACAAACACCAAAGTAAAAACTCTATTAAAGGGAGCACAGTACCTCATTCTAACATTTTTCACCAGAATGGAGAAATAAAGTGGTATTTCTCCAGCATGCAGGATCCTACATTAAAAAAAAAAAAAAAAAAGGCAAGGAAAAAAAAAAAAAAAAGAAAAAAATATATGCTGAGATCATCAATCACATTAGCAGGAACTAGATGTCCAATTCCTTAGATGCCAATAACAATCCCAACAATATTACATCAATTAGTCATTGATTGCATGTGAAGAGGTAAGAAAGCTGTAGTGTGCCTGTCCCTTCTCTCATTGCCATGAAAGGGAACAGCACAAATGTTGCACCACCAGGCCCAGCCATGGCCACACAGATGGGCTTCCCTCTCAGGGGCTGGTCAAGACTCCATCTGCCCTTCAAGATTCCTTTCTTGGTTACAAGAAAAAAAAAACCCACAACAAATCAAGTAACTCTATGTATTAAAGTTATTTGTGACAGTAATCTTTTTTTGTTCTCAAATGTCACCCTCTAAACAGGCCCTATTCATCTCACAAAACTTGGGCATAGAGAAACTCAATTTCTTGGCCTTGACAGAGACATAAAATAAAAAAAGGGGAGAAGAGGCATAGCTGTACCTTCAAAATAATGTACTTTTAAAAGCACTGTGTACAAATTTGGTGTCACATTGAAGTTCTGAAACTGGAAAAAATAATCCTAACCTTTCAGATAAATTTATACTCAGATGTGTAACTTTAAATGCTTCTACCATGTTAAGCTACATAAACAAAGAAGAGTTCATTTCTCTGCACATCAATAAATAAGTATTAAAAAATGCAGGTTGATGAAATGTGACATAGAAGACTTCACAAGTTTTTCTCAAACTTCAATCAGACAATCTTCCCTGCAAATACAAACAGTAGTATTAGCTACTGAATATGAAAACTTCAGCGTTTTTACAAAACACTTCAGTCTATCTATTTGACTAGCCAATTTGAGGAGCCACCACATCTGTCTCTACTGAACTTAAGCATCACTGACAACAATCATCCTGCTCAGAACCAGAATCTCATGGTTGCTTTAGTTTTGCTCAAGGAATCTATTTACAAGACCAAAAAGTTCTAGAGGTGTCACTGCAAGGTCGTAACAGCCTACTCCAAATAAAAGTTTTCCTTTTATTACTTTAAAATGCGTTGTCTAGTCACTGTTTTCATTTTTGCACTTGCCAAAGGCTTACCTGTGGAAAACACCTAGGACAGGCAGCCTCCCATTGAAGCAAAATTCATTTGCTATTCTACAGATAGTTCACTTAAGCCACCAAGCTTCACATTTTACACAGGGCCTACATGCCAGCCAAATAAAAAATATAAATATATGTATATACCTATTCAAACAAATAAAAACATGACTGACACCTGGAAAGAAACACGGCTGTGAAGGCAGAAAGAGCACTTCAAGCATGCACTATTAAACAACAGTTTATCCAAATGTTCTTATATACATACCAAAAAAAAAAAAAAAATGACAGAATCATCCTCAATTCATGGCAGTCCAAGAACATTTTATCTACTGCAACTATTCCCATGTAAGGATATGGCCATCACTCCAAGCAGATCACAGCTGAAGGTATAGTCCGTGCCTTGGCTACATTTCAGTCTTGCAACGACAGCATTTCATGCTGCAGCTCAGCTGAAGCCACATATGCTGTTATCGATGAAGCATAAAACCTCAGCAATGCTGGCACCACTTCTCTGCTGTTCCAAAACGGAGTGGACTAGATTGTGATTGCTAGTGCTGCTCCTAGGCATAATAATTTTGCCTTTTTTAGAAAAATCCCGTAACAGTAAGCATCAGAAAATCTGATGCTTTCTCTAAGTAGAAACAATCATAAAAGTATACTGTTTATGCACAGGGAGAAGCAAAAATGAAATATGCATCAGGGAATGCACATTTATACAACAAATCAATTCAGCACCCACAGTTCTGGGGTTTATCATGCCATAACAAATAACACACCAATAAGCTACATCCTAAAAGAAAATAAACCTCAGAGGATGGAGCCACAGCAGTAACACAGATGGTGCAAGGCACAGACTTGTTACCACATATGTAGAGGAAGAAGTGAGCAATCCATCCAGGACAGATCTCTTGTTGGTGTTGAGCAGCTTTAGAGCTTTTACTATCCAAAAATCTGTTCAGGCATTTCAGTCATTCCTGGTGAAAAGTCTTCTTCTTTACTAGAAAACTCAAAATGATACTAAAGAGCTCCCATTTCTTTGTACCCTCATCTGTAAAAGACAAGAGTGGCTTAAGAGGATCACCTTTGTAAGCTCAATACTGGCAGCAGAACTTTATCTTTGGAGAGCACAGAATTTTGCAACAGACTTCGTCACAGAGGAAGGGCATCTCCTATCACTACCAAACTTGTTCAGATTAGTCCTTGTCTCTCATGCAAAGTGAAGGACTTTTACCTTCTTTTTTACTTTCTTAGTCCAGCTGTCACCTGCATTTCAGGTATTTCAAAAATTCAGATTCATTATCAGCATACACAGCATGAACAAAGTTTATGAGGAAAAAACTGCACAAAGAAAGTGTTTCACTGAAAAACAAAAACCAGACAACATCAACTAACCTGTCAAGTTCAGTTACCACTTTTATCAATTATGGTATGAACCGATTTCAAGAGTTTTAACTCTGTGAACACTCATAGAATCAGTTGGGCATGTTGGCCACCCCGAACTTGATGCCTGTGGTAGACATCCATAGAATAAGATTTCTGCAACATTGTCTACAAAAGAGAGCTGGTGCCAGTGCTTTATTTTTACTTAATGCTACTATCAGTAACAACACTTCAAAATTCATCATAGTATCTTATTTCTATTAAGGAACAGAATTGCAGCTTCAGATTTGGCATAATCATGCCATTTATGTCTCCAGTTAGTCAACTATAACCTGAGCCAAAAATACATTAATCAGAAATCACAAGCTGCATGGCTTGCCGACATGACAGCAATGGCTGAAATAGACCTGCTCAGTCTTAAGTCGTCTCATATTCAGGGACAAAAAGCAAGCCTAGGGCTAGAAAGAGAAAAAAACACCTTCCCAGGCCCCAGCAGCACACAGAGGAGGCTTTCCGGGCCACAAGCACATTCCCTGAATTTTGTGACTTGCATTTTCAGGTACTTGTCCAGTCTCCGTCTGCAGTCATGTAAAACCTTTTGTTCCTACAATACCATACATATCCTTTCTGTTTCTCTCACATCTTAGTATTTATTCAGCAATTTAAATGTTGCCCAAAATTTAGGAACTGCATCTGGAACTAAGTAATATCAGTTATCTACTTTATTTAGAAGATATTAGAAAACTTGTTGATACTTCTTATATTAAATAGATATCACAAATATTTTAAAAATAAGACTATTTCCTAAAAGAGAATGCAGAGACAACTACATTTTTACAAACTACCAGTTTGTAAACACATATAGCGGGGGCTACAGGTTAAACCGTATCACACAACACCAGAACCAGATGCCTCAAACAATTCCAGGGACGGTGACTCCACCACCTTGTTGGGCAACCCATTCCAATGCCCGACCACTCGAACAGAGAAAAAAATGCTTCCTAACGTCTAATATGAATCTTCCTTGCCTCAACACATTGGACACTGGTGACTGTAACACTGAAACACATTTTAAAAAGCTCCTAAAAGGGTAACCAGCAAACAAGAGCTGGGCTGAAAACATTTCTATTACAAGAGCACATGAGAATGCACTGATCTGTATATGCAGCAAGCTTAAATTCGACTATTTTAAGTATCTTCCAGCCGCCGCATCCAGGGGTGCGGCAGTGGCGGCCCCTGAGGCAGGACGGGGGGAGAGGGGAGGCATTGCCGTTATCAGCCAGGAACAGCTGCCGGGCGACGCGAGCGGAGCCCGTACGGTGCCGCTCCGGCCCCGCCGCCGGTGACCCTGCCCGGCCCCGCCCTGCGCCTGAGGGAGGAAGCGCGCGGCGCCGCCCGCACCGTGATGGCGGCGGGCGCAGGAAGGGGCGGGCCGCGGGGCGGAGCCGCGGGTCGCCGCCGGGAGCGCAGCAGCGGCGCCGGGCGGCCGTGGCGGCCGGGGCGAGGGGTGCGCCCGCGGTGCCCTCAACGCCCAGCGGCGGCCGCGCCGCGCGGGGGGCCGTGGGCGCGGCGGGCGGGGGCCGAGCGTCGCCGCGGCCGCTCCTCTGCCCCTCGTCCCGGCGGATCGGGGCCCCACCGGCGCGGGGGCCCGAGCGGCTCCGCCCCCTCCGCCCCCGTGCAGGGCCCGCGGCGGCTGCGCGCGGCCCCGCCAGTGCTCGTCCCGCGCCGATGGCGCCGCTCCCGGCGGCGGCGCCTCCGCCTCCCCCCGCGCCGTGCACCGCTTCCTCCCGCCGTCCCCTTCCGCTTCCGGGGTTAGCGCCGCCGCTGCTCTCTGAGCAGCCCCGTCCCGGGGCCCGGCCGGCACCGCCGGCAGCAGCCGCCGCCCCGCCGCCCCCATGGCCACCAACCCCCAGCCCCCGCCGCCCCCGCCGCCGCCCCCTCAGCAGCCGCCGCCGCTGCCGGGGGCCGGGGCCGGCGCGGGAGGCGGCGCGGCCGAGCCCGAGCTGGTCTCCATGATCGTTAACCACCTCAAGAGCCAGGGGCTCTTCGACCAGTTCCGCCGCGACTGCTTGGCCGACGTGGACACCAAGGTGCGGGCGGGCGGGACCGGCGGCTCGTGGGGGGATCCCGGCGCCTCGGGCTCCGGCGGGTCGGGGACGGGCTCGGCCCGGGGCAGCGCGCCCCGCGCTCGGCGGTGCGGAGCGGAGCGGAGCGGGCGCTGGGCCCGCGCGGGGCTCCGGCTCCGCTCGCGGCCGCGGGGGCGAAGCCGGAGCGCCGTGTTCGGCGGGGAGCGGGGGTCGGCCGGGCCGGGCACGCACGGTCACACAGCCCTGGTTCGCCCAACGTCTGGCGGGGCAGCGTTTAACGCGCTGCCATCGCCGCAAGGCTGCCGGAGCGGCTGCACCGGGGGGTCCGACGGGGCTCCCGGCTGTACCAGCCTGGCCTCCGGGAGGATAACCAACCACTAATCCAATCCCTCCAGTCCAACATCTCTGCTGTTGCTTTCTAGCCTGCCTACCAGAATTTGAGACAGCGCGTTGACAACTTTGTTTCCAATCATTTGGCAACTCATACCTGGAGTCCTCATCTCAACAAGAACCAGCTGAGAAATAACATTAGACAGCAGGTTCTCAAGTAAGTGACAGCTCTGGGGTTTCTCTGAACATGCTCATGTGCTGTGATAGGTGACAAAGGCTCTGCGTCAATGTAAAGTGGGCTGCTTTCTTCAAAGAAACTTCTGAAGGAACTTTTTTTTTTCTCTTGATGTTTAACGTGTGGTATGAGGTAGTAAGTTGCCATCAGTATTAGTGAGAATTAGACTGCAGATATTCTTTGATCTGATCCAAGATGATGCAGGGGTGGAAACCTTTATTTTTGACTTGGGATGTAACCGTCTAGCTAAAGGCTACCTTTCCTTTTTCTTTTAAGGGGAATATTAATAAAATTGCAATTATCATGTTTAGAGCTAAGGAGAACTGTTTGACAGACTAAACTGCAGAGTACAAAGTTAAAGTCACAAAGCAGAAAAATGTATTTAAATCTAGCTGGGCAGAGAACAGGTTTTTAAGAATTGCTGTTATGTTAAAATTATGTCAGACACTTAAACCTGATACTGCATTATTTCGTGAAGGTTCCTTTAGTCTTTCTTCTCAAATCTTAGACTCATAAGAAACATTAGGAAATTTCTTCAAAGTACCATGAGTTTGGTCATTAAATTGGGTCAAAACAAGGATTTGGGAGCAAACTTACTGACTTGTGCTGTGGTGGTGCCATTGATAACTTGTACTGAGGACTGTTTGGTTTGTAGGGAGGGGAGCAGTTGTTCTTTCATGTTAAAGAAGCAATGAGGACAAGAGGTAGCATATGTCCTACAAAAGATTACAGGGGTCGAAAGGAATAAGCTTTATTGCTATGGGTTTTCTTTTCTATTTTATTTTACTGAAGATAAGATCTGTTCTATAATGCTGCAGAACTTGCCACCTTATAGTGGGCAGAAAGTAACTTAGGGTAGTGATTAGTAGTTTAGTAGTTATTTATACCTCATACCTTCTATAATTCATCTCTTTTATGCTGTGGGAATTTATAATGTAGGGTTTCTTCTAAATTTTTTCCACAAATATGGTTTTTACAGTTAAATACCACTTGTAGGTGCAACCAGTAATGATGTAGCAACAGACTGCTTATTGTGTTAATTCTGTGTGCTTGGATTGTTTTGTTTCTAGCACATTTTTTCTTAAAGATAAGGCACAGGCTAAATACATAGCTGTAGGGATGCAGAGAAAACATTGGTGCTTAATTGGAGGTTCTCATGACTGTTCACATTACATCTAAATGGTCATATTTCATTAGTAAGTTCTTGAAAACTAATTTTTCATACTAATTTATGTAACTTTATTCCAGGTCTGGAATGTTGGAATCTGGAATTGACAGAATTATTTCTCAGGTTGTGGACCCAAAGATCAACCACACATTCAGACCTCAGGTGGAAAAAGCTGTCCATGAATTTTTAGCCACATTGAACCACAAAGAGGAGGCAGGCCCCAGTACATCTCCAAGCGAGGAGAAAGCAGATGTTTCTGTTACAGTACAAGGTACTCTACCATTTCTCTGAGCAGTCTATTAACAAAAAATTGGGGTTTGAGAGAGCAGAAACACTGACTAGGTTTGCTGCTACCATAACATTGTTAGTTTTCGGTATTAGCAATCTGAGCTCCAGGCAGCGTGCCGTAACACTTGTCTCTTACTCTGTGTATAAAGGTAGAAAGCAAGAGAGATGTCACCCTGTTATGACCATGTCGCTCTGTCACTTCTGCTTGAGATTATGAGGGATCAGTTTACTGTGAGGAGAAAAATTGATCTCAGTATTATAGAATCAAAGAAGACATAGCTGTAAGAGAAGAATGATGCGACTTTTTTGTCCATTGGTAGAGAGGAAGAAAATTAATTAAGAGACAGTTGTCTGTGCAGTTGCTGTGTGCTGTAAAATTTGGATGGGTAAGGTCCTAATATTACCTGTATCAACTTCTAAACACTCCTGCAGGTACTTGTCCATTCTCTCCTGTTCTCAGAGACTCCACAGCCATCCAGTTGTAACCTTTATTGAAATCCAAGCCTTTTTCCTGTGAGGCCCACTTCCTTTAAAAATGGTTAACGGGCCAGCTTCAGCTCTTAGTGCTAGTCTAGTTAATTCTTAGTCATCCATCGTCAGAGCTGATTCTAAGATGATGAAAAAGTGATAAGGTATTTCTGATAGTCTTGTTGTATAGTCAATAGTCTGAGTCGATTTCCCGTTACATTTACGGAGATCCTAGAGGTGTGAGCTACCAACTTCCTCCTGCAGTGTGTGTATATATGTAGAATATATATAATATATGTACATACTTTATCCAGAGTCGTCATTCTACTTAGGATATTGGTAAAGTTGAGCAAGGACTGTGTTCAGAATGTCCTTCTCACTGACAATTCCCACTTTCTTTAGCAGTCCTCAGGAACAGTGGTGTGTCACAGAGCAAAATGAATCTCTAGTAATTGTGTGGTGATTGCTGCAGGAATGCAGCTTCTCGGAGTTTTTTGTTGTTTCTTTTAACCAAAATCTTTCAAGGCAAAATTAGTCAAATATTCTAGTTAATTATACTTACTTTATAGAGAGTGCTTGCTCTGTTTCGTTTCACTTGTTTAATATTCTATGTGACCAGAAATATGGAAACTGGGGTGAAGTAAAACTATTCTTTCTTACTATTCAAGGTGTCTCTGCTACAGCTCCAAGTGCTAACGTAGCTAGTGATGCAATGTCCATTTTGGAAACAATAACTTCTCTTAACCAAGAAGCAAGTGCTGCCAGGGCTTCAACAGAGACCTCAAATCCCAAGAACAATGATAAAGTTGCAAGAAAACTCTCATCTCAGCAGAGTGTGGATGGTAGCACTGATAAAGAGAGAAATGCAGAGGACTTGCCAGACAGAGAGAAAGCAATTTGTGACGTTTCTGGAGAAGGGGCTGAAACACTTGCAAAATGTGAAGATTTAAATGAGCTTCCCTGCCAAAGTGAAGAAATAAAAAATTCAGCAAAGGATGCTAATACTTTGACTTTTACAAGTAAAGATACTCAACAGGAAAGTGAAGATGTAAAGAGTAAATTATTGGATAAATCTGACAAGAAACCAGACAGCAGTGAAAAAAGTGAAAGAAGAAAAGAAAAGAAGGAAAAGCTTGACAAGAAGTCTGATCATTCAAAGAAGAGCGATGATACTACAAAGTCAAAAGAAGAAAAACAAGCAAAAGAGTCGGAACCAGTGAAACAGTTAGTTCCAGAAAAGAATAGCAATAAACATAAAACAGCTGAAACCACTAAAGAAACAAAAGAAGGTATGGCATGGGCAATGCTCTTCCTCAAAATATGAATAAGGAGTGAGGTTTTTAAGTTTATTCAGGAGTTGCATCAGAATATTTGGAATCAGTATATTTGGAAAGTAAGTTTTCTGCTAGTTCTGGCAAACTTGTCTCTTAGTGACAGTTGGACTTGGTCCATCTCTCTTAGCTGAGGTACCTGAATTAGGAATGAGATGACCTTTGATTCCTCAAGTGTGTGATTGGTCATCTTAAGTTGTTCTTAAGCAAGTTCTCAGCAATTTCGGTCTTCGTTTAAAGTTTATAGTTCTACATCAGAATGATTTTTTTTTTTTTTTTAGTAAACCAGAGTTAGCCTAGTAACATTTCATTAAGGTGTTAAAATTTTTTCTTATTTCTAGTTCTTAACATAGTTTTGTTTTCAGTGATTAGATTGATGTTTTGTAAGAAAAGTTTCACAAATACAGTTGCCTTACAGCTCTTTGTTTTTGCTTTTTGCTTTGCAAGAAAATACATTAATAGATTCAGATACGGATGTACTCAGTGACATCACGGTCAGCTCTGTCCATACCAGTGACCTTTCTTCCTTTGAAGAGGAAAGCGAAGAGGAGCCTGTAATTTCTGACAGTACTGAAGAAGGGGAGATCATATCAGGTGGTAAAATAATTACATTGTTAATTAGCAATAAGGAGTATGTAATGCTTTCATTGAATGTACCATATCATAAATTTGAGGGTTTGCAATATTGTACTTGCCTATGAAAGAGAATTTTAACATAGACTGATAGTATTTGTGCAGTTGCCAAAGATGAGTAGTGGATTTACTTTTTGAATATTTTTTAATAGTTTGGTGTATTCTAAATATCGTAAATCTTTCTTATTCTACAGTATTACGTAGATGACAAAAGCACTTAATGGTGAATGTTCTGTGGCGTTTCTTCCCCTCCCATTTCCCGTGAACTTCGTTGAACACTAGAGTATTTTGTGACCCCGGGGTAGTGGTTGTAGCTGACTTTATAGATCAGGTTGGGTTTAGAGCTTTAGGATTCAGGAACTTGGCTACAGTAGAAAGAACAGGAATGGATCTAGCTTTAGAAGTTCAGAAACACCAAGTTCCACTGACTGTGTTGCCTTTTTGTGTTCTCCCTGTTTAGTACAGACTTCGGACTGATTTCTGCAGTTAATAAAACTTTGCACTTCATAATGCAGTTTATAATGCAGAATGCCTTAGTACCTGAATGAGTTCTCTCTATGCTCACATCTTAACCTTTTCTGGTCTACAAATGCAATTTACAAGCACTGAATTACTTGCTTTTTCTCTGGCTTTGGTCTTGCTTTGAAATGTTACAGATTGTGTTGTTATGACTAAATATTTATTAAATGAAAGCAACCCTTAAGTATGTTTCAGGAATACAAATAATTTGTACAGTACTGCAGTATTTTTAGTAATACTGAGAAAACTGAAACTGAAATAGATTTAGTTATTTTTACTTGACTAATACTTACATGTGTGTAACCAACAGTGTGTTTTGTGTATGCATTTCAATAAGCCTATCTGGTTTTTATGTGCTCAAATACTGTACTGATGTTTTTGGTGTGGGGAGAATTATAATTTAATACAAAGCAGAAATTCTATTGATTTCTCGTGCATAGCTAGCGATTAAATACTGTATGTAAAGGGGCACTGGGATTACAGGCAAGGGCGTAAGCGCAGTTGTTGTGTCCTGGTTTATTACATGGTTTGTGTCATGTGATTTTTTGGCTAAATGGTGTACACAAACACATGAATATACCTTTGATTTTTTCATAATCTAGTGATATTTTGATGCTAAAAGGGTTTAATTTTTTTAACTATTTATGGTTTTAGAGTAAATAATTGTTAATACATTTTGAGTAGCTTTGCCTTCTCAAAAGTTATGTTGAAAGCACTGCCATAATTTATCAATATATCTCTACGCTCACTAATATTTATTTAGATGAAGAGGAGAAAAACAGTCAAAGTAAGACGAAGTCCCATGCTAACGAGCTGAGTGATGGGAAAGCCAAGCCTGTTCGCCATGCTTATGTTCGCAAGCCTTTCCTGTACTCCAAATACTTCAGTGATTCCGATGATGAACGAACTGTAGAACAGCGCCGCCAGTCCATTGTAAGTGTGGGGGTTTGCTATTGCTCACATTCTGGCCCCAAAACTTTTTAGAGCAGAAATTCCATTTCTGGTTTGGTGGTGGTTTGTGAGAGGGAGAGTCTTCTGTTTCTTCTCTCTTCTGGAGTTTTTTTTCCCTTTGTATTACAGCTGCCCTTTATTCATGTTTCCATCAGTATGGCATGGTCCGCTCTCCAGCACAGCGCTCTGCTCTACTGGTTATAGTTTGAAGGCTTCTGGCAGTGAAAGCAATGACAGTTTTCTATCTCTTTTCCCTATCCTCAAAATACAGTGACAATTTGGATGGAAAAAGTAGCCCATATCTACCTGCTGCCTGCCTTCAGTAGGGTTTTTAGTAGATCAGTCTTGTGTTGAGTACTGCAGGCAACTTCATTACAACAGCTCTTTGCAAATGTAGTCCTTGCTGACCATGAAATCAGTAGTTTGTAGCAAGTCTGCAGCCACTGGGAATAGAAACAGATTTAAACACGCGCACTCTGTTCTGGGGCAGAAGGGCCTGCACAGAGAAGAGGGAGCAGCAGTCTTTTAGATCTTCTCCTTTGGCCAGGTACACATATTTGTAGTTATATGTGTAATATATATGCCATGTATATATTGTATATCCATACAAATAACACACATGTTCTTTGGGAAGGTCTCATGGCTTCAGTCTGAAGTATTGAGCAGCAATGAAATTCTGGAACTCAGCTAATTTCACTTCACAAAAATATTAGAGGATTCCGTTAAATTTTATATGATTTCTAAGGAATGTTTATGTTTTGTTTTCCTTAAGCTACAACATTCTGTTTTCTGTGCGGTTTAGACTTATATTTGTAGTCAAAGAATGCTCTTTGACCTAATCATGAGTTATTTTCTTTGCTTTTGTATCTCTAGGCCAAAGAAAAAGAAGAGAGACTCCTAAGAAGACGAATTAACAGAGAGAGACTTGAGGAAAAACGTAAACAGAAGGCTGCAGAAAAGACAAAATCCCTAAAAACTGGAAATCAGAATGCTAAAGGTATGAGAAGAAGATCTATGAGTAGCCCACACCACCCTGCTCTCGCTTACTCTCTGTAGAATAAAACATTCAGCTTTGAATAATGGTCACATAGGTCTGTAGTCGTTTCCTTCCCTTAATGAGCCAGCATCTCAACAGTGATGTAACAGCAAAAATTATAATGCAAAATATTAACACAGAAGTTCTTCTTCACTTTTTCATATATCCATTGAGCTTAAGCTCAATTAATACCTATATAACTGCTATTCTCTACTGCACTGTGGAACCCTCTGTACTGCTTTCTGTCATGTTTATAGCTGAAACAGTAATATAATGATATGTATGCATTTTGCCATTTATGTATTATTTTAGGAAAAAGTGGCTTGCACTTAGAAGAACCTTCATCAAAAAGTCTAGAGTCAAAAACTACTGGTACCAGCATTAAGGATGTACTTAAAGAACAGAAGTTTTTGGAAAAAAAAGTGGCCCTGAGCAGAAAAAGAAAAAGAGATTCAAGGTACTTACATATTTGCTCAAAAGGATTTAAGGTTTTGAATATTAATTTTTGCAGACTGGAAAGGTTCTTTTCAACTTTGTGCTTTATCCATTTTAGCAGTTTTCTCTTAAAATATTTGCATAATTTTGTTACTAATAAGCATGAAATTCAGGCAGAAAAATTGTAGCTGCTTAAATATGTTGCAGTAGCAGTCTTTATGTGGCTTTTCACAGAATGATAATAAAGGCATGAGAACGGAGACCTTTTACATGTTTGTGCATCTAATAGGCAAGTCAAGTTGGCTTCATATTTAGCTGGATGTTTTATGTAGATATGTACCTGTGTACGTAACTGTCTCCATACAGGTAAATATGGGGCAAGGAGAACTCTTACCCATTTTACAGGGACAACAGCAGTACTAATGTCGTACTAATACAGCTTTAAAGCACTGGTATTCAGGACATTTTTGAAGTTGATATATATAATTTTATAAGAGAAAAAAGCCTGGGCAAGTTGGTTAGTCAAAAGTTGGGTGATCATGTTCTATTTCTGCATTTTTAGTGGGCATTTCTCTCTTGCCTTTAGCTTTGAAAGCAGAGAATTTACAAAGTAGTGTTAGGTTGATACCAATCGTTCTTTATTAAATTGTGCAAATACCTGCTTCAGGCATGCTGAAGATAGCTGCAGAAAGAAAAATGAGCCATCTGAAGAAGTTTCTAAAGAAATGCAGAAGACAAATGAGGTAGGTGTCTCTTAAATATAAACCTTACGATCTTCCTTTTAATTCTAATAGTACTCTTTCATATGTCCACACCAAACTGCATATAATTGCATTCATTCTAACTAATAAGTTTTTCCCTGCCTGTTCCTTCAGTTGTATTAATGATCTGACATCACTGTAATGTTTTCTGAATTCCAATAGCCACTGAAATATGGTCCATGTATACAGTACTGATGCATGTTGTAGTAGAACCTGAGATGCAGTTTGAGCCCTGCTCTGTGAAGCATACTGGGTTTTAAAAAAAAGTGATGTCTTTTATATGCAAAGACTTGAGCTTGATCTGTTTAAGCTTCTCACCGGAAAGTTAAGGCAAAACTGACTGTGCTCCAAACACAAAAGAAAAAAATTATGGTGAGAATTTTTGTGAATAACATTGTTTAAAATAAAAAAGGTGGGAATGGAAGTTCAAGTAGAAGTCTAGATTTATCTTCTTTTGGTCTTGCTGTGTTGTTTAGTTTGAGATTTTTAGTTATGGTTTTGTTTTACCAGACAGCACAATGGCTATTTAAAGTAACTTATGGAGTACTTGAAGTTGTGATTGTCTATTCAAAAATCAGTTTAAGTAATTTTAGAGAAATTACCGTATAAAGAAAAGATAATAAAGTTCAGACAGGCTACTTAACTTTTGCTTTGGATTTTTCCACAATAGCAGATAGTTGAAATGAAAATGGCAATTTTCGTTTTCTGACATTATTTTAGGTAAATTTTTATTACAATGTTAAGTGTATTCCCTAGTGTATTTTTTTAATTGAGAGCTTGTGCTTGCCAGTTCTGTTCAGTCACATGGGTGAAGGAACTGTGTAGCATGTACTTACATATGTAAAAAAATCTCTTTTGTAGACTTGTGAAAAAAATTCTTCCAAAGAACTGAAGCACAATCATGGGAAAAATGAAATCTCTAAACAACTTAGAAGACTTTCAGAATGGGGGCATTCTACTGAGGAAAGCAAAAGTGATTCTAAAGCAGAAAAAGAGCATAAAAGAAAAACCTCCACTTCTCTTCAGGCTGAAGGAGCTCAGCAGGACAGTGAAACAAAGGATCTAAAAAGACAACTGGATAGAGCAGAAGTCAATACTGAAGAACCACAGAAGCAGAAATCCACATTTAAGAATGAAAAACACCCTAAAAAAGATACTGACACGGAAATTCAACATACGAGAAATTCTGCTAAAAAAGAAGGCAAGTCATATAGAGATAAAAATGAAAAGGAAAGAACTGCTTTAGAAGATAAACTTTCTTTAAAGCACAAATATAAAGGAGATGGTATTCACAAGTTAGGTGAAGATGTTGAACTTCATTCATTTGAGAGAAGTTTGAAAGGAGAGGATGGTGGCCAGAAACATAATCAACAAGTAAAGGTTTCCTCAGATGAAAAATGTGAAAGAAAAAGTAAACACCGAAGTGAACGGAAAGTATCAGTAACAGGAAAAGATGGAAAAAACCCTTCTGAATCAACCTTAAGAGCTGAAGAATTGCCACGGAAAGAAAACAAAAAAGACAGACATCTGTCAACAGACAAATCAAGAGCAGAATGCAAGACCAAAAGGTCCCTGAGTGATTCTAAGCCACAGAAGGATTCCCTAAGTGCCTCAAAGCAACCTGGTTCTGCATCACACAGAAGGAGTGAAAGCTACTCAGAAGATAAGCATGAAATAGAATCAACTAACTCTGATAGTAATGTAAAACATGAAGATGGTGTTCATAAAGATAGACGAAGATCTAAGAGCCTTGCAGAAGACAAGATTTTGTTAAAGTCCAAATCAAAGAGTCATAGTAAACAGTTCAAAGCATCTGAAACAGAATTACAGGAATTAACAAAACAAGACACTGGACAGAAATTAGACAAAGATAAGAGCCTGGAAGACATTGATTCAGATAAACAACACAAATCCAGGAATGAAGATAAAAATTTGGAGGACAGTGGTGCTGAGTTTGAGCTTGCGAGTGGCCCACAATCAACTCAGGGATCACAAAAAGACTTTAGTCATAGAGTTAAGTTGCATTCTGGAGAAAAAGGGTCTGTAAAAGAGAAATACAGAGGTGATAAAGATTTAAGTAATTCCAGACTAGAAAGAAGGTTCTCTGCGGAAGGTCATAAAAGCAGAAACTTAAAGCACAGCAACAAGGAAATAAAGAAGAAAGAAGAGAGCATCAAATTGGAAGATAAAGATACTAAAGAAATGGATAGTGGGCACGAAAGAGTATTGAATGTCACAGTGGCAGTGGATAAAAAACAAAGCAAGAAGGTATCCTGTGAAAATAGAAAAGGCAGTATATCAAACCAAGATTTACTTAAGGAGGAAAAGCAATCAGCTAGCACCATTGAAAGCAGTCAGGCTCCAGCCCCTCAAAAGGCAACTATGAATAATGATGACTTGCATTCTGGTCATGAGGGAGAACTGATGGAACTTGATGTGACAAAAACAAAAGCACAGGAAGCATCTAACATTGAAGGAAAAAACACTCAAAACTCTCTTCAAGCCACAGATACCAAGTGTGCAGCAAAACAAAAAGTATCTCGCTCTATTTCAAATAAGGAGTTAAAACACAGCTTGGCAGATCCTGAAGCCTGCGAATCACAGTTTCTGCCTGCAGCTGAAAAAACTGATGAACAAGAAGATACTTCTAATAAACAAGTTGGTGCCTTAGACACTTTGTCCAAAAAAGCTTCCATGGCTCAAGGACCCAGTAAACAAGGGGCTTATAAAATGAGCATTGTGAATGAAACAAGTGGTAGAATCTCAAAGAATGTGTCCAGTAAGGATCAGGCTTCAAAAGATAGCAGAAGACCAAAGAATTTTAAAACTGTGATAAATTCTAATTCAACTGATGTTCCTTTAGCAATTAATTCTTCAAGAGAAGATGCTGCTGATGCAAAGTCCATGGATATGGATACCTCGGATTTTACAAATTCTTTACGTAATATGTCTAAAGAATGCCATAATTCAGATGGGGCTTCCTTATTGGAAGATACCATTTTGAAGAATGACACAGCACAGGTTGTATACATGGAGCAAGATAGCGCAGTGCCGAGTTCCATCATGAAAGGTGATGGTGACAGCACCACCATGGCAAACAGTATAGAAAAAGATAATGAGGTGTCCCAGCCTGATGAACACGCAATGGAGCACAGTACAGCTGGGTTATGTAGTCGAGAAGATTACAATGAAGCATCAAAATCTGAAAGCTCTCGGGATAGGGTGTTAAAAAGAAAAGAGGAAAACCTGATGTCTGACATAACTGAAGATTGTGGAGATGTAACAAGAAAAGAACTTACTCTAAGAAGAAAAGAGTGCTTGAATGTAGATCCTTCCGCAAAGGGAGAAAGAAGCACAATGGTGGATAGTGTGGAAAAGAACAAGGTGCATGACACTGATGGTATGATCCAGTCTTCCTCTGTTTTAGTGCCTGAAGGAGTTCCTGAGGAAACTGTCAAAGGCTCTGTTACAGCCAATGGTCAAGAAGGGACTAGTGTGCTTGGCATGGAAGACAAAAATGAAAGCAATGCTGTAGGTACCAGTGCAGGAAGTAGTAAACTTAGTTCGTTGTACAGCATACAAAAACCTCCGGCCTCCGTGATAGGAACTAGCACAGAAAAGATCGTTGGGAGCACTGCAATGGCGACTAGTACAGGAGGAGAAAGAGCTGAGGGTACATCGCATTCTGAGAAGGACAGTGATGCCACAACCACTTGCTCAGAAGAAGAAAGTGAGGTGACAGTAATCTGCACAAGCATAGAAGCTGATGAAGGTTTCACAACAGGCATGTGGGTAAAAAGTAGTGAGGGCTGCAGTTTTGTCACAGGAGCAGATATTGGTGACTGTACTGTTGCAGCAGCTGAAGAAGGTGGTGGCAGTGTTGTCACTGAAGGATTGGCAGAAAGTGAAAGTTTCCTAACAAGTACAGAAGGAGGAGAAGATGATGACTGTACCATGGTTGATGCAGAAGAAGGTGGTAAGGATTCAGTGAACCCAAGTGGAGTAGAAATTGAAGACAGTGTGAATAGTGCTGGGACAGAAGAAAAAGATGATGCTGTGACTAGTGCAGGCTCTGAAGAAAAGCGAAAGACCTCAACTTGTGTAGCTACAGGCAAATTTGGAAGTTCTGTGTCCTGTTTAGGTGAAATGGAGAGTGATGGAGCTGTAACTAGTGCAGGGACAGATACAGGTGAAGGGTCAACCAGTGGTGATAATTCAGGTGAATTTAGGGGCAGTGTGACAACTGGCCAAGTGAAAGAACATGAAGGTACTGTGACTTGCACAGGTGCAGAAGAAAGAGGCCATAATTTCATCATCTGCTCTGTGACTGGTACAGATACCCAAGGAGAAAACACTGTAACTGGTGCGAGTATTGCAGTAGTCACAAACAACAGTGCCGTGGCTGGAACAAGTGGTGACAAATCTGAGGATACTGTAAATGGTGAAAGTGCAGTGACCAGCACAGGCATAACCCCAGAAGATGATGCTGAAACTTCAGCAGTCTGCACAGGGCTAGAAGACAGCAATGAGGGATTTGTAGTTTGTTTAGAAGCTGAAAAATGTGAAAGTCTAATGGACAGTACAAGGGCAAAGGAAGAAGCCAGTATCACTACAGTCAGTGTAGGTCTGTGTGATGATGAAGGTTTTGTGACTAGTACAGGCTCAAAAGAAGAGGATGAAGAAGGAGAGGACATTGTGACCAGTACAGGAAGAGGAAATGAAGAAAATGAGCATGCTTCTACTTGTACAGGAATGGAAAGTGAAAATGCGTTAATTTGTATAGGTGCAGAAGAAGGTGAAAGTTCCATTATCTGTATAGTTGCTGAACAAATGGAAGCTGAGTCAGGAGTGGCTGGCACAGCTATAAATAAGCTTACTGTCGACAGCATGACAAGTGCAGAGAAAGAAGCTAATTGTGGCACAGACTGCAAAAATGATAAAGGCATTGTTGAAAGCAGTGTAACCAGCGCAAGTGCTGCAGATGACGGTGCCTTGGCTGCACAGACAGGAAAGCATGAAGGTGCCTTGCTTCCCTCAGATGCTGAGGAATGTGAGGGTCCCATGACTAGTGCTATGGCAGTGCAAGATAAGACTCAGTTTGGTGCTGAAGACAAACATGAGAATGCCATGACTTCCTTTGACAGCAGAGAGCTTGATGCCTCTATAAGCAGTGCAGTTCCAAAGGAAGATGAGACTTCTCTTACTCCTGCTGACAGAGAAGTAAAAGTAAAAGGTGATATCATCTCTACCAGCACAGTGGAAGATGCTCCCTTACATTCAGCCATGGATGCTGAAGAAGGTCCACTTGCTGTTGCAAGAGTAAATGAAAGTGGGGAAAGCTCTATGATCTTAATAGACACTGAAGACACAGTGCCTATGCCCAGCACAGCTACAGAGTTTAAAGAGTGTGTGAATACTTCCAGCAGTAAGCAGGAGAAAGATGAGTGCACTATGATTTCCACCAGTATTGTGGAAGAATTTGAGGCTCCTATGTCAAGTGCAGCTATTGAATATGGTGGTCAGCTCCCCTCTGTGAAAACAGAAGAAGTAAATGAGAATGCTATGGTTTCCATAGATATGGAAGTGTATGAGGTTCCCATGCCTAGTGAATCCAGTACAGGAGGAGACGATAATGGCAATGATAGGAGTCACCCAACTGCTAGTGGTAAGGAAGAAAAGGATGAGTGTGCTATGATTTCCACAAGTGTTGTGGAAGAACAAGTAATCTTAATGTCAGGTGAAGTCACAGGCGAGGCAATTCAGCATATCTCAGACACGGAGTCAAAAAGTGAAACATTAATGATTGCTACAAGTACAGCAGAATGTTTTGAAGCTCCTATGTCTAGTGTAGCTATGCAAGATGAAAACAAACTTAGTGCTTCAGAAGCAGAAGGAAGATACGAAGCTGCTATGATCACTACAAGCATGACAGAAGAATGTGAAATAGTCCTGATCAGTGCAGCACCACAAGCTGAAAGTCAGCTCATTGTAGCAGGAGATGAAGATGCCATTCTCTCTCCAAATGCATCAGAGGAATGTAAGGTTGTGGAGACCACTGCAACTGTAGATGAACAGTTTGGACTAGCTGCTTTCAATGCAGATGGGGAAAACAAAGGTTCTGTGATTTTTCTGGGAGAATGTGGAGCTCCTGTGCTAAGGGTTGCAACTGACAGTGAAGATCAGGACACCCCTTCAAATATAGGGGATAAGGAGGAACAGGCAGTGATCACTCTGAGCACAATGGAAGAATGTGATAGTCTCTTCACCTTTACAGTCATAGAAGAAAGTCAACTTGCTGCTGGGAGTACAGAAGTAAAAGACAAAAGTGAAGAAATTTTTAATACTGCTAACCAGATTGAATGCATCCTGTCAACTACACGCCCAGAAAAAGACGGGAGTTCTTTGCTTGTTATTGGTACAGAGAGCAAGACAAATGAGAGTGGGGTGAGAACAGAACCAGCAGCATCTCAGGTCACAATGGACAGTGAAATCACAGAAACAGATGAAAATGCAGTGAACCTCATGAGTGTAGATGAGGGCCTTTGCGTGGAGATTAGTACAGAGGCTGCTGAGAGTCCTTCCCCAGAGGCAGGTGAGGATGATGAGCAAGCTGAAGATGTTTTGCATGAGGATGTTACATCAGAACTTGCTTGTACGATTTCAGAAGCAGTGATAGAGAGTGAAGCTGTAAAGAATGTAAACTATAAATTAAACTCGAACTTGCTTTCAGGAAATGACTTTTCTGAAATAAGGACTCCCCTGCCTAAGACACAGGCTCTTTCCTTAATTTCTGCAAATGAAGTGACTGTAAACACCAACCATGGTGAAGTAACAATAGAAGCAGAATTAGGGAAAAAAAGGGACCTCCCTTTGTTGCATGTAGAAGAGCTATATGACAGTGATGACAAAACCAACTTGGTCAAAACAGATGATACTGGCATTGAAGTTACTTTTCAGAAAAGTAATGCAGCCTTTAATTCAGGTGAGGATTTTTTTTTTTTTAAATTCTTCAGTTTATAAGTTGTCGTAAATAGATGCATTTTACCATTATTGTAGTTAGAAATAATTTGTACTGTTGAAAAATACCTCACCTCTTTATTAGTTGCAAAATAGCTATTAATACATTTAAGAATTGGTGACAAATAAGCATGTGGTTCTGGGCAAATAGGACCAACTGAGCACAATTACCTGAGTTGTGTTGGAAAACAAATATTAGAGTGCAAAAAATTACTAAAAATACATTGACTTAAAGTTGTGAGCTAATATATAAAGTGGTTTGCAAAGGGTAATTATTGTGGAACTATGCATGGGTTTTGTTATTAACATGTTACAAAATTCAAAAAGGCTTTCCAGGAAAGAGGATGCATTTCATTTTTATGTACATTCATCATTTTAGAAAGGTAACGCCATAGTAATTTTGAAGGTTAAGAGTGGCCATCCTTAGTCATAACTGCAGATTTTCTCTGGATGATTATTTAGTGGTCATGTTCAGATTCACTGTCTTACACTTAATTATGTCTTGTGAATGTACTTGAAATGGTTCTGCTTTGGTGTTACAAAGGAATCAGATGGTCATCCTAAAGTATTTTAAGTGAGCAGTGCATGTCTGTTTTAAATATAAAATGACAGTATATGGCATTAAGGATATCATGCTCTATATCCAAATCCGTTTTTCTAAGCTAACATTTGAAGTGAACTTGCATGGTTGCTAGTTCCTAAAATACAGTGTAATGACCATCCTACTATTTTTGACCTTTCGCCTCTTTGACCCTCTGGAGTAGCTGAAGCACAAATTTCTTTTAAAATTAATAAATTTTGTAGATGCTATAATGAAATCAAGATTATGATTTCATTATAAATTTTGGAAAAATTAAACTGTAGAAAAATCTGTTTATAGCACAGGAAGTGGAATGATGCTGATCAAGTACTATTTTTTAAATATTTTCCTCATGTCTGTCTTCGCTATTATTTCAAAAACATAATGTGAGCTTAGGTCCAATTTCTCAAAGATTGGCTTTATTCTTGAGTTTTATTGATATTTGGGTTGTGAAAGCTGTCTCTGCAGATTCTGGAATTTTAGGAATTTGTCTAGGAAAGATGCTGATTTAGTAAACTTGAAAAATACTATTTGGTGTTTATACAAGAGACAGGCATGAGCCATGAAAGTGTAAAATGCTTCACTGTAAAGTATTCCTGTCTCAGCGCTTGCCTCAGGCCTTGTTGTCCACTGATGCAGCCTCTGTCAGTACCAGTGGTAATGGTGCTTTTTCTGTGGACTGCAACCATAATTTAATCACTTCGCATGCATCATTGATGAATTGTCATGTTTTAACTATTTTAGTTTAGAAAAAGCTGTCTAAACAGGCTTCTGAAATAGGTTTCAAAAAAGTCTGTAGAAGTCACGTGACAATGCTGTTGCCATGGCCTGTTTTTAAGATGTTATAAGCATACAGCTGTTCCCCTGGGGAATGAATTGGGAAGGGGTTTTAAGATTTTCTGAAACCAAATAGGTGCTGACAGGAGCTACTGAGTTTTCAGTCTCTGTAGAAATTGGACACTTTCAGTGGTTATGGTTCAAGAGCTGACAGATTTAGATCTAATAGTCACTTAAAGCAAAATATATCTTTGGTATTAACTCTTAGCTCTGCATTCATTAATACAGAGGTGGTTTGCTGTTTGGAATTTGGTCTAAAAAAAATCTGCTGATGGTTTCTTCTTGAAGGAAAAGTAAGAAGAAAAAGCCCAAGTTAGAACTCATAAGCAAGCAAGAAAAAAAAAGCCAGAGTCAGAATTCATAAGTAAGATGTGGTAAATCTCAATCCTGCAGATTTTTCAAGTCTTTTGTATTTAAGGAAAACATAGAAGTGCTTGTGTTCTTGCAGGTGCCAAGTTGGGGTTTTATTGAGCTGGTTTGCTGTCAACGGACTGGCTATTGTTCTTATTGTCTGCAGGAAGGGTTTAAATTCGTGTGCTGTATTCATGAGGTGATACTGAGAAATAGCATTCTACTGTAGCATACATAATGTAATCTGATAATTTTAACATATTTTTATTTCATTAGGCAATAATGCAGCCTTACCAAAGTTGGCAGAAGAACTAGAATTTGAAAGTACCTTGAGAACTGACAAGGTATTTATGTTATTTTGAAAATGTTTACTGCACTGTTTCTTGCATATTCATATATCTTGCTAGGGTTTCGTACTGAACCTTCTGATTTTTGTGCTGCACAAATGTCATTTAAACTGGAGGACTTCGAAAGAGTCATTTTTCAGATCATTCAGCTGTAGTTTTCTAAGCAGCTGGCGTTTAAATTGTGGGCTGTCCATATTATTCCGTGTTAGACATAATTCCCTCCTTCAGCCACACTCCTTCTGTGACTGTGGCATCCAGGTTTGTTTTTCTAAGATCATTCTGTGTGCATGTTGCTTTTGATAGTGCTTGTAAAATACTCACACACACCCCAATTCCTAGAGCTGGCAAATGTTGGTTCAGTTCTTTGAACCCGTAAACAAACATGTGCTACTGTTCATTGCATTGCTTCACTTCCTGGCTAGTCTTTAGACTCACACATCGACTGTGTGTTTGGGCAACACTTGCTGTTCTGTTCTGATAACTACAGCCCGTTGTCTGCAGTCACACAAGAGTGGGGCGCCTGGGATAATCCACACTGTTTGGGCTCATGGTCACCTTTGCTTGGGTAAAACCAAAGCTGAGTCTGTTTGTGTGTCTGGGATGTGGTCCATAGTAGGCAGGATTCCACCTGGGTTAGTTCTTCATTCAGGTGCAGGAGTGCATCCATGTTCCTTGCCAAGCTCTGAGGATAAAGTTTTTGAGGGATAACATGGTTCAGAGACTCCCAAGCATCTATGAAAGGGTGGACTTAGGAAAGTTGAAGTCAACTTCAGTCTGGTGGGATTTATTAATAAGAGCTGAATTCCACCTGCAAAAAGCTGTACTGTTTACCAGCATAACATGGTACTGGAGTCAGTATAGCCATAATGTGGAGCTGTAGCTGAGTTTACAACATTCAGATCAGCCTTTGGTACACTTAGCTCCATATAGCATTAGCTATGCAGCAGTAACTTAGAGCTGCAACCTTTTTTTTTTTTTTTTAAGGAAGCAAACCTCAAAAATCCACCCAAAACACAAGTTGAAGGGAGATCATTGTATCTTGTTATACATTGCAGATCTTTTTTTTTCCCTGTATAGGTGAACATTTCTAGATTATTGCTTGTATTTGGAACTCAGAGAAGGTGCTGCACCTTGAATTCCTGAAATCTGCTCTTCTAAGCTAATCTCTGCTACTAATGTTAACTCTGAGGTCAAGTCTAAGTACCATGCTGTTGAACTTAGCTCTGACTGTTCCTTAATGTTTGTACTGATGTCTTACTATGAAAGCCTTTTGAAGTCTTTTATAGTTCATGATATGACAATGTTCATCATGACATGAAGGAGCAGAGTGAGACATACTTGTTCTGAATATCTGCAATATTTGTTTCTTTTGATTTTGTCTTTAGTCTCAACAGCCTGAAAGTGCAAGAAGTGAAGAGGGATGTGTGGATCTTCAAACTAAAGAATTGCAAAAAGGTGATTTTTATACTGATAACAATTTATTTTTGTGCTGACGGTACTATTACTTATGATGGGAGGGTTACAGATTTGTTATGTATGACATATAAAGGAACTGAAGAAAGCCTTCAGAAATCTTGAAATGTTTCTAGGAGTTCAAGAGACTTTTAATTTGGTTTGGGGGGTGGGGGGGTCAGACTTTTCTTCCAATATGATATGCTGAAAGTAGGAAAAATTTTAAAACTTAGAATTTTTTTAAAAATTAGACTGCTAATATTCTACTTAATAAATACAGAAAAACATTTGTCCAGGAAAGATAGAGACTTCCCCAAGGAATGGCTTTCTTCCTTATAGATTTAGAACATCCTTATTTTAGGGTGCTGTGATAGGCCTTGTGAGGATATGAAAGTAGTAAGTACCATATGACAAATCACAGATACTTTATGGAAAACTTCTGGGTTCTTTTTCTTCTTGCTCTCCAAAAGATTAAAATATTTGTGGCCATCCACTCAAATTTGAAGAGCAGTTATAAGTAGGTAATCATCTAGTTAGAAACCTCAATTAATCAACTTGGATCTGTGCTCAGTAATTCCTTTTCCATGTACTTAAACTAATCTTTAGTAGGACCAAAACTAAGAAAGAATCCGTTCTTCCCAAACCCAAATTATGCATTGCAATTGTTTGGCTTTCCTGTTAAAGCAGAAGCAAACACCCGCTTTGTGCCCATCTTGATGGATTTTGTGCTCCAGATGCATTACAAAGATGTTTACAACACTGCCAGATGAGAGTTAATCCTCAGTTTTTGGAATAACAAGCAGAAATAAAATGAATCCCGAGAGGTACCCAGTGTTACTGCTACTTATATTGTCCAGGGAGGTTAAAAATGCATTTCTTCTTACAAAAAGTTGCAGTTAAAAGCGTATGTGCTATGGAAGGACACACTGTTAAGCTCACTTATAAATCTTTAGATATACCAAATAAGCATACCAAAATAACCATTTACCAAATAGAAAACACAAATAGCAGTAAGGTGAGATATGAGCATTGATATAAAACTTCAGAATTCTATTTTTTATTCTCAGGATAGGTCAGATTCCTATGCCTGGATATATGGTGTGTATTCAGCTGAATGATAATAGACATGCTCTGCTCACAAGAAAGAAAATTTAAACCCTGAGAATGGGTTAGAAGAACGTAGACTTCAGGACAGCAGATCTAAAATTTGAACAGGTTTTTCTTTACTGTGAGGTTTCTTTGAAGTGCCTTTAAAACTCTGCCACTTCCCATCACTCAGTCATCCTGACAGACAGTACTTAAAATTTAGAATGTGCAGATTGAGCTGGCTGTAATAATCTTGTTTCTTATAAAATGTTTAACAAACATCCATTTGTTCTGTAAAACATGTTGGATATGACACATACTGAAGACTAATGCTCTTTAGGTCTTGCTAGAGAGGTTTTTTTCTCCCCCACAATAATCTCTCTTATACGTATATATGCATGCATATATACATACAGCTCAACGTACGTAAAAGGAAGTTGTTTAAAAGACAAATGTGTGTCCTGTCATGAGTATGAACAGCAGACACGGTAGTTTAGTAGTCCAGGATTCTTTGGAATGTAAACAAATCATAGCTGTTTGAGTGGGTAGGAACTAGCTCTTCATTTGACACTGCTTTAAAAATTGAAAGATGTGCAACTCAGCAGTATAGCTGTGGAAGAATTGTTGCTAAAACATGTAGATTTAAGAAACGAGCTACAAAATGCATAAAATTCTGTGTAAAAAAAGAGTGATTTTACTGGATTTTAGGTTATGTTCTTACTGTAGCTGAAAGGAAAGTTGCTTGGAATGTTTTAGCAGCTTTTTTAAATTAAGGTGTTAATTCAGTGCTTTTATGAATCAGATTTTAAGAATGCTTGATAGAGCAGATTCTTTATAATTCTCTTTTTGTATTGAAAGTTATGGAATTCTGTCAGAACTCCAGACCACTCATCAGCTCTCACGATTACTTTCCCTACTTTTGTGATATGAAAGGCTGAGGCTCTACTTCATCAGAGTTAGAGTACCGTAGAGTCTAACAATTGGATAATTTCCTTGTGTGCGCTCTATCAGCTACAGGTCTCACTAGTACAATTATGCAAACTTTAGTTTTCTGGAAGCATAATGTTACAGCATAGCTTAATCATGATTTACTTCTTCCCATGGTCCAGTATCTAAGATTGTTGGTGGATGAAATTCTGATTCAGATGATAGAACTGTATTTGAAATGTCAAAGTCACCGTAAATTTCAAAGATGACAGCTACTTGATTGCCTGTATTTCAGCCATAAGCTGATTCTCAGTTATCCTATACTCAGAAATTCATATTCTTGTTTTGTTTTGTGGGTATATTGTTAAGGGGAGATTGGATGTCTCTTATTTCCAACATTGAAAGTAAGTTTTATGTAGTTTCAGGCTCTCTGGAATCCTTTCGGGGAGGTGAAGTAGAGGATACTGTGATACTTTGCTCTTGCTTAGCTTTTCTGATTGTGTTGTAATTGTTTTTAATAGATCTGCTGCAGAGGAATATTCCTTTAGAAAGAGAAGCTTCTCATGTAAGTTCTTGGTTTTTTAATTTATTCTCTAAGTCTGTGCTGCTTTTCTCATACTTGAATTTACTTCTATTTACATGAAGTATTCTCTAAAGGAAAATATTATTTTTATATATGCAGAGCCTATGTATATTGAGACTGTGCAGCTGTGTAGGTTGATGTCTAATTATTCTTTCAAATCTGCCAGTAAATAAATCTTGTCTTGTTCCACAGTCTGTGACTATTTCAAGACTGTTAACTGGCAGAAAAGAGAAGCTTGATTGATCTCCATGAGAGTAGAGGAAAGAAAATAGGGATTATTCTTGGAGCTTTTGATCACAATTAGAAACCTATTTTAATGCAGTCTGCTGTCTTCCAGAAGAACTTATAAGAGGGATAACTGGGAAACTTGCAAATGTAAAGTGTATCTTACGGAGCAGGAAACAAGACATTTAATGAAAGTAGCAAGCTGAAATCGTGCTTGTGATTGCTAAAACTTGGGTAGTAAAGTTATTTATTACTATATTGAAATGCTGGCTGACCACATTTCTGGTGCTAATGAGACACTTCTATACTTCCTGCATGTAGGAGAATGTCCTTTAAATCCAGAAATATTTTGTGTGATTTACTGTGATGAACTACTTCTAAAACATGTAGTAGGTTGCTTCATTTTGAAACTTTTTTCAGTAAAAATATCTGACAGAAATTCTGAAAATACTGCAAGTTTGAAGTTCTTTGATCGTGCTGTTCTGTAGTTGTAATGGTTCTTGAGTTCTAGAAATAAATTCCTTTTGTAAACTGCTGCTTTCCATTTTAATATAACTTGTACTTGAACATAACAAGTAGGAAAAAGTTTCTCCCTTCTGTGTTTATAAACTTCATGGAAAATAAGATGTTATCTTTATTTGTCTTTTATGTGTAGGTGGAAAACTTGGATACCCAGATAACTGAAGAACATAGATCTAGAGGGATACAATGTAAATCTTCAGAAACAATGCATAAAGAAAAAAGTAAGTGATACAGAAGTACATGAATTTGTGCAAAGCTTTTCTGCTGCAAAACCAAGTTCTGCTGTGGTTTGGCCATAAAATGATATTTTTGAGAAAAGAATGGCATGTGGGAAATTCCAAACTCCAAAGCAATTTATATTTCCAAAATAATTGTTAATACTACAGTTAATATATTTGATAAAAATATTAGAGCAAATTTAATTACTGCCCAGAAGAGCATCATAGTAGTTTTTTCAATCGTAAGTGAAGAAACATTTTTGTTTCGTCTTTAAAATACTAATTTTATCCTTTTAAAACAAAAGATAAGGAAGCTGATCATTAGGGGAAAATCTAAACATTCAATAGACTTTGTGGGCTGGATGCTTCCTTTTCTTGGGTTGGAAAGAACTAAGTTTTAGTGTAGCCTTTTATTTGTCTGGAAGCAAAAAGTGAGAAGAAACTCAGTCCATTGAATAGTATAAACATTTCTAAATTAAATTGAGATGAAGTTAACATAGAAATAAGTTGGGCATTTTGTTGATACAGTAATTTTAAGACTGACAAAGTAATATCTCTTCAAGCTCTGGCTTCAACTTCGTCTTTTCAGCATCAGAACAATTTAGGAAAAAAATTAGTATAATTAATAATAGCATTTTTTTATAACAGCTTTTATTCTTCTCCTAAGAATTTTGATTTGATGAAGTGACCAATTAGAAGTCATGTATTCATTAGTGTCCAACATAGCTTTAACTGCTTTGTCTGGGTGATTTGGTTGATGTTCCCTTTCTTGATGTGATACCTGTCAAATTTCAATTTTGAGCTTATCTTTAAAAACAAGCAAAGAAAACAAACAACGCCTGTAACATACAAGAATCATGTAATTCTCTTTTGTAATTGTTTTGTCTTCCCTTTTTGTTTTGTCTTCCCTTTTCTAATCACTTTTTGAAGAGTGGTTAGAATAATTTTCTGTTTGTCTTTTTGTAAGATACTTCCTTTCAGACTTTTGAATGTCAGTAATAGTAAAAGTCGCATGAAAATGTGGCAAATGCAGAAGATGCTTCTTTAACACTTCAGTTGTCACTTGGTTTTGCAGGCAACCAGCTGATTGCTCAGGATGTGCTAAAAGATGATGAACAAAATCAGTGTTCCAAAACTAAACCTGATAATGTCAAGGTATTTCCAAGAATTTTTTATGTTCTGCAATTGTAAAAAAGATGAAAATCTAAGTCACTATTTCTTCAGCAGTTTATTTTGGGACTGGTTTCCATAATTAAACTACTTTTACATTGTCTTGAATACAAAAGAACTGACTAGAGAATGATACTTTTCAGTGGGGGAGACAATTTAAAAAAAGAAAAAACAACAAAAAAAGGCAGGGGTTTGTGTTGAATCTCTTTGAGGTGTGGAAGACTGATAGGACTGAGTTGTACAATAGTTAGCTTGGGGTCTCATGAAGCATTGTTGGATCCCAGCTGTCCAGTCAGTTCAGCGTCTGCATGGCCATGCTGGTCTGAGGTCTTCAAAAGGGTATTGCACTTTACTTGAGGTCTGATTCCTGCTAGATCAAAACTCAAATTAGGACAAAAATCAATGTTCCTTTTAAGAGTACATGCAGTATTTGGGACTATCTCACCCATTGATTTTTGATGAAGCTTCTCAGCATCAAAGTTTTTAAGAGACAGTACAAAATGACATCTTGATGAGTAAAATAACTCATGTATTGGGTTGGGGTGGTTTTTTAGTGTAACTGACAATGACCTCTAATGTGTAGTAAGACACTCTTTCCTCTCTTGTTTCAAAATAATGTAGGAAGTTACTTCAGGTGATGCAGAAGAAGTGTCCAAAGAAACTGATGTAACACAAACACCTCCTAGAAGTACTGTGGAAGAAAAAGGTAATTAAACTGCCCATTATGGCAGATTTTCTGAACCCGTACTGAATGCTCATTTCTTTTCATTTGAATGATTTTTGAGGGAAATATGAAACTTGATTTCAGCGAATATACTTGCATGTATTCTCTAGTTGATATCTGCTCTATTACTGCTATCAAATAATGCATTAATCTTAGTTCTTTAATGGTGAAGAAAGTTTTGATGTTTCTGCTGTGCTAGCACCCATTCACTCCATTATTGCTTCAGTATGTACCTTGGGTAGGAAAGCTAATGGGAAATGAACAGGTAGGTGGGGAAAATAGCACAATCAGCATTATGTGACAAGAAGAATTTCTCCTAACTCTGACCACGAGCATGAGCTGTCCTTCTATGGCATGACATAACTACCATCAAAATAGTTTTGTTTATTTCTGTAGAGAAACCAACCAGAAAAAGAGTGCAAGTTGCACTGTTGTAATTGGCTTACTAATTGCACTAAAATAAATAATAAAAGATGGCATGTCCACAGTATTAATATCAGCTTTGGTGTTACTTCAGTCTGTCTTTGTGGGAACAGTGAGAATCTTCCCTGATGTTAGTTTGACCTGTTGATAGTTTTGTTTCTCATGTGAGCACATTGACAAGTCTGAATCTGTTCTGCAATAAGCTTCTTGTTTCATGGAATATGTGAGAAAATGGAATAGGGGCTTGTATTTATCGTACCATTTTATACTATGTCACACTTGTGAGCTTTTGTTTTTACCTTAAAATGGAAGACCTGCCTAACTCATCAGGTGTTAGGGGGAAGCATTTTGACAGACCAATACAAGGCTACAAGGCAAACAGTGTTGATTTCTGATGGGTGTTTTTAGGGAATTTTGGGCTAAAGAATGAAGTAATGTTTTCAGTGTTATGGCTTATACTGTTTCCTTTGCCTAATAAAACATAGGTATACCATTTTTTTTCTTTTTTTTTTTGTATGTGTGAAGATGAATTTAGCGTTGAACAGGAAATGTCTGAAAAGAAAAAGCACAGTCCAGGATCAAATGAAAATTCTCCGGAGGTGAGTGGTCTTCTTCATGTTAACTCACTTGGATAGTGCAGGTTCAGAGTACTGTCTGTGCAGTATGTAAGTATTCTGTATTTTGTTGACAGCAATATTAAAACTTTGTCTTCACCTACTAAGAAATAGTTGTGAAAATTTGTTTGGTACTGTAAAATACCAAGGACTTATGTAGCTCTGTCACAAAGTATAAACTCACAGACCATAAGACATCAGTGGCTGATTACCATAGTAGGAGTAACTCCCTCCTTGTGCTTAATAGTGCTTACCAAATGTCTAGAAAGCAATTATTTAGAGTTGTATTGTATAGAAATTATGTTATCTGAAAACTTCATAATTGATGTGGGTAGTTTAGTCATTAACAAATATACTTGGCTTTAAAAAATACTATTTTTTAATAATCTTAAAAGTCTTCATATTACCTCTTAGACATACCTGTGATATTCTACAGTATGGGTTGTAACCAAATATCTGAACCCCAGAGATTAAAATTGATGCTGTCCTCTAGAAATAGACATCTCATAAAGATGTTGGGTTTCATCATTTGCTTTTTTTGCCTCAAATTTGGAAGTAGAAGAAAATTTAAAGAGTATGTTTTTATGTTCGTTCACTCAAGGCTTGAGTCATTAAGAACCACCCTGGGGGAGATACTACTAAATTCCAGAAAATGCTGAATGAGGCATTTAATCATCTTTTTTTGTATATAAGAGAAAGTCTATTATCGGGGATCTCACAATCTGAGCATCTGACCATATTTGTTACTTAAAAGTTGTCTTTCAAAGCTTAAAGCTTCAAAGGAGGGGCCCTTTTTTTGTGAAAGATCCTGTTTATACGGAGAATATCAACAATCTGTATTTGGATAACTGGGATATTCGCTGTTTGAAGCACTGCTCTGTGGCACTGGGAAAAGGGGCTCACGAGATGTAAAGTTTGGAGTGATTGTATGGAGTAAGCCAGCAGCATTTGTGAGACCAAGAGATTTTGGGGCTAAGGGAGCAGAAGGCACTGCATTCTAAGGTATGCTGTGTGCTTGAGTCAAGCCACAGATAATATTGTATAATTGGGAGTTGTCTTGTTTCTTTTTACCTTTATTAGTTGATTTCATAACAGGTAGTGTCTCTTCCTGTGAAACATGCCTCATCTATTTTTTAACTGACAAGCACTACTACTGCCACTATCACATTATGAATTCAGTTAGCAGTCTGTATTGTATTGCCCAAATGCCAAATGTCAGTTGCAGTAACTGAAGTATTTTTGTCCTTTATTTTTAATAGGAAAATCAGCCTGTAGTAGTGAAACGCAAAAGGGGACGGCCTCGTAAATACCCTCTTGAAGCAGTACAACCTGGTGGTAAGTAACTCATAATATCTGTCTGGAAAAACGAGGATAATAGTGACATTCAAGTTCTGAACTCATATTTCTTCCCTCAGGTGGGGAGTCAAAAGCTGATATGAGCACTGGGAATGTAAGTGCCTTTATTTTGTTTGGGTGAATTTAAACACAGTGTTTCAAGAGCCGTTTATCTGTTTAACAGTTAACAGCATTTCAGAAACATCTTATGGAAAACTTGGTAATTGAGTTCAGCCTAAGCAAACAAAAACCGTTAATAGTATCTCTTAATATAGCTGAACATTTTAAGCAAAATACAGTGTTAAGTCAGAATGTAGCAAATAACCTATCAGCTTCACACTTAGTTCACTTAATACAAATCTAAGTTTTACACCAGCAGGCAATATATACCTGTGTGTGGGGTGAATTTTGGTTGTGTGCACATGTGTCTTTTAGTTCATGCTGAGAGTAATTTTGGCCTGAAGAGCGAGGGTGACTTTATTTCAAAAACTTGAAAATTTTTTTCCTCTTTTGAATGTGTCATAATAATAGCACATAGTATCTCTTCATTGCTGTAAAATAAAATATTATGTAAAGCAGTTGTATTACACATATATTGCAACATTACAGTTCGTGCAAGAGATAGAGACATACTGGTGAGTCAGCTAGGAGCTCACGAGACATACCTGTCTTTTAAAGCTCAGTGGTAGTTTTGTTTCCTAACCCCATTCACAGCTAAGGAAGTGTTCTGTTGGTATTGTTTCTGCAATCCAGTTGGAGTATAGCACAGGGTAGTAATAGGTTAGGCATGTTTGTGGAGTACAGCCTGGTGGATTTATTTTGGTTGAAGGCGCCTCTCTAGGGAATTCCTTGATTTCAGAATCAACCTTATTGCATAGAAAAGGGGTGATTTTAAAAATGAAGGTGTGTTGACACTCATATTTTCTGCCTACTTTCCTGGTGAGGCACCAGCTGGCATGGCTGTTGGAAGTCTTGGGAATTTACCTAGTTTATGGATAACAGGAATTACTGTCTCTGCTTGTTCTGTCCTCATATTTGAGGCAGCCCTTTGAGTCCTGTCCCTTCTTACAGAATGGCTGGAATTCTGCCTCAGAATTTCTAGTTTTTCCTAATTGATTTTTTTCAATATTAATTTAATGAAATGTAATTTGAACTGGTGCAGAACTTGATTTTTTTTTTTCAATATTAATTTAATGAAATATAGTTTGAACTGGTGTAGGTTTTGCTATTTGGTTTTGGTGTTCCAGGCTGGTTTTTGTTCAATTGTTTTGTGGGGAAGGTTTGTCCAGTTAAGAATTAAAATGAATTTTAAAATCACCCTCAGAAATAGATGTACCTTGACACCCTCAGTACTGGAACAGAATCATCTTGTTCTGGTTCATGTATTTAAAGGTCTTGTACCTCTTAGTGATGAGTGAGTGATTGGTGTCAGCTGCAGGCTGGCTCAGGGAGGAGTGACACCTGCCCTCCATCTGAGACAGGGCTTCTCTAAGGTGAGATATCTTTGCATGACAGTTTCCCAGGGCTGCTTTGGGAACACGTTGCTACATCAGAGGAGCCATAGGCATCCTAGTGTAGTCAGTCAGTGGTGAAAGCACTGAAGTTTTTGGACAGTTGTCATAGGACATTGTGTAATTATATGTAGCTTTTTCTGCATTCTGAGTGAATAAAAAATTCCTCGTGATTTTTGGTTCTGTAAATCTGTGTGTGGTATTACATAAAGTGACTGTACTAAACTACTTTGATAATTAAATACTCAGAAATGTGTTTGACTGAAACTGTTCGTATCTTTTGTGTCTTTTATTGTAATGACTTTAGCGTCAGGTTACTGAAAGTGCTATGATTGGTTTATGGGCTGATTTGACTTGTTTCAGTTCTTTATCAAAATAGAAAAGTGCATCCTACTGTTAAACTTAGTACAAACTTTATGTGTGCTCATTAGAGTGTTCACATTTGCTAGATTTGCAGATTTATTCTATAACAAATGCGAGCAAGTTTCTGTGATTATGTAATTCCATGCTGAATTTTTTTCTGATTTTCTGTGAATTAAGAAACCCACTTCTTTTTTAATTTCAGCTGCAGTCTCCTACCTTTGCAAGTAAAGGGAAAACACCTCAAACAGGTAAGCAAATGATGCCTGCCTCAATATATAAAGCAAAAGATGGGAGAAATACAAGAGGGTTTTCACGAAAATCACGTGGGTCCTTCTTCATCCTGACATCATCTCTGGCATGGATCATCTATTCATGATTAAAAGCATCTGAAGAAAGAGATGAAGTGGAGACTTGTCCCTAATTGCTACCAAGTTTTTCATTTCAAAAAAGAGCAGCTTGATAAGAACTTAGTTCAAAGCTGCAGCAGCACTGCTCAGTGCTGAATAATGCATTGGAGAATAAACCAAATGATTGAGTGTGCTAGGTACATGGCAGAGCTTCAGAGGATGGTAGGTACCCCATCAGACTGGCTCTTAGTGACTGTTTTCCATTTCTGTGTGTCTTCTTTCATACAGTGATTATCAATCACACTTAACTACATTAAATTTCCAATTTTGTTCAGTTAATTAGTTTATCTGTGGATGTGTATCTAAAGAGCTTATAGGCATCTTAAGGGGGATATTTCTTTCCCTTTTCACAACTTCCATCTTTGTAAGATGGTTGCTTAGCTTGACTCAAAAATGTGCTTTTAGTGCTTCAAACTGAAATAGAATTTAGTTAAATACCTTTCCATTTCTCTTTCTTAATTTTTCTTGTGTATAGAGTCTGAACAGCACTGGTTGTTTAAATGTCTTTTTAATTATGGCCATTCATAAAACAAACATTAAAAACCTATTTCAGGAAGCAGGTGAACCTGAAAAGTAGATTTTAAAATTGTTTGTAAACAAATGCAAACAAGCATGCAACAAACTTGTGAAAACATCTTCAGAACAAATCTTCTGGAGTTTCCAAAAGCTTAGGTTTCTACAGAGATACTAATCTGGCTGCACTGCACATATGGACTGTTTCCTATTTTGTTCACATTCGTTAAAATGTCAGCTTTAATCCATATGCTTCAGAATTGTCTCTGGAGGGTTAGCTCGTTGTGTGGTACTTGGCTTCTGTGAACTGCAAAGAGAACAGACAAGAATGTGAGAAGGAAATAAGTGCATTCTGCTTTGCTTTTTATTCAAAAGGACAGACACCTCGCTGTGTATTTAACGTTTGAGTGTGTTAATGTAACATTCAGTTTTCCAGGTAAAAAGCGGTTGATATCACAGCGATTTTAAGGGGAGTGTATAAAGTGGAATGCGCTGTTAAACTTTTCATCCTATATTAGCATTCTTGTGTATAAAGGGGTTGAAAACCCCTGGCAATGAAAATGAAACCAAGTTGACTCCCTCTGTGCAGTTCACTTAGTCTGGTAATTTCTGGGTGTTCTGCATAAGGATTTGCAATAGAAGCAGACCCACGTGTGGAGTGGGATGCAGAGTTTTATTTTTGGTCACTACTGCAAATGCAGTTAAGAGACATATGTTTTCTGAAGGCATCATCCTCCCATAACACTGACACTGAACTTGAAACTCATTACTTAGCTCTAATCAGCAGTTGGTGCTTTAAAATTAGTACGATTTTTAGATACTATGTCTTACTGTTTTTATACTTCAGGCAAAAGTACTACATTTTCGGATCTGACAGAGGGTTGTCTGTTAAAGGCATGTCGTGGATCTGGATGGATTATTCTTCAGTCAAAAACCCCTTTGCTATATATTTGCCAAAATGTACCAGAATTTTGAAGTATCTCTTTTGAACACAAAAGAGCTAATACATGCTGGTTATATTATGTATGTATTTAAGTTGTGTGAAGAACTGAATACAGTGGACAGTCCTAGGTTTTATTTCACTTATTTTTAAATACTTAAATATATTTGTGTTTTACTTTATTTGCTTTGGTATAAAGGTTTTTCCCCATAACCTTACAAAGGAGTGCCAAAAAGCTTTTGTGTGAGTTTTAGAATATGTTTATGCTCTTTGAGATTTATTTTAGATCCGTTGCATTGGCGTTCTTTTGTTGGTTCTATCAGTCTAATTGGTGAGGGTTTTAGAGATTGTGTTCTCTTTTATATAGCTTTCAGAAATTAGACAGCAATTTTATGGCAGAGGAAAAAAAGATACAAAAACTGGCTTTTATTTATGTTGTTTCTCTTTTCTGTTGCTAAGGATTTTTATCCTTGTGGTGATAGAGATAATTCTGTTTGACAAAGTTCAAAAGCTTTGCAAAATAATCTCTCTCATCAGAGAGTTAGGGTGGAAGTGGTAACCACAGAGACAAGGAAAGTTGAAACACGGGATGTAGAGTTACAAATGTGTTTTAACCTGTAGAAATTACTGAATTGGAAGTAAGAAGTGCTTCAGCAGAGAAAGTCATGTAATTTGTATACCAGGTACTAGAGAGGTTTCAAAAAGTGTCTTTTATAGCTTCGTCTCAGTCATCTTGGTGCTTCAGCATGGGCACAGTTAAGCACTAGACCAGGTTTCCTGAAGGGACCAGGTTCTTGGAGACTTTCAAAATTGGACTGAACCAGATCTTGCACAGTATGGTCAGATCAATTAATTTAGCCATGCTTTGAACAGGAGATTGGACTAGGTGACCTCTAGAGGACCCCTCCAAGCTTAATTTTTCTGTGATTCTGTAATTGGTTGACAGTAGTTAAAAGGGCTAAGAAACGTATGCTTTCCCATTAAAACAAAACAGCCTATGCAACAAAGCAATAAATACTGTCAGTCACATAAAGCCTTAGTACTTAAAAAAAAAAATTTTTTTATCATTGTCGCCGTCTCTGTCTATAACAAAATACAGCAAAGCCATTTTCTAAATTAGAAAGAGACTTTAAAGGTTTTCTGAGCTACTGTGATGTTTATGCAAAGTTGAGAGAGCATGATTGGTGAAAGATTTGAAGTTCAGGACTAAGTTTTGTTCTTTCCCTTCTTTTTAGTTACAGACATACCTAACAAGAAAGAAACAACAACTGTAAGTGCCATTTGTAAATTTACAAGTAGTATGTAATGAAAAATGTCTGTCTTCTATGTAAAGTAAATAGTTCTTGACTTACTCGGTTCCATTTTGTTTTTTCAGGAAGATGAAGCTGAGAAAGCAGAAATGGTTGTGCGTAAAAGGGGAAGAAAGCCCAGGCGTTCTCTGGTTCAGTCAGAGGAAACTGGTAAAAGCATGAAACTATGCTACTCCTAACAGATTAAGAAAATATTGCTGTGACTTTCTGTTTACTAATAGCAACAAGATAAGCTTTATTCAATTTTCCTTTCTTGAGTAAAAATCATTGAGTTACAGCTAGTGTAAATATTATGTAAATATGTGTAAATTGCTGTAATCTCATGTCAGAATTGCTAGATCCCAGATGCTTCTATAAAGCCTCATGAATTTTCTATGAATTCTGGCTATGAGCTGTGTAAGTAAACTGTGGTGAATGTGTTAGCAAGATTAAATCAAACAAGTGTGAATTTAAAATGTTGAAATATAAAGGAAATGGAAAATTACTTACTGAAAATGGGATTTGTGACTAGAATACCTTTTCTAAATTAAGTGTTCATGTCCTTTTGGAAGGCTTTTGGAAAATTATAGCATACGTGTAAAATTTTTTCACGGACAGAAACACTGGAGCCAGAGAAGAAACGTCGGAAATTAACTTCTTCTGAAGATGAGCTAAAAGAGCAAGAGGAAGGTGAGGAAGAGGATGGTGAGGAAGATGATGATGCACATTCTGGGGCCACAACTAGATCAGCCACAAGATTAGAGGCTCAAAGGTAACTGTGTAGAGACTCCAATAACAAGTTTTTTTCTATATTATTCTCGGTTGGTTTGGGGTTTGTTGCAGGGGAAAGGTTGTTACTTCCTTTTTTTGCCTTTTCTATTTGCTTGCTTTGAATTGATAAGAGCTTCCCAAATAATTTTGATTCTAATTCTAGTACCACTTTTCTAGGGATGAAGAGACAAAAAGTGAGGTGGGGGGAAACTGTTAGGGTCTCAGAAGGCATACTTGAATATGTAGCAAGATAAGAACTGATCCTGTTGGCATCTTCATCCTAGTGATGCCTCAGAATCTAAGGACACTTGGTTCTGATGGGTAAAATGGTACATCTGAGTTGACCGTACAATTCGCCATTTGGTGTTGGAACAAGGTGAAAATAAAATTATTCCTTTCTGTTTCTTTAAGTGTTGTCCAAGTTAAATGCATGAATCTGCAGTACTGGAGGATTTAATTTCTAGTGTGGTGATCTGCAAGCTTGCAGAGCACTCTTGCTGCAAAAGATGAGTCTCTTCAAGAAGCAATTCTTCATCTGCCTTAGCACAGGTCTGCCTTCTCGTAGGCAAACTGAATTCTAGCAGAGCTTGTCCTCTTGATCTTATTGTGGAAACAATGAAAGATAGCAGCTTTGGGAAGTTCTGATTTATGTTGCTGTCTTTCAGAATAGAATTGGAGTCCAGGCCTTTTTTTATGTTGGTGATGATTACTTTCAATTGACCAGATTTACTTCACTCTAAGGATATTATATGTTATATGGTGTGTATTGTATGTTAGCCTTTGGGCAGTACTTGAAGCACAGTTCGCACAGTGCTCTTGAACTGATAATTTCAGAACTGAAGCTGAAAATAATTATATGATTATTCATTTGCATAAAAACTGTGTAAGTTTACCACTAGCACTTAGTAAACATCAGTTTTGTTTTGGTAAAGGCAAAGGGACTTCCTTTAGTCTAACATAATCATTTACTCTAAAATTGTAATAAAGGTTGAGATATTTGTGGGTTTATTCTGCTTGCTTGTGGAAACATCTATTTTTTATCAATTTGGGGTTGTATCTCAGATATCCAATGCTACCTTTCTAGCTCTGACTGCAATAAAGCATCTCTACCTTAAGGTGTTGCATACAGTTTGCATTTTATAAGTAACATTTGGGAAGAAGTCTGTGGAAGGGGATGCTTCTTCGTTTTCAGCATTGCTGGATTTTTCTGACTTAAATCACCTGTTTTCTAAACTATGAAATTAATTACCAGTAACCAATTCTTCATGTTTCTGAACTTGTGGGTACCGAAGCTGATATGTGTGAATTCATACCACAAGATACTGCTTTAAACATAGACACTTAGGTACAAAAATTATTGCAGATTTGGAACAGGGTTGCTTTTTGGTTTTTTTTAGTTGAATACCAGATATTGTCAGTAAAGCAGCCTTTTCATTCTACATTTGATATGAAAATACACAGCTTAGCATCTCAGTGTACCTTGAAGCAGGCAAATGCAGTTTTTTCACTGTTTCTTTTGGCGAGTTTGATTTACTTGTTGCAAATACTGTGCAGCCTTAATTATCTGCCCTTGGAATGCAAGAAGAAAGTGACTGGGTAAAAGTATTTTGTTATATATAAATTCATCATTCTTTTTTGTATTACAGAAAACAGCCCAGCAAGCCAACCACACGTGCAACTTCTAAAGGCAGCAGTCCAAGTTCAGTTTCTCCTAGAAAACGACAGAAACTAGCAGCTAAAAAAAGATCTCCAAGTGATACAAAAATTAATAAATCTCCTCCATTGACACAGTAAGTATTAAAGTTGAATCTACTTTGAGTATTTGTTTTGGAAGCCACTACAGTGATCCTTTCCTTATAAGTAACATACTGCTTCAAAATGTGAACAGCAGACTGGTTTTGTTCTGTTCTCTTGTGATATATAAAAGCTTTCAAAGGATTTTCATCTGTTTACATTTTTTCTTTTTCTTCCTTTATTTGACATTTGGAAGAGTAGATTTTTTTTCTTTATATCCTTGGAAACCTCTTGGGAGAGTCTGAAAACACTGTTTATGTAGTATTTTAACTTCAGCTGTGATTCTTTCCTGGGTGGGGGGTAAGAGCATTAGTAGTTCAGGTTAAAGCTAAATATGATTACATGAATTCTAATGCTTCAAAGATCTAAGAATTCTAATGCTTCAAAGATCTAAGATCAGCTGATAAAAAGAGGAGAAACTCTGAGAGCCTTTATACCATGTTTTTATTATATTGCCCTTTCCTTCCTTTCCCTACTTTTTAATTTGTAAAGCTGAGATCACAGTGTAAAATCCCAAAGGAGTAAGTAACAAATGTGATGCACAACCACTCTGCATCTTGTAGTTTACCTGTAAAACACATTGTATGCCAAACACGTGTAGCTGTCATCCTCTCTGAAATGTGTCAGTGCCTTCAGGCTGAACTTGGGGAGCATTTGTGACCGATGGCTGTCTCAGTTCACCTCTGCTCCATTATTTTGTGTGGTTATGAATGGCCAAGAGTTGAAGCCCACTTAAAATTAGTTACGCCTGAAATATGGTGAGCATATAGATGGGTGTGTGAATGCTCAGGGTAAGGGTACCTGATATCTGCTCTTTACTGCCTCTTGTGTGTGCAAGGCTTGAGACACTACTGCTGCTCTTCTGTCTTTCTGAGACACGGTACAGGGTAATTAAGTCCACTATGGCCTGTTATAATCCACAAATCTTTCCAAAGAAAGAGAAGGATGAAGGAGAATTCTAGCACTCTCCAACATACAGAACTGGTACCCTATATCCTGTTAGGATGTGTGTTTAAGTAGTAAGCTGTTACATAATATATCCTTGTAATTCATCAGAGATGGACAATTAGTTCAGCCCGCTGAACAGAACTGTGCCTGACGACTCTTTGTTTTCCAGGCTCTGCCATTGTGAAAATAATTACTACTATGCTTTTCAGGTTAAAGGTGCAGTCTGCCAAGCGTAAAAGGGAGGACAGCCCAACAGTGGTACGGAGAAAAGGCCAGCAGAAGACAGAGGAGACGCCAGTAAAGAAAGCAAAACGATAATCTTTACCAGCCAGTACTGTTCTTGGAAGAGTCAAAAGGAAAACAAACATCTGTGCTTCTGTTTTTTTCAAAGCAAAGGGATTTGCACGTGCTTGTTTCAGAGCTCTAAGTTAAACAATGCAGTACTTTTAAGTTACATTTTAAACAGCTTTATAAACTATTGTTTATACAGAATATTATGTACATTTATTTCAGATGAAAAATAAGTTTACTTTGTATCTGAATGAAAAACAAAGTAGTTATATATTTTATCACTGACTTGGAAAGTTGGAGTTTCCCAATGTGACATGCTAATGCAGATGCTTCCAACCCATAAGGCACCCATGTGCCTACTAATACACTTTGTACATAAACTTGTAAAAATAGGTTGTATTTTACTCTGTGTATGAATCTAATCAATGATGGACATTTTATTTATTATATGGAAAGCATTGGTCTGTAAACTTTAGTATATACCTTAGGGTTTTTTAATTATATATTTTACATTCTATGCAGATGTCAGTAGGAAACTTCCCCTCTGCTCCCCCAGGGCTGTCTAAAATCTGAAGTTCTCTAAAATATGCTCAGACAGTTGGTAAAGTATTTTTCTCGCATGCATTAAAGTAGTTTAGCATAGTGAAAGGGACTTGGCTCCTTTCTGTTCACATTTGTGACGAAGTATGACATTTAAAATGTAATCTTACTAGATTATATTTTCTCTTGTAAATTTACTACCAACTTCAAGAAACAAATAGTATTAGGTTAGATTTATTCACAGTCAACCAACACCTCCCTAAAATGAAACAGTTTTATTTTGCAACTAAACACCTGTTCTTTCAGTATTTGTCTTTTTCAACAAAGAGGGACCCATTGAAATCAAATGTCACTTCTCCTAACTATAGAGCTTCAGCATTTTATGTTACATTTTATACACAGGTATTAAAAATAGAAGCTGGTATTATTGCCAGAATCTTTTTTTAATGTATATTAACTCTGGTAAGAGCAAATGTTCAAGTGAAGTTGTATATAAAGTTAAACTTTTCTTATGATCAAATGTGTCTCTTGTTATGATGTGACGAATTGCCAAACAATCTGAGATTATTTTAAGTGTTTTGTTGATATTCTGGTTTATAATTAAAAAATATTTTGGGGGTTGGAATTTTACTTTTTTTTTTCTTTATTTCTCTTTTTTTGTGAGTTTTTTTTGAACTTGTTGTAAGGCAGATGTTTCCGTCAGATATTCTGCTAGGTTTCTTACTGAGATTTTTATATAAAAAATATAAAATGTTTGCCAAAAATCTGAGTTGCCATATTTTATTTTCCTTTATTGTTTTACTGCGGAACTTGTCTTTGCAAATGTGTCTGGTTGGAGTCACATCTATAAGCTTTACCTGGTTAGTGTCTTTAAAAAATGTTCACAGGTGCTTATATTTTAGGTATGTAAACAGTAGGGAAACGTAACGGTAGGGAAGCGTAACGGTTTGCCTGCCTTAGTACACTACAAAAACAAGTGCACACATAATACTTTTCTAAGCAAATTAGTCAGAAGAAAATACCTTTGCTCTGAGAATTAACTCCTTTTACTTTCTCCCTTAACTCTGCTGCCATATTGATACATACCTTGCTAACATACTGTTTGATATATTCCTGTACTATATTCCTATACGTTACTAACACTGATATTTATGTGCAGTTGTAATATAAGCTGAATCTTTCCCTTTTTTCCCTTAGTTATTTTCCCTTTGCCCCCTGCAGTATGCATAGACCAAAGTTGTATATTTCATCAGCGTTTGTTCTGTTAGATTTAACAGGCTCAACTGCTTGTTTTTCCGTGGGTGCTTTCCGGACTTTAAATGGGATTTGGAATCCTTCCCTGCACCTGTTCCTTTGTTTCTTTACACCTGAATTCAGTAGTGAGATAGCTCAGGAGGTTCCTAAGGAAGCCTCCCCACTGCACTGTACATTATTATCGTTTATTCTCTCTGCTGGTAGTACCTGGCCTGTCCTGGGACAGTTCCTGTTTGCCTGTTCCACAGGCACAGCTCTTCCGATGGAATATGATTGACAAAGCTCTGACTTGAGTCAGATCCTTTGGAGGGGCTTTGTCTGATGATGTCAGTAGAGAAGCACAGCTCTGAAGATCAATGTCAGTCTCTCAAAGCTAAGCTCCTAGAAGGTGGTCTACTGTCCTTCCCCCTAGTGATGGATAACATTTAGGAAGAACATTTGGGAACATCTTCTCTAAGGAATGTATCTTTGATCATTGATTAAATTATTCTGTAATATGAAGGCATTAAAGGAATTATCTTTCTGCAGAACAACCACTTTTGCTAAAAGAAAGGGTGGAAACTGCCCATTCCACAAACCTTCATCTTACATTTCACTTGCTGCCAGCTTCTTTCTTGTCAACAAAATAGACATTTCTACTAAGCCACATCACTGTCAATCCATATTGGGAATTCTTTCCTGCTTAGCAATTTCAAAGTGTCATCTAAATTACTATTATATTTTACAGGGACAGTAGTGGTCTGCTGTAGTTAGGCAAAACTTGAGAGGTGCAGATTGGGCATAAGGAAGAGTTTCTTTGCTAAAAGGGTGGTTGAGCACTGGAGCAGGCTGCCCAGGGAGGTGGTGGAGTCACCATCCATGGAACTGTTCCAGGAATGATGGACATGGCGCTGTGTGCTGTGAGTTCACAGGGCAGTGTTTGATCAAGGGTTGGACTCGATGATCTTGGAGACCTTTTCCAACCTTAGTGATTCTATGATTGATGTTTATAACTTCCAATTTTTTCATACCTTCTGTCTCCCAGAGCCCTTCTGAGCACAAGACAGGGAGGGAAAGAAGAATCACTTACCCCTGGGGTGCAGCAGGAGTCACATTGTGGCAGTCATAGAAGACTCAGACACAAGAAGCCTGACACTGATTCTGGGGATGGTTATTATTGGATTTATTGCTGATATAGTATCTTAATATTCCCAAAAACAAGCAGATCTAAAGGGTTATATATAAGCAGGAAGAGCTTACAGATTATGAACAGAAATGTTTACAGTTTTGGTCTTGCAGAATGCACAATTACAAAAACAACAAAGCGCTTCTGGAGTGACTTTAGAATTTTATCTCCTTATGTGACAGTTCTTCTTGCAATTCCCACCTGGTTTTCATCTTGGGGAAATCATACTGCTCATCAAAGACAGTTGCAAAGCAGGGCAAGGGAGGAAGGAAGGGAGGAAGACTGTCTTCTGCCACTGTCACACCCAGGCTTGTACTCCAGGTTGAATCTTGACATGAATAAAGTAATGATACTTTCCTATCCCACGCAAATTTAGAGAGGTCAGGAGAAAAATACTGTCCTGCACTGTGATGAAACAATGTCCTGAAAGTGTTTTGTGGAGAGATTTTCTCAGGGCTGTTTGGTGCAATAACATGGCTACGCTGCAATCCCAGTAAATTTCTAAACCATTTGGCTGGTTTTTATGTTTTATATTTTAGTGGCTGTTTTTCCTTCCAGTTCCTTCTCTTGGAACATTTCTCTGAATATTAAAATACTGAGTTAACCAGAGGTGTGCTGGTGGAAGATGGAGTTCACTTCCTCTGAGTTTTACAGAACAGGACTTCGAGTCCTGCTTGCCAAACCTCAGTTGACTGTTGGCTAGCTCTCGGTATCTCTTCATATTTTTAGTCCATTCTACTTAAAGGCTTTTTACACCCCTTAACTGTCTTCAACTTGAAATACCATGGGGTTATGCACTATATAGATTTTAAATCACACAAATGGATTTTATTGGGTTGTTTTTCTTTGCGGTGGGATTTTTTTTAAACCACCTAGAGAGTCACCGGTTACAAGCTTGCAGTTTTCATTTTTACATGGGGTCTGGCAAGCTTGTAAGTCTTGCAACTGGTGAAATTTCTCTCTAGAGCCTGATCCAAAGTCAGTAGGTGCACTCAGCAGCTGGGGCAAGGTTTTTGCTGATGCTGGCAGACCTTTGAGTGCCTCAGTTTTCTGTTCCAACAGCTTCTCTAGTAACACATCTACTTCTCTCTTGAGGGAGGCGGGAGTTAATCTGTGACATCCATCCCAAATACACATCTACTGTTTCTTCTCTCTCAACCTGTGTTCCAAGACCATCCTGTACAGAACAACCTCTGGCCCCAATCCCTCAAGGGCTGTATAAGGTCCTGAGCTGCTTTCATCTGCCCAGAAACTCAGTAAAAATTTGTCCCATAAAACTTGGCACCCAAGAGCAGCAGGTGCTCCTGGTCATAGTGACAGTCGAGTCCAACACCAGCTTAGATGTCTGTACTAAAGTGGCTGAAGTCTGATACCTGTACCAAGTTCTGCATTAGGAAAAGATCATTTGCCACCACAGACTTTCAGTATTCCCTTGCCTTTGGAAGAAGTAGTAGGACCTCTGTAATATTGAGCATCGCTGGTCTGAAGAGAGAGCTGCTGCTCTGAATCTGGCGTGCACTGACTTTACATATCCTCCCAAAGCAGCATTTGATTTTCTTGAAGTTGTATCTGTTTATATTGTAAAGAGTGAATGTAACTGGTGTACCTTTGTTCTCTTCCCATCAAAATTTTCTGGTTTAAGATTTAATGGGACCATCTTGACAGAGATGACTGCACATTTATACAGCACACACCTAGTCCAAACTCTTGATAACTCCGGTATCCTCATAATTGCCTGCTCATTCATTTTGTATACAGCTCAGAAGACTCATACCTTCAATTTCAACAACCTTCCATCTATTTCATTTGCTTGTAGCTTCAGTTTGGAGTAAATTGCCCATGTCAGCCTTCTGTAGGTCTTGGCAAATTCTTAAAGATACTGTGCTCGCTTCTTCCAGTATATTCCTTGTCCCAGCTCTGTACGTCACACTCCATTACTTCCATCAGCTTCTCAAAAATCTGGGGCCTGTTTCAAACAGGGTGAGTTTTTTCTACTAAAACATGAAAGTTTAAACACCAAGGAAATTCTATCTCCATTCCAGTCTTTGTTTCAAGATGTTTCACCAAAATTCCTTGAAAGGGTATTTCTCATTTAAACCCCCTTCCTCTTTCAAATCTCAGCTTTTTAGTTATCCTTGCTGGCTTTGTGAATAAGGTCCAAAAGAAAAATATAATAAAAATAAATGTCTCTCTGGGAGTCCCTAGATAGCTGTATTTAAAGCTAGGAACATAACACTCTTGCCAAACAACCGGGGAAGAAAAATATGATTTGAAATGGCCGTAACTTAGTAGGGCAGGAATAGATTTTTGGCACTGACTGTGCAATTAATTAGCCAGGGGTGGGGTTGCATGGTCAGGCTGTGACTGCAAGGCACTCTTCACCTTCCCTTTTCTGCCCCATGGTCAGTGCCTTCCTCCATGCCAGTGCTGAGTTGTACAGTACAGTTGTACTGCTGGATCAGGGAGCTTGAAATTGCCTCTAAAAACAGAACTGCAGATTAGTTTCTAATGTGATCAGTTTACTGAAATGGCTGCTGATGGAGCTGGGCAAATGCTGCTGCCTGCACAAAGATGTCCATGTGGCAGAGAGGGGCTGTGAAATCACCTTCCCATTGTACCATGGATTTGTGTGCCCTCACGTTGATTGTCCAGGTGCACCATTAGCTCTCCCATGCACTTGAGGTACCTCTCTGTCAAAAAAATTGGTGCATAAGGGAACAGTGAGGTAAGCTGTGCAGTTTATCTTTTCTAGAGACAAACCAAAGAGGCTTCTTGCAAGAAGGGTGGATTATCTAGCCTTTCAGGGATCTCTGCCATCTACCATGTACCAGGAAGAGATCATGCAGTTTTAGAAAGCTGAATCCAGGCAGATTTAAACTAGCCATAATATGCTGTGGAAGCCCATTTGGGGCTTTTCCTTGTGGAAGGACAATGCTTACATGTGTTTCCAGCTACGCCATACACAAAGTGCAGCTCTTATCCAGTTTAACTAGCTGGCGGGGGTATAGCTAAAGTAGCAAAAGCTCTATAACATATTTCAGAATAATTTGGACCCTCCCTCACTTGCAAACCACATAAATAGTCCAAAATTGAGCCATGTTTTTATACAGAGCTCCTTTGCTGACCATACAGCCAAACAGCACAGGCATTGGCTGTACCTCTGTACATGTACTGAGGATGTAATTGAGAATAACAGAGGAGTATCAAAGCTGTCAGTCCTACTGTCAACCAGACAACTCAGTCCTCCAAAGATGTCCTTTTCTTTCCTAGATGTCATTGTAACATGTCACGCATGCTGTGCAATGATTTATATAAGTCAACATATATTAAAACGAATGAATAAAGAGGAATACATGAAGGAAAAATGTTCTGTGATCACATTCATGATACTCCAGCATCAGTTCCAGTATATAAACTTAAAAATGTTAAAATTAAATAGTGGTTCCCGCTTTGGTGCCCAAAGCAAGCAGAGATCTGGAATGTGACTTTCCTTTCAGACAATGATAGGTTCACTCTGCTCTTTTATATAAACAAGAGCTAAGAATTGCTCAGTAATATAGTGCTTATTTAAGTCTATTTATTCAGGATTTTTCAGGCTAAGTAAATAGGCAATATAAGGCCACTTAAAAAAAAAAAAAAAAGTAAAACTTATGATAAAACTTCTTTCAACTAATTTTGAACTTACAACCCTATGTGGCACTCAATCACAGGAAACATCCTCTTGGGGAAGCTCTAAACAAAGTAAAACAGTATTCATTCTCTCCCAGTGAGATGCCACCTCCTTTTCTGGATCAGAGGAAGCTTGGGGACAGAGACTGGCATGGCCGTGGAGAAGAAGAGCCACCAGACACAAGTGTGAAGGGATTTTGAGCCCAGGGAGGCCCTGGAGGTTGTGTCCTTTCCGCACCCTGCTGCCTCCAGCGCTGGGGCTGCCAGGGAGGGGCTGCAGCCTGTCAGAAGGTGGTTCATTTATTTGTGAAGGTTTAGCACCAGCACCTCTGGAAGTCAGCCACAGGATAGCCACTCTCATGGGGGAGGAAAAGACTCCCTGGTCCACTGGGCAGGTTGTTCCAAGTAGGTGATGTCTAATGAGATCCTGCAGATACCCAGTGATGGCAAAACACACACGCACCACCCCCATGTCACCCAACTCTTGTTGCTGATTAGATTTAAAGAGTTTTTTTCAACCTGAAATTCTCTGTTTTAATTTGTGCCTTTTATTTCCTGTATGACTGTATCTCTTTACAGAAGGTTCCTACCCCTTTTAGACTTGCATTTTGCTTGATTCAGTTTTGTTGCTTTTCTGTTTTTAAAAATCAAAGCTGTTTTTGTTCTCAGTTTTCAGTGGCTCATATATTTTCCTTCCCTCTTTCCCACTAACAAAAAGAAAGAAGGCAGAACAGCATGAAACCCTCAATTTAGGTAGATGCATAAAGCGGTTTTCTTTTGTGTTGAAATGAATATATAAAAAACAGACAGAGTTCTGCATTGAAAAAATAGAAGGTTGAGGGTTTTTTCATTATAAAACATGTATGGTGGGGTTTTTTCATACAAAGGCTTCAGATTTTTGCCCTGCAGTCATGCTTTGGAGGTATGCATTGACTTGCCTTAGCCTGGAGCTAGCAGTCACAAGGATCCTCTTCAAGTGCATCCAAGAAAGAAGAAAGGCAGCTGTGCCATGTAACACATGCACAAAGCTTTGCTGTTACAGACACATTGTGAGCTTCATTTTTCTTGCAAGAACAACACTGTCCAGTTACCACTCTCACCTCGTGATGGATGTTTATACAGTTTTGTTGCATTTCCACTATTGGGGAAGTTTTTCTTCTGAAAACAACAATAGGTTCAATGAGTAAGTGCTAAGTACTTTAAATATGATTGGATATTATTTGTTCTGATAATTATATACCACAGTGGCAATAACCCAGACAGGAATAAACCATCACGAGTTAACACAAAGACAAATAGATGCTACCACAGTAATGGATGTGGGGATATTCTGTACTGAGGCACTCTATGAGAGAAGGAAAACTTTTCTATTCCTTCATAGCGGTCTCCCTTTCAAGAGAGTAATGTAGTGGGGAAGGCAGGTACTCCATTTTTCCAAGTAAGTTCTCCTAATTTTTCTCTTAAATTGTTCTACTTGATTTCTTGAGAAAATGGGATTGCTCAAAGACACCAAAAAATAAAGGGCATGCCTCACAGATCTCATTCCTTCACTCCTCTCCCTCTTTTCACACCTTTCTATAATTTTCTCAGCTTTTTTCATCTCTTTTCTTCAGGGAAAAAAAATGGAAAGTGACTGGCAGCTCTCTAAAAGGAAAAGGATCCCAATTACTTTTGGCTTCACTCAAGGGCATCAGTCTTAAACTATCCACCCACATCATGTCTTCAATTCTCATGGACCAGGGGAGAGGAATGGTCTGGAGCCAGTGCAACATAGCCATTGGACCAATATCTGCTCTGTGCTTGCCCAACAGCTACAGTATTTTGTTTTGGTCGGGTTGGGATCTAGCAAGGGTGAAAATACTAAAAAACATGACAAAAAACTTTCAGCCTATTCCAACAACCTGGAATTATTAAAAGTGTGAGGCGAAGATCCTGGTGCTGTTGAGCTCCCATTTGCCATTAAGGGAGCCAGCCCAGCAGGGCTGAAGGTCCACTCGGCTGCCTTTGAGACTTTCCCAGCCTTCTCCTTGTGTAAAATGCACACCTAGAAGGAGGTGAATAATCTGTCTCATTGTAAAGCAAGGCCATCTCTGGGCGCTACAGAAAGGGACGCCCACTCCTCACTCCAGGCATCAGACCCTGTGCTTTGGAGCAAGTTACTCAAGGAGCCTTTGGGGGCAAATCGTGGAAATCTTCTCTAGGAAAGCAATTGCTGGAGTGCAATTTGGTGGGAAAGAAGCTGTTTTCTAGGCACAGATAGTCCTGCAGTAGCCGCTAGATGGCAACAGGTGCCTGCCAGGTAGCGCAGCGGGCACAGGCAGGGTCCCTCTGCTGCCGCTGGAGCGCCCAGAGCCTGGGGCAGGGTGGACAGCCCCACGAGTGCCCCAGAGGTGAGCGAGGGAGGGCTGGTGTGCCATGGTGCTGGGGCCACCGCTCCTGGATATCCTGAGCCACCCATCCCCGGCTCCTCCTGAGCTGCCGCTCTGCACAGCACAGGCAGGATTCATCACTTTCTGCAGAAACACATTTCTCCAGCTCTGTACGAGAATGCTGTGTAGCGTACCATGCATAAGTCCAAATCCAAGTACTGTGTTTACAGATGCAATGTTAAATTCCATATAACTTGAGTCTATCTTAATAGGCATATCAAAATACTTCAGGAACAGTGCATTTAACATTTTTTTTCTCAAGTGCAATGAGTCAGATTTGGTGGTTTAATAGAAGCCATCCATTCCATTTCATTCTGTTTCCTTGCTTAGGTCCTTCTCATTTCTCTCATTTCCAGCCCCCTCTTCCTAACACTTTTCCAGTCTAAGTCCTGCCGTCCTCACTTCTCATCTGACCTTTCACTGCTCAGTGTCCATTTGTTCCTATCCATGCACTTCAATTCTCCCACAGTGTCCCTCTCAGACCTCAGTTCTCCTCTCTTTCCTCTCCCCTTGTCCTTTTCCTTGTCCTTTCCCTTGTCCTTTCCCTTGTCCTTGTCCTTGTCCTTTCCCTTTCCCTTTCCTTTTCCCTTTCCCTTTCCCTTTCCCTTTCCCTTTCCCTTTCCCTTTCCCTTTCCCTTTCCCTTTCCCTTTCCTTTTCCCTTTCCCTTTCCCTCATCAGTTTGTTGCACACTCTTGAATCACATATGTATGTGACCTCTCCCTTTGCCCTTGTCCTTCTTTTATTTCTTAAAAAGTCCTTTCTTCAACTCCATTCTTCCTTCCTCTCAGTCTTCTTGCCATGACCAAGAGCTTCTGTGGATGAAAAAAGTACATGGATGTACTGACATTGGACCAGGTTAGACTTTACCTAGGGGCCCTTCACTTTGGACTAGCATCCGAGAGTCAATATGATGAGAGAAGTTGTGAAAATATTAAGTAGAGTAATCACAGTCCCCTTTTCATTAGCCACCCTTATTCCTCATTCCTTTCAGTTAACTGTGATGTGACTGGAATCACCTTTCTGGCTTCGAGGACACAGCAAAGAAATGGGATAGACTCAACATCAAACACCAGCTGAGCCAGCAGATGGGAAAATCAAGCCTGTTCAAGGAAATTATGGAACACTCCCTGCCTCTTGGAGAAGATGCACAGGGGATTTTCTGTGTCGGCTGGGGCCCAGATGCTGGGCCACATGACAAAGGATATGTTTCTAAGCAAGCTACAGCCATATATACACATTCACAAGCTGGTCTTACCATGACTCTCAGAATCAACACTTTTCGAAAAGCAGTTTATTAAATGCAAGAGTATGGCACTGTGATGCTCACAAGTACCACTACCACATACCATGTCCAAAGGGCTGGGGCTACTGGAACAGAGCAATGCACAGATCCCTGTCATGACATTGATTTCCCTTTTCAGTTCCACAGCTGCTGGACTTCCCTCCTCCTCACTGGAAGGATCTCACTATCTCATTATCCAGGTGTCCTCCTCACTGGAAGGGTCTCACTATCTCATTATCCAGGTGTTCTGACACTTAATATGCTCTCAGTAAAAGCAGCTGTTCCCTCACACCAGAGCAGGTACCTGAGCTCCTGGGCCTGCTTCTGAAGCCACCATATGTTTATTAGCTCTGGGAGCTGTGGTGGTGCACCTGGCTGTATGCAGATCAAGGAGCAAGGCATTTGGGCTTGGAAGGCAGAGGTTTTTCCATACCCTCCACAGACTGCAGGATGTCCACTCTTCCTTCCAGCACGCTGCTGCTCTTTCAGAGCCTGCCAACAGCTCACAGCAATGCAGGCTCAACACACCTTGTGCTTGCAGAGGTTTGTTACAGTTAGATGTTGAGGAGACATTAAAATAGATAAATTAAACCCTGTGAAAGAAATATTATTGTACATTAAGGTCCTTGCAGGAGATTTTTGTCCCCTACATGATAACAATGGGTAAAGTCAGAGATGTGGATATCAATGATTGATCCATAGACATATATTGGAATGTTCAGTTAACCAGACCAAATCATCACAAAGGGACAAAGATCTTGGACTACAACAGCTTTGCTACTTATTTTGCAGAAGACTATACTGCAGACATCTTTTTGGAGCTATGAAGAATAACACTTTGTTTTATCAAGTTGTATTTCCTGATGAGGGAGCATATCTGGTGCAAAACAGTCTCTGACAGAGAGGTGTTGCACAAAGTGTACAGTGTGTGAAAGAAATATGGACACATGTGAAGTTCTTCAGAGATAGGAGAGTTGATAGCAACATTTTTGACCAAACACCATGTTTTAATGCTTCCTACAGGCAGCGGTCTACTATGGTCCTGTACAGGGTTGGAGCGCTAAGAGCGCATGGATAAAAGTGTGGGGTTGTTAATCAGCTCTCATAAAACACAGATTATACTATAAAGCACCAAAAGGTCACACCACAGACTACCCGCCTTCCAAAACAGGGAGAGCAGAAAGCTCTCATTTGTCCTGCCAAAAAAACCTCATCCATAGTGCAGGATATCACAATTTGCCATCTTGGAAGTATTACCAAAATGTCCTTCCAGACAGCATTCCTCTACTTCTCTGTTTCACTTGTAGGCATATTTTTGCATTCTTTTGTTGCGAAAAACCTGGAGAAATAGAAGGATTTTCTTGGTTTTCTGAGGAATCCATAACTGATGTTTTATCTGCCTACATTTCTGTCCATCTCATATCACAAGAGTTTTCCACTAAGTCACAGGAATCCTTTTGTACTGGATACTTCTCCAACCAACTCATTTATATGTGCTCATGTAATAGGTAGGGTATAAACTGCTTTTGTCATATTACACATTTTTATTTGTCATCTGTCACCTGCCTTAATTTTTTTTTTCTGTTAGATAAATCCCAAAACATGTCTGGAATAAATTCTAGAAATAGGTACTTCTATGACAGGAATATCCTGAAAACCTACTCAGGAGACAACCTATATTTCAGAATATCTAAAATTAGGAAAAAAAAAAAAAACTAATGAAGAAAGAAATTCTGAGAGGACAGAATTGAGCATCAGAAGGACAAAATAGGGTGCTTATTTGTAGTCATCCACAACTGACATGCTCAAAGTCTCTTTCCTTTAAGAAACATTGAGAAAATAGGAAAAATTGCCAGTATTGCCTGCAGACAACTTGTGTCATGTTTGGTTTTTTGGTTTGTAGTTTTCAGGCAGCCAATTAAATCTGCAGGTGCACTGAACAAAACAGAGTCACTAATTTATTTGTGAAGTTTATGTAAGCATTGGAACTCTCACTGAGCAAGCCAAAAGACTTAGTGATTTAATGTAAAAGCTGTGTTCAGATGAAACGTACAGTCACTGTACATACAAAATCATTGCCAGTGGAAACAACCCACACAGTGAACCTGCTAATTGCCCTAACTTCATAAACTCAACGCTGGATCCAAGGTCTCCATGCTCAAACTGCTTGGCTTGGCTGCTCCACCACAGGTTACTGGACAAGGCCAACACCGTGAGCTTGCAAGGCAGCTGCAGGCATGGACCCCCTGTCACACAGCATGTGGTGTTCAGGGTCTTGTTTTCCACCAGAGGTGTCACAATGCTCTCAAAGAGGCGGGGGTCCCTTCAAAGAACAGAGATGGAGTGAGACCCTTGGTCTAGACTGCCTGGCTTCCTTCTCTGCTTGGGAGGACGATGGGCTGCTCGTGGTGACCAGAGCCATCACCCTGTGCAGCTGCTGGTGCCCTAACACCTCTGATTTCCCTGCAGGTGATGAAGTCAATCGCATAGGCCTGGCTCCAAAACAGGATGGATATTCCACAGTTCTCATCTCTGCAACACACCATGTCTGAGACACCTGAGTCAGAACAGGAGCTCCTGAGTCAGGTCTGCTCCCAACAGCCAGCACTGCGTGCGGGAGACTGCCCAAGACACACAGAGAAATGCCACATCCTATCTCCACAGTTTGGGCTTCCTATTCAGTGTGAGGAGGATGTGAAACAAATGAGTCCTTGATCTCAAATTCTGAAATTTTTGAGTAATCGGTGATCTGTGTAAATTTATAACAGATAAGTCCCAAACACTCCCAGATTTTACCTTTGGTGGCTGTCTGCCCCTGATATGAATAATAAAGAGATAGAAACATTATTATAAAATGACTATTGACTTGCTATCAATAAAGAGGTGACTCTTAGCAAAATAAGTAAAATCACTTTAGTAATGTAAACAGTGCCAGTATCCTGAGAGGCTCACTTGATTCACCTAAGTGTCAGAAGCAATAAAAATATTTTAATGTTACCCCAATGCAGCCATTGATTTAATTACCAAGTTAGTCCCTCATATGTGAAAAGTGAGCACAACTATTTCAAACAAAAAGTAGGAAAGGTTATTACTTCTGTATAGATGGAAGAGTAGTGGTAAAGGAAACCTGGACTTCATATGGTGTTGTACCAAATAAACATCAAATGATTAATCTGTGCTAGGAGTGTTCTTAAAAGCCTAGAGATTTTCACACAGCAAATGCATCTACTGTAATACGGTGAATAGTCATTAAAATGTTATACTAAATAATAATGAAAAATTTAGCACAAATAGATATACTGTATAGATGATCACACATATATAACATAAGAATTTCAATCTGTTTCTAATTCAATTTTTCTATCAGGGACTGAAAATAAAACAGGTTAAAAGCTAAATACAGGACCTACAAAAGCTTTAATTAATGACTATAAGAAGCGCCTGGTTATTTGCATATGCTGATTTGGTTTTTATTAGTAAAACAAGTTAATCTTATCCAGGTTGTATTGCTATCCTACAGGAAACTGGATGAGGAAACGAAGAATATATAGCCATTTACTCCTTTAATAGGAAACCTAGCATAGAAATAAGAAAACTGCCAAAGAGAAGATCTATTTCAAAAGCTGGTGGTGCTTGAAGACGATTGTGGGACGGCTCTCACTGTGTACAGAGCTTGTTGCCTGCTGGCACTAAGCATCAGACTCAACTGTGCTGCTTCACTCCTTCCTGAGAGCATGACGTGGTTACACAGCCCACAGTTTGTCTTTTCCTTTCCAAGGTCTTGCAAGGAGGAATAATACAGGAGAAACTGCTGTGCAGAGAAATTAAATGTTGGTAGGTTTATTTTCGTGCTTGGTATTCTGCATGCCAAGCCTTCAATTGTTAGGGTAAAGATGAAGCAACAAGAGGGAGATTTGGATTGGTTTTCCCGGAGACAGCATCTCTGAGCAATAAAACTGGGAGAAATTGTGTCCCTGCATATATGCAACCAGCCAGATTCAAGCGTTATTTTCAGTTTGGTTGTAAACTCCTGTAGAAGTGTTTTAGTTTGAGCCTCCCAGCCCTAAAAGACATGGGCTTTTCCCCATATAAGGAATATGAGCAGAGAAGAGGATTATAAAGCAGCTATTAAAATCCACTGAGCTAATTTGCTAAAAGGTTGTCAAGTTAGTAAAAATAAAGTTCTCACTGTCAGCATTATATTTGCATATATTCAGTTGAATTCTAAAAATCATTCCAATTTTTCTCTTAATTTTAGAAGGTATATCCTCTCACTTAAATCCAGAAGCATCTTACAGTTGACATCTCAGCGATAACACACGATCCTGATGTCAACTGCAAAAAGCAATTTGAAGACTGAACGTTGCAGCAGTTACCTTTGTGACATCCCTCATGAAATATATGGAGAAATCCTGACAGGAATGTGGTTTGGAGATGTGCAGTTGTCACCTACTGTGTAGTTAGTTACATTTGTTGGAAATAAATTGTTATTATTTAAGAAACAGAGTCAAAACCTCAAAAGCAGATGACCTAAGATTTTCCTGCAAAACCAGCAAGCTGTCCAGGACATATTTATGTGCCTTTGTTGCACAGCCAGAGAGATGCACAGCTGAGGTAAAAGCTGTGAATGATCTTCCCCATCAAGGGAAGATCTTCCCCAGCAAGGGATTAAAATTCCTTATAGAAAGAAGCACTGTTTGTACCACTGCCATTTTCCACCTAAGCTCCTGCAAGACCAAGCAGGAGACTCAGCAAGGATTTGCATTGCGCTGAGTGTATCAAGAGGCAAACTAATTCAGGGAGACAACTTCTGTCTAGGAAGAAAAATCGCCTCTAATAAAGTATGGCAAAAGTATTACCTACCACCATGCAGGCTCTGGGAGGTGCTGCCAAGAGGGCTATGGTGTGTGGTAGCCCCTGGCCATGAAACTCCTTGGCCTGCCGCAGAGCTGAGAAGAGCTTGGGAGGCAGAAGTGGTACTGTGCTAGCTTGGCTCTGCCCCAGAACTGGCACATGGAGATTACACCACTAATTATTTTCCCATACTGGGCAAATCCTACCCTGAAGGAAAAGTTATAACATTTCCTTTCCCCAGTGCAATGTACTCCCATCCAGGGGATCATCTGGGTCTTTTTATACAACGTTATATATTATGTAGAAAGTGTGTGCTCTTTATAAAGGCTTTTTTAAGGTTTTGCAGCCACCTTTGTGCTTTCACATGTGATAAAAAGGCTTTCATAAGCTGCCCGTGAGCAGAGCACATCTTTCCCCATTTGATCACCCCACTTCTCATAGGCAGGGCTTCTGTGAGCAGGCTGCTTCTCACCTGGCAAGCAAAACGGCTCAGGTGGCTGAGAGAAGCCACCTCAAACTGCAGCCGGGCAGGCTCCGCTCCGCTGTGCAGCTCCCGCCGTGGTTTGTCACTGGATACCGGGCACGGAGACTGTGCCACACGGCCTGGCGGTGACCACCCCAGCCCCGCTGCCGGCGCGGCCCCGACGGGCCCCGCGGGCAGGGAGGCCGAGCGCAGCCCCGAGGGGAGCCCCGGGCCGGGCAGTGCGGCCGGGCCGCCTCTAGGTGGGGCAGCCCGGCCGCCGGCAGCCCGGGAAGCGCAGGGAGAGGGCAGCGAGCTGGGCTGCCGGGAGAGCGAACCGGGCTGCCGGGATGGCGAGCCGGGGTCTCCGGGGGCCGCGGGGAGAGACAGCTGTGGGGCACGGCGGGGTGGGGGCTTTCCCCGCTGCCATGTAATACACGTCGGTGAAACGGCGGGTCCCTGTATTTATGGTATATTATGGTGTATTAAGGCTTTTGGCCGCTTCCAGACGGCGAGGAATGGGAGGTGCGGAGCCCCTGTCAGGGGTGGAGGTGCGGTGGGAATCGTGCCCCGTAGACATTCCCGTTCCAGGTGCTGCCCTGCCCTCACCGCTGGGTCCTGCTGTCCGCTCCGGCCTTTTTTCAGCGAGGAGAGTTTGCGCCCGGTGTTTCCCTCACACACTCGGAGGGGCCCTGTGTCCCCCGCACGCCGTGGCCGGGCAGCCCGTGCCCTCCGGCGCTGCCCCGGCGGAGCGGGGCCGGGAGCGGCTGCCAGCCCCACGCCCGGGCGGCCAGCGAGGAGCACAGCCGGGCCGCCGCTCTCCCCCCATCCATCCCTCCTTCCTCCCCTCCCTCCCGCTGCCCGTCTCCTCGGCGGGGCTGGGGGCCGAGCGAGGCGGGACCACCCAGCTGGCCCCCGGCCGCCACGGCCCCGGCCCGCCGGCCCTGCCCGGCCTCCCTCCGCCGCTCCCCTGCGCCTTACCCCCGCTGCCGCGAGCTCTCCTCCCGGCCTCTTCCCCAGGCATTTCCTCCCCCGAACAGAGGTTTTCTGATCAGAAAGAGGGTGCAGAGATCGCCCGAGAAGCGGAGGAGAAAAAAAAATTCAGAAAGAAAAAAAAGAAAAGGTGTGTGGGCGGGAGGAGAGCTGAGTAAATTAGCAAAGAATTACAGTCTCTGTAAACCGACTGCAGGTATTTTCTACAGCCTAGGCACGAAACCCTGTAAATCAGGGTCTTCGTGGCCTGGAGACTCCCTGTGCCGGAGCTCGGAGGGAAGCTGCACGGGGAGAGAGGCTCGTCCTCCCCGCCGCCCCCCGGCCCCCGGCAGCCGTCCGCTTTGCCCCGCTCCCGGCGCTCTGCCGCACCTGAGCAGAGCCCGACAAAAGAGACTCCCTGTCCGGAGCTCCCCATCTCCGCCGTGCCCCGAGACCCAAACCACGACTCTCACAACCCGCACCTCCAACCTCTCCCCTTGGAAGCTCGGAGTCCTTCCTCTGTCCCCGCGCCTGAGGCCACGCACCTCTTCTGACATCCCAAATTTCATCTCTTGACTGTCAAGCAGCTTTAAAAATACTCGTACAGGGCACCCTTCCTAGCCCCCTATGTATCTTCTCGTATGTGGGTTCCTCGCATCTTACCTAGATGCTCCTTCTTTACCTCCAGCTCTTAAAAATTTCCCTTCGGATATTTTTCTAGTGAATCGTGACACCGAATTCTTCGGTGACAAAGCGATGGCTTTCGTGGGAAATACCTAGGTGAAAGGTGAGTGCAAGCAAGGTTATTAAAACGGTCTGAATTTGTTCAGAAAGATAAAGCCAGTTCTCGCTCAGTCACGGAGAGGTGCTCTCCAGCTTCGTGCTGTGTATGAAAAAGGAATTATTTACTTTATTGATTTATTTTTTGGATAAGAATTATTATTGAAAAAAATTAATTCGTGACAGAGTCGTTGATAATCAATTATCGTCGCTTCATAGTCTACGGCAAACAGACGCTCGTCTCTGTGAGATCAAGTAGGGAGGTGTTGGCGGTGGCCACACGCCTGTGGAGAAGCCCGGTGACACCCTGGGAATTTAGTTCATGGATCAAATCGGGTTTGCGGGTATCTTTTCTATATGCTTTATCTCCTTATGTTACCGCGTTCTCCCAGCACCAAACACCCATGCTCGTGAAGGGCAGGCGTTTCATTTCTCGTGTACCTGCTTGATACCCTTGCCGGTATTTTTATTAGCTCCGAGAATGCCAATAATATTTGAAAAAGAGAAAAGCATGATGCTTGGGGGTATATTGGTGTTTTGGCAACGAGTCGCATATATACAATTCACGTGCATTCAATAGTTTCCAAAAGCTTCTTGTGCAGGGCCGTTTTCTTTTAGGGAAAGCATCGTTTAGGGAAAAGAGTTTAATCTGCGAGAAATTGCTTTCCTAATACGGGCTTTAAAAGCCCCATGGACAGAAGACCATTCTTAATATAAACCCGACCACGCTTTTAAACAAACGCAATGGTGAAAAGCGCATTTTCCAAAACCGGCCGTGGTTGTTTTGCGTTCACCCCGAGAGCGCGGGCGGCCGGGGGCTTGGGCGCACAGACCCGCACAGGCACGGCGTCTCGGCCCTCGACAGACTCCAAATAAAAGAGTCCCGAGGCTCTTCCCGAGCAGCACGCAGCAATGGCACGCCAGACTGCCTTGTTGGTCCCGTCCCCGCGACTTTTCCCGTCGGGACCGGACCTTTCCTCGGCGCCAGGCTGCAGCGCTCTGCTGAGGCGCTGCGAGGGGGGAAACACCCGAAACACCGCCGAGCTATGATCTCACACTCTCCGGGTGGAAGCCGCCGCTTTCTGCCATGGAGAGGGACCGTCCCTTCGAGGGTCTCCTCGGCCGCGGGCGGCGGGGGCACCCCGCGGGCCGCAAGGGGTTAAGAGGCGGTGCGCCCCGGCGCGCGCCCCGCGGAGCCCCATCGCCCCGGGGCGGGAGCCAATGGGCGGGAGGGCCGCGAGGGCGCTGCCCAATGGGAAGGCGCGGGGCCGGCGCTGTCAGGCGGCCGTGAGGGATGGCAGCGCCGCCGGCAGAAAAAGCGGAGGGCGGGCGGGGGCGGGACAGAGCGGGGCGGAGGCAGCGCCCGCGCCGCCAGGGACCCGCGGCGGCGCCCGGCGCAGCGCGGTGGCCCCGGCGGCCCCGGCCCTATGGGCGGGCGGGCCGGCAGTGGCGCAGAGAGGCTGCTCCCGCTGGCGCCCGCCCTCCCGGCGGCAGAACAGGGCCCGGCACCGGCGCGGCGGCGGCCGGCGATGCGGTCGCCCAGCTGAAGGCGCGGCGCGGTCCGCTGCTCGTCCGCGGGGCTTGCCCGCCGCCGGGCCATGTCCGTCCGCGGCGGCAACGCCCTGACGCCTTTCTCCATCCAAGCCATCCTCAACAAGAAGGAGGAGCGCGCCCGCCACGCGGCGGGGCGGCCGCCGCCCCCGGGGACGGCCGGCGGCTGGCGGCTGTGCGGCGCCGCCGAGGACCCGCCGCTGCCCGCGCCCGCCGCCCGCGCCCCGGCCCTGCGGACGCTTGCGGGCTGGGACTCGGACTCCGCGCTCAGCGAGGATCCCGAGGGCGAGCGGCGCTCCGAGGAGGAGGGCGCCGGTGGCAGCGCACGCCCCGCGGAAGCCACGGACGGGGGGCGGCCGGCAGCGGAGGAGGCGCAGCCCTCGGAGGCGGCGGAGCGGGACGCCGCCGGCCTCAGCGACAGCGAGATGTCGGCCGCCGTCTCAGGTAGGGGCGACCCCGACGGCGGCTCCTCCGCACCCTCGCGAGGAGGGCGGCAGGGCCCCGGAGGGCTGGGAACGGGAGATGATCGTGGCTTTCCACCAGCCCCCCGGGGTTGTGCGACGAGCTCGGGTTGTGCCGGGGGGGAGAAAAAACCCGAAACGCGTCCCGCGGGGCGAGGGAGGGCGGATCGGGGAGGGCCTTTGGCCAGGCTGAGCCCTCAGCCCGCCAGGGCGCCCGGCGCTTAAAGGAGGGAGAGAAGCCCCGGCTGCCGGCGGCGGCTGTCCCGGCGACGGGGCGGGCAGCGGCTTGGCTGGCTCTCCACTCGCCCCGTCGCCGCGGACTGGCCGCAGGGAGCGCGCCTGGCCGCCTGTGCGCGGGTGCGGGCCCCGCGAGGAGTGGGGATGCCGCTGTCCCGGTGCCTGCCTGCCCTGACCGCCGTTTCTCGCCCTGCCCGCAGATCGCAGCCCCCCGGAGGAGGAGGACGGAGCGGGCAAGTGCGGGAGTCTGCTGCCAGGGGAGGAGGAGGCGGCGGCGGCTCCGAAGCCGCGGAAGAAGCGCTCCCGCGCAGCCTTTTCCCACGCGCAGGTCTTCGAGCTGGAGCGGCGCTTCAACCACCAGCGCTACTTGTCGGGGCCCGAGCGGGCCGACCTGGCCGCCTCGCTGAAGCTCACCGAGACGCAGGTGAAGATCTGGTTTCAGAACCGGCGCTACAAGACCAAGCGGCGGCAGATGGCCGCCGACCTCCTGGCCGCCGCCCCCGCCGCCAAGAAGGTGGCCGTCAAGGTGCTGGTGCGCGACGACCAGAGACAATACCACCCTGGCGAGGTGCTGCGGCCGCCCTCGCTGCTCTCCCTCCAGCCATCCTACTACTACCCCTACTACTGCCTTCCCGGGTGGGCTCTGTCCACCTGCGCAGCAGCCGCCGGCACCCAGTGAGAGGCACACATACATATGCCCCCGGCCCCAACACTCTCACCATACACACTGGCAGCCAGGAAACCCATCTTCCCTCTGCCACCCCCCTATCCATCAATCCATCCATTCAGCTTCTCAAGTGCAGAGCCCCAGCTGCAGCTCTCAGTGCCTTGGACAATATTTATTATTATTTTATTGTTATTTTTATTATTAATATTTTTGGATGGTTCCTCACCCTCTTCTCTTTCAACGTAGGACTCCTCGGCCACCCCCACCCTGATCCTCACCCCATCCCCACCCCTCCAGCCGAGGACTCTTGTTATTCGGCACAACTTGTTCATGGTATCCATGTTGTCAGTGTATTTGGTGTAGACTTTTTGTTTGTTTGTTTTATTTTGCTTCGGATTAGTGGAGACTCGATCTTGCGTGGAGAAAAAGAAAGAGAAAACAAAGGAGAGGAAAAAAAGTAAAACCCACAAAACCAAATGCAGCTCAAAAGAGATCAAGGACTCCCTCGGTGGATTGTAAGGAAGATTATTTTTGTCGTCTGAGTCCTTGGTCTTCCGACTTGTTGCAAACTGAGTGTGCCTTGTATGGTGCTGAATGTAAGGAAGCCTCTTTCAGGTCCCCCCTGCTCTTGTTGCCCATGTTATTCCTGTACTCCATGATCCCTGGCAAAGGATAAATATGTCACAAAAGGGTGAGACTTATATTGAAACTCCTGACTTCTTGTTTTCCTTTTTTTCCTGAGATCTTTAAGTGTTCGGGGAGGGAGGAGTTACGGATTTTTCGCACTTTCCAGATGTATTAAAGTTGTTGTTATTATTTTTATATTCAATGTGAATATTTTTAGTCAGGCTTTTTTAAGAAATCGATGTAACGGGAAACTTTAATACCATCAGTGCCTTTTACAATTCTTCTGCAGACTTCTTCTCCAGGGGTGGAGATTTCTGATCTGCTCAGCAATATAATTACAGTCTCTTTCTTCCAAGGTAGCTCGTTGCTGTTTTTTCCCCTTCTTTTTTGCCCCCTCCAATACTCTTTTAATGGCACTGTGCACTCAACTAGATTATTTACTTCAAATGAATTGTGAATGTTTGTAAGCTACCCGCTGTACTTGTTTTGGTTTTGTTTTTTTTTTTAATTTATAAACTTTAGTTTAACACTTACCTCTGCTGCTTGTGTTATTCCTGAGTGCGGACACGGGTTTCCCCAGTAATTTTTTTTTCCCCCGCAGCAGACTTCAGGCTGTAGCTCAGACCCCATCCCTCCTTTTCCCACTTGCATGGAGGCAGGCGATGAGGATATGGGCTGCCTTGCCCGGCAGCATCGTGCAGCGCCGATGCCCGTTCCCTCTGTGGGAGCAGAGTGGGCCCAGGAGCCCTGGCTGGGCACCTTAAGCGCTTCTCTGGTAGCACCTGTCCCGGACGGAGCGATCCGCCGTCTGTGCCGGGGTCGCTGGCTGAATTTACGGCTGCCGGTAGCGGTGAGGACGCCGTGCAGTCAGAGGAACCACTGAAACCTCGAACCGCTTTTCCCGGTCCATGGCGGCCTCGCTGTGCAGGCTGCGGCCCCTCTGCCGCGGGCCGTGCCGCTTTAAAACCTTGGCGGATCCCGGGGAAAGTGCGTCGGTCGGCGGATTGTTTTCTCTCTGCTGGAGCCTGGCGGGGAGACCGGGGCCGCGGGCTCAGGATTAGGCTGCGAGAGGGGGCTTCGCAGTCCTCGACGAAACTGCCGAGGCCGTCCGTATCCCGACACAGCCGCGATAGCCACCTGGGGCAGCCTCCCGCCTTGGACTGACTCCTCCAAGCGTCTGCTCCGAGCCCGGGCCCTCGGAGCGGTCCTGGAGGCTCATCCGCGCCGTCGGCTGCCGTCCTCGGGCGTCCCCGCCGAGGCCAGCGCTGCCCGAAGGGTGGGCAGCTCCACCCGGGCTGCCAGGGCCGGGCAGCGGCGCTCGGAGGAACCGGACCCGGCGGTGGCCGCAGCTGTTTCTCTCCGCCGATGGAGCTCGGCCCGAACCACGCTCACAGGCGGCCCCGTTGCCTCGGTGCCGCTGATTCTTTATCACCGCCAGCTCCTTTCCTTTCCCGCTGGTTCGCACGGGCTTTCGCTGCGGCTCCCGAGCACGAAATGGCTTGCAGGAAACCCCTGCTGCCCCAGCGCTTCCCACCCGCTGTGCTTGCCAGCCGCCCCAAGATGCAGCTGGGCCGTTTCCCTGTCAGCCCCTCGCTCCAGCCTTGCTTGCTGTCATTTCGCTCCCCCCAGGCTCGGGCACCCCGCAAGTTAGATGTCCCCGGGCTGGCACCCCCAGCAGCACTCGGCGGCAGGCGGTGGCTCCCCGTGGGCTGCCCCAGGCTCAGCACGGGCTGGGGTTGAGCTCTCTATTCCCAAAGCCGACAGCCCTCGTGACACCGGGAGAAATGCTTTGAGTTTGGTTTTGCTCCGCCGGGCGTGTCGGCGGTCCTGCTGCCGAAAGGAGCACTCCAGATGTAACAGTCCCTTGGCAGATGCGGGAGGACTGACATTTATCTGGCCCTATCCTGAAGCTGAAGTCTCTTTCTCTCTTTCTTCTTCTTCCTTTTTTTTTTTTTTTTTTTTTTTTTTTTTTTTTTTTTTTTTTTCTGGAACTATTCCCTTCCAACATTCCCAATTCTTTCCCTCCGAAACTTTTGGGTGGTAGAGTCTGGGCCCCCGTGCATTAGGAAGGTAAAGAGGTGTCACTGCTGCCCCTCTGTTTGCTTTTTTCTGGCCCCTGAGGATGTTTCTCTGCCTGTAGCCCCGTACAAGACATCGAACTGCTGACTCCCACCTCAGGTTTGATCGGACAGTTCACACCAGCAGAAGTTTTCTCCCCGCCGGGACGGCTTTCGGCAAAGCCGGCTACAGTTCCTATCGGGCTCCCTGTTCCAGGGAGAGGATTATTTCTAAGCCTTTTTTTTCCCCTGTAGGTCACCGTGATCTATTATTTTGATTCGTGCTTGCTAATGGATGTAGTGCTGTGCGGAACCTCCTGATATTAAAGGGAAGCGCCAGCTATTAGAGTTTCCTTGGGTTGTAACACAGGGTAAAATTCTGTGTTATTCTGTAACACAGAATAAAGTGTCAAACTACTTTCCTTTGAATCGGGTAAAACTAACGTGCATTTTATTCGAGATAGAAGTTGCTGGAAAAGATGATCCGAGTAAAGTTGCCCAGAATTTTAGTACTCGTGTTTAATGTTGGATGTTTACATATTGACAGTGTCTTCTTTTGACGTTGACAAAATCCGATATTTGAGAAACGTCAGTATTTAATATTGGGAAAATTTAATCGATAATTTAATGGATTTTTCCAGGAATTTGAGGCATTTCTATTCCTGCTTTTCTTTATAATTTTGATTTTTGAAATATGAAGCAAACTCTCTATGTCCTTTATCTTTTCTTAATGGCAAAATCCCCAGTAACGTAAGTGTAACTGTACCAAGGCCAAAGGAATTACTCTGTATTTTCAGCGTTCAAGTAATCAGCAAAACCTGTACTCTAACATGCTCTCTTCACGTACCCTCAAACACACATTCAACTCATCAGCACATCCACGGCTGCAATGTGAAAATAATCTTCCTAACGATGTATCCCAATTTCGCTCTCTCTCACAAAATCCGAATCTATACCGGGGCCGCGGGAATCATTTTCCGTCTAACCACGGACAAGCTCTCGTCTTTAAAAAAAAATCTTGCAAAGACAAGAGGGAGAGGGGGGAAATACCGCAGCTACAAGAAATTCGATTGTTGAAATGTAATGTAAATTGTGTATATCTTTGCATATGTCTCCATTGGCGCTTGTGTTTGTGTATTAAACAGTCACACAGGCGCAGAGTCCAGCTCTGCAACCGGGAGGCTGCCTAAATTTAGTTACCTCCCGCTGGCTCGCAGGGTAATAAAACAGGAAACCACGTAGATTTGCCCCCCCAGAACACATACACACACACACACAAACAGACACAGGTAGAAATCAGCGACACTTCCCCGGGAGGAGGAGAAGCAGCAGAAGATACCGGGGCACGGGCAGCCCCCCTCCCGGCAGTACAGCACCTGCCCAGCCTCCCAGGGGCTCCCGGGAGCAGGGGCCAAAGGTGGCCCGAGGTTAAGGGCCTCTCCCCGGCAGGCTTTGGCAGGCTTTTTTCCACTCCGCTTCTCCTGTCAATGGGACGGCGACGCGCCCCGAGGGCGGCCCCGGGCCGGGGCCGTGGGGAATCCTGGCCGCCTTTCCAGCGGCTCTCCCGAGACTGCAGCACCAAGCCACTGGAGCAGCCGCTCCGCTGGGGAGGCTTCGAAGACAAGGACAGGGGTCCTCCTCCGGACGGCCGGAAAGCCAGACCCCCGCGGCCTCTGGAGATCCAGGGCGCTGCCAGTAGTGACTCCATCGAGAAGCCTGGTTTTTCCCGAGGTGATGAGAAAAATAAAGGGCAGGTCTTTCTGTCCCGGCCACACAGTCGGGGATATTACCTCTCCCAACCTCTCCGAAAGCCGTAAGAAAGTGGACCGTTCCTTCACGTTGTCCGCTGCTGCGGAGGACAACGTGATAAACCGGGGAGCAAGGTGAACCAGGGAGCAAACGACACGTTCCCCAGCCGGGTGTCACGGCGGTCAGTGCCGGGACAGCACACCGCTCCGGGACGGGCAGCGCTCCCTCCGGGGGCGAGCAGAGACGCCGGTGGGCCGGCAGGCTCTGCCCGGGGGCCTGCGGCCCCGCTAGGGCTGCCGCCCGCGGGACCCCCGCACCGCTCTGCGCCGGGGCAGCCGCACTGACCCGCACCGGGGCGGCTCCGCACGGAGGCTGGCCGCTTCCTTGCCGAGGGACCGCGGGAGAGGGCGGACTCTGACCCGCAGGTGGGGCTTGTCCTTTTCCTAGAATATGTTTAATATTTGTGGTGTGGGTTTTTTGTTTTGTTTTGGGTTTTGTTCGTTGTTTCTTTTTAAGGGAGGGATGAAGCGGAGAGAGAGGGTGAGTTCACGCCCGTGCCTGCCCGGCAGTGGGGTGTCGAGGTGCCTGGGGTAGGCCGGGGACCAGGGCTGCCCTCCTCCACCAGAGCCGTAGACATCTCCCTGGCTCCTTCCCAGACGGGTCCTACGGCCCATAGGATGAGGTCCTGGCAGAGGATAAGGGGTTTGGCTCCTCAGTCCGAGGACCTAGAGCGTGACTGAAGAGCCATCCTCGTCTCTTTCCCCGCTGTTTCCCAAGCCCTGTTGCCGCGTTCCGGAGCTGTTAGAGGTGTTATCCTTCCCAAGAGATGCTGGGAATTGTCGGGGTGATCCTTGAAAAACGCTAGAGCGGGGAGTGCTGGCTGGTTGCAGAGCCACAGGTTAAGCTGTTTTGTTGTTCTCAGGTGCGTCCGTGGCTTCTTGCCAAAAATCTGACTCGGTAGTAAAGAGGTAACAGCTTGTCTCCCGAAGGACACCGATAGCAACCAGCAACACATCCTCTGCTGAAACAGAACTGAGCCGGGAAAGTCTCTCCTCTCCCGCAGCAGTGGCTCGGTGCTGGTAGAGACAGAAACGGACACAGAAGGCGAACCGCAGGGACTACCTGCTGTCTCCAAAGAGGTGCAAGTTGCCACCAGAACTGGTGAACGATGTCCTTCCCGCTAGAGTACGGACACAGCTATTAATAATAGTAAAAAAATATACGTAAAAACGCTTGCAGGCATTTCAAACAGTTTTTTTTCTTTATTTGAAAAAATAAAAAGAAGGAAAAAAGAAAAGAAGTATGGGAGCTAGGAAGGCCACACGCAGCCTTTTCGTGCATGGCCGATTGACAAGTAAAACAGTGCTTCCACACCAAACAAGAATGGTAGAGAACCATGAAAAGAGTGGAAAGGCAAATACGGGTCTGATTTTCAGCTTTCTGGGTCTGGAGGGCATCAGCGTGCGAGCAGGGGTCCCGGCAGCCGGGCAGAGGGGCGGCCGCAGGGGATGGCCGCCAGGCCGGGGCCGGCGCTGGGGAGAGCACTCGCGGGACAGGAGCCGCTGCTTGGGGGGGGGGGGGGGGGGTGCAGGTTACGGCGTTGTTCCTAAATTGCTCTGTGGGGAAAGCAAATCCTGCAGGCGGTGACGGCTCTGAAAAACACCTCTGCCCGCTGCCTCAGAGCCCGACCCTGGCTGTCGGCTCCGGCGGTCTGAGGACTCCGCCCGGCACCGGTGATCCGCTCCCCGTTAAAGTCGTCAGACAGCGAAAGCCCCGCTGCCTGTCTCCGGGGTCGGGATAAAACACTTTGCCCACGGATCTGCTCTGCGCTTAAACCGGCCAGAGAAACGCTTTGTGTCGCAAAGGACTCGAGTGATAATTAGGGATGAAATGCGCGTGGAGAGGACTAATATTATTTTTGGCTTGTGCGGGAATAATACAGATTTGCAAACTGTACGAATAAAGCTGGGTAGGCTGGAAGGGGAGGGGGGGAAGGCGGTTCTGCCGGCTGTCGGCAGAGCCCGGACTCGGTGGCGGGGCTCCTCTGCTCAGGGGGCGAAAGCGAGGGACAGGTCGGGTTTGGAACTTGCCCTTCGGCACTCGACTGCTGTACCGGGAGGCGGCAGGACGGATGGCGGGGTGTGCAGCCCCAAAGACATCCCCGAGAAGCCGCGGGGACGTTTTCCTCCGTGTCGTGCGCAGATCTTCCGAGGTGGCGGCGTTGCCATTCTCTCCTGCACGGCGGCACAGTACTTCAAAATGACCACATAAGACAAATAGCCTTTACTTGGATTAATAAAAACAATAATAATAATAGTAGCAGCAGCAGCAGCAGCAGCAGTAGTAGTAGTAGTAGTAGTAGACGATTCGCGGTTCTCTTTATTCAGTTAGGAATGAAAAATGGTGGTAAAGGGGAACTTCTATGGACATACTACATTTTCCCACCGACCAGAACAAGAAAAGAACACATGGGCTCATTCGCTGGTTATAAACTCCACTCCGTAGGGGTACAGACTGTGATTTTGTCAAGTAATTGTGAAGGTTCCTTTAATTCGTCTGAAATTTTACTAACTTTCCGGATTAAAAAAAGAAAAAAAAAAAAAAAAAAAGTGGAAGAAACAGACGGGTTTCCTCGGTCTTGGAGAAGAACTTTTGCTTTTTGCTGCACGGATTCGTGGCCGCTGGGAAGCTGTGTTTAGATGTCCATGTCAGGTCATGGCTTGTGGGAGCACAATGACATAGTTTTGCCCAAATACCTCCAAAAGATACAGAAATAACCACTTCGTTTTTGTGAACAAATTATTTCACTAAAGAAGGAACAGAAACGAAGGTGTAAGAATAAAAACGTATCCCAAGCCCTCTCCGTACGGGGCGAACTTTAAAAGGAAAACGCCGACATTTTTATCGTAGAAAATAATGTATGCAAAATTTGCAACATGGAAACTACTTGTAAACCGATCTCGCCTCGGGATGAGTGTCGTGTTCAGTGGGGCGGCAAAGCCCTCGGCCAGGCAGGCGCGGCGGGGGTGAGCGGAGGGCGGCGGCTGCGGGCTTGTGGAGCACCCCCGCGGGACCGGGGGAGCGGCTCCCCGGACATCCCCTCATGCCAAGGACAGCAGCAGCTGCGGGAGATGCAGCGTGTGCCTGGCAGAAGACAAATTCCAAAAGCACTCCCCGGCTTTTCTCTCCTGCCCTCTTGCACCTCTGGGAGGTGCCTGCTGGCTGCTCGGGACAATCGCCCATCGCCACCGCATCCCGCCTGGCTCTCTGCTTCTTGCCTCCCACTCAGTGCAAAACCTTCTGTGACCGATCGAGCGCCTGTCCCCTGTCCCCTCGCCGTGAGCAGGGCCATGCAAGCTCGCGGCAGAGCCCTCGTCACCGGCCGCTGGGGACAGCGGGGCGGGAGCTCCCGGCGGCCCGGCCCCGGCAGCGCAGCACTCCCAGTGCCTCTCCCGGGCCCTGCCAGCGCCCCGCGGGGCTGCTCCCGGCCTCCCGCGGCCCGGCAGGGAGGGTCTTCTCAATGCCAGGCCTGTGTATTTGTAGTTTGATTTCGCACGTCAAAGATAATTTCTTCATACAACTTAATGGACGCGGCTTGACATCCATAATGATCGCTAATCATTCAAATTATTTTTGCTAGCGCCCAGACATGTTCCAGTTGTTGTGATAGATCGCATTTCACCCATAATGACGGACAATTACCATTTCTAATTCGCCGGCTTTTGACACCTAAATCCACCCACCATATGTGGCTGAAACGCGCCGGGCTCGGCGGCGAGGCCCTGATGACATTTGCAGCGAGCCCCTCTTCTCTGAGCGGGGCACCTGGGATGCCACCCAGCCCCCCGGCACCCTCGGCCCTTCCCCAGACCGCCGGAGCTCGGCTGTTCTCCATCGCAAGCCCCCGGACGGCAGCTCCGAGGCCGTGGGTGAGCGTGAGGCGGGCCGGCGGGGACCGGGGCGAGTCCCACGCGGAGCAGCCGGACCCTCCGCTCCTCGTCCGGCGCCCTGAGGGGCCGTGAGCCGGGTCGTGCTCGCCCCCGAGGCGCTTACACGCCACGCAGGAACCCCAGATGGAAAGCGGCTTGTTCCGGGAGCCAGGGCAGTCCCTGCGGGCTGTTCCCTTCCCGCCGCTCCTATCACCATCGCGGCCAGGGAAACCCGCTTGTATTTATGCTTCGATCCTCCACGACCCAGGGCCTTGAGCTGTGCTCTGTGGGAGAGAGAGCAAAGTGTGACGGGGAGGTTCAGCTGCAAACAGGGCGCGCGGCGCCTTTCCATTGCACCCACCTCGTTTCCTGGGGTATTTACCTCCGCAGGTCCCCTGGAAATTAGATGGACCCTATGTAAGCTCTCTCTGTGGGCCCCGATGCAGCCAATGGAAGCAGAATCGGCAGCTCCGCTCCTCCGTCCCAGCCCGAGCGCCGGTCTCCCGGCTCGGCCCGGCCGTCGCGGCACTCGCCCGCTCTGCGGACAAATGAGCCCCCGCACTGGGTCTCGTTTGGCGAAAAAGAGGTGTGAGGATTCAGCCTGGGTGATTTCTTTGGGGCTGTTTGGGGTGGTTTTATTTGATTTTGGTTTTGTGAATAAACGAATGAAGCCGTGTTGTTTGACTTTAAATCCCGAACGACGGAAGTGTCACCACAACGTCGACGGCACAACATTCCTGCCCAAGTGCTGCTAGGCAGAAACTTCACGTTTCTATAGAGCGGTGGGCATCGTCTGCTTTTTAAGTCCTGCGTATTTCTGCTGCTTTAACGTTTGAAGAGTCACACGAAACATTTCCTTCGGCAGGAATAACTGACTGTGGATACCTCAGCCATAGTCGCAAGCACGGGCAGAGAGGGAGCAAAGTGAGACGCTGAGGTTGTGCTATTCTCCTTCACACTGCAGTGCTCACCGACGCAGCCCAGTGAGTAGTCAGAGTGACAGACATGCCCCAACAGGGTCACGCAGGCACGCGTGTTTCCAGTGGGACAAACAGATTTGTCTAAGGGCTGGTGATTACCGGGGTGAGAATCACACATCGGAGCGTGTTGGGGCATTACCCGGGCCTTCTCAGTACCCTTGGTGAGATGAGTCCCCAAGCTATTCCTCCCGAAAATCCACTCGTGAGCTCGTTTCTCCGCTGGGCACTGGCACAGCGACTGCCGGCGGCGGGGCGAGAGGACCGAGGGGAGACAGGGATGCGGGCGGGGGACACCGCCGGGCCACAGCCGCCCGACTCCGTCTCGGTGTGGCGGGAGGGAACTGTCATCGTCGCCAAAGTGCTGAATCCGGCCTGAGCGCCTCCCGGCAGCGCCCCGGCCCTGCTGAGCCTTCCACCGCAGCAAAACGGTCCCGCAAAGGGCAAACACACCGAGCCCCGCTCTGGACAGCTGAGGTGCAGGAAATGGGTTCTCACAGCCTTTTTAACGGAGCAAGTGGAAGGATTTAGCCATCAATATACTTTAAACTAAGGAATAGAGGGATTGCCTGTCTGAGGTTTCTCGGCTCCCGGCGAGGTATTTTGATGAGGTTTATTTCTAGCTAAACTTCCAAGGCATGTCTGAGGTGTTATTGCACTTTCCCCAAGAATTAAACAAAATACTTTCTCAGTCCTCGAATTCGAGGTAAAGATGACGGAAAAAAAATCACTAGCCCAGCACATACTAAAATCCGGGGCACTGCGTGTCAGCAGGCACCGCCTGACTGCCGGGAGCGGGGTTTCTCGCCTAGGAAAGGCAGGCTGGGCTGAACACACCGCCGGGGGACCCCATAGTTCCAGGATTGGGGGGTCTGAAGTGCATCATGCAAAGGCATAGACCCACGTCCCTCAGTGGGAGCGGGACTGGGGCTCAGGTGCTCGGTAGTACTAAGGAAGTCATGAAGGACACCCCAGCAAGAATCCCCCAAATTCAGCAGAACATTAATTGCTAATTACCTTCCCTCGGTTTGGACATACAGGTTTCATTAAACGGTCTTTAAAGTTTATTTTCCCCTGAAGTTTCTGCCAGGTGTTTGGACGCAGATAGCTCCATTTCAGGCAGGTTTGGTCTGGGGTTTTTGCCACGGTTTAGATCAAGCTCACATCCTCTCCACTCTGACCTTCACATGCACCTTCACTGATTATAGTGAGCTTTCTAAAACCAGAGAAAACACCATGGCATTCAAGAACTAGTAAATAAATCTTCCTGTATGTCTTTGACAAAGATTAGCCTCTTTTTAGATGTATCGATCTAGTCAGCTACAGAGACTGGTAATGTATAAATTTGGGGGAGGAAGGGGGGGAAGAGAGAGAAAAAAAAAGAACCTGTATGTTCATTCTCTGCTGGGATAAGGAAAGAAAAGCAGTGTTCCAGCGACAGAAGGTCCCTTTTCCTTGATAGCTTTGTAAGATACATATTACTTTATGTCTTAACATACCACCTTAAACCTGGAGATCTCAGAGAACTGTGTGGAGCAAAACCTATTCTGCAGAGTGTACTGTATCTTTATTCCTTCTGCAGAGTATTTTCTAGGTATTGTTGGAACAGAAAGGTCTCCCTTCTTCCTACCAATTGTTCCACTGGGGTGTTAAAGAAAGGGCGAAGACCTCAGCGCTCCCTGCTTGTCCCATCTCTCAGGAGATCCCGCTGGACCATCCTACAGTCCCCTGCTGGTACGTGGCGTCTGACACTGCCATCTTGTGTTCTACAGTTCCAGCTGTTATTTAGGGGATAATGAAATCAGTTTCAACGAAAAAGTGTGGTTGCGAACATAAAAGGTTTAACTGAGACAGTTTCACACATGATCTCAAAGGGAGGTGACAAGTGCCCGTTCTATTTAAAACGCTAAATTTCAAAATTTTAGCTTCTAGCTAAAGAGCAAAGTTTAAGCATATTTGAGCCTGTCAGATCTTCTTGAAGATGAGCATGTTTCTCTGTCTCTATCATGGTAAAACACTCTGGTACACTCAGGTCTCTCCAGTGGCACTTTTCTTCTAGTTATGTTTACCATTCTCCAGGAAGAAAGTAGCAGAATTTATTTACCCTGTGTAGACACAAACACAAAGGTCATGTCTATAGTTTCTTGCATATTTTCTGCCTTTGCTACCAATGCTGTAGCCACAGACAAATCTCTGCAGACTCACCATGCAGTTTTCAATAGCTAAAACTGCATGAAAGAGAAAAGCTAAGGCAAATCATTCAAATGAGGCAAGACCAAAATATTTTACCCTATCTTAATCATTTGATGGGCACAGACATCTGGCCAGTGAGAACAGATGGAGGTGAACCGAAGTTGATGTACCTGTTTTATACCCAGTAATAAATGTCAAAACATTTTGGACAGCTGAAAAGAGAAGAGTGAAATGGCAACAAAAGGGGCATCTTTGGAAATATGGAAGTGCTTTCAACAGTGCCTTTATTTTTTACATGTTTTTTTCTTACAGAGAAGGCCTAATGGCATGCTAAATATAATGATTCATAGTTTATTTTATGTTTCCTGACTTTTTTTTTAATGTCATGACCTTGATTACTTAAACATTGTTTTCTTTCTTCATTAAAATAAGTATAGATTGCAAATCACTGTAACTCCTTAAAAGTATTAAAGTCATGTAAGAATGGTGTCATTAGAGTAAGTGATGACAACTTTCTGGTCAGGACTTCAAAACATGTCAAATTAATAATGAACAACTTGAGTAAGGTGTTGCAAATAGTGTTAATTAAAAATGTCCATGTGCAGTCCCTTTGAGGGCATGTGAATAAATATCTAACAGTTTCTACTGGGGTCTCAGTTCGTACTGAAAATGAGGAAGTCTTTATAATTCATAACTATTACAGAGTCTTTATGAATGCTCTTTCTTATATTTCCCACTGGAAACCATTAGATAATCTGTTTTTATTATATAGAGCCAAACATTTGGCTTAATATTTTTGTTTTAGAACAGACCACAGAATCGTGAGGATATTAACCATCCCATAATTTTTAGGGGTGCCTTAAAACCATGTACATTTATTCCTGTCTTGAGAGTTTCTTTAAATTACAATCTTTGATCCTTGTTCTTCTAAAAATGTTACCCAAGATACATATAAAACAGAAGTTTCCTACTCTGTGTTTTTTCATTAACCATCTACCTTCCCACCCACTAATGCTGTGAATTTAAGAGTCACATAATTGAGTCTGTAAATTAACAAAAAAAAAAATCCAGACAGCCAGAGCAACCAAGCTGTAGATGGTACACTGGCCTTAATGTTCTTATAGTAGCACATTAAACAAGTAGAAAGGGAGCTTTTCATTATGCCTAGTTGTGTTTTTTTATGGCAACAAGATGCATTTTTTTCCGTGACTTTCCTTCAAAGTCAATATATTTTTGGGGCCAAAGATGAATTAAGAGAGATAGCAAAAGTGTGTGATGGAAGGATTATTCTGGGTATCCAAGAAAGATTGTAATTAGGAAGCAATGACCTGCAAGAGTAATTCAAACTGGTGTTCAATGTTCTAAACTATGAGTTATTCAGCATTTCAAACTGACAGCTTGTAAATGTAAATTTTATTAAATGCAGAGCAATAAAATTTTGTAAGTTTCTGTCATTTTGAATTTTAGTGGTTCAGATTAAGTGTCCAGCCTTTTAAATCACAACTTGCAGGAGCACAGCTCTAAAGCATCCATTACTCTTAAATATGTGCTTTTCAAAACCTCATTATTGCCTTTGCTGACAAAATATCCTTGTCAGAATCTAGGTCTGCATGTCTCATGTCAATGATAGGCTGACAGGCTCATGCCCTCTGTTATGTTTACATTGTATATTGTATAAAGTTTTCTGCTCTTCATTCTCACTAGGCAGAAAATAAAACAGGATTAGCAGTGATATCACCCTTCAGACCAGCCAGATTTTCTCCTTTGATCTCAAAAAAATATCTTTGCATGTGCAGTGCAAGAGTCTGGCTCAAGGATCCTTGTTTCGCTCTTGAGAGAGACATTGACTGATTCAGGAAAATGAAAACATACTAACGCCCACCAGTTAAAGCTGAAATCTAGCAGGCTAAACCTTGGAAAAGTTCTTGCATGACAAAATGAGATCAGTGGAGAACTTTGGTAACATTTTACTGGATAACAAAGCCTGAGTGGAAGGCAGTTTTGAATAGGCAAATGGTTGCAGGAACTTGGCCAAACAGCTCAGAAATTTATGAGACCAATTTTTTTTCAGAAGATTACAACTGCCACTGAAGAACCAAAGTGAAGTGACAGAATTGCACAGCATCCAGCAGGTTTGTGTTTGCCAGCAGGGATCTAAAATCCAGCCACTTCACTTGATGTGCTCCAGCAGCCACAGATACATACTGTCTGTGTCTGTGTCTGTGGGTGCACCTTTGTCCATTTAAAAGGAACACTAGCAACTCAAATATCACATTTCCTTCTAAAAACATGTATTCTAGTTTTATTCTTTAAGTAAGAATAGAAAATCACTCCAAACATTTCAAGTTGTGTTGAATTGTGAGAAGGATTAAAGAGACACCACATCTGATTTTAAGGCTGAATATCAATTCTCATAGCTGTCTAGATTTTTTTAATAGTATCTCATCAAATCTATGTAATAAGCTGAGTAAGCTCTCAATTCATTGAATATGTTGTCAAACTGAATGTGAATTTTAGTGTTATTAACTGGCAAGAATTTTACCTAAGTAAAGTAAGGTAAAAACAACAGAAACTGATCCATTACAAGGTGTTAAAAGTATATGTGGTGGAATCCTCAGGAAACAGAAAATAATACCTAATCTTTCACTAGTAGTAATTGCATGTTCTCAAAACCTTAATTGCAATGCTTTTACTTGGTCTTGAGTACAGAATTAGATATGCAAATTCTGTCACAGTTTTTCTTTCAGTTTTTCCTGGTATGCTTCTCCAAACCCCCTCTTCCTTAGTATTTTCTATATTTATCACATTGCTAATACATCTCTATGGTTTGGCACGATATAGATCTGAGATAATCATTCCATAAAGTTACTTCATCTCCATCAGAAACACCTACAGTTTTGGCAGCAGTAATAGAACTGACCTCAAGATGTAAAGTTTCCTGGGAAGAAATTAAGTCTGGAAGCACATAAGCTAGTGTTGAGGAAAATACTTTGAGTGTGTCACAACTTTTGACACCACATCAGAAGAAAATTGATACAAAGTAGGGGTTTGAAAATCAGTTGTCCCACAGATATAATTCTGCTGGTCATAGTCCCTTATGGAAAATCAGGAGATAGTTCTGATTTTAGTTTGCCATGTGCAATAAGAAAGACGGACAGAAAAACTACCAGAAATATTAATTTTTGTCATTCCAGCTGAGACACATTGGCACTAAGCTTTCCTGTGGACTTTACTGTGCTAAATGATATAAATAATATCTAAGAAAGCATGTTTATTAGAGCTATGACAGGTCAGCTCATGAACTGGACTGTGGTGCCCAGCTCCCAGCCAGGACAGCAGTTCTCCAGTTTGCTGGATGTCACAACAGCTGAAGGAGCTGAAGGGACTTGTGCCCAGCCTGATTTCTCACATCATGGCTTAATCGCTGATGAAGATGAGTTCAGGTGAGGCTGTGGTGTGGGTGAGGTGTGGGTGCATGTTCACTGCTGCCACTGGTGCTAGCAAACCACAGAGGAGGTGTGGATGGTGACATCCTGATCTGCCCCAGCTGCTGGCACCTGAACACAGTCGGAGCCCTCTGCCACAGCAGGCAGTGACATGCCTGCCTGTCGGGCACATTTCAAAGCTGATTAAGATGTTACATTAGTCTATTCAGATGGTGGTCACTTTCTGGCAGAGCACGCTGGGGGTGCTTTGCCTTCATTTGCTGATGTGGCACTGAAATGGCACAGCTGATGGTTGGCTGGTTTGTGGAGGAAACACTAGGCTTCATCCTCTGGAGTACTGTATCTTATACACACTTAACAACAGGACATAGCTGAGTTGAAGGTTACTAAATGACACTTTCCAGATATTTCAAATTAATTCTGGACTGGAATGGTTGTCTGGTCAAGAAAATGAGGCTTGGATATCTGCAGTCAGTGCAAACCTACTTCTCCCATGAAAGTTTCACAGGAAAGTGAGCATCCAAAAACTCCAGACTGAGTTGTACACCTGACTGGATTGTTTGAATATTCACAGCAGCTGAAATCTGTAGTCAGACACGAGGATCTCAGCTCACTAGGTGATGTACACAGGTAGAGCCAACAGACCATACTTGTTCCTTAAAAACTGCAAATTGCAATCTAGGCAAAAAGAAAGAAATTTCCCACAGTCATGGGGGACAACCAAGGAACAATGAGACAATTTTATACAATATGACAGACAACTGTACTGGATCATCAGTACCTTCCAGCCGCCAAGGTAGTTATATAGATGATGTTGAGCAGTGAGGGAGCAGAGGAGTAGAGGCTCTACAGTGACAGTACAGTAAAATCTAGGAGTCTGGAGAACTAATTAGGTCTGAGCACTCTGCAAGCATGGTTGGCATGTGCTGCAGTGAACACAGAACTGCGCTGTCATGACTCTAACATCTGCAGTTTAGTGTTGGAGATAAATGTATATTTGGAGGGATCAAAGTAAGAAACCCTGAGCTCCATTCTTGCCTTTGAGGCTGACAACACATATGACTTTGAGCAGGTCAGCTAGACGTGGCAGAAAGTGGATTGCAGTGGGTTTCTGATGTCAAGATTCATTCAACTTGTGTGTGTATGGCTCCTTGGATGAAGATCAACAATGAATAATTATTGCTGAGGAAGCTGATTATAAAAGTGATGAAAGGGATATATTCACTATCATAGATGTCGTAAACATTTTTTGCAATTAATAATTTATTCAGAAATTGAGTTTGTCTTCTCAATTGTTCACACAGTCTTCATGGACTGATAGATTACATAAAGGCTTTAACTGACATAGTTCCAAGCCATTTCTCCTGGCATATAGTTCAGTGAGAAAAAGAATGCTAATAAGGACCTTTAGGCAAGTGAAAAATAGGATACATTGCACCACAGGTTTACGTCATGTGTCATATTGTGACAGCTGATTTGCTGAAAGATTTTTTAGACATGGGCAATTTCAACATGGTAGTGTATTTGGTTTGTGTGTCCAGGTTTTGGTAGCAAGGCGTAGGGGAGGACACACAGGGGTGGCTTCTCTGAGAAGCTGCCAGAAGCTTCCCCTATGTCCAACAGAGCTGGCCAAGGTCAAGCCAATAGCAATAGTGGCAGTTAAGGAGTTAAGGAGAGGGGGGAAAAAACCTGCATAAGTGCATCTGAAGAAAGGAGTGAGAATATGTCAGAGGAACAAGTGTGCAGACACCATCAGCAGTGACGAAGGAGTGGAAGGAGGTGCCTCAGGCACTGGAGCAGAGATTTATCCCCCCACAGCCTGTAGTGCAGACCTTGGAGAGGCAGGTGCTCTGCTGAGATCCATGGTGGAGCAGAGATCCACCAGCAGCCCCTAGAGGACCCCATGCTGCAGCAGACAGATCCCTGAAGGAGTCTGTGACCCTTGGGAAACCCACGGTGAAGCAGGGAAAGAGTGTGAGGAGTCCTCCCCGGCAGAGGAAGAAGAGGTAGAGACAATGTGTGATGAACTGACCATAGCCCCCATTCCTTATTTTTCTGCACCTCTTGGGAGAAGGAGGTAGAGAATTTGGGAGTGAAGATGAGCCTGGGAAAAAGGGTGGTGGAAAGGTGTTTTGAGTTTATTTCTCTTTTTCCTACTCTGATTTGATTAGTAATAAATAAAACTAATTTCCCCAAGTCAGTTTGGTTTTGCTCATGATGGTAGTTGTTGAGAGATCTCTCCCTGCCCTTATCTCAACCCATGAACCTTTCATGGTATTTTCTCTCTCCTGTGCAGCTGAGAAAGGGAATGATAGTGTGTCTATGGGGGGCACCTAGCACTCAGCCAAGGTCAACCCACCTCTGGAAGATATCATCTATGTGGATTTTCACAGAGAGTAGCTACACCTTAAGCCAGAGAAAAGTGGAAATCAGTAGATAAGGTGAAGATGGGAGAATTAGATAAAATTATGATGGATGTTACTGAAAGAAATATCAGGTTTCAGGATGGGCTACCTGAGCAATAAGTTTCAGCTGCAACATTGTGTAATGTATTTCTTAATGAGCCCACAAAAAGCAGGATCAAGTTGATTAACTGGTAAGAGGATTTTGGGAAACTACAGCAGAGGCTCAAGATACTGGGCCAAGAGAATTGGATAACTGTGACCCAAAACCCTTGGTGTGGGAAAAGATTCAGCCATATAGAGTGGAAAGTCACACACTTAAGAAACTACTAATTAAATCTTCAGGAGAAGATGAGATTTAATAACTAACAGTTTTAGAGGAGAATGAGATGGCTACTAGATCTACTGGAAATGTGATTTACTTGTGAAAAAAGCAAGTGCAATTGTGCTCAGTAATAAAAGCTGGGGAAAAAGAGGAGGAAAGAGGATATTTGAGATTATTGCACTTGTCTTCCCAAATAGGCATGCTGAGGCTCTGCCTTCCAGGAAGCATCTAAACATCTGCCTGCTGATGGGAAGTAGAGAATTAATTCAGTTTTTGGAAAAAAATGAATTTGCTTGTGTATGTAGCTTCATTTCACTTATTAAACTGTCATTATCTTAACCTTCGTCTCATGCTTTTGTCCTTCTGATTCTCTTCCTGCTCCTGCTGAGGGAGAGTGAGCAAATGATTGGGTAGGAACTTCTCTGTCAGCTGGGGTGATGTGGTTTCACCCCAGCTGGCAACCAAACCCCACAAAGCTACTTGTGCACTCCACCATCAGCAGGGTTGGGGAAAGAATTGGAAGGGTAAACCCACAACACGGAATTAAACTACCAGGCTCTAGAAGAAACTTCCAGGAAGAGTGGTGAGGCCAAATGGCTTTCCTGCCTTTGTGATGGATCTTGATGGTTTCCTTCAGGAATTCAACTACAGGACACCAGTGATTCAGGTGGGTCCTTCCAAAACTGACATACATGCTAGAAAATAATTCCAGATTTTCCACGTTGTTAGAAAAGGGAAAAAGAAAAAAGCTTTTTATTGAACTTGTAACAGGTCAAGACTGTGAGAAAGACAGCTTTCTCCATTATTCCAACAAGCATTGTGGTTTGGAGAAAAGAAACAGGAGTCCCCAGTGATCCTCTGTGTTCATGTGGGAAATTCCAAATTTGCATGACCCTCTCAGTAGAAGTTAGATGTACTTCCTTTATAAATTAGTTCCTATTTTGAAGGTCTTTTTGACCCCTTGTCTTTCTGTAACTGTTATTGTTGTTAGCCTGGCTGTTGATGGATTTTGAGTTGGATAATGTGCTTTAGTGAGAAAAATGTTTAACACACTGCAAATGTGATGTGGCTTTATTAGTAAATTCAGCTAGTGGAAAGACAAGAGAACTTGTTTGTTCATTCACAGAACTGGAGAGCAGGTTTCCAGTGTCAGTTTTTCATGTTAGCCGTGGCTAGAATTACAGCTCATGTCTTAAATCCTAGTCAGGTGTCAGTGAGCTATTTCCCTCTCCACAATACAGGCAAAAAGGTGAAGCCTAACAAAATTAAAAAGTTACTGCTGATGATACTCTTCTCTCCCCTCCCCTGCACAGACAATGTAGGAGGGAGATAGTTTCAGTGGGACCGCACACCTTGGTCACTTTTGCCAGAGGGAGGATGCGGTCAGCTTTTGCTTAAACATTTAGCTTGGCCTCCACAGTCTCATGTTTGGTGAACCTCACTGCTCCTGTTTTACTGAGTAGTTTGTTGGGAACAGCTGGCTAGTGGTTCTCCCCTGTTTTATTAGGCAATGTAGTTCATAAAAGTTGTGGCCTTCAGCTTAACCATATTCCTGTGTGGAAAGTCTTGTTCACTGTAGTGTCTGGGCCAGAGATGTTTACATCACCGTAACCAACAGCATTTAAAACAGCTACTCCTTAAGTGACCTTAGGTTAGCAGGAAGCAAGATGGAAGAATGCCCTTCCAAAAGCAAGGATTTCCAACTTGAGCAGGAACTGTTTTTTACATGTATAAAAACAAGTCATTATTTACCATTTCCACTCAGTTGTCCATCTAGTCAGGCACATTAATCACTGAGTTTCACTCAAGGTAGAGTCATCAAGCAGCACAGAAGAAAACACTGTCTGGTAAAGACATTAGAGATGATACTGATGCAGAAGAAACAGTTTGGGTTTTATTTGCAAATTAATTGTAGTGCAATTAAAAGCAACAGCTGCTTTCTACTCTGTTCCAGAGCTGAGTGGAAAAATCAACATTGTAATGGAAGGAAATAAATTTCATTTTAAATGCAGACTACACTTTTGTGGCGACAATTTTGGTTTTCTTTTCAAGGTCACTCTCCTCATTCAAACAAATGTAATGCCAATATCCACCTTGAAGAGGAGGAGCATCTATGGACCTCAGCTGCAGAGATTTGAAACAGAAAAATTGATATGAATGAAACTCAAAAGGGAATGAGTATTGTTATGTAAGCGTGGGAAGAAAAAGAAGAACTAAGGTTAAAAGAATGTCTTGTATTGGCAACAGAGGACACAGTTTGCGTCAATTGCTCTGAGAAATGTGTTGTTTCCATCAAGTGCTGAAAGCACAGGACAGATGACTTGGTAGGTAATGACCCTGCATTCCTGAAGAGGATGGCAAAAAGGTTGAAGACTCTCACACATGTTATTCCTTTTTCTCTCAGATGCCACCTCATTCAGCTGGAGTCACACCTTTTCTCAGAGCTGGGGAGAAGCATAAATCTATTTCCTATGTAGGCAATGATTTTTGGTGCTTTTGTAGACACTTGCGTGAAGGGAATGCAACCTTATACTATGTTCTAAAAAACCCCCTCCCACATTCACAGAGGTCTAGTTTGCATTTGTTCGGTTTGCATTTGTAAACACAGCCTGACTGTGTATGCCACAATTGTCTAGTCAGGGTATCTTAAGAACAAGGGGTCAAAGGAACCAAAACTAGAACTGTGCTATTTCTTGCTCAAACTGAAACTGATTACCAAAAATCGTTTTCTAATTAAACTGGAAAAAAATGACAGGAGGAAAAAAGAGAGTATTTCTGACTGCCAGCTCAAGACATGAGCAGAAATGAAAACCAATGGCTTGCACAAAAAAAATGTAACGTAAGGGGGTGTAGGGGAAAATGTGAAGACACGAACTAGTGGCGTCCAAGAGCAGCCCAAAAATTCACAGGTGGCAGGAAACAAAATTCCTTTTGACCTAGATGAAGTGAGCTGGGTACCTGCTCTCTCTCCTGATTTGGAGGAAGATGTTGCACGGAAGGTGTGGACTGCAAAGAGCGAATACAAAAAACTCTCACACTTGTCTCTGACCCTCAGAAATTTCCACAGGTTTCCCCTTCCAGCCCCCCTTCCTCACCTACATAAAAGCTCTGACTCTTCCACCGCTGCCTCTCTCCTCTCCTAAACATCTCTGGACCCTCTTGTCACACTCTTATTACCTCTGTGCTCCTAAAACTCATTCAGCAGTTGCAGTGATCCCACTTAGGCAGAATTGCCAAGTCGTTAAATAGACAAGCCTTTGCAGCTAAAACTGAAGTGAAGCAACTTCAGTGATACCCTGAAGAACCAAACCAAGTGAAAACATTTATTAAACTCACTGCCTAGCTGACAAAGGTGAAGATATAGTAATGGCATAGAGCAGCAGCAACGATCAATCGTGCAGACTCTTCAAAGTCCTCAAGGGAAAGTGAAATTCTATGTAGATTAAATCTAAGTCTTCTGTATACTTTTCTCAGCAACCTTCCATGGACTCCTGAGAGACGTTTTCAAACACCCACTGATCCACTGATCAAGAAATTTTGAAATGAAAGGAATTGAAATAAAGTAATATAGCTCTTCCCTCCCTTTTTTGGAAGTATAGACGTAGAAAACTGTCTATATAATTTGTTTCAAATGGTCAAGTAAAGTAATAGGCTAAAAATTGACAGAGAATGAGGATGTAATTACTTTCTTATTTGCAGCCTTAATGAAATATGGGAATTTAAAAATTTTAGTCACCTCAGTTATTATTCACAATATTCTCAATTACCAGTGGATTAGCAGTGAATTTTCATCATAAAGAAATAATAGAAAGTATACAGAAAGTATAATAAAAAATCCAAAAGAGCAAATACCAAAATACAGACAGAATGTCAAATAAACAATATATATTTATTTAACAATATATATTTGTTTTCTGTGTCACTGGGTGACCCAGGCATTTCTTAGTGAAAACTCTATTCAATGTCACTGTCCAAGGATTTTTTCTTGGTATTTTAAAAATGCATAAGACTCTCAAATTATTTCCATACTGCCATAATTTTTTTTTTTTTACTGCAGCATTCTGTTTGATAATTCCAGTGCTTTTCAACACACTTTATATAATTCCTTTACCTGTAAAGTACCAAACAGTTCGAGACTAGCTTCCTTTCTGTAAAATGCTATCCATAGGCATTTGCAAACAACAAAGATGGCAATGACATCGAAGCTCTCAACTTGAAAGCTTCCCGAGAAGGGATGTGCAGGTAGCAACAATTTGTACCACTCTACGAAAAATTACCACACCACGCTGTTAATATGCTTGCTGAGAATCCCAAGCAAAATGTGTGAAGATTTGCAGTCAGATTATTCGCCCTGTTATGCTAGTAAAGTTTAATAATGGTAAACAACACACTTTGGTAGTATTATTGTTAAAGCATTAACTCCACCAGGCAGCTTTTTTCTTGTACACTGATCCTTTATATAGTAAAAAAGGATTTTAGTATATCCCTGTCATTCGTAGACATAAGCAAGGAGGTTTTTGGGGGCTCAGTTGTCCCATAGCATTACTATGCCATCTCCTGGGGTAGTTTCCATTCATTTTTCTTGGTAGCCAACAGAAAGCATGCATGTTTATCCATAGCAAGTATTCATTGTATTTTCAAAATTATACTTTAATATATAACTTTATGTTCCCCTCATCTCCCCCTTTTTCTTTTCTTTTTCCAGAATGTCCTTGGGAAAACATTTAGCCTCAATTATGCAAACTCATGAATATATGATTAATAAGGAACCTTCTTGATACTGCTGAGGATTGAGTAAAACAGTGTACTTGTAATGTTGGAAATTTCAGACATACATTTCTTAAAGAAAATGACTGACAGAGACTGAAACATGTATGATTTCTATTGAGGCATTATACAAAGTTGTTCTAAAAACTCTTAGCTTGTTACAGAATCCATTAAAATTCATCTATACATTGAAGAGTTCCAGCTGTCTCTGTTCAAACTGTCATATAAATGATACCCAAAGAATTGTCACTCATACTGGAAAAATATGCCAAACAGAGGCTTGCAGAGATTTGGTACTACTGGATAGCATTATTAATGCCTTTTGAATAGAGAGTATGGTTCTTAGAGTTGCAGACATAACCAAGCTGGGATGGTTGGCATGCAACATTATAAATAAAATTATATTGACAAGTGATGCAAGTAGTCTGAAACATAGGATTAAATTCAATGGGGGAAAGCAGAGAGCACTACAGCTAATATGGAATAAAGTTTCAACATGTATGAAATGCCGATAACAGGAAAGGATTCAGAGTTTTTTTTAATAAATCAGGATCAGTATGAGTCAGCAATGTCATACCGTCAAGAAAACAAACATCATACTGGGATATATAAACAGGAGTCTCGTATGGAAGACACATGAAGTAATACTTCCACTCCAGTCAGTATTCCCAGGGCCTCAACAGAAGTACTGTATCCAGTTTTTGGCACAGTGCTGCAAGAAAGTGGAGAGGGGCCAAAGGAAAGCAACAAGAATAATCAGAAGTCTAGAAAAGACAACCCAGGGAAAGACGGACTGAAGAGGAGTTGTTTAGTCTATGGGAAAGATGACAGCCTGAAGGGACACTGGCAGTTTTCAAATATGGGGAAGGCTGATGCAAAAGAGGAGGGTACAGCCTGTTCTCCCTGCCCACGGTCTGTGATAAAGAAATGGTCTAATATTCAGCTAGGGTTTCCTCGACAAGTTTTCTTACTGATTGCCTACATGACTAGAAAAGTTCTGAGATTGTGTATAAAAGTGGTGGAGTCCCTAGAAGTGGGATGGTTCAGTATGCAGAAAAAAAGGCTCCAGGGTGACCTAACCGTGGCCTTTCAGTACCTAAAGGAGATGAGAGCCAGAAAGGGGCTTCATACAAGCGCATGTAGGGATAGAACAAGGGTGAATGCCCTTAAACTGAAAGAGTGCAGGGTTAGATTAGATAGGAAGAACATATTCTTCACTGTGAGGGTGGTGAGGCCCTGGCACAGGCTGCCCAGAGAAGATGTGGTTGCCCCATCCCTGGCAGTGTTCAAGGCCAGGGTGGATGGGGCTCTGAGCAACCTGGTCTAGTGGAAAGTGTCCCTGCTCATGGCAGACGGGTTGGAACGAGATGATTACTTTAAGGTCCCTTCCAACTCAAACCACTCAGTGACTCTACGATTTGGTTGCCATAACTATTTACTCAGTTGCCATATTTTGTCACCATAGCAAACCGCAGCGCCCGCCCCACACACCCCCACACACCCCCACACGGGGCGGCCCCGGCCCTGCAGCGGGGGCGGGCGGGCCGTGGCCCCGCCCCCTCCCCGCCCCCCGTTGCTTGGTTACCGCGCGGGGCGTCACTGCGGGGCCCAAGCCCCCGCGGCGTGCGGCCGCGAGCCGGGCTGAACCATCTCCAGACCGCTGAGGGGGCGAGAGTGGGTGTGCCCCGAAGCAGCTGATGGACTTGTTGCTGTAGCTCCCGCCAGAATCTACCGCCTCACCCCCTTCCCGCAGCGCAGTCGGTGGTTTCGCCCCGCGCGGGCCATAGCGACGGCGGGCGCGCCGAGGGAAGATGGCGGCGCTGGCCCCTCTGCCGCTGCCGGCTTCGTGAGGGCGGCGCTCGCTCTTCCCCCCGTCCCGTCCTTGCTTCTGCACCCGGCTCTTCCCGGCTGCTCTCCGCCACTTCTTCCCTGCCGGGGCCGTAGGGATCATGTCGGACTCGGAGGAGGAGGAGAGTCCGGACCGCCAGCTCAAGCTGGTGGTGCTGGGGGACGGCACCACTGGCAAGGTCAGTGCCGCCCCTTCGGCCGCTCCTCTCCTTCGCCGCGGTGCCCCGAGCCCCTTCCTGGCATTCCCCCTCGCTGCCCCTGGCTCTGCTGCTGAGGAGGGAGCAGTCTGTCGCTCAGCCGCTGTCGCGATACCCGGCTGGCTGCTCCCCCTCGGCCCCAGGCCCTGCACGGGAGACGCGGGCTCCTCCTGCCGCTCTCCGAGCCGTGCCCGGCAGCCAAACCCCCTGACGGGGCTTCCGCACCGAGGAGGCATCGTCAACAAGTAGACGCACCCGACTGTAATCCAATTTTCTTGAGCCGTAAGAAAAGGAGCGGCGAATAACGTAATTCCTGTGGTGCTGACGAGTTTCCCGCTGATCCCCGTGCACTGCTGATCGCGCGCTGGAGGCAGGAATTGCTCGGCTGGAGTCGCTGGAATAGCCCAAACTTGTTCTGGGTGGCTGCAGTGCCCCGGGCGTGGAGGGCTGGGGTCGGGGCCGAGCATGTGGATTCGCGGTTCCCCTCGAAAGGACGAGCAGGGAAGGTCGCTTAGCTGGGTCTGCAGGCGCCCTTCGTTTGGGATACAGAGCTACCAACCTCCCGAGCTGGATAGAACAGTTTGCATCTATTGGAGTTACTGTTCCAGAGTTGGGGAAGGCACTTCTGGGTCCACTTAGTTTTCATTTGTAACTTTTATGTTTTTGGGTTTTTACCCCTGTCTATAATCACCATAAAGAATGCTGTTTATAAAAGTTTGTTTATCAACAGTTATCAAACAATAATCAAAACAAATAATAATTCAATAAATTTCTCTCTGTAAAAGAGAAATTTTGACAAGGAGAGACCAGAAAAGGCAAAAGAGGGGCTTCTTTCTTAACCATTAAAATAGTTGCTGATCTTTACTGTACACTTGAACATGTCTATTGTCATATGTAGCCTGAATGATTTTGTGAGGTACACCTGAAAATAGTAAATGTATTGTATGCTTGAAATATGTGGTTTTTTCCCCTGTCGTTAACTTATGAATCTATGGGGAGCAGAAATTCTGCCTCCCTTGCAGTTCATATGAAAAGTGGAAATGTTCTTAGAGCTGGTTTAAATGAGCTGCCTTACATTAATAGGAATAAGCTCTTTGTGAAAGTCCATGTGGTTTTGCTCACTTACTTATTCAGACCTCTGTAACAATTTTTTTTTTGTCTCCAGTGATTCTAAACCCAGTCTGAAGTGTGTTCATCTGAGTCAGTAGATGGGCAATTCCAACTGACTGTGTGATGAGAGCATAATAAATGCACAGGATTGACAGCTGAAGTGCTGCTTTACTGGTAGCATTTCCCAGGAGCTTTCTATTCAAACTGAAGAATCCTTTCACTACTGCTGCTCAGCAGCTTGTGGCAAGACCTCTTGCCAGACATGGATTTTCAAGAGTTCTGAGTTTTGATGTATATTCCTGCTGGTCCCTACATCTCTCACAAGGGATGCCACTGACTGCATCTCCTGCTGACTCTAGGATTCTCATGCTCCCAGTGCCGGTTATTGGGCATGAGCAGCAGCAATACTCTTGTGGGCTGCTTTTCCTCCCGTCCCCCCTAGATGATGCTGTAATAGAGGCTCCTTCCTGCCATCCCAATGGCCTGGCAGCACACATGTGACATAACAGATTTATTGTAAGATCTTGTAAAAATAAAGAAGCAGTTGGGTCATGGAATGTAAGGATAAAATGTACCTATTTCAAGCACCTCAGAAGACTAAATTGTTGAGGTTCTTCTCTTTTGTTGTCTACTCGTTCTGCTTACTTGTTGAAACATGTATGTCTATGTGTTTTCAACTCTAAATTGCCTGGCTCTCACATCTGGTTCACAGCTGGTCTTTATACACATGCATACTTAACATCTCTTTTACTGTGCAAGGTGTTGGTTTTTCTCTTCCTCTGTCGTGCTGGGATCATAAGACAGGAGGAGTGTAGAAAATAATGGGATGTATCTGAAGTACTGTATACTGTGTTTAATATTAGGTGTTCCCATTTGACTTCTGTCTTTTACTGTCTCTCCCCCCCCAAAAAAAGTTATGAGTCAGGTAGAAACATGCTTTCTGTTTTCGTGACCCATTGCTTAGGGGCAATGTGTCTCGGGTTCTGTGCAAGGAATGGCAGCAGCTTAAAAATAAGTCAGTGTCAGTTCTAGCTAAGGGTGACGTTTGTACTTGTGCTAGCTAGGAATTGCTCTATCCGTGAGGCAAGGAAGGAATGCTGTGCTTCTGTTAATTTCTTTTGAGGTGGTTGAATGGATAATTTGATACCTAGAATATTAAGGGTAGCAATAAGCCCTGCTGGAGGAAACTTGAGAAGAGTAAAAATAGAAGAAGAAATAGAGGAGTGACACAGGGTAGAATCTGTAAAACTCTTAGGGTAAAATAATGATGGTAAGGAAATGGTAAATAGTTGAAAAAAAATTGAGGGAAGCAAGACTGGTTAGTAAGGAGATAATAATGATTTTGGTGAACTAGACAAATTAGGGAAACAATCTAAGAAGCCATCAGAAGTGGGCACAGTGTGAGATGAAAATAAACAGCAATTCTTAATAGCAGTTAGCTCTTTGATTTTGCGTATAGGAAGGGCATGTATACACACAGCAGCCTTATGTGTCTTAAGTTTTAAGTCAATCCATTCTTACTGAGCCAAAATGATTTTCCATTAAAATAAATCAGCATTACTAGTATGGATTGGAAAAAAAAAGATGTTATGATCCAGATATTTCTACTCTTTTTGTGCACAGATTGGCTTAATACTGAAATGTACAAGGATGCTGATTTGAGGTAGAATATTGTGATTTGCTACTGTTGAAAAAGGTTTTGGGCCTCTGGAAGCAAGTCGTGGAGCTATTCACAGGAAGGGAGGTCCTGAAAAATAGGTGTGCTGAGGTTCTGGTTTTTTGCTATCTGTTGTAGCTGGGACTAAAGTATGGTAGCAGAAACATTGTACCTTTTCCTTCTGTTAACAGTGGATGATGAAAATGAAAGAATAAATGCTCAAGCTGGTAGGGGAGATTGCAGGAGCTAAAACATAGGCTGGCATAAAGAGAAGTGTCCTGCTTACTTTGGATTTTTTTAGAATATCAGGTTTTTAAGCATTGTGCCAATTCTGAATTGTCTTTTTACGTGTGTACTTCAAAGCTTCATCAGTGGTGACAAAAATGTTGTCAGTGTTGAGTCTTGCAAAGGGAAAATAGAAGTGTGCTGTGTAGATTGGCTGAGCTGCATCAAATAGATCTATGTCAAATGTCAAGAAGTTTATGGTAATTTTCTCTTTTTCAGTGAACAAAGTTGCATCAGTGGGTAGGAGTGGGATGGAAGGACATCAGCTTGGACAGTTACGCGTTTTTATGGTAGTTAAAGCATTTCCTTAGTTAGCCTAGTGTTTGTTTTAATTTTGTTTGTCCTAACATTCTTGCCAGTAGGATAGGACATTGACTGAGGGGTGAGTGTTGCTGTACTTGGATAATGGCATTGATGTTCTAAAAGGGAGTGAGGGAAGGGATAGATACATGTGGTTTTTTGGAAAGTGAATTTTCAGTTAGCAGCTAAAGTTTGTATGTGAATGGAAATTCATGGCTTCAGAACTATGTGCTTGCATCTAACTGAATTTTGGGTTTAGTTTTCTTTCTTATAACTATGGTAATGCGCTTCAGCACTGCTTTCTCAAAACTTTATTCTATGAGACTTTACTCAAAGTGTTGTCATTGACGGGGTTTTGCCTACAAGTTGCTGGTTGCCCTGGTGAATAGTCATTGTCAGAGCTGGCTATCATTGCTTGTTCTGTTTGACTCTCAATTTACTTCAATTTATTGACTTCTAACTTTATTTCATAGATATTGTTTGCTTTTTTCCTTATTTATTCATTATGTAGGTCTTTAGGAATAGCATGTCAGCAGTTTATACTGAATTGTTGACATGGAAAAATAGAAACAAGAAACTGTCATGCTTTTCATGTAAGGTTAAATTCCATCTTTGCTTCTTTCAAAAAAACCTTCCCAAATATCCTATTGTATTTTGCGCTTAGAATACTGTAAATTTTATTTTTTAATTTCTTTTTTTACTGCTATCTTGGTTGCTATATACTAGAGCCCAAAGACATTTTCTTGTCTGAAAGGATGGGGTTTTTAACACCAACCTTCAATAGTGTATTGGTAATGTAGAACAAGATGTCGACATTCGCTTTGAAGTATTTAAAGAAAGTGTGTGAACCTTCCAAAATGATGGAATTTTTGCTGTAAATTCTGCTATGCAAGCTGGTGGCCTGGTTGTCCTAGTAAAGGGGCAAAGGAACAAGGTGTTCATGCTATTGTACTGTCCTCTGACCCCAACATTATTGGGTGGAATTGTATGGAATATTGTATGGAAATTACTTAATTTTTAGAACTATAGTTCTACTGAACCATTATTTAACTTTGATTAATTCTTATATAGATTGTATTCAACATATCCTCTCAGGTAAAACTGTTGAGCAAAATCTTTTGTGTCAAACACGGCAGCAAATGCTTCTGGGATTTGAAAAGAGTATTTGCATTGTAGAGGTACTTGCATATGCATTGACATAACTTTTTTGTTTATTGTTATAGAGGAGTTTGAACTGTTGCTCTTAGCATTTTGTGGATAAATGCTTGTTTTGTGAATAAATAGAGGACAAATAGAGGATTGGTAATCCAACACTTTCCTTGAGCTCTAACATTTATTGGAAGAAGATTTAAAAAGGAGTTAGTCAGTGATTTTGTGCTATAAATTCCTTTGCGTTCAAGAGCACAGTAGAGAAAAACTGTTTAAGAGGACTTTGCCATGCTGTTGATTACTTGCTGCTCTTACAGCTGGTTGTTAAGTGAATGTGTGTCGCTTATTTTTACTAACACCCCTAGAAGTCCTCAGGGAGTACTGAGTCTCACAGAACGATTAGCTAATATTTACTGAGATTTTAAAACAAGAAGGGAGTGGTAACTTATTTAATGAGGATCTAAATTAATGTGTTGGAGAATATAGAATACTGTGATATACTCAGGTGATACTTGAATCTGTACACTAGGCACTAGCTACTTTTCCAAAAAGGAGTATTTCAAGAAGACTGAATGGTATATTCCTGCAATATTCTTATTCTCATCTACATCTTTAAGGTCATGACAGATTAAAGATAATTTCTTTGTAGCCTTGACATGCTAACTATTGGCATTTAAAGAATCAGTTCTACTGATTCTTTCAATACTGCAGTCTGAATCTGTATTGAATTTTGTGTGTGTTGTTAGTATTAGTGTCACACAGCAGAAGGCAGAAGAATCTTCTCATGATTCATCCTCTGTGGTCTTCCCCCTTTCCACAGTGATAAAAATATGTAAACATACTCATGCTATTTCTAGTTTACTTGCTTTTTGTCCCATTTGGTCATTTTTAATTCTCTTGGGGCTTGAGTTCAGTGAAGTAAATGAAAATGTTTCCAAAGGCTATAACTGGCTCATTGGATTGTTTCCTAAACATATCTTCTGATACCAAAATATCATTCATTACATGACAGTGATAGGAATATAAATATGATATAGAAACATGAACACAGTAAATCTTGTTTCATTTACTTAATAGGAAATTTAATAGTTGAATAAATGTTTGCTTTTTCATACTAGAGCTTTTATGCTGGAGCTCTGGTGAGCATGTTTTAATGCAAAAAAAGTTATTTCTTCCTGTGTACATTTGAAATCATTAGCCTAATTTAGATCTTTGTTATAACCTTCCTAGTCACAGACCTTGCCTATTCTCATATTTCCGACTATTGGCATTATTTTGCTATTGCTTTTTTGACTCAATGTGCTCTTAACAGCAATTTCTGATAACAGTTGGTGTGACTCATCTCTTCAGGTCTTGAATGGAAAACTGGCAAGAGAAAAAGCCTTCTGGCCTGTTTTGAGTTTTCTCAGACAGTGTAAAGGTTTTGTGAGCCTCTTAGTCTTTTTCCTTCTCTATATGGGTAAATAAATATTTAGATGATTTTTTTCTGTAGTTAATTTGTATTTATATTTACAAATGTCATGTCAACAAGAGAATTTTAAGTGTATACTTATTTGATGTAGGTTGTATTTTATAACTTTTTAGCATTAAATTTTTTCACAATACAAACTTTTGTATTATTTATGATTGTATCACTACTTTTTCCTTTTTTGTGGGCTTGCTTTCTTTTCCTTTCTATTCCCACCCCCTTTTTTTTTTGTCTTGAATGGAGACCTAAAATTGCTACTAAATTGCTACTGACAATGTAAATGCTTTGCTTCAGTAGTTTATCTAGGTTAGTTGTGTATCCTTTTAGCACTATACAGTAATGGTGCATTGGTTTGCTTTCATATAATCCACAAAATGCCAATTGAAGAAATAAGCTTTCAAAGTTGTGCTGAAAGGAATGATTCTGTAAATGTGCATTCTTAATATGAGTTTAGTTTTTTTTTAATGTGTGCAAGAAAGTACTCTTCCCACCTTAGAATTGCTATAATCCCTGATCCTGAAACTGATGAACAGTGGCAGAAATCTTGCCACACTTAGGATCCCCTTGTGCCATTCTGCACTGTGCAGATCTCTATTTCCTCCCAGAAAGTTGGTCTGGGATCATGATGTTCTTTACTGGGGAGGACCCTTGTACAGATAGTGTCACTTGGACTTGTGTCAGTTTGAGCATTCTAACGATACCTCCTTCAAATCTGTGTAATATTTTGTAATAGGACTGTTACAGTAGTTTTCAAATCAAAGGAAATATGCACCTTGCATCTTTTTGCATAAATTAGTAGCCTTTGCCACCTCCTGTTATTATGTTGAAACTGACTGGAGTGCTTGTCAATCCAAATCCATGAACACTGTTAGCATTCATTGATTTAAAAAATGCTTAACTGTATTTCATACTTCTGGGTTAATGTGAACTTTGTTGCTGTTAAAAATGACAACTTAATTTGATACTGTTCTGTTTTAGACATCCTTAGCTACACGTTTTGCTCAAGAAACATTTGGAAAACAGTACAAACAAACCATAGGACTGGACTTCTTCTTGAGAAGGATATTATTGCCAGGTAAGAGAATAAAAACTAACACTGAAAGGTTGGGTGACAGTAAGACTTGCAGATAAACAGATTCTTCAGAGTCGTGTACTAAAGATGCTTAGTGCGGTGATTTTTATGGCAAAGTAAATTAGGTTGTTCAGGGAATATTTTGTTTGTACATTCTTGTCAGGTGACAAAGAGTTATGCATTTGCAACTTACATCTCTAAGTAAAACACTGAATTCAAATAAAAGGAATGCTATCTGTATTGATGAATTTTATTATCACTGCTTGAATGAGCTCAGTTTTCATGTGGGTAGTGTAACACACAACAATGAAATGGAACTTTAAACATACTAATTGAAAAAGTATATGTGTTTTGAAAGAAATATATATTTTAATGAAATACACAACTCATATTTGAGTGGTGTGAGGGAAGCATAATGCAGCTATGGACTCACAGTGCTCTAATATGTGAATGCCGTTTTATGCAAGGCAGCATGAAATTGCTGGCATTTAATAGACCACTAAAATTTAGGGTCCCTCGGCACTCATAAAAATACAGTTTGAGCATTCAAGATGTTTCACATCACGACGGCAAAGAAACTATTTAGATGCCAGTTGCAGCACACTGCATGGAAAATGCAAAGAAATAATTAAAAAAGAATAATTGCTGGTTAAGCTTGTCTGTGAACAATTGGGGGTTTGAAATATGTCTTTTCATTGGTTTGTGTGTGCTTATATTCAAAGTATGCAAGTATTTAATTAAAAACATTTACTTCTGGATTCAGAAATCAGAAGTTAGAAAAAGTGTGTGTAATTAAAAGCTCCAGTGAGATTTGATAAAGTTGATGCAAGTTCTGTAGTTTTGTCTTCTCATTGTGGAGGGTGGGAAGGAAACTCAGAAATTGAGTGTTTTATCTGTAACCTGATAAGAAAATGTATTCAGTTCTTGAACTTTAAAAAAAAAATTGTATTGGAAATAATTTCTTGATTGTGTTTATGTATTTTCTTAAGTGCAACAGAATAATCTTTTCAGACTATTCCTGTGTTCACTGTTTTGGTTTGGCCATTTTGCTGTACTTTTTTAGTATCTGGTGAGTGATAAAGTACCAATTCTAGTGCTTATTTCTCCATAAAATCAACAGAATAATTTTTTTATTGTCCTGCTCATGCCTCTAAAAATACCAGTGTGCATAATACTTAACAGCAGTACTTGCAAGTGGAATGTCTACACAAATCATGCAGTGTGCATGCTGAGAACTTGTATTTTGCAAGTTTTTTTTCCAGCTGTTAAGCATACAGAGGCTATTAGTACATTACTGGGATTTTAAATATTCTTGTTGAGTAGAAAGTTTGGAAAATTATCAACTATTTCTTCATTCATTTTTGTTCGTAGTTTATTTTATGTGTGAATTTCATTCATTCATAGTTTATTTTGTAATAAAATCAGAAAGTAGGTAAAAATAGCACCAAGAAGTGTGTACATCTGTTTTCCTCAAAACAGTAGCATTTGTATTCATATTCAGGAAGAAACATTTTTCTGTAGGTTGTCATTCTGGTTTTGCCTATGCCTATATATGTGTTTAGGTATATATGGCTCTCTATTTTATAGGTAGACTGGACTAGTCGTGGGGAGTGAGAGGGAGGGAGGTAACATTCCTAATTACTGGAATGGGAAGCATTACTTTAGTAAATGGATTTTTCTAATTTCTTTATTAGTTCTGGTTTTGCAGAGCTGCTCTGTTTACTTGAAAAGTTAATTCATACCACTGCACAGAAATTATGTGTATATCAGTAGGAAGAAAAAACTTGATTTCTCTTATTTAGTAGGAGAATTTATGAATAACTGTGGTTCAGCAGTTGATATTTTTCTTCAGTGTAAGCAAAGATTCCTGAAGTTAAAATTATGGATTTCTAGAATTACACAGAAGTTTACATTAGGCCACACTGAAATATGTTTCAACTTATAAAATAAAGTACTATTTTTCTGGTTTTTTTTTCTTTTTTAAGATAACACTGGCATTTGTCTCCAGTTGTTTTAATAACTAATGAAGTTTTGCAGTGAAAATAGTAAACCTTTTACATGGTAAAACAATACAGTTTAATAGAAATAGGAAATCCTTTGGTAAATTTTTAACAATGTGACTTCTAGTGTTCAACATGACAAGTTCACTTCATGCACTTTATTCAAAATACTTTAAGTGCAAATCAGTTTCATTATATTTATTGGTGCAGAATCCTGTATAGTCTGGATGCAACCATGGTGTAGATTTTAGTGCTTAAATAGTGTATCTGTTGGTCAGAGGGTCTGCTGATAGAGACTCTTAAGAGCCATAGTTGTATACATTTTGGTAGGCTGTGGGTGCAGTTCAGTAAACCGGATTCTTCTGCTAAAAGGATTTTTTTAAAGTCATTGGTGTAAAAAGTGGTCAGACTTGTGTTTTTAGTTCCATCTTGAGTGTGCAGCACTTAAGTAAGGTTAAGCAGTGCACCAAGTGTCCTCCTGCAGGGTCAGTGCTGCAGCAGCGCAGTGGCTTCAGTTGGTACCAGAAGCAATCTACACACCTGCACTATGCCGCCTCGCCTATTTCAACTTTGTGTTTTTGTGCATTTTCTACACAGTAGAGAAATACTGGGCTTTTCTTGTTCTTTATCAGTGTATTACAGACTATTTTGATGGGATTCTTCAGTTATTTTTATTGGTATGTTAAGACTTTTTCTAAGAACTGTCTTATTATGCATGGTTTCTTTTTGTTTTGTTGTAAGTTTCTAGTTTGTATGTTCCTGTTAAATTGAAAAAAATAAAAGATTTCAAGCTTTTTGCAGAAAACTTCATGTGCAACTATCACAGTTGTTAATTAAAAGTTTGCTAGGTTAATTGCCTGCAGTTTTTCCTTTTGTCAGAATAATGCTAACATCCTTCTTTCTTCCCCAGAATCAATCTGAGCAGAAAGCAAATATTACAGAACCTAATTGAAAAAAAAGGGAAAATGAAGCATTTTGCACAGGAGATGATCAGAATGAATTTCATAGTTAGCGAGGTCCTAATGAATAAGTTCACCTTAAATGGCCATACCAATCTTTCCCCCCTGATTTCTTTTTTCTGTTGTTAATGAAGCAAAGTAAATAATTTCTAATTGGAGATTTTTTAGTTGAACAGTCACTGTTAGACTATTTAATTTAACCTACTGCCCTAAAATTTCTCAGGTCATTCCATGCAGTTATTCAGATACTAAGCCCAGTATACTGTGCATAATTATTTCCTTAGGAGGAAAAATCAAGTTGAAACTTTTTAGAGCACTTGAACACAAAATTAGGCATCTGAAAATTATTGAGTTTGAAAGTGATAATATTTATAAAGGGTTTTTTTTTCCAAAATAGCTGGCATGAATGACATGGTGACTTTCCAGTAGAATACATAGGGTTAGAATACTGGTGAGCCCTTGAGCCTGCATAGTTTGTTTACCCACTGAGGATGTATAGTCTTTTCAGACTGTGGGTGTACTAGTTTGTCCATGCTAGACGCTTTGTGGAAGACTTTCCTGCTTTTGTTTGCAATCATACCAAAAGCTTATGTTCTAAGCTTTTAAAATAATTAATTAATTAATACATAGTATATACATTATCAAAACAAATAAGCTTTTTGTTGACTATTAAAGGTTGTCTTTATTGAACTGGAGTGTTTATGATGGGTTATCAAAACTCCATGTAGAAATTCCCTTGGTATTACATAAAAATCAGTGTAGCTTGATAGTACTGTCTCAGACTCATCTCTATATTTTTGAGACTGAAGTAGTAGTTTTGGAAATCTGTTCTTTTAACCAGATTAAAGCAAGGTGCATTATAAAAATATAATGTGGTATGTTTAATAACATGAGTAGCATATATTCAGCTATGTAGTTATAACTTGCTGGTTATTTTCACCTAGTGCTCTGATACATTTCCATGGAGCACATTCCCTTGTATAACCAATGTGAGCGTGTTAGTTGTACAGCTGAATGGATCACATGGTGTAAAATAGGACTGTCAACTACATAAAATGGTTGAATTAGGAGTATATCTTTCTTAACAATCCAAAATAATGTGTTTGTTTTCACTCAATTTGCAATTGTTGTGACTTGAAATTTGTGGAATTTTTTAAAATCTACAAGTAAAATTAATAGGCAGTTGTGATTATTTGTATGTAGAATTGGTATTAACATGCAAGTCATGTGAGTTGTATGTAGATTAGAAAACTTTTCATCAGCTTTTACTCTGGTGCTCCCAAGTAATCAGTACAGTACTGAAAAAAGCTCTTATCCTGCAAAATGTGAAAAATTATACTTTAATATGTTTGTATGTATATGGTGACATACCTTTCTGTGTGTATTTTTGGTCTGTGAGTTGCTGAGTTGGCTTGCAGAATATGTAAGATTTGTAGGATGTTAAATATTCTGTATTTACACTGATTTTCTTCTGTTAGCTTCATTTTTAAAAACCTGTTAACAGTTTCAACATAGCTTAAAAACGATTTAGAGTTTAGAGGAAAGGAAGGTCTATTCTTGGTCTAGATTCCTCGAAGATGAAATGGTGTAAATCATGTCTAATTTAGCTTCATGTTTTAGGTGGTGAGTGGAGGAAGAAATCATAGTTTGCATCCTCAACTTAGTTGTGTGTCAGTATTTCCATTTTTTTACTTTGTCAATGATATAATTCTGTAACTGTATACTACTATCAGCATCACTACCAAAATGAAGTTACCATGAAGATTTTCCTTGCTTCTTGATTTATAATGAAGATTTGGAGAGGGGGTGAGGAAGGGGCACACAGCATGAAATAACGTGGATAAATTGGCATAATTGTGTTACCTTTCAGTTCCAAGTACCATGCTGTAGAACATTCTTTGCAAAGTTTTACATGCTTTGTCAGTGGAATATGTTACATAATTTCTAGTGAGGAGTTTTATACTTTATGCAATTCCAGATATTTTCTGTTAATATTAGATATTTTAATATCTAGCTATAATTTTACTGTCTCTTAATGACTTAGCTGGACATAAATTACTTTTTTCCCAGATGGCAATAATTTTTGTTTTGAAATTTAGTTTGTATTTCTTGCATACTTGTTAAAAGCTATTGTTGTTGAATTTATTTGTATCTAAACTTTCCAGGTTACACAATATATGTGTAATTTTTTTTCCAGGAAATTTGAATGTTACTCTTCAAGTGTGGGATGTAGGGGGACAAACGATAGGAGGCAAAATGCTGGATAAATATATTTATGGAGCTCAGGTACAGTATAAATGCTGATAATTGTATTTATAACAATGATATAAAATTAATTGAAACTTTGTCCTTAAAATTATACATACATTATATATAGCTTTTTGTTGGTTGTTTCATAAACCTCAAAAATGTTGAATGTCTTTTCATCTAATCTTAATATATATTAATACGTTAATTTAATTTTGGTGTGTAGCTAATTTTTTCGAGCTGACATAAAAAGCAAAGCAAGAGTGTGCCTTTATAGAACTGAATAACTCTCAAGAACAGATGGTTGTTTCCAGGCTTTGTGTCTTGAGTTAAGAAAAGCAATCATAGTAAATAGTAAAGGCTATTTGGATATCCACATGGTAGATAGAGTGGCTGCTTTCAGAACAGCTGCCTCCTGGGGGGAGAAAGTAGAAGGAGGAAATTAAGAGCAATCCTACACCATTAAACTCGTACATGCAACTGGGGTTATAAGAGGGCAAACAAAAGGAGAGAACCAGGTAGCTAAATATTTTTGCAGAACTCTTGTCCAATGAAAATTAATTTTATCTTGAGGTTAACTAAGTAACTTAAAGTGGATGGTAGGATTAAGAGCTAAATATTATAACAGTATCTGGAGTCATGAGGTCATTTAGGAGGATGTACTATATGCCAAACTTCTTAGCCTGGGTGATCCCAAAATGTACTCTGTTCCTTAATTTGGAGTTTGTAGTGAGAACAATAGGCATAACATGTTCTATTAGATAATGTTAAACAGCACAGGAATGGTTAATGAAAGAGATTGGGATTTATTAGTTAATTGGGTAGAGATAAACCTGTCAATGTAACATTTTGTCGCTGTCAAAAAAGATGTCTGAATGTTTTATCTGTTGCATCTGTTTTATAGCATATTCCTTTTTTAAAATAAAAAACGATTTGCTGACCTGTTACAGATCTACCAGGCAATAGGAGAAAGTGGCTTTCATGACAGAGGGAATTTGATTAATCACAAATTGTTGCCATATGCCCAAAGTAAATTTAATGAAGGAAATAAAAGGCTATTAGCTTTGTCTGTATTGAATTTGGTGATAAACTTAGGAGTTTCTTATCAAAAGTAGCAGGTCAAAAAGTTAATACCAGTGCCCAAAAGTGGATAAACAGTTGATACCAATAAGACTAAAGTTTGATTTTTTTTTTTTTTTATTAATTGAGAAAACATTTACTAAAAACCCCTACGTCCAGTCTCTTTGTCTTTAATTTTCCCCCAGTCCTTATTGTAACCCTAATTTTTTAAATGGACTAGTGGTTTTTCTCTCCCAGTGTTGGCATGTATTGCCAATGTCCGTAGGAGGCTTCTTACCAGCAAAGTTGATTTCTAACATGCTTTCCTTTAACTTTGTAACAGTGTCTGTTAAAGACATGTAAAACTGTCTTTATTTTCATCTATTCATGAAATGCCATGAATAGTTTGGATAGGCACTGCTTTCTGCTTATTTCTAGGCAGAAGCTTATTTCATGTATCCGTAGCTTTTTATAAGAAAAAGAGGACAGGCAAAGTAGAACAAGTAAAGTATTTATAAAGGAAAATTATTTTTAATATGGATAAAAATTCCTGTGAATGGACAACAAAATGACAAGAAAGTAATTGGGAAGAGGTAGCATAGAATTAGCAAAGGTAAGTTGTGCCCAGCCAATTTGATTGCGGTCTGTGGTTAAATGGTTAACTCTGTGGAGGGGAGAGCAGTGGATGTCGTTTATCTTCACTTCAGCAAGGCCTTTGACATAATCTCCCATAATATTCTTACAATATGTAGAGATACAGGTGGGATGGGTGGACCATAAATTGACTGAAAATCTGAATGGACAGCTGAATTTAAAGGTCTATAGCTTAATGTCTCACTGGTGCCTGATTATAAGTTTTATTTCTTAAGGGTTGGTACTGGAGTTGTGTCTTTTACTAATTCTTTGATCAATGGAACAAAGCATTGTTTGTAAGTTTATGAATAGCACCAAACTGGGGTGGAATGATCACTGAGCTGGAGGGTAGGGCTGCTACTGAGAGAGACCATGACCAACTGAAGGAGTCAAGTTCAGCTGATGACAGATGCCAAGTCCTGCAGCTGGTACAGAATAATCTTATGCAGGCTGGGAATCAACTGGACAGTGTGCAGTGAAGGGCACAAAGCTGATTAATGGTCTGGAGCATCTCTCCTATGAAGAAAGGCTGAGAGAGCTGTGTCTGTTCAACCTGGACAATAGAAGGCTAATCAGTATGTATGCATCCATGCAGGAAGGATGCAAGGAAGAGGGAACCAGGCTTTTTTCTGTAGTGTGTGTTGACAGGACCAGAGAAATGGGCACAAACTGAAACACAGAAGGTTCCTTCTGAACATCAGGAAACATGTTTTCTACTATGAGGGTGTCTGAGAACTAGCACAAGTTTACCAGAGAGGTTGTAGAGTCTCCATCCCCAGAGATACTCAAAAGCCATCTGGAGGTGATCCTGGGCAGTTGGCTTTGGGAGACACTGCTTGAACAGGAGCATTGAACCAAATGACTCCCAGAGGTTCTTTCAAACCTCAGTCGTTCTGTAAAATGATTTGGGAGGAAAAAGCTCTTAGATGAGTGTCTTACTGGGGTAAAAACCAGTTGAATGGGAGTTTGCAATGCACCTTTGCAACAGTAAAAGCTAATGAATACTGAGCTGTGTTAGTAAGGATGAAGTACTCAAATCAAGGAAAGTGAATATCATGCTGTCTGACATTTTTGAGGCTACATTTGGAGTACTGTGTTCAGTTTGGGGTTCCCAAAGAAAGAAGACTTTAAAGACTTTAAAATATTGAAGTAACTCGAGTGAAGGTTGCTACAAAAAAGTATATGTGCCTATGATGTGTTGCACTTGGTCAGTGTGTGTGGAGCAGCTAGGATTTTAAACATCTTGTTTATAAAGTACACAAGCTGTATAGAAACAGATAAAGCAGATGATTTGGATCTGTTGCAGAAATTGTGTTCATCTGTGTATTCAAATCTAAGTAATTCAGATTTAAAGTACATGTGGGGAATTGTTTGTAGCATACCTGTGGTAGGTATTATGACTTTATCCAGTATTTGTAGATGCTCAAAGCCTTGTGTAGGCTTCTGTCTATTTGATCATTGTGAGATTCAGAAATTGTGAGTGGCTGAATTCTTGTTTTTGTGCTCAGATATGTATGTGTATGGTAGGCCTACTTATAAATAGAATTATAAAATTCTGTGGCCAGCTGGAGATGGAAGTTTAGAGAATCTGTAGGAACTGAAAAGATTATGGTCTACAGTTCACCTGATCTTCGTTGAAATTTTGTCAGGATATCAGGAAGAGTAAGTGGAGCATCCATCTATATTTTGCTGCAAACATTTGCCACTTGAGGTTTCCTTCTCTCTCATGAGAGCTGAATCAGTTCTCTAGGATAGATCTTTTGGTTAGGTTACTGTTAAGATGCCGTATTTTGATTGAGAAGCCTATTCCTCATGCCATGTTTTAAAATAAGAATGGCAGATTTGAGCATGAGAACTTGTGTAATTTGCTTGCGTGGTTGCAGTTGGAGAAATTGGAATTCACTTGCTGTCTTGAAGCAGTTGCTTTCCTCCTGCCCATTTTTTCTCTGATGTTGCTCATTTAGAACAATGTACTTGCTGCATCCCATCTTGGTAGCTGAATTTCAGCAGTGGGGCAGAAGAACTCTGCAAGCTGTGGGAAAAAAAGAGCTCCTTGTTCTTTATAAATACAAGGTGTTAATAATCAACACTGACTGAAAGCTGGTTAAAACTACCACATTTATCTCAGAAATGAGAGATGATAAGAATAATTGTGTAGCCAGCTGCCACAGCTGTATTGATAGAGAGTAACTCATTCAACTGTGGCAACTTAATCACATGTATCTGAGTGACCATGTCCTCAGTATCAGCAAAGACAGCAGTGGTTAAGTATTTGTGGACTGTAAGCTGCTTTCATTTGCAAAAAACTGCCTTTATCTGCACATTTCTGCAACAATTAAGCTGCTCTTTACTAAATTAATATTCTGTGACTAGAAAAAATACTCTAGAATTTCGGCCTGACTTACTTTATAATATTGAAAATTTGAAAGTTAATTTAGTTCCTTGATGCAAAAGTCAGTCACAGAATGAGGGTGGCTGAGGACAAATGAAAAAGAAAACATACATTTTTAATTATTGTTTTTTCCAGCTTCCTTTTATTGTGACAAATCTTGACATAAACTTGACACCTCCTAAATTTTGATTATCAGTATGAATGTACTGCCTGGTTACAACACTTCCATACTAGCAGTTCTGTTTTAAAATAACACTGCTGCTGTTTGTGTGATAAATCTTTCAGAACCGCTCCCATATCTTACCTGTAATTGCTGCCCCTACTCACGTATCTAGTTTAAATTATCTTTAAGATCTGGCATATGCTACATCATAAATTGGCTTGTTAATAGGAGTACTGCAGACTGTACCTTCTCCAGGGAGCAGCAAATAATTTCTGCAATATTCTCAGTTTCCAGTGACCTATTTCTGAAAATGCTCTATAATTCCAAAACAAAAAGCACTCACATATGCACTAATGTGGGCAAAATGTCTCTCTTACTAGAGTGCAATTATGCGAGTGGGGACTATTTGCCACGTTGCTGGAGACTAGAGAATCAGTGTGCTGTTCTTGGCATGTCACCTACCATGTGTTTCAAACCTTTTTCATGGCAGGGAAATACACTACTTTTGTTGTAAAAACGCCAGTGTTAATTTTCCTTCTTAATTCCTTATGCATAATAGGGAAACAACAGCTTTTATGCTGTCTACTTGGTCTATATTCCATATACTGCAAGTTTGTGGAAAATGTGATGTATTTTTTTTAAAGCAATTATGGGATTTCTCTGTTAAATAAAAAAAAGGAGAAATAAATTTATCCACGGAGTTATGACTAGCCCATCATTAATTATCTATATCATACAAAGTTGCTTGTAGAGTGCTGTTGTGGTAAAAACCTCTATGCTGACGAATTTTGGTTTGTTCATCTTTTCCTCATTAAACAAGTGCTCCAGCCTCTGATCATCTTGGTGGCCCTCTACTGAACTTACTCCACTCTTCTGATGTTGAGAGCGGCCTAAGGGTGTGTTCTGACTGGATGTTTTCTTTCAGATATGATCCAACAAGTGCTGAGTAGAAAAGATTCCTGGTCTTGAGGCTGTGCTTCTTCTAATGCAGCCCAGGATCACATGGGCCATCCTTGCTGCCAGGGAATGTTGCTGGCTGGGATTTGGCCTTCTTGTCTGACAAGACCTGCAGGTCATTTTCAGTTGCTCCCCAGCCAGTCGTGTATTGCTTCCCTCAGCCTGTATTGTTCATTCCTCCCCAGCTGCAGGGCTTTGCAGTTGTTGAATGTTGAAAGTTTCCTGTTCACCCATTCCTTGAGCACGTCTGCATACCCCTTGGTGCTAACCCTGCCCTTGGGCACTTTGGCTGGTCTTACCAATTTAGTGGCTTCTGCAAACTATGTATAAGAGCATATACAAAGAGAACTCCTGTTCTCTTAAAACTTATCATCGTGCCTGTCATAAGTCTTGTGTTTGCTGAAGCAGTCAATTTTCTTTTTTCTATTTTTCTCATATCAGTCATGGTTTCTAGACCTATGAAACTTACTGGTTCCTTCTAGTCTACCCTTTTTTTGACATTCAAGTGTCCAAAGATGGATGCATTATTTCACCTGGAATGTTTCATGCCAGTGTGATATTTGCATAGTAAGCTTGGCATATTCAGCTATGATCTCTAATTCTTTGATCTTATTGTATGGAACCTGCTACAAAGCCAGATGCTTCCTGTTGTGCACTTGATTATGGCTTCCTTCGAACTTGTCATGGTATTTATTGAATTGCATCCTAATATCTTCACATTGTTTTTTATAATAAAATCTAAACTCTCCTCAAATAATCTTGCAGTCTTTACTAGTTTGTTGTCATATGTGAAATTATTAAATAAGTGTTCACTCTTGTGATCTAAGGCACTCCTTGTGAAACTATTAGTTAAAACTGGGCCCAGACAAATGCCTGAAAAAACTTGAAAAATCTCTTCTATTGTCAGTAGGTCATTGACCCAGCTATTTTTTGTAAGCATCGTATTGTTTTTTCAGAATATTTGTGAAAATTTCCTGAGACACAGTGTGCAGGTGTAGGTTTTTTTTCCCCAGGTGTGAACTCCATGAGAACGAGTGTGACTGAAGCCAATTCTGACTTTATTCCTCATTTACAAGATACTGACTTTATTAGGGTGTAGTGGAAATGAGGGGCAGAAGACTGAATAATTGAGATCTGAGAGATGATCTTAGAATTGTAGAGGGGACAAGAATAACATTTGGACTGTTAATAGGCTGTGCTTTATAATATTGGATATTAGTGCAGAGCAGTTGTCAGCAGTGTCTGCTTTGAGTATTTATCACCTGTAGCTTGACCCAAAACCTCTGAAATGTATGGGACTCCTTCTTTTTGAGTTCTGACCATGTCTTTAGGTTTTCTTTTGAAAGTTTAAGTCTCGCCAGTACTTCTTACTTACCTTCTACAACACTGAAGTAATGGAATCTGCCCTTTATCCCTGAGAAACAGCAGAAACATGACAGACAATGTGCAGAAATGCAAAATTGAACTATCTTTTTTTTTCTCCAAAAAAGGGAACAATGAAACTACAACTAATATTAACTAAAATGAAAGTCCTTCTCCAGTGTAATTTTTATCTTCCTATTAGTGTGAAATACAATTTTGGGTTTATCATAAAGCATATGCAGCTTGTAATAGTTCTTATATAATTAATTGTGCTCTTTACTGTGTTGCCTTTTTTTTCTGCCATTGTAGTTCAGTTAATGTGGATTTAGAACACATGAAATGCAGGAGAAATACTGTAATAATGTGTATGTCTGTAGAAATCTATAATTCCTTTTACTGACCTTTGAAAGATGTGATACCATTATTTGTTAATGCTCTATTTTGTAGTGATAATAATAATAATAATTTAGACTGATGCAAATCTTTTCATGTTAAATACTTTTACAATCTATAACATTTTAAATACTTTTTTTTTTATTTAGGGTATTCTCTTGGTTTATGATATTACCAATGCCCAGAGTTTTGAAAATTTGGAAGACTGGTATAATGTGGTAAAAAAAGTGAATGAAGAATCAGAAACACAGCCACTTGTGGCCTTGGTTGGAAATAAAAGTAAGTTACTGATATTTACTAGTTATTTGAAATACTCTGGATGTGGTTTGCTACAAAGAAATGACATAAGGTATATATATTTAGCAAAATGCAACTAAATACTATCTTGTGTGTTTTTGCTGTGCACAGATGACATATTTGGGTATACTTCAGGATTCTGGCTCTGGGCAGATAGGTTATGGGACTTGCTGCATCATGCCTTGCCTAGCCTGCAGCCTCTCTCACTGTGTCCTCTTTGCCTGGAGAGCAGCACACAGGAGTAGAGATCACTCGCCCATGTTTGAAATTGATAGGGCCCCAGGATATAGCCATGGCATGCATCTGGAATGGAGAACTGGGAAGCATTCCTGGATATTTCATGATTCTGTATGTTAAGAGATTGCTGGATTAACTACTGATATATGTTTAAAAAACTACAGTATGTACTAGGCATCATACTTAGGAGTTGCTTATCAGACTTTTTTAATGTTATCTGTGGTTTTGCATATCAGGTGATTGTGCTGTTTTGAGATTTTTGGGATTTTTTTTAACCTCTCCTTTTTGTGATGACATAAGTATGATAGGATGGTTTTCTTCTGACCACCAAAATATGCCACTTGAAATAATCATCACCTAGTTAGTTTCCTAATAAAATAGATTCCAAATTCCCCCCTTTCCAGCTAAATAATCTTACTTCTTTATAAGAAACCTCCTTACTGGCATATCTGACATCTTGGTCGTGGCTCTTACCCCTTTTTCTGTTGAAGATGTTAAAAATTGCATATAACAATTTTAGAAACAGTGGTGGAAGCAGACACATAATTTAAAAACAATATAAACACATTTATTTGAACAGAAAAATGTTTGATTTTTTCACTTTCCAAGTAATTTGTTTCCATGTTGCAGTGACTGTGTCATGAGCAAACTTGAGAAAAGGACCTTATCCAGCAAGTCAGAATTGTTTAAAATAATTTTAAAACAATATAGAGACAACACTTTCATTTAGAACCATTAACTATGGTATTGCTACAGTGATGCTGTAACATTTTATGACATTAATTGTGAAAGACTAATTTCCTGTGAAGAAAACAGAGGAGGTCTTAGAGTTACAATATATAAATAGCACTTCTGAAAGTATAACACAGACAGGGTTGTACTCTAGCAGACCAGATTCAATAATACGGATTCTGTTGAAATTCGAAGGAAAAATATTTTTCACTGGTTTTTATTTTGCCCCAAAAATTGACTTCCTAGCTGGAGCTCTGCAAATCTTACAAAGTAAGATACACTATAACATATGATTTAAAAAATGTTTCTTTGCAGAATTGACACAATAGATGTAGAAAATAATACATTGGTTTCCATTTGGAGGCATTTCTGTTATTTTTCGCATATACTTGCCTGCAGATGTTTTAATAGACAGTTGTTTCCTTTGGAGCATCTGGAAATAGAATCTGTTTTCTGAGGTGAGTTTACAGATAAAAGCTGACACTGGCTAGTGAAAGGGCTTTCATTTTATGAAAATAGCAGCTGAAGGAATTGTGCTTGCCACCTTGTTTTCCTTCAGAAGCTGTGTATAAAGAAAAGCAGCAAAATATTGATTTCATGTGATGCTAAGGATGTTTGTTGCTGTTGCACATGTTGAGCATGCAGGGCATACTGTTTACAGAAGTTTCTTTCTTTCTTTCTTTCTTTCTTTCTTTCTTTCTTTCTTTCTTTCTTTCTTTCTTTTTTATTTCAGCATGATAAAAATTAGACTTTAGAAGCATATTACTTTTCTGAATTCTATAGTAGGATAAGAATATCTAGGAGGGCTTCCACCCCAATACTAAAAGATTAATGGCCTGTGAGAGGAAACTGTAGTCAGGCTGCTGTTGTTGCAAAAATGGAAAACAAGATTTTTATATAGAAGCATGGTGTTGACTCACACATATTATGAAAAGATAAAACCACTGGTACTAAGAAATTATTAAGGAGGAATCACACTGTTCAACTTCTTTACTTAGTAAGTGATAAGACAGTCATATGCAGTGGAAGAGCAATAATAGGTTAAGAACCAGGAAAAGCCATTTGATGAATTGATGAACTTACTTGACCTCATGCATCATTCAGGAGAAATACTTCAACGAGTAGTTTCTGTCTCAGGATTGTACTTGGTTGTTTTGAGCTGTACATATCTTTTAGGAAAATATCCAGGTAAGCTCACTGAAAGATTAGAAATGTCAATACCCACAGGCAAGTTATTCTAACACTTAACTTCCTTTCTGATAAAAGTTTTTAAAAATTGCCAAGAATGCAGTTATTTTCATTCGTAGCGACTGGAAAGTTTTGAGCCAGTATTTAGATACCTAGATAAGAATTTGGAAGTTCAGGTTCTGTTTTGAAACTTTGGCCTAAAGTTAGTTACTTAACTTCGGCTTAGGCTGTCCTTTGTCTGTTTTCTCATACTAATACTGTCTGAAATATATGTGTGTTTTTTCCCTTTTGGGGTAGATATACCTGGATTCTCTCTAGGAATAAAGCTGTAGTTTATAAAAAAATGCTTGGAAGAAAAGAAAAATATTTTCCTATACAATGTAATATAGAAAACTTGAATTCTATTAAAGGAAAATAATTTCCTGGGGTAATTTTGTCATTGAAAGTAAATTATTTGCTATATAGCAGTATATGGTGTATAATTGTTTGCTACTGTTAAGTCATGCAGTTTTATAGATAATTTATTAGTGGTTTCTAGTATCAATTTGTAGTCATTCTGTTGAATGTTAAGTTTGTGGGGATTTCTCCAGTATCCCATAAAATGAAGAAATTGGTCAGTGCTGATTTAAATGAATCAGTGCTTGTTTTCACTATTCTGGTTTATTGAACATTGGAATAGAATAGCAGCATGAACACAGTAAGCTACTGTGTCTGTTTAAAACATGATAGTTAACTTCAGAGTGGTGTCAATCTATTAAAATGTCCTGTTGCGATTGTAAGAGATTAAAATTTACTCATGAAACATTGGGAAGCTAATTTCTACTTACAAAGCTCCAATAAGTTGCTGGTCTCTCATCTATCAGAAATTTATTTGAAAATAGTAATGCAGTGTGAATTGACATCTAAATTCTGGACCTTCCCACCTCTCTTTTTTATTTTCCTTTTTATTTTTTTTTTTTTTGTTATCCAGTAGTAGCTAAAATGAAGGACTGTAATTGCCCACTAATTTGTTAAAAATAATTGGGAGAACAAGAGCTTCAGAGATGCAGACCTCTGTTGTAAAACCAGTGCTTTATTTAGGGTGGCTGGCTTCCTTCTGGGTGCTTAGTTTCAGTTTTCATTCTTTTTCCTTCCTGTACATTTTTTCTTTTTTTTCCATAGCCTGTCCTGCACATTTGGTCAGAGAGAGTAGGAAGCTGATTTGAATCAAGATCTTGCCCAGACCTGCTTTCTGCACCTATACTCAATTATCAGTTAGTTCTCTATCTTTCCACAGAGTTTTGTCTGTGTGTTTGGTGAATAACAGAAGGAATTATAAAATTTTATGTAGAACCATTTTTTCTATTAATTATAAGCCATAAGGTCTTAAAAATCCTGAACTTTACAGCTGATATTGAATCTTAAATTTGACTTTCCTAGTGACTTACTTTGTGTTATTTTAGTCTTATTTAATACAAAGTATATTTTAAGTGTGTTGATTTCTGTATTGCTAATACCACTTCTTTTGCACTGCTAATTGAGGAGTAAACCTTACTGTTAATTTTAACAAATGTTTTTGAGTTTCTATGCAGTAAGTTAAAATTTTTGTAGATATGTTGCTGTCAAATACTTTGATTTGTGTAGTATAAACGAAACTCTAGTTATCAAGTGAATGAATTGTGTTTTGTGCACTTAGGCTCTTTGCTTAAATTAGGTATTGATAAAGTTCAGCGATCACAATGGATCTTCTAGTCATTAAGTGTGAATTAGAGAGGGTTTACCATGTTTTGCATGATTGATGTGTTTTCTTGCTTTCTACCTTGACTGCTTTATATATTCTTTTGTGCACTAATCTATAAGCAGTCTCCTCAAGTGTCATACCAGCATTTTCAGTGGATATATTGTAAACAAAAATTAACCCAGGTTGCATGGGAGCTATACTCATTTTGATTTATAGCTACCAAGATGGTCTTAGGGCGGTGGTTATCTGTAGCTTATATAGGGGGTAGGAATTATCAGGTACTGGTGTATAGTGGCTAGATGAATGATTTCTGTTCTTAGAGATATTAACCAGATCCACTCCTCAATAAAGACTAATAACTCAGATTTTTAAACAGTCTTCATGACAGATGAGGGCACAGAAGAGAATGCATCAACACTAATTAAGAATGTTGACCGTTTGTTCGTCTTAGCCATGATTAATTGATCTTGGAGTGCTATCTCTGAACAGGAAGTGGTATGCTGTTACATAGTGAAGTTTAAAGGTTACATTTTAGTGTACCCTTTAACTTGACTTTACATGCAACATAAAATGTTTTTACCTATCTTATCTGAGCACAGAAAGAAACATTTTCCAGCCCAGATACCAATGAATGTTTGGTGTACTGTGTACTAATGTGAATCTGGCTGTCATGGGACTCGCACAGTCTGTTTTTAGACTCTGTTGCTGTCTTATATACTTAGTCTCCCCAGTTGTACTCAGAAAATTTCTTCATTAATACTTACTTTGAGATTCTGGCTTATTAAAATTCACAGCTATGCATTCATTCTCTTGTCCCTCTCAACTGCCCCCAGCTGTTTTCTGTTCTTGCTTCCCATGGGCTTGCACTTTTTAGGCCTTTCACCTAAGACAAGTGTTGATCAGCTAATGGAAAGACCCCTCTTCTTTAGAGTCTTGTGCCTGATAAAACTAAAGTTTGTGTATGCCTGACGGCAGGTCTGGTCACCTGAGCCTTACACATACTCTTGGGATTGGAGGGTAAACTACTTACATGTAGAGACTCCCTTAAAAAGAAAACCTTGTCCTGTTCTACAGTCAACTTACCAACTCATTTAAATAAATGTAGAATGATACCCTGTTTTAAAATATGTATAGAATGTTTGTCTCAACAGACTTGTAAGATTAATAGAAAATTGCAGTCTTATGGATTTGTTTGTTTCAATGGTCAGGTAACTATTAAAAATTATTTTTAACAAGAAACTTAAATTAATGGAAGGGATGATCACAGGTGAAAATGATATTTTATTCACCATAATATTATATTTCCAATCCAGTGTCTCAATGTTCTCTGTATTACTTCAGTGGCGGGAGCAATGTAGAAACACACACATTTTTGAGTGAGAAAATTACTTTGCTTGTCTGAGAAGGCATCTGTCTTGCAAGATTTTGATCCTAAATCATGCTTGGATTAATATTAATGGTTCTGAGAGAAGATTTTTGCTTCTCTACTGAAGAGATCTGTTTAATTATGTGTGTAAAATTGCCATATAGACAAGTCTACTAAACTGTGATTAGTAGACAGAGCTTGAGCCTCAAGTGCCTTTCTTAAGAAAGGATCTGAGCTCACAGAACATTATACAGAACAAAAGAAGGAAAGTTTATTGCTCTTGTGTAGTATTTACCTTGCCATATTCTATTGGCTGTGAAGGGAAAACACCTGGCAGGAGAGATCCCAGTGATCTGTGCATATGTATTCCATTCTGGCTGGGGTCTTCATCTGATCTGCTGTGGTAAATGTATCTGTTGCATCTGGTCGCAAATCAGCCCATGTTTTACTTTGGGCCTACTTTCAGAATCCTTCACGAAATGACCTCTTGGATGGGAAGGCAATGGACACAGAAGCTGATAATTAACCTGGTTAAAGGCAAATTTTTAGAGTTCTGTACTTTCTTCCAGTGCTGCAGCCATTACTGAAGCATGTATGCAGGACAGGTTTTGATGGTGGCTCTTAAAAACCAAATGGCCTCTGCCAGAGTACCTACCAAAAATAAAAAAAAAAAAATTAAAAAAAAAAAAAAAAAAAAAAAAAAGAGTAGAGAGGGGAAATCCTTTCTCTCATGCTTCTCAAAAGAGAATTAGTAATCTGTATTGAATGCCTGTATTAAGCCCAGATAGCATTAGTTCGTAGTTCATAGCTTGCTTTTTCATTTGTGTTCTGCTGCCGTCTGGGGTTCAGTACAGGGTTAAAGTTGAACAATATACACAACTTGCACACAGAAGATAAATTACTGTTGTACCACTTGTCTGAGTTTGCGATTTGTACAGCTAGACAGAACCCTGGTATAAACAGGTGTAGTTCTATGAAAATCAGTTATTTCCATTCTTTTGAACCAGGGCGGTTTAGATATGTGCAAAGTATTTGCAGAAATTAATGTTTTCTCATTTTTCATCCAGTGCTTTAAGAGAAAAGGGAGAGTAATCATGAACTATTTCAACTAACACACAGTTCTTATGCTACATTTTTTTAATTTTAGTGACTATGAATAAACTGGTTTCTTCTTATTACATGTCAAATCTTGAGGCTGTACTTGAGATTTTTGTTTTATGCACTTGAGTTTTGCCTGCTGTAACAAACCAGGAACCACAACTAAGTTCAAGGACCTGACAGACTGTTGTTACTGTAGCTGGAACTCAAACACCAGTGTGACAGAAGTGCCAGTAAATAATATATTCTCATTCCTTAATGGTTATGCTTAAATTCAGAAAAATCTGTAGAGATGTCATTGAAAAATGCAAATAGAAGTAAATTGTTTAAATACAAAGGTTAGAACAGTATATGTATCATATTTTTATAATAATACACAAATGAAATGCTGAGAGATCTCTTACTGTTTCCATGGATTTTGTCTGTAGTTTATTTAGCAATGTAGACATACATCCAATAAAAAAAGATGCTGCATAAACTATAGTCCAGGCTGAATGTGCTTCTGTTTTTGGTTTAGGTAGAAATGTTTTTTCTGGCTGCGTCCTTCATACTTAGGTCTTCTTACAACAAATGGAAAGCCCTTAATTGTACCTAAGGGAATAGTTAATCTACGGTGGACATATGGTGGACAAAAGCTGAGTCTAGTAAATGAAAAAAATTATAAACAGAAAATGTGTGAATGTCTGCACAGTCTGAGAGTCATGGGAGATATTGTGCTGTTGGATTGGAGCTTATTTTAGGTTAATTTGCTATTCTTTTCTATTAGTATATTAATAGAAGCCAGTGGAGCATAATATACATAGTTTTAAAACCCAGTCAAATTCATGTCTGTTTTATTGGATTGAAAAAAATACCCATTTTTAAAACAGGACAGAATTTCTTTTCTTAGCCAGTTGTCCCGCCACATGACATAAATGCAATTTTGATTTTATTAATGGAGGGAAGCGCTCTGAAATTTTTAAAAGTTATAAGATTTGATTGGGGGCAGTTAATCAGTGTTAACCCTGAGCAGCTCTTGGGCTTTATGGATTCAAGCATTATATGTGGTTGCACTGCTCCAGCAAAAGGTTAAGTATTAATGGAAAATGTTCACAGCTCTTTTACTCAAAGAAAACATGTTACTTGTAAGTTTTCTTTTGATTTTACTTTTACAGTTACATTGAATGTCTTCATTCATTTAGCCATCCATAAAGCAAATATTGTTGCACATGCAGTGGATAATAAGTCTTTTTAGGACTACTTGTGTGGTATGTCACAGATCATTAACTGCAAGTAACCACCTGACTTGAGGGAAGTCTGGAAGCATCATTACAGTGAAGTAAGCTTTTATTTCTGTATCACTGCAGCACATTGATTTGTAGGAATGTCTCCATTAGCTACTGTGGAAATATATTCTCATATATTATTATTGAAGGAAGTTGATGAGAGAGGATAACCAAATTTTGAGTGTGAATAGGGCATTAATATTAGGATTTTGCACAAAATGGCGAAAAAGACAAGTGTTATTGTAGCATTATTTTCTATTCAAAAGCTAGATAAGTCAGTAAACTAATCTTTTTTTAAAGCTTCAGAGTTTCAGAGTCAGATTGATAAATACAGTAACAGTAGTACAGGGTTTATGTGTACTCTGTAACTTCAACTAAAATGCATGCAGTAGTTGAACATATTTAATTTCTTTATAGGGGCAGGAAGTGTGGAAGAGAAATTTATTCCTAATTAGCAGTGAAAACTTAAGCTTCTTCTATTTATTTCAATGAACCAGCAAAAAAATTGAGACTTTTATTGGAAGTAAGCAGTTATTATTCCAGTACAATTTAGAGAATGAGGGATGGTCTATGCTAATATGGGGAATAATCATAATGGAATGCCTTCACTCTCTTAGTGGTATAGTATGAATGATATTCATGCAGATTTAAGAACAAAGAATAAAAATTACAGGGAATGCATTGCATGTATATTTTTAAATTATGCAATTGTCAGGACATCATCATGTTTATTGGGGTTTTGCAAGAGAAGTAGAAATTAATGGTACCATTTCAAATTTAGCCCACAGTTACAGCTTCATTCCTGAGACATTGTGGGTTTTTGATGCCCATTTCAGTACAGGAACATGTATGCTCTACTAAATGTGTGGCTTTTTTGATAGATCTTTAAGCATATTAAGTATTTAAAGTTATGAGTTCTTCATTGTTCCAGTATCTGAAAAGATATGTCTTGTTGAGGTACAAATTGTGCTGCAGTTTCTTTCTCCTATTTACTTTGGTGTATTTTATAGATCATGGATTTTTTGAGGGGAAAAATGGTATTTGAAAAAAAAGTCATTACTTCTGTGTGTGTAATATGAGATCGTGAAGGTGTTAGCAGGGGAGTAACTAGTAAGCCAAACAGATCACTGAGATAAGCCTGCTGGGTAAATGCAGACAGTATTGTTGTTATTTACACTCTGTGCTTCAAAATAACTTCAAAATATACTCATTTTTGAAGGAGAGATCTAAGACTGTAGCATTAAATTCAGTTAGAAATCAATTAAGATTTACTGAAATGAGTTCGTTAAGGAGGGTGGAGTACAGTGATTATGAATGGTAAATTAGTAATCTAATTTATTTATTTAAAATAAGGTCTTAATAGAGGAGGGCTTTATTTTATGTGCATTGCACATAGTTCCTATTTTAAAAACACTGAATTCCCTATCAAATTTTCATTATATATTTTTGATTTTTTTAACAGAAGTAGTGCTTAAGATAAAAATGTTTGTTTTTTACATGAGTCTAAATTTAGAGCATATTTAGCGAGCTCCTCCAAGTTTACTCTGATTTTTTTATACTGGCCCCTAGTTTATAATATTCTTTTGGATTACCTTTTAAAATCTGCATACCATGAGGGGTTTTTTGGCTGTAAGTATTGTCCAATATGTTTACCTAATTATGTGTGATAACAGGACTATATCACACTGATATAATACTAGTATGGGATGGCAGAATTCATTACAGTTTTGAAATGCCAGGAAAATTGTACAGACAGAAATATGTACAGAAAGAGGAATAACATTAACTCTTTCTAATTTTGACTGGAGAACTCAATCATACCTAGGTCATACCATTTAAAAACTGCCGTCAAAACCATTGCTTTTTGTTTAATATGCTAAACAGTAATTAAAAAAAAAAGCTGCAGACTAAAGAGTTGAATGGAACCCACAGAATAGTAAACTCTCTTTAGAAAGCCCTGCTTTGGAAAAATGTAGGGATATAATCATTATGTGTATTGGGGGCAACTTTAAATTGTTGGGTTTTGCAACCAAATATTTTTTTTGGTGGTAGTTAATTTAACATGAAGGCTGGAAAAGCCAGGGTTTGTACAGATAGCACACCTTTGATACTGTGGACAGAAAGAGAGACCCTCAGTTCCTAAAACCTTACTTTATACGTTTACCAGAGATTTTGAAAAGTAACTTGCTATAGGCATGCAGACGGAAGAAAGCAGTGTATAGTTGTTGGTCATGGTGTTAAGTTGAAGTGTTTCAAAAATATTTTTATGTTCTGCTCATGACATAGAACATGGTGGCATTTGGCATCTACTTCTCAGTTCCCCTTCAAAAGCATTATGGAAAAGCTTGACATACTTTGTTTTGGAGATGCCACTGTGATGTCTCATGGGGTGTGAAGTTTTTATGCTTCTCTTCATTCTCCCACAGGGTTTACTCCTGATGCTATGGGTGGAAAGGCTGGTTTTGTTTTTGTTTTATTTTTCCCATTATGTCTCCCATGATGTGGGTCTGCCTTCCCCTTAGGTATGATAGGACTTCATGAGAGTGATGCACCATGGATACTGTCCAACTGGGAGATCTAGACTTGGGGAGAAAATTACAGTGTAAGACAAGCAAAAAACCACCTCTCATGAGGCACTAACTGATCTTTCTGAATCAAACAGTTTGGTTCTCTTGGCTGCAATTTTTTTAGGGTGTTAGTGTTATATGGAAAAAGGAATCTTTTTGAGCAGAAAAAGTAATTTTCAGTGTAATAAAAAATCCCTAGTTCTGAGTGATGGTTCTGAGCTAGTTCAACTGTAGAGAATTTCCAGGGTTTTTGAGTTTAATTCATTGTTTAATTCTAAGTATACTGGTGTGTTAGTTTGTTTCAATAACATTACCCTGTGTACTTGCAGATGCTGGAGAAAAGAAGTCTAATTTGGTTGTATTGTAATTCTGCAAAGTTGAAAATGGTTCAGTGTGAAGAGTACTGACAGTTCTTTCCCATTAATATTCAGTAAACACTGCTTTAAAGAAAATTTCTAGAAAGCAGTTCTAAAATAGTTTATTTTTTAAGTTGTCTCAAGCTGCACGGTAGAAGTAAAGGAAACAATGTAATGAAAAAATAAAGGGCAATCATTGTAAAGATCTCCATTGCCAGCTAATATACTGCCTAATTAATAATTTAGCAGTTTTGTTGGGCTGGCTTTTTAAAGTGCATGTGTTAAGATGACCTGCTCTTACACCATAAGTTTTGCAGTTTTATTTTGGGAATGGTGTATACAAAAGTTTATTGGAGAATGGTTACTGGTCTAGTTGAATGTTTCAGTGGTTGATCACTAGGGCAATAATGCTGGTTTCTGAGCACAGCCAGTACTTTTTCCAGCTGCTTTATAGTGATATCTTGAAGCTTAAAATGTAATCTATATGGGTAAGCCACAAAAGCCACTATATATTAAAGCAGACTCTGACAGTAAATCAAAATTGAACAGCTGGCAACACTACTAAAGTCATAAACTTATTTATTAAAAAAACTAAACAGAAGAATTATATTAAAAAGAGAGGAATATGTTCTACAGACCGGTGGATATAGCTTAAAACCTGGAAAGTGCTGCAAGATTAAGGGCCCAATTTATGAACATCTGTTCTGGCAGTTTCTGTGAGATTCTCATGTTCTTTACAATAAAAGTGTGAAACATGTTTTTCCCCCCATACTAATCATGCTTTTCTGCAGTTCATAAAACTTGGATTGAGCCTTATGCAACTGGGCCTGTCTGCTTTACACACTTGCAGGGTAATTACTATTCATGAAAGAGTACTATAGCAACGTCACAATCCCACCATATACATTTATCCTCACTTGTTCCAAGCAGTCTCCTTGCCTTCAAAAGCACTGAAACAAGACTTCAGTTTCCTTCATATTTTTAAGCTTAGAGCATGGCAACGAACTAATAATGGAAGCAGGACACTAGAGAGCAAACTGGACAGAAATATATCTTGTGCATTGTTTCTTTAGAATTGAAGCATACTTACAAATCCACTGTTTTGGTCTTTTGTAGTCACCAAAACAACTGTTAACTCCCCTCATCTCTTAATTTTGAAATGATCGTAGAAAGGTTATTTTAATTGTGGTGATTACACAGAGTATTACCCTACTCTTTCATCATATTGTCCGGTTTGTGAGGAAAAGCTTTAAGATTTGATCTGCTTTGAGAGGGATATGAAAAATCATAACTTTACAACTGAATGTCTAGTTCCATTGTCAGTGGTACTGTTTGGCCTTTGACATGAGTCATGACCAAGATTCGTTTCAGAGATTTTAGCCTCAAGCATTGGTTTATAATCAGGCTTGACCTGCACAGCACAGGCCATAATATTTTGTTCTCTAAATCTTGCATCTTGTCCAGTAACTCATACTGAACTAGAACAGATAATTTTGAAAGACCATCCGTTTTTCTCTAAAGCAGTACAGACTGCTAACATCCCAAACTTTGCTGCCATTAGTAAACAAAGTCAGGTTCTTAACAAAGTCTGTGATTAGGAAACCAATGTATTAGAAGGAGCACTGAGCAAACATGCAATAAAACCCCTTTCCATATCCTAAACAGATTATATTGCTTTATTGATGGAAATGGTTACTTTTCATTTGAATGCTTTCTTTTCATTTGAATTTGATTACTTTCGCTGTTTTATGCCTTATTTATTAGGTTGCAAAACCACATGCGTTTGTAGTTGTTTAACCTGAGGGGAACACTTCCAGCTAAGAATTCTCAGGACAGGAAAATTTCTGTGTACCTTTTGGGAGCTACCTTCTCATACATTTAGGCTCATAATGACTGACAGTAGGGAAAAGAAAGGATTTCTGGTATCTTTTGGACAAAGAAATGTCCTGTAGTAGCAAGGCATTTTCTGTTTCTCTGCCATCCATTTTTGAGCATTTTATAGTGTGGGTGCATCTCTGTCCTGTTGGTAGTTTGTATCCATTTCTGAAGTTGCTTGGCCAATTTTTTCTCCAGCTCACTTGTGGAATACTAAGAAACTGTATATTTTGACAAAATGTATATTGGTCATTGATAGTTCCTCCTGTCTTTTCATTGAGTGATAGGTTTATAATTAATTTATATATATTTCTAGGCTGAGGACAGTACTATTAGGAACTAAACCAAAAAGTGACTTATAACCACTTCACACTTATGCATATTAAGTCTCCTTCCTGTTGTCTGATACAAAACATGTGAATTGGTGCACTCTGAATCATTTTATCTGCAAGTGGTGTACAGTATATTAATATAATTTCTTAAAGCACCGGGGTTTTTGTGTAGAAGGGTCAGAAACATTAATGATGTATTTGCTATATAATTGTGTTTACCTGTGGTGAATTTTTATTTTCTGCTTTTGATTTGTTAAAGTGTATAAATGTAATTTATGTGCACCTGCATAAAATGTTTCACCTGTGACTGGGGTTTCATTTGTTTGACTGTGCCCTGGATTTAGCAAGGAGCTAACCCAACAGAAATCAAGGCTACATATCATCAAAGACAATATCCCAGAGGATATTGTCCCAGGAAGGGATCCAGGTTGCAATATTTTTTATTGGACCTGACTAGAACGTTCTGGATTTCTGGTTTTGATTAGCTCAGATTTTCATATTTATAGTGAGCCTCTTGTAGGTGGGTGGACAAGGGAGGCAAACAAATGAATGCATCACTGTAATTTTCCATCTACCTCTCTCTATTAGGCTCTGCTGTCCAGGCTGCATTATTTTTCTCTCTTCTGCCACTTCTTCATCTTTTTCATGCTCTTCACACCTAGTCCCTTGTGCTTGGTGCAAAGGGAATGCTTTTAGTGTTGTTGGTTTTCTTTTCATCCATTGATGACCTGGAAGTGTTGCTTCATCAGCCCAGTATGGACACTAGGTTTTTGTTTGGTTTTTTTTCTTTTTCCTTTTTAGTAGTTATGTTTTGAGAAGTGTGGCCTACTTTTCATACTTTCTTACTCTACTTCTTACTGTACACATTTTACAGAAGTTCTTACAGCTTCTTTGCATAAACTTGATGGATGAACTACTAAATTCTTTTGGTTTAAATAGTAGCTCTACTAGTGTACTGAAGAAGATGTCTTTTGGAGCTATTACAGTCTACAGGGTACATAATCCTTGTGAAATAATGTGGCATTCCCTTCATAATCCTATGAATTTTCTGCCTTAGAACTGCTTTTCTGTTTTTTGAACTGCTTTTTTATTTGTAAGAACTTTAGTAGAATAGACTTTTAAGTATGTGTCAATATCCAGAATTGTTATATAGTCGTAGCATGCTTTCTTACTTAACATGTACAAGTAGAAATAAAATGTGGCATTTTTATTCTTTCTGTGAGTTTTTAAAAAAATCTAGTATCTAGTGCTGTGTATTAAAGTAATTAGGCCAAGAAGGGAGAATTTTTGTGAGTATGCTGGTCCTTAAAAATGTAGACTGCTGTCTGGTAGGGCTTTTGACTGTGGTTAAACCATTGCCTAGTTGCCCAGTAGTTGCTTTGGTACTTTAAAAAGTACCCCTAGGAACGCTTGCTTACATCTTTCAGTCTCTCAGTACCATTGCAAATGTGACTCTAAATGTTTAATTCTTCCAACAATATGTCTAAATGCAGAGGAAGTTCAATTCTTTTGATAACCACACCAGTAAATATATGACAATATTAGTGAGCTAGTTCTGAATGAGTGTCTGAGTTTTCTGAGTTTGTAAATTAATTTGGGAATAATATTGGAACCTGTGAAGCCACCTCATTCTGGAATTAATTTTAGGATTGCTCTGAGGGAAAAGCATAGTAAACATCACAATTCTATTATACTTGCAAAATATAATTTAATTTTGAAAAATGTTTCTGAAAAAACATGGAGTTAACTTCTCTTTAGCTAATAAAATCACGTGAGTGTGGTGTGCACTTAGTGTTGGGTAACTTACTTTGTGTGTTTACTCTGCCTCACTTCTTGTTCTGGAATTCTTTTCCCTAGCATCAGCACAGCTGCATCATCCATTTCCACAGTCCTTTTAACCTCCGCTTTTAATTAAAAAAAAATTAAATCAGATGCTGTTTAAAGCTTCCCATTTAGTTTTGGGAAAATAAAAGTTCACATCAAGCTTAGACGTGTGTGAACAGCTGTTAAAAGCCACAAGCAAAACGATACTTATAAAAGTGGTGGGGGGAATTTTAAGAGCAAGCTGCCAGTTTGACTGTACTTTTCAATAGCTCTTCACTTTCAGCCAAATGGTTTTAACAATAATTTTCTTTAAAAAAAACCCCTTTTTTATAGAACCAGCAGCGCAAGCAGTTAGACCAGTGGTAATAGGAGGCAAGTTGCCATTTCTCTTTAACTTTTTATGAAATTTTTCTTTGAATCTGAGGAAATTGCTCATTAGAGAGGTTGGAGGGGCTCATGTCCACCCGTGCCCACCCACCACGTAAGCACATCTGTCCCCATTTGATTCTAAGGAGGGATCTTGTTCACTCACATTCCCAAGTTCCAAGGCTAAGCATAGAAGGATAACACTTCCCTTGGGCCATGTTTTGCAGGCATTATAGTCCTGCCCATGATTTAAGTATTTTGAGGTAATCATAGGATTTCTTTTTAGGTCAGGTTACTAAATCTGATTAATCAGTTGGACAGAAACAGGCATTTATCAGATGTTAAATATTTAAAAGAAAGAGTCAAGTTTTAGACTATTCCTTGTTCAATCCACCTTCTGAAAGAGAAAAAAAAAGTCATTCCTTCAAGAACATTGTGTCTTTACTGGTGTTGGGTGTGGTGGGGCCCAACCACCTCTGTGACCTAATAATTGTGTATACATATCTCTGGAATTAATTTGACATTTCCTTGATCCTGTCCTGGCTGGTTTGTTCCATAAGTGAGACATGGTCACTGCAAGGCCTTCCCAGATATCTGGTGGCAGTCGGAGCAGGTGTGACTTGCCCCAGCAGGTAACCCTGTGGTGGGGGCACACTGAGTTCACTTAGCTCAAGCTTACTGTGTCAGTGCTTCTTCAGAGCATGCATCTGGATGCAGAATTGTCTTCAGACAGCTTGGGAGCATGTCAGGTAGATGGCTGTAGTCTTTGACTGTTTTGTGTGGCAGCTTAGATGCTATTGAAGTCTCTTCAAAGCTGCAATTATTTTTTTTAATTGAGGTTGTTGGGGTGTCTGTTGCCTTTTAATCTTAGCAGATTACAGCCTGTCATAACTGATGCTGTCACTGATCTTGGTATTCGTTGTTTTGTTGCACTTCCAGCTGCTGTGTTGGTGTTTCCACACTTGTGGAAATACCTTCAGTATCACTTTTGCCTCCAGCAGTGTGGCCTGTGGTGTGCAGCCTAATGTCTCCTGTTCAAAGGTTTTGTGTGGCTTTCATTTGACGCATCTGTCTGTGCAATATGCTGTTGTTTCCTTTGCATGGGCAGCTGGCGAAGATGAGTTGGGTTGCAATGTAAATTTGTTTAAAGTTACTTGGTCATTGTTTTCTCCTTATATGTCTGAGTATGTTGTGACTTCGTATTATTAGAAAGCAAGAACCCAAAAGGCTTGTTTTTCACTTCCAGTTTATTGGATGTCTCATTTCTATGTTGTTTAGTTCGAATTCCCTACAAATTTCCTACTATCATTTCTGAAATGAAAAGAAGAAACAAGTAGGGACAAGCAAGATGCCAAGTGAGTAATTTCCTTCTAACACAGTGTGTATCCCTGGTGCCAAGCTGCGAATCTCTGATAAGACTGGGATTAGAATTTTTGGGCATGAATCTCAGAATTATCCTCAAGAACTGGGGAAAATTTAGGTGATCCCAGTTTACACAGGAGAGCAATAATGACCAGAGGAATGGAAAAGCTTTTATATGAGGAGGGACAAAAGAGATTGAGTTCCTTAGAAGTCAGAAAAAGACAAACAGGTGTATAAAACCATAAAAAGAGGGTAGAGAACAATTATATGGCATCTTTTCAATACAAACCCAAGGAAATCTCATGCCTTTTTATTAAGCAGCAAGCTTAAAATAAACAGATTGAATTACTTTTACACATTGTGAACAACTAAACGGTGGAAGTCCTATTCATTGTAGAAGCCAGAAGTGCACATGGCTTCAGAAAGGAACCTCAGAGACTTGTGAAGCACTGGTCCTCTAGTGTTTATAAAACATTTCAGCTCTATTCCTGGCAGCCTGGAGGTGGAGTGTTGGGCTGAGGAACTCAGGCTGCCTCAGAGTGGGGTGCATATCAAGGAAAGATCACTGTAGTTGTAGTTTTTTGTTTTCCTGCCCAGTACCTGCTGTTGAATGCTCTTTAAGGGGAGCTGCTGGCACTGACTATACCAGACCTACAACTACTGGATTTTATAAAAACCCCAAATTCACGATCTTGGGCTCTTACAACTCCTTCTCCCCAACTCCAAGTTCCAAAAACCACTCTTGATCAGTGAACAGAATACTTCTATACATCCTTGCACTTTTGGCCTCAGTGCCTTAGGTTGTGTAGCTGTATCTGTGTGTATTACATCATAGCTGGTACATTGGACCAGTGCAGGTGAGAAAATCTGATCTGGATTCTGGTGGTTGTTCTACAGTGTCATTTGTTTTTCAACACAATTGTCTTTGGCTAAAGTGTTTAAGAAGTCAGGGGGACAAAGGGAGGTGCTGGGACAAAGGGAGTATCTGAGTAATCCTTGGTGATTAATTTTAAGCTCTCAAGGTCTTTCTTTGCAGTATCTATTCTTAACCAATTCAACTGTGTAAATCTCACAGATTCTTCTGAAAACCCTATTTCTTGCCTAGACTATGTTAAAGAAATTTGTGTTGCTGAAAAGTTCTAAAAATCTATCATGTTGTTTAATATATTTTTATTAATATGTTTTAAATGGAATTTTAATGTTGACATAAATTTGTCAAAGTGTGGTCAGTGATGGCCTAAACAAATGTTTAACTATTAACTGAAGTCTCTTTACTATCCTAATTCAGAAAATTTCACCCATGGAAATTGTGCCTGCAGAAACTCTTAATGTATATTAGAAGAAGAGTGTGCTAAATCACAAAGAAATTAGGTCAACAGCAGGCCTGTGCTAAAACTTTAGTAGATAATATCTTGGGGTTATTTACAAAGGACTTGTTAACTTCTTGATGATTACTCTCCCTTTCTTTTTCAAACCTTGCAAAGGAAGTGCTGCTGATACTTGCGGACTCCAAACTATAAAAAGTAGAGTGGGTTTGTTTAACTGTTTGAGGTCATAACTGACAAAATAATCTGGGAAAATATGCTTACAGCAACTAAGTTCTGCTTTAAGTCAGATGTAGCTGATTTCTCTAACTTCAACAAAAACAGAATGAAGCAGAAACTCTTAAAATAGCCTTTGGTTTTAGGAAGATTTAAAAAAAAAATGTAAAAAAGTTTACAAAAAGAAATTCCAGCTGAACCTTAACTTACTTGCTTAATATTTTCAAATCAAAATGAATCCTGACAAAACCTTATGAGAGTGCATACATGTGTCCAAATGTAGCTGTTCTCAGTTATGTATTTCCCACAACACAGCCTGGTCTGAGGTGTTTTCGTGATTGACTTCACCCAGTTTCACTTTTGTCCTTTGCAGTCATGGTAGCACTGCACAGAGTGAGTTCTGTTCACTGATCCAGCCTCAAATGAACAGAACAAGAGGGTGTTCTTGTTTGAATGAACGTGTGGATTCTTCTTCTTCTGCAGTGGTACTATCACATGAGGAGATTTGGAAGTGCTCAGCCAGTATCCCAGAAAAGCCAGGACCATCCATCCATTTGATTTGCAATTATGGTAGCTTAGGCTGCTAAGGAAACTATCATTTTTCTAACTGATTTCAGGCCTCATGCCTCTTCTGCTGAACCATCGACTTTCTTGATGAAAGTCTTTTTGGTGTGAGGTTGGTTTGGTTAATTTATTTTTTTTTTCTCTTTGTGTGTGAGAGAGACAAAAAGAGAGAATTGGATTACTCTGCATAGGCAGATGACCAGGTTAGCTCTGAAAAGAGTATGGGCCCTGATTTGTAACAAATTGGGTATAAAGTACTTTTCTTACTCCTTTGGTTCCTTTCTACATTATATGGCTTTTTAAGTCTTGGACAAAATTGTTAGTGATTTTTGTTCAGTCCCTTATAGCTAGCCTGAAGACTTGTTTCTTTTTGCTTATCTGAGACTAGTTAATACTGTAAAGTTGCAATGTTAGTATAATCTCTCTTAATGTGTCCACTATTTCATGTTTTTAATTTGTTTGGGAAAAAGCTTTTGTAGCATTTCCTCAATATCTGAGTCAATAATAGCTTTCCCTTAAGCTAATGAAGTTCTGGACCACATGTTCACATCATGATAGAAATTCTTGTCAGGGAGAAATGAGCTACATGCTTACTCATGTAATACTCTTGGGGGCAAGAACAGTTCCTCAAGACAGTAATGAACCAACTGATGTATTGATTAAAATTCAAGTGTTTTTTTTTTTTTTGCCTGGATGACTAGATTGTGATAATGAAATATGTGAGTTGACAAGTGTGTAAGAGGTTTGTACAGTTCCACTTCTACTGTCTGCTCTGAAATCATCATATTGTTAAGTAAAAATAGTTTGAATTCAGTTCTTTGTATTCTTTGAAATGCTGTGCCTCAGTTTTCATCTGAATGCATTTGGATTTAATTTCTCCTTTTGTAGTTAATTGAAGTTAGTTGTATTTATTTACAGAACAGCCTTATCTTTTTTCTTATAAAAAGTTACTTAATATGAAGTCGAGTTGTACTATTAATTTTTTAACTGCCAGTTGAAATAAATTTGGCTTGGTAATAATTAGTTACAAAAGCTTCCAAATGGAAGAAAAACTGGGCTGCCGTTAAACAGGATTTGATACACATGGAACAGTTAAGCAGTAATAAATTGCCTAGTAACTGAGTAATTTCACTCAGATATGTGCCAATCTTGTCTCTACATTGAAAAATTTTGGAAGAAGAACTGATGTTTGAAATTGCTTAATGCTGGAGGTTTATTGTAATAACAGTAATACTGACTTGGCCTGATCTTTGAACATTTAAGGCTTGCTTTTATACCCCAGTGAGTGATTTCATGTTCATTTATAATTTTTGTTGTGGGAGAGTTCCCAGAGGGGTATGTAGGAGAAGCACTAAGTGTCTCCAACTCCTTATTACATCTGCTGGAAGCAGAAAGGAATCAGGCATGGAAGGGCCCTGGAGTTGACCTGGGTTGGCTCTGGTAGGAGCAAGTAATTCAGAGTATTGGATATAAGCATCACACTGGAGAGGATAGCCAAACACAGCTGTTGGCCTGAAGTCAACAGAAGCATACCTGTGGAAACAGTCTGTATAGATGGATGCAGCAGTAGCCGTCAAGAATGCTGGCAAGGGTCCTCTGAGGAATTGTTGCTTATTAGGTAAATGCTTTTTATAGAAGAAAGTTTGGTATTAATAGTTAATTTCCATGGCTTCATGAAATATATTACTCTGTGATGTGTTCCTGTGCATTATTTGGAAAACACTGTTTTAGGAACTGCTAGGTAAGGATAGGCATTTTGCTTGATGCTTTAATATGTGCAGCTTTACTATTTTTTGGTAGAAATTACTTGCACAACTATACCTAGTCTGGAAGGGGCTGTATAATGTTTGAATTATAGGCAGAACTGGAAATGGGTTCCAAGATTTTGTAGGGATTTGGCAGGGAGGGTAGATGGAATTTGTTTTGATTTCTGTCTATAGCTACAGACTGTATCTAATATCTTAATAAGTAGATTTTCTTTAATAATATGAAAAAATTAGATTTTCATATGCAGTAGTGAGACTGGCTGTTAACTTGCCAGCCCTTTTCAATGCTGACAAGGAATTCAGCCCTTGCAAGCTCAGGGAGGCTGCAGTTCCACAATCAGTGGGCCTTGTGGTGAAGCCAGTTTGCAGCTTGAAGTTACCACCGCTGCTTCGTGGGAAATCGGATCTGAGGCTTGATCTGGGTTAAACACAGCAGTCAAAAAGAAATGGTTATTTTTAACATGGATCAGCTCACTGAGCTTTGTAAGCTCACACGAGTTGCATGGCCTCCTTAATAGGTGAGGAGAGAACAGTTCACTGTGGCATGAGGGTGGGGATGAAGAGCCAGCAGTGGGACAGGTGAGATTTTCCAAACTTTGGTGCTGGCATCAGTAGGTCTTGAAACTGTGACCAAAAAGTCTTGCTTTGACTGCAGAAGGAGACAGATGTGAGTGACTGAAGGCAGGATATCAGAGTTGTATAAGCTTTCACAAAGATCCTGAGACCTTGAGTTTACGAAATTATAGTGAGCTTTATGTTTTATGCCTGTCAGTCCAGTAAATCTTTGTGAATTTTAGAATGATATAGTTTAGTAGTCCTCTTAGTATTTAACTGGCGATGACTATACCTTGTTCTGGTATTGATAAATTCAGCAATGATGTAGTAGGTACATGAAAATTAGAGAAAATATTTGAAAAAGATGAAGAAAAGCTGATGCACCCATGGCTTGTGGATATATTGGACTAGCACCATCTTCTGAATGTTTAGTACATTGCAACTTTGTGTCTTCACTAATGTACTAAAGAACACTTAAAATAATATTCATTCAACTAGGAATTTCAGAAATTGTGTTACTATAATGTCTTTTTTTACACTTTGTTGACCTTATGGAATTGTTAAATTCAACCAAAACAAAGGATATCTCTAGTTGGATTAGTGGGAAAATAGGCTTTTGTGTTTACACTTTTTAACCTCTGTCATGAAACGTACCTTTAATAATATAAGGAGGAAATTTATTTGTGAGAAAAGCTATTGAGTCCAGCAGTTTGTCACCAGTAGCTCAGCTAAATCAATTTAAGCATTTTTAAAGAACTTTCAGTAAACCTGATAAAAATAATTTCATGTTGAATCAGAGAAGGTTTTCTTTTTTTTTTCCTGTCAGCAAGTCTTGTGTCAGAGTGGTGGGGCAGTCATTGAAGTTCATTATAGGGAAATTTGGAAACTACTGTCAAGCCCAGTAATGTCTAATCTAAAGAGAAATGTGTTTTTCGAAGTTAGGCACAAAGAAATTAATTTGTCCACAGGAGTGCATATGAACATTAAAAAAAAATCTTTCAGCCATTGCAGTGTTAAAAATACTCTTATGAATAAAATATTTGTGTGTTTCTCATATGTTACTCTATAAAGAGTAGTCTTACACTGGTGAGAGAAAATTTATATCTGAAATGGTGTAACTTTTTTCTTGTTGGGATTGCTAAGATGTTAGCAATTAGAAAATGATGTCTCATTTGAAACTTGATTTTTTCTGTGTGTATGCTTACTTACTGTGTTTATGAGGGATGCTGGATCCAAACAGGGAAATACCATATTTATTACTTACAGAAAATTTTAAGAATGTGAGAAGAAATGCTGCAACTAGAGTTTCAGAGATACAAAATAATTATTACATATTTTAATGCTCTTCTGTATTTGAGTTACAGTTCTTCATTAACAGAATTTCTGTTTCTCAGAGATGCTCACACTAATGCTATTGCTGTATAATCTATAATTTTATTATACATATCCTTGTCTAATGCTAGTGTTTAGTGTGTCTGGGGGGACTGGAATTAATCTACATGGAATTGGGCATTGGGGATTTTGGTTTCTGTGAACACATCTTACTTTGCTTTGTTTTGCTTTCTCACCATCATTCAGTAAACATTTTCAGCTGTGCTTCTGCCCTGTGTTGGTAAGTGTGCCTGCCCAGTGATTTTTGTAATTGAATCAATATAGCAAGAAAAATCCAGCTGGGGTGTGCTCTCCTGTCCTAGGCTTTTTCTCATTTCTCCTTATCTCTAGGAAATAGTTACTCATAAAGATGTTTGAGTCTAAATTAACACCTTTAACTTAGTAACTTAAATTTTTCATTGGCACAAAGATTAAGGAGATTAGGAAGCCTGAACACAAGTATAAAGGAAGATGAGAGATGATTTAGTGCACAAAGCAGTAAATTGATGGTTCAGTGAAAGTTCCTGTGGTCTTAGCAAGGCATTAAATTTATCTTTTCATATGTGTTTCATTTTCCCTTTGTAAAAACAAGAATGGTATTTGCCTAATTTACTGGGAAGCGAATTAGTCAGCAAATGATCTATTACTAATTGCAAAGGGCTTGTAAATTGGCACTGGGGCCATGTAAGAATCTGACTGACTGGATAAAAAGCAACAGTGAACAAACTCTGTTCTCTCCAGGAGGAGCTTGTAATCTTAGGATATGTTTCTCTGTGGAAAGTAAAAACTAATTAACCAAAGGTGTGAAGCTAGAGAACATTAAAGGCTTGTGAGATGATACTTTTGAGAGAGTAGCATTAATTTGCTGAAGTCAGGCTGTACATTCTCCATACCAGAATGCACAAAAGTGTTTCATGTTCTTTTCATTCACAGCCCCACTTGATTTGTTAAACTGACCCTAAGGACTTGCTTGTTCAGGTCTGTACACTGCAGTAAACAGAGATGCATGGTAAAATCATCTGCACAGAGGTCTGTGTACCACATCTAAACTCCTTGTGCCTAGATTAATGCATTTTGAGTTCACTGTCTGCTGCCTTGATAGCTCTTCAGTGTACTTAGCCACTTGAGTTGCAGGGTGGGGAGAAGACAGTCTACAACGCCTTTCATCCACCTCTCTTGCTTTCTGTGGCCTTATGATACTCTTTTAAAAAGAAAAAAAAAAGTAGTTCCAGTAATGCTGTAATCCTAAAATAATATTCAAGGTGACTCAAATTTGTATTAGTTTAATAATATAATCTTTTCTGAATACTTGTTTCCAAAAATGTCAGCATTAGGCGTAGGAATAAGTGGTACAGGTACCTAACAGAAAGGGTCAGATTCCAAGTGTCAGTGTAGTCTTTGTTTGTTCAGTCAAATGAGAAATGGTTGCAAGAATTTCTGCCAAGAATTTATTAAAAATGAAAATGGGAAATGTCTAGCTGAGAAAAAAAAGATTCTTATTTTCTCTTTAGCTGTCTCTTCAAGCTCTGTAAGCCAGTCATCTGTCATCATAGTTTTGAAAAGAAACTTGGGTGTATTGTTTTTTCCTTCATAAGAAATTTTACTTTTGTATGAAAAGATGCCTGCTGTTTGTATTTGCAAAGGTTAACATCATCTTAAAAATGGCCTGCCATCTACCAGACATTAAACATGCTTGTTATTAGGCAAGAATCCTGTCACACTGTGTCCTCTTTAGTTAGCTGCACTTAGTGTGCTGAGATGGAGGCATTCCTTTCTGGCTGCTTTTCTTGTTTTCTGTTGAAACCTATTTTAAATCTTGCAAGTGTTAACCTCATTAACCTAAGAGGCACAAGAACCACTGTGTTTTAGAACCTTAGCAGAAGTGCGGTAGTTGTTTATTGTTTAACAGTATTTGAAAGTCTCATTTAATATGGGGTATTTTTATGTTAAAAAAAGCTATTATAATGACTACAGCTACTTTCATAAATGCCAATCAGAGAATGTGTCATGATAAACATATTCTTTTTTATTATGTCCCGTGTTAGAACAAACTGTCAGCCTCATCAATTTGATTTTAATGTGTGAAATATTGTTATTCCAGGAAGCTCAGATTTTGTGTCTTTGTATGTCATTTTTTGGACAAGAAAGAGAATTCACATAAGCTTTATACAAATAAGTGGAGGCCTATTTGAGAGGTGTGCATAAAACCAGGCAAACCTCATTCACAGGCCCGATGTCTTTCTGTTTTTAACCAGAGATGTAGGAATTGTTCACCTTTCCTTTCCCATATTAGGCATACATTTTCATGTCTTGTATCTGTAGGAATTTGTCTTTTGGAAGGCATTCAGATCACAGATTTATAATTTAGAAAGCTGTATTTTTCTTTATTGCAATTGAGAAGCATATTTGGTGATAGTTCTAATTTTTAGAGGAGGAAGTGCTACGGTGTTTCTGTGTAAATTGCAAGAGTTTTTAAGCTATCTTTTTTTTTTTTGCTTTCTGAAACCAGTAATTTCCTGTTATAGCTGGAAATGTTAAGTATAGTTTTTTAAGTATTAAAGTGCAGCACCAGCTATTATTCTGCCTTAGCAAGTCTTCTAATACAGCATTTGATTTGTTACTATGTCCTCATAGGAAAGCATCAGCAGTAGAGTGTACATGACAGTGAGAAAGTAAACACATGCTTGCAATCAAATTAATGTATTTCATCTGTCTTCAATTAATAACAATCTGTCATGCTATCTATCTGAGAAGCGGCATAAACAGTTTATTTTGTGTTTGGAATAACTTCCTGGAGGTAGTTAATGTGACATGTAGTTTGTCTGACATGAGTATAACCAGATCAACACTCTAGATGTTTTCTTGATAACCTAAAAAAATTACTGAGAAAATTTGTACTGGAACTATATTTATATTTCATTTTGAGCTTCCTTAAATCAGAGTAGGGGCACAGTTTGCAGGACTTCCATGAAAGAGTTTTCTTTTCTTGGCAGTTATACAATTCTTGTGTGAGAAAAAGATTGAAAGTATTAACAGAAAATTAACTGCGAAAAGCTGCAGTTTGCACTCTGACATTTGGGATTGAATATTCGAGAATGTGTGGAAGTACCAAATCAAAATAGATTTTCAAAGGGCTAGCTGATACACAAAGTCTGCTAGTGCTGCTGGTGGAATTTATTGGCAAATTAATTTATTGTTATTTCAGTTTAAATCTGGTTATGTTGGATAATAATAATTAGATATTAGATGATTTTTTTATTTACACAGAAAGAACTTTTGTGTCTAAATAGAAAATGAAAGTGCAGTTGCTTGAAGTTCTAAGTAACATATTGAAATACTCATTAAAATCTTAGACATAATGAAATAGCTCCATCTTTTAGTGGGGAAGCAGTAGGTTACTGGTAAACTGTGCAATAAAAAACTAGGGAGGGGTTTTTTTTCATTGTCCTTTTTAAAAATTTCACTTTTTTCTTTGGATTGATGGTCGAATTAGGATTAAAACCTAGGTAATATTGCTTATGGCAGAAGAAGTTTGAAAGGGGGTTCCTTCTGGCCAGAGCAGTGGGACATGCTAAGATATTTTCTGTTGACATGCTATGGGACAGGGGTCTGATAAACTGGGAAGTAAATCATATTGCCTAGAATGTTGCTCTCAGTGTTCAGCTTGATTACTGTTTTATTTTTTAGAATAGTGGATATTTGGCACCTCTTGGAGAAATCCCTCTTTTAATTCTCTTTTCCATACACATTTGCTTATGCATGGAGGAAGCAGAACCTTCATGTTCTGTAATTAAGCTGACTGTACTTGTTGAGCAGCATGTACTGCATGAGGATAATGCTGTGTAACACTATTGTTGTCTGTTAGGTTTTCAGGTGCTCAAGCTAGGTTTGTTCTTAAGAAATCAGTCAGAGAATTTAACCAAAAAAAATAGGATGAAAAAGACATTGTCATATACAGACTCCTTTTTTTATGACCCTGGAGTATTTTCAGAAGAGAAAATGTGTACATAATTTTAAGCACATGTAAATCAAATTAATAAATTATTAAAGCATTTTACTTGTCATGTCTGTGTGGGCTAATCGTGATAGCTCATTATTTAAACATTAGGTAATTGTATACCTTGTGTGCACAGCTGCAAATACTTTGCAGAAAGATTTGTATTTCATTTTTCACAGCATACTATAAAAGAATATATTTTTCTGTGGTCCCATAGATTAGTAGAGATGTTTACTCATAACTTTGAAACTACTCTTAATTATATTGAAATATGAAATAGCTATAATATGTAAGATAACTAAAAAACTAGAGAGTTGTAACTTCATTCATGTGTTACTACCAGTTTTAATGGAAAATACTGTTATCAATGAAAAAAAAAGTTCATCTTAAAGAGAACTGCCCATTTGCAACAGAATCCCTTGCAGTTTTTGCAGTTCAAGGTCTGAAGGCGAAAGATGGTCAGGTTTGTGTGGAGAGGCATCCCTTTACTGAAACTCTGAACTGTTCTCTTTCATGCTTCTTTCCATCCATATGGTTTAGAAAGTAGATAGGTTAGTTATCACTGGTATAATCATTGAAAACAGCTTACAGTTTGCAAGTGTAATCTCATGATCCAGGAGAATTGCCAACAAACTATTAAACACTGTCTTGCTTCGCATGCATTATATTCAGTTGTCCATACTGTCCTCAACGAGTACTGTCACCAGTTTCTCAACTGCTTGGAAGTACCTGTACAAGTCACCTGTTTGTGTTTCTTCCAGAATTACCTGAAAGAAAGATTCATTCATTTTCCTACTTAAAAAAACCCTGTAGTTTTACATGGAGCTCTTCTCCACTGATGTTATGAAAGAAAAGACTGGCAGTCCTGTAGGAAAGGAGATAAATAAAATGAGTAGCAGCCTTTACATTCTTCACCAATGATGTTCTGTTGTCTTTTTTGAGTATGTGCAGTTATTTGCTTATATGCTTTTGAAAGATTATAAAACCAGAACATTCATCATTCTTCTGACTGATGATATATATTTTAAAATGCTTTCTGGCTTTTTGTTTGTACCAGTTGTATTACTTGGGTTAATTGTTACATGTATTTTATTATTGTCTTAATTTTAAGACAATACAGTTTTGGGATTTGATATCACACTTTATTCCTCACATCAGACTCTGGTGAGCTAAGTATATTGGTCCTAGTTGTTTTCAGAGAAGCAGGTGAGTTCAAGTGGAGTTTAAGCTGCTACACTTGATATGGTGTAGTGGAATGGAAATGATCCTCCCTGCATGGTGGTTGGTGCTGTGTGGGTTGATGCTATGCTCATTGCAGGCTTTTTTTTAATCTTATGGAATGATGCAAATATCTAAATAGTGGAAGAGAAACAATTTTCACAACTTATCTACCATTAGTGGTTTCAGAGTCTCAAGTCAGAAGCAGCAGAACTATTCAATCAAGATGGAATTTCTGTTGAATGGCTGGGTGTGGGGAGATTGTAAAGCACCCATTTGTGTTTTATCTAGTACTTTTTGAAGTTTTTCTATTCCCTTGCTAAAGCCCAATAAACTAAAATTTCAGTGCCTTACTCTTAATTTCTCAAGTAAATTCATGGGGAGTTTTGACTTTGAAGGGCAATTTGTGCTGTCTCAAGTGTTTGCTCAGAATTTTTTTATCATAAGATAGATATCTAGCCTTGCAGTATTTTAAAGTATGGTTTTCTCTTCCATTTTGATTTAGCATTGACCATGAAACTTTCACTGCAAATAATTGATGTATAATAGCAATTTGAAGAGTAGTTAGTGAAAATCCTTTTATAAAACACCTGAAGATGTAACCTAATCAAGTCTCTGTGGTTATAACTTAAAATTACTATTTTGTCCTTTTCTTCTTTGAAATGTCACTTGCTCTCCACAGGGATGGCCACGGTGGCATTTGCATCTTTTCTGGTACCAGAATTCTGGTACCAGAACTGTTGTTCTTAACTGTTTTTTGGGTTTGTTTTTTTTTTTTTTTTCCCTGTGCTGGTTTTGGCTGGGATAGAATCGGTTTTCTTCCAAGAAGTCTTCAGGACAGCTTCAGGAATGCCATAGAGGGAGTATCCTTGGGATTTCTGTGGGAGTTCAATACTTCTCTCCTAAATTCGTTTTCTCTTTTCACCTCACTAGATCTCTGTTTAATCTCACCTATTAATCAAAATCGTACTCTCTGGAATTCATGAGAAGCAAGCATTTTAGTAAGACTTACCTACTTTTGCTACAGCAGACGTTGGTGTATGCTGGGTCAATCTTTGAGGGGAGATTTTCACTTGGATTTGTTTACCTTGCCGGGAGTTGTGTCTGAATTCCCAAAGTTTCTAATCTACTTTTGTTGTGCTGGTATCTTGATGGGATACCTGTATATACAGATGTGTATCAACCTGTTAGTTATGAAACAGCAGTTTATCCTGCTAGGCATAATTGAAATGATTCTTCATAGTAGACAAGCTTAAAGATGAATGTTTAGTCTTATTTTAGAGAATCAACGAGATAGGCTCTTCAGAGGATGAGCAGTGCAAAGGAGATAATTTTTGGAGAGTATCTGGCAGCCACGTATTTTTTGTAGTTGTCACTCAAGGCTTTTAGTGTTTATTTCATGCATAAACATGAGCAAAACTGCAACAGCCTATATTGTGGATGCCTTTTCTTAGAAAGGGACTTTGAAGGTACTTTGGAGGCTGATGAGCCCCCTTTTTATGTCCTCATCAGGCTAGTCAGAGGAATGATACTATGACCTATATCTCCCTCTCTTTCCCCCATTGCTCATGATGTCCCTCTGCTTCTCCTGATACAACTTTTCGGGTACTTTATTTAAGTATTCCATTTAATGCAAATATGTTAAGTGGCTCCATTCTAGCCAAAGAATTATCAATGTTCTCCTTTGACATTTTAACTCTTGCTTCGTAGTTTATTCTTTTAACTGCCCTTTCTCCCTGTTGATCACATTTTTAAGAAGTTTAGAATGTTTGAAATGATAGATCAAAGAAATACCCTTACTGCATTATCCAAAGTTTGCACATCTTGCTTGAGCTATGATCAGAAAACATACTTTAATTTAGATAGGACAGTTTGTATTCAAGCCCTTGACCAAAAGTACTGGTTTGTAACATTTGTGTGCTGTGGAGGGTCACTGTTTGCAAGTAGTTAAATGTCTTTTTTCTTTTCAAACTTGTGTGTTGTGTCTTTTTGTCTCCTTTATACATGCCGTTGTGAATCTCTAGCCATCAGTTTATATTCTACTTGGTAAAAATGAAGCTATTAATTTTGCCCTGCTGTTACCTTCTTTCCCATTCCTTAAAGATGAGGAGGATGACTGTACCATCTGGCACGTAAACTTCACTTTGGGTCTTTCTCTAAATGTTTGTGTTTGATGTGTGGCCAAATCTTGCAGATTCCTTCTTTGAGACCTTTGTTAGATATGGCCTATCATAGCCATTACCACAGTTAAAATGTTCTCATTTTGTATCTTAATTTCAATAATTCCTTTTTCTTGGCCATTGCTATGTTATCTAGTCATTTGGAATATTCTGCAAGATCATTTTCCTGGTTTATAAAATCAAACTGTATTTATGTATCTTACTTGCTTTCTTTCTATCCAAAACTTATTTGTCTTTGCAGTTAAACTTTTCATGGTTTATGTGCATTCTCATATCATCCTTCATCCCAAGATGCCTATTCCTGCTGTTAATTGGCTCATCATATGAGTCCACATTGGCCAGCTGTTGGTTTTCTTTCTATAAAGTCCCTGCATTCCTAATAAACATCGTTTTTAGAAAATCATTTTTCTCCTCCAAAGCTCTCCTAAAAGTCTTTTTGCTGTTATGCCGAAATAAAAGCTGGACAACACTTATTTCCCGGTGTGCTAAGAATTCTGCCTGTTGAGCTGACCAATGTCAGATGTTAAAGAAAAGGGACTGGAGGGTAACTATTGACTGTCTTTAGCTGATCTTCAGAAACTCTGTGATTATGCCCTTGGCCTGTGGGCTGTGCAAAGGAATTGGACTTAGGACCATTGCCCTTCATTGACCGCAAGGTGCAGTTTTGGGTAGTTAAATATTTATTAACACTTGAAACTCTTTGCTTGTACTAGAACTGTGCCCTTTTTCACCAAGAGCGAATGTAATATGAATTACCTGGCATTTTCTGTGGGCTCTGAATGCACACATGAACAGTCACCTGGTGGTTCCCTGGCATGACAGTGACTGTACCGTACAGGGCAGACAGCCCAAAATTCAGGAGGCAGAAGGTGAAATAATTGTGACTGAGGAGAAGGACTGAGAAGTACACAAAGTTCAGAAACATAATTACACCTTGATTTTTCACTTTCAGTCTCTTTTGTTTCTATGATCTTGTATACTTTAATTTCTCTGCTGTAGTAAAGTATATACTCCACTGACCATATATTATTATTGATTTTTCTTCATAGGAAATAAGAGGCATTTGAGGATATGATTTTCAATATGTCAGTGACATTTTCTTCCTGGGAATTTATCAGCTTTTTAGGATATTGTTTTCTTTGTCCACTCTCTATTGTGTCCTTCCTGGGAAAGAGAGTTTGAGAGAGATTGTAACTAGTGAGCTTGTCTTTGTAGATTTATGTAAGCATGTCATGGTATTTTAGAGGAATATAGTGTAATTGCTGTCTATCTATCCATTTTTTTTTTTAATTGTAATTGTGTGTAGCTTTTTGGAATTCAGGTATGGTCAGAGAAATATGAGTGAAATCTGGAGGTGGGGTTAAAGTTCCTTTAAAAGTTCATGAAATAAAAATAAAGAAAATATGTATTTATTTTTCCCAAAAGAGTAATCTCACAGTTGTGTTTTCCAAGCTGCACTTAAAGCTAATATGCGAAACATAAAAATGATAGTTAATAATGAAATGTTTTAGGCAGTATGCTGTATTGTGTTCTTAAAGGCATTCCAAAAGAGTCTGTCTTTTATCTTGGTAGTTATTTTTCAGAAAAAAAAATCAAGTGCATGAATTTTAAACAACGTTGTTACTGACTTCAGGCTTTATTTTAGCAAATGTATTTGTTCTTTCCTTTTTTTGTGAAACTTTAGTATGTAGTGGGCATTTAGTATTATGGAAAAGCTATACCAGAAACATTAGTGTTAATAGCTTAGTATTTTAGTCCTTCACAAATTAATGCCTGTGGTAACTGGATGATTTTAGGCCTGTTCTTACAAACAAGGCCTTACTGATGTGCAAGGAACAGTAATATGTGTCAAAAACTCCACATTAACCAAGGTAAGCAGTATAAATGGGGTGTAGGAATCCCCTGTTAGACTAAAAATCTCCAAGAGAAAATCTCCAGAGTCTACAAATTAAAGACCTCCAATATAATTTAAAAATAAAGCCTTTTATGTAGTAGGAGAGCGTTTTTTTTCAACTGATAATCAAATGACACTATTATACAGGCTTACTAGATTTGCAAATTTACAAGTTTTTACAAGTCAGTTGGGTCCCTTCCTCAGGAAATCAGTTGAAGTTTTTTTTTCCTGTATTGACTCAAAGAGCCTGGTTGTCCTTAAATCCTTCTGAATATATTTGCCTTATAATTTGGCTGCATTGAGTCAACACCCTTATAGGAGCTGTAATGCAATAAAAAAAAGAGAAACTGTTCAATACAGTTTCCAATTACCTTAGGATCAGATTGGAGAAACTGGAATGTACACAATAAAACCTGCACAAGACTTGAGTTCTCTGAGATTTTGGAAGTAGCCAGTGCTTTTCAACATAAAATACCATTTGAAAGCTTTACTCTGCTTCCAGTGGTTGTAAAGTGATAAAAATAAAAATATGTGTGTGCGTCTTGAAATGTACATTTTACTTTTTCAAATTTTCTGAACCACGCCTTTGTGGAATTGAAAGCCTCATATGTAAGTAACTAAGCATCACTGCTTTTATGCAGTCAATTTTTTTAATTATAGTGAATATTTTTGCATTGCCATGTTCTGCAATAAAATTCTTTATAACTTATTTACATTTTTACTTAGGAAAAATATGTTGATTCAGATGTGCTTGGTGAATTTTTTTTGTAAAAGTCTTCAGGTTACATTGGAATCCACAATATGCATCGTGCTTGCAAACAGAATATGGAATATTAGTTCTGCCTTGTTTTTGTATGTAGCTAGCAGTAAAGTTATTACAAAGTATTTGAGCGTACCCAGAAATAAATTAATACTTTGAGATACAAATTTGTTGCATTTGACCATTAAATTTTAATTGTGTTTTCATTTTTGTTATGAAAATAAAATTAGTCTGATGCAATTAATTGTTTTTATTTTAGAAAATGATTATACAGAGAAAGAAACTTGCATTTGCATACACCTGTAAAGGAATGTATTGCATGTGGTGTGTTTCCAATGAATAATTTCTAAGATGGGTAACTAAATGGGCTCCAGCGTAATAATTTTTCATTTCAACTTATTTTTAGTTGACTTGGAGCATATGCGCACAGTGAAAGCTGACAAGCACCAACGACTTTGTCAGGAAAAGAATTTCAGTAGCCATTTTGTGTCAGCCAAGACAGGAGATTCTGTAAGTAAGAAAAAGAAACTTGTAAATGTCTGGGGTTTTTTTCAAGATGCAGCAGTTTTATTATACTTCACATAACAAACCACTGAGAACTCGGTGTGCTGCAGGTCCTTTTTTGCCTCCCTTGGTTGCATGAAAAGTAGATCTTTGTATGAGTGCGTATTATTGTTATTAAATTACAGTGACTTCTCATCTGATTTTCAGTTTGAGGTACAGATTTTAATGGAAATGGTCTGGCAAATACATCAGCGTGAGAACTGAGACCAGCTAAATCTCTGTTTGCTGTCAGCCTCTAGTTAAATATATTCCTTCATTCCAGGTGGAGTTCCATCTATAGACCATCAGTATAGAAATTTCCAACAATTGGTAAATAATGTGACAAGACCCTGTTGCAATAAGAGCTTTTAATATGAGTCCTGAGCCATGAGAGACTTTCCCTCTGCAGGTCCATTGAAATTTGAACATTCTGGCATTTGTACCAGATGCTTTGCAGAGTGCGTTTTTGAACAATCTTTTGACTCTCAGCTAACTGGGTTGTTTGTTTTAGTTGGAAGCATATGAAAGAAAAGGTTCTTTTTCAGCTGACACTATCAGTCAAATTAAATCATATTGTATTGTTTTGCTTGATTTCTGTCACATGCCTAATGAGTTTGTCATTCCCATAAAACAGTCTTGTATCTGTCTCCTTAATAAAACTGTTGACAAGAAAGTTTACTTTATTTTTATGTTATTGAATAGTGAGACAATGTTTAAGTACATGGAAGTATAGTTCTCAAATAGAATCACTTGTTAAGGCCTTTGATGAAACTTGTGCAGTGAACTGCCTAATTTTGTAAGATAATAGTTTTTCTATGAAGTCTACCAATACTGCTGTTACAAATGCAGTGAGTCCTGATTCTCTTCATAGTTTGTGTTAAATCCTTGTCATATTTTTTTGTTTAAAGTGTGAAAATACTGACTTTTTATGATAGAAACAGAAGAGAAAAATTCACAATACTTCACTGAATAAAATGTGCATCTGATAAAATATATTCTTTTCTCAAGGAGATAATCAAAATCAGTTCATTTTATTAGGCTGATACATTTATCTTTGGTAATTATGAAGGAATCTTTATTGCAACTTTTTAATTAATTAATGAATTACAACAGCATTCCGCTATATATACTGATCGCACTTTTCATAGATTACTGTTTAAAAACAAAAGTAAATCTGAACATACCTAGAAAACATGAACAGGAAATCTCTGCCTAAATATCTACTAACAAAAGCAGTAATTTCGGTAGTTCATTTTTGGTTTCGACATAAATTTGAATTAGCCCTTTCAGTATTGCTGCACACTGATCTTTCACAATCTTCATGTACTTTGGTAGTTGTGCAGGAAAGATGGAATGTTTATCCTAGACAGTGATTTAATAAGAGGCCATCCATTGCTACTGTGCATATAGACTAGAGGAGTCTTACTGAGTTAAATGGTTTGTTTTGTTTACATCAGGTCTTTTCAACAGATTTGTTTGCAAAAGATGATTTTATGTACATAGAAAATTCTGAAAGTCTCCCCAGGGGAGAAAAAATTTCATGGAAGATTTATTATAGCTAACTGTGTTACTGTCCATCAAATCACATAACTGAAGCTTTGCACTTGTGCCTGATGTTTTTGCTCAGTGTCCTCAGGGCAGGTGATGTAGCTCAGAGCACCTGAGAGCATGGTGTGGGATAAACTAGGTCTCTGGGCCTCAGAATCTCTGTTCAGAATGTCCTTTCTTGTTTAGATGTTGGTAGAACAGACCAGTACTAGACCAAGGAATCAAGAGAAAGAGCAATTGTTTTGGAAGCTACCACACTTCATTGGTTGTGTGACTAATTTATTTCTGGTTTCCATCTCAGGTGTAAGAAGAGTTTGTGTAAATAGTATTTTTCTGAATTTTCACTGAAAATGACTGAGAGCATGTACATAGATCTTGGTTTTTGGGGGTGGCAGCTGCATGATGAAAACCAATTCTTGTTAGTAATTTAGACTGTGAGCTCAAACAGCCCTGCAGATAACTTATAATGTGTAGCTTGGCAATACAGTGTTCAGCAGCAGTGCACACTTAACCTGCTCCTCTTAAACATCTGTCATGTCCTTTAATCTCATTTAGAATGCAGTTTTACCTAAACAGTAAGATAGGTGGACTGTCTTGAGATGAATTAAAGGAATAATTTAAGACAGCATTGCCACCCAGTATTATGTGTTAAACCATGCCCAAAGTCTAACTTTGCCAGGCTGCTGCTGTTGGCTGTACGACATCTTCCTTGTTCCTAGATACTTCTTTTCAATATATAATGTTTTGTAAGACTCTTCAGAACTATGTAATATTACTATTTTTTGAATATGTATAGTAGAGATTTTGGTAAGGTCAGTGCACAGTTCTGTTGTTTTCAGTTTCGGAAACCTACATCTCTTATTTCACAATACACTGGTAATATATTTTTGTGCTAAACATTAGTGAATACCCTTATTCATATTTTATAGCACTGAGAGTAGTATTTGAGAGGTGGGTTGTGTAAAAGCTTGTTTAAACTTAGGTCTCTGGAGGCAGAGTAGAAGTGTTGCTTAACAATCCAGCATACTGTTCATTCCTTGTACCATTGTTGAGTTATTTTCTCAAATTTTTAAACAAAATTGAAAGTACCAGATGAGGTTCCAGATCTGTTTTGCACAGGTCATAATTTTGTATATCATTGTTTACAGTTCAAGAATGGTTTGATATATTTGAAAGAACCTCAAGGATGTCTGGTTTTAATCATTTAAATGCAATTTATTTTTTTTCCATAGGTCTTCCTGTGTTTTCAGAGAATTGCTGCTGACATACTCGGCATCAAATTAAACAAAGCAGAATTGGAACAATCACAGGTGATTTTCCACAAATAGATGGGTTTTTTTTTAGTATTTTATTTAGTATTAAAAGTGATCTTGTTGCAGATTAATAATTATTCTTTAAAACAATCTTATTCTGTTGTTCTGAAGATAATTATTTAATTTCACAACAACTTAAAAAAAATACAATAACTCCTTATTTATCCATCATGATCAGGTCTCTGAAACAAGAAGAACATGTTCAAAAGTGAATAAAAAACTAGTTCTAAGGATGTTTGTTTACAAATAGCACTTAAAATTAGTTTAGAAATAAAATATGTATGCATATACAGGTAGCATGGAAGATTTTCATGACATTTTATGTATGTGTTTAAACCAAAAAGTCTTTCTACTACCCAGTTTCAGAAACCTCAAAAAGAAAGACTATACTACTGAGGCAACCCTGTGTAATGACATTTGAGATTACAATTATTTCAATTTACTTAGTGAAACCAAATGTTGCTATTCTAGTGTTGTAATATCCTGGAACAACTTTTTGCTACGAGTGTTAAAAAAGTACCACAAAATAAGTCAACAAGTTTATTTAAAATAAATGGCAAAACATTTCTTATGTACAGCTTGGTCTCCTGCTTTTTGAAATATACAATAAATATGTAATTTCTGAAAGTGCTTTGCCACAGCAGTGTTTGCAATCTGTGTTGAAGTGGTTAACTAGAAAACTGTATTGTAAACAGTAAAATTGTAAAATATACTTACAGATCATACTTAACAAGCAGAGTAGTTTCAAAAAGCTGTAATTTTTAGGCAGAGAAATACTAAGTGTGTCTTTTCAATGTTCTTTTGCTGCTAAGGTATCATCCATCTATTGTTCTGAGTTCTGTGATTATTTGTGTATAAATAATTGAGCACATAGAGTACTCAGTTTTTTATCTGGTTGTTTAGCTAGCACTGGAAGATCAGTCCTAGACCTCTCTGTGCTGAGAGTGGTGTTCTGTAACTCACGTCTGAGACTGTAGAAAGGTGTGCAAATACCTTAAATTTAAAGGATAAAAGGGTTATATGGAAAATTGTATCTTTCTAATGAAAGTGTCTGTTTTTAGGTTGTTTTTAAAGTAAGAACCTTTGCAATAGCCCCAACTCAAGTGTACGTAACTTTCTATGCCAAATTGATATCAGATTTAAGTAGGCTTCCTTTTACCTTAGTATTGTAATTACTTTTTAATTTTGTTGAGTAGATCATGGAATATGCAATACATGGGTCAGACAAAGTTGATATTACACAAGCTGCATTAGCAATAGCCTTTAAATAGTTAATTTGCATAAATTAAGTACTGTGGCATACCTTACTGTTGATGTGAATCCAGCCTCTAATTATTTAAAAAAAAAGGTAAAAATACCTCTGAAAAAGCACCACTACCAAAAAAAAAATAAACAAAAGAAGAAACAAAGCCATTAAATGGATTTGGACAGAAAAGAAACTTTGCTGTTGCCTTTTAGGTATGACAGAAGTCACTATGTAGTACAGCACTGTGAATATAGCTAAAGAGTGACAGCTGGGAAAAAAAATGCTTAATTAGCAAAGTTGTGTTAAAGGAAGATAATTTAAATCTACTCCAAACAAACAATAGCTCTTTGTTATCAGTAAAACATTTGCTTCTTTTGAGAGTGTTATTTTAAAGGGGCTGTAAGACTTTCCCCAGTATAAGTCAGAAACCAATGAGAATTGTATTGGAATGTCTGTCTGTTAGCTGTATCTGGAGGCTCATTGTTGTATGAAACCAAATACCCACATCACTTCATAAGATAGAAAAGGGAAGGTCTCTGCATAGTCTGGAGAAGGAAATCTTGAATCTTCGTATCCTCAGGAAGATGAATTCTCTTGAGAGAAATTCATTAGTTTGCAGTAGAAAAGCCAAATTGATGTGTAGATGCTGTTTCCCAAAAGTGTGGAGATGGTCTCTTGGCTGGAAGGAGGTGGTGTTAGATGACGAGGCCATTGTTAGGTTTCTGTTTTACCACAAACTCTTATGACAGGCGCAGGCCCCTTCGTGTTGTGGTGGCGGTGGGAGTTTTTCCTCTTCCATCTGTAAAATGGGCATGTGTCTTTAGAATCAGAAAATGGAAGGTGATCATGTGCTTTGGCCACATCAGGGTGAAGTTGAGCAGCTTAGCTTAAACTGCTGCTGAAAGTTGTTTTAAAGTGAAGCTGCCAGACTTTGTGCTGAAGTGGATGAGGTGCAAGTACATGTTGCATTCCACCAGCTCTCCTTTGGCAGCAATGATCTCCAGCTGAGGAATAGGACAGACATTTGGGGGTGGTAAGTTTTTAAACTATCTCAGCTAGAGCTACTAAACCTTGTCTGTTAACATGCTGAGATGACTGTTAATCAAACCTTTATTTGGACAAAACTGTGGTGAAACAAAGAACTAGATTGCTCTTCATGCGTGACTGGAAAGTAGAGCATGTTTTTTGAAATGGAACAGTTCCAAAATAAGAAAATTGCAGAATCTGACTTATTTTCAGTCCTCAAAATACTCTCCCTTTTAAGTTGCAAGGGTCTGATGAAATTTGAGGAAATAGCTCCTTTACTAATCAAATGTTTTTCTTTCTGTATTTTTTACTTTCAACCGTAGTGTAAAAACTGCATGGGGTACAGCTTTGTTCCTTGGCATTGGCAAGAAGTAGCATTTTTGTAAGTGATGTGTAGTTTTCTCTCTAAGTAAATGCCAGTTCAGCAGACCAGTGTGTGTGCGCCAGCTTTGCACAATAAAATGTTTGGCAGATAAGTCAGATCTGGAATACAGAGCACCTGGACCAAGAAAGGTTATTTCTCATTATTGACAATTTTGAACCATGGCAATGATACGCTTGACATAGAACCTAATGCAAAGAGGCCCAGTTTTTAATTACCATGAAATTAATAAAAGAAATGTTGCAATGATATTTTCTACTCTTATTTGGATGAAATTCCTTTAGAGAATCCAAGTCATTTATGATCGTCAGTTTTTGCTACAGTGCACCTAAGCATAGGTCACTAACCTGCCTGTGTTTACAGGATGGGATTTAGACCAATGTTTGAGGAACAATTAATTGCCTACTGATTGTGAGACTTTTTTTTCTTTTTTTTTTTGCCCCTCAGCTCTAGTCAAAAGATTGGTATGAAGAAACTAGGTCCTGTGAGGTCAGATAACGCTGTTTAATGCTAAAACTCCTACTACTGCCCTGCATGGGATTTGGCAACCTTTCTCTTGATAACATCAGGCCAGGAGTCCAGTAAATCATGAGTGTTATCCACTAGATAAGATAATATGCATGTGATCAATTAAACTCGAGAAGAGTACTTCAGCAGCTAATAAATCCAGGTCCTTTACCAGCCTACTCAATTATTGTTGTTTGTTTGACATATAGGTTTTATTTACAGAGGTAATCTTTAACATACACTGTTTATATATTCCTAATTCAGTTTATATATTGTTTCCTTTAAAATAATAGAATTTATTCATTTAGTCATTAATTTTTAACCTGGAAAATACATTGCAGAAAAGTTGAAGTATTTAAGAAAAAAAAATTACACTGGTTTAGGATATGTTTCATACCAGACTTACCTCCTCTGCTGCTTCTTTGCTGAAATTGCTCCATGAATTTTACATCACTTTGCATGAGCCCTCTATTAACCCTGTGTTAATAATGAGAACCCTGTGTCCCTTACCTGTATTAATAATGAGAAAACTTTTAACAGTTTTGTTTGTTTGTCTTTAGGGGGGAAAATGGGAACCTTTTCTTTTTAAATGAAGCAAAGAAAAATCAAAACTTGCAGCATTTTGAGATGTCTTTAATTTGATCACTGCTTTTGGATTATACATTTAGGTGTAATGTGATGGTTATGTAATGGAAAAGATGCATGTGTACGGTTAATGCATTTGTTACAAGCTGATAATGTAGTATTTAATATTTAAGTATCTTTAACCTAAAGGAGGAATAGGCCATTGTCATATTTTCTTCCACTGAATTCCCTGCATTTTTATTCTCTCCCTTCTCTAGCTTTAATATACTTTTGCTGATTGCATGTATGAGCCTTTCACTTTGGTGCTTTGGAAGGGCATGTCCTGGAATAAGCTCAGGAAGCAGCCCTGGTGCTGACAGTGCTGCTTTCAGCCGGACATGTTGTTCTTATATCAGCTTAAGGCCTGAAAATGCACTTTAATTTTGCTTCTGCATAATCTTCTTATGTTATCCATCCATTCTTTTCAACTACTGATTAATCTCTCCATTGTTTCTTTCTCTTTTCTTTTTACATTCTTCTCCTTGCCCTCTATCCATCATCTTGATACATGGTTAACAGCATATTGTCAGGGCAGAACTAGTGAAATATCCTGAAGAAGATAACCAACATCACACTTCCAACTGCCAGAGCAAAGTCTGCTCAATGCAGTAGTTCAGGTATTGATGGAAAACTTGGTTTGTTTCTTTTTTATAAGCTGCATTGCTTTTACACGAAGAAACAACTGTTAAAAAAATTTATATTGGATGATTGTGTTTTGTATGTGTAAGCACTGGTAATACTGAGCAAACTATTTTGGAAATCTGTGTACAATTAATTACATAGTGTTTCTAATAATCAGTTTGTAGAAACTTTGAAATGCTTCATGTTACTGTGTTCAGTGCTGTACATTCAAAATGTTACAGAGCTGTCTCAGATGGATGCAAAATTGTACATTTCTGTCTCCTCCTGTGGGACAGACCATCAGTCTTATCAAATGCTTTGTAAGAGAATGGGTAATACCTGTTAGATCTGTATTGGAGAGTAAATATTTATGGTATGCAGAGCTTCTTTTTATGTTAATTTTATCTTTAGCCAGTATGCCTATCAAAACCTTTTTTGAAATATGGCTGTATTTAAAATTTGCTTTGAATTCTGGCCATATTTTCCAATGAAATGCTTGGAGTAAAGACAAAAAGACAAACTTCGGTACAATTTCCAGTTACAATTTAGGCAGCTGTTCTTAAAGAATGAATGGCACAATTTTTGCAAACAAATTCTGTTTTATTACTCTCATACAGAACAATTTTCTGTATTCACTGCTTTAGCAAGAAAGTTGTATTCCTTTTGTAGTGTTGTGAAAACCTACCAAGGCACTTGCTTCTGCTTAGTATGAATAAACGGAGAATTAGAATGAGAATTAGCATCTGATAAGACTTCCTGTAAGATAGTGAAAAAAACCCTGGTTTGTTATTTTTCCCTTTGTGTTTCAGTAAAAATCTATTAAATGCTTTGCCATCATGAAGGTTGTATTTTCTAATTGTTACTGTGTTTTCTTTTATGACAGAAGGTGGTGAAGGCAGATATTGTCAACTACAGTCAGGAGCCTGTGACAAGAACGGTTAATCCTCCTAGAAGCTCAATGTGTGCAGTTCAATGACCACACTGCTCTTCTCTGGTTTGATACCTTTGCAGTCCTCCTGCCTTGACACAGGCCCTGGGATTACCAGGAGCTTTGTTTTAACAGGGACCAGCACAACAATGCAATTAGAGGTTTCAGAAATGTGTTGCACCATTGTCCATTAAGAAGCAGCAGGCAGATTTTTGACTGGCTGAAATTCAAACATGAGACCATACATTTGAAAAACTAAGGTCTATATTCTTTTAAATTATATTTAAATAAAACTGTATAACTGTGTTTATGTTTCCTCCTGTCTATTTGACTGATACCAGAATAAAAATGGATGAGGAAGCCCTGCATTCAAAATGCTTTTAAAGACATCACCGTGGAAGGGTATTTTGCCAAAGCATTTTTAAAGGTTTTTTTTTCCCCAGGGATTCGAACTAACGCTCAGCAAAATGTTACTTGGAAAAGCAGTTGCTGGAATAATTTCAAACACATAATATATTTTATCTAGTGATAATTTTGAAAGTGTTCCATTAATATATATACTTAGCACAAAATGTATAAATTGTATCCAGTGAGAAACAGTGTTTGAAATAAAGCTGTTACTATAAAAATACTTTTCTGAAGTCTTAAGTTGTCTCCATGGATGCTCCAAAAAATGCTAGTGTTTTTGTGTATTTTTATTGCCACATCAGCATTATTTCTTGCAGTAATAGATAGGCTCACATGTCTTTATGAATATGGATGAATCTCAGTCAACAGCTTGGTCTGTAAATGATGAGTGATATATTCAACATGCATTAGAAACTGTTGATAGATCAATTAGCATCAGTCACTTTAAATAACTAACAGAATGACTTTTGGCCTGGTACTCTTTTCTTTCTAGTTTAGAGTAAATGACAAATAAAAAGCTGTCTGCTCTGTAATCTTCACACTTCTCCCCTGTTCCTGTTATAGCAGTGCACACAGTTCTCTCCTGGCACATCTGAACAGAAAGATTAGGAGAGAAAAAAAATTAAGCCATCTCAATTCTAAACTAGAAATCTTTTCCTGTTTAAGCTCTAGAATGTGCTTTCTTATAACTATGAGAAAACATTTGGAGATTCAGAAAGTAATGAGGCTGGGAAGGAAGCTTGTATTCTCACAAGTGAGAATTATGAGGATCGTCAATTGAATATTACTATTAAGCTGTTCAAGCAAGTGCTTACTAGTTGGAACAATTAAACAATTAGTAGTTTAATAAAGTAGCTAAACACTTTAAACTATGTTAGAAAAATATCACAGATGGCAAGAAGTCCTATTTGTTGGCTTAACATGTAATTGTGTAACTGTGATATGACTTAGTGTGTAATGTTTTGCATTCAGATGTGGAAAATTCTAAGAAAGAAGCTGAGATATTGACAAATTATTCTGCACTAAGGTAGCTGTGATTTGCAGTAAATTATTTATTCTAGGTTACATACAAGAATACATACATCTGTATTCTTGCTCCTTCCCATGGGCTTTGTGTCCTACTGCATCCCTTTACTGTATAGTGAAGTGCGGCTGTAAGGTGAATGCTTTTCCACTACCACCAGATGAGAACTTCTCTTCAAAGGGTTTTTCTAAAGTAGTTATTCAGTTCACAAGTTTATGGCCTCCAAGGTAGGTGGAAAGTTTCTCCAGTCCATTTGTGTCAGCTTTGTAGTCCTGCTTCCCAAGTTATATGTAGTATGGTCTTAAAGACCCAACAGTCCCTTTCTTTTAAAATCTTCTGTAATTTTATTAAAAAAAAAAAAAAAGCTTTTTCATAATTTGATATGCAGAGCCCATTATTACTTTAAATAATAAAAAAATTTTGTTTTTACATTTTGGGTATCCTGCAGTATGAGAGATGTTATACGTGTCCTGGTCCAAGCTGTTTTACAGATGGATTTTACATCTCGGTCACATCACAGTTTTTTATTCTTGTTGCCTGTTTTTCTAGCTGTCTTTGACTTATACATCCTTTTGTGTTTTATTCCTATTGATCTTTTCAGCAACTGCTATGTTAAAGGCCTACCTCCTCTGAAGATATTTTTGTTTACATTTCCAAACTGCCCTCATTCTTCCTCCCTAACATACATGTGTATTATTTATGCTAACCAGGAATCTCCTCTCTTCCATGCCCCCAGCCCCTCCTTTTGCTGCCCCACTTAACCTCCTCAGATTTTTTGTATTGTATACTGACTTCCACTCTCTCTGCTTTCCCCTACCCTTCCTGCCCCATTGAGATCCATTACCTGTCCACCTTTTAATCCTTACAAATGAGCTTTTTTCTTTTTGCTCAGCCTTGGGGACCCCGCCTTGAGCCTTTGGATTCCAGCTGCATTCTAAATCCTTGGCCGTGGTAGCTGCCTTTGAAGTGCTGCAGCAGCTGCGGTTGAAGACTCAGCAGTGCCTTTGCTGGTGCTGTGGCACGAGTTCCTCCAGGCTGAGCAGAAAGGTCAGAGATGATTCTGGAGGATTAAGCAGTGTGGAGAGGGAGTAGACAGTGTCCTCCAGGGAAGGCAAGGGCTCTGGTGACTGGAGGGATAGACACAAATCTAGTTAGAGAAGTGTGTAGGCAAAGGCAGGCGAGCCACTGGTCTGGGTCCGATTGCCTTCTGTAAGTAATGTCCCAGCACTACTGATTCACGTGGTTCACAGATAGTAGAGTTGAATTGTGTCATATCTATGCACTTAAAAGTTTTTTCCAAGGTGAGAACTGGTTGAAGGCAATTCAGCAAACAGTAATGAAGTAAAAAAATGCAATACTCTCCAAAATTCAGGCGACATATGCTTAATGTCCACTGACATGGGGAGTGGGCTGGGACAAGCGAAGCATGTTTTTTTCCTGAAGCTGAGGCCAGATGAAGGGAAGAAACATGTTCAGGCCCTGATCTTACACAGATGCACACTGGTGAAGTGATCTGCCTGCTCAGAGCTGTTGTAACTAATCATTTTGGTAACAGCTCCGCAGTTAGAGGTTGTTGCTAAGTTCAGCTCCTTGCTAAGGTCAGTCTCTGTGATGTGGTGGATGCCGGTAGGTGCATTGTGTCTGGCTGCATGGCAGAACATCAGTGCTTTTAACACATGGATCAGAAGCATTACTAGACTTGTGCAACTTGTCTTTTGTGGTTCTAAAGTTTGGTGGAGTCAAATCTGCTTCACAATAGCATGAAGGTATTTTCCCTTACAACCAGATGCTCTGAGTGCCAGAACCTGTGATGAGTTCATAATCTCTCTGAATACGTTGTTCTTTTGACAGTTCATAAAAGTCATAAAAACACATGAAGCTGCTTTCTCACCAGAGTAACTTTTAAAAAAAAAATGTTTTAGGCACATATGAGGTTGCTAGGAAATTATGTGAAATGTGCTCTTCTGAGGAATTTGAAAATTGTCAGTGCTATCTATCTGCATCATTAGGCATCTGAAAAACCCCTTTACTTCAAATCACTGCTTGAGTTTCCCTAGAAGAAAAGGGCATTTTCATCAGGCAGCTTCTTTTAAATGCAGAGCTAGTTTGCTTGTCAACAGGTGCACCTGATAATGCGCCTAACAGCCAAAATTTTATCACAATTTTGTAAAGAAAAGTGTAGTAATATTTGAAGTTTGTTATTCTGCTTTTTGTGAGAATGGCAATTTAGATAAATTGCAATTCTATTTTTCCTTTTTACATTTATTTTATGTCAGTAATATGGTTGCTTTTTCACAAAAGTTTGTAATCTTTGTTTTGTGATGTTCTTGACATTTTTAGAATGTCGTTGTACAGAGTACTGTGTAGAAGGTAAATGTTGGTATGTCTCTCTTGGACTGTAGTGTCCTGTTAATGTTTTGACAGAAGATTAAAGTGCTGTTCTGTAACATAACTAACAAGTTTATAATAATGGGAAATTTTCTGCAGGGGTATTTTTCCTATTTAGAATACTTGCATTCATTTCTGATGTAGCTTAACAGTTTGTATGAGGCGCCTGATAGATGTATTTAAAGCAGCATTGACTTTTATAGAAGTTATATTTACAAAGCTGACATGATTAACTACTTTTCTTTCTGGAATTTGCACATTATTTCCCAAGAAAAGATGTTATTCTACAATTCTGTGTTCTTTACTCTCTCAGTGCAAATACTACTGCTTAACATATAATCTGATTTCTTTAGGCTTTCTTTATTTAAAACCAACTCATAACCACTTAAAATGTCAAAATAGCTGAATGTTGCTGAAAAGAAAAAGCCAAAAGTTATCCATGTTTGCATAGGGGTAATGGCATACATATGAGATTAAAACTCCAGTCCAGATAATTATCCGTAGGAAGCGAATTTATACTCTGATTTCAGATGCTATGAATAGAATGTGATTAGAATTTAATGTGCTGCAGTTTTATTTGCAAAATACACAGGTCCTGTATAAAACCCCTTTTTATTAAGTACTCTCTAGAAGCCTTGGGGATCCCTGTTTAACTTGCAAATGCCGAAGTTTGATCTTCCCCAAATAGAAGATAGTGAAGCTCCTGAGTTCCATGAACTGATTTCTATTTTCAGCTTCCCATAGAGAGCTGACTGTTCAGCCAATTTAAACTCTTTTTTTTTTTTCTACTCCACTTCATCTTCATTCATTTTGGCACCATTTTGTACTGGAAAACTTCCAGTTAGCTAATTGGCCATTTGCCTTGTTTTATGTGGGGGTGATGTCAAGTGCTGAAATAACTGATTGACTGAAAGCAATCTTGTTTCAAAGGCTGGTCAGAACCAAACCTCAGAAGGTACCAATTTCAGGTTTGTTTTGTATTTAACTACCACACAGCAGTCCTTATCCTGGTGGACAAACCTCGGAGAAGAATATAGATTTGAGGTCAAGAGCTTGTGTTTGCTCAGATACCACATTTAGAGCACTGAATTCTGGAGGAAATAGGAATCCAGATCTTTTTTTAATATCACTTTCAAGACTTCCTCTACTTCTACTCTGTAATGTCATTCTAGCAATCTATGTTTTAAAAAAATATTAATTCAAGTCCTCATTTAAAAAACAAAATGTGGTAAGTATACTTTGGTTCAGGAAAGTTTTTCTTTTAGGGATGAGTGGAAAAAACTGTATGTTGTATGAAATATCACTGGCATAGTTGAAGGTATTTAGACACATTAATAATAATATTTGCTTGTTATGAGCTGCTAAATATCCTATATTCTACTTTCTACCTTTTTTGTTTAAAATATTCTTTAGAATGATAATGATTATAAATAGAAAATAAAATACGAAAGAGGTTTTAATTAATTTGTGCCTCAGAAAATGTCCTGCAAACTGCTTCAGGCAAACATTTTTTCTTTACTAGCTAAACTCCATTTCTGTCCTTTCCTGGGCTGATCCATACCAGGTAGCTTGGAGGATCATGACCTACTAATCCTTTTTGATTTCTGGTGAGCTTTTAAAAACAAAGTAGACCAAGAAACATCAAAGGAGGATTTAAAAGACACACACCGTGCCTTGAAAAGTAAATGTTGCTTTGGAAAGCATTCTCTCCTTTAAAAAAGAGGTGAATGCTGTGGTTCAATACTATTCACCAAAAGCACTTAAGCATATGCTCAAAATTAAGCGTGTAGTTAAGTTTCCTTGAAGTCTATGCTGTTTAAGTACACACTTGAAGCTAAATACATTCTGTCATACTTTGCTGACACAGAAATTCTGGCTCCATTGAAATAAATGCCTTTGAGGCTAAAGTTCTTTCACAGAAATTTCAGTGTTGTTTTTTAAGTTTTCTACCCATTGTAAAGGGTATAAACTAAAGCCACTCCCAAGTTAGGAAAAAAAAAAGAAAAACGATGTTTCTCACATGATCTGTTGTTTTTGTGATATTTTCTCTAGCATGAATGATACAGAAATTGAAAAAATAAAAGTTGAAATGTGGTTCAGTTTTGTGAGCAGAGCATTTACTTGGCATTGGGCAAGTTGCTGTTTTTGGAACAAATGCTCCTGAAATCCATAATGAATCAGAAACAAAAGAATCTGGAGGCGCTTGACAAGTCTCATTGCAAACTGAATTCCGACTGATAGTGCAGGAAAACATATCAAGTTCCCATTTGTAGTGTCTGAATTGCAGATCTGACATGGAGGATAAACAAGAGCTGGTACTTCTTACTCAGATTTGGGGAGGTATTTGATCACCATCTTGCAAAAAATGAAGTGTGATTTCTGGATATATTCCAGTATTTGTCAAAGAATGGTGAGGCAATGTTTAACTGCATAATGGAAACTGGAGAGAAATTTTGACATCCCACTCATCAATCCAATTGCTTTTTTATCTCTCCACTGTCTTGGAAAGAGAGCAAAGTGTAAACCAACATTTGGCACAAATGGGCTGTCTGTGCCGTTTAGGAGCAATTTGCATGTAATTGGTAACAATTATACAGACAACCCATTTATAACAGGAGTGAGCTCACAACCTAGCATAAACTACAAGAAAACGAATCATATCCCCCAGGAGTCACACACTGAGGTAAGAAAGGAAATGGAAGTTTTCCCGTTTAACCTCTTTACTGGTTTTATCACACAGAAATTCAGGGATGCAAATAAGCCTGTATTCAACAGGTTATACATTCTCAAAAGTGCAACTCTTATTGGTGCTGATTAATCTTGAATATAATCAGGAGTCTTAAGAGGTTTCTCTCTGTCTTTTTTTTTTTTTTTTTTCTCCTATGGTTCTGCTAATCTTCCTGACTACATGGCCAGCCTTCAAAACTTCAGAGCTTAACTCTGTTTCTGTATTGTCAGCTGCTGAACTGATGAGGCAGCTTCCCAGTCTTCTCTGTCAAGGGCATCTGGTGTCACACAGGTCCCTAGCAGCAGAGGCTGAGGTGACAGGTAGTAGTGGTACTGAAGTGCAACTGAGCAGGCTTGGAGAAGGTTCAGCCAGATACTGCAATTGGGGAAGTGTAATTTAATTGACTGAAATACAATTAGTTTGATTTGTACATGTCAGCAGCAGTTGAATGTCTTCCGCTGTCTTTTGGAAAAGACGCCAACGGACTTTTAAAAATTACTATTATTATTTTTTTAGGTGAGTGCAAGCTTACTGTAGTTGTTCTACCTGCGACAACAGGTTGGACGTTTCTGCATCCTCCTGCTGTGGGCAGTGTTTTCCTCTTTGATTGAGAAGCTTGTTGCGGTGCAGACTCACTAACCATACTGACTCAGGCTGGACACAGCTTCCGATGCAGCGCTGAGAAAGTTTGAATCCAGATCCTTCTGCAGGCACTGAGCTCATTAGCTGACTCTCTGGGGAACATTCAGTATGGTGCTGCAATATCAATTCAGAGAGGGTGCTATAAGCATCTTGTGATAATTCTGGTCTTTGTGATTGCTTCTCTACTCTTAACCCCCTAGTGTGCTAGAAGTGCTGGGCAATGGAAATTGGTGAATTGGTGAGTCGGTTTTTTGCCTGTTTATAGAATCTTCTTAGTCTAATTGATTTATTCACCAACGAAGATTCACCTATTCACCAAGAAATTCAGATGACAATTTTTTTGAATTTATTCAGAACTAGACATTGTGGACTGGCATTTTCAATGGAAATTGGCAGAATCGTTGGCTCTAAGCTGGAGGAGCTGCAAATGCTCCCTGTGTACATTTGTACAAACCACTTAAGCTGTCTGTGTCCTGGAACTCTTTGCAGGCTGACCACAGTACTCCTTCCAGTGGGGCTGCCGTGGATGTTTGTGGGAATGTCCTGTGCTTGTGTACTGTGGTGGAGTGGTAGCTGTGACTGGTTCCTTGTTCAGACATGGGAGGCATCAAGCAATATTTTCTAGGATTCTTGTCAATGCTTCCATTATGCAAGTGTACAGTCTGATGGTGTCCCTCATATAGCCAAATATTTGGGATGGACCTGGACAAGGTGTATTTCAGGTAACAAATAGACTCAAGTTTAAAAAAGTTATCCCAGCAAGGTTAGTTGACTGTTTACATCATGCAAGCCATAAACATTAAAAGATGTTGTCTATTTTTGCTCAGAAGACACATAACTGGCAGCTGAAGGCTAATGCAAGCGATCACTGAGGTATTCTGGCAAAACCTGGGGACAGATGAATTCTTTGCCTGAGTGTGCCTTAATCACATTAGTCAGTCTTGAGATTCTTTGGAAATAATGAAAAAAAAAATTAGTCTTTTTTCTGATCTGTTCCTTTCCCTACTTATTTTTGTAAAACCAAAAAAGTTGCCAGGAAGACTCTTTAAAAATATTTTTTCTTTAACTGTTCCACTCACTGGAGCAGTGGTTTCTGTTGTGCCATTCACATCTGCAGCCATCCTCAACAGCAGTCATTCTGAGCTTTCTTCTATCCCTAGGCACTTTAGCAGGACATTGTATTGCTCGTACACACATATTTGTATATATAAAATACACGTGAGCCTCCATACACTTGTGCACAACTCGGATCAGGGCCAGGAGGTCTGGACTTCTCTCTGGGTCTGTTACAGACAGGCAGCAACACCTCAGGAAATCCGTACCTGTTTTGTAGTGAGATTACAAGGTTTCCATTCCTTCAAATCAGCACATCACAACCCAAGGAGATGGCTGGCACCACCCTGAGGGGCCTTTGTGTCCCTCATCTGCGGAGTGCCTCTTTTAGAAAGTGTTAAAACTACGAGCAATTATAAAGTATTAATTATAAAGAAATCATGGACAAAAAGCAGAGGCTCTTTGATTCAAGGTTGTTTCTATACTAAGGTGATATGACCTTCAAAACATTTGTTAAATTTTAATAAATAGTAGATGCATAAAGGACTAAGAGTTTATCCATGGAGCTACACAATACTTAATCTCCTACTTAATAGAGTCAGGAGATGGATTTCATCATAGTTGGACTCCTGCCTTTCATTTCTAATTGGTTACCATTTACACTCACAGAGTCATTGACCTTTCAATTTGTAATTTATGAGAGAGTCTTACATCTGATGATACTTCAAAATATTTAAGATATTACTTTTTATCCAGACCAGCTGAATAAATGTTCCAGAAATTTACTGGGATTTGATAAAACTGAAATAAGCCCCAGTCCATGCTGCTAATTTTTAATTTGACATATTGTACTTGGTCTTAAAGCTGCAAGTAGGAAAGATTTATCTGCTTTGTTTTATGATGTTTGGAGGTGGGGACTCTTCTCACAGAGTCGGAATGCTCCTGATTGCTGCGACTTCTCTGGAAGCTGACATTGCAGGGTTGATTCTTATATAAATTATTTGATAAAAGGTTAGTTTTTTTCATACCTGTGACAGAGATTTGCTACCAGAGCTGAAACTGCACGGTGGAAGGCCAGTATGGCTATTCTGCCATGGCATTTTTTGGTCTACATAAATGAAACTGTTTTGCTGTTGTCCTTGGGAGCACTTATGAGGAGCTCAGCTGCGCTGCTGTCCTCAGCAGGGGAGCTCCAGGGGACAGCGGTGGCCGATGGAGTGCAGACAAGCCAACAGCCTCCAGCACTTGGATCGAAGGCTGAGCCTTGGCCCTGAGCATCTGCACTCAGACCATGAGCTCTGAGATGCAGAGACAGCGCCAGGGTCATACTCTGACTCAGTGCTGGAGAGGCATCTGTTCAGAGGCCGACAGAGGACAGACCATTAGGTTTTAGGACAGTAAGGATTTAAATTAGTGTAGTATTCCCCACACAGCTCTATAGTTTCCTCTTAGGAGCTGGTGCTCAGAGATCATAAAACCATGGAATCATTAAGGCTGAAAAAGACCTCCAAGGTCATTGAGTTCAACCTTTGAATACTGCAGAAGAGATGTGCACCCACATCCAGTTTGCCTGAGTTATCCAGATCACATCCTGCAATGCAGCTCTGTTTGTCAGATCCAGGAGAGCCTGCAGACAGGGATGCAGAGGAAATGAGAATCCTTAGAAATGGATTCAGCCATGAACAGCCTTAGAAATGAGAATCCGAGTTTGTGTTTGTGAGTGACAAACTCATCATGTTCCTCAACATGCATGAGTGTGTTGATTTGACCACCAAAATTTGTCTTAATGGGAGAAAGTCCCCAAGAATATTTTTTCCAGTTACTGTAGAGACAAGAAATTTTAACATGTGTTGAAATATAACTCCTGCCTCCAAACAAATCCGGTAATGAAGTGTAATTTCACATTACCGTTATTTTTTAGAAAAACCTCAAATTAGAAAAATAGCAAGAGTTAATTCAAAATATGTAATATATTTTACTTTTTTAATTAGAAAATACACATAAACAACACTTATCCCTACAATTGTTAATATTGTCTGCTTTCTGTAAAATTACCTTTCTCTCTTTGGCAAGTTTTGCTGAGAAATGGTGCAGAATGAAGTATACCTAACCTTGAAAGTGGTCTTTGTGAGTGCTTTTCTCTATTCCGAGGGGTGTTTCTAACCCCATGTGCTCTTTTTATTTCTCAGTTCAAATTCCTTTTTTCTAGAAACTGGTGTCTTCTTTTATAAAAATTATTGGAAGAGCTGCTGCAACCTCTTTGTAATGATTTACCACATTAAATTATCCCTTCCAATTCCCTGCAGAGGGTTTTTAAAAATTTTGTTAAATTTTGGATGTTAGGGTTGTTTCTCCTCTTGAGTGGGTCTGCAGGAGTTAGAGAGGAGCTCATCAGAAGACATTTAAGGAAGTCAGGGTTAAACCCTGCCTTTTCTAATTTTTTTTTTTTTCTGGAGTTGTGACTTGGATGGAAATCTCATTCTCTAGGTGTGGCTGAGACCAAGATTGCATGAGGAATTGGGTGCCTGGGGCGTGAAACTGTGGAAAGCAAAGGCTACCAAAGGGATTGTGACCGAGCAGAGCGATGGAGGATGGAGACAGGGCTGCTGTGAAAATACATGTGCGGTTGGAGCGATCAGTTACTAGGGGGATGTGTAACACCACATTCACCACTGAGGAAATGAATCCTGCCCTCACTGCAAGGCTTTCAGGCAGTAAATAACAGAATGTGCCACACCTTTCTGGGTGAGGGAGGGAGAAAATATCTCATCCAATATCTGGGGGAGAGTTTCTTTAGGGGAAAGGGTTGTGTAATGGGAGATGGTGTCAAAATGTAGAGGCATGGGCAAACAGCACCATGGTGGAACAGGCAACTTCAACTCTGGCTTTTTTGCAAACTTTCCTGCTTCTGATTTTGGAGCCTTAATGTTTTTCCATATGGCTTTCTTGATTATTATATTATATAATAAATATAATATAGTATAATAGAATATAATATATATGTTGAATATAATATACATGCATAAATAAATAAGCTATGGTGAAGCCAAGGCTGCCAACAGAAGTTTAGTAGACTTTAAAGCAAATTATCTTACATTTTTGTTGGGTTTTCAGTTAGATTGAACTAGCAACATTGTAAAAAGGGACCTTTTCATCTTCTTAAAATATATCCCTCAAGATTATTCCAAGTTACCACAAACAGGTTGTGTTGGGAATGAGTTCATGTTCTTAAAGTTCCATCAGTAATCCGTGCAAATTAATTTTAGTCTGTGGGTTTTTTCCTTATACTGGTTACTGCAAGTTTTTCATGCCATAGGATCATTCATTGGTTTTGCACATTATTCTTTTTGTTTCCTTATGGAAAGCATAAGACTGAAAAATGTGCTATCTTGTTCTCTGTTTCCAAGTTGAATTTGTAATAGCTATTTCTACACTGTGAAGTAAGGGCTTTTTTTTTTTTTTTTTTTTTTTTTTTTTTTTTTTTTTTCTTTTTTCCCTCTAAATGCAAAGTTTGACCGCATGTATCCATGGTTTGCATGAGAAAGATTTGATTCATGCACGGTCCCACTAGCTGGCTCCGTGTGAGCAGCAAGTTCTGGACACAAGCTCCAGCAGCATCCAGGGCCTAAGTAAAGAAGCAGGCTGCAAATACCAGGGCAATGAAAAAGCAGAAGACATAATCAACAAGGGAATAGTATTTGCAAATAAATTTTTATGTATTTGCCTAGTACTATTAAATAAAATTATGGAAAAATTAGCTGCTATGATTATCTGACAAGTGAGCAAAATTGCCAATAGTCACTACCAGTTAAGCTTGGAATTAGTTAGTCATAGCAGACTGAAGGGTAAAGAAATTAAAGTACCGCTATGAAATGCCAAAAATAACTGCAGATAAAACAGAAAGTTAATTTTTTTTCACTTCTTCTGGCCTTCTTGCCCCTCCCCATCTGGTATTAATTTTGATTTGATTTGAAATAATCTTTAAGACATCAAGGGCGTTAGTGCTTTGTAGCTTTAGAGGACTAGGTCTGCTTTTCACATTGAAGTGAAAAGAGTATACCTTTGAAGTCCACTCATGGTTCAGAAAGGAATACCCCCACCCTTTCTTTTAGAGCTGAGTGAACCTCAGATGGTTTTAAATTTTGGCTTGATAGGTTAAGTTCAAAAATGTTTTGGAGCAGTTTCGTTTCCTCTTGAGCTTTGTGTCAGCCTTGAGGGGGATGCTGCTGACTCAGAGACAGACGGAAAGATGTATTTAACAAGTGGAAGATTAAAATTAAATTCTTGCTCCCACCCAATTCTACATTGCACTGTCTGGATTTCACCATGTGTTGCCAGATCCTTAATTGCTGTCAAAGCTCCTATTACTTCTCACAGAGCAGAATGCTGAAGGTCATAACCAAGAGACCATGTTTTTATGCCAGACAACATTTCTTCCTATGACTTCTCACTTGTGCTTAAAAGAGTAAGAAGTATTTTCCCTCAAAGGCACCCAGTCTTAAAGCATACTGTGACAGCAACATGGTAGCATGCTCTGCTGGTGAGCGAGGCCTCGTTTTGAAGGTTTCCTACATAATTCATGGATTTGGCATTCCACTTAGCTGTGGTGCTCACGCTCATAGCAGGGGAGAGATGCAAGTTTGCTTGTTCCCCGTGTGTGAAGCTGCTTGAGCCGATCTGGAGGAAGATGCCATCACTCACACGGTCAGCAGCAGCCGTGTCCGAGGACAGCAGCTCTGACCATCCCTGTAGGGCTGCAGGTGCTCAGCTGCAAGGAGCTCCTCTTGCTCGATGGGCCCTGCCCTGTGTCAGCCGTGTCACTGCTCGGGGGAGGATGGCAGGAGCTCCCGTGGGTGCTGCGGCTCCGGATGCTCCTGCCAGCATGGCCAGGTGGCTGTAGGGACACGGAGAGTGACAGGGGGTGACAAGGTAACCGCTGCAGACGGTGGCACTTCAGCTGCTGTGTGTTTTGGTTAGTGGGGGCCAAGCCGTGAGTTTACTTTTCCTTGAGGGCAGCTTGGGAGGTCCAGACTGATCTAAACTGAGAGGCTTTGAGCCGAGACCCAGAGCTGCTGTGGGAGAGCCAACTGCAGGTGTGCCCCAGTGGTGCCAATGCTCTGGCGCTGGAGCAGCAGCAGAGCTCCTGGCCAGGGACAGGCAGTGCCATCTGTGACAGGGAGGGTCAGCACTGACACAGTCCTCTCTCCTGTACAGCACAAATCATCTCTTGGAGCCTTTCCTGGAATATTACAGCCTCCCCGGGTCAGATTTTATTTTCATATCGCAGTTTTTTTCATTTTTAAAAAAATGCGATGGAAAATATGAAACCAGAGCAGTGTCTCTCTTTTGACAGTGTGCTGTGAGATTAGATGGTAGCTGTGGGGTTTGTCTTTTGGGGAATTTTACTGTTTGTTCATCACTGTTTCAGTGAATTCATTTGTTGTAGTGCAAAGCTATGAAGTTCTTTACATTAATAAAAGAAAGTGATTTAGCAGGAATAATATACATTGAACCTATTCTTTCTTTGCCGTGGTTAAGAATGCTGTATCATTAATATTTTCTTTGTAGTAGATAGTTTTAGGACGAAGGGAGCTATTGTAAGATTAACAATTCCTTCGTCTAACTTTGTGAAACAATATTAATTTCTTTGCCTGAAAGAAAACATGTCACTGTTGATTTATAGCCTTTGGTCAAATACTTGCATAAAGTTTGATCCATCGTTTAGATTATACAAATTTTTAGAAAGATTAATTGAAGCATGTAACTTACATCTTGTTGAGGTTTCTCCTTGTCTATATGTCTGTCAAATAGATAATTACACTGATTAAATTTGTCAGAGAAAAGGAATTCCAACCAGATGTGTGAATAAATGTTTTGTGCTATTATAGCAATTAAATTCTTCAGTTGAGGCAACAGCTTTAGGAAACATTGAATTTATTAGACTTAATAAAAAGGGGATATTTCCATGAAACCACCCGTGAGATTTTACAGCAATGAAAATATTTAAGATATTTGTTACGTTTCCTTACGTTAGTTTCATTTTTTTCTTGATGTTTCTTTCAGCTCATGTGGAAATACAGTGCTTTGAAGGAAGAATTGCTCACCTGTTTTTGGTAATCACATGTTCAGATGGGTAATGTCAGGCCTGTCGTACCAAATATGGTATACAGTGGTGAGTTTATGGATTGAATTGCTGTATTTATTTAGGAAGCAATAAAGTCCTTAACTAATAGCAGAATATGAAACTATAGGAATCTCATGGGCTCTCATACCCTATGGAAAGCAGATGGGCCTCATAGACTTTTTGCATAAAGTCTTTCCAAAAATGCTGATTTAAATTTCTCAGAAGATGTTTGATACAGCCTGAGCTTTCTACCATGACCTAATTTACTTATCAGACGATATTAAAGCATATTGGTTCTAAGGGAGGACAGAGTTAAGTCCTCTTAAGTAAGAGACACAAAATTAAAAAATGTAGGTGTATAATTTTGCCATTTAGAGAGTTGTCCTGGGGAAATTCAGGATGGATGTGCATGTGGACACTGAGGAGAAGGAACTTAATGTGTGGACTCTGGGAGCCAAATCTTTTGTGGGCTAGCACCATGTGAATTTTACTTTTGTCTTCAGTAAGAGAAAACATCCCAGACGTGCTCTCGTGTCTTTAGTATGATGGTTGCCAGTTAGGACTGCTTTTCTTCAAACTTTGCTTCTTTGTGCAATCAGAAGTACATCTTTATATTTACTTACTATGGGCAAGAATATCTTACAAAAAAGAATTTTATTTTATGTATTAATGTAATTAAAAAGGGCAAAAGATGATTCTGTAGAATAGTGAGAAGATGAAATGTACAGAAACGCACAGAAACATAAAACGTACAGAAAATCATGCTTGTGGAATTGGCCCCAACTGAATTTCAGAGGAAGAACTGAAATGTGTATAAACACAACAGATTGTTAGGTGTCTAACACAGGATACATCCATAGGACAAATACCAACAAAAATAGGCTTAAAAATAGTTGGCTATTTTGATTTACAAATCGGTTTTTTATGTTTGTGTCTGTGCAAACTGGGGGAATTTTGGATCATTGATCCAAACCCTAACTCCTGCATCCCTACAGAATACATGATCCTGCTGTTTGAATGCTCGGAAAACTGAGGAAAATATTTATTACTTTTACTGTAGTTCAGCACTGGGAATGGAATATTGTGTTTAGTCTTAGAATTGGTTTTCATCAAAATGGCTTAAAATCCTGTAGCTATATCCTTTTAAGGGAAGTGCTCTTCTGGGGACTAGTTTTACCTTAGTTTCTTTCAGCAATAGGTTAACTCCACCTTTAATACTTTAATTATTTATTGTAATATATTAATATTTATTGAAGCTCCATATTGCAGATATATGTCACCCAATATTTATCTTATGCTTGTGTATACAGGATAATAGTATTTCCTAGCTATTATTTTATTATTATATAGAATTCAGAGGTTGGCAATCCATTTGGCGTGGTGATGTTTAGTCTTCCAGAACAACTTCTCTCCGAACTGCTCAATGATATTTCTGCATAGCAGAACAGAAGAATTGTGGTCAATTGGGTTCTGCAATAAACTTGAGAAACATTCAGCTTCTGATAGAAGAGCAGCTATACCTAGACCATTTCAAAGTGCAAACAGTTTATTTAAGACAAATGAGTTATTTTTAGTTCTGTCTGTCATAAGGAATTTTACATGACAGCTGGCTGATGAGGCATAAATTGGCATTCTTCAGTGTAACTGAGATGACCCACCCTTGCTTCCAGTCTTTGCAGTCCCTCTGTTAATCTGACAGCTCAACAAAGGTGACCGGTGTCTTTGGCTTTAAAATGAGCCCAGGTGATCACACAGCCCAACAGCTGTGTGTTTTCTCCCATGAACATCTGGCACTTATCGTGGTATGTATTTTTCTATGTTTTGTTTTGCATGTGCCAATACTGCCTTTAAGCTACTAGAGGGCCAAAGTTTATTTTGGCTGAGTAGTCAGCTATTTAGAACACAATAAAATAAGATTGCTCGTTTCTCTCCAAACTCCTGCAGCTGTTTTGATAAGTTATGGGCAAAGAGGAAAACCTAGACATGACTGTAACTAGAAGATGGATTCTTTGGTGCATCTGCAGCAGACTCACAGCTTGGGTGGTTGCAGGTCATATATATAAAGGAAAAGAGATCGTTTCAAACTGGTATCCATCATTAGTAGTAACTTAGGACAAATATTAATATTAGTGAAATCAAAGCTCCTTGAATTTTGGATGGGCTAGTTACATGTAATAAACTACTTAACACATGATGAATAGCTTTAAAATGGTAGCCTCTTCAGCAATTAAATGTCCATTAAATACATTTCTGGATCTTTTTAATCACTAGAATCAGTTATTTAAAATTCAATATATTAAGATGAAGCCACTGATGGCAATAAGGGTAAATTTACCACTGCTTAAAATGTGGAAAGTTTTCCGGAGCAATGCACATATGACAGAAAGATTATTCTGAGCTATTCTTTTGTTATAATGACTTCTAAATAATTTGTGATTGCCATAGCTTCTCTAGTAGGGGAAGAAAAGATACATTTTTACGACAAGTGAGAATCCCCATCAAGATCATAAACTTATGTAACTTCAATCAACTAGTTAAACCTTAAGACTAAATATGATTCCAGAAAGAAAAAAGTTAAATTGCAAGCAGTCTGTTAGTGGGTCACAAAGGAAAAACTATTCCAGTCTGTTCTGGAAATCAATATTTAATGTCTGGGTACAAACTTAGTCAGTGATCTGCAATGGAAACTTCAGGTGGTTCATTCCCTTGTTCACGTTCGCATATTCATCACAAATTAGAGAACTGCTCAGTTCTGTGTGAGAGACAAAACAGAACCTGTCCCTTGCTCATTCTGTTAATGCTTAAAGGTGGAAAGAGAATATGCACTGGGAAACACACTGGAAGGATTAATTTTCAAGTTACATATTTGGGAAGAAGAAGAAGATGGAATTAATCCAGAAGTGAAGGTGGCATCATATTTATCATAAATTTCAGCTTTGATTCTCTCTTACAACATGTGTCAAGCTGTCCACTGGAGCCATTTCAGTCATAGGCCCTACAGGACCTGCTGCCTTTGGGCATTATCTAAGACAAAAAAGGGTAATTTAGCACAGTACAGAAACTGCTCTCTGTTAAATGTAGCAAGGAGAAATTAGTTCGCAACAGAAATATTTTAAGAGGATTCTGCCATGTCTGGTTGGAAGTTCAGCTAAATTTATGATAGCATGGGAAAAAGCCACAGTCAAAAATGGGGCATCTAGAAGCTATTGCTGTCTGGGCAAAGGAATGAGCTGATTGTTAAGTGGTGCGTTGAAGGTAAGGCAAGCTCTGTTTTTTTGCTGGAAATGCTTAATATAAAGGTGTTAGGAGAAAACAGTAGTGTATGTTTGTGTTAAATGGATTGAAAGGGAGGGGCATGGGAAACTTGTGTGTGTTTTAAGTGACTCTACATTGTACTTATACTTTCAGAGCTGCTATCCTGCCTCTTGGGTAAATAATATTTAGAAAATATTTATAACATATACAGTAAACTTGGAGTTTAGGTTTTTCAGAGCCTAGTTAAATAAAAGGAAGTAGCAGTAGTGTTAACACAGTTCAACTTTTGTGTATTTAAATTGTAAACTCATGGAGGACGAATTGTACAGGGATATGTTTGCACAGTTCTTGATACAGTGGCTTCCTGTCTTCTGTATCTTATTATACTACAAAGAGCAAACAAGAAGCATAACTACATTACAGCCACTATATTTTAGAATTATAGTTCAGACAGTAGTGATCAAACTAGTGGTAAAATAGGATTTCAGTCTGGGTTTTCACATGTATAATTTGAAATGAAATCCTCAAATAAGCCAGGAGAACTATAGCTGTAGGGGGAGCAGATGACCAGAGGCCAGACAGTTAGTGGAAGGAAAAATGGGCTCTGGGGTTTCCTTTGTTTTGCACATATGTATGTATATATATATATATATATATATATATATATATATATATATATATATATATATATACACACACACACACACACACACACACACATATATATATGTATGTATGTATGTATGTGTATATGTATATATATACACACATATATACACACACATATATCTATATATATATACACACACACACATATACACACACACACACACACACATATATATATGTATATATATATATGCAACCCATACAGCTGCAAAATTCCCTTAGTTTGGCCAACTGTTGCTTCCCTCTTCTTTCCCCTCTCTTGGCACACGGTTGCTTTCTACTTACACAAACTACAGCTGCAGACCAAGTAGCACACACCACTTATGCTGGTGTTACACTGGCCTTGTCATTCCTGTATTTATTTTTGTCACTACCTGCATGTAGCCTTCATCACTGGAAGTAAAAAGGCTTTATTAAGTGCTTTTGGGTATTGTTCTTTACACATAGCTGACATATTATACTCAGGTATGTGTTAAGATACAGGGTAGTATCTTTCCTTACCCAGCAAAAGTGTGGTGTTTGCTTGTTAATGATAAAATGCACAAATAAAATCTTGGTGAGGTAGGGGAATGAAGCTGTGAAACTTGTTCACAATATTCCTGTTCTTCCATTCTTTCAGGAATGGGGTACATGTGGTCTTGATGGTGGAGGGAGCTGAATGTGTCAATAGTAATATCCATTCTGATCTTCCTGGGCAGCCTTGTTAAAATACAACTTCTTTCCCTGAGGAATCAAGAGATCTTGGTTGTGCTTGCTGCCTGCTCTGCTCAAGTGGGAATCCCACTAACTCTGCCCACAGGAGGAGAGCAAAAACCAGCAGAGATGAAACCCACTGTGCATCTGAAAGAGGAGAATTTTGCTTAAGGCATCTGAAGTATCATGGGAGGCTTAAAATAAAAGTTCTTTTTGTGTTTGGAGTGCAGCTGTGGAATATCTGACCTCAGGCTCAATGGCTACCAGGGACCTTTATCTTCATCATTTGATGGTATAAAGTTTCAAGAACCCTGATTTTGCACTGTTAAAATGAGATGCAATGGATGCTCCCTCTAGTTCTTTAGCTGAACTACCTGGAGGGCATGAACTCAAGAATTTTTCTTGTTGTTTCATTGGGTAGGAGAGACTGCCACTGGCTTTACATGCAGATGAATTTTAAGTGTCAGTTCTTAAAATTCTGTTTTCCCAAAAAGCCTTGAAAAAGAATATTAGCACCTGGCAGCTGAGATTGCTGTCCTTCAAGATGCCTTGTTCAGTTTCCTTTATGCTTTCCCTGCCCATCTGCAATTGTCTGTACCTACCTGTCTGGTACTGGAATTGAAATGTTTCTGTCACTGAGGTCGTTCTGCTCAGGATCAGGCCACACCTAACACACTGATGTCCACATCCAGCACTTTTTTTCCCTGCAGCAAAGTCAAATACAAAAAAAAAAAAAAAGAGTTTAACAACCCTTCAGGAACTGCAGTCAGCACCTCTCACTCTGTAGACACCAACGATTGCCCTTGCTTACAGGCACAGGCTAAATCCTCATGCTGTAATTCTTGTATCCATATTTATGTTCGTATCACTCTCACTGCAATGCTTTACATTACTGGAGACCTGGGACTATTTTTTTCAGAGGAGAGCAAAAACTATCCCATACATCAGTGAGAAAAATGGCCTGAAGAGACACATTTTGCCAGATAAGGACAAACTTTAAAAAAGCTTCTCATAAAAATTTCATTTTCGGATTTTCTTTGCTTTTTTTTTGTAGCAACCATGCAGAGGGGATATTAACTGATAAACTGATTGCCTAAAAAATGGCTATATTCTCTGAGAGCCATGTAAAATACAAACTCAGCATGAGCTATCTCAACACTGGACCCTCTTTGTGTGGTAGTGTACAAAATCCTTCTGCGACGACTCAAATCCCAAATACAGCACAGAATTCTTGCAAAAACATTCTGTGCTGTTTGAAAACATAAGTAAATCCCCATATCTCTGTAAAGAGATTGATACCTTTTCCCAAGCAATTGAATGAAGGAAGAATTCATTTTGTCTAATTTGAAACCTGTTCAGATATCATCACTTTCAAGGTTCAGCTCAATCTTGAACACTATTAGGTCCATGTTTCATTTCAAGAGTGTGGTAAAGGGGCAGGAAAAAAAATCTGTGAAAAAGGTGAAAAGCAAAATAAGGCAGTGAAAAGCAAAATAAGTTAGTGAAAAGCAAAAAAAGGTAAGGGAGTGCTTCTCTCTGAAAAAAACAAGTAAGGATGTTGGGAATGATAAAGACATAGGACTAGGAAGGGCAGAAATTTGGATGAAAATGTCTGCACTCTGTATTATATGGGCAGTCACTCTGCTGGGTCCAAATCAGTTTCCTTATCCATGAAGGACAGGCTTCCATTTAATGGCACAGTTAAATTAAATTGCCCCTAGCAGAAAAAAAGAGGGAAAGAAAGAAAAAAATTGTAAGACTTTGATCCCTATTACTACCAGTGCTCACCAGGAAGATTTTTTACAAACTTTTCAGCTTGGGAGAACTTTTCCTTCTCTTATCATAAATTTATTTCTTCAGTGCTCCAACTGAACAGCTGCTGGATGTCCAAGTCTGGCTGACTAAGGTGGGATAGTGCTGGCTCCCAACACTTACTTCAAAGTCTATCTTTTTTCCCATTTCTCACCTCTCCTTGGTACATATTGTGATATATGGTAGCTCTAGTGCTAATTGTTAAATTTCCTCGGTTAAAAAAAAAAAAGGAAAGTATGTTTGGGTTGTTTTCTTGCAGTATGTTACTTGTATTCCTTACTTGCAAAATTATGGTATGACTTGTTGCTTTGCACTGCTTACAGTGTAGCTAAATCCAAAGCACTAGCTGGGACCAGCAGAAAGCTGGAAAATTTGTTCTGCTCTCAAATGAGCATTTCTCTGAACTTTGCTTTGCTTCCCTTTTCTGTTCAGGTGCACAGCCAGGGAAATGTGGAGTGTGGAAGCTCTTGCAAAGAAGACTAGAAAATCCAGGGATCGGTGCTTCAATGAATGCTCTATGTTCTACTCTCAAAAAGTATTATAACTTCTGGACCTTAATAATTTCTCCATTTTGTAGATCCAACTAACTGGGCAGAATCATCACTTTGTGTCTGCACCTACTGATTCTGTACCTGTGTCAGCCTGACAGGAGAGTTGACAATAACCACGCTTTTTTGACTCCCAGTGTCAAAATCTTGTAAGGTTCATTAATCTTTTCATCCTGAATCCCCAGATTTTGCTTTCATGATGTATTTTAACTGACTTGTAATATAACAGCACCCTCTTTCTGTATGGATCCTGATACTATAATCCTCTAACGGTATTTAGGGGCAATGGTGTTCTGATTAGCTTCCAGCAGAGATTAATCCTTTTTTCCCCCAAATGACAGCTGTTTATATCATTGGTAGTGCTCTCAGTTCTGGCCAGCCTTTTCTTATCAGTCAAGTCCTTTTTCAACACCTGGACCTGGCAATGGATTTCATGCATCAATGCCTAAGAGTTATTTTAGAGCCATTAACCACAGCAGTGCCTACAAAAGTAAATGCTACATTCTCCAAGCAGCATCCTGCTTCCCAGTCCCTATGTTTTTCTTCCTACTTATCCTATCCCTGTCCTTATCCTCTCAAATTATTTTAAAGTAAACTTGTGATTCAGACAAGCCTAGGATATTTAGCAGCCAGTCCTGCCTTTCCAGTTTCCAATCATACAGTGTCTTCCAATAGAAAAAAACATCTAAAAGGAAAGAAAAAATAGTTTTTACTTTACTGGGTCTGGCTTAAATATCTGCCTACTCTTGGCACTGTCTCAGCCTGGGAATGTGGGAATTTAACAATGCTGTACGTGGAGTTGGCCAGTAGGTGTCAAAATAACCTGTCATTTGTACTACTGCAGTGTGACACAGATGAGTGACTGATCATCTTTTGTCCTGTGTAGGGTTTATGAAGAGGGGGCTCAGCGAGTGTCTTGTGTCCTCACCCAAGAGCAGAGCTGATGTTGTGGCAGTTTGTTGAGAGTGTGGAAATGCTGTAATTGCACGTGCAGTGTCAAAACTAGTGAAACCAGCAGATACTGGAAGCTCACCCAGGCTAGTAATGCTGCAGAAAGCTGTACACTTCCCTGGCTCACCTTCCCTCTCCCCCAGTAAAATTGGATGTATGCTTTCTAACAGTCTGCATAGAGCCCTGCCATAAATTGAGATGAAAACTTCATTTTGCTGCTCTTCTTGGCTTTGATTTCTGTCCTTTTGTCCCACCGCATTTGACCTTAAATCTGATTTTTCTGAATGGCTTGACATGAGAGCAGACCTGATGAGTTTTGCCCTCAGGGGAGTGCAGTGGCTTCTGCTGACATTAGCATTCAACGCGACCCTAAGAAGTGAAATATTTCAGCCACTGCACTTGGTGTTCCACTGAAAAGTTAGGAAACCCCAGTACATACTCAGGGCTTTTGGATTATAAACAATTCTCATATTCTTTGAGCACTTTACTTTCAAAGAGAGAAAAAGACTTGATTTTTTTTATGGTCTTCAAAATCAACAGCTTGCACAACATTCGCATATATGTTTATTCTTTTTAGCCTGAAATTTTCCTGCTTGTTAATTCATATAGGTGCATTCTGTGGTCTCAGTTTATCAGGATGAATGTAGGCACATTGCTGCCCTAAAACTTCACTCAATTCTAATTTAGTATTTTGAAGGAAAACATTTACCAGGGTGTATAATTGGAGATTTTATAAACCAATTTTTTGTATTTCAGTTTACTGATGAAACAAAGTAAAAACATAAGCAGTGAACAGAGATTTAACCCATCTCACTTCGGAATGGAGCTTTTTCTGATTTTCTAGTTTCCTCAAAATGCTTTATGTGTTCCCTCTCTGATGCTACAAAGGAGCCTTAATTCCCGACCCAGGACTGCCTGGTGCTTGGTGCCACTCAGATGAGCAATTAGTTGAGCAATTAAATTAGATTACCAACCACTTAGATGAACAATTTGTTGAAATCTGTTGGTTCCTCTGCCTGTCAGAGTGTGCTACGCTGCCAGAAATGTGACACTGAAACATCTCACCCAGCAGTGGGCAATTTATAAGAATAGGGCTGGTTATTGTTGATTTGACCTACGCCAACTCTTCAGCTTCTGTGTGCGTGGCTCATCATGCTGTAGCTTCCTCCTTACTGCTTATGTTTATGGGTGATTGTGGTGGAAAATCTGTGTTCAGTTAGTATGAGATCAAAACCAATAAAAAATATTAAAGTATGGGGGGAGGATTAACCCTAAATGAGTCCAGAAAGTGCCTTGGAATGGAAGTGAGCTGAAGCACACAGACCAGTCAAAGGGAACTTCTTCAACTGAGCAGAATAATCAGGCAGGATCTGGTTTGAAACAGAGCTCTAATTGAGGAGACCTCAGAAGCTGTCACACATCTGGGGATCTGTTGGTTCCTTGACCTTTTGGGAAAATATAATTTATTTTAGTAAGATTTTAAAATGTAATACAATGTAAATTGACTCCTGCCTTTTCAGCTCTCACTCATTTCAGATGAGTTTCTGATCCTTAATGCCACACTATAGTAACAATAAAAAAAGTTTTTTTAATACCTTATAGTAGCTGCCAGTAATAACACTGGTCAATAATGAAGCCAACAAATACTGAAATTTGAACAATTTGTGAAGTCAGTAGAAAATGTGTAACCACATACTCAGGCGAATAGGCTTTTCTTACATAATAATCTTATAAAAAGCAGATGCAATTTCAAAGCAATAGAAAATATGTGTTGCATACTGGAATAGGCTTGTTTAAGAAATCATCTCTTACAAAGCCCATGGCTTCATGTTTACTGTCTCTGCCTCCTCCTTCTTCTCAGCAAGATTGTTTTCTGGCTTCCCTTCGCCCCCCATCGAAGGTGCACACCACCCACCACGATCATGCTCCATTAAGCTCTTGGGCTAAACAAAAAAGTTCTATGGGGCTTTCATTTATCAACTTTCCCCCAAAGTGCTTTTTGCATTTCATCAGGGATTTGCAAAGCTATTCACAGCTTCAGAAACCCAGCACTGGAGCACCGTGATCGATGGGAGAGGAATTCAATAACCACCCAATGCTGCTGAGCAATCCTGGGCAGTCGATTGGGACAGGAGGTGAATGAGCAGGAGATGATGAGCTGAGGTAGTTGGTTAGGTCCTCACGTGAAATGGGCTAGGACTTTTAAATGCTCTTGGCAGTTAGAGCCTCACTTTTAAGTCTCATTAAAAAGAAGTTATTTTTAAGAAACACGTAACTTAACACACTAATGAGTTTTGGTTTAGGCCCATCCCAAGTATGTATGTTATCTTGCAAGATAGTTGAGGTGCAAAAATATTTCATTGATATAAAATATTTCACTTATTTATAGAAATTTATTTTATAAAATGATTTTCCACTGATGGACAGTTTTAAATACATGTGTAAAATTGTGGACAAGATAGATAGTACTGCTTCAAGACAGAATGGTGCTCTGAAACCACAAATCCTCGTTAACTGGATTTATTTTAGTGCTCTCTGTGTGAATACAATTGCAGTTTTGCATTGCTTATCTTAGCTATCATATAAATTAAAACAGAAATGCCTTCACAGGCAACATTTCCCCTCCTCTGCTTCAGAGCCAGGGCTGCTGTAGTGTGGCGTGATCTTTCAATCCGGGAATAAGGGGGCTTGCTTTTGCAAGCAGCTTTGGAGTGTGTCAGTCTGAGCTCCTTTGTACTGTAAATGTCTGGAAAATTGCTGCGTCTCCTCAGCTGGGTATTCTCATTGCTTAGCACATTCCCTGCAGCCCCCGACAGAAACGTTTCTGTGGGAACAGGGGAATGTCCAAAGCACACGATGTTCTGGCAGATCCCAGCTGGCAGGCAGCCCTCTGGGGTCACAGCTAGTCAGATGTGGCGTGGGTTGCTCTAAATCACATCACTGGCAAGCTCGAAGGACCAAGAAATTTTTTGCTGCATCCACTTACCCCCAGCAGATACTGGGGCAGCTGAGGTTAGAGGCTAACACGGCACTTCTTAGCAATTCGGAGGTGGAACATCGATCACTGATTTCCATGAAGAATTCGATGGTACATTCAGTTTATTGACAGAAGGGGCTATATAAAAATACACTGTCTTGTACATGAGGGGGAAAATGATAATGCTTAAAGCATTCATTTATTCCACAGTTTCTGTCACAAGAACAAGGGGCTGACAGCAATGTTATTTACAGACCTATTTAACTAGAGTTAAATGGGACTGTTCTTGTGCCTGGCCGTGAGTAATGATGAAGTCATTATGATTAGAAGTTCAATTGTTTATGAATCTCAGAACCATGATTGAGGTCCTGTTGTGCTAGGTTATTTACAAACATGGAACAGAAAATTCCATTTCTCAGTATTTAATGGTAAAAAAGGAAAAGACATGATATGGACAAATAACCAAACTAAAAGTGGAATAACTAAGTGAATGTAATCATATGAATGAAGGAAATGATCCTCACAGCCCTATATTAGTAGGCTTTTTCACTCTCATAGATGAAATTGTCATTACAATCAATAACCCATAACTGTTTTTTAAAAAATGACTGTATGTTGTATTTAAACAAATTCCTTCTGTAATGAAGACTCTGTGGAATTTAATTTTTCTTCATTACAGTTTGTTAATTTTTATGCAGACTATATTTTTCTTACTTTATAAACAGTTATTTGCATATATTATTTAATTAAAGCAGCCATGATTTTTAATGTCTCTTAACTTTCTTTGACTTGTTTGGTTTAGTTGTGTTTTAATCACAGCCCTAGTCAAGTGGTGAAGAATAAATAGTAGATAACAGTGATGAATGAAGCTCAGTATCACAGAAAACAGGTGTCTGATCAAGCTTCTGCTGAAATCCAGGAATAGATTCCTATTGACCTTTGTAAAGACAAAAAGAGAAATGATCTTTCAATTCAAGTTGCAAGCTTTATGAAAAATTAGCATAGTTAATCCTGCTGAAACCCCCAGCCATGGCACAATAGTGCTATAATTTTTACACCTGAAAAGGGATATAAATTTAAGTTTTACTTTTCTGAGAATAGAAGAGTTGTCCTTTTACGTTATCGATCATGGGTAATTTAGGAAGTTCTGAGTGGTCTCAGAACTGTCATAAATAAATTATGACAGTGTGTGTAGATGAGGTATAATTGTATGGCATAACATCTAACAGTGCCATATGACAGCGAATTATATATTGCTTTGTTACTTATTGCCTAAAAATACCATAGTACTTCTCATAAAGAAATTTTATATGGTAAGAGAAGAAGAAAAAAAAAGTTTCTGTTTTCTCTGTAGTCTAGGAACATTGTTTTTTTACAGAATGACAGAATGCAATAATAATTATTTTGAGTGTGATGAATTTGACTCTTTAATACACAGCTGGTAAAATCATTCTGCTCAAAAATTTTGTGTGGGTTGCAGTTGTAAGGTGGTATGGAAGGTATGGAAACTGAAGAAGAAAGGACATAAGAAGAAGATGGAGTGTTTGGATTCTTTGTTGAAGGTGGGAAAGAAAAGGAATGAGATGTGCTGAACGCCAAATCAAAACACAAATAGCAAAGAAAGGCTGGATGTAAAGAGAAGCATGACAAAGAGATAAAAGATAAGGGACTGTAAAGGTGGAATAAGAGCATCTGGATTCAGGTAAGAGGTGTGCTTCACTGTATCTGGAAGGATATAATTTCAAGGGAGAAGTCAGACTGGACTGAGTAAAGAATGAGGTCAGTGGGGAAGAATTCAGAATGTTCGTGTTCATGGCAACAGTTGAAAAAGCAGGATGAAAGGATGGAAGCCAGAGTGGGTTTTGTGCATTTCTTCTTCAAACAGTGAAGGAGAGTAAGGCACATTTCTGTCAGAAGTGTGGGGAAACTAATGAGAGTGAGAAGTTAAGGAAAGGCAGGGAGGGTAAGAGGACAGCAGGAAGGATGTTCTGGATCCCTGCCTGACGGTGGGAGTCAGAGACATAGTAACAAGTCCCACAGTTACTGGGGTACACTGAAGGAGGAAAAAATATAATATCAATAGCCTTTCATGCAAATGTGCTCTGATTTCTCTAGTGGCTTTGCTTTATGACACTGCTGATGGCCTCGTGCCTCCCTGACAGCACAGACAAACCGAGGCACAGGCCATGGACTCCTCTCCTGTTATGACACAGTGTAGACTGTCCAACAGTGCTGTGTCCAACAGTGATGTTAAAGGAAGGTTCTGCTTTTTATTTTCAAGGACTTGGGCTTTCAAGGCTTTGGACTGAGTGCCAAAAGCAATTCATCAGGAACGCTTAACAACTCAGCGATACAAAACCTGTTAGGAGACAGATCCCCCACAAGACAGAGTTTGGGGAGGAAATATGTAAAGCACTGGTTGACCTCAGCATGATTAATGGTTTTTAGTACATTGAACTCTGTTGCTTACCATGTGAATTTTACCCTTGTTCACCCATAGTTGTTTATTTTTATTTTTTTGAAGGAGGTGGAACTTCTGTTTGTGAAACTTTCATTCCTACAGAAGTTAATGACAGTCCACATATAATAAGAAAATATTTGTATTGAGACACAGTTGTCCCAGCTGATTCTAATTCTCAGCAGTTTGTTCCCTTTAAAAGCAGTGTTTAAAAATTACAGACCAGGCAGGGTGTGTGTCAATCATCTCTGTCATGAAAGAATCATTTATGGGATATGATGCCATTTACTGGACTAGAGAACAGAATAAGATCTCTTCCATAACTATGCAGTCACCCCTGTCCCAGCTCCTGAGATTAATAATATCCTGAGTTGGAAGGGACCCCTTAGGATCACTGAGTCCAAATGCAGTCTCCACACAGAGCAATCTTGAACTGAAACCATGTGTCTGAGAACATCACCTAGCCACTTCATGGACACTGACAGCAGCAAGTGCTCCAAGGTGGAGGTTTGTTGTGTCACCTAATCCAACCATTCTCTGTCACAACTCAGTGCTGCTGAGTTGTGACACATGGGGCATCATTTCCAGTTACTGACAGGGCTGTACCTTTTGTTGCAGCAGGTCCTGCATTCAGAGGCACCTGGCCACCTGCCCACAGTGTGGGATTTACGATGATGTGCTGTAGCTGAAATGAACAGGGTGAGCCTGCTTCTCCTGACCGTGGCTGGGATCCTGCCTTTCCTACATCCTGGGCTGAGGCTGTGCAGCACCTAACAGAACAAGAGCTTCCAGCCTGCGAGCCCAGCACTCCGAGGCTGTCCTGGACCATGGGCCAGCCGTGTGCTCCAGTGTCCCAGGGCCAGGCACACCAGTCCTGGATGCTCTGCACAGCACACAGAGCACCACTGCTTACACCTTCTGAGCTGATTCACTGTCTTTGTGACAGGACCCACAAACCCTCAGAGTCAAAGGATTCCTTGCCTTGTCCTAGTTTCAAGAAGGCCAAAGGATCATAATTCTTTCAGGGCTTAGCTGGACAGCAAACATGCTCTCTTCTTCTTCTGAGCAGTATTGAGAAGGGAGAATGAAACAGGGAACTGTTGTTAGCTATGAATCACATACACAGTCAGCTGGAGGGCTGGTTCTGTACCAAAGGTTTCTGCATTAGGTTAAAGAATTAGAGTTCCATTGTTCAAGTCACTTCAGTGTCACAGTGAAAACCAGCAGCAGGCAAATCTCCAGTGTTAGAAATGCTCTGGTACCAGGGGAAAAGGAGGAAGGTGGCACCTGTTTCATAAATATGTACCTTTAGCCTGCAGCTACAGCTTTTTTCTGGTTGACCCATTATATAAGCAAAAAGTCCAGACCTGTTTCTGTAAGCTCATACTATGCATTCATCTCCCAATAAGACAGTTTCCATATTTCACCCTGGCTCTGACTAGTGTCACTTGTTAATCCTGAGCTAAGTTTAAGAGTGAACATATTCCACAGGGCTTGAATTTAGTTCAGGTGTTAGACTCCAACACTTTACATGTCTTCACATTTGTATTATGGTATTTTTTCATAATTGCTTAAGTGCAAGTTCAAAAGATATATGTTTATGTTCCTTAACAAAGACGTTTTAAGAAACATCACCTAACATTTTGGAAGCCTTACAGCCTTTTTCTAATAGAGTTCATGCATTTGAAATCTAAAAAGTGGTTATCCACAGGAGTATCCACTTTTGCTGTTTTGAAGTGCTAAGTCATTCTCACACAGTACTGAAAAATATTAAAATTAATGTAGAAAAATTAACTGATAGTTTTCCATGTAGTTAGTGCTGCCATCATCATTGGAGCATTTAATATCTGTGTTCTACAGAAACCATCCTAGCCATGTGATCTACATTTTAAATATCAAGCATAATCCAGACAGAAATGGTATTATACAGAAATATTTGTATGCTCCTAGCTGGTCAAGGACAATGAATAGTACAGTGCCTCTTCAGACCTACAGCAAATTGTCTTCCCCAGCAGTAAGACAAAGTGTGCAAAATACCCCAAATTCTTGTGTTTTATCATACCATCTGCCTTTCTTTCTGAGGGTTTTTCTGAACTGCATGTTTATGAGTAAACATAAGGTTAATGTCTAAAGAGAACATGGACCAAAAGGGAACTGGTGAGAAATGGAAACTTCAGGAAGCAAAGAAGATAATGGAGGTGCTGAAATGAAATGTCATGTTTCAGATGAGGTGAATGCCTGGTGATATCAGTGTGCAATGGGATGGTTTTGGGGAGGGTAGAGGAAAGGGTGGGAGAGTAGACGAGGGGTGATGTCTTGAGACTCATTTCAGGAGATAGAAGTTGGTTAAGTCAAGTCACTGCTCTTTTGAACCCAGACACCAATCAAATATCTAGGTTCTTGCCTTGTCAGTTCTGGAAATATCAGTGACACTTCCTTAGATATATTCTGATTATAGATTTATTGTTGAAAAACAACAGCATAGAATGGTAAATAAATGAGCTTATCGAAAGAATAAGATTATTTTGAGTAGTGCAATTAAAAAAAACTTTCTATTTTTCTTGTTTAACCATTTTCCAGATAAAACTTTGAGCCTTCTTTATTTTCTTTTCCTTTTCCTGCCATCTTTCCAACAGAAGGTAAGTTTTTTTTTAAACTTTAGTTGAGTTCTGAGGTGAAAAATTCTTATATTTAACAAGTCAAACAGCAAACAGTATAAACATTTCAATTGCTGCTTTCTGAAGAAAAGCAAATGAAAAAGTTGAACTTCTTCTTTGAGTTACCTGTGGTGAATGGGATAAAGGTATTATAGAGAAGTGGACACTTTGAATTCTGGAACATCCTTTGTTTTTTGTCACAGCCATAAGAATACATAAGACCAAGTAAGATTGGTTTCTGGTGTCCATTTGTAAATGAAATACAGGGGCATAGTAAAGACAACATATCTTTGGAGTTACCAGACTGCCATGGTGACTTGGGACAAATCCTGCCGACTTCTGATTCAAATGTGATGTTGAAGCAAGAGTAAAAACAGTGCTGTGTGTCTGTTCCTCCACTCCTTCCATGCTTCATAGTATGAAGTTACCCAAATTCAGGGTCTGGGTACTGCCAAACTCTTGCAAAAGGGGTAGGTTGATGCCAAACTCATATATGTTAAGCAAAAGGTGCTTCTCCCTAAAGTCTGATTGTGCACCAGGAAAACTCATGGAAGTAGATTTCAGCCGTGGTTTACAGCTGTAACTTTTCCAAAATACAGGACTTGCTTTCCTTGTAAGTCTTCCATCTTGAGGCTGATCACTTTGACTATTAATTCAAAATGAAACTCTGGCCCAGTCTGTCTGCTTCTGAAAAAGGGAAAGAAAAAGGAAAATAGCTGAAACCTCAAATAAAGGATTCACTTCCATTACCGAATTTTATAAGGTGATATGTGGCATATAAAAGTCTGTATTGGTAGCTTGGGATCACATGCTTGTGTTTCTGCTCTCTCTCATCTGGAATGAGCTTGGACTATCTGTGTTATGGTTTGGACTGGAGATGGTTTTTCCCTTTCACTTAAATTGGTGACTACAGGATGTGGCAGTTCTAATTATACTGAAAATTGCTGTAATTGTTATCAGGCAATAAACATTCAATATATTTTTGTAAGAAGTAGAGCTTTGTGGAAGTTTTCCAGTATTTGAGAAAATAACTGGAAGCAAAATGGTAAGGATACAAATTGAATTTGGACTTTAAATACTGAGAAAGTTGGCCTGGCTTATTCTCTTAAGAAACAGGATTACTGTAACACTCACAGCAACACAAGACATGTTCTCAGCTAAGAATGAATATGAATGTCTTTTTCATATAAAAACACATTGTAAGTACTGCAGGAATGCATACCTGTCATAAGCATAACTGTTGTACAGAAAACAGAACAGGAATGTGAATTAAATGTTCTTACAAAGGACATAATTTTCCTCTTTGGTTCTCTCAGCAGCCATATATGGGCAACTTCTACCAAATGAGCCTGCAATAAAAACTCTGTATTGTGCATTCGCCTTAAAGCAATCAAAAGAGAATGTTCATATAATTTAGGTGAGAGCTCTTATTTATTACTCTGAAATTATAGTACCTTTAAAGTAATCCATATGTGTAGATGGGAGTGAAGATTCTTAAGTTGTTAACATTTGATCTCCTGTTATAATTAATCAGATCCAGAATGTAGCTTAAATAATGTGTTTATATAGTATTGTCTAAGAGTTTTACTTACAGTGCTCCTTTGAAACTGTCTGTATTGAATGGGACTAAATATAGGTGCAGTCTTTTTCCTTTTGATAGAACACATTTCCCCCGGATATTCCTCTTACTTTATTTTAAGAATTGATGATTTTAGAAAAGGTGAAACTAATTCTGAAATCCTGTAAGTATTTTATCGGCCTAGTAATGCCCATAACTCATTCGCTGGAAACATTGCAGGATGGGAATTAGGTTCTTGGATTATAAAGCTCCCTTTTAAAATAAACAGGAGGAAACATAGGGGAGAGACAGAAGAGTGTAACTTGTTTAACATTTAACAAGCCTCTTGATCCATTTTCTGGACTAGTTGCCATGCTTTTGAAGATAAAAGCAATTACATTAGATATGGGGGTGGTTTTCATGCTCTGGGGGTTGAGAAAATTTTGGTTCTTTACAGAAGCAGGAATGTGAATGCTCAACTAAGTCTCCAGGGTGATTTTTAAAACATTTTTCTGAGTGCATCTGGGAGAAATCCAGATCTTGCTGAAATCAGTGAGAATTTGCTCATTGCCTTTAACAGGGCCAGGATTTTGTCTGTGAATGTTCAGGTTTTCAGTCACTGGCCAGCTCCAGTGGAGCTACATTTAAGTTTTCCTTTTTTACTACTGCAAGTTGCCTCATCCTGGCCCTAGACTGCAAAATTACTCCCAGGAAATTTTCTTTCTGGAGAGTACAATGTTGATGATTGTAGCATGGACTCTGGTTAGCTGAAGCACAGAAATATTGTGATGGAAGACTGGGGGCCCACTAATAAAGTCTATACATTTGTTAGGCAGTGGATTATGTTAGACTGAGTTGGGTCAAAGCCCAGTCTTGTAAATTTTGGCCAGCAAGTAGGAAGCTCCTGCATGGGACCCTAATGTTAAACAAAGAACTTTGGTCAATATTGGGATACCTGACAATGCTGTAACAAAAAAGCAGTGCTAATGGATTGTGCAGGAGAAGAGATTTGAAATCTGTGGATTGCTAATAGAATGAGGGTTTGCTTTATGCTGCTCTGCAGAGAGACACACACAACTGGTGAAAATTCATTCAGCTTGATCCTCTGACGTGTGCTTGCCTCTAAAATGGCTTGAAGGAAAGAATTTACAAAAGTCAACTCAGAGATAAGGAGTTTAACATGTTTTTCATGTTCTTGGTGGTGGTTAGACCTACCTTACTGCAGACCAGTGGATCTTGAGGTTCTTGATGCCTAATTCATGTCTGAAAAAGTGGAGCTGGACACCAAAATCACTACCTACTGAGAAGCAAAGGTAAAGAGGTGATTCAGTGTTACTATGCATTGTCTGTAGCTGACTTCTGGGCTCTACTCTTTGGAAGAGAAATTTTTGAATTCAAGGTAAGGGCCAGAAGCCACCTCAGACACTGAATAAAGGTGCCAAAGAATGGGTTTGCAGAAGGTGACTGAGAGATGAGTTTTTCCATTTGCCTATCAGGCTGTCATTTGGTCCCTGGCTGAGAGCTGGATGTGGGATTTCTAGTTTGGCAGTCTCTAATGAGGTTATGGGTAGGAGGCTGGAGCTAGAGGTGCTCACGAGGCCAAGGTGACCTGAGAGCAGGTGGGTCACACACAGCGCCCTGCCCTTGCAAACTGCTCACAGCATTCATCCCATCCTCTGCTCCGTTTGCATTGCCACTGCTTTCCGTTGGGCTGCAGTATTTTCAGGTCTGACCCGGAGTTTGCATATTACTTTCCCTGTATTGCTTTAAGAAAACCTGGGGTTGAATAAAAAGCGAATTCCAAAATCCTTCCCCCTGTGATGTATCTTCAGTGGGAGAGAAAGCTGTCTTCTAAGACAATTCAAATACAATCATTCATCACAATGGTTATATTCAGATTTTAAGTTACCCTCTAATACAGTTATAAATCTATTGTGCAGTCATCTGGTGGTTGCATATTAGAGTAATGTTTCCCAGAACTTTCCACTACTCACAGCATGTACCGTAATTTTGGGGGGTTACGTCAAATTCTGAGTGTGGTTGTGATCCCACTTTGTTAGTTACTGCAAGCATAATGAATCAGATGGTAGGATGTAACCTTTCTGAAAATATGGGAGAGTTGAAAAGGAAATTTTAAGTTGTACTGAGTGCAGAAGAATGTAAAATAAGTTGGAAGTTTTAATGTTTTTTTTTTTTAAGACAAGAGCTCTAGCATGGGCATCATCTAACCTATGGTTTTCAAAGCAAAGACATAGAGTTCTGAATATTCTGTGTGCATGAAATTGTATATTTAGAATGTAAGCCTCTAAGAAGACGCATATCTTGCCTCTATTAGTTTCCTCTCAGAATTGGTAAAATGTTTTGGATTCAACATGTTCAAACAGTTTGTGTCTGCAGAAACCACAGCAGATGCACTGTGAGCTCCCAGTTTGCCACGCTGCCATCCAAGTCTCAAATCTGATGCAGTAAATACAAGTGGTGTTTTTACCTTCCTGTGCAGCTTCCCTGCTGTGTGTTAGCCTCGCCAGTAACTCTGCGGCAGGTCAAAAGGAAAGTTGGCAACTTTACAGCTAGGACACCTCTCTGCAAACAGGGCAGGCTATTCTCATCTCTTTCCTGGATGGTACTGGAAGTTCCAGCTCCTTGTGACTCCTGTGGCTATTTTCCTCCTCTGCCGAGTCTCTGCTTGGACTTCTTGGTTGCTCTGCTCCTTTACCTGTGCGAAGCCGCTGGGGACAGGGCTGCGAGGGAAGGCAAAATTCTTCTTGCAAGTGGACAGTTTGTTTCAGATAAAGGAGTGAAGGGTGTGAGGTGACTCGATATATTACTCCAGGAGGGGTTTGCCGGAGCCAGGAAAATCCAGCTCCTGCAGACTGGCTCCACTTTCCTTTCACCCCCTCCTGTGAGTAATGTGAGTTGTTTATTTCTTCATAGCTGCCCTTGCAGAGAACAACTAGGCGTTCATTTCTCTTCCCACCGCCTCCTCGCCTCAGCCTCTCTTTTTTCCTTGGAGAAGTGGGCAAAACTGCAAAGGAAAACACTTTCACTCCTTTTCCTTGCTAGATCACAAGCCACCGGGGGCAGAACCAGATGAGCTCCCTGAGCACGGGGAAGAGGAGGACATTGTGATACGCAGGGTAAATGTGTCTCTGGCTGGGGCTTGCAGCTCACGCCAGGACTGTTCTTCTCCCAGGCCCTGAGCAGTGGATTAGATTCCTTTGCTGCTGCCCATGCCTTTCTCTACAATATCCTGCTGGAGATTACAACTAGGACCGATTTTAAAATGAGTTAACTTATTTTAAAGAACCTTAACTTTCTCTTCCTTTAATAGTTCTCTCTAGTAATTTCATCCTTGTGCTCTTAAATTTCTAAATAATGACTGAAATGGATGTTTATTTGATAATTTACAGTTTAAAGAGGATTTTGAAAAGAAATTAATCTCTTTACATGGGAAGACACTATGTAATCTTCTAAGGCATTCCAAGTTTCCTTAATATTTTACAGTCTTTTTACTATTTATTTTGTATCTCTTTTCTTGAAAGTGTTTATTTTGGGAAGGTCAAAACAAAATTCTCCCTATGTCTCTCATCAGCTGTAAGATGAATGCACACAGTTGGAACAAGTTCCATTGAAGCTCTCATGAAGAATAAACAAAGTTCTGACCAAAGGCTTGACTCATGATAGATCTTTAATGACTATTGTCATGAAAAAGTATTTAACATATTCTTCACCAAAAGAAGGGTGTAGCTTTGCTGCAGAGTCAGCAACACATCAAAATAGGGGCAAAGAGAGATTCAAAGGGCACGGCTGATATAAAGTCTACAGAAATGGGTATTACCTTAGGGTATTGCAAGTGTGTAGTCTCCACTTCAGCTTCTGCAGGCTGTGTCATACCAGTCTGTGGTAGTGCAATTTTGCCTCAAATGTTCACCCAGCCTGTGGGGAATCTTGGGAATTATTTTGGGAAGAGAGGTTTGGTATTTTGATAGATGAAGCTAGAGATGTCTACAAAGTTACTGCACATCCTTAAACAAAGCAGATCTGTTTTCACTGCCTTTTCTGCCTGTGAGACAGTGAGTTTAACACTTGGCAGTCAACAAATGCTGCATGCTGCTCTTGTCATCATGTGGTGGGGCAGGAAAACTGCTGACATGGAAAAGTGCAGACAAAATCAAGCAAAGTGATTCATGGCTTGGAAGGCTCTGTGTCCTGGGGAGAGATTAATCAAAACGGGCCCAGAGAGCTCAGGGATAGTAATATGCATGTATATTATAGTTACTGGGTGACAGAAAATATCTTTGGGTGAGTTGGGCCAGATTCACAGATGTTATTTTAGGAGGTACATTTATTATTTTTGCTATTAAGAAAGGTCTCTCTTGTAAAAGTCTAATCTCTCTGTGAATGAGGGGTTAGGAAACCTGCTCTGTATAGATTACAGACCCATGGTATTCACAAACAGTCATAAGGGGGACTGAGTAGAAAGTCCAAGAAAATTACACTTTAGACCATTGCTTAGTGAAGAAAAGATGCTATGAGAGCTGAGGGACAGGCTTATCAAAAGGAAATAAAACACTTTGGTCCTTGAAGAGTTCAGGTATCTGAGAGTGGTTCAGACAGTAATCTCATTCCCTGCAGCAATAAAAATAATTAAAATTCTCAATTTAATTTTAGTACTAAATGTTACTTGATGAATTTTGGAAAGCTTGCAGTTATCTTTCTGTAGGCCCAATTATCTTTGAGATGATGAAGACAGAGATTGGAATGATCTCAAAGATTTGACACTAGTTAGAAGATTAAGAGATAAAATGTCCTTTTAACAGATGAGAAAATAGACTCAGATAATATGAGAGGAAGGAACACTTTTGACTAAATTTCTGAAGGAATGTATCTAATAAAATCATTCACTAAGTATGGTTAGATATTTTTATTCTAAAGAAACTTTTGAACTTGTTGGCCATTTTTTACTGAATTTAAGTGCCACTGTTTTCTCAAAATTGTGAAGTTCCTCTTTATTATGAGAAAACTAGAGCTAGGAAAGAGATTTGCGCACAGATGGAAGGAAAAGCCACTGGCATGCACAGTGTTCAGAAACAAGCACAGTGCCTCTTGCTTGACCTGAAGCTGATGGATACAGGAGGGGTGGAGGGGAGCAGTGTGCATCACAGAGAGGGGAATTTATCAAAGGAGTATGGAAAAGGGCCTTGGACTGTAGCACTACAGAGCAGGGAATGATGCAAGCCACAAATCTCTAGGAAACCAGGCTTTATTAGTTCCACTGCTTTTGGAACAACTTGTTTAAACTTCCCTTGTAGGTAATTAACTTTCTAATGGCACTGTGAGATAGGCCACCTGCAGAACCCTTGGGCAGGGGGATTCACAAGCATGTGTGGTTCAAAATAAGGCCTCATGGAAAACTAGGCAAAAGTGCGTTAGAATAATATTTACATTCAGTAGCATTAAGTACATCTGTTTGTTATTAGTGGGAGGCTGAACTGGCTCAAAAATCTTCCACAAGAGTGACCCAGCAGCAGAAGGCCAGGTACCTCTGACAGCTTTTCTACAGCTACCAACAGAGCTATTTTCAAAAACATGACAAGATCTCCCTCTCAATGTCATTTTAAATATGAAGATCAAATTTAGATTACTGTAATATATAGATGTTTCAGTTCTGTCTTTTTAGGTGTCTTGCTTTGTCCTTATTTTCTCTTTTACTCCTGTGTTTACATGGGTGGGAAGTTTTCATGCAAACTAAGAGAGTGCAGCTCTTGTTGAAATCAGTTTGAGCCAAAGATGGTCAGCTTGTTTGAAAAATCAAGAGTGATAGGCGACAGTCTTTTACCTAGTAATTTAAAATTTCCCGAGAATATTATTTAATGCAAAAAAAAAATTACATCTTATTATGTCAAACAAGGACACAGAACATGAAACGTATTTTTAAAAATTCAGCTTAGTATGCTTATTATAAATTTGATGTCTGAAGATTGTAAACATAATTGCTAACAAGGATTAATGACTTCCATGTAGTTGTGATGATTTTAGCTATCTGGAAATAATGTTTAGTGTCAGGTGGGAAAGCTTTGGTATAGCTAAGGACAGAGACTTGGTATTTCAATCCTATGTCTTAGACATATGTTATGTGGGTGTGCTTATGGACAAAACAGTATTGGGGGATGGGTTATTCCAGCTTAGGGCTTAGAAATTCTACTGACCACACACTCAGGCTTTTGGGTTCAGTTTCATGTTCTGCTATGGGTTTATTCAATGTAAAATTTACTTGTAACCACTATTTGTTTGTTAAATATATCTCTTTCTCTTGAGATTTATAAGAACCTGAAGGAAAAGGAAGAAAAGACACTCTGTATATGTGTGTTTACACATAACACACAGAACATGAAACCATGGAGACCCCTCATCTTTGTTAATCAATCTTTCAAATCTTAAGTATCCACAAGCTGCAGGGAGATTTCTAAATCTGGAGGTTGTTGATGCAAACTCTTATTTAACCACAGATGATTGTTGTCCTTCCTCTAAATTATTAAAAATCTCTACACCCAGGCCCTTTTCAAGTTTCCTTTAGCTGTCCCTTAGCTTCACACTCATTGTGAAGAACTGTCTTCCTCTCTGGTTTAGAGCCTACTGTCTCTATTCCCTGACTGGGTTGTGCTATTTCCTGGCCAGTTTACATCCTCAGTAGTCTTCAGGGTACAAATATACTCAGACATTATGTTACACCTTAGTCTTGCAGCCACAAATCCTTGTGCTTGCACTCTTTGGGATGAAGGCTTCTCAGCCTATTTTGTTTGCAAGGCATATTGGAGGCCTGATATAAATTATAGAGCTCTGTTCTGCTGCTCAGACACAGGTTCCCATGTGATCAGAATTCCCCAGGGTGTGTGGGACAGTTCTGTGGGACTGGCAAGCATCATATAGAAGTTTTGAAGGTCTCATGTGTCCGTGGGAAGATATAGCTCTCCTACCGGGGGCTACCCAAAGGTGTCTCTGGTGGCACTCATCACTATTACCCTCCTACCTCAAAATCATACAAGTACACATTTATTAATTATGCAGTTTCCTACAACTAAAACAGTCAGGAAAACTTTCTTAAAGAGAGGAAAAAGCAAAAAAATCCTTTTGATTTGACCAAATCTGGAAGAAATCTATCTTGGTTATGCTCAAAGAAAATGAGCATTGCTAAGTAAAGCATCTCCAAAGAGATTTGACACAATAGGAACAGAAGTACAGAGCTGTGTGTCTGGACATTAGCAGCAGAAGTAACCACCTTATCATAAGACTCAGAGTGTTGCTTTGTGGTTTAAGAAAAGCAAGTAGGTATGACCAAAATTACTGTCCTTGGGGAAGATGGAGTCAAAGGGCACATGCTTGAGAGCCACAAATATGAGCTATTCAGAAAACAAACAAAGACCTCTAAACTAAAATGTGCAGGTGACTGAAAAGGTCACCCTGTGAAAAGCACAAAGAATGAAGCAAAGGGAGGTGATGAGGTGTGTTTGAAACAGTGGCCTCATCTCCCGTGTAAGTGCACCAGATGAGGAGCAATGTGGGTCACTACATCCCACGCTGAAGTTGGGATCTCCAAACTCTTCCAGGCTGCATGAAACTTTGGGACACAGCTGCTCATTTAATGACTAGTAATGTGGGTGGGTAATGTGTTCAAAATGTGTTGGTTTCTAGAGCTGTGCTATTTAAACAGCGCAGAATGGCAAGACTTTGAAACAAACCCTAACATTTTATAGGCTGTGTAGCTGCCTTTAAAAAAAGGAAGCAAATATTAATTCAAAAATGGGAGACCACCTACTTAAAATGTAACCCTGCAAGTAAGACAATAATTTCCTAAACAAACTTACATGCAAGCAGTGAGTCACCCTTTCATTTCTATAAATGTTTGTGCAGTGTGTTTCTATTGAGAATCATTTGGATTCAGAAAAGGATGGATTTGATTCTCTGCTTTCTTGTACTAACTCCTATTAGTACTAAGAAGGTAGATTACTCATTCAAGGATTTACTCATTCAAGGACTCACTCCCTTCAGTCTCCCTGCCAGCTGAAAGGTTTCTGCTTTGATACTCTGCTTTCTGATATCAGCTCTAGACACTGATGCTGCTTGTTTCCTATGAGCTCTTTTCATGCTCATGTAAAAGCTGACGGCTCTGCTGAAATCACGCATCCTTTTTCAAATAAAATTTTATATAAATAAGGTGAACTGGATTCCACTCAGACATCCCAGACCTGTTCTAATATGCCTGCTTTTCATTCTGCTAATTTCTTTTATTTGCTCCATTTTTTTTTTTTTTTGGTTGTTGTTCTCAGTGTGTTACAACTATTTTGGTGAGTCTCATTTTGTTATGTGTGGTCACTTATCTGTTGCAACTCACTTACTGGCTTCCATATGTTGCTAAAGTGTGTTTGGAAGAGGGGATTAAGTTACTGTTTCTAGCTGTGAGTTTGGTCACCTGGACACGTTCACTGGGATGTGAGATCCTAGAACCCATACCAAGCCTTCCAACTGAGATTTTCTATTTTTTTTCCTTTGCAGTGGGGGACCCCACACATGCTTCCCTTGTGAGCCCTGCTTTGAGGAAATTCATGTAGCATCACAGCTTTACTACAGCAAAATGAAATCTTTGCAACCCAGCTTCTGGTATTCCCTGCCTCTGGGATCTGACTTGAGGAGCCTCTCTCCAGAGGTAAAAGAAGGAAGCATGGGTTATGAAAGTTCCCTTAATGTCAGTTGCATAAAGATTTCTTGAATAATTCCTGACAAACTGGTTCAGAGAGTGAGGCATATCCTTGCTTTTGTCTGAGCAACAATCGAGGAATTAAGAATTCAAATATGGTATTTAACTGTAAGTGACCAAAAGAACTTCAGTTTCCAGTGTTTTTTTAAATGAATGTTCCTTGTTAGCATTGCATTCTACTAATTACAGTGCTACTTTGAAAATGTAAACCTGGTCAGCATTGACTAGGTCATGTTTTAGTCAAATCTGTTTGCTTATGAATGCTGTGACTGATTTAAATTCTACTCTTTTGTATTAGCTTTTTGCCGATGCCTTCATATGACCATTTTTTGTACTCAAGTGTGTTTGGAGAAGATGACTTTTCTTGTGATACTTAGCAGTTCATAAAAATAAACAACATGTAGTGAGTTTGTTTTCGTACAACCAGGGATATTTACCTTATAGAGTTCTATATAATTGGCTTTGGGCATAGCTTTGGGAGTGAAAAGTTAAGGCAGAAGCAGAGATGAAGAATCTGTTTAATTTACTTGATTGTTTCAAACCAAGTGAATATGCCTAAGGAGCTCAGAAAAGAGAAAACAACTATTGGTCCCCTTTCCTAGTGAGGTTTTGCATGGATTCTGCACCGTGTCTCAAATATCAGCATTGGCCACATCTAGTAGAGCCATCTTCATATGCAAATGTAGCATTAAACACAACATCAAGTCACGTAGGTTTGTCCTTTCCAGCCTGTTTCAAATAGTCTGCTCTTCTGCATTTTCTGCAGTTATGTTCTTCCAATGAACATGGAAGAGATATTAACTTCTTTTCCATGGTATTTCATGGGATTGAACTCAACAGTTTCCCAAGTCCTCTGGTAATGGGATTCTGAAACTAAAATGAAAAAAACCCCACAAAACCAAAACCAACTCACTAGAAAAGCTAATGTTTTTGTTACAAATGTTGTATATGATACAGAAATAAATGGATATTAATGAAACAGAAATCAGTGGATTCAGTTTCTGCCCTTGTGAGAGGCAAAGTATCTGAATATTAAAAGTAGTGATTTGTCTGAAGAACTGGGTAGGATTTGATGGAATATGCAGTGGCTTCTTTAAACCACTGGGTGTCAAAATAACTGAATAAGCCTGTCATTAATTTGAAGATAACTTTCACATCTTGGACTGAAGCAGAGGGGAAGACACTGATTTCTTCATGTTTGTGACCAGTGACAGGATTAGAGGAAACAGCATGAAACTGTGTTGGATAGGTTTAGGTTGGATCTCAGAAAAACATTCTTCCCCCAGAGGGTGGTTGGGCACTGGAACAGCTCCCCAGGGCAGTGGTCACAGCACCAAGCCTGACAGAGTTCAAGAAGTTTTGGGCAATGCTCTCAGGCACATGGTGTGATTTTTGGGGAGTCCTGTGCAGGGGCAGGAGTTGGACTTGACAGTCCTGATGGGTCCCTTCTCACTCAGCATATTCTCTGATTCTGTGACTGTGTCCATACAGGCAACTATTTGTGTGAATGCACAGAGAAAACCAGAATGTAATGTCTGCTAGGCAGCCAATAAACCTGAATTTTACCTTTCTGTTTCCCTCAGCCAGGAAGTCACTCAGCTATTTTTAAATCTCCATCCATGAACGTAAGAGTCTTTCTTGAGGAAAAAAATAACAGGAAATAATTTAAAATACCTCGAAATTTCATACTCCTGTTTATCTCTTGCTGCTTCTCCCTTTCTCTCAGGGTTTACAGGTTTATCCAGCCTAAAGGCAAGAGTCCAGGAGCTCTTTCCAGAAGTTCTGCATTTTAAAAGGGTCCCTACATAGCAAGCAGGCAATCTTAGAATCTTTCATTCAAGTCTTTTTACTGCTGACTTGTGGCCCATTTCTTGGCAAGTTTCTAGGAAGTTTGCTAATATTTAGATGCTAGAGGATGACGATGACAGTCAGATGACAGCAGTTTGTCACTAGAGTTGTCACTACTCTCTGGAGTACTAGACCGTGAAAAACATGGCTGTATGAAATGCTCTCTGTCAGCTGTACTTTTTCAAATAGAAAAATAAAGATTTAAAGATTTGATTTCTGAAAGGAAGACATGGAATCCAATCTGGTTTTCCAAATGTTTATCACTGTAAAAGAAAGCTGATCAGGTTAGCTAAATGCTGGGTCATTAATCTGGGCAAACAAGCTAATTTTCTAACTCTAGTACAGACATAAGGTGGCATTTTCAACAAGTTACTCAAAACTCAGTGTAGTATGTAGTAGTATATAGTACATACTGCAGTAACTGTGTTTAGCATGTATTTTTTTGGATAGTGTCTTTAATTTGAATAGCCCATAGCACAAATGAAAGTCTATCTTCTAGAATTACCTGAAATTATATGAACGACAATTGTAAATGTAAAATAATTCTCTATGGTATCTGATATCCTGCTACTGTATGTATGCAATGTCTTTTTAGCGAATTAATAAACAGCCATGAAGGGAAATAGCAAAAAAAAATGAAAGGGCCATGTGAAGGCAGATGAGTAAAAAGACAGAAGAAAAGAGCCAGAGAAGAGGACAACAGACGATGACAATCTGGGCTGGTCACTGAGTCTTTGATGTTCCTTACTTGTCTTTAATATTGGTGTTTAAGTTTCTTTGTTTTTGTATGACTGATGCCCAGGGTGGGAGGCAGCTCATCCTTTGCTCTTCGTGGTCAGAATGCTCTGTTCTGTGCATTGATTTAAATTCCTATCAGTTCAAAAACATTGCTTAATTACTGAGAACAAGCAGGATATTATCCTTGTGTTCCTGAGAGGTTCTAGTTTCCATTAAGTGTCCTTATATCTAGTGATTGGTGGACATTTGGGTATAAAATCTAAAATATATGAGACTGTTATTTTTTTTCACTCTTAAATTTTTTGGTTTTTTTTTTTTTTTGTTTTGTTTTGTTTTTTTAAACCAAAACAGCAAATACCCTACAAAAACCCCCACACCAAACAACCCATCAAAACCTAATCAGTACCAAAAGCAAAACCCATAAATCTGTAGAGGTTACTTGGGTCTTTGTCATTGTACTGCCATTCACACTGGAAGGGCTTAAACTCTGTAAAGTCTTTTCAACATTCAAGAGACTCTTATTTTTAGTAATAGCTTTGATACGTGATGTTCTCAGCATCATGTATCCCTGGCCAGATTTATCTGAAAAGTATGTATTTGTTAAGGAAACCAAGTATTAGTTGTTTTTCTGAAATGCACATGGTTCATGTAGCTCTTAATATGTTTATTACTGATATTGACAAGAAGGAACTTTGTGTATTTTACTTCGTGTAGCAAATATTTTTTAAAAAAGGACTTCTTTTGCCTTCCAACATGACGAGGATTGTCAGGTCTGGTCCTGCAGTGGAAAACTGGTTGATATTTCTGTTCAAGGAGCAAAGTAAATAAAACACAATCCCTGGAGTGGATACCTCTGCCATGTTCCTTTGGAAAGCTCCTAATTGGACAGAGGTGCCCTCTGTCCATGCACAGAGCCCAGCAATCAAACACACATGGGGACTGAATTCCAGCAGACTTTATAGCCACCTCTGCACAATAACAATAAATAATGAAATAAACGCAGGGCACTTTTGCTGGTTGGTTCTCAAAGCAGCCTACAGACCACTTAAACAGTAGTGCATTGATTTTTCTCACCCTTGGAATACAGCGATCCAGTGTCAAAACATGGCTGCTCTTTAAAAGCACAGAGCAAGATTACAGAGTGTTTAGGACAGGAATTAATATTTGCGGTAAAAACTACAGGATATTTTTAAGGATACAAAATATAAGCATTATTGAATATGGGCTATGTTTTTTTTGATGTATGTCTGTCACTGCTGGTTGAATTCAGAGCCAGGAAAGAATTTTGCAGAAAATGACTATGTTGTCAATCCTTAGTCACTTAGCCGTGGGACTTCTCTTGCTCTTCTGTGGTTGCCTATTTTTTCTTTTTAGTTTTGGTGCTGAACTACTTACAATGTGCATACCTACAGTGTAATCCATACCAATAGTTGAACTTTAACTAACCTGAAGAAGCAATCATAGTATTGTTGGCAAAAACTGTTCATTTTATCAATCCATCTGGATACCAGTAGCAAAGTGTGTGAAGTCCAAATACTACAAAGTAGAGCCTGATCCTCAGCTGTGCTTGAGCAGCCTGCACTGAAGTCTGTGCTCCCAGAGCTCAGCTGCTCTTGGTAACTAAGGCAGGAATCACCTGGGCACTTCTCTCTCTGATGTGATCATGCTTGTGAGCACATTGCTCAGCACGGCCCTCCTGAGGTGGTTTGGAACTGCTTTACAGATGTCACTGCAAGCTGTCGGCCCTTCTCCAGGAGCTTGGAGACACCACTTAAAAGGCTTTATTCAGTCTGCCTGTGATCCAAATGTATTTGTTTGCATTTGTTCTGATTAAACACAGGTGGTTTTTATTTTAAAATCTTGGTATCTTTTGGTTCTTCCACATCGATAGTATTTCTGTCAGTGAGACCAGAGACGCAGTGATAATTTCTATAGTTTTTATTTCTCTTTCTCGTGTGTAAATGTGTGTATATCTGCTCCAATTGTTCAGTTTACAGGAAGATGTCCAGGTTTGTTTTTCAAAACTGTCTTGCCAGTAGTAATTTACAGCTTTTCCTAAGTCTTGAATCCAGCATAAAAGAATTAAATTTCACTATTTTATGACTTCTGGTACTGAGTTTTGCCTCATACCACCATGCTTTCCATTTACTCCTCCCTTACTTACAGGGAACCAATGGAAAATATTAAAAAACCTTACTGTTTTTTTTTGTTTTTAAAAATTAAGGGAATGAATGTGTCAAAGACTATGCCATCTTTTTTCCTCCTCTTCCATATTTTCCCTGAATCCTGAAAGAATATCCTATATAATAATCATTGAATGTTCAGAAGTATTGCTACCTCAGATAAAATTGTCAGATATTGCTGATTTACATTCCCAGCAATTTAAACCTGTAGGATTTGGGTGGTTTTATTTGTGGTAAGCTGTAATGACACTGTTAGAGGATCTACTGTGTGTTTAGCAGTGAGGAATGAAGCTCTAAATGTCTGGAAGTTTGGAAAAGTTCAGATGCCTCAAAATGCTTGGATTCCTCTCAACATTTTTTCTTAGCTGTATAAATCTACCACCCAGCTGTCATCCTCTGAGGAATTAGCAAAAAAGCGTATTTATAAGACAAATAATTTGGCTGATGGTGAGAAATATGCTAGCAATATTTTTTGATTCACATTTGAAAGTAGAATATTTCTTCCATTTCAGTCAGAAGTCAGGGCTACAAGTAGGTTCTTTCCAGCAAACTTACAAAAGCCTTTTTCTTTCTGCAGGCATTTAGCCACACCACGGTGGGCTGTGATCTTGTCAGTTCTCATAAACTACTAACACCAATGGTAACAAAATACTTTCCCTAGTTATGGGATGTACATTTCCATGAATTGGTTTGGTTCATCTCATATATGAAGTGTCAAATAATTTTTTTTTTAAATCATGAAGAACATTGGAAGAATTTTGAGCAGTTTTCTCCCTACTAAAAGCTAGTTCTATGAGTAGAAGCCATATCTTAGAAGTAATTCAGTAATGGCAAAAACCTATTTGGCAGAGATGTAGCCTGAAGGGCTGGTAGCCCCTCTCTCTGTGCCTGTCCCCTTGAAGTAAGCTGAATAAATGAGACAGGATGAGGCCCAAAGCATGTAAATGAGCTGGCATTTATTGGTACAAAATTATGCATTTTCAGCAACATAACCCAGCACCTGGGGTAACAACACCAGAAAAGACAAACTGAATGTGAACTCTCTCTCCTTTGCTACATAAGCATTTATCATTCAGGTGGATTTAAAAGGGCTTTACAGCCTAGCTCATTTATACAATGTGTTAATTCTCCAGCCACTGAAAGCCAGCCACTTCTGGCCTGAAACATGGCATCAGTTCAACCGTGTGTAGCAGCAAACTGCAGCATGGCAGGCACTGAGCACAGCAAACATCTCCATCTGAAGATGCCCAGAGAGCAGCAGGAAGGAGAAATGAAATTGCACAGTGTGTACTCAGAGAGGACTTGCAACTCGAGGTGACTTGTGCCAAAAGTTACCTGGGGTGGTTTTAGTGATCAGTCATGGGGATGAGCTGGAGCCTGAGCCTGGCTAAGAAGGCAGCACTGCTGTTCTGTGGCACTTCCTGGCACTGCAGCGTGGCAGAGTATCACTGTTTGCAAGAAAGGAAAAGAAACTGGAATGTATCGCCAGCACTGCTAGCAAGAGCAGCTGAGATTTCTCCTCTTAAATAGACCTTGCAAACATAAGTAGAGCTCAACATCTCAGTTCCCCTGACAACTCTTATTTTCGTTTAGTAATATTTCAGTTGGTAATACTTCTTTGAATAGGCAGATTTTTAGAGAGGGATGCAGTTGCTGCTCTGCTGCAATATGTCTCTCTTCCTGTGAAAGCAAAGCATTATGAATGCAAAAGACTTTTCTAGCTAACACTGTTGAGAGGATGGAAGTTCTGGTGGGAAAACTTCCAAGTGAAACTTTGGCTTCACTCAGCTGGAGTGGCACAGGCTCTGTACTAACAGCACCTTTTTTTTTTTGTCGTCCCCCCCCCCCCCTTTTTTTTTTTTTAAACCACAAACTTCCCTGTGTCACAGCTCTGTGCAAATATTTCCCATATGTCAGCTGGCTGATCCAGTAATCACTTAGGGCTGGAGTGTAAATTACACAAGCGGCAGCATGCACACAAATATCTGGCTTGTACGAATCTGTAATTCAGTGAGATTTAACTATGGTGAATTCCACTGGCTTTAAATTAAAATCTTTCTTTTAATAGCTGTGTAGATGCAGTGCTAGAAGGGCTATTATTCTGTCTCCCACTTTATCCTTTGCCAATGTAGAAGGTCTCACTTGTGTTTTAATGGTGACTCTCTTGCTGTTTTCTTTCTCGACTTACTTTCATTTCTACCCAGTGTGCTGTCACTATGCCATGAAGTAGATTCTTTGGGTAGGAAACAATCTTTTTTAATATCTAGAATGTGCATGGCATTTTGTAAACTAATTAATAGAGTATGCTATTGTTTATTTTATATCCGTAATACTGCTGTTGGGCAGTTGGCTGTAATGTTTCCGACAGGGTAATAGTCAGAGAATATTTTGATTTTAGGGAATTCTGGGAGGCTTTAAATTAATCTTTTCATTCAAGGTGGTAGAAGTGCACTTCTCAGCACAACACTGAATGAGTATACGCTGGTGTTCATAGAGGCAGAAGAAATAAAATAGTGCAGGGCACTTGGATTCTTGGGACTTTTTAAAAATAAAAGCTTTTCAGAAAAACATGTTTTGAACAGCCTTGACTACAGGTTTCCCTCTCTGCTTGTGTGTGTGTGTGTGTGACGGTGCACAGGGCTCCTCTGGTCCCTGGCAGTGATTGTGCTGCGTGGGGCTGGTGGAGCTGGTGGCTCCAGGCCGTGGTGGGAAGGTGTAGGAGCCCCTGCTCCAAACTCCTCAACTTGAGGAGCAGGAGCTCTTTCTGCTGGAGTCACCTTCTCTCAGCTCATCACCTCTATTAGTGTTACTCTCCCTGCAGACACAAAGATTCAGAAGTGTCTTTGCAGACCCTCACCAACTGGTCTTTATACTGGCTGTGAGATTTCCTGTGCAATGCTTGCCCCCTTTCCCTCTTGCTTTCCTTTCCTTGGTTTCCTGTGTTTTTTAGGTTTCTCCACTTCTAATTTCTTTTATTTTGTCTTACTTTACCTCCTTAAAAAAAAAAACACCTCTTTTACTCCTCTCTCCCTCTTAATTTTTTGTTTGTACTACAAGCAGATATTCCACAAGAACGCACTGGAAAAATAGAATAAAAATGGTTTCTACATTGGCAATTTAACAGATCCTTTGTCTCTCTTTCACAGTTGTATTAATCATAAAAGCATATAGTTTGCACTGAACAATACTATGAGTGGATGTAGCCTACAGTAAATCATGATCAGGTTCAGTCACAAGAACTGAAGCAGATGTTAGGTTATAGGTGGCAATGAAGAGGCTGTAAATTTGACATTTTAGTTGCACTGCTTAGCTACCATTTTTATGAGCCTTTCTTTTCTTCTTTCCTTCTATTTTTGTCTGTTTCTGGAAACAAAAATGTCCAAGCATTTGGTTTTTACCTGATTGTATAAAAGAATCAGTCACTGCAGGTAAGCTCTAGCCTCACCTTCACGATTTAGGGGGAAAAATTCCAAGCCCAAGAAAAAACATGGCAGAATTTTCACATTTTCAGTCACACTTGATATAAATTGGCTGAGCATGATCCTGACAAGAACACCCACCAACATGGACCTCTATATGATGTGAATTCCTAAGTATGCAGATGCCTGCAGTCTTTCCTCCTCTGGAGATTGCCACAATCCAAGGAGTTAGTGGAATTGGCTCAGATAAGGATCACCTAAGCCAAGCTGGCTGGTACCAGTAGACAAGGCTTGTTTTGTACATCCTCCAGGAAGATTTATGGGTATTTCTGGAGCTTCTTTGGGGATGATTCTGAGTTCAAGGGAATTTTAAAGTGTGGGGAGAAGTGGAAGTGTGGTGTGATTTTCCTGGGGTAGAGAAAAGAGCCATCACAGAGGGCAGTAGTCCTTGATCATGCATGAAGGTGCAAACTGTTTCTCCCTGCACCTGCTGGAATAAAACTGCTCTTAGATAGTTTTTTTAAAGTTTCTTTTAATGTATGTGTAGCAGCTCTGCAGAAATCACATTAGAAAAATTAATCTTGCTGCTTTCAGTTGTAAAGAGAAGAAGCAGAGCAATTCTTTACCACATTTTCTATAGCTAAGAATTATTTGCTACAGCAATTATTTTTGGGAGCTCAGAGTAATTTTAGGATCTTTTTATTTTCTGGCAAAAACCCACAGAGATAAAAATGGCTCTTGCCACACTGGTACAGTGGCAACCACTGCAAAGCAAAGTGCTCCCTTGAGATGTGAAACTCAGCAGTTTCCCACTGAGCGCTGGACCAGCTGTGGAAGGAGGAGGAATAAAAGGTGATACGAATTAGATTTATGCTGATGTATGAGGTGAGTGTAGGTTTTTGCTTAGAAGCTGCTAGAAGGTCATGGTATTTTACCAACTGAGATTTATACATTTGAAAATGAAACTCCAAATGGGAATGTTTCCAAAGTCTAATAAAGCAGAGCTATGCTCATACACTGACCTTGGCAAGCCTGCAGGTAAGTTCCACAACTTCTACCACCTTATAAACACTAAGATGGGTTATACAGAAAAAAACATAGAGGCTCTATTTAGAGACTTATGGTAGCAAGTAGGCAGAAAAACTTCAAAACCACCAATTTAATTTATTGAAGGTCTCAACAGGAATATATAGGAAAAAATTCTGTCTTCCACTGCAAATATTCCCGCAGCAACCTGATCTACCTGCCAAGAGTACCCAAAATTTAGGGCAAAGGGTGCGGGAACAATGTTAAACCTGTTCAATAATACCACTAAACAAAACCTGAAGGATGAGCATAAACCTGCATCTGTATTTTACCTGATTACCTCAGCAAGGAAGACTAAGGCTGAGAGGTTTTTCAATCTGGAGTTTACTATTTATGTAGTTGTATATCATGGCTGGAGACAAAACAAGAGAACACCCACTGGGACTAAGGCACATTTTTAAAAGTTTTCAAGCCTGTCTCTGGTTTTCATAAAGGTTCTTAAAGTTTCCTTTTGTGGATCCAAATTGGGAAAACATGGGTGAGATCAAGAAGTTGTTCCTAGTTCCAACTAAAATGCTGGTAATTCCTGTTAAGGGTTCAAGATCTCTACTTCCAGGGAGACGGAGCATGACAAAAAAAAAGACTCAAGCCAGACCTGGAGCCTGAACCAGTCCAGGGCACAAATTAGAGCAGTTTGATGAAATGACAATTCACACCACCATCCACCCAGCTTGCCAATGCAACAGAACACCATGGCTCTGCCTGTGCTGGCTCTCTTCCACTCCTGTGATGTAGGAATTTCTTGAGGCCAATTTATGCTACCTTTGCTTTACTAGTGCAGCATGAAAAGGCCATAGTGGCTGATGGAATTATTTACTTGTGTAATTCCAGAAAATGACAGGAATCACAGTCCTCATACCCATTTGCAATAATTTTGTATTAAGCCATCATTAGGTTTTTCATTAAATATTTTTTTGTCAACATGGGCAGTGGGATCAAGTGCACCCTCAGCAGGTTTGCCAATGATACCAATCTGGGTGGTGGAACTGACACATTGGACTGTAGGGATGCCATCCAGAGGGATCTAGACAGGCTTGAGAGCTGGACCCATGTGAACCTCATGAAGTTCAATCAGGCCAAGTGTGAGGTCCTGCACCTGGGTCAGGGCAATCCCAAGCACAAATACAGGCTGGGTGGAGACTGGAGAGACAGCAGCCCTGAGGAGATAGATTCAGGGGTGCTGGCTGGTGAGAAGCTCAACACAACCCAGCAATGTGCACTCAGAGCCAGAAAGCCAGGCACATCCCGGGCTGCATTAAAAGATGTGTGACCAGCAGGTCAAGGGAGAGAATTCTGTCCCTCTGCTCTGCTCTGCTCTGGTGAGACCTGCAGTGCTGCCTTGAGGTCTGGGGTCCCCAGCATTGGAAGAGCATGGGACTGTTGAAGTGAGTATAGAGGAGCCATGAAGATGATCAGAGGGCTGGAGCACCTCACTTACGACAGGCTGAGAAAGTGGAAGATGACCAACCTGGAGAAGAGAAGGTTCCAGGAAGACCTTAGAGTCCCTTCTAATATGTAAAGAGAGCTTTTAAGAAGGCTGGAGAGGCTCTGTTTGCAAGGGCATGTGGTGATAGGACAAGATGTAATGGCTTTAAACTGAGAGAGAGCAGGCCTAGATTGGATTTTAGAAAGAAATTCTTTACTGTGATATTGAGGCGTTGGAACAATGCCAGAGAAGTTGTGGATGCCCATCTCTAGAAGTGTCCAAGGCCATGCTAGATGGAGCTTTGATCAACCTGATCTAGAGGAAGGTGTCCCTGAACATAACAGAGGGTTGGAACTAGATGATTTTTAAGGGCCCTTCCAACACAAACTGTTCTGTGATTTTATGTTGGCTTTTTTTTCCCCTTGCATTGCCTTTCCAGAATTGGAAAAAAGGAAAATAATATTTTACAGCAGTCAAAAAAAATAGAGTTTTAAATCTTAGTTATCTTGTTTTTAGAATTTGTAAGCCAAAGATGTACCTATACCACTGACATATTTCAATATGAAAGTTCTAAAGGGGCTCTTTGAAATCGCTAGGCGCTGCTAATATGTCTAGTGTGTTTGCATGCAGACTTCTGCTATAAAAAACCTGAAGAGCTGCCCTCTTCATGGCCTTTCAGGTTCTATTTTCCAGAGACATAAAATATTCTTGCATGAATAAGAGGTAGAGTGCACAATATGATGTGAATAAACACATGCACTCCTTGGAGCTGCCAGCATGTTCTGCCTTAGCAGAGTAGCTAAAGAGATGGAATTACACACAGGGTCCCAAATGCAAGAATTTTTGTTACATTATGTAACTACTATTTTTTTCCTAATTTCTCCTTACTGTTTTCTAAAAGATCTTTTTTGTTATACTTTTGACTTAGTTAAATGTACAAGGTGTTGCTTTCCAGCTTAGTCTACAGTGTGTAGCTCTGAAAATATGGTTTATGCTTTAGGACTGGGTTTTATTTCTAGGAGCGTATCTCACTATGTGGAACTGGTTTGGTTTGTGGAGTCTTGCCAGTGCTACCCATAAAGTGGACTCTCACCTAACATAAACTTTTTAGGACTTATCCTACATCTGCAGTTCATGATTTGTGGAACACACAGCCCATGTGCTGGAGAATGTATGGAACTCCCTGCTGGTTTCATTAATGTAGGTTTCCAGTTGTGTGTTGGAGATCTACTTTTGTCCATGTTGTACAATGTTTTTGCCATGATTTTGGCTCTTCTAGCATTAAGTCTTTTAAATGGTGGAATTTATACTTGATTATACTAATAGAAAAAAAACCACAGCACTTTTTTTTCCAGGAGTCATATTATTGGTCTTGTAAAGGAAGCATCATTCACCAGATATTGATCCCTCTCGTCTGGTTAGAAGGACTGGCCTTCCACTTCCATGAAACAGTATCTGGCACAGCAAATAGAAACGTTTTGCATTTAAATGTAATTGGTCTCTCATGAAAACAGAAAGTAGTACCAAAAATTTGTGCCTTTATTCCATACCTTTTAATAGAAAAGACTGACTCTTGCCTCTGTTTGGTGTGTGTGGGTTTTTTTATGTGGGTTTTAAAAAAATTTTTCTTTAAGTAATAAAGCCAACTTTAAGCAGAACATCTTACCTTATTCCAATGCTCACTTCAATCTTGCTGACTGTATTGACTTTTTATTTTGGAATCAAACCCAAATATGCCTTTTTTCCAAACTGTGTGAATGTAAGAGCCCATAAATTGGGGTGGCCTTAAGTCAGTCTCAGTACTTGCCAGATGAAGCATCCTGGGACTATGATATGTATCCATACAGATCTGAGTTTGTCCCTCTCTGGAGGGAGGATCTGCCAGGTGCATTGCAATCAGAGCTCTCCTGGGCTCCTCTCCCATGACTCTGTCAGGCAGATAAATTGAATGTGAGGTATTTCTGCAAGAACACCAGGGAGGTAAATGGGTTATCTAGGTACCGTGTCAAGGCTGACCTCATAGCACAGAGGATGCAGTGCTCTGAATGACAGCTTGGCAATTTGGTTACTTAAAGACAGACAAGGTTCTCTTTTAGGATTTAGTATATTTTTATATACATGTCTTCCAAATCAGCAACACAAACAAAATCTATATAACCAGCAGGACTGCTTTGTGAGCGGAAGAGCAGAGGGAACTGAAGACTATAGTGTTACATCTTCTCACTTTTGGTGATTTATTTAATTTCTATTTCCTCTCTGCTATACTTTTTCTCTGGAATTGGATGTAGTTTTTGTCTTTCCCTATATTTCAACATTATTAAAACTTATTATTTTTATTACCTTATTATTAACTTATTATTTATGTGCAAGAGTCTTTGTACATTATTTTCTCTCACTTTCACAAAATCCGTGATTCTTGACCAGTACAGAATTTTATACATCTGCTGTTATATTCTCTTTTAAAAGTTTTTAAAAACAGTGAGGCCTGATATATTGTCAGCAATTAATTTTGTAAATCAGCTTGAATTTACTCTTAGAACACAGAAACAAAGGGGCAGCAGCTTTGACCTGTGTGGCTCACTATGTCCCTGTAACGCAGAACCACATATACTAAAACTTCTGGAGCTACTTCTGTAGCTCTAGACATCCACTGTCATTATAGCTCACTGAATATATAAATCCCACAACATTAAACTGAACATTTGAGACTTTGGAGCTAAAAAACCCCATAGTTGTCATACTTTCCATCAGTTTTGTCACTTTTCTTCTTGATACACTACAGAATCTTTATATATGTTTGAATATACTGTAGAAATGCAGTTTTATCTTGGAAGATAAGTATTCTTAAACTGAGAAGGCTAGCTGCTTGAGTCTTTCTTTGGAGATTAGGGAAATCTTTCTACCTTCTCTCAAAGGTTGCATCTACATTAGTAATTTAGTGTCCTGGAAGAGTGCTTGTGGCACAGAGACACACTTTTCCTTGATATCATGTGTGTAAGGTTTTTCTATGAACTGAAACTCAGCAGTCTGTGATTGGGCACAAAACATGTCTTCTGCTGCTTGTATTATTATACCTACAAAGTCATATATGGATCGAACTTCTGAAACATTAAGTTTATAAAATGTAGTGAGAGCTAATTAGTTCACTATTAATGAATAATTAAAAACACTGAGAGAGTGGACTGAAAATATGTTGTCATTGCTTGTGAATGGATATCTCAGTGATATCTCAGTGAAGTCATTTGAAAATCTGCAACACCAATTCCTTGGGAGTAAAAAAATAATTTCACCTTTTCATGTATCTGGAATGTCATATTTAACTGTTCCTAATCTTTCTGGTAAAATTGTAGAGAGATTAGAAAGGAGGCATTTGAGGTGGGTATGGGATGCTTTATGGAAAAGAACCATGGGGCAGGTGGAAGCTGTGGATGTGTCAGAAAGTTCAGGCTCCTGACTGGGAAGCTGCTACTCAAACTTTATAATGAGGATCTTTTTCCCTGTCTTGACATCTCTCCCAAGTTTGGCATTTGACTTTATAGCACATTGGTCAGTTTTTAGTCAGCATTTCCTCAAATGTTTATGGCTCTACTTTAAAGGTGGAATTCTCATCCTGAAGATGATAATCCTTCATCATGTAAAATGACCATGCTGTAATAAGATCTTCTTGCAGGGTACAAATGTGTTATTGGGTGTCAGTCTGCAGGGTCGGGTCATCCACCAGCTGTTACACTGCACAGGTTGTATTTTTTTGCAACATTTGGTGGAACATTTCAGGACTGTGGGATTATCTGAACCAGATGTGAAAAGGCATCTCTCTGACACAAGTGTGCAATTAGTCATAAGTGATTACCCATGACCCCTTATGTGCAAGGGGAGAGAAACTTAGGGTTAACTGCTGTCTGCACCTTAACTGAAGAGGGCTATAAAAGTTCCTCTTTTTTACTTCTCAGACTGCAGCCAATTTTCTGCTTGTTCTTGCTTGTGAGATTTTTTTTCAGGGACATGTAATCCAGGAGAAACTTAGAAGTCTGAGTCCTACTTACAAAATTGTAACAGAACATCACAGAGAAAGAGACATGCATCCTAGTTTTTCCTGTCTCTTTCTCTGCTGTTTGTGTTTACAGGGTCAGTGTAAGATCACTGTCTCTTCCCAGTGAATGGACTGATATATTGGTCCAAGGGCAAGAGGCAAATTAAGGATGTTCCTCTGTCTAGATAACCCTTTCTGTTTTGTTTGGAGTAAGACTTCATTTTGAGTTACTTCTGCTATCAACGGCTCCAGTAATATGACAAAGGGAGAAATATGACTCTCATGGGTCTTTACCTGTCAACATTTACACCTTGACTCCCTCTGAAAACTGGTAAGTAGTCAGACCAATTCCTAGACCACTGCTAAAATGCCATTTCTAAGCACTAAAACAGCTTACTCAGTTTCTGGGTAGATCTAAGTGACAGCTCTATCCCTGTGTATCTGCAGGGTTCCAAGTACAATGGGCTTCCTATATCTGCTGTATGTTTGTTGACATAATTGAGTAGATGAGTTTACAACAAATTGAAAACCGTTGTAGAAATCTTACATAGAAACTTACATTGCTGTGATGGCATAGGGAACCATGTGAAGCCTTTTGTTATTTAGAGACAAATGGAAATCTCAAATGCTTTTGGCAAGCTACATGTTAACTTACGTTCTTTAGCTGATTAATGATTTCCCTTTGTTGGACTGGGGTTCATCTCTACCTATCCAGTGTGACTTTCCCACCTGCTTTTCCTCACTTGTGGTTGTAGGCTATAAATTGGTCAAGGGTCTACATTTATTTATGGAAGAAAGGGCCACAGCTCAGGCACAGTAAAAGAAAATGTAGCTGGTGCTACATAGACTTTGAGCAGCAGGTGGGGATATAAACCCCCACAGGTTGCAAGCTGTTGTCACAGATGATAGAAGTAGTCAAAGAAGACTAAATCTAATTGTGTTCTAGGTACTTTCTTCTCTACAGCTGAAATTGCCTCAGGCTTATCAACACTGAGCCTGATTTGTTAGTTCACAGTCAATGCAGAGTGGGAGGATGTGGGGAAATTGAGTGGTACCATCTGCTCCCTGAGACATTGTGTGAAAGCAGAGTTGCTCCCTGACCCTTTCAGAGGACATGTGGATGAGGAGCCTGGGACAAAGCATGTCTGACACGAGGTCCTCCACAGTAAGCACAATTGCCTATGGCTGGCTTTGGAAAAGGAACAGAACTTCACAATTTTCCCTGTGGTTTGTAACCTGCCTAACAGAATGGCAGCTCTCAGATGAAATCCCTGATGCAGCAATAGACTTTCACCCACAGCCATGGCTGGACAGATGATAGAGGATAGATGCCAACAGATCATATCATATAATATCTATAATATAATATAATACAATATAATACAATTAATATAATATAATCATATCTCATATAATATCCTAGAATGTTATATAATCATATATAGTATAATATATTATCATATCTCATATCATATCATGTTATATCATCATATCTCATATCATATCATCATATCTCATATCATCATCATATCAATTTCCTACCCTATTCAGGTCAATAGCACGTGGTCAATCAGGCCCTGTGAGAGTTGTCTCATCACAGCTACTTCTGTGGACAGTGGATATTTGCATTGTCTAAATGAAGTGTTTGTGTCATAAGCATAGGGCCTTTATGGGAAATCAAAAGCCTTCCTTCCCTCAATGAGGTATTTAAAAGCCTTTAAAATACCACTCTACCGCTTCTCTTCCATCAGAGTGGCGTATAAACCACAATGGGGACAGTGAAATCTTCCAGTCAGTTTTCTGTTCCCAGTGTTGGCCAGGCTCAGACAAAGAAGCTTTGGTGTTTCTCTCCTAGAGAAATTTCCCTTCCCTTCAACAGTGGTTGCTTCTTTCTGAATCTGCCTGATTTTAAGTAAGAAACGTCTCAGCTTAGATTTAAGCCTTTCATCATCTTCTTTGAAGGGTTTTTTTTCCCCCTCAAGTCCTTACCATCAAGGCTGGTCTGCATGTAACACATTTACTTCTGAGTTTTTGAGCACTGCCTGCACTGTAAAATTTAATGGACATCAAGGGAAGAATATTTGTTGGTCAAACAACGATTTTTCAAGATTTATAGTTTCTATCACTTCTGGTTATGACCTTACCCTCCATCCCAGGCACCCCTCTCAGCATGCAGCTGAAATTTTCCAGTTTCATGGTGCACTTGAAGTTTTTCAGAATTCAGTATTCATACCAAGTCCTGACAAAGCATTGAGTGTTCACCAAATGTTCAGATTAATATTAGACCCCAGCATTGCCCTCCAGGTGGAGAAAAAAGAAAATCAAAACAACCTTTGGAGGTAGGGTCAACCCCATCCAATACTTCCTTGTTAGCTGTGACAGTTGTGTCCTGAGGTCAGGACAGAACATGGAGGTCTTTATCCTTCTCTCTGCAGCTGAACAGCTCAGGATACAACCTGAGCAGAGGATGGGCAGAGGGTTGGTGACACCTGTATGTGGAGCTGATCTCTGGGCAGAAAGTGAGATGCTGTTCCAGCAGTAAGGGATTAGCATGAGTGAAAGAGAGCTCTGACTGCAATTTCCCTTTGGCAGCTAAGGTACATGCTTAACTTTGAAGGTGGAAGCCAGGACATGGAAGCAAAACGGCCCTTTCGCCTCCTCACAGTGTGATACGTGCTGAAGTCTTGCGGGATCAGCACTCTTGTTTGGATTTCTGAATTCCTGCCAGATCAGGGCATTTAGTTTGGACCATAAGAGAAGTAGAAGCTGTTCACAAGGCTGGGGTCCAAATTTCCACACCATCTGCTGTGTGTGTAGATCAGTGTGGAGGATTGAGACTTCCATAAAAGTAGAGGGAAAAGAAAGCAGTGTTTAATAAGAGAATTAAATGAACAGGAAAAATATGGAATGAGCCCAAAAGGAGTCCATCTATGTTCTTGGGCATCATAAATCAGGAAGGGATGAGCACTAAACTGAGGAAAAGGACAGGTATGGGACAATGTAATGATGTCTAAAACAAGCTACCTGAAATAGAGGCCAAGACAAAGTTAGGAGAGTAAAAAGTGGACAAATTTATTAAAGGCCTTCAAGGTACATTCAAGGCAAGCAAAGACCCCTCGTGGGGCTACACTCAAAAATGAACGCTGGGTCACGAGCTCCTCACCTTTTATAAGCTCTGTTGTGTTAGCATATTGGGCCTTCATTCTCCAATCACACCCTTAGGAATGATATTAACCACCCCAGGCCTGCTCCCCCCATTTCACTGTTCTTTACATATTTTTGGGCTCTAGGGCAATGAATGTGTCCTTGGATTTCCATTCAGAGGAATTGTTTTGGCTAAAGGTGCTGGGAACCGAGGTTTTGACGTTTTATATGAAGCCCAAACTACATCAAATATATGAAGAAAACTAGAAATTCTTAAGGCATCAGTAATACTAAAACCAAAGGTAAAAGCAAGTCAGGGGATAAGAGGGTGTCTGAGGGGGATGCTGGTACGCCCTGAGGGACATGTGGTGGGGCAAGAGGGTCCCTGCCATGCCTGTCTGCTCAGCCATGGCAGTGGGAATTGGAAACTGCTCTGCTCGTCCCTCTCGGCGAGGCACCGTGCGGGATTCCAAAAGCAGTCCAGGAGTCACCCTGGGGCAGCCCCTGCGCTGACACACCGAGAAGGAAGGGACAGCTTGGTCACAGGTCAGCACGGTGTTTCAGTTTGTGAGGGGAAAATCTGAGGTAAACTCAAGAGGGGACAGAAGGAACTTCATAGGGGAGGCATTCTGGAATGCCCTGGCGTCACCTGTAGGGCATGGAATGGACATTTTGGGGTAAAATTGATCAGTGTGGAAACAAAAGCTCCGGTAATCTGTGGAGGACATGTAGCAGACATTTTGGTGGGAAAATCTGAGGTGATCTCCAGGAGAGGAAATAGTGTTTGGGGAAAAGTCTGAAGTAATTTGTGGAGTACAGGCAGAGAAATTTTTGTGATAAAACCTGAAGTAATTTTTAAGGGCCAGAAGGAACACTTTTGGGTTAAAATCTCAGGTAATCAGTAGGGGAATGAATGAAGGTAAAATCTGAAGTAATCTCTATGGAATATAATATTTTGGAAGCAAGATTTGAGGTAACGTGCAGCGACCAGAAAGAACATTTTAGGGGCAAAATCTGAGGTAATCTGTAGGGGGTATTTTGGAGGGATAATCTGGAGATGTCAATGGGGGACACAATGGATATTTTGCATGCAGAATCTGAGGTAACCTGTAGGGGCCATTTTGGAGGGAAAACTTGAAAAAATCTATAGGGGACAAAATGAACATTTTTGGCATAAAATCTTATGTGACCTTGTTTCCTTTTTCAGCCTAGAAATGAGATTCAAGACAATTTTAGTCTAGGAGGTAATATAAAAGTGGGTCTTTATTGGAGGAGCAGTTATGGGAGAGTATCCACAAAAGCCCACCCCCAAATGGGTGAATACAGTCGTATAGATTTTAGGAAATTAGAATAGTTGAAGAAAAGCACCAATTAGGAAGACAAGTGGGGATGCAATTCCCCAGAGGTCAAGCCCCTTCTCTGGAGTCCCCCACCCTTGGTATTAGCTCTGCTTTTTTGTGAAAATGTGTCTGGAAGACCTTGTTCTCAGCCTTGGTTGAGGAAGAATCAAGATAGGATCAGGGCCTTGTGCCCCCTGGGGCTTGGAGCTCTGGAATGTGTTTGATCTTCCTAGCTGGAGAAAATGATATGGAAAAGTATTGGGAAGGCAAAAAATATATAAAAGAAAAAAAGGCAAAAATCATTTGGTATCAACCTATAGGACACACCTAGGGGACATTTTGGAGGGAAAATTAAAAGTAATCTATTGAGGGGTCAGAAGTCACATTTTTAACAGAAAACCTGAGGTAATTTAGATGAAACAAAATTAACATTTTTTTGACATATGAAAGTGGGGTAGTCCAGAGAGGAAAAATGAGCATCTTTGAGGGAAACTTTGTTGTAAAACAGAAGACAGAGGTAGCACCATTGGCAGAAAACATGCGATAACTTAGAAGGGACATAGGTGACATGTCAATCAGGCTAGTGCTCTGGAGTCCCAGGCACTTTGCAGTCCAGGCAGCAGCCAGAGCCCCCTGTAAGCAGTGGTGCAGCCTCTTTGGCTGCTGCTCTGTGTGCCCAGCTTCGTTTGCCCAGAGGGCAGCGGATGGGACTGCACTGGATGTTGCAATGGTGAGTCAAGCTGAAGTTGAAGGCTTTTGTGGAGCTGGGGGGGAGGTCTGTGGGTGGTGGCTTGAGGATCTATCTCCCTGTGGGGCTGTTGGGTGGCAGCTCCCCTTAGGCACAGGTCCGGAGCTTTTCAGGCCTGAGGGTGTCATCATCCATTGGCAGAGGCTGAGGGACGACGAGGCAAGAGTGAGCAAGCAGAGCAGCGGCTTTGAGATCAAGAGTGGAATGGTGAGGCAAGAGCAAGTAAGCAGAGCAGCAGCTTGGAGGTGAAGAGGGGCACAAGAGGCCCTCCACGCAAAGGGCATTCCCGGCATCCCCAGGGCACCTTCTTGGTGCCACAGCTGGCTTTGGAGCTGGGCAGCATCCCTCGGAAGGGCAGGGCAGGGTCTTTGCTGTCGTTGGCCTTTTGCCAACATTGTGCTCCTTTGGCTGCCCAGAGAGAGGGGCAACACTTTATGGAAGGTGAGAGGCCCTGTCTCGACACCTGAGGGGGGAAATGGAGCTCTCCCGGCCCCCAGCCCACCATGTAATCAGGGCAGGGCTTTTCCCCAGCCCCAGCAGCTTTCTGCCTGCTGCTGGCTCCTGGCCAGAATGACCCCCTGTACTCAGGGCACGTTACAGCTGTTATAAATGAACCACATGGAAGATTGACTTTTGTATTAAAGGCTGAATGTTAATTGGTTAATTAATTAATTAATGAGTTAAAAGGCTACAAAGATTGGGTGTTAATGGGTTGATTATAAAAATGTTTTATGGGGGAGTTTAATCTGTTAACCATTTATAATGTTTTGATGATTGTTTGTTTCTCTCATAATACTTTATTTTATATGAAAGTTAAATAATGTTTTAAAATCCTATTAAAGACAATTGGGGCTAAGATGGCCGCCAAGGCAGGACTTCTGGAAAGTTCTGCAGACAGTGTCAATCAGGACGCCAATCAGGGTAAGAACCAGCCCAGCTCTATCACCAAGCATGCCCCATGGGGTGGGGTCAGAACAGACCGCACCAGATGGGTGGATACAGGGGGCAGGGCCAAGACAGACTGCCCCAGATGGGCGGATACAAGGGGCGGGCTAGGGAAATCTACACCAAGGATTGGTCTAAAGTAACTAAAAGTAACAAGGCGTCTTGACTGACACTCAGAGGGAATAAAAAGGCGCTGCATGTGGTCTGGGGTGTGCCTCTGGCGAGACCGGTCTGGGGGGTGGTGCTTGTTTGTTTTGTGGGCATCCCCTATTGTTGGTTGTTCTTTCTGCTGGCAATAAACGCTTCAAAATCTACAAGGTGAGGCCTCATTTCTCACAGCAGTCTTCGTTCCCGTGCTGCCCCTGAAGTGCCTCAGAGTGTCAAGGCCCCTGTGTCCTCCGCACAGTGCAGGGCCAGGTCTGAGGTTTTCGTCTCCTATTCCGTGGTAGGGATGGCCCCCCAGCATGATGGCTGCACAGAAGTTGCTTCCTCTTCTGGGTCTGTGTTCTTCTCCCCTGTGTTTCCCTCAGCTGGTGTGAGTGAGCAAGTGAGTTTGTAATTTAGGTCCTCTTTAGAAATAGAGTGGTGTACCTTAGACTTCCCAAGAGGGAAAGAGGAGCTCTGTGCAGCCACAGGGAGGTCCCCAAAAACGCACGGGTAGAGAAAGAGTCCAGCCTTGCCCCTGCTTTCTGAGGACAGTGAAACTGCTTGGTGGGAGCATGGGCACAGTGACCTGCCTGTAGCCAGGGCCTGGGTCTCTGCCTATGCTGCATGGCTGCCAGTCCTGCTGGTGACCTGCCAGCGTGCCAGCCCTGTACTCAGGGCATGTGTCATGAGTTTGTGGAGCCCTTTGTCCCCAGGAGCAGCCCCCCCAGGTCCCTGCAAGCAGGGCTGGGCGGGTTGCTTTATCCAGGTGACAGGAATGAGTGCTCCCGCTGTAAGCAGGGTTGTATGCATGCCCTGCCCTCACCCCTGAAGGTTAAGGTGACCAAGTCTTGATTAGCCATTGGGGCTTGAAAGTTATGACTAACGTTTTCATTGGCAACTTTCCTCTGCGCATTCTGGAGACAGTGATCGGAAATGGGAGTATGGCAGTTCTGAGACACTGGTCTTGAACCAAGACAATGTGAACAACTCAAATCTCCTGTCCAGAACTGCTCCCATAATTTCCAGTTTGTGCCCTTTATTTGTGTGGTTGGCAAAAATCAGAATATGTCTAATGGGAAAAACATTATATTTCAGTGATGGAGCTGACTTGTGTAAACATACAGTATTGATTATGAATATTGTCATGGTTAATTAAGATTAGAAACTAGCAAAATAGCAAGAAATGCAGTATAGTAAGGTTTAATTGGAGAAAATATTATCTTTGTTATCTTTTCTAATCTCTCTGCAGGAAATTACTTTTAGACGAAATTACCATGCCTGTTATTTCAATTGGAAAATAAGTTTAAGAAGAAAGTTCTGATATTTCGTAATAAAGATAGTGTAAATTTTACAGTAAGGCTTAACAGCCAAAAAGAGGGAAAGTTAATGGAAACATCTATATGGCATTGAATAAAAATGAAATCAGAGGCAGAGTCATGGCCTTCCTTCTGAAAGTCACTTCCTTTACTGAAGTGATTTTCACTGTCTTTCCTAAAAACTAGAATTGTGCTTCAAAATTTTAAGTTGCTAGTATGTCAATGAGAGGTTTAAATCTGATTAAAGCCCTGTTAATACAAAAGAACAAATAATATTGTGTCCTGTCAAACCACAGAATGTGAATGATGACTGAAACACCTGGCGCTGTCCCTTAAAGTCAAGCCCTGCCACATCTGGATGCGTGGGGCATTTTTTTTTCCTATCTTGGGGCTGCTGCTTCTCCCTTTCTTTCTCATCCATGTGAGTTTATTTTCCATTCTGTTTTTGTTTTTTAGGTAGGTGCAGTAATGGCATTCCCAGGGTAACATTGGGAAGCACTGGCTCTCTTTCTGGAATAGGAAACCAAAAGCTATTTCAAAGTTTAAACCTGATTTTGCAGAGCACCCTGCATTTGGGGCAAACTTTGTGAGGCTAAACATAAAATTCTATCATGTACATTTCTTCCAATAGCCAAGGAGTGGTATATATTAAACAATCTGATCACTAATCCTTGGTATTAGATTATTTGTTTTGGGCGATGGGGAATGTTATTTGATCTTTTGCTCACTGCCATTTGTCTTGCAGTCTACACTGCGGATGTGCTGGGAAAAGATTATGTTCCTTTATCTCCCAAATAAGCTTTTTGTTTGTTTGTCATGGCTTTTGTACAGCTTTCAAACCTGAATTTCTGTGTGGGCTTAGGTAAATTTCATTCTTCTTGAAGCTAAAGAATACAGTAACCTGCTTAAAAGAATCAAGTTATGAAAACACCACCTATTTCTTGTGCACTGGTAAATCCACAAGATATTTAGGGGCACGGTACTGAAATGGATGGACATACACCTTTGAAAGATAATAAAAAAACTTGATAAAAGATTAATGGAATGTAAAAGACTGAAATAAGACTTTTAAAATGTTCATTGCAACTCCTCCTTAAATAAATTCAGTAATGAATGCACACACTTTAGGGTCTCTGAAAGTGATAGCACTTGAAAAATAATGTCACTTTTCTCTGTTGAAAGCATTTAATACTTTCCCTTACATCTTCTTCATCTTTAACTCGTTGACCTTTCCAACACTTCCCTGAGGAAAGGGAATTACTAACATTTTATATGTAGAGACATGACATGGGCAGATATTAAGGCCTGGTCTCATAAGGGAATTTCATGGCGTAAATCCTCCAGTAATGCTGGTACCAGGGGGCCTTGGATGACTATATGCCTGGGAACCTCTGTGCTCTGCGCTGAAATTCTTTTAGCCCAGAAAACACCATGAGCCCTGTCAGGGAGGAGATTGAAGCCAGGTTTGCAGAGATGTCAGATTTGTGCTGTAACCACTGGGCAGTGTCTCTATCTGCAGCCTTCTCCTCTTCGCCTGCCCACCTCTCAGTCCTCACAGGCTCATGGAATACCTACATGGTGAGGTTGTACCAACACGATGAGTCCTGTTAGGTACCTGTACATTCTGGGTCGTTCTAGTTAGTGTCTTGACTTCGCAAGCACGGCTCTTTAACACGCACCTAACATCCAGTTTTTGCCAAAATTTGTGGCAGGATACCTAATAGCAATACGTAGCATTAGCTGTGTGACAGGTTTCAAATGGTGACTGTTGATGAGCTACCTATCCTTTTTCCAAACAACTCTGTGAGTATCTTGTCCTTGTGTTGTCCACAATATTAAAAGGAAGTCAGATTGTTAAACTCTGTCTAAACAAAATTTTCTTTTAATTTCCTTTTCAGATTTTCCTTTATCTCCACATTTCATATGTGAAAGCTCTCAGTGGCATTTTACTGCTTTGCTCTGATAGATTGTCACCTTAAAAATTACGTAAGTTCTACAATTCCTTGATTCTTTGCTAGGGAAGCATAAGAAAGATGTGTTTTTGGATTAGAATTCCCAACTGAAGCAACACCATTTAATTGTTTACTTAGATTACGGTAAAAACATTTGTCATTAAGAGCGCAAGAGGTAATTTCCTGCCAGAACACCCAAACCTTTGACGTTTTTCCTTCAAAAAACTTTAAATGTGTGGTAGAGTATCAAAGCCTTTTCCCTGCCATCATCAGGAAAGGTCAATGGTTTCTGACAGATGCATATTAGGCCTGAATTAATTATAACTGAGTGCCATGAAGTTTTATAACATCTGTGAGCCAGTGACTAAAGAGTGTCTATAGTTCTATTTTTTTAAAGGACTAGCAGATGAAAATGACAATTTCAGTCGGGAAATCTAAACTGGCAGAAGAAAAGAAAGTCCTTTTTTTCCTGGAATATTTCTAGTAATTGCTATAATTTTGAAGCAACTCAAACATTAAAAATTCCCACACGTGGCCTTGACAAGGTCAGTGAGGCCTCAGTAACTTTTATGTTTCCTGCATGATCCCTGCAGATTAAAGAGAGGGCCTCACTGAAAGGAGGCCAGCCTGTGGAATAAAAGCTTTCTATAGGCCTGAGGAGCAGCTGTTCCTGGGCTGCTATAACCACTCTCCAAAAAGCCTACTTTCACAACTCAAGAAAAATCTACCTGCTAGATCATTAAAATGTCAGATTGCGCAGGTCACGTAAACCATTTCGCAAATAAATACCCTTGCTTGGGCTCCAGCATTCAAGAGGCTGAGCGTGACTGCCCTTCTTGGGCACAGCGCTTAGCCGTGTCTGTTTTAGGTTGCTATTGACCGTAATTGTACTTAGACATCTTTTGTGTAAAATAAATAGTAATTAACAAATCTGAATTAAACTTCATGGAGTCCTTGCTGCCTTTTGTACAGAAAAACTGTTCGTGTTAAAGCCATGGGTTTTACTTTCATTTATTTATCTTTCTTTTTTGTTGCAGATTTTAGTCATTATTCTTTTAGCAAAACTGTAGTTTCAGATGAAGATACTGATGTGCTGGTGTTCTGGGCACCACAATATAAAATGTAAAGCTGTTAGAAGCAAAGCCCATTCAGCAGATTTCTCATGATCTATAACACTTGGAAAGTTTATATTTCAAGTTCCTTTTTACACTAAGCATGCTCAAGCCTCAGAACTTCTGCCCAGTATTGGTGCTGAGGCCTCAGGGCTATCTCCTTTCTGACCTTACTGATTCTATGATTCTGTGATGCACTAAAAGACAGCTAAGACACTAACTTGTTTCCATTCCTGGTCTTGTTCTGATCAGCCTGTACCACCGTGAGCAACTCATTTGAACTCCAAGATCCCTGTTTGTCTACTCCAGCTCTAAACACCTAAACAAGGAACCAGAATTAGGAGCCTGGGCACCCACGAGTTTTTCAACTCTCAGTGCAGAGACAGCACAGGCAGGACCTCTGAAACTGCTCATTAAGGTCTGGATATACCGGATGTTTCAAAATGCCCAAGGTTCATTTGGGCTGAGTCTCTGAAAATTTAATTTCAGAACGGTGGCCTGCGTTTGTCTTTCTCTGAACTTGAAGCTAGGAATCCTTATGAGACCAAGTTTTTACTTCACTGTTCTTCCAGGGAAATTTCTCTGAGTTTTCTCTGCACATTTCTGAGTTAATATTAGCATTTGTAAACAGAATCCCAATCTAAAAGCAATAATAGGTTCTGACACTCTGAACATATTTCAAGATTTGGGAGATGGAAACTTTTCTGTTGAATAGAAATGCACATTTATTACTCAGCAAATCACAAGTAATTTTTCTAAGTGGCAAGTTCAGGAGCTAAGAACTAATGAAGTGACATGTGAAGGAAATTACAGGCCATTTTAAAACTGCTAGACAATTAATCAGATCTTGCTTCATTTGTCATGTATGTACAAAGGCTGCTATACATTATTATGCCCATGCTGTTCTGCACTAGAGTGTCCTAAGTGGGGATGACTTTGATTAGTTCCTTCTTCTGACAGACAAATATTGAACTGCTACTTAGTTTGAATAGTTTCCTTATTCATAGGGATCTCTCAGTAGCTGTAGCTGAAATGAAAATGAAGTATTTGAAAGTTTACTACAAAGTAAAAGAGGTTTAGTGAAGTAGTTAGAGGGAATGAAGAGATTAAGATTTACTACTGACTGAAGAGTTTCTCTAATTTGTCTGAATGATCTTAAAGGATCCCAGATTTACTAACCCAGTTGTTTTTTACTCTGTTGTATGGAAATTACTAGTATATTGTAAGCATTAACTTTTAGTTACTATTTAAATTAGAAACTGTTTATTGAAACTTTTTTGATACCATCACAAAGAGCAACCAGGATGCTGTGTACTAAGTGGTTTTATGAAAATGATGAAACTGCCGAAGGATGGCAGATTCTAGGTACTGTTTCTGTATCTGTTAGTATTGCCATTTACTGCAACACCACCAGCTGAGATTGGATATTACTGGAAAGACAGGACCATTAATCTCTGCTGTTTTGACTAGAATACACTATTGGAAAAAATAGAATCACAAATGTGATATGATGGTGACAGCAACTCAGGGAAAGTAGCTCTTCAATATTTTTATTAATTATGCAAGCATTTCCACAACTATTCACTTTAGTTTTTGCATTTATTCATAGTTATATTTGATTAAGTGTCTGTTATGTTACTGAGAAGATAAACTGGATTTTAAATTGTTTGGTTTTGTTTTGTGTTTGAGTCAAGGAAAAGGTTGGAGGTCATGCACATGGCAAGAGTCCATAACTTCTGACTGCAGGAGCTATTGATAGCATCATTCAGGCAGGGTAAGATGCAGATCCTAATTTGCCTTTGTATGTTGATAAATTCTTGCCCGCTTGAAGCCCAAGACAAAATCCTTACCACTTAAATGGAGTTGGAGACTTTAGATGTTTGTGGCTGTTAATGATTTCTTTCATCCATTCTTTTCTCTTGTTTACACTTCTGTACATTTTTGTTTCTACTGGCAGTGTTGAGTGGCTGATTTTCAGTGTGACCATTTTTATTTCAGGAAACTATTATCTGTGAGTGGGATAAGAGTGAAAGAATACATTATGCTACAGGTGGCATGGGCTATGTATGTCAGGCCTCTATTCTTAGGACCAGGGTCAAAATTGAAGGTGTAGATTAATTGTGTAACAAGGTGTCAGAAAATATTCCACAAATAAACAGAACATGGTTAACTCAACACTTTGAATTTATAGAAAGTCTAAATTATATCCTTAGAATAACATGATTATTACTAAGTTCTAGCCTGAAGCTAAACTGGGGTTCTACTTTGAATGAAGGAGCTCCCAACTGGCAGGAACTTAAAAGGTAACTTAATATGCTCCACTACTAGAAATATAACAGACTGCTTATTGGGACATGTTTAAAAAACAGAATGTAGAATATTTTCCTGATCTCACTGATACGTATGTCTACAAATAACACCAGAGAGAAGTGAAATCTGGTTTATGGTTCGCAAGAAATCAACTGGACAAAACCTGAGTTTCAGTTTGAGCAGTTCTACATATACAGAGACTCCCAGCAGAATCTTTAAAAATAAGCATATATTTCCCCAATGACATCATATTTTTGTTATCTGCATTGTACCATAGCAATTCTTAAAAATAAAAGACAAAGAGAGCTACAGAAAAGTTAGACACCGTAACATTTCAGTTTAGTTCTATTTATTCCTAAGACTGTATTTAAAATATTTTGATTAAGTCATGGTGTAGTTCAAAAACAGGGATAGTGAGTACTTCCAGGGCTGAAAGCCGTGTAAACTAGTGAAGAAACTGGACTTAGTGCTTTATTTTCCCTACAGATTAAAGATAAGAGATCCATATACCTGATCACTGAAATATTTAAATGGAAGTAGCTTAGTTCTCAGTTAAAAGGTTAGTTTTATTTTTAGTTCTGTTGTTGGGACATTAAGGTTGTTTCTGTTTATTCAGTATAGTTGGTGAAATGAGAAAATAAAAGACAGAAATAAAAAAATTATGTGTGGTAACCAGTATATTTTATGTGAAGTAGCAGATAAGTAGTTCCAGGTTTTAATGGTCCCATCTAATAATTAGACCCTCTATGTGTTTTTATAGATTTCCTTTGCTATCAGTAAAGACTTTGCTTCTGGAATGTCTATGGGTTTGTTACATATATCCATATAAAGCACATGTGAATGTAAAAGGTCAGCTCCTGTGTGAGCTGAACCTTACTGTTCTATGGCTGATGGGCAGGGGCAGTTTCTTTCATTTAAGGTTTATGCTGTTTCTAACAAAAATCTGCATGAAAATCTGTGAACGAAATTTGGTATCAGTGCATAAACCACAGGTTTTCATCTGGTTTAGCTTTTGTTTCTCAGTTGCCAAAAGAAATTAGAGTGTTCTGAATGATTCAGTTTCAAAATCTAATTAAAAAATAACCACATTAGAAACATGATCATAAAAATGCCTGTACCTATTTCTTCTGGCTTGGAGCATTTTGTTCCTTTTTAGGTTGCTTTTAAAAGGGAAAAGGATGGATATAATGGGACTAAATATACCTAAGAAGAGATGTGGGTAGAGCACAAGGAAGCCTTGCTTTGAGCTTGTTTGAGGAGGTGTTGGTATGGAGAGAAATACAGAAATGCTGTCTAGAGCTGTACTTCTCTATATGGGCCATTATAGTTTGTGACATTCCCAAGGATTGGTTTCACAGCTGACACAAAGACATGACATATAGCACTCATGTCCTGCTGTACATCAGCCCAGGATCCCAGCTTTTGTTTGCAACACTATCATCATTTCAGCAGCTTCTGCTCAGATAGCATCGGCTCATGCAAATCAGCCTCCTGTCCTTGTCAGCATAATTGAAGTTATATTGACTGGTGCCATCTGAGACTCAACTGTGAACTGTGTGGAACTTCAATAATTTTATCCTCTGTGCATGCAAGATGCTATTATCACAGTCTACCGAGGATCAGGTTAGTTTAAATGAAGTTTTTACTTGAGAGCATCTAAATCATAATTCTCTGCCTAGCCCTAGGCAGAAATTATTCATCTATCATTGTCTTTCCTTGTAAACCAGTTTGAAGGTAATGTTTAGGAGAAGTATTATTGGTTTCCAGAGGAAGATTTGCATTTGGATCCGAGGGTTTTAGAAGGTACTTGCAGGTGCTGCGTGGAGAAGCAACATATACGATTTGAGAATATCTCCCTTGACTTTACAGGTTGCATCTTCACTTTTCTATCAGATTGTGCAAAAGGAAAACCGAAGTGAGCTCAACAGGAACTGCAAATAGAAATTTAATGTCAGAATTTTCCTGATATGAGTGCAGTTAATGGTGTTATAGAGAGAACAAGGGAAAATAGAAAAAATGATGGAGCAAACCTTAAAACAGTAATCGCTGCTGCCCTAATGATTCAGTCCAGACCATCCACTGACATAACGCTGTATTTCCATCCACTGCTTTCCTTGGAAGTTGTGCTTGGCGTGGCTGCACTTTTAAGAGCATTTGGACAAATAAATAACATCCCTCTTCATTATTTATTTGCCTTAAAATTTTAATCAGTATTTGTGTAATCAGTAGTAATTTACTACATTCCTATTCAAAGAAATTGGCACAGTGTTTATACATAATCACCCAGTGTAGCTGTTTTATTTAAGTACTGGGTTCTAAATACACATAAATTCAGCAATTATCACTGGAACAAATTTTTGACTTTGAAGAGAATTATATGAGGAGGAGTTTTCTGTAGTTGAAATTGGAAAAACAAACTTCATTTGCCCAGCTAAAGAATCTGACTGTGACTTTTATGCACATGCACTTGGCATTTGATATTTGAGTGACAAATGTTAAAAATTTTAGGAAGGCGTTCAAGTGACAAAATGCGGGACTTCCTTCAGCTGCATGTGAATGCACTGCTGGGTTGTGAGGTTACAAAATATGCCTTTCCCTTTGATTGATATTTCTTCTACATAAAATAGCCAAATCGAATACTAAATCAAATGCTGATAGTATTTTAGCCCTGTTTTTTGCCCTGGGCTTAGTAGGCATCCTTGCCTATGGTGTCTGAGGGTCTTTGTTACATCATTCTAAACCAGTTTACAAGGAGGAGATTATTCACCTGGGCTGGAGCTGATGGGAATGAGTCCTCTGCCACTGTGCACTGGAGCAGCTCAGGCATATGTCTTTATACTGTGGTTGGTTAGAGCTGGAATAAAGTGCCAAAGTCAGCAGCTGAAATAAGTAGAGTAAATCAAGTTAAGAGGGAACAGGGCAACATCTTGGAAAAGGAGGGAATACAGGGTAAAACCATTACCTAGAAGTTCAGGGTTAAGATGATGAGATATAAATTGATTGGTATTTCCTTGGTTATAAGGGCAGACCTGGCTGTGTTATATCATCATCTGATGGCTTTTCACATTGCCCTGTTCCTCCTTGGGCTCTTGGAAAGCCACAGATCCTCCTTTCCCTTTGAAATCTATAAGAATTTTATCTGAACAGTCCATGAAGTGTCAGATCCTTTACAACAATTAAAAAAAATCTCACGATGACCATAGGTCATTGCTGATGACCATAAGTTACATTCATGTGGACATCTACTGGACAAATGTGCTTCAGGCTTTGCAAGACACATGAACTTGCAATAATGTGGGTTTAATGCAAATTCCTAAGTGAGAATACACACTTCTGATTGAGTTACTGCTTAGGTTGCTTTGTTCCCAGCTGAATTGAAATTTACCTACAAATAAGTGATGTTTTAATCAAGGCAAGATATTTATTCTAAATTAATAACTTATAGTCTTACCTTAGGTTTAATTGATGCAGTCTGTAAAACATTTAAGTGCTTGGTCTTTAACAAATATAGGAAAAGAAGTATTCATCTTCACAGTGAGAATTGTCAGCCTGCATGATATAAAACTGGGTGTCATGGTTTAACCCCAGGTAGCCACTCAACCTCCCACAGCCACTCGCTCACTGCCCCCACAGCAGGATGGCAGAGAGAATCAGGAAAGCAAAAGTGAGGAAGCTCATGGGTCAAGATAAAGACAATTTAATAGGGAAAGGAAAAGCCATACATGCAAGGAAAGTCTGATACAACAGTCTGAAGTTAAATATGAGGATAACTCCTTCTCTTACTGCACCAACCTTAGTTGTGAGGTGCCTGTTCCTGAAGATTTTGAACAGCAGTTTGGTCATCTGGAAGATTCCTCCCTCCCTCTGCGGAGATAGAGGTGGTTGGAAGCAGGCAGCTCTACACTACAGCAGGGCATGTAAATGTGCTTGGTTCCCCATTCTTGGGGAAACAAAAGAGCAGCTAACAAAAGACCTAGATGTTCTCCTACCAGAACTCAATGAGACATTGGTCATAAAAGGCTTCTAGGAAAATAGACAAAGTATTTCACAACTTCCAGGAGTGAGCAAGTCTGGTGAGTTGAAGATTCAGGACCGGAAGACAAGAGTTTCATCCATCTCCCTGCACCATTGTCCTTAGGTTTATCAAGAAAACTGGAAACCCAGGCCCAGAAGGAATAAGTGAGTGAACGGAGTGATTCAGTGCTTTTACAGGGCTCTGCTGCTCAGATATTTTTTAAGGGACTTCAACATTTTTACCGGTTTGGCTTTGTTTGCTTTAAGAAAGGTTTTTCCTTGAACAAAGAAACTGTATTCAGTTATGAAGTTATGCTTTTTCAATGCCATCTTGGACAAGAAGAGGAATATTCCAAGGCTTGGTGCAACTGGTTGTGGGGAAATAAGCATCTGTACCTTATCATCTGCTGCCTGTGACATATGCAAAGGAGAGACTGAAAAATCTAAACGTGCATCTGAAATGCTGCAAAATCAATAGTACATATTGAGGTTATCAAAGCCTCTTCATAGAATGTGTTTTATATTGTCTTTCACTGACATTATGGTAATGAAATAGGATTTATAATATGGTGTATGATTAAAATAAGGAATAGTGCTAAGCAATTGGTGTGTACTTTCAAGAATCTTAGACACAGTTGGAAACATAGCTGAAAGAAAGACTGGCTTCATATAACATATTGCCAGAACTAACTGCTTTGATTTCTTAAGACTAGATGATGATTGTTTGATCATTTTATTAAAAAAGAAAAAAAAAAGTCTAGGTGTCAAAGAGTTTCCTTATGTCTAAACAAGTGTTATTAACTTCAATTATGGCTGCCAGGTGGAGAACTGTGCAGTTCTTTTACCATGTTTCAAAATATTTCATTTAGACATTTTGGAAAAACATACATCCCTATTCATAACCCCTGTTACTGTTCTGATTTATAGGTTTTGCTCCACTGTAAATCATTCAAAATGAAAAAAATTAAATTTTATGGCATCAAACTTATGTGGCATCGTGCCTGAGCAAAGGGCAGAAGGAATGTGATTTTCATACTGCCAGTTACTATTGAATTTGATTTCTTTTTAACAGATGGCTGAGATACACATATAGAGAAATGTAGAGTATACTTATTCTTTGTTTGGACTTTGAATTAAAAATAAAGCACTCTCTTCAATACGTTTTCGAGTTGTTTATGAAACTTTGACTGCTAAGTAATTTTTTTCCCCTTTAAACTATACAAATATTTGCAACTGAAACTCAGAAAATTTTGGTTTCAGGCCATGCACTTTAATTACTGTAGATGGTTAAATGTATCATTCATTTAACCTGACAGGCTCTTGGGGAAAAAAGGGTCATGATGTTGGATGTGGAACAGGGAAAAGTGTGAAATCTTACAATTTTTAAATAGACAATCTTGAAATATATTAAAACCATGGCCTGTGTTAGCTAGTGAGAAAAAGGTTTTGGATGAGGGGATATGATATTGCATTTTTAAGAGTTCTATATTCTTTGCTTTTTGTGTTTCCTAGTAGAATGTATCAATGCCAGCGAACATTACCAACCTGGAATGATTCCTGGCTCTGAAGTGGTTCTCTTTTGGCAGAAAAAATTTCTGCTCCAGTTTCTGAAAGTTTCCTGAAAGGCATGATGGCATTAAAGGTTTAGGTGTAACTTCAACTCATGCAACAGTGCAGGAATTGGTTTTAAACTTTAGCTGAGCTAACAAGTAAAGGGATTCTCAGAGAATATATCTCAGTACTTGGCAAAGGTATACTTTTCAGATATTCATAGATTTGAGACTAAGGGACAAGACTGAAAGTTCTGAAATGGCAGAGGCTCATCTTAGAAATGTAGAATGTGTATCTGACCATATCTCAGATTTCTCTCCTGCCACAAATCTTGTTTTAATGAGCTTCCCTTTGCTTTAGCTGGGAAATTTGTTCATCCCCTCATCCTGCACTTCTCAGCCCAGCCAAATCCCCTAAATATATGGGTGAATCCTTACGACCATTCAGGCACATGAAAATCTGTCAGGACTTTTGAGAGACGTTGTTTACACTTTTATCACTTGATGGGCACAGTCTTGGTCACATAGCAGATGACCAGGGCCTTTACCACTTCTTTAACAAAGTGGTTAATAAATAGTATTTTGAGGAAACTTTATCCAATAGCAGAAGCTCTTGGCTAGTGTAAAGTGTGAAAAGCATTGCCTAGCGACAGAGCTGCCCCTCTCCATACACCAGTCATCAAACCCTGCTCTTTCCACATCGAATGTAGATACTATTTCAGCTCTGGGGAATATTTTGATTTTAATGAAAAAATCCTGCTGAAAACTGTGCTAAAAATGCAACAAAATGCATTGTCAGAAAGGAAGAACGGCTGAGCTTGTCTTAATTTGTCTCTATTAAATTAATACAGTCAAATTAATTGTGTCTGATTTTTAAAATATTTTTAAGTTATAAGATTGTGGCTTTCTGGTCATGTGCAATTCCATATGTTACTTCTGCTGTGTTAACAGTGAAATTTACAGCCTTTTATTTTATAGCAGGTAAGATTTTACCTCACTTTTACATGTAGGTTTCTTTGAAATATCTGTTAAACCTTATCTGTAAAATGAAATGAATATTGAAATAGCTGATCTCTGTGTTGTAGGTAACAAAAACAATATAAATGTTAACAACATACCCTTTAAATACAGAATCAACTATATTAAGTACCTTGGGGTTAAGATTTTAACTTCCTTAGATTTATGGTGAGAACTAAAACATCTCTTGTTACATTTGTAAACACAGAGCTCGTTAGATGAAGGGAATTTCCTTTATCATTAATAGGTCACATTAATGTGATAAAAATGTCTGCACTTTCAATAAATTTTATTCTTTTAAGCAGTTACCACATAAAGTGTTTATCCTTCAAAACTCTCAATAGCACTTTTATATCCTCCAATTGAAATAATAAAGAGCAAAGAATGAGAAGAAACAAATTAATCCTCTCCTGGGAAGCAGAAAGACTAGCACTGCTGGATTTTAAGTTACAGCGTTATTTGCTAAGCTTAAACATTTTTTTCTCTCTTTCCATGTTTTAAATGGGGAAATGAGTGCCTGATATTGAAATTACATTCAAAACTGCCTTCTAGGAAACACCTTTGTGTAAGGGACCTGATACTTCCTTCTACTCTGTATTGCTCTGCTAGCCAGAATGGGCATTTCTGGAAATGGAAAGAGGTGTGAGTCTTACTTGTTTTTGTATGCATCGATTATTATTACACCACAGAATGAAGGAAAGGCAAAACTGGATGAGGTTCTGTGCCCACGTAGAACTGACTATGAAAGTGATCACTCACAAGCTTTTTCCTCAAAAGCTCTACCTTTCTGAAAACCTGTTCATACTGCATTATTTGTATTTATTCCAGGTCTGGTTTAATTTCCTACTGGACACAAACAGAAGAGTTGTCAAACCTTGTACTGTCTAGGCAGCAACTCACAAAGCCTATATCAAAAACATTCAAAAATTCAGAGAGAATTTGTTGGTGGTCTGCAGAGAGGAGAATGATCAATCTGAGTGGAGTTTATTTCTGGTTTCTAGCTGCTGGTACATATGTTCAATTCATCCACTGAGAAATGAAAATGTTCTGTGAAATTATAGAGTTATCTGGAAGCAAGGGGCAGTGGTATGTACGATAACCAGACCTGTGGTAAGATCTAAAACTGCTGTGGAAAAGCAGCATTGTTCAGAGTACAGAATGAATGAAAGGGATAAAATTGGCATGGCAGAAGACTGAGCTTCCAAGGACAGCATGGAGGGAGCAGGAGTGAGGAAAACAGATGATGATGTCTGTGGTCTATGGAAGCAAGTCAATTCATGTGTGTATCAGTATGGGCGTGTGAGCATGCATGAGAGACAGAGAAAATAACAGGAGAGGGTCTGATTTTCTGGATTTTTTTTTCACAAAAATGATATTTCTTGTAAGGTGCATATAACAGTATACCAAAGCATAATGTCAGGTTTCATTATGTAGTTTGTTTGTTTCATAAATGCCTTTTTTTCACTTTTGCAGGATGGAACCTGGAGAAAATCTCCTCCTTGGACATGGCTGTGACAGTAGATGATTGATAGAAGATAAATTCTCATTCCTGTGAAAAGGTAAAGTAAGTAGAGTTTTATTAAAAGCTTTTTTTCCTCAGGATGTTGTCTAAAGAAATTCTTTTCAAAACACTATGAATGAGCCTGGACTTTGCCACACTGTCATGGCCATGTTCTTTTAAAATGTTAAGGGAAGCATAAGGCAATAAAATAATTTTATTTCTTTTCCTCAGTTTGGAGGATTAACTGCCAAAGGAAGGAGTGATCTCTCATTAATCACCACCGTCTTAAATGTCTTCACTTACAGAAGTCAAAACCAAGTCAAACTCAGGAGTTTGTTCTGCTGAGATCTTATATCAAAGCTGAGACCAGCTAACCCAGAAAAGGCTCCTTGGGCTGTGTCTGATAGAAACAGTAATATAAAATTGGTACACTACTAAAAATAAAAATAAAAATAAAAATAAAAATAAAAATAAAAATAAAAATAAAAATAAAAATAAAAATAAAAATAAAAATAAAAATAAAAACTTTCTCTAGGGGTAGATGTCTGCTTAGTATTTTGAATTTAACAGGCTAGCACTGTAGGCTGTCATTCCCATGAGCTTTTAGGAAGCTTGAACACATTACAATCTGGAGGGTCCTCTTTTAGAGGTGCCCACCAGGCATGGGATGGATCACAGCCCACAGGACTCTGGATGTCTGTCACATAGGATCTTGCTGTGCCCTGGGTTGGCTGGAGGTGGGGCTTTACCCTTTTGTATGAGGGTGTCTCTGGAGGCAGGACAAGTGTCCTCAGACCAGACTTGGAGCTCGCTGAGAAGCTTTGCTAAGCCACTGCATGAACTGTGAAAATTTGAATTCTCTGTCAGTGGATATGAAGAGTGGGGATCAGAAGTACCACGGACCATGGAGCAACTGCCTCCAGCATCATTTGCTCTAATGCTGGATTTTGGACTATTATCTCTGTCTAAATCCTCTCCACAGCTGCAGCAACATTAAGTCAGGCAATAGCAGCAAGTTTGCAGCAGTTGCAAGCACTAGGGAAAGATGTTGGCAACTTAGATTTCACTTTGATGTGCTGATTTATTTTTTAAATTTTCTTTGAGAAGAAAGTGCATAATATTGATAATAAACTTTTCATCCCAATAGAGGGAAACCACATTTGTAATTAGGAACATGAATAAAGTTTAACAGAAAGACCTTTCTCACAGGGGAAAACAAACATGTAGGAAAGAACTTGAAATACAGGCAGATCAAAATTTTAGAGTGGTCCTTTAATAAAGATGGAAGAATTACCTGCATGAAATAGTAACCATACTCCCAGTCTGCAGCCAGGAAAATGATTAGTTGCTATTGAGTTTGGAAGAATAAGAACCTTTGGCAATATAGCAGTGAAAAAAATACATTTTAAAATACAAAGGAATACATGGAAAACATTTTTTTAATCTGGGGAACTAGAAATAATACACCTGCAAGTATAATGAATGGCATAATATTGGCACCGCATGGGGCATTGAGCAATTTGTACCACAGTTATAGGTTCTTTCTTGCCATTAATCTCAAATAAAATAAACATCAATTCCAAATCCTTGTTGTATTTCTGGCTCTCATTTATTGTTCACCAACTCTTTTCCTTTGTGTTTTGTCTTTGCCAGCTCTTTCTGTTTCTCTTATGTTTCTTGTCCATTCTCTTGGCTGTTTCCCTGGCTGTGCTCCATCTCCTTAGATTACCTTCTTTTCTCAAAAAAAGAAGAAAAAAAAAAGAGTACCTCATGTCCTGAACTGCAAAAGCAGTTGAACATGTACCAGAATGTGGTTTGCTTCACTGATGTTTCTTTTTTAAAAACACACTAAGTAGCAAATACTGGCTTGTAAGGGATTGTTTTGTGATCTAAGTAGCATGGGGGAATTCAGTAATGCATTTCATATATTAGATGTTTATGTTCTTAAAACTCTGAATTAAAAAACAATCAAGCAGAACATAAAAAAGCCTTGCTTCTTCTTTTTGAAATTTACATCTTGGACTTAGTTGTTCTGAGCATGTGCTTACTCTTGGTATTGTAGCTGTAATGATTCAATTAATCAGTTTTTATGCAGACTGTGATTTCTATTTCTAATTTCCTTCAGCCACAAGGAAACTCATTGCTTTCTCTCCCTGAGTTCCCATTACTGATTGAACTGGATGACTCCCCGTGGTTAGGATGCTGCAGTGTTGCTACCGTACGTGCTGTGAATTTATGTCCTCCTCTGATGGTATAGCTGTGCCTCAGATTATATAAAAAATTGCTATAAATCACTGAAACTGGGTCTGCTCTTCTAACCCTGCAATCAAGCTAGCAAAATGAGAGCCAGCTTAGGTACAATGCAGTATGAGTGTTTCACACACTGCTGACCCAAAGCTAGCAAGTGCCAGTGGAAATCAGAAAGCAGTGTGTACACTAGGAGATGTAAATGTGGGATAACACATAGTTCAACCCACATAGGATAGCACATAGTTAGGCTCTCCAGAGACTTTAAAGAAAGAAGGTTTGAATCTGAATTTTTTCTTTTCATGGTAACTGTGCCAGCTATTGTGTGCAGGAAGGGAGACAAAGCACATAGGTTTTGTTTTAAAATATTTATTTATATTAAAATAATTCATTTTTACTAATATTCTTCAGTTTGGTCACCGGGCCAAGGAAAAACACTCTGTAAGTATTAAACATATGACATTTTCACATTGGAGTCCTCGTGCAGTTGACAGCTCCATTTCAAGGCTCTGCACGCTGAAAGGTGATGATCCACTGTGCAGCCCTGAGCTGGTACAATCTCAGTCTTCCATTTTCTGAATCCTGAGGCTGTGCCATCAGTAAATCCACTGCCAGCAAGGCAGTGACTTCTAGGCAATCACTTCATAGGCACACACCGTGCAAGGGCAGCCTTAAGGACTTTCTGTCTAGAGCATCTGGTATTACTGAGTCAAAACAAACTTGAGTTCATCAGTCTGTGGCTGCACAGCACGGTTATTTTAGTCAATAGATAGGAAAATATGATTTTCGGAATGAGAGTCCTACTATATTAGTCTTGTAAATCCTAGTGTTATGATACAAAAGAAAAACAATGTTCTTGTTATTTCTGGAGGTTTAAGGAGATTGCCATACCCTGGGATACAATGGTACTTTTCAGCTATTAATGCTTCTAAAACTCATTGAAAGTAGTATTCCAATCCAAGAAAGATTACATTGTGTTCTGCATGTATTAAGTAATGTTCTGAGGGTAAATTCAAGGATAGAAGTTCTTTTATTCTTAATTAAAAAGAAAAAAGTGAAAAGGATTAGGTTCAGAGCTGTATAGTATTTACTTGAGTAAATCAAATGAACAAGAACAAAATGCTGAACAGAAAATAAAAACATTCATCTCTGTTTTGTGACAGAATTCAGGCAGATAGAGAAGGTAAATATCTAAATAATTATATTTGTGCCACCATCAGAGATTAAATTAAAAATTACAAGCAGATTCCTTAAGGGGAAAACAGAGAAACAAGAGCTGGCATAAAAACAAAGTCATAGGGCTATCTACATGGGCTGCATTCTCAGTTGCGCTGGTTTGCACAACCATATGAAGTTCCAGTGTGTCATGTGGAGGATATGGAGAGGAAAATTAGCAAGTCATTAAGGAAATGACTGGTGAGCAGTTCATGATATACTGCCAACATCAGCTTATTTGCATTGCTGAAGGTTGAAACAGAATGCTACCTGCAGCCTACACGGAGAGAGAAGGATCTATACTATTGATCTGTTTATACCTGTAGTCTACAGTGTTGGTCTGATATCATTGTTAGTGGAAATGGAGATAAAAAAGGAGATGAAGCATATAAATGGCAGCAATTGACAGTCAAAGATAAGTCATGATCCGTTTGAATATGAGAAAGATTAAAATTAGCTATATGTATTGTTAACACACAGCCTTAGCAGGAGGCTGAGCAATGTGTGCCTATAAGGGTTATTTTAACTCACTTGTTTGGATTCCATTGTTTTGTAGTGGTTTCTTTGCTTTCCTTTTGAGATCAAAGCAAAACTGTTGCAAGATTCTCAATCAGAAAAGCATGTTTGGAGCACTGTGTGTCAGCATACAGGAGGGATTTTGTGAGGCAACGTGAGAAGGTGGGTGCTGGAATTGGAAACACCTGTGTGAAGATATCTTTGATTACTTTTTAAAATCTGAATGCTAATCTTATGCAGTAGCAAAGTGAAGACCTCTTTATCGTAAGGGCTTCAGCAAAGTATGTAGAGTCATGGTAGAATTCAAATAAGTGATGTTTTTCTTCAGTGCCTGGTGTAATGCTTAAAACTGCTCCTGTTCTTCTCATCCTAGCACATGCTTCACATATTGTTTGTTTTTATGCTGCTTAATCCCCCACTGACTTAAAAAGGTGACCACTGCAGAGTCTGACATTGCCAGAGAGGGTGCATGAGGGTAGTGTAACATTTACCAATTGCCCCACTTCTTAAGACAGTTTACATGTTCCTCCTCCACATGGGAATTAGTTATAACTGTTGCTCACATAAGGATATCTGTGACCTTTTGCTCAGTGAATACACTTGTGAGGGCATCTGTGCTGATCAATAATTAGTTAAGCACTTTGAAATGTTTTGACCTGAAAGACACTATATAAATAAATGTAGCATATCCTTCTTAATATATCTCACAATATTTGTTCTAGGATTTGATTTGTGGAAGATGCATTCTTTCACGGGCTTGGAGTCTTCAGACTGTTAAACCTATCTGGACATGGATGAGGATTTGCTAGAAATATTATGAACATAAGAAAAAAAACTATTTAGTACAAATTCCTGCACCAGAAAGGAATGAATTTATCCCATTTTCTTTTATGAATAGTAATTGATTTTTGGTTCATGACTCTTTTACTTTTTAGGCAGAATATGTGGGCTATATCCAGGATCTACGACACCCCAAGTTCTGCAGCAACTCTGCCAATGTTCTCTCACTTAAAAGATAACTGGTAACCAAGTAACCTTTGGATCCCTTATTTCAGCTTGCTGCAGGCCATTTTTTGCAGAATCCTTTGTTGATCTCTGTCCCTGGTCACTTCAGGGCTGTAAGTTTCCTATTATTTTTTCACTGTGTCAGCTGCCTTTTCTGCAGCAGTCACACTGGCTATAGTATTTCTTTTCCCGGGCTTAGCATACTTCCGCACCCATCCAGCTGTTTCCCTTGTGTCCTATTGAGCCTTTTCTATTAACTGTGTCTTAGAATTTTAATGCTCAAGCCTGTTTCCTGATTTAGGTAAGTCTCAGTTAACCATTTATAACATATTTCTCGTTACACACATGTTGCACAGTTTCAGGTCTCCCTTTTGTGCAGCCTTTTAGGTCTGCCTGGACTTCTCTTGTGTGAGATACAATTGTTCCTCTTCTGACTCTACAAACTTTTCCTTGCCAGATTTGTTATCAGTGCCTCTATTGTTTGAGCTCATCTGGCTTGTGGACAGAGCAGGGGGATCCTCACAGTGAATGTCCCTGTAAGATGCTGTGCTTGCTGGCCAAAGGGATCCATAAAAAGCACTTGAATGTTTGAACCCAGCCAGATGTGCCTGCGAGTTAGCAGCACGCACAGTCAAAAGGGTTTCTGTCTAGCATGGAACCATATTTAAGAGAAAAATTTTTAAAAAATTTTTGAAAGGACCTATGGGAAATGAGTTCAAATTTCTTACGTGAGATTCTACTTTTAGGCCACCAAGGAACCACAAGTGCCTCTAGTTCAGCTCTGGGGTTGATGGCACAACTATTATTCCTGTAGGACTGATAGTACAAAAAGTTGATAGACTTCACACCTGCTGCCACATTGCTCTGTAATCCCCAGGCTGGAGCAGGGAATGACTGCGTGGCACCAGGCTATTTGAATTTTTACACCCGACTTTACCGCATGGTTTCTGCATGATTGGTGGCCTCCTGAGAATGTGTCTCTGTGGTTAAAGGAAAAATTGTACTGCCAAAGACAACATAAATATAGTTATGTCCTGCGTTGGTATGAACAGCCTGAGAAAGACATGCAGAGCCTTCTGCCCTTGCAAATTTCTCTTATATATTTAGGGAATTTTCCCTATTGTTATGTTCACAAGTCAACATAATAAGTTCCAGATCTTTTTTTCTCATTAATTCCACTAAAGAAATTAACTGGGGGAAACATTAAGTGTTTTCTCCTCTCCCTGAGAAAACAGTGTGATGATGCTAAACAGAGCTGTGGCAGCTGTGTTTGCTTGCTGTCTTATCCCTTCTGTATGCTGCTCAAGCCCAGAAGGCAGGCCAAGCATTTTCTCTCCAGGAAGGGCTGACATTCATGACAGCAGGATCTTCTCTTACATGTTATGAAAAATACGAAGGGAATAACCCAAACTGCACCAAGAGCCTCTTCAAATTCCTCTACAGCTTCTTCCTCTGAGTTTCTAGTCACACAGGAGCAGTTCAGCTGTTTTGGACAAAGCTTACAAGCTTGATGAGCACCTTTGGTTGACTAGTTTGTGACACTGAAGGAGCCTGGTCTTGTTTTCAAAAACCTCATAGCATTTGTCAGAGTGCTTTAGAATTTCTAATACTGTATACTTGATTTTCTTGGCATCATAGTGTATGGATAAAATTTTCATTTTAAATGCTCATCAGCTATAATTGGATGTTTACAGGCACTTGCTTTACCAACATGGTTAAACTCCTATATATTTTTTTCCAAATATAGAGTGTAGCTGTGGAAACTGCAAATGTAGCTCATTGTGCTTCATTAAAAAGAGAAGAATTTCACAGCTGAGCATTTTTACACTGGCATATTAAAGTAAGTGGTAAGTGCTGCAATTTTTTAGAGAAAATCGAGGTCTGCAATCATTTTTAAAGTGCCCAACAGCCCAACAAAATCAATCTCTCTTTTAATTGCTGTTATTCAAGGTAGTTTTCAAACTGCTTCTCAATGTCAAACCATTTTCCAGAGATATTGACAAATGGAAGTAATATTATTTAAGGTCATAGCTTCTGTCAAAATGAATTCCATATGTCATTAGGTCAGTATTCATTTATGTCAAGGGAAGGGTCTGAGCCTGTAAGTCTTCTGTACCAAGTATAGCCTTATATCAGATGGAATTTTTTTGTTGTCTGAGTTACATAAAGACTGGCACGTAAAGAGTTAATAATACATAATCTCAGAATGAACACTATTTTCAGTCAGGGTTAAAGCATCTTTTCCTGGTTTCTGCCCTAATGTTTTACTTCAGCCTATAGAAGCCATAGGTAACACTCCAAGTAAATCACATTAACAGGTTCCCCAAAAGCGGTCAAATTACACGATTACTTAAGAAAACCCCTGGGTACATGTGCACGCATAATGTGCTGTATCAATGCAAAAAAGACAGCAAGCAAGACTAAAAAAGCTATACTTTTTATTTTGCCAATGAATCTGTTGCACTTTGCAGTGTTTAAGTGGGCTTATACAACATAAACATTTGGGACATTTAACATATCAAGCTCAAATAAAAATGACACGCAGATCATTCACTTCTGAAGCTGCCTTGTGTTCAGTTATTGGAACACTCCATCTCTGTGGTTTCCGAAATATTATAAGTATATATTCCAGATTAAACTTTCTATTTTCCTCAAGGTAGTGTTGCTTTTCAGTCCTCAATGGCTTGGTTTTTACCTAAAGAATCAGGTCCTATCAGCAAAATCAAAGGCGATTACACAGCTCAGTAGTCATTTAGGATTTCTGTGGCTCTATTAAGCATGTATAGCATGCCACAGCCACTGAGACTCTGTTTATTCAGTGCAAGTGCTCTGTAATTTATTTAAAATAATCCATCTTTAACAAATAAAGAGGCCATTGACTGGCCATTGCTGCAGGCATCCATTTAAATGCTGCCTTCTTGATGGTCTCTTTTGCTGGTTTAAGTTAAATACCTGACAAAAGTGATTCAGTTTTTGGGAAATAAGATTTGTATGCATAATGTTTATTTTATTTTACACCAGCAATCAGTTAGAACATCCTTTTAGCAGATTGACCATTAAAAATGATTAATGCTACTCATTCTGATAGCAACAGGTTGTGATTGCTAGATCTGTGTGCACATGTGAGTGTGTGTGTGTGTATGTGTGTGTGTTTACAACTGCTGAGGAACTGTGTCTTTATGACACTTTGCTAATCATGTTAGACCTATTACTGCATATATTTATTGGAAATTAGATTAGATAGCTATGTCCAGTGGCAAAAACTCTTTTCTTTCACTATGTGTAGCTTGCTTCTTTTTTCTTTTCCCACTTGGTTCTTTCAGAAATGAGTCATTCATCTAAGCAACACCAACAAGCTGCCATAAAGACTTGCCAGTACTAGTGAATCTTCTCTGAGAATCAAAAGATTGCAGTATAAGTTCCTGGTAAGTGCTGTTGCTTGTTGCTCTGGAAACATGCCCAACTCAGAAGAAGCTTTTTCTCTGTAACAAGAAACAGCCATTAAAAACCATCTTGGGAATAGAGCAAAGTATAGTGCTAAATTTCCAGTGGAAAGGCAATAGAGAAGGCTATTGGTTAAAGCACTGCTTCTTAGGGTTTAGGATAAATAAAACTCTGGTAGCCACAATGGCACCTCCTGTCCAGCAGCCACACAGTATAGCTGTGTCTTGTCCTCTTTTCAGACTTAAAAAAGAAAAACAACCCACCAAGAACAACCCCAACCTTAGAGGAGGTGAAACTAAGCTGTTTGTGCTATTGAATAATGGCTTTTTAATGGTAGTTAAACAGAATCATGGACAGAACTCAATATTTCTTTATGCAAGCATCTAAAGAGAGTATGTCACAAGTTCACAGAAGAACTTTAAAGTCAGAGCAGCACATGTGTTTTGTTGCAGTAAGTTTATTCTCACATTATTTATTCTTTTTGTTTTCCTACAGAAGCCTCATTAATAGTTCATTTGTACGTGCTTAGATGAGAATAATTTTTCAAGGCATGCTGTTTGAAGAATAGCTAATTCTATGCTAAACATGAAGATTTATTCCAGAGCCCTGGAGACTGTAACACATTTATAGTCAGTTAGGTTGTCATGTTTTCAAAGGGAGCTGTTGTACCTAAAGTTGAAGAATGCAGCTGGTTCCATTTCACATTTCAGCTTCGTGGGACAATCTAGTCAGTACCTGATTATTTGCAAATAAGATAAAGCAATGGAGATTCTGTCTAGCATAAGACATTAATACACATAGTAATTTGACTGTAATTTTAATAGTTAAGCACAGGCATAGGACTGGAGTCATGAAAGAGCAGTGAGAACTATGTTATGGCTTTGGAGATGGTCTAAGTTAAACTGATTTTGTAAGGAATTCTAATTTATCCTTAGTTCATAGACTGAGCTAATTTATCTTCAGTTTAGCCTTTTAAATGTTAAATGTCTCTTAAAATAGCTTGCTGGACTTTTAATATTCGGTCACCATCTTGTGTTCAACATGCAGTGGGGGAAGCGATCGTATTTTAAGACATTAAATCAACCAGCATGGCAATACTACAAGCTAAAGAAGCACTAGCTCCTCATTTACGATTTATGATTAGGACCTCCACACACTTCCAGATTGAGAGCTTCCAGATTACAGAGAGATGCAACTGCAATATTTAAGTGTCTCTAGGGTTAGAAGAAAGTAGAACCTGTTCAGATGCGATTTAGGATTTAGGAACTAAACTCCTGCTTTGTATAAACTACTCTTTGGGCTCAAAATCAACTGGCATGGAAGTGTTTCCTCCAGGGTTTAGCACAAGGCGAAGCTGAGATACCAGATACTGAATTAATTGTCTAAGGTCACATGAGGCAATGAGGGAAACATGGAGGGAAAAAAAGGTGACCTAACTCCGAGCCACATGTCCAGTGTGTGGGATGATGATCCTGTGCTGAATGGGATCTTTCTTTGGGTGATGAAATGCAGTAGCCCAAGAAAAGGTAAGAAGGCTTTAGGAGCACAGATTTCCTTTGCACTCATAATTCAGAATGTTGCTTTTCATTCACAGTGGTGCAAATATATTACCTTGGTGAGAAACCAGGGAGAACAGGGACCACAGAGCAGGAGCAAGCCTGCGGGTATACGTGGGGAAGAGAAACAGAAATTATGCTGTATAAGGTATTGGAGGACTTCCAAGAATTTTTATTCATTATTACTATTTTTATGTGAAAGAGAACAGCCTTCCAGGCTTGACTGGTTAGCCTTGGGTAGGGATTTTGGCAAGTTTTAGTCCAAATCGATGTTGGAGTGTTTGTGGGTGCGTATGTGTGCATGGTGCTTGCATGAGGTCCAGAATGTGCAGTTTTTTATCTGCTACTGCTCGCATTTATGTGCTCTACCCTCTCCTGTCAGTGCAACAAGCCTCTTATTTAGTCATAACCTTTCAAGCTTACTAGCATTTTTTGACAGGAATTCATCGGATAGACCTTTTTTAATTGAAACACATGTAAAAATACCAAACAAAGTGATTAAAGGGTTTTTTAAAACTGAGTTTTTAAATATAAAAATATGCAAGTGTTTTTATTATGTCAGCTAGGGTAAAAGCACTGATTTTTTTAAAAAAATTGTTAATGTTTCATTCGAGTTTATGATACTTAGAAAAGAGCAAGAACAAATGTTTCTCTGGCACATTAAAAGAATTTAATTTAACAAAATATATTTTTGATAGACCTTTTTCAGAAATCTGCCCAAACTACCATTTGATAATCATTGTGTGTAGGCATATTAGTGACTGAAATCTTTAAGGAAAAAGATATGTGATCCTGTACATAAATTGATCAAATGTTTGTTGGATGTTATTTGTTTATTGATTTGTGATATATTAGTCCAGTCATGAAAATTCAGAGACACTAAAAGTTCCCTGGTAGTAAACCATAATAGATATTTAACCTGTTTTGCAGAAGGACATGAAATATTTTTACTAGAACAGGCAGCTTTTATGTTTTAAGTGACTCACAAAGTGAGGTAGAGAAGGGAATCTCCTTCCATTAGTCACGTTTTAAAAGTAAGAAACAATTGGAGAAAGTTTTATCCAGCTGTGCAGGCTTGACCTTGACTTTGAGCTTTAGTTGCTTTGATGTTAATTCTAAGTGGATTTTAATCAAATCATACTCTAGCCAGTATATTTAAAATAGTCTCTTATAGTGATAATCATCTATAAGTAGAGTTCCAGCCCAAGAGCTGTGGGGCGCTTATGTCCCTAACATGACTCTGGGAAAAAAAAAAGTCAATTGTTAATTTTTGATGATATAAGCCCATAATAACTCAGCACAAATTTCACAGTTCAGTGTTTGTTGGGTTTTTAAATTTATTTTTATTTTACTGCCTTTGCAATGAAAAGGGAATAAACAAGGTATAATTCCAGAAATGTGATGCAAATGCAACAAAGCGTGAAAATCAGAGACTGCCTTGCTGAGAGGCTGGGGTTACTTTGGATGAAAAGTTCTTCAGATCTTCCCCAGGTGGGAAAGATGGGTGGAGGATGCAACTGACCTTGGGGTGAATTGAAAGCTTTTCTTTGGACATGGTTTGTGGCATGAAAGCCCTCAGCATTTGGGACTCTAGTCTTGCCAAGCAGCAATTGCTCCAGTCTTGCTTCCCTGGTGGCACCAGGGTCTCTGTCAGCACAGGATCTTGCTGGTGTGAGTAGAGTACAGTGCTGAGTGCCTGTGGCTGGTGAAGAGGAATTCCTGCTCCTTCCAGCAGCCCTCCAGGCAGCTTTGTGTGATATTGTGTGGCAAAGCAGTTGAGAACCAGTAGGAATGCACTTCAGGGGCTTATTTCAATAATTCAATGACTACAATTGAATTGCTACAATGATTTGGGAGCTCTTATGTGGGTTCACCATACAAGGCATTGCAACATAAGGAGCATCAACTTCCTGTAATGACCTCTGAAACAGTTTAGGCTGTAGCAGCCCACAAAGATCAGATTTAATAAAAGAAAATACATCTGCTTTTTTTTTTTTTTTTTTTTTTTCAGAAACCTGGTGGAGATCCTGGGGATTTAGGCTTATGGATTAATTTGCTAGGCTTTCTGCAGTATTTCAAGCTGAGGCACCTGGAGTGCAATACCCAGATGGAGTCCTTCAGGTACACAAGACAAAAGAAAATGGAGTGTGATGGGTAGTAAGGCAATTTTGGCTCTCTTTACGTTTTCCCAGTATTTACAAACCAGTCATGCTTTAAAAATATTTAGGGAAGGGCTGATTTGCGAAGCAAATATTTCAAGGTCCAGTGGTTTGATTAGCCACATGTTTATTCTGAAAACAAACCATATCACATGCAAAGGGATTCTGGAATAAATTACCTTAACTTTGTCAATAGCTTCAGTGGAGGATCTGTCCCACTGTGTATTTCCACATCCTCTGTGGAGTCATTTAAGATGCATGAGTGTGGAAGTTTAAGACACTGTTGTAAAATTGTGCATGTCTAATTACACAACAGTGGTGTTACTTCTAATAGGAGAGTAAATTATGAGGAGTTTTCAGGTTTTTCAAATGTAAATATCATCATTATGAGAAAGACAAGACATGCAGCATTGGTGCTTCCTCATCATAGCTAAATAAGAAAGGGTAAAAGTAACACAAAAAACATGGTGAGAAAACAGGTAGTTAAATCTGATTTTAACCAAAACTGTCACTAATAAGTTGCTTACAGCTTCTTGTAGAGGGTTGTTTTGGAAGGAAGGGCAATTTCTGTCTCTCTCTCAAAACTCTACTGCCAGCCATCTGTTGATAATTATTGTCCAGTCTCTGCTGAGAACTTGTGATATTTAATATTTCCTCACCACTTGAACAAATAAGCGATAATAACTGCAAGGTACTTGACCACAGGAGTAGAAAGGCATATAGCATGAAAGAGTCAGTGTACATTTTGGTTTTTGAAAATAACTCCGTTTTCTATTTGTGATAAAGATAAATCTGAGATCCTGGGGACTTGGAAAATAGGTGAGTTGCACAGTGTCCTTGGAAAAAAAATGTTTTAAAAATTATGAACAACTTAAAAATTGCCCATTTCTGTTTGTGTTTCTTACTATTTTTGATTGATATTACTCTTTCTCATAGAAAAGTTTGGGCAGTCTATCTATTTGTGTATTGAATATTTACAACAAGCAAGCTGGAGCTGTCTCAGGTTTTGCAATGTTTAGTCTTAAACTGTCAATGAGTAGAGATCTAATTTAGAAATGGTCTCTGAACGTGTACAAGAAACTGTCTGTAATTGCTGTCCTAATTTTCTTTTTCTTGAATAACATTAGTGATACATACCAATAGACTGCACTTTTATTTAAAGTGCTTGGATTTTTACAAGTAACTACTATCTAAACCTAATGACATTTGTGGCATGATAACTTCTAACCTTATTTTCTAGATGGTCTGACAGCAATATATTTGTGTTTAATCTTCCATAGCCTGATGTTTCACTGCCTCTGGAATGACCTATTCCATCATGTCCTACTGATGACATTACTCAGCATTCTTGAAGACCTGAGTCCAAGGTTTTCCAAAGCTGTTTCTGGACCCATGACTTCTGAACTCTTGTAGTCCCAGGGCTCTGAAAAGCTGTTCCCTATCAAAGTGCCACAGACAGAACACACTGAGCTGATAGCAAGAAACATTGCTTGTTGCTTTTGAATATGTGGCTTTGGATGATTTGAATAAAATCTCAGCAGATTTGCACATTGGAATATAGGTATTATGAACACTTTTTTCTTACTGTTTCAGTTTTCTTCAGAGGATTCAGTAGTATCAGGCTGAGTGCTCTCAAAGCTGCTGAAGTTTGTAGTAATCCTTGGTTGCAGCTGCCTCCATCTCCAAGGCAGTTTCCCAAGCAGTAGCTCTGGAGACTTTCCCTGCTCAATCTCACATCCAGCGCCTGTGCACAGGCTGATCTCCCTGGCCCCATGTACAAACGGCAGAGCAAAAAACAAAATTTCAGGAATGCCAATTTTTAATTCCTAGTTCGGTATGCATTCCATATAGTTGCCAGGTGCTAGTACTAAACCCACTCTCCCCAATAAAACTTTAAATTTTATGGGTGTTTCATTATCAAATTGAAAATAAAACCACTGAAGAGGAAATAGTAATTCTTAAAGATTCATGCAAAATCAATTATAATACTGCTTGATAGTGAAAAATGAACCACAGGTCCATGATATAGAGTGAATTTCTTATCAGATACAAAACCTACAGCATTTATTTCAAAGAAATGTATTAGCTAGTGTGATTCTTGAAAGTCTTTTACATTACTAAACATTCACTTTCCTTTCATAACTTTTTACTTACTGTTTTAAAAAGATGAGCAAAAATCAAAGAGCCAACAAAATTCCGAAGTTAGCTGGATCTAAGATCATGGATTTTTTTGTTTAGTTGTTTTCCTGGATTAAGCTGGAGAAGCAAAAATTAAAGATTCTTGGGACATTATGAAAATCATCGCAATAAAATAAATAGGAATAAGATAAGAGATTGTTTAGAACACCAGCGACTGGTTTCAGTCCATGCTACCTTTTCTTTTTGCTGTTGGAATGTAACAAATATTAACTGCTACTGCTCTGCTGTACTTCATTACATAAATATTTGTGTGAATTCACACTGTGAATATATGAAGTGCTTTGATGGGCAAAGAGGAGAGTTTCCCCATGTGCTGGTTTCTTCTTTATATGAAGAAACAGCACTGTACGCACTGACTGAACTTTCACACTCATGCTGTTCAGCATCAGCTTGGGTTCTCAGTTCTCTTTTTTTCCTCCCTTATAACTGGTTTACTTACCAAAACCATCTCTGTTGCTGTACAGCAATTCTTAAGTAAGTGCTGTGAGCCAACACTATGAAATTCAACTTCTTTCTTTTTTTGAGACAAGATGCTGATCTGGAGGTCTTTTTGTGCACCCCTTCCTTTATAAGTTTAATTAATACACCATGCAAAATGCCAAGGAACAGTACATATTCCCAACTGTGACCTCACTAAGCCCTCAAAGAGAGTATTTGGATATGGGGAATTTTTAACACTCTACTATTTCTGCTTCTAGAAATGAGTGGGTTTTTTTTCCTTATGTTGGTTTAGCAAAAGTGCTAGTGGCAATATGCACCCAGAAATCCACAGGGAATTTTATATTGAAGTATTTATTTATAGTTATGCATATACTGAATCTATCCCTTCCCGCCAAAAATAAGGTTGGTATAGCTCAGGTATCAAGGCAATAAGCAAAACCTTTCCTCTGTTGTATAAACGTTGTAGCCAAGGCAGCCAGGGACATCAAAAGAGAAGATATTGGCATAATAAAAGATGTCACATACTTCTGCAACTTTGCTTCTTTATTGTATACTTTGACAGAGACAAGAACCTTCATTAGATCACTTTTATGTGTTCTTGTTCCACTTATAATATAAGAAAAGAAAAGAGAGCTGTGAGTCTGGAATATGGATTCCCCTTTAAAACAAAAAAGGAAAAAGTAGACATACATTGTCTTTATACTGTTGTCTTTCACTCAACATTAACTCAGGTGAGCTAGTCATGATGAAAAAGTGCTTAGAAGATTTGGTTTTGCTTTCTGCCAATATATTTTCTTTTAGTAGTTCATAGTTTTTATAACTGTTCGCTTACTGGAGGAGTTTAGGTGGCAAATTAGTCATTTTATATTAGACATCTCTTAGATTTATAGCCTCATCATTATACAGGGAGAGAAATGAGAAGAAATTGGTACATTAATCTTTATTTTAAAACAAGGAAGATAGGAACACAGGAACTTACCTTGAACGGTTTGTGAAAAGTTTGTAAAAGGTTTGTGAAATCCATAAATTGCAAAACACTGTCCTGTGGACTGGAGCAATTGATGTCTAGGTGTTTTTTTTTTGTGGTCTTTCATGATTGCTACAATATGAATCAGATCTAAGGGCTACATACTAGACTATTGGGATTGTCAGTTGAAATCTGTGTTGTGATTTTACAACAAATTTGGAAATACAGAAGTGGCACCTAATAAATTCTCCAGTCAGATCTAGTGCGTAGCAAAAACTTCAGTTTTTCTTAAAAAGCACTTTGTGCTTTTGGTTAAAATAAAATAAAATAAAATTTAAAAAGAAAAAGAAAAAAAAAAGAAAAAGAAAAAGAAAAAGAAAAAGAAAAAGAAAAAGAAAAAGAAAAAGAAAAAGAAAAAGAAAAAGAAAAAGAAAAAGAAAAGTTTTGATACAAATTAGCCATGTAGAATACCTTGCTGTACATCTGTAATGGTCCATGTCATTGTGCTCCAGAGTAGCCAGCATTGCCAGGTTTGGTGGATGTAATGCACTTAGAATCCAGTACTTAATGGAATGACATAGGTATATCTGGATTTAGAGATCTCATGAGTACTGAGGGGCTCAGATCATAGAATTCAGTGCCCAAATTCAAACACATTTTGTTCCTGAGAAATTAGATGCTTTTTTTAAAGCTCCTTGAATTTGAATATTTGTTTAATTTGAAAGAGGTATTCTTTCAAACTGAATTGTTTTTGAAGGCACTCATATCACTACCTAGTCACTTTCCTGGACTTTTGATCATAATGTCTTGTTTTCAGTTTACAGAAGGAAACTCACTATTGGGCCAATTTGAAGCCTATACTAAAACCTGAAGTGCTTCCAATTCTTCTTGAATGAATTCTGTCCTGCTCCCTCATGACTTAGAGGAATTGAGTTCTTCACTCTGTGGAAAGGGTAATCAAGTAGAGTGACCAACAGGAGGTCAGTGATGTCTCCAAGGGTCCCTGATGGGGTCAAGCAGGGAATAGGAAAGTGGGACATATTGTGGGCGAAATATTATACAGGTTAGATACTGCTATAGTTCCTGTGGCCAGGTGTGGAAATACAGTCCCATGAGATGTCTTGTGTCACCCAGTGTGTTTGTGTGGTGGGTTGTCCCTGGCCAGCAGCCAAACACCAACACAATTGTTCTCTTAAACTCCTACCTCCTAACAGGATGAATGGGAGAAGAGGTAGAGAAAAAATGAGAAAGTTTGCTAGTCACAATAAAGACAGGTTAGCAAGTGAAGGAAAGAGGAAAAAACTCCACAAGCGACACAAAGGCAATCATTCACCACCCCCATGAACAGACCAGTGCCTAAACATTCTCTGAATGACGGCTACCATGGATGTGGAAAGACAAAATCCTCCTCCTCCTCCTGCTACCCCAGTCTCACTGTTAAGCATGACGTTATACAGTCTGGAGTATTGGAAGTTACCTCCAGCCCAGCCAGGCCCAGCACAGGTCACCCGGAATTCACACACCAGCTGAGGCAGGTGTGAGGATTGCGCTGCTCGGATTTGCTCCTGAGTTACCAGGGAATACTGAGGGCATGCTCAAGATAGATTTAGGCATTCAAAATCCATTTCAGCAAAATAAAAATCTCCTTAGGTATTTCTTTGAGGATACTGTTATACTATGCTTTGAGCTAGGATTGAAAAGTGAGTAGCAAATAAGAGAAAGATTAAATATAATTTTGAACAGTTACACATTCAGTGGGTACTATCCAAATGTGTACTCAACAGGCTCAGGTGCTCTGAAAAAGGAGTATTCAAGTGAATAAGCTGAGAGCAATACAATATCTATATAAACAACTTAATTCTGCCTCAGTTCAATGATCATTTTTGCAGCTTTTAAAATATTATTTCAAGACAACTTTTGTTGATATAAATTGGTTGATATAAATTATATTTCTAAAGTGATAATCTTGTCTGAAATTAATGGTTTTAGAAGAAATTGTTTTCATAGATGGAGATAGACATGCAGACATACATTTACATATCAAGAGAGATCTGATTTAACAGTGTAACTTTGAAGTTTTAACAGAAATATTCTCACTCTTCTGCTAGAACTTCTCAATATTCTGCTAGGAGGACAGCTAATGTTATTTTCAGCACAAAAATTATTACTGAATAATTAACCATTTAAAATCTCTTGTGAATTTGTTTATTCCTTTATCTTATTTGGACAATGGAATGTGTCAGCTTTTAATACAACTCATAATCTTTTTCTGACTGATTTAGGATCATTATCTACCTAAATCAAATTATGAGCAAATGTTTCTAGAATGGCACACTAATCTCTAAAATTTCTGGATGAGAAGAACCATTTTAATATACATTCTAAATTTCATATTTCTATTTTCACATTTTGGTTAGAAGGAAAATTTAAAAAACCCTGAGTGACTCAAGGATCAATCTGGTATGAAGTGTAATCAAACAGCAGGGCAGCCTCTGAGGCATCTATCAACAGAAACAACCAACTATTGCCACTACATTCATTTTAGGAGCCAACCCACAAGTCTAGGTGTTACTGCTGGAAAATATATAATGCAGCTTCACATCGGGATCCTAGAGCTGCCAAGCATATCTCCAGAGTAACTTTAACAGTGATTACACTTGATGAAGGAGGTAGAGGAAGTATAATCATGTGCCAGCAGCACCAGGAGGATAAGCCCAATATTGAAGTTAAATACGTTTATGTGGATTCTTATGCAGCCATTAAAGAGCAGTTTTTCATAGGATGAGCTTTGCCTGCAAAAGTCTCAGGTGTTTCTGCTTAGTGCTGGTCTCTTTTTGTAAATATATAGGTTTTTAATTACAGCAAGTAGCCTACCTCACAAGGAAATGTCTGAAAACAGTGAAGTCAGTAAATCCCAAAATCATGAATTGCCTCTATGATACCACGCTAGCCACTGAAATTCCCAGGTGAGAAGGGCTGTTTTAACATGCATAAGTAGTTTCACATTTTCGTTGGAAACAGAAGTCAGGCTTGTGACAAAGTGGGAACTTAGCTGAGAACGGGGGAGGAGTGTTACAGGCTGCAGTCCTAGAGATTGTGATGTGGTAACAGTCAATATTGACTGAAGAAATGTACTTTATTTCTGTCTTTTATTTAAGTTATCTAGTGCTTGAACACCCAGTCCATTGCAATTGCAGCCAGCAAACAGATGTCTAGCCCAGAAGAGCCTACAAAGCAGTTCCATATGTTCCCACTCTTCAGAACTACATTTAAAGAACAAGCTGGAGCTTGTTAAAGAATTTCTGTCCTATTTAACTTTCTATCACAATGTATGAAATCCATAGCTGTGCAGGCAGTGGAACCCAAACCAAATATTTTATTCAGGCCTGTTTTGATGCTAAGGTAGCCTTCCTGTTAACTGTTTTGTTGAGCAATGCCTCTCTATAGATAGAGTGTATGCTCAGCACGGGAGCTTTTGCCAAAGTTCCTCTTTTTAACCTCTTCTGAGAAAGACTCCTTGGTAGGAATGAAGCACTGAATTAGGAGAAACAAAAAAACTCTCTTGGAAAGAAAGTGAGGGGGAAGCCTTCTGAGAAATGAAGCTGTGCTGCTTTTAGTGCTGACTACATAAACAAACCCATCTAAATCTGAGTAAGGAACTCTGCCCTGCAAGCAGAATTTCTCAGATTGTCCTCCAATAAAAATGATGTCTCAAGGATCTCAGCTAAGTATTGCAGTAAAGAATTAAGCTTTCTTCATATCTCAATTTCACTGTGGATGGAGGTATACCTTCCCTTAAAAAACCAAAAAAACCAAAAAACCCCACAGATTTTATTTTGTGGTAGGGATGGCCTTTTCCTTCTGTGTTGGAACAAATCTGACCACAATGGGGGTGTTGAATCATGACAAAGTTTACTGTAACACCAATAGTATGCAATAGCTTTTCTGGAGGAAGAATGTAAAAATAAATCTGCAAAAATTTCATTTATGAAAAAAGAAAATTCAGTTTCTGTATGAAAAAGACAAAAGTTAAATCATTCATAATAAAGAATTCTATATGAAATTTACAGAGTAATGTGTGATTCGTCTTCCTACTAGAAATGAAAAAACACCCTTTCAAAGAGACAAAGAGAAATCCTCTGTGCAGCTGGCATTCTTCTGGGAATGCATATCCTCCATTTTAGAGCTACAGACAGAGAAACAGCTTTGAATAAACCTAGAATATCTTAAAGAATGATGGTGATTTTAGTCAGTTGAAGAATAATGTGGAAAAGAGCTCTTTGACCCTACATCACCCTGCTGCTCTTCTTGGTCTAAATGTTTCCGTAGATAGAAAAAAAATTGAAAAAGATTCAGAAACTACTTTAAAAGGAGAGATTAAAGAGATCTTCAGGCTTTGAGAAATTTGGAAACTTCAGTGTTAAATAACAGGTTCAGGCTCCATGTATACGGTTGATCAGTCTTCCAACATTTTCCCAAAACAAACTGTTCATCTCTGATGAAGTGTTGTTATGGAGGTAATGTCTGTCTCTTCCCAGACATAAGGTTTCCTGGGTCTTTTGACCTTGTCCTGCATTTTCCTAGTCTAAGTTCATCAGTGAAACAGCAGCATATATATACCAGGATATGAGTTTGAAGGCAATTATCTCACAGGGCAGGTTGTAGTCTTGTCAGTGGAAGAACTTGTTTTGCATGTAAAGAAACATACATGTTTTAATGAAGGAAATAAGTGGACACCCTGTGATCTCAGCTAGAGTAAATATTTTTTGCACTACTGAAACATCTGCTGACTGCAGAAGAATATGATGTCATAGCCTCTATCTTCCCAAAATAGTTTTTATGGGTAGCACATCTATTTCTTTTCCCCAATATACGTTTTCATGCCATTGATGGAAATGTATACATTAGCAAGGTAATAGGAAAAAAAAAGAGATCCAGAATTCAGCTGTCTGCTATGTGTATCTGCCTAACTCCTAAGGAAATTGAGAGGATAGATTACAAGTGTAAAAGAAAAAGAAGTGGCAGTCACTGTTTCTGTTGATCATTATTCTAGCTAAGTATTGTATATTGTAGTTGAAAGTAGCTAAATACTATATGAATTTTCTTCTATGGAAGTAACTTCAGTGTACAGATAGGGCACTGTAGACACAGTTTGTGCCTACAGCTGGTGTCATTTATGGCTGGGTGGAGTGGTTATGCATGCATAAATAATCTATTACAACACGGAATTAACCCTCATCCTCTTCTTTTGTTACAGCTCAAAAACTTGTTTTGATGTGCTAGATCCATCAACAAAGGAAATGGTCTCTCTGAAACTCAGGCTCCTGGTCCAGTGCTTTGACAGTAAGTATGGATGTAAGAAGCAAATCTTCCCTGGCTCAAACACACGTCATGTTATTGATACAGAGCAGAAATATATCTCCAAGTAGACGCAACAGAAACCAAGGTTGTAGCCAGCATTCATGGTAACTGAGACATGATGTAATCTCAGACAAGGTCATCAGTGTAAAAATGCTTTCTCTATTTATTTTTAAGATCTTTCTGTAGCTGCTCATTGTAGAAGGAAGCTGCTTCCTAAAAAGCTACACAGCTGAATGAGGTTTCTGATCAGCTTTTTGAGGCTTACTGTTTTTCTCTCTGTTTAAGCCTCTGTTCAGGAAATATTTTGTACCTCCAAAAAGTATTCCTGAAGGAACCAAAACTGATTTGGTTTCCTCAGTTTTTATCTTTAACTACTGGATATACAGAGCACAGAAAATTTATCTTCTAATACACCTTATGCAATCCCACTGGGTAATAGTCTTGCATACTAATGCACATCTATGAAAAACTTGCTGCTTTCGTGATGCGTTAGATATTGATTTTATCTAAAAGCAATTTGCATTATCTAAAGCACCTCTGCACACAACATTTCTGGTATTGCATTGTTTCCTCAGAATTTCATTTGCACTTAAATGTCAGTATAAGTGAGTATGAGATGTGATTACACCAGCTGATGTGAGCAACTGAGATACTTCAGGTGATCTCAGTTTTTTTTCTTTGTTTATTTCTTTGTGTTCCAGAGAGCTATAGAACTTCCTGAGTAGGTTTTTGGTGTAGATATACTTTTGTATGATTAAGGAATGGCTTGAAGGGCTGGTTTTGAGGAAAACAGTAAAGGTTTTTCTCAGGGCTTGCCTCTTGCAGCTTTGATATATTTAGTCTCTTTCGTCCTCAGTGAGTGAAATCAGAGGAAAACAACAATGAAAATATATACTTTCTTCCAAACTGTCCTCTTGAGAAACAAATGGGTCTATCATGAAGTGCCACTGGGGATGGGCAGCTGGGACCATGAAGTGAGAGTGGAGGAACACTTTGAGTAAGCAAATCTGAAATTTTAAGGAAGGAGAAAGTGCTGTTGTGCTCAGGGAGAGTTTGGAAGAGAAAATGTAGGGTTTGAATACAGCTTTGGTGATCATTTCCCATGTCCTTAGCAAGAGAAGGAAGCAATCTGAGCTATCCCCAAAAATGGGATCATACCTGAGTGTTGAATCTTCAGGTGGAAGGGGTCAGTGGACTGGTCTCTGAAGGAAACATGGCTATAAAGGACTTTTCCTTTGAGAGCATAGGGAACAGCAGATGCATAGAACACAGCTGAGAAAGGTCCTATTTGGGAACCTTGGATGTGAGAAAGAAACATGCACAGCTAGACCATTAAGACTCTCTTCTGTGGCAATTTGAGTTTGGAAGGAGAAAACTCAAAGTGACTGGCAGCCAGAGAGGAGAAAGGGGTTAAGAGGTGAGGAAAGCAGAGTCTTTGGGGAGCAATTGGTTTCATTGCATTCATTTTGTTTGTGTTTTTCCATCAGTGGGGAATGGCCATAAGTCCACCTGCAGCTTTGGTCAACTCTGTGTGATTTTTCAGTCTGCATACCACAGAGGTGAGTGTTTCTGATTTTCAGCAACAGAACAGAGGGAAATCCCATGTAGCCCACACAGTATCTGAAAATGTACACAGTGGGAAACGGACAAAGCCTTTTGGATTCTGTTCACTTATAAATGTCTTATATATGCATTGGCAGAGAGTGCCTGCCTTCTCCATTGGGGGGAGAGCTGAGAGACTGAGGGTCATAAGGGTGGACACCAAAGGCTTTCTTAAAATTAATTTTTTACCCCTTCACAGTTTGCTTTATGATACATGCAAAGCTCTCATAGATCTTATGAGATTCTCCATTAATCCCTAAAACTAAAACAGACATTAAATTATTCAAGAAAGAGTGATGTTTAAACAGTGATGTTGTCCTTTCAGGCTATCTGCCCTCACATTAGAAACATGGTCCTCTCCTCTATTCTTTTCATTGTTACCATCACTTTTTAGGTCTCCATTTTCTTATTTACCTAACCTCTAAAATACAACTGTGGAAGTCAGATCTTGTTCTCTGTAATATATAAGCCAAATTACTTCATCTAACATTTTCTGTATGACCCCAAATCTCTCTATCATGTAGGCAATGTTTTTAAAAGATATAGAAAAAGTGTATTAATATTAAAAGTATAGACTTGCAGATGATGTACATTTTGAATGGGTAGTTAAATCCTTTGAGATTCTTTATACCTGACTGTTGCAGAACAGAATGAAAACTGAAGTGGAATGATAATGAAAATGATCCACTATCTGTATTTTGTGCTAATATCACCTGTGGTTAAAACCAAGGCATCAGATAGTCCTTGGCATGTGATCCTAGCTCAAGTCTCCATTTTCCCGTGTTTACATCCTGACTCCCCACAGATTTATCTTTCACTAGTCCTGGCATATTCCATCAGCATGTTTTCTCTTTTATTTAACGCACTCTCTCAGAAGCACAGCTCAAAGACTATACCAGTGACAGTTAATTCCAGGAATGCAAATACTTCTTGAGTAGGTAAACAGGTAAAATAACAAAACCTCTCTGAAGTGGGAGTCTCAAATGTGTGTGATACAAAGTGCCTTTGAAATAGCTTATCAGACAGGACTATCTATTCAAAATTACACATGTTATCATTCTCTTTCTCTGTGTACTTCCTCATTCTCTTTCCCTGTATTCTTCATGAAAATGAACTTTAGTGTGTTGTAGTTACAGTATTGATGTCCCTCCCATTGTACATTATTTGTCCTGGAGATACCTTAATTTTGGAAAGCATGTCATTAAGCAAAGTGTAAAGTAAATCTTCATGTGGAAAACAAACACAGGTGAGGTCAGGAAAGGCAAAATTGTTAACTAACCACAGACATTTAGGCTAGTTTCATGAAATAAAAAAATAGGCTAATATTCTAAACCGTTTATCTTCCTGAGGCAAGATATTTGCTCACTGTGAATGGAAGAATGTAAATGATAATGTTAATTTGCCCTCCATGCAAAACAGTTACCTATAAATCCGTGTTAAAACAACATTATTCTCATTTTACTACATGCCCAATACTCTTAAAATTATATATATATATATATAAAGTACCTTTAGTGCAAGAGTATCTTCCTGACTAAAATCTGATCCCAAGCACAGTGAATATCAAGTAGAGCTACAGTCTTCACAGAGGTGCTCATCTTCTGAGAACACTTGGAGGTAAAGGAAGTACATGAATGAGACGACTGTTCTCAATGTGAAAACAGGCTCACCTGAACATGCCATCTTAGAAACCTCATGGGGAGTTATCAAAGGAAACACTGGGGAGAAATGCTCCATCCAATCATGAAGGTAGGTAGTATGCAAGGAGAGAACAAAGGCAGGTGAGAACAAAGCTGAGGACACTGAATTTGAGTACAAAATATTTGTAAAAACATCCTGAATTACTTAAACATGTCTGCTTACATTCAGGCCTTGAAAACAAGTTCGTCTGAATGACAAGCGCCATCCAGTGAAACCAATTTATGTAAGATTTATGGTTATTTTTGAAAGGATACTTGGATGCTTTCATCAGATATAAATGCATCATTTCTGCCTAATTCCTTCCCCACAATTAGGGTATCATGATTGAATTATTATAACTCTTAGTACAGACAAATATTTATATTGTCAAGGCTTCTAAGACTTTTCTGTTCGTCAGTAGGTAGCAGTGGCTGGTTAGATCTACAGTAGGTTTTATTGTGCTGTTTAACTGCCTGTTCCACGGTGGTCTATTATGCTTTTTGTGACAAATGACTGCATGCAATTTGGGTGCTATATCATTAAGACAAGGAGAGGCATTTATGTTTTCCTCTATGTAATGTAACTGCTAATGTGTGTTCACTTTGGGGGAATGATTTGCTTATTATGACAAATAGTATATTTTCAAGTATTTAAAGATCTTTTTTTGGAAAGAGTCCCTCCTCTATGTATATATTGAAGGTATTGCTGTGACACAGCATGAGAACTTATGGTATAGTTATCTGAAAAAACTTACCCACTCCCTATAACATGTTTAGATTGCTTTTTTAGACTCTATAAAATTTTAGCAAGCACTAAACATAGAACTTCATTCATCATCACGCAAGCAAAGGCTGCCAAAGGAAGCCTACTCTTCCTGAGCTAAAAGTGGCAACACTCCAGTATTGGCAGAAATCAAATGAATCATTTCCTGCTTTTAGTTTTAGATAAATAATCAAAAAAGATTGTCTAGAGTCTGATCCAAAAGTAATTTTTCATAGCAAGGAATAAGACTACAGCTACAAAGACTTTAAGTGGGGAATGTTATCCTGTTAATTACTTCACTGGAAAGGCCCTGAGGAACCCATAGTCAGATCAAAATATCAAAATCCAATTTAAAACAAAATGTTAAATAATCAGATTGACTTTTAAGTAGAGTAACCTGAATTCCATTGAGAAACAGTGAAGTTAGCAGATATAATTTGCTCTTGATGCACTGAATGAGCTTGGTCCAACTGGCTCCTGGTGATCTGTGTGCTTTCTGGGGGAGAGAGAAGGCAGAGCAGGCAGAACAGGGGCAGCTGCTGCCACTGTAGAGAGTGGAGAATAGTGATTGCCATGAGCAATTGCTATTTGCTAACTCTCTTTTGTTCTTTCAGTTCTTCCTCCTCTAGTATCCATCATAAAAGGTGTCTAGACTGTTGACAGGGTGATGCCAGGCTGCATTTGGGTGTGTATGGTAAGGGAACACCTAATTAAAGGGGTTGGAGGAGAAATAATGGGGAAAAGAAACACGGGAAAATGGACACTAGGAAATTAACAGAAAAAAGTGGTCAGACCAGGGCATGAAATAAGAGGTCAAAGGAAGAAACTAATAGACAGAAGAGAAGAGTTGAGAAGGTTTCAGTTAGGGGAACTACTAGAACTGTGTTGGGAAGAGGGGCAGGGTCAGTGACAAAGGATGAGATGAGGTAGGGAGAAGCCAGGACTCTTTGCCTATAAGAATCCCTGTGAGCCTCATGTCTACAGAGGCTCAAAACTCCAGGATAAGATGTGACTCTTCTTCATTTGTCTTACCTGCCTGACCTAAATGATAACAACCTCTAGGAGCCTGGGGGAAGGTACATAGGAGGAGTGCAGACAAATGAAAGATCTTGACTGATTCGAGGCTGAAGAGCAACTAGTTCAGTAAATAACCCCTGGAGGAAAGAAAGGGAAAGACCAAAGGAAAATTATGGAGTCCTGACCATGACTTAATGCCTGATTAACTGTCAACTTCAGTGTTCAGAAGCTGATAAAAAGATGGTTAAATCAAATTTAAAGTAATAAGTAAATTTGCATTATTTATGCTATTAAAAAGTAGAATTGACACTTTTGGTTTTCTTCCAGGTGGTAGTAGCATGACATTGGGACAGGCACTGAATGCATACAAGATCCAACCATCACCAGATCTACTTCTTGGGCTCTGTGTTTGTCACAGCTCTGTCAGCTGGACCCTGGCTGTCCCATCAGAATTGCTACTGATGTCAGATGGTCACTTTGCACTGTAGCTTCCCACTTTTGCAACAAAATTCAATATTTTTCTAGCAGCAGCATATAATGGAGTGCAGCTCTGCAGCCAGCCCAGTGTGGAGCTCATCTAGTAGAGCCCAGTGCCCACAGTAAACAACAACAGAGCCAGTTTGAATCCTGTCATTTATGAGGATGTACCCCTATAGTCCATCCCATCAACAATGACAGTAAAATCCCTGTACAGCTGGCATTCTCAAACACCCAGCTCTGCAAAAAACATTGCTCACATCTGGGCAGTCTCTCCCACTCCCTTACGGGAATGTCATGGGATTGGAAAAGTGAGCCTTCTCAGATGTATAAAGGGAGAGAATCCAGTCATCTGACTCTCAAGATTGGTTCTGAATCATGAAATATTTCTCTGTAGTGAGTGGTTCAGAAGAAGACCAGTAATTTATATATGTAATATAAAAATTATGTATTGCAGATTTGTGGCTAAATCTAGTCAAGGATTTCTGTTTATGATTTTGATCGTACGACAGAAATCTATAAACTTGTCTTTCCTGGGTTTATGACCCAAACCCCCAGCATTCTTGCACAAATCACAAGATTACAAGTCTGAAGGGAACATTTCTCTGAGATTTTGTTTGGATCTGAGTGAGGCATTTTTCACTCAATCTAGAATCCAAATCACAAGGGTATTCTTGGCATAAAACTTGCAGTTGAAACCACTCAGAAATACGCGTGAATATTGACTTGATATGTGGTTTTGGATCATTTCAAAGAGTAAAAGGTGTGATTTGCTGTCATTTCTGGGATACAGACTATTAACTCTTTTCATGTCACCAGGAGCAGAAGCATAGTGTGATGTCTTTATAACTCATATCAGTAGACCTTTTGAAATCAGTGCCAGGTTATGGGTGCCAAAATGTTCAGACTATAACAGCACAACTAACAACTGTTGCCAGATTGGGTGATTTTTATGACTAGTCATGCAACATCTAGTTTTCTTAGTGCCTGAGCTGGTAAAAGCAAGTATTACATAACAAAGTAATTTCATTCAAAATACTAAAACAATGTATTGGTTGAGTGTCTGCTTTCATGGTTGCCAACAGAAGCTTAAAAATGTGACCATACTGTAGACTAAGAATAACAAAACAAAAGACACTTTCTTCTTAAATATGAAGTGCCAGCCAGCCTCATAACTTTTGGTGTCTGACTCATGATTTTTGAATGCTTGGGATTGGCAGTATTGTACTAATATGTTTTGTATCAAAACTAACTTCAGAAAAACATAACTTTTTCCATCTAGAAATTTGTAGGTCAAGAGGCTACAAGGCATGGAAGGAGGAGGAAAAATGAAAGTTCGCTTTCAAAACAGGACCTTTTGATACTGTTTTTTCATAAGGAGCAAAACCCTGAAGCAGGACCCAGATTTCTACCCTTTTCTTGTGGGGCAGAGCCTGCCTGACAGGGTGATTGTGGCTATGCAGAGGGGTTGCTGTGCTGCCTCCACATTACAACACCGCAGACAACTCCACCGGGAAGTGCCAGTCCAGAATGCCCTGAAACTACCTTCCCTCTGTGCCTAGCCCAGAGCTGTGGGTGAATACCACATTTCTGCTCACAGTCATGAAACCCAGTGTCTTCCAAAATAAATATTGTTTCTTGGTTACTAATATAAATAAATGCATTGCACATTACATTTTTGGAGAAGAATGTGCAAGACCAACATTTTTGAAGTCTAAACGAGAGGTCCTCCCTCTATTTCTCTCCAGTCCTCTTACAGGGAAACTTCCACTTGAGTCAGTGGGAATTTACAAGACTAAAAACTACAGAGGCACCCCAAAGTACTTCAGGGTTTGGATTTTTCCCCCCTTTTTTCTTTTTTTTTTGGTGTTGTTGTTGGGTTTTTTAATGTGTGGGGGGTGGTTTTTTTGGTCTGAAAATGAGTATGATATTTGGATTAAATTTTTATTTGAGAAGGTGTAACAACTCTGATGTTTCTTTTTTTTTCTAGTGTCATTTCTTGTTAAATAGTTTAAAGTTCTGTAGTTTGTAGCTCTCCAAAGGGAAAAACGAATCATTTGTTCACTAAATGGAAAATTAAAGATGACAAATAGCAGAGTTAAAAGTATGATTTATTACAGTTCACATCCTACTGTATGTCCACAAGTTCTTTTAATGCTTTTCATAGGAAACAAAACCTAGATTCACTTTTCCAGTGAATTTAGAACTAATTATTTTTCAAGAAGTTCTACCTTTCCCCTCACTTCATTTAGACTTGCCTTAATTATATTCATCATAGTTGTGATAGATGATAGTGCTGGGAAGAAAGAGACAAGGAGAGAACAAACATTTCCATGTATTAATCATCAGTCTTTAAAAGCCAAAGAATTGTTTTTGGTAGGGAATGGGACTAAATCATCTTCTCATTTTTAAAGTGAAATCTGTGGTTTGTAAAGAATTAGTGATAGATCAACCTTAACACTTAGCTGTTTGGATTGTGCTAATCCCTTGAAGACATAAAAGTGCAGTCATGCTGTGTAAATACTTCTTGCCTCTTTTAAGTGTATAATACAGTAAGAAATTTAATAACAGTAAGCTTTCTCATCATGGTTGTATAACATCATGTTGCAGACACCTTCTTTTACTTGGCGGAAACCAATGTGGTTCCATTGTCGATGATTTTGTTTTCTTTTTAATTAAGTTACTTCTTTTCTGTTTTTCCACAAGGTGTTGATTTGGGATGTGGTATTTAAAAGCCAAAAAGCCAATTTCTCAGCTGATGTTCCACCCCTAGTTTCAGAGCTTGTGTGTGTCTGTGGAGAGAAGCAGTTTAAAAAATGGTTTAGGTTAAACTTTCTGCTTTCTCCCTGGAAAAGGAGATTGCTCTACTGGGAAAAAGCCTCCAGTCAATGCTATTCTCTAAGCTGTTCCCAAGCAGTGTCTGGGAGATGCTGACACCATGCCAGCAGTTTGAATTTCCTACTCTCAAACACTATTGATCACCTAGAAATACCTAAAATATCTCCATTTTTTTTTCAGACACCTTTGCAGAGACACGTGTGATCAGGACTGTTATGGCTTGGGTGGGTAGAGTCAAGTTGTAGACTTCCACTGCTCAGACAAAAGTCTGTATTTCAAGAGTTTAGGAGAAATGGAAAAAAGTGGTGCTGCTAATTCCCTCTTTGCCTGTATTTCTTTTAATAGCAGTATATTTAAGGTATAGCGCAAGAAGTGGGAGCTGGATGGTGATTTGATCCCAACTCCTAGAAGCGCTTATTTATCATCCACAACAGAGGGATCTTGGTCATGTAAGTTGAAAGAGTGTAAATAATTTTCGTGTGAAGCAAAGTCTAATTCATAGCTGTTTGAGTGACTAAATTTGATGTGCAAAGTAAGAAGTGTTAATTCTGGTTTTGATCTGTATTTATTAAGGACAGAGATTATCTACAGCTAGTGGTGTGGCATTTGTTTTGGTGTCTGCCCATGGCTAGATATGTTCATTCCTTCAGGCATTTCCAGGGTATGATGTTGCTTTTTTTTTTCCTACACAATTGCTTCCCTAAAGAATTTTTAGAATACTCAAACAAGGTGCTGTTTATTGACCACATGGCTACTTTGAACTGCAGCTTTGGCAGCCCTCAGAAATTTGACTTTAAATCAGTAGTGATATTCACTTACTATGGTTGGTTAGAAATGAAACATGCCCCATGAGCATGCAATGGAAAATCTGGAAATTAAGGGGCTGTGATGTGTAATTGGTAGGCTGAATCTCTTCTGGTGTTCCACTTCATGTTTGTCAGGTCTCATAAATTCAACATCCCATATGAGGATGACCCTCCAACAGTGTAAAATTAAATTATGGACAAATATTGTCTTCCTAGACAGCTTCTCATTTTCTTTGTGCATGTTTTAAAACTTGTCCTTTTGTTAGTAAATTAGTAAATAATTGCCTGGTGTTAGAGACCAGAACAACATTCAACAGAAAGCAATAATGAATGCAAACACATTGTGTGAGTTGAGAGCTATGTTACACTGTGAGAGACTAAAGAAAAATGTGATTCTAACAAAATGGAAAAAATGGGCTCAGCTACATGAGCAAAATACAGACCTAACTCTGTTAATTTATGTACTATTTCTTTGTAATGAAAAAATGACAAAAGCACAAGACAAAGCACAACAGAGACAAAATCCACAGTTCCTGCCTGGTAATCCATGTGAGGTGGAGCAACCACAGGTGTTGGGAGCCATTTTAAAGTTTACCTAGAATATAGGTACAAAGTCCTGAGTCAAAGAAAAAAGCTATTTCATTTGAGTTATAAACTTGAAAATGTTGGGTGAAATTTGTGGAAGAAAGATCAAAGACCAAGTAGCTGGTGGATGTAGTGGTCAGACAGGAATTTGAGGAACACAAGGTAGAGCATTGCAAAGCTGTAAGTATTCACAAATCATCAATCAAGTCTGGAATGTCATGAGTTTGGGGAATTTTTGATATAATAAATATAGGATCTGTTTTGTCTTTTAAAGACTCAAAATCAGGGCATTTTTGAACCATTTTTTAAAAATCAGGTTGTGAACCATACTGTTATGTTTGGAAGGAATGAAAGCTAAGAATCTTACTGGTCAGGTGAAAAAAGAACTTTGAGAAAACACTTGTTGGGTGACTTGCAATGAAGGCCATAACATTTGGCAATGCAGAGATAGATTAATCTGGAAAGTATTGTAGTTGAGGAAAATTTTGGCTGTCAGTATGTGAGAAATTGAAAATAGGGATATTTTATTTTTGTAAAAATAGCAGTTATCATGCATAAGCCATAACTTGGAAGCTGCAATAAGCTTAGAATTCTGATACTTGATTCATTCACAAGTTATTCCTGCTTTATTAAAAATATATTTACTTATAAATCATCGAGAAGCCATCTGAGTTTTTAACTTCATCTATGCTTTTCTCTTGTATGATTTGTCTATACTTTATTTTATTGTCCTGTTTAGAAACAGAAATATTGGCAAGCAGTATGCTTTTAGTATAACATTTGTAGAGGCGAGGCAAAACCCCTTTTTTATCATTGATTGTAGATTATCAAAAAGGTATAAGAAGCAAAATTTAAATTATACAATTAGGGATGGACTATCATTATTTTGTTAGCTCTAATTTAGTAAGATCAAAATGTTTTTATTGGTCTGGGGTGTTTGCTGAAATTATTAGTGATCTAGACAGATAATGAACAAATACTATTTAGTCTGCTTTCTGGTGGAGTCAAAAACTGCTTCAAACTCTAATCAGTAGTAGTTGATATTGGAAAGCTCTTATTTTAGGTTAGAATATAAAAATACTGTATTTAGATTCAAGTCAGAGTTAGAATTTTTTACATTAAGCCTTTTTAGCAGTCTAAGAGAAGGAATCCAGGCTGCAAAGGCTTTTTTGTCACTTCATTTCTGACTACTGTAAATGTTTGCTAAACTATTATTTTATTAATCTGGTTTTTGTAAGGAAAAACCCCACCTCCTCTTCTCAGCTGGGGAATTAAATGTCAGATTTCCTACTGAAGGATACATTTTATGGAGGAGTTATAAACCCTAAAACTAAGTTTGCAGTGGAAAATGTGACAAGCTTAAGTATGGCAATGCAAAAAACATATTCTTAACACATAAAGAACTATATATATACATGAAATGTGTTTGCAACATACTACATGTTTATTACAGCTTAAACACTTAAAAATGGAAAAAACCAGCACATACCCAAACTGTTTATTAAATATTTTTAATATAACCAGAACACATTGAAATTTGTAGGACTGAAGAGTATATGGTAAGTGTTTAAATAGCATCAAATGCAATAAAACATTTCATTTGAAATGTTATGCAGGTGATAAAACTGTCATGTAGAATTACTATTTGGCTTGCTTTGAAAAAATATAATTATGAGAAAAGACACAGGAAAAATGTAATCACTAAAGAAAAACCTGTGAAAATTAAGCATATTTGTATTTGTTCAAGTATTCAGAATTTTGCAGCCGATCAGAACCTTTATAAACAGCTGAATTCAATTGCTTCAGCACACTGTGGTGGGACTGGACACTTCCATCCTCATGGGGGTCAAGATGTGTGAACAGTTTGGTAGCTCATGGCATGTGCTCCTGCCCCCTTACCAGCCAAACCAATGGATCTCGGAAAAGAGGTAATAAAGGAAGTTTTTTCTCTCCTTTTGACCTTTTCCTTCTCTTGAGAGGACAGAAAAGGTGAAATCAAAGTTTTATGAACCTTCTGCAAGAGAAAGTGGCAGAGAGCAAGAGGGGTTGACAAAGGAGAGGAAAAGAAGAAAATGTAGGGTACCTTTAAGATGTATTCACTAAAAATAAAAAAAAAAAGTGAAGAGGAAGGAGACATAACTCATGGGACGTGATTCTTTGGGTGAGTAATATAGTCTGTCCACTTGTTAGACAAATGTTGGAAAAGAAGTGTGTTCTACATGTCGCCTTGTAGGTTTTTTTTTAGTTTAGGAATGGACAAGTAGGCTTGAAGGGAATTTTAACCATAGATTCTTAATACCATTTTATGATTTTTATATAAATGATACTTTGAGGACAACAAGGACAATTTTAGAACATAAAATAAAGTCATTACTATCATTATTGGTTCAAAATCCCTTCTCTTGCCAGAAGATCTGCCAATTGCTCTCTGTTGACACACACTGTTTTTCTTATTTAGTTGCCTGTGATAAATCATCCTTTCCATTTCAGGATGAGCAAGAGAATCTCTTGCTCTTGTTTCCTGTCATACTAACATCGTCCTGAATACTCTCTCCTGTTTTCTTTCAGAATACTTATTTAGTTACCTTGTCTGCCTTTGCTGGCACCAAAGACTTACTGTGTAAAAAGAAAGGTCATTTCTGTCTGGTAAATAATAACCCTAGTTATTATTTTGAAAGGAGGCATGAGCCACTGCTACTTTCTCTATGCTTTTCCTTAAGGCACAAGATGTTTTCACTGCTCTGCCATTTCTTCTTTCTCCCCAAGGTCGGTTTCATTTTCAGTGGGTACACTTAGACAAGTCTTGGACTTGATTCAGTTAAAATTACTGTATGTTTGGCCTCTGTATCATGGAAGCACAAGCAAAGCAGCTAAACACTGTGGAAAGTTGTTGTTCTTTGTTTTCTCTGGCCATGCATAAAGTTCTTCAGTGAAGAAGCTTAAACATTTTGCTTTGAATGGAGTCCCCTGGAATTATGTGCTTTGTGGTCTTATGCTAAATTGTAGACAGAATATAAATGGGCCATTGCTTCTCAACACTTTTCACAGTAGCTGTTCTTTTTTTTATTTATTTTATTTTAAATTTTTTTAATATGGTGAAAGTCAGTATAAGATTCAGACTCTTAGTCTAGACTGAGGAAAAAACCCAGCTTGTCTTGTCTGTATGGAGAAGAGATTCTAACAAGTCTGACAGGTGGTGAAAAAGGTTAAGACTCTGTCTTTCCCTATTCACAGATACTCTACAAAATTAGAAGCAGTTTCAAAAAGAATAACTATTTAAAATAGCCAGGGAATATCTGCTCTGCCTTACGTTGCATGAGTAGTTGGATTTCCCTTTTGCCTTTTGGCTAATAACTGATGAGGGCAAACCAAACTGGTCTGAGAGGCATCTTGACAGTGCCTTGGTGGTGTGCTACAATTCTGGCTTACTAGTCCTCTCAGTATTTCGTGATTTGTAAAGAAGAGGATATCCAAGGACACATGCTAGAATTTATTAAAAGTTGCCCTGCATATTTTAAAATTACTTAGGCTGGTGGAACAAGGGTCTGTTTTGTAGTCAAAACAGTATGGCATCATTCTGCACAGCTGTGAAAAATGATGCTCTCTGCAAGGTGCTGGAGACCCTGCCAGGGACAGTCTGGAGCAGAGCTGGAGTTGCAGGAATTTCAGAATCAAGATCAGAGATCTGTTACTGACGACATCTCTACATTAAATGTTATCTCCCATTCATTCTGCCCCTTTTTTTGGTGAAACACAAATCAGTGAAGTCCGCAGATGAAAACATGAGGTTCAATTCATAGTTTTCCTCCTTCAAAAACTGATGACTTATTATGAAATGCTTACTTGTGACAAAAATCAGCAAACTCATTAAGTATTTTTTGCCTTTGTTACAATAGTTGATGAGCTCAGTTATTTCATAACCAACATCACTGTTGGTTAATGAAAAAACTGGTGCAGTACGTGCTGGTTTTGGTTGAGGTAGAGTTGATTTTCTTCACAGTGGCTGGCATGGGGCTGTATTTTGGATTTGTGCTGAACACAGTGATAATAGAGATGTTATTGCTGAGCAGGGCTTACACAGAGCCAAGGCCTTTTCTGCTTTTTGTGCTGCCACACTGGCGAGGAGGTTGTGGGTGCATGGGAGGGTGTGAGGAGACACAGCCTGGGCAAGTGACCCCAACTGACCAAAGGGATATCCCTGACCATGTGACATCATGCTCACTGTAAAAAGTGGGGGGAAGAAAACGAAGGGGGAGGGACTTTTGGAGTGGTCGCCTTTGTCTTCCCAAATCATCGTCATGTGTGGTGTGGCCCTGCTTTCCCGGGGATGGCTGAGTGCCTGCCTGCCCATGGGGAGCAGTGAATTAATTCCTTGTTTTGCTTTGTTTCTGTGTGTGGTTTTTGCTTTCCCTATTGAACTGTCTTTATCTCAATCCAGGAGTTTCCCAGCTTTTACCCTCCTGATTCTCTCCCTGATCCTGCCGGTGGGAATGAGCGAGTGGCTGTGTGGGGCTTGGCTGCTGACTGGGGTTAAACTATGACACAGCAATACAATTTACATTAACCCAAGTTAATTTACATTTGGAGTCAATTTTGAATTAAGCTACCAAAAATACAGGTGCTTAAGTATCATATGTCTTAAAGCACTACAGGGAGCTTAGCTGTAAATAGATGGCTAGCAAAGACTGGTAAAAAATTCTAAAGTACATTTAAATTAACATTTTTTACTATAAAATAGAATGATTTACTATTTATTGCTCACAAACAGTTTTTAATCCTTCTGTACACTTAATATTCTATTAGAGGGGTAGTGGAGGAGTGCTGGTGTTTTAACCACACTTAAAGTTATTTTAGAAAAGATACCATCACATTAATTTGATTCTCTAAACATCTTGGTTTCATTTTTTGTCACTATATGTGAGATTCTGTCCATGATGACAATAGTTTTGTAGAGGCTGACTGATAGCTTTCTGTGAAAGAAACAATATCAATAAAATGTTAACCAGACTATAACCACTGTGGCACAACTCAGCAGAACACAGGAAGAATGATGGCTGTTGTATTTTCTTGGTATTGTAAAGATATTTCTGAAATTTTTAAAAACAGTACAGAGGATTACACTGTCTCTACTATTCTCATAAACAATGGGACTATTAGTAAAAGGGAATAAGAATATAAAAATTTATATAAGAAACCTAATAAATAAATAAATGTGAACCCAAGTAGAATACAATTAATCAGCACTTGTTAATTTATCTCTTAATGACACATGCTTGCATAACATGTTGAACATGTTATACATGTAAGATCTGAGTTTATTTTGACAACACTGAGTGAGATTGCTATTAGGTAGAGAGAAATTGCTATTAGGTAGAGAGAAAAATGTATAATTAAAAAAGTGGGTACTCTATTAAAACATGTTCAGGGTCACTCAGCATCTTTGATTACAAACTAGGGATGTAATATTACCTGTTGTTTACTAGAGCTGCTCAACAGAGAAAATTTATGAAATAATGTCTATTCTCTTACCAAATCTTGCACAATTTGAGAGCCAGGTTTTGACAGCCCAAAGAAAAATGAGAAAACTGTGGTCAAAATAATCTGACAGTTTAGAAAAATAACAGCTCTATCAAAATTTTGCTATTCAACCTAACAGAACAGTGTGACTGCATGGGTGGAGAAAAAAACCTTGCATAAAAATACTCTGTACAATTTTTAAAATAAGTCAGATTACTATAGTTATAATTGCTCAAGGTGTAAGTTTGGTAGGAAACGAGTCCAATTCCATGTTTTTAATCATATTGGGTGGGCAAAAATAAAATGTTTCCCAGCTGCGCACTTGAAGCTGAGCAGAGTGACACAGTTCCGGACAGCACCGTTGCAGATTGTCTTGACATCTGTTTCCCTTATCTGCTGTTTGGAAGATCTTGCAATCAGTGCTTTAACTACACACAGGCACATATATTAATGGACACTGGAGACAGGTCCAACCTATTAGAAATTTAGGCACAACAGGGTTATAAATGTTACTTGATACCTTATAAAGCCCAAGATACCTGACCAGTGCATAGGCTCTGTTGCTTGATGTAGTCAGGTGATAACATATGTAGACTCATGCTGCCTATTTCAGCAAGTGTCACACGTTCATGCTAAGTACTACATAAATTATCACCTAATTAAGAAGTGTTATGGTTTGGATTGGGAGGGAAGTGTAAACTTGATTCTCCTTAGAGAGCTATATGCAGAAATATGATGTAGAATTCATTTTACGAATAAAGGTCAAAGATCAAGTTTTTTTCAGCTTTTTTGGAAGAAGGAACTGGAAGGGAACCTTTACTTCCTTAATTAAATCCTTTTCTGCTTATGAAAATTCTAAGAGGTTAATTTGGTTTTATGTGTACTTCCCCATTATATTGTGGAGATGTCAGGAGCACTGTTCTGTTACTGGCACTGTTTATACCCTATTGGCTTTCTTTTCTCATTCCTACTCTTACATCAATAGTTACTGAATCATAATTTATGAATGCCAAAATAATATTCACCTGGAGGTATGGGTTTAGGATTAAAAGATAAGGCTGTTGTGAAATGGTCTTGTCTGAAGATATTAAACATATATAAATGTGTCTATTGGTTTATTATATTCGGAAAAATATACCTAAATATGTTATTTGTGTGTTAGATGTGAAGATATATATATTACTGCTGGTCCAGGCATTATGTTATCCTGACTGAAATTTGAAAATTATTATGAAATTTAAAATACAGAATCTGATATCAACTCCTCTTGATGCTTTAGATTACAACATCCTTTAGGACAGGAGCAGGATGTATCTGTTTAATTCACCTAGAAAAATGTGTATTCAGGGGTGAGTGACATTTTTGGCCACTCCTAGATTATAAATGAAGTAAAATAATGTGCATGCTCCTTGGAAGAGGGGGAAACAGTGAAAGATATGAAACTAAAGGGAGAAAACAGAAGTCACATTAACTAAGAAGCACTTAGGGATCAAACTATGTATTTTCAGGCAATAAAGAGATTCTTCTAAAGCAGTCTGGGGTACTGACACCAAAAACAGCAAGGAGTTCAACATTAGCAGTGTGACAGTTATAGCATTGATTCAGAAAATTGTATGCTAGTTTATTTTTTCCTCCAACTAGACAGCTAGAAGCTGAAGGCAGCTAAGCACCTAGGGACATCTGTGTTAAAACAACACATGAGAGTGGAAAGAAACACAAAGTGGAGTGAGAGGAAAAAAATAGTCAAACACAAAGAGGCAAAGTAGCCAAACAGGCAGTTTCTTATCCCAAAATGCCTCTGACATTTCTCCTTCTCTGCACTTCAGGAAGGTAGAGAGGGGGGAAATGACAGCAGTGAAATATTTTTCTGTGTCAAGCAGTTTTCCACTTCACAAATACCACTGCTACCACAGCTGGCATCACAGGTTGTCTTTGCAAAGATGCCCAGGGCTGCACTGCTGTAGAGACCAAATCACTTCCTCTTCTCCTCCCCAGGTGAAGTCTGAAGCATGTTGGCATTCCTGTGTTGGAAAATTTGCATTGGCAGTACCAATACCAAGAAGCAATTTCCTTGCTATGGTGTGTCTGACCTAGTTATGCATTCAGACTCTTGACTGAATGAGAGAGGAGCTGTTTGCAAAGTTCTTGAAGATCTTCAGGGGTACTGAACCACCTCAGCACTGGTATAAGTAGTAATATTTTTACTACCTTCTCTGAAGTCTTGTTCTTTATGTCTGCCTGTTTTGAATGATGTGCTTTTACATATGACTTTTTTGCTTAAAATTTACCAGGGGCAAAATTCAGAAATATATATCTATGTATACAAGGCAACGTGACTAACTGGCAGTCCCTGTCTGGAGATTCTGCTCAGAAACTAAGGTCAGACCAAATGGTTCTTGGACTGTTTTATACCAGCCTTTGTTTTCAATACATGGATGTCAGAGAAAAACATTAAATAATAATATATTCAATATACAATTAGTAATTCAAGTAATATTAAATTTGTATTTTACCTCTGAACTCTATATTTTGTCTTCTATTGTAGTGCTCAAAAGATATTTTGCTCTGTTGTAGTTGTACCTCAATGCTGCAAAGATGTGTGCCCTGTTAATTTTGTTACATTTTTGTACCACAGAAATAAAAGTGGAGGTGGCACCTATTTAAAAAGAAAATAATGTCATATTAGTAGGAAGATCCCAGTGTTTCTTTAATGTTGCCATGCCAGCAGTATGCCCTACAATAATCACAGCCTCTATCAGACAGAGGACTGCTTCTTAGAATGTCCAGGTAACCCTGACAGAGTGTCCAGTCATTCAACAACTTTGTCCTAGTTATTTTATATTAGTTGGTCCAGTGGATGTTTAAAGCCTGCAGACAGAAAAAAAGCTGCTTTAAATTGTTATCGGAAGGGTGATGATTTCTGTTCCAAAAATCAGCAAAATCACTGGTGATTCTGCAACATCTGTTTATCCCCTTCTATGCCACAGGGAACTGAGGATAAAATTCATTCAATGAAATTTGAATTTCATTTACTTCAATGAATGAACAGTCAGATCTGTAGAGCCTGGCCTCCTCCCAGCTCTGCCATTTAACATTGTGTCTCTGAGCCAGACTTACTGCTTGTTGTCCCGCTTTTCTCACCAAGAAATTATTCTGATACTTGAATTTGCACAGGTTTTAAATGTCTGTTTTAGGGAACAAAAAGGCAGAGCAAGAGTGCTCTCTGGGTTTCCATTTTTTGTATGCGCAAGCCAGGCAATTGCATCAGTTGTTAGTTTTGTTAAAAGGCAGACTAGATGATGCAGCAAATATGATGACATGAAAGAAACTCCATGGTCTGCTCTTTTGAGGTCTTAAGCAAAGAGGAACACATGCACCTCTGGCCCGAATTTGGTTTACTGATCTTTCATTTCCTCAGCTGAATGCTTAGGATCAGTCAGTGCGCTAGAAATCCTACTGGACTCGCAGCTAGTGTGTCTGCAACGCTTCTTTCAGCAAACACAAACCAAGTTTAAGGGCCTGGAAAACAGTACAGCAATTTGCTAGCCCAAAAGCGAAAATAAACCATGCACAGTATGTCACATTAGCTCTTGACTGTCTCCAGGAAGTGAAATGTTTGACAGGGAAATATATTTGCTTGTGGCCTCGTTTGATTCATGTTTCAAGGAAAGAATTGAAGTCATACCCCCAGTGGAGCACTTTCATCAATCAAGGGGAGGATACTGCAGTCTCCAAAATGTCGTCTTCCTGTACCCTCCTGCCTGCTTCCCTGTGAAGGCATAGTGCCATTCAAGTAAAGGAGATTTTAGGAAGGGGGTACACTGTTTTTTTTTCTCTTCCGCTGGCAGAAGGAGTTAATCTAAAAAAACAATCACATTGTATTGCACCCTCTCTGAATTACATCCCCAATTTATCTCGTTGGAAAGCAGGAGACACTTTCTGTAATACTTAAGAAGAGGAGACATTATTCCCTAATCGTTCTCCTCCTCTTCCTAGAATATGCCACAGGATGTTGCTGATCTCTGTCTGTTCCTTCCAAGTCCATTTGCCCAGAATGGCTAAACTGATGCGCCAGCCATTCTAATCCAGGACTCGATGATCCTTATTGGTTCCTTACTACATAAACCATAGAATGGTATTCTATCATTCGATGATCCCAAATATTCAGCAAGTAGTGTGATTCTGTGTAGGACAAATTGGACAGGAGGAGTTAGATGTTGAAATTTTTTCACATTGGGAGGAGATGGTTTAGTTGTGGTGGATTTGTTTGTACCTATCTTTTCACTCCTTGTCTCAACCCAGTAAAAAAGCATGAAAATGTTAGTAGAGGCTTCCACAGTGTCAGTATAAATTTGAAACAACTCCATAAGGTAGCTGTGAAATTACCGTTATGCAAAAAATGTACGCCAGAAGAGACCAGGTCCAGAGTGCAAAAGGTGATTTATAAAATAGAGTTGATAGAACACAATCCAGTTTCTAATTTCTAATTGGGCTCCTAATTAGTTTTCTCCATCACACTGCAGATCCTGTTAAGGATATCCTCTCGCCTAAACTCAGTGTTAGCTTCCTTGAGACAGAATAGTGAAACTTATAGTTAAAAGTAAAGACAAAATTTTTAGAGATAAATGGAAGAAATTTACTCATGTTCTAATGTTCTTTTCTTTGTCTCACCCTCAAGTTTCACTATTTTTAACTTTGTTCTTTTTGACATGGGGAGTATCAGAGCCCTGTTAGGAACTTAGCACAGCACCTCTCCACACTGCTGTCATTGATGGGGAGGTAATTCCAGAACTTCATTAAAGATGTGTTTGTGCTTTTGTGCCCAAAATATTTCTTACGCTATTTTAAGTAAGCAAGAAGATATGCTAAAGTGCTAAAAATAAATATTTAAAAATACTTGACCTCAAAATACCGATCCATGAGAAGTATGGACTAAAGGACCTTTAAAGGGATCTTTCCCTTCCATCCTACCCAGAGCAGAGCCTCAGATTTATAGACTTGTGGTTAAGGCAGATGTAGACTGAGCTGCCACCTGAGATGGCATCACAGGCAGGGCCAGATATTTTTCAGGTTTCTAGTACTCTTGGCATGGGTGTTGAAGGTCTCAACATAGCATGGAGGTTTCCAGTCTGTTCTTTGTGAGACAGTACAGTTCACAGAAGCTCCTTTTGGGTCCCAACCCGTGCATAGGAGGTGCTGTTGTGAACGCTGCTTCTTACACAGTTGTGACTGTGGCAGGAATTACGTTTTTGTGCAATATTAGCAAAATTGCAAACAATGGCTAAAAATTACTTTGATTTTACTTGCACAGAAGCATGTTCCCCTTTTTAAAAGCACAAATCTTGCCTTCAGCTTGTTGTCTTGACTTTATTTACTCCCTTTCAGCTCTTCTCATTTTGTTTTGTTTTGTTGTGGGTTTTTGGTCTTTTTTTCTTATTTTTCTGCCTTCACAGTAGGGAGGGAGCCAGCCCTTTGTGGCTCACCAGTTCTCCATGGAGTAACAGGAACCAGACCACATCTTGGGCACCTCAGCAGCCTCTTCTGAAAGGAGCATCAGACAGGGTATTAAAGAAGGGTGTGTTCTCACAGTGCCCGGCACTATCAACACTAACCAGCAGGATGATCTGGATTTCTGCAGCCCTGTGCCAGATGGCCCCTGACTCCAGTCTTCATTGCAGGTCTGTACTCTGTGGTTATGGCAAGACTTCATTCTGAAATAGCTGCTTGGTTTTTGAAATCGAGGCACGGCCCTCTTATTTGGATATTTCAAGCTGCAGGTTTCAGTTGAACCCATAAGCAGCAGCTGGGTTTAATAAATGAGGACAGATTTTCCCAGGTATTTAAAAGCTATGCAGAATGATACAGTGTTTACAGGCAGCTTGCTCCATGCTGAATGAATTCCAGAGAGATCCATTGCTTCAGGGCTTACACATTGCAATGCACATACGGTCAGAAGTTACTTTGAATGCTTATGCCCCACATAAACCAAAATGTTTTGCCTAATGTCATGAAAAATACAGAGGGTTCTACAATAACAGTGAACAATGTGGGTTTTAATTTAAAAATTAGTATTGCAGAGAATTCAGTCTCTTAATGAAAGCTTATGGTCTTAAAATCAAAGCCAGAATCTGTTTTTAAAATTTGTGCTTTAGATCCTTCCTGTTCTGGAGATAAACAGTGTTTCATTAAAAGACAAATATCTCTGAGAAAACAGATTATGTAAATACATGAGTCTAATTTTTTCTTGTGCTGAGGGTTATATCCAATCTTGGAATACTTGAGGACAGAGAGGAGAATTGCCATATAAAAATAATGGCATAATACAGCAAGGCAGTAGTCTGACATAAAAACAGGCAGTATTTGGGGGTTTTGCTGAGCAAATGCATTGCTGATTCATATGGAATACGCTGCTTGTTACCACGATATAGTCAGGTTAATTTCAGTGGTTTTCTAGAGCTGCAAAGGGTTGAACTAAAGGTTCATTTTAGTCGAAGTGGGGCAGCTCATTTCTGTGAGTTCACCTTTTCCTTTGTCTGTGGTCTTGGTGTATTGGGGAGACTTGTCAATGTTATGAAGCAGCAAAGCCCAAGCGCAGTAGAAACAGGGGCTTGGATGCTGGAAGTGATGATGAAAACCAATTCACAGATCCTCATCAAAAGATAAGGGCTCTTTTCCTCATTGTAGAAAGTGAGAACACTGTTAGAGGGAGCAAGTGATTTGTAGTGATACCTCCTTGCTGCACAAACCATTTTCAGTGCATGTCTCTCCACTAACCCAGTCACTGTTTTCTGGATGTTTTGTGACACCACAAAGCAGCTGTTCTTTTACGCTTCTGACTAAGACATTTATATTCAACCCTGACATTTTAATCTAATAAAAAAAAATCTTTTTACCTCCTTGCAGTATAAACAGAGAACCTCTATATAATGGGCATCTGTGGAATATGGAATTAATCCCACTAGTGCGGAAAAACCTTCATAAGTCTCTTGCGGCTTCATCACTCTTTGAGTTATGAGGTCTTCCTCTCACTTGTGGGATAAAGTCCAAATCCCACAGAAGCTTATTATGTGTCCACTATTTATTAAAACTTCATCATTTAAAACAAAACACTTAAGAAAGACACTGGGAAACATTTAAAATCAAAGAGGTTTCAGTCTGAGGAATATTTGTTGTATTTGAAGGTTTTTCAAAGCAGAGAAGAAAAAGTTCATTTTAGTCCTGATAACCACTGAACTTGCGGATTCTGATTATTTTTCCTTTTTTTTTTTTTCCCTTCTTTTTCTCCATGGAGAGATTCTGAATGTTTTCCCTTTCTTTCCTACATGATTTTATAAATCTTTCAGTATCCCTCTGAAGACTTTACTCACTTTTCTCTGCTTTGCAACCCAATGACTAGAGCCATTAACCATGAGTGAGAGCCCTTGTTCCCTGCCTCATGGTTGTAAGCGTGTGTACTTGCTGTACCTTGATTTGCAAAAAGTCTTTTAAATGACACTCACTGTTTTGCAGAAGTGTAACTTTGTACAAATACACTAGCTAAAGTATAAACCTAGTAGTTTAGCAGCACTAACATTTTCTACCAAGGCTGTTCTGGAGACAAAATGATTGGGCAGGAGGTAGGGAAAACTAAGTTTGATTTAAAACTCTGTTATGTACTCTGTCTGGGCATGTTTAAACCTCTCCTTCCCTTGCCTTGGTTTCCACTGACAGACTTTTTCACCTCTATTGCTTTATGGTGGTCCTGTACCGCAAATAAAGTAGCTAAAGTCCACCAAATCATTTGATGTAATGCAAATGAACATAGCCACTATGTTAGCTGTGCTTTCTGGGAATTGACTTAATCACTTCATTGCAGTAATTTATGATGTAGGTTTAAACAAGAATCTTTAGTTGCTATTTTACAAAATAAGCATGAGAACAGATTAAAAATTGTCTTCTAATTGACTTGATGTTAAGTTACACAAGTGTTATTGCTACTGATATACTAAAAATAATTGTTTATTATTCCTGTGTTTGAAGCATTTTTCCCTATTTATTCATATTATAAAGGAATAACTGTTATCACCTATACAATTCTCCCCCTCCCTCACACAGAAGTAACTAATTCCCAAAGCAGTTATGAAAAACAAGGAAACCAGTCTTACAGCTAAGGAATGTAAGGCAGATTTTCACAGAATGACTACCCCAGAGTCATCTGGTACATCAGTTTCAGAGCTGGGATGAGAAGCCAGAAGTTGCTGACTGCAAACCCTGAGCTCATGGCATGGCTCCTAAGGTAAAGTCCCAATGCTGTGCTCTGAAGTAGGCCTAGACTTTTTCATCACCTTGCAGAGAAGTAATGTTGAGGTGAGAATATTGAAACATTTGTATGGTATGTGTGGAACAGATCTGGCATTGGCACCTTTCTGAATCTTTTCAGACACCTGAAGCTGCAGGGCCTGTGCTCCCTTCCAGCTGTGCTGAGGGCAGATGGAAAGCACAGTGCAGCCAAAAGGTGTGTGCCTGGCAGACTGACGGTGTTGGAACAGTTTGCCCTTTAAAAAGAAATGTTCAGGTAAGAGAGCAGACTACCTCTGGGAAGTGGGGAACACAAGAGGACTGCTTTACCTGTTGGAAGACTGTGGGCATGATGCATCATTCTTTACCTCTGGGAAAAAAAATTAGGTCAATTTAAATAAATTCCAGGGGAGCAGCCAAATCTTTTGTGTATACTTGAACTCTGAATATCTTTACTTGTTCATATGTTCTTCCAGTTAATCACTTTTCTTTCCTTAACCCTAATAGAGAAAACAGGGTCTGAATTTAAGGCAGACAGGGGAATAGAGAGCAAACAGCCATATCTGCTGCCTATTTCTACAAATGCTACAGGCTACTTCTAGTCTCGAACGAGAACTCAGGATGGGCCTGCTTTTGTAAGAATCAGTGAGATTTACAGCAAAAAGTGTAGAGCCAGACAGAGAGCTTCGACTTGATGACAGATCTTTCTGCTCGGGCTTTGCTGCTGAGTGGGACTGAATTAGCACAAAATGACCCTTTTATTCTGCTATAGCATGGATTTATATTCACAGGGGCAGCTCCTCAGTAGGGGTAAATTGTCTTAACTCTTTCAAAGGCCTTGAATTTGGCTGTTTGAGGTTTGGTCCTGGCAAAATGTGAGCACATGTTTTCAAGCTCCATGACTTCATCTGTCAAAGCCACTGTCACCCTGTGGCACCTCCAATCTTTAGCTTTCTTGCATTGCTTTTCAAAGACATTGAAAGGAGTTTCTACCTGCAAAGAATGCTGTTGTAGCCTAAGTGTAATAATGTAATTATTTTTAAGTGTGAAAAAAATTGGGATGTGATGGGAAGAAACTGAGATAAAATTCTCTGCTTTTATTTTGAGTTGTTTTGTCACCTTCAGCAAAGTAATATTTTTTCTTTTTCATTGTTTGAATAATTTATTATCTATACATTATTTTAAAAAGAAATCTAGGGCAATTCTGATGACAGTGCTCAATTTTTTTTCTCTGCTGTATGCAAAATGTGTAATAGTAACAAACATAAAATGTACGTAAATTCAGGTTTTAGATTAAAAGAACAGAAAAGGCAAGCAAAGCATGGGCTGCAGAAGCAACAGGAAGTGAAAAGGTGGTGAGAGTGAAACAAGAATGTAAATCACATTTTTTATGAGTGGCCACCCGGACGACAGAGTGCAGAAGCAGACCGGGTTGTTGTGAGAAAAAACAATGAAGAGTGCACATGTAATAATACAAAGTGCCTAGGCGAGGGGTAGGGCCAGGGCAGTGCTGGGGAAGGCTATCCTCAAGCGGGGTTTGAAGAGGGCTCATTGCTTACTCTGCCTCCTGCTTTTTTGGTCCCCTCAACCCCCCTCTACTTTTTTCTTGAACGAGATTGGTTTTGGTAGGGATGGTCCAAAAAAGCACCCTCTTGAACAATAAACACAAATGACTGTGGTGGTCCTGTCAGCTTTGGATCTTTGTAAAATAACCAGTGATCCACAACATTTTCTGGAATTGATTTCACAGGCTTTCCCTCTACATCCTCACTGACAGCCTGGAAAAAAATTTCCCCTACCACCATCAGTGAATGCTATTAATTTTCCCATTATTGTAAATTCTTGCATGCAAAGAGTCCTAAGGAGCAATCCCTTTGAAGCAAAGGTGATTTTGCTACTGAAGGAGTAACAAATCAAACGTTATGCTCACAAACTCTTACGTTTTGAAAAGAACACTTGAAAATGATTAAACAGTTATGCATGGCAAAGACTTGAAGCTTTGACGATTTATTCAGACTTTGTAGCCTACAGTAAAATATAAATTTTTGTTAATAGTGGCATAAACCATGTTAGGGACATGGTTTAGTGCCGGACTTGGCAGTGCTGGGTTAACAGACTTGATGATCTTAGAGGTCTTTTCCAACCTAAACGATTCTATGATTCTATGATAAATGTAACATTCTCTCCTCCTGTTCCCTTCCCCCCTTTTTTCCTAAGTGTAGGACTTCCAAGATTTTTGGAAGCAAAAAAGCATCTGTTTTTCAGTATGTTTGCTTTTTTTATAGACTTCATAAATCCAGCAGGCCTCTATTTGGACCACTAGGCCCTTTCAATAGAAGCATGTTTTCACTGGGATTTCCACATTCATAATTATTCCTCTCGTTTCTCTGCTGTGAGAAGACAAGCTGCTATTTCATTGCTTTGGGGAAGTTAATAATATGGTAGGCAAAACATCAGGAAAAATTATAATGAATGAACCTATACAAATTGTAGGGAAACACATGCTGCTGTTATAAAATGTTCCCATCATAAATCCCAGCAAATCACTCTCTGCACAAGTGAATAACTTTTTAACACATAAACACTCAATTAATTAAAGGTAATATACTATATACACTCGAACTAGTGTGACACAGAAAAGACAGATTCAAATAATGGCATTCAAGATTGTAGGCCCAGTCCTGTCTTGCCACAGTCCTCCTGAGAGATTTGAGAATAATAACCCTCCAAAGTAACTCTCTTCTAGAACTGAAGTGAAAATGAGGTTCTCAGCCTCAGTGCAGCTATACTATATTATTGCATTCACTTAAGGAGTAAGTCGGAAACTCCCTACTTTTTTTCTCACCTTATTTCAGACATATACAAAATGTTTCCTCAACTTCATGTAAGTCACCATTCCTCCTCCTTCTCCTCCTTCTCCTCCTCCTCCTTGTCCCCCACACTATTTCTTATTTATTTGTATTTTTCTACCTTACCCAGGATTCTTGGAAGATTATTTAACAATTTCATTATTTGCAAGGCCAGTCAATTTATTGATATTGTCTTTTCCATATGTGGCTGTGGTTCAGCTCCACTAAAATATCTGTTCATTTTGAGAGCCAATTTGATTAGGTTACTGGGAGTATTTTTAAAATACTGTTTAAATAAATTTTTCTCTCTATAAGAAAAGAAAGGAAGTGCGAGAGAAAACAAGCAAACTTTGAAACGTTTTCAGTTTTGATTATATTTGTATCAAGATCAGAAAGAGACTTACCAACTGTATAAAAAATAGCCAACTTGTAATCACATAGAAAGGAACAAAGCAAGGTTCAGTTTTCCCAATGCAGGGGTTATTTAGTTTTCTCCAGCAAGAGTCACTGAGAGCAATCCACCAAAAAACTAGTTAAAAGTAGTGACTTGAATCCAAGACTTTTACATTCAAGAATACTTACATTCACATATCTGCTTGAAGCTAAATGATATTGCTGTATGAATGGACAAGCATTTGTATGTTTTCACCAGCAGAAATATAACGATAGTCCACTTTTATACAATATTTTAAAGAGAGAATGGGATAATTTTTCAATTCTTTGAAGGTTTCTGAAATCAAGGAACTTTTTCCATTCAGGTTTAAACTGTGTATATTTACAATGACCAGTCCCCATCTGTATTATGTATAATAGAGATTATAATTTGTCATGTAACTGTGACCAAACAAAAATTAACATTTTCTTTCTACTCTCCACTCCTCTTTTTTGCACAGCTCAGATACTTCTGTGTTTCATGTCACTCTTGTGATTGATAACTCTAATAAGAATTAAAGTTTACACAAGCTGAGAAAACAGACAAATGAAATAAATTTTAAAAAAAGTCTAAGTCGTCGCCTCCCATAGTAACAGAATCATTAAGCATTGAATAGTCAGGGTTGGAAAAGACCTCCAAGCTCATCAAGTCCAACCATCATTCTAACACACCACTAAACCACATCTCCAAAATAAGGGAGCAATATCTGACAGCAATACCTGGGGCTGTTTTGGGTACCTGCTGTGTGATCACCTCTTTTGGAATTAATGTAACATACCTAACCTTCTGCCTTAGTGCTGAACCACCACCAACTATGAAGAATCACACAAAATATGTTCTCTCTTTCCAGCTATTGGCAGATATTTTAATTTTTATTTTTTAATTTAAGTCCTATATTTTCCTCAGTCAGTACATTCATTTGAAGCTGACCCTGATATTTTACGGGAAATTTCTGTCTTTTCTGCTTCTTTCCCAGTAAGTATATCAGTAAATGTGACAGGATTCCCTAAGTAAGCAGAGCTGAATTTCAGAATGGCAATACACACTAGATTTGGAAAAAAAATTAATGGGGCCACTCAGGTTGAAAAACTGGTTGACAGGCTGGAAAATGAGATGCCACATTACAAACACCTATCCCAGTATCTCTGATGGTAGCCCCGTCAAAACACCATCTATGAGAACTTCTGTCTTACCTAGTGCACATTAATATCTCCTGTCATAATGGAGGAGTCTTATGGAGCAAAAGTCCCCCCACATTTTTTGGAAATCCTTGGCCATCCTAGGAGAAGGGTATGGGTTGTAACACAGCCCAACAGTAATTATGGCCTTAATAGGCCCTTACTCAATATTCCCAATTTAATCTAAGTGTATCCAGGTTACTTTGTCAGTCATCTGGACTGATTTTCTTAGGGCTTCCACAAGTGTGTAATGGAAAAACTGCTGTACTGAGCATATACCTGTTGGACTCAGCATGCCTGGTTATAGATTATGAAATTTCATACAAAATTACTGGAAGTTTCAGAGCTTAAAAATGAACCTGCATGCTTGGCCACAGATATTTTAAATGATTCATAAGTATTTAGGCCATTTAAGAGCTTGTTGGTTGCTATAAAACTTTGTCTTGTTAAACCTCATCCTTCACTTAAGAAGTCTGTTTCTAGAATTTATGTATTCCATTACCTGGCCATTATTCATCATATTTCATAGTTACTCTCTCAAGAACATCTATTTTTAGCCATGGAAGTTATCTTATATAGGCATGTTAGCCAATGATGGCTCTTTTCAAGCCAAGTGTAACACTTCAGCTCCCAAAGAATCCTTTCAGTTAAAGTAATCTTGATGCTGACAGTAGCCACTAGCAAATCCACAGGGGAAGAAGTGAATATGAATTGATCCAGTCTTAGATCCTGTCAGCTAGTGATTATCCAAGAAATGAATCCTCTGGGAGATTGTCTGAGTCCTTTATCTCATTTTTAATCTTTGGCCTTCACACTGCCCTGTGTTCAAAACTTCCACTGTTTAGTTCTTTGCTATGTGAAACTTGAAACCTAAAGAGTTGGTGGTGGTGCTCTACTTTGTGTGCTGCCGTACACATTGTAATGTTAATCTATTTTGTTCTTACTTAAAAAAAAAAAAAAAAAAAAAAGGCTGGACAGTTGAGGATAAAATTATTATAAAATTCAGGCACAAAACAGGCCTGGGAAATACATGCTGTAATAAGCAGTTTCTGGGATTGTACAAACAAATTGTAAAACCCAGAGGATCAAAATGGAAATCACTCCGTAATCTTTGACACTGACACATTTGAAGGAGGAATAGCTGACAAAAACAGAACAAAAGGAGGATTAAACATGGACTACACATTTTGCTGTAAGTAAAATGAAACTTGAAAATCATAGACTACATTTTTGTCAGGGTTTCTCATTAATAATATACTGTTAATAATAAGGAGCATTATTTTTATATATTATATATATAAAATATATTATATATATTTTTTTTTTCCCAGACGTCTCATCCAAACTACTGACATTTTTGAGTTGTTTATAACCTCCCCTGGTAGAACTTGCTTTATCTTATTTATTTCTGCCATTTGAAAGGCAGAAACCAGCTGCCTGTTGAATAGTCTTACAAATCTATTCAAGATGGAAAGAAAAAATGCTTGGAAACCAGCAAAACATAATTCCCTTAAATGAAATAACTGGGAAAATTTTAGGTCGGTAGTGTGTGATTACACATTTGCAATTTATTAGGTTTTCTGTTTGTCAGGCCAGAACACAGAACACATATGCTGCCCAAGCCGCCTGGTTTGCGGCTGGGTTGGAGCATCTCTCTGTGCTGTGCAGGTAACACTGCATGTGCAGAGAGTGCCTGTCTGCTCCTGGCTTTGGGTGGCTGCTGAAGAGAGAGACACTGCCTACAAAAGTGAGGGTTTGTACACAATACGTACACACAGAGTGTGTCATTGCTACAGACCAGCGAGAGGGAGAAAAGGAAAGCGAGCCACTCAAACAGGAGTTGCCCAGACTTGTGCATTTGTTAAATGGGGAACCAGGCCTCTACTCCTCCCCTTGGAGAAATTCCTGGTGAGGAGATGACTTGCTATGGATTTGTGAGGTAAAAGCTTCAACGGAAAATAAAATCTGGCTTCTGCTGCGTGGGCTGAGGCTCGTTCCACTTATCCACTGGCATGACCTCACTGGGAGCGAAGTCAAAAGTCCTCCTTGGTTGATGCAATGTGCCACTGCTGCTTATTTGCCACCTTCCCTCCTGTCCTCAGAGATTACCTGCTCCTCCACCCACCACCAGGCCATAACTCCTTCAGGGATGACGCATCTAGGCGGTTCCTGATGCCAGCGATCAGGCATTGGAAACTCAGCCTTCCTGGACAGGATCCTAACATGGTCCTTCCTGCCGCAAAACATCAGACTGAACTGCGGGCTGACAGTGTCCAGAGCAAGAGCAAAATGTTTTAGCAATAAAATATGACATCAGAACATATATAAATACCTTTCAAAATCCCTCTTCTGGGCACTGTAACAGATTCATCTGCCCCAGATGAGAGGACTGTGAAGTATTTCCTCCTCCTGCACTCCAGGTCTCCATGGTGAGCTCAGATACCCAGCTGATGGACAGCACCTCAAAGTCTGTTACACTGTCCTCTCTTCATTGTTCAGTAAACTATGAGAGTGCAAAGTAACAGCTAAGATATTACATTTGCCTGCATGATGTCAAAATACTTAGTATAAAGGAGGTAGTGTGAGTTATTATTTCTCAAAAAACTAGTGTAGTAAGAAATATGAAATGCATCAGAGCCTAACAGTTCTGTTGGAAGATTTTGTCCTTGTTGTTAATAACTTTTATAATGATTTGAACTGCTTTCTTTACACAGTCTTCCAGCTGCTCCCAAAGGAAACTTTTTCCTTATTTAGTGCCTCCAAGTTTCTTGAAATGCTTGGATGAATGGTCCTAAGTAAGAGCCAAAGATTATTTTATCCACTGAACTTTAGAACATTAAAAATATCCCATCTGGTTAAGTAGTGACTTGATTTTGGGTCATTGTGAAGTAAGTTTTATTTAGATTGCTGGGAAAGGGCTGTTTGGATTGGGTCTGGTGTTCACTGTGCTGCAGAATATTACTAAAATATAGAAATTGATACATTATTATGTCACAGAAAAGGTGCATGTACATAAGTAAATGCCAGTTCCACCTCTATTATGAAATTAAACAGAGCCAAGGAACTTCCTGGATACTGGAATTCAGACATCTACATTGTTGAATTGCTAGAACAGTACCTGAATGGTTTTGTCCCTGGTCAGCACGCACTTTTCTCAAGCAGTTCCTAGTTCAGCCTGGAATTTAGGAAAGGTCTAGGATTAGCAGGGAGATTGCACTTGGTCATTTCTTTTTCAAAGTTTGGTGGTATGAAGTCAGAACAGCTATATGCATGTTTAGTATGCTAGTGAAGACACAATGTGTATAAAACATGCCGATTTCTTCAATGATCTTAAAAAATCCAACACTGGAAACAAATATTACAGTTCTCACATTCTTTGGTGAAACAGCCAGCAACTTCTTCAGGTCATTGCAGTTACCTGTAATGGGGCTGAGAAAGATAATGTGATTGCCCTAGCAATTGTCTAATTAGCCTTGATTGCATTTGTGTCTGTGTTTGAAAGAAGGACCATCCCGAGTACTGAGGTGAAAATGTACTGATGGTAACATGTAAAGTAAGTAAGTTAATGAATATATAAAAGATATTGACATGTATTAATGATGCTGCATTAGCCAAAGCTGTAGCTAAGTTAAATTTTTGTGTTTAGCTAATAATTTAGCTTATAAAAATGTACATGAATCAGCTTAGAGTGAAAACACTGATAGAAGTAGATTCTGTTAAGTCTTTTGTTGTGTTGAATTTTGAGTTTTTCATGTTTCAGAAACAGACATGGCACCAAGTTTGGTGAAGGTTCTGCAGATAGTGTTAGAGGCAGCTGAATCTTTGCTCCTGTCAATCAAAAAGTTGGATTATTTTTTCAAAACACTGTAAAATTGTGAAGCAGAAAACAGAGTGGTTGGGAGTGTGTGAAGACTTAAACTAGAATAAATTATTTTTCTCTGATGCTCATATTCAGATGCAAATATTTTTTCAGGAAAATAAATACTTCGAGGAAAAAGGATGAACCTCCCCATTTTCTCTAACAAAATAAGGTTTTGTCATGAGGCAAAGCTTTTAGTCATATTTTACTTGTCATCCAATATTGTAGATTGGTGGTTATAATAATAATTAAATACATTATTGATTCACATCTAATCTCTATGAAATCTAGCAATAGTGACTGTAAGGATCCTTTTGAAAAAAGAAAAACAAACAAGACCCACGTAGTACTTGGGGTGAAATTCTGGTCTCGTGGAAGTAAATAGTAAAACTCCCGTTGACTCCAACGGGGTCAGGATCTCTTCCCCTTTCCCTCCACCCCCAGTGTGTAACCACAGCTGTGCTTTTGCTAAGCCACATGCAAGAACAACTTATGAATCACATCTGGTGACCCTGTTTGGCATCTCAGCAGAGAAAACATCAGTAATATTAACCCCTTTGTTACATAAATTAAAAAAAGGGGACTTTTGGACTCCATGGATAATGCAAAAATTAAGGGGAAAAAAATAAAAACAGAACAAAAATATTTTAAGGGAATGGAAAATCAGGGCCACAGTTAAAGAGGAAAGCTGCTAAAGCACTTTAATTACAAAATTTAAGAATAAACACATTTTTCTTTCTTTTTTAAGTTTAGCTGCCAATGTAACTAGATAAATTTCTTTGGTTTGTTTCCACTTGTTCTCACTGACGCAAGCTGGCAATAGCCTTTGTAGAATTTCAGGCTCTTTGGAGTCAGTGTCTTGATCTTCAGTCAAAACCTCTTCGTTTTCCAAGAACCTCTTAATTTTCCATTTCCTCCTTGGCAAAACTTAAAACCAAATCCAAAAGCTGTATTAGCATTTTTTCACCTGAGACACTGGAATTTCCACCATCATTGGACTTGTTTCCCTTTTCTGTCTTTGGAAGATATCTTGTTAAAATCCAATGTTAATATCCAAACCTCTGCTTTTTTTTCATTCTTTTTTTTTTCCCTTCCTTTTTGGGAGGTGTGTGTATATTTTACTCTGGGAAGGAATTTCACAGTCTGAAATTTAAATCATAGCTATCTATATCCCGGGCTGGATGAGCCTTTTAGACATAAACATTCCCAAAACAAGGCATTTGTTATCAGAATCTAGAATGCAGCGCTGTACTTTCTCACTGACTAGGTATCAAACAGTAGCCATAAAGGGACAAGTTCCTGTATTGTCATCTCACTATAAGGTTTTATGCTGGTAATTTGACATATATTACTTGTCACATGTAGATAATTTTAGAGAAAGTAGAAAAATGTATGACAGAGAACATTGCAGACCACTAGAGAGAAGGATGTAAATCCGCCAGGTTCTCCTGACATTAGTTGGGCTATTGCCATCACATTGCCCTGGTTTCTTCTATTTAAACAGATTGTGCTAGGCTGTAGAATATGTTAATTATATCTGAGGGGTGAAAGGCCCTGGTTTAACACATCTGCTGGGCCTTGTGAAGTCGCAGAGCTGAACTCGACAGGAAAGACACCATGTACCAGAATCAGTAGAGCCCTCTGAATTACAAATGGTAGTGTATCAGCACACTGGACACATCTGGTTGAAGCCTAAATGTTTGATCTTTCAGGCATCTCTTTTGAAAATGATATCTTTGCTGGTTTTTGCGAGCATCTGGCTGCTTCCTAGTGGGATCATGGTCACAATCTCACTGGATATGCCAGTGTCTAAACCCACTGATATCAGACGTATCAGAGCATACTTCAAACCAGAAACTCTTCAGTACAGAAATAATTCTAAACAATTTAATGTCTTTAACTCTAGGAAACAAATAAATGTAATTACAGTTATGTTACAAATGTACAGTAAAAAACTAAGTTTTTCTTCTTCTGCCAACAAATTAATGTGAGATAATAGAAAAAGTAGACATATTTTCAATAAACAGAATTTGCAATTAAAAAGGCTATCTGGAAAGGTTAATACAAAATGTTTGTATTTTCAACATCTGTGAATGGTTTCTTTTCATATTAGTATAGTATGGCAAGTTCTTACAGAGAATGAGGATATCTGTCAGCTGTAGGGAGAGTAATATAACAATGAAGAAATAGCACAATATAATAATAACATAAAGAATTCAGTGAATAAAGAAGTCAACACAGGGAGAATTAATAGAATAGATACAGCAAAATATTTTTGGTTATTAGAATGTTGGTAAAGTTTGTAAACTATTAGTAATCAAATAATTAAAATAATGGGCAATGCTGCTTGAGAACTTCACACTTTTTCTCAACATTTTCAAGCCTTTTGCCCTGCCTAGAATTCTGATATTGGAATTCGATTCAGTATGAAAGCACATGTTACAGGTTTAATAACTTATGACAGAATTTCCTACTTTTCACATACATATTATTGATGTTGAGGTGTGAAGTGTCAGCAGGCGCAAGTAGGGCAACCAAGACTGAGAAATGGTTGTAATGGGGCATTTCAATTATCTGCATAGAAATTTATCCTTTCCAATTGACGATTTAGAGAGAGACCTTCTTGACCTCTCAGACTATAATTTTTATAGCAGTTGGTTCTACAGCACACATGAGGGAATGTTACTCTGTCCTATGTAATATACAAGTGTTGGTTCATAAAGTAACTATCGCTGAGGCACTAATTAATGGTCACCACAGCATAATTAAGTTCAACATTCTCAAGGGAGTGATTGAATCAAATGTGGGACTGTGACACTAAACTTTTGATAATGAAATTTTTTTCAAGGGGAAAGTTAGTTAAAAAAACCTAAAGTCAAAAGTGAGGAAATTAAAATCCTTACACTCAGCATGGAGGCTTCTTAGGCATCCCAGGAGTCACAGAGGAATGAATGCATCTTAACAAAATATAAAATAGAAAGCCATTTAAAAGCTAGTACAGTTAGATTGCAATGTCCAAGATCTTACTTAAGACAATATAATAGCTTTCAGAAAACTGAAATAGAGTCCAATTCAAGGGAAGGATCAAATATTAAGGAATTTGGTAATTCTGAAGGTAAAAGGTAGGGTATAAGATGAGTCATAAGTACGAATGAAAACAGTATATTTGTATGTGTCTCAGTTTGGAACTGTGTCAGAAAATTGGATGAATCATTTTGTCATCCTTGAGAAGTTATGGATAATTTAGTTATCAGAGAAAAATTGTAAACAATGTTTGTGTTAGGAATTGTCAGTGAGGCCGGGGTATCTGAAAAAAGTAATCAAAGGAATTCACTGTCAATAAACTGATAAACCAGAAAGCATCAGTACACAAGGTCTTCTAAGAACTCAGACAGGAAAAAAGCAGGTAGTGGAACTGTTATTTTCATGTGATCTGTGATTCTAAGCTGAAATGTGGAACAGCAGCAAATGTTTAAAAAGTACTTGAGTCACTTAGAGAATTGCAGGTGGCAGTAAGTGGAAGAATTCATTAGAATAATCAGTAGGAAAATGATAAAGTTGCCTTCCTATTTTTTTTGCTTTAAATGGAAACAAACTCCTAATGAGAGGCTTCTGGGAAAATAAGGAAGCCCTGGTTAAGGGCCAACATGGCATGAACACAAAACTAGTGGAGCAGAAAGTGGCAAAAGAGGTAGGAGCTGCTGCCTGGCTCTGGATGAAGAGCAGGTCTAGCTGTATTAGGCTGAAGATTTGCCCTTTCCCCTCACCCCAGCAAAGCTGTTGAGTGATTTAGCATGTACTTGAATGCATCAGGATCTTACCAACAGGCTCTGGTTTTGGCTCCAAATGCAGCAATTGCATTGGTCTCATTTATTAACCTCCTGGTAGCACTCACCATTTAAACAGGACTGTCCCTGTCTGACAGAGACAACTCCTCTCATTGTGTCTGGTGGTCCTTACGCATAAGATGAACCAAAATCTGAATGTCATCGTGGTAAGGCCTCAGTTGCATTATCTAAATATTGTTCCTGTTTCTAAACAAATATAATATTTTCTTCAGTCAGGCTTCTGCACTGCAGTAGCCTGACCTCTTTCAACAGAACTGATACTGAAATCTGGATTAAAGGCTTGGATGTGATGTACATCCAGGCCTTGTTAAACAAGTCTGATAATGGAAGCAGCATTAATTGAAATGTCGTCTGGAAGGATATTTTGACACTCCAGAGTGAACAAACTCCAGGTCCTGTATTTTATACACTGATTTTTGAGATAGCTAATATATAACGAGTCTTATAGCATTCTGCCTTCTGAAAGATACAGATTCTTCATAAATTTTGAGAGAAAATCTGACTTTACAGCAGGAGGAACTTAAACGAGAGAGAAAACATATGACAATTTTAAATTGCTTATGCATTTCTAGAATAATTTTCATGAAAAATATGATGTCCTAAAGGAAACATACAGCCTGTGGTGTTGATGGCAGGAGCTTACTCGCACTCAGTTTCTGTAACTTGCATAATTCCCTTACAGCTTTAGTTTTCATGAATTATGCTGTCATTCCAAAGTCATGTCAACAATAATGACTTTACACCAATCCAGAATATCGGGTGTTTTGCGTGTGCATACACGCAGTACATGGAGTTCCTACCCAGATAATAAACCATCAGACTAGGGACTAAATTAATTTATCTTGCACCTTGACATCCTCCCATACACTAATCCATTTCCACTGGGAGTGTTTTTAACAATCTGACCCTCCCAGCAATTAAGAACAGCTGCCATTTTTTTTTTTTAACTAACCTGCCAGGAAAATATTTCTTGCTTTCCTCACAAACCTGGAATTCTGAGCCACCCTCCCACCCCCAAATTACATTGGACTGGTTCCCAGGACATGTAATGTTCAGTCCTGGGCTAATGACTGGTTTAAATTTCAATAACCCACGGTTTGTTAGGACCAGAAATATATTATACTATGGTAGAGATGGGATTCCCCCTTTTCCAACAGGATATGGCCTTTTTTTATCTCTGTTAGACTTGCTGGAACATAAAATACCAGAGTTTAAAAGTTAAAGTTATGTAGGTGCTGGTTAATGTTTTAAAATATTTTGTATTGGGCTGCTGCCTACAGCTGCAACTGCAACTGAGGCCCCAGTGAAGAGCTCTTGCAGAAGTGTGTGGTCAGACAGTCCTCACCATGGGCACTTCATGCTCAAAAGAGAGAAAGAACAGAGGGAGTTGGTGAAATGAGTTAACTATAGTCCTGAAAAAGATTAGTACCAAGCTACAGTTCAATGCCACTACCCAGCTCCTGATCTACTGTCCAAGCCTTATGAAAGCATCAACTCCCAGCTAAAAAAAATGGTTTTAATGGCAATTTCCAGTTGAAGTTGGGGCATGTGAATTTGTGATCTTTAGGCAATATGGCTTTATAGGCACTGAGAAAAGTGACTCCAGCAAAGAACTTAAAAAGCCTGCAGCATGGGTAAACCAGCTTATTGGTGTCATGATGGAAAACACCTACTGGTGTAAAGTGGCCTGAAGACTTTATTGCTGCTCCATGGTCAACTTCACTCATGAAGTCAGACATTCATGACTTGTGTGCTCATCTTATTCCCACCAGCACCCAATATTACATTTATTTGCTGTGCTAACACATCTAAAACCTCTCTATTGAACAGATGTCAGTACTGGTATGTTTTTTCATTTAATCATCACAGCAGCCTGTCACCAGTATTGAATTGGTGTCTCCTCCTGAGATGTGCTACCTTTGGTGTAAATAATCTCATACCAAATGATATGTCTACACTATAGGTGCAAAGGGGTTTAGAGGACAGACAGCAGAACATAACCCATCACAGGAAAGGAGGAGTAAAATGGTTGTTTAACACCTATGAATTGAGGAAAAACAACCAAACCATATTCCTCAGTAGAGCGTGGGTGTTTACCTCATTAAAGCAAGGGAGAAAACAGCTTGCCTGGCCTATGAGAGGATCCTCCATACAGGATAGGTGTTCATGGTGCTGAAAGGAAGGCCTCCTGCTCTATGACCTCTCACTGCTTTGGAAAGACGGATCTGGACAAATTTTTGCTGTGGTCACCTCTGGCCATGGTGTCCAACTCATAATGCACAAAACCACAACATCTTAAAAACCACAGTTGAGAGCATCTCTGCAAAGTTTGCAGTAAGTTCAAAATAGTGAAGAATTAACCTTCAGAATACCTTTATGCAGAAGTCTTTGGCCCATGCTTTTGGCATATCAGCAGCGTCTCAGAATTTTTCTTAGCAAATAGAAATGAGACCAGCTTCCTAAAACTATCAGATAACAACAAAGTTTTCAGCTTTGCATGCAGATATTTCTCCTTCATAAAAATAGATGTTTATGCATAGTTGTTTTTTTGTTTCATGCTTTCGTGACTTTGTTTTCATCAAATCATTAAAAAGTGATGACTTACTGCACTGCTTTTTAAAATCTAGTCACAAACCACAATCGCTTACAGGAAATGGAATGTTTACTTGAGTTTATTATACAAGGGTCTGGATATGAGCTGTGGGATTTTTACACCTCATAGCAACGGTATTACAATTTATTTACATCTTCATGTTGGCAGCTGCACAAACTCTTATGAAATAGGACAATCACACCTTAGGGAACAGTAATTATAGGCAAAGGTATAAATAGTATAAAGAAGTGCATGCATTTGGCACTTAAGTTGAAGAGAATAGAAACTATTCTGGCAAATCTTCAAAAACACAGACTCTTGTTCATTATGAGGGCATGAACTAATTAAAAAGAGCTTGTCAGAATCAGCTGCATGAATAAATTCTAGTCAACTCTGGCACAGTCATGCTCCAAACCCACGAAGAGCAAAGTTGTTTTAGTGATGTCATAATTTGGACATTCGGAGTATGATATCATTTTTGACAGAATTAATGCAGAATTAATACCATATGTATAAGCACTAATAGGTATTGAATTGAACACCCAGTGATAAGTCTGTGTTGGTTTCCAAAGTAACAGTCTGGTTTTTTTCTTCCGAATGCTTACATTAGTATAATGTCAGAAGGCAAATTTAAAATGCATTTCAACACTTTTATAAGAAAGCATTTAAGTTTTACGTCTCTACGTCTATTTCAAAAGATGCTTGCATATAAATAGCAGTTAAACTTCAGTGTTAAATTTTTAATAGTGACAAAATCAGTGTCATAAGAGAATAATTTTAAGGCAATTGTAAAAATTGTCACCGTTTGATAGCTGGGTGGAAAATTCCTCTGAGGATCAGTGGCTTCATTTATAAATAATTTATACATACACATATATATTATATATAGGTATAGATATAGTTATTTCTTTATATATATTTATTATTATACAAGGAATCCCAAAATTAAAATGTAGTTGCATTTTGCAGCTTTTTAGTTCCTTATTACTGTCAGTGACCAGGTGTTACTCTTTCTCATGTGTTTTGGCTGACTCCCATCTCCTTCCTTCCAACCTTGATACATTAAATTCTTTCACTGTTATCCATGATGGTTCTTAAGGTCTTCCTCTTCAGTTTTTCTTCCCCTCAGGGTACAGTTATACTTTGAGGATTTGTGGTTGAAACAGGCTGAGCTAAAGAGCTAGGGAACAGAGGCAGTGTAGGGATATTGAAAAGTTTGCTGATGCAGCTAAACATAAGAATTAAAAGCAAAAGTTGACCTTGCAGCAAGAGAAGCTCTCTTGATACTGAGTACTAGTGTAGTAGGCTCAGAAAAGGAATTTAACACCAGCAATGCGAGGAGTCGCATGTGAGGAAACAACTTACATTTTTCATTCATTGCGGAGGGATTTGAATTAAGTGTTGAAAAGAAGAAAAAGACTATGGAGTTATAAGTGTATTAGAGAGTCAGCTCCATATTCAGTAGTAATATGAAAAGTAAATAAATTACTAAGAATTAGAAAAGGTAAAGAAGCAAAGAGGAACTCTCGTTTTGTTCATGTGCATCCCTGGTCTCCCCAGAGAGGTTGTAGAAAAAAGGCTAAAGATAGGGAGAATGACAAAATGGATATAGAAAAATAAGGAATAGCTTCCACACAAAAAATAATTAAGTAGACTAGGACCTCTTATCCTAGAAAAGAGGCAACTGAAGTACAATGATTGCACATTTAGACAATGCCAATTGAGCATATTACCAAGGCACTCAGAATAAGTGAAATAAACATCATCATATAAAAATCTTATGTCAGGTTCAAAACAAATAGGAAAATAATAATTTAAATTAATTTTTTGGTGTGTAATTTTATGGTAGAATTGATTGCCATTGTTTAGATGTGTCAGAAAATGATACAGATTAGTTTTAATGCTACACACTGGATTTGGATCTTACTGAATCACAGAATCACAGAATCACTAGGTTGGAAGAGACCTTCAAGATCATCGAGTCCAGCCCATGTCCCAACCCTCAACTAAACTAACCATGGCACTGAGTGCCACATCCAATCTCCTTTTAAACACGTCCAGGGATGGTGATTCCACCACCTCCCTGGGCAGACCATTCCAATATTTTATCACTCTTTCTGTAAAAAACTTTTTTCTAATATCCAACTTATATTTTCCTTGGTGCAACTTAAGACTGTGTCCTCTTGTTCTGCCAGCTGATGCCTGGATAAAGAGACCAACCCCCACCTCACTACAACCACCTTTCAGGAAGTTGTAGAGAGCGATAAGGTCGCCTCTGAGTCTCCTTTTCTCCAGGCTAAACAACCCCAGTTCCCTCAGACGTTCCTCATAGGGCTTGTGTTCCAAGCCCCTCACCAGCCTTGTTGCCCTCCTTTGGACACGTTCAAGTGTCTCCACCTCCTTCCTAAACTGAGGGGCCCAGAACTGGACACAGTAGTCACAGTACTGCGCACACACAATGCTGCATCTTATTAATGATCTTGCTTTGTGTCTGTATGTTATTGTCCAGGCTCTTCTGACAAGCAGGGAAATTGCACAACAGTGTGCTTTCTATTTAGTAGTGTGCTGAACAGTATTTCAAAGTGCCTGAGAGAGGGTGGGCATGGCCAGGAGCATACAAAAGGATAAATTTTGAGCAAATTTGCTTTCTGGTGATGGGGAAATAAGAAGGTTTGCCTCATGAAATGACTTTTTCTGTTTAGGCACTAAGATGGGTATGGATTCAGTGCTGATTTACTGACAAGCAATCTCTCCCACATCATCCTGCGCCTCTAGAAGTGCAGAGCTTGCCCTTCTGATCACGGCCAGAATCACAGCTCAGAGAAAGAATAGGTACCTAGATACCTTATTCTCTGTCTCAGTTGAATGCTCACTGCCAGTAGTCTGGCCCAGTGCTAATGTGCTTTATGGTAACATTTGTAGTTGTCCATGGTTTTGTAATGGTTTTGTAATGGGTACAGTATGTTCTGGAAAAATAAAGGGTTCGGTTTTCAGAAAAGACCACTGCAAATGAAGGCAAGATAAGGAGAAGATCTAATTTCCCTCTCCACTTTCTTGCTGATGATTAAAAAGCAAACTCATGTCAAGGTTATTTTCAACTTCCTATAATACATCTCCTGATTTTATTTGACTCCAAGTTCTGTGGTTTTAAACATAGAACAACTAACAATCTGGAAAACAAACCAGTCTTCATTGCACTTGCACCTGCCTTGGATTCCACCCTTTTGTTTTCATATTACCCCTCTGGGTTTCTGATAAATTCATAATATGTTCCAGGCTACCTTTTCATCGTCTACCCACAAAAACACAGATCCGCATGGGAGGTTTCACAGAATGCATTAAGTATGCAGGATTCCTTTATTGCTTAAGTAAGAAAAGCAAACTATCATTTACAGGGAAATCAGAGCATCAAAGGGGAAGCAGAAAGATTTAATCATACAGTAGCTGCACATTTGTTGCACCTAGTGGAAGGATTTTGCTTTAGTTCAAATTTAAAGATTTTAGAGACTGTAATATGCAAGGAAAACAGACAAGGACAGTGAGGAACAAGCATGTTTTTTTTCTGCTTCAACAACACCAAATCAGACTCCTATTTCTTAAATCCTTAATTTATGCAGTTTAAAATTGAATGGTACTCACGAAACCTGTAACTCATTCCACTTCTAGTGATATAGATATTTTGATTGAGTATATAATATTCTGAGTGACTTTATTTCTAACTTCACAAATTTCTCCCAAGCATAAACACCAATATGATTACAATTCTCATATTTCTGCTTCCCTTGCTATGATGGTTTCCACACCCAAATTTTCAGGAGTCCCACTTTTTTCCCCCGGCATATTCCTTAGATGGGAAAATTTTTGTAAAGAGGAATGTTTTACATTTGCTCTTAATCTAGGAAAGTCTGGACTTGTTTTGCCTTGGGGAAAGGAATTGGATGGTCTGAGCTATATGTGGAAACATTGCAAGTATCTGTATCTGTATCTGTGGGTGAAACATGGCCTCAGCGAAGAAAAAAATCTGTACTCTTTTTTGGGTTAGAGAATTTCCCCCATTACCATGAACCAAAAAACCCATGAAGGTCTTGAGGTAGCCAGGCCACAGAATAACAGTAACATCTTGTAATGCCTCACTTTATGTGCTCCTTAGCCATGAGTCGGTGCGTGAGCGGCAGAGAGGACTTAATCCTTTTTTTGGAGACATAGCCCTACTGACTAGCATTGTAATGAAATGTAACTGTATATTTCCCCACAGACTTGGTAAGTGAAAGACAGTCTAGTCTGGGATTTTTAAACATGATATTCAAATATGATTTCATATTCTATTTGGTATGTGCTCACATTTGTGGCTCTGAAGTCCAGGCTAATATCCCACTTGGGCTTTACTTAACAAACTCTTCATGTGTGTTTCTTACTCTGCTCATATATTGCTTGAACTAGTTCTCCCCTGAAGTTCCACTAACATCAACTTGTTAAAAAAGTATTATTAAACTTGAAGGACCTGGCTGAAATGTCTGTGTTTAAATGCAGCTGGTTTAATTTGCACTGAGCATTGTGATAGGTAAGTGATCCCCCATCCTCTGCAAACACGCACACGCACACACATACTCATTCCAAAACATGATCCCAGACTCCTGAACATAGTTATTAGATATGGGGTTGTATGCTTTCATGTCGCACTGACATTAGAGCATTACAATCTTCCATATGTTTGTATACAAAAGAAGGAGGTGTTGGTGACAGTGGGCTTTTATCCTGGTCCCTCTGAAGTCACCTGAAAATTTGCCATAAACAAAATCAGTCCCATTAGGACCGCAGAAGGAAGGTAAGACCACTGTGAATGCATAATAATCTTATTTATCATAATTAAAATTGAGAGTACTCTTCAATGCTCCAGCAACATAACCAGCAGGTAATTGAAGATTTCACTTTCCCAGGGAAATAAAATATTTTTCCTGGCCTCATATAATTTTCTTTCACACATTTTACGATGTCCAATGTATTTTAGGAGATTTTTTTAAAGAGGCCTGTCTTTTTTATGATCTTTTTGATGTGTTTTGTTTAAAATATGTACTTTTAATGGGTTTAATATGCGAGAGAATCTGAAAGGCACCAGCAGGCAAAAAAGCCTAAACAGATAAATAAAGAATACAAATACATAGAGTACATGGTTATCCTCAATGTCAATCCTACCATGTTAATAAGCCTCTCTTTGAAGAGAGCATGTAACCTTCTTATGACCCTTAAAAAAGAAATGCCCAAACTTTGCGTATTTGAGAATCATACGTTACTTCAAATGAGTAATTTAACATGTTGGCTAATAAACTTGAGCTACATTTTATTTCAAGTTATATTTCAAGTTTAAGTCTGTTTAGGATTTCCAGACCTTTTGATACATAGCAGCTCATTATAAATGTTATGAGAGTTCTGCTGGATATTTCCATTTTTAAGAGGAAAACAATTTCAAGGCTGAGAAAAAAAATGTTAAGTACAACATTGACTTACAAAACAGAAGGCTGACTTGGACATCAAGCATCCAGTCCCCGTTTTGCTAAGTAACCATAAAAGTCCCACTTCTGAATTAGTTAAACATCTTAAAAAAGAGAAATTTTTACTGCAAATGCTATCTGTATGTTTTAACACTTGTCCAGATCCTCTGCTGACATGTAGAGTCTGTCTTTTATTTCTCAGCTTAAATGAGCTGGTTAATAACTTTTTTTTCCCCCTCCGCCCTCCCCCCCCCCCCCCCCCCCGACTGTATTTCCTTTAAGTAGTTCTTCAGCTGCTTTGGTGTTTACATCTTTTGGACTAGGAAGTACCAGTTCACCGTGGTGCACTGGTGTAGATTGCCTGCTTTAAGAACACTGACAGAAGGGAATCCTATGTTCCTTGCTTAGAAACGCATTGCAAGAGAAAGAAATGGGAAGAGAATGTCTTTTCAGATACAGTCAGGAAATAGATTCGCTGGAGAGAGAGTCTCATTAGGTCCACAGAAAAAGCCATCCTGTGCTTGGTCAGATTACTGCAAAATACTTGTGTTTGTAGCAAGATATTCATGGAAGAATGAACATCTCTTACTTTGTTCTGCTGTCTCTCTTGGTTTAGTCTGTTCCTTTCTTTCCTGGGTTGCAACTTCTTAATGATTCTCTCAAATGTTGCTGCAGACTCTTGGTTATTCATTTGGTTTTTAATTTGAGTGTTGTGTCATCCCAGCTATCTTCTTTGTGATCAGATGGAATTTGAAATGTGCATTCTGCACTGCGTAGAGGTGACTATAGCAATTGTAACTTCAGAGTGCTCATCTCAGAAAGATGACAGAGCTTGAACTTGCCCAAGGTATTATTTGATAGACCAATTTCAGGCCCCAGGTACTATAAGTAGCTCTTCCATGCTTGAAATGTATCAAAGTACAGCACAATGTTTCTTTACTGATTTCTTTACTATAATATAATTTCTCTGTGATTGGTGACTAACACAAGTTCCTCATCTTTGCTCCTGGCATAAACCAAGGGAATTTTATGGTGGTACCTTTCTTTTTTTGAACAGGTTGCTAAAAACAAAAACAAAGGGTTTTTTTATCTTTTTGCAGCACAGCTGTGGGTTGGTTAGTTGAAGACAAAAGGTGATGAAGTAACAATTCAGGATGTCATTCTAATCAGAAAAGTCACTATGTCAGAAGTACTTCTCACACCACATTACATCACCACTTACAGAATCACAGCCTCTTTGTTTAGGTGCCTTTTAATGACAGAGAAAAACGATTCTTTCACAAACAAAAACGTCCTGTTAACAGCTGAAGTCACAGCTCAGTTTGCCTCCTGGCCGGGATACACATTCCATCTGGAGCTCTATCAAGACAGTGCAGGGAGGTCTGGCAGCTGAATAATGAACTCTAAGTAAATAGGTCATTACAACACATTGTTTCTGTGTTACTGGATTTCCACAATATGTCAGATTGGTTATGAGCTTGCAGCTGGAATTCTCATCTAAGTGGGGTAACTTTACGTCTCCTAACTTCAGGTAGCAGAGATGTCAGTCTGAGCCATCAAGGACATTACAATGCTCTTTTTAGAGCACTTCCTGACCAGGTACATGTGGCTGCATGTATTTAGAAATGAGCTTTTTTTAAGATTGAAAAAACTTATGATGAAAAAACACTACACAGGGTAAGTCTAAATTACAGTTTTTAGAGGTTTGCAGATTTATTAGCATCATTCAGCTCCACATAGAGAATATCATACCAGTGAACAGCTAACAAGTATTTTTTTAATAGATAGATATACTCTGAACTGGATCTGAAATATTAAAAAATTATAAAACTCCTCAGTACATGTAAATCCATCAAAGTTCTACTTCTCTTATTAATATACATATATATGAAAGAAAACGTGCTTCTAATACCTATTCATTGTACTCTAGCTCACATACTTGCATGTAAGCTTGCATGTAAATTCCAATAATTTTTGCTCCTGGTCTTTCCTGAGAACTCTTTTCTTAGTCTGCAGCACACTGTATATATCATCCTAATTTTTCAGAACTGACGGCTGACATATCTCTGGTTGTTAATTGTCAAAATTAAAACAGCAATTGTGCTTTGTACCTTTTTTATTCTACCTGAATAAACCTTTTTAGACACAGGAATAAGACACCTCAGCTTCAATAATTGGTGCTTACTCCGACTTTCTGAATCCCTGGACTGCACCTTCAGTTTGGCCTCCTAATTAGCAATCCCTCATTCTCATTTGAAATGGATTTAGAATAAACAGAAATCTGATCTGCCCAGTTATTGTTTTTGACCAATATACATTTGAAGCTACTATGCATTTGAGGCTCAGCTTTGCCACTGTACCTTGCTTCTGCCATGTGGCTTTGGTTCTTTACCCCCTTGGCTGCCATAATTAAGTGGAAAGAAACATGCACTGTGCTATAATCAATGGTAAAGGTGTATCTGAGTTCAAAGTGCATTTTACCACCTGCCAGAAGTCACTATTTTGGTAACAGGAGAGATTTTTCTCCAAGTGTTGCAGTCTGAGACCCTTTTTGATGGCAAACATCTTTCTTAGACTTCTTTCTCCATCTTCCACCCACAGTCAACTTGTTTCTTCCCAAATAACACTTCTTGCTTTTGGGTCTGATGGATTCCTCTCTCAGACTATAAATACAAAAGACAAAAACTAGTGAAATATAGCGACACAAACTACTTTTTCTTCAGTAGTGCTTTTAGCTTTTTTGCCTAGTTGAGGCTGATTATCAGGGTTATTCTATTTATATTTGGGCAATTTTAATCAAACTGTACTTCTCTAAAGATAAATATTTCAAACAAGACTATGCTTCCTCTTTCTGGAAAAAAATTGGAACACCAGTATAAAGTATGATTGGTAGAATATCCCATGAGTAGCAAGACATGTACAGACAGACAGCCATGTCCTGGAATAAATTCTACAGAGCTATAAACTCTATAATGTAGAAAGTCCTCAGTCATGAATCATTTATGACTGGATGCTTAGATTTTTAACTGAGTTTTTACACACTGTTTGTAAATATTTTTCTTATGCTATCTCCTCAACAACGAGCCCTTCCCTCTCCCTTTATATTTATCTGTTTCTCCACCAGTATAGTTTTGGAGAAAAATCTGAGCCTGGATTTCATTTTATTTCCACTTAAATCCTTGAAATGTGGAATTCTTTACTTCAGGGGTTTAAACTAGACCCTCAAGGCTACCTTGGCAGACTTCTGTGGTTTTAGAGGGTGGATTTTTCTGTTTTGTTTAAGAAGGTATCACAAGCAATGACTCTTTAGAACTTCCAGCATGCAGTAAAAAAATAGAGATGACTAATATCTATTTAGCAAGTAATGATGGCTTAGCAATATTTACCACTCTGATTTAACCTCTCTGGCTCCATTACTTAGGATATTTTCCTGAATTAAATTTCCCTCAGTTCTATAGCCAGCAGCTGTCCACAGGAAAATAAAAAAAAGTCTCAAATACTCCAGAAATAATGATTTCATATTTCTAATAGGTTCCTTTAACTGCACAATCAAAACGGTCTCTTGTGCCCTCTAGCATGTGGTATGTCATAATAAAAATGTTCAAGTCAAGCAGCTAGAGAAATACTGGCTGAACAAATTAAAACTTTTATCTTAATGGCTTTTCATGACACTTAATTTGTGCTTATGCAATAATTGATCAATAGCAGGGGGAGAACGTGTGTCCTTCATCTGTGGAGCTTTGCTCTGGAGCTGAAGTTGATAACCACACTGGGCCTATTTAATGAGGATGTTCATATGAAGTTTGTGGCTGCTTCCCAGCCCCAAACGGATTGTGCTGTTTTTCCATTTATGTCTAAGTGTCACAATATTTTGTTTCTAAATGGTTAGGTTAGGTCATCTTGAGACCAGCTGTACTAAAGGATTTAAAGAAACACAAGAACATGTATACTTAATACTTTTTTAGCTCTAATTTGTTCCCTAGTATATTTAGTCTAAACTCACTAGACAAACCTGTGTCTGGTAATTTTAGTGGAGTTGAATGTCAGTTTTCCATTGAGTTTTCCTCTAGAAACTGCATCATTTTAATGTTTTAAGATACTTATTGCTATACATCACTTTTATATTTTCTTGTAGACAAAAAGAAATATTCTCCTTTACTAAATTAAGTGACATCAAAGTATTTGCTAAAATTCTGTCAGTGCTGTTTGTGGCCTCTGAACCATTAATTTACTTATTAAAGTGGTTGGTTTTAATTTAATAGAGATTTCTTTAGATCCAAAGGTAAATTTTACATAAAGTATAAACAAATAAATGAACATGAAATATATTAACTTTTACAGAACAATTAAAGATTTTTTTCTAAATTTTTCATTAACAGTGTATATAAGAAAAGACTATACCAGCTACACAATATATGTGTAACAATATAAAAAAAATTAGAACTATATTTCAAATAACAAGAAATATCTTTTCAGTTTCTTATGTTGTCTGAAGTTGCTACTAGTCAAAGCTAGATTTTCTGTACACTATGAATTATTAAATATTGGCTCTTAATCAAATGGTGCCAGAACTGATTGCCACCAAAATATGACAAGTTATATCTCCTGTGCATTCTGACCTCTAATTCATCTAAGAAAACTAATTCAGGACAATGCACATTTCTTCTGGAGTAAAAAACATAGGTCAGAGGTTTTAAGAGCAGGTTAAAGATTTCTTTTTCTAAGGAATCCAAGATAGTTGGGCTGAGATTTCAATAGAAAGGAAGATTCCTTTGACAACTGTAGAAGCTTTGATTCATGCTTCCTGCTTGAAAAATCCTCTAAGCATTTGTGTAAAACTATGTAAATAATTAAAAAAGTAATTTCAAAGCTAAAATATCCATTTTTGTTTCATACAACAAAGAATCTTGAAATTAATAAATTCTTTCCTTAGTTCATTGAACTAGATTTTAGTTTGTAGAATAATCAGTAAATACATAGGGCACACAATTTTTTTCCCTAGTATATCGAGTTCTTGACTATAAAAATCTTAAGGAAAAACAATTTAAAGAGGGTCGCACAAAGTCGTAACCAGTTATTCTCCCCGAGTCAGGTGCTTAGTTTATAACGGTTTAAAGAAACAGGAAGTTCAAAGTTACAGTTGTTAAACATTTTAGACCCTTTTACTAGAAGTATCCCACTAAACAGAGAGTGATGTTAAGCATCACTATGTGACTTTGATTTTTGTTTAAACTCATAAAACATGAATTTCCTGATTTTGCTAGTCCCACTGTACCCAATAATATGGAAAATATTGCTCTCCCCAAGCCTTAGTTTTTTCCCTTGTATAAAATTATGTTCTAACCCTCACGAGCATAGTAAGCTCAGCTGCAAAACCTTATAAATTTGCATTTTTACAGAAAAAAAACCCGAAATTTTTCTGTCAAATTATTGCTTTAAATGTGTGAACTATTTTCATCACTAAACTGAGAAAAATCCTATTCTTTTCCACAGATTAGGAAATATATAAAGGAATGGATGAGCAACGGGGGAAAAAGTTATAACTTTTCACAAACTCTGTATAAGGTTTTTTTTCAGCTTCATTTATGTACATACTGGTGGAAGTGAATGCCTGTTCCTGCAAGTGGTAACAGAAGACAGATATTTAGGCAGAGCGTTAAAATATCCTCTATTGTAAAACAAAATGCATATGTTAGGACAATATGTGCAATATATTGCACGTTGTGCATAGAAGTCAGAGCACAGTTAAATCATAGGAAACTTTCTGCATACAGAGCATGGGAATTCCACAGTGCTGAAGGGACTTAGTGACCCACATGGTCTCATTTCTGAGTGCTCAGCTGCTGGGGAAGAGGGAGGAACAGACAGACCCAAAATCTGTCCTGCTGTCACAACAGTGTTTGACTTCTGCTTTATGATGGGAAGCTTGTTATTCTGTAGACAGAATGTGTTTGCTATAATGAAACTTCCACCTCTGGCGCCATAATAATACTACTAAAAAAATCCTGAAAATGTCCATTAATATTTTTCAGTTTAGAGGTTTTAAATTTTCTTCAGAAAAATAGAAAATTTTGGAAAGAAGATACTTCTATTATTTTCTTCAGGAAATTTCTGTGGAGGTTTCAATGGATATTTGTTCTTGTTTCCAGCTGAACACTATAATTTAATATTCTTATTATTTTTGTATTTTAACCTTGGTAAGCCAATGTCCTCAGTGATATTTTCTGGCAATAAAATTATACAATTGTGGATTTCTTGAAAAGGAATTTCTGTTATTCTGTGTGGTTTGTTCAATTTTTTTCAACTACCATTCTGCATTTAATTTGCACAAAATAAAAAAAGAATATTGGTTGCCCTGCAGTTTCTGCCCCATTCAGTGTTCTGCTTTGTCAGACTACCTCCTCTTACCCTCACATCTCTTTTCTTATAAAATGGAAGCATTCCCATGCCTTGAAACTTTCTTTTTTCCCCCATTTCTTAACTTCCTTGAAACTTCACACTTTATTCACAGCCAGTATGACAGAGGGACTGTTCCTGGGGTGAGACCACACCCGACTTTTGCAATGCAGGAAATGTTGAAAGTACGGAAAGGGGATGGACAAAGACAGAAGGCGTGGAAATTGATGGACAGTAGCACCTAGCAAAGAGAAAATGAAATAAATAAATAGAACTGTGGAAAGGCCAAGGAGCTGGCAGTGAAATGTGAATACACTAACAATTGCATGCATTCTATTTCTGCCTGACAACATTGTACACAATCCACTCATACAGGGAAGCAGTAAAAAGACTATAATCCTTCCAATACTATGTCACCATATCACTTCCTTGTGGTTCTTTAAGTGCCCTCCCTGTTATAAAAACTCAGGAACAGCAGTTTATTAGCAGGTACCCACAGACAAACAAGCTAACATTTTTTCTTTAAGAGCATTCTGCATTCTCTAAAAAATGCAGTTAAGTAGAAGTACTGTTTTTAAATAAAAGGAGTAAATTTAAAAGACAAACAAACAGAAACATAAAAAGAATAAAAAACAAATTCTGAATGATTTTTTCCTGTCCTCAGTCAACTCTAAGTAAACACTGTAGAGATGGGAGAAATGAAGGCTATATTTGTGCCACATATTCCATTTACTAAGAGGCAAGCAGTCATTCACAAGTTCCATTATGTGGTCATAAATTGTAGAACAGTTTCTTATGTTTGTCTTAATAAAAAAAGTCAATGTCTACTGATAAATTGAGCAAACCCCACCGGGTCCCAGGCCTTAGACCTCGTGGCAGAAGGAAATGTACATTTGAATGTTCATTTAAGCCAACCTTCTAAACTGAACGGAGAGCAAACAACTGCTTAAGGTCTATTCCTGCTGGGACAAATATCATTCATCTCTAGGCCCAGATGTGTTATTTAGGAAGGCAACCACTATTATTAAAAAAACTCTTCCGTGAACATTCTTGGGTGACTCGAGCTCTTCCATCCCACGCAGCCAAGGCATAAAGCTCACCAGCTGAGCAGCAAGCCTGGGAGCTGTCTTCTTGGGGCTCTTTCACAGGTAACATTTCTTTGTATAATGGTCCCCTTTAACAAAATATTTTGGTATAACTAATCCTTTTAAAATTATACTCAACAACTCAGAGCCACTACATAGAAATTCCAAGTGCAGCCCTTGCTTTTGAAATCCTATGCTACAGTTTGTTTTTTAAGACAACACATAGCTGCTAACAGATATAATAAATGAATATCTTAAGCAGTATCCCACACGCAGAATTAATTCAAGTATAAAGCATCTTACAGGAAATACTCTTCTACAAGAAGACTCATCTCCCTCTTTATTGTTTGATTAAATAATTCTAGAAAATTAATGATTAGGCATTACTCTAATTTATTCCCTGAATTTGCCTTATGGCCAAGGTTTCAAAAAGCATGCCTCAAATTAAAAGGTGAAAGTCTTTATTTCTGTATCTAAATGAATACCCCAAGTTTTGAAATGACCTTGTTATAAAAAATAAATTATAAAAAAGGATTCCACTGCTGTTCCCACTGGGGCTCAGTTCCCACATCACCCCTGTGCTTGGGTTGGTGTAAGTGCTCTGTGTGACCATTCTAACTGAGTCATTGACTTGGGAGAATTTTATTTTGGACACTTACTACCCAGTTCAGTGTTTCAATTATTTTTGCTGCATCACCATGTAAACAGTTGTGCTGTCTCAAATGAGGCAGGAAACAAAAATGGACATGGGGAGAAGGAGTTGTTTAAACTGATGCTAGCCAGAAAACACTTCTGAGAATACATTTATGTCACCAAGGTTGTTCAGTGGAAAGCTGAAAAGAATTTCTTAGAGCAGTCAAAAAGTTAGTGTCTTCTCCTCTGAACAGAAAGAATAGTAAATGCTTTTTATTTTTTTGATGAAGCTTGGAGCCAAGCAAGTCTTGTCCCACAGCTCCAGCAGGGGAGTGGGGCAGGACTGTCTCATCCCTTCTGAGGTCACAGCCATCGCCACAGCCAAAACCCTGGAGTGGGAGATAGTGTGAGGTCCCACAAGTCTCCTTCAGAAACTGAGGAGGAAATGTAGGTAAGATTCTCTCTTGACTCAAACAAGGCAAAATTTTCAGCTTTCAGTTTAATTGAAATTTTAAAGCAGTATTTTGCTTGGGGTTTATCCCAAGTGAATGTCCCTGCTTGCACTTCCCCTTCCGCTGCCAGCCATTTTTCTGGCTGTCTACAGAGCTGACAAACCAACAAAAGACCACAGGTATTCACATGATGCTAAGTAGTATTTTGGGGAATCCAAGACCCTTTTTGCAGTGCCACAATATGAATTTTAAGAATTTCATGCTTTAAGAAGAGCAAGAAATTGTCTGTGGTTGTTCTTCCAATCCATCATGCTTTTTTTTTTTGTTGACTTGCTCCTTCTAACACAGTACTAGAGAAAGATAGGTCCATGAAAGCAGCCATTGCTGTCACTTTTTCTCACAATAGAACATGTATTTCTGTTGAGGGATAAGAAAATGAACAGCAAAGCAAAAATATACCTTAGAATTATTGAATATGAATGTGTATGTACTTGTTTTTTTAAAAAATATAGGCTTGCAAGGAACAGGAACTAAAATTCTATCAAGTTTTCATTTTTTAAAAACAATAGCGTTTTCCTCTCATAAAAAACATTACAAACAATTTATCCTGCGCTTTAAAAGCCTAGTTTGGGAAATTAATAATGTATATTAATCACAAAAAATGAACAGAATGTTGTGGTAAAATCCAATAAACTGAATTCTAATAGCTGGAGTTAGAAGTCATCTGATTACTGTTAGCATTAATATATTATTTTTTACTAATTCCTATGAATGGTGGGTCAGTCCTACGTCACTCAAATGTGTCAATTCATTAGTCACTGTCCATTGTGGTAATACTGTGCAAAAGACTGATGGAGGAAGGGAGATGCACAAGGCAACAGTGAGGCCATACTGGTTAGCAGCACAACAGCTTCAGTGCATGAAAATCAGAACATTGCCAAGTTCTTTCAACCTTCATATAGTGAAAGAGTACTTCAATAGTTGCATTTATATTTATGAAAAATATGGTATGCCAAAGGAGATAGTTTGAATGTATTTGCAGAAAAACTTAACAAATAACTATGAAAAATCATATAGGGAAAAGACTGAAAAATCTTTCAAAGTGAAGACATATATTTTATTTGATATCATCATGGTCTAGGTTTCAGCAGAAGAATATATAGAATTCAGTGGAAGAATATGCATGGATTCACAGCACAGGAAAAGGACAATATCACTTCCTACATTAGTATTTTATCACTTATAATACAGGAAAGCTTAGGAGAACATCATGTTCCTGTGGTGAAGAAACTCAAAGCAAGTGTGTAATTCAAAAACACTTAAAACATCTTTCATTACTTCTCTACATTTTATTCTTTGTATGCCTTTGAGTCAGGTTTCACAGTGTCTTCACTACAACATTAAATTATAAAAATTAATATAAAAAGAATTTTGATAATTTGAAACATTTTTTGGGTGAAAAGATCTCTTACTCAAGGGTGCTTTGAGACCTGAAGTGAAATACTTTAATTTTGACACCACCACATTCAGGTTTTCCCACTCTGGAGGATAACTTTTTTTAGGTGTTTTCTGTTTCATAAATATCAATGTTCACTTTGTGAACAGCATTCACCCATTCTGACACTAACTAGAATTAAAAAAAAAAAATTAAATAGTCTGCAGAAATACCAAACTCTGAACTTCCAAGAAAGAAGCTCTACCTCCCACATCATCTCTGTGTACCATGTCACATGCTTAAGCTCCAAGAGCCTGAATTGAAGTCAATATTTACAAATATTACCACTGTATTTTTCCAGCTGAAAAATCCAACTTGATAATCTAAGATCCAAATGGATTGGGACTGATGTTAGATGAAACCACACATTATGTAGGAATTTTATGTGAAATAAGCTGTCTTGCATAGCTTGTGGATATATACACAAAGCTCAATTCATCTGAGGAGCACTTTATTCTTATCATCCATCAGCCAAAGTGAAGTTCTCACTGTAACTCCACTGTAGATTGTATTTAATATAAACTTCCTGAGTCAAATACCATTATTTCTAAAATAACTTGAAAAATCATTTGCATTTTTCCCAGAATGTCACTTTGGGATATTGGTCAGACTTTTAACCAGTATAAACCTGACAATTGTTTCTGCTCCAAGTACGCACATATTTTGACCATCACAAAAACTTTGTAGATTTAGTACAAAAATGTGTTTTCTTTTAAAAAGAGCCCAAAATGCTGCATTATTTTAAACAAAAGAGTTATCTCTGAAGACCACCGTTAACTCTCAGGTCTGTATAGGAAAACTGTATTGTTTACTTATAGATATATATAATATCCAAAACTCCACTGTTAAAACCTTGCTGCTCTAAATTACTCTCTTACTGTGTCTGAATATCCTTGATTATGGAATAAAATGGAAATTTTGCTTCCTCTAATAAAGACTATCAACAGAACAGTTTGTTATGACAGGACTGAGTTGGACAATCCCTTGCACCTTACCAATCTTAAAAGCAAAGTACATCCATGCATTGTAAAAATACTTAATTCATAGGAAAGAAGAATCCTTTGATTAAAAATATTGATTTTCTTTTCGTGATTTGTGATTTTTCGACAGGTCTTTATTTGATTAACAAAAGGAAACAATGGAAATATGGCTGGGGCTATAATAGATACAACTTAGCTAATTCAGTGATGGAAAATGGGAAGAATGGTAATTTCTTCGGCTACATGGTTCCCATTATATTTTATTCCTCTCAATATGCTCCCTAAATTTCCTGTATGAGCATTTGGCATTGTGTGCAGCAGGAGTCTTTCTCCAAACTTGTCCCTTTTAGACTTCAGTCTTGGATGGGGTTTAATTCTTTCTTACAGGTCAGCAAAGTATTTAAGTACACACTGATTTTTTTAAAGAAAAGAAGCATCTGAATTAAACAGGACACTGCATGCATGTCTTATGCATGTTTGGCCTTGCCACTATTTGAGAAAGCACTGTGGGCAAAGGGTATGGCCAGGCACTGTGTGAAAAGTTCTGTGATCCAACAAGAAAAAGAGCCAATAATCAGAGAGCAATAGGTGTAGCTGAAGTGAGATTCCTTTATACTCTGCTCCATGTTTCTGGGCACATTAGAAGCCAAACCCTCTTGTTGGAAGTTTGAGCCCTAAACCTGGACCCTAATACTCTGCCCTGAGATTCTAGAGAATCAGAGTGTGGACCCCACACCCATGAAGCCCTATTTTCTTTTGCCTATTCCAAGGTGTAGCTTCTTTTGCTGTTTTCTGTGCTAGATTATTATTAACTGGTGTTAGCATACCCTCTAGTGATTTTTATTTTCTGACGTTTTTTACATAAATAAAATAATCTTTTTAGCATATTAATCTACATTTCAGCTGAAAAGTTTGATTTTATACATTTTTATTTGGAAAAGTCTGTCTTACCTTTAATTCAGTGCCAGCTTTTGTGTGTTTATGTGCATGCATATACATGTGAATAGGCTTACTTTTTGAACACATTTTTTTATTAATTAATCAGAAACACTAGACAGGCTTGTCTAGCTGGGTGTCATTTACTTCCCACAACCAGACCACTCCTTTGGATGATAATTATAGTCCTCAGATACCTAATTATGGAAAAATGTAGTATTTTCCACATCAGCATCTGCCTTTGACACTGTCTGCAAATATTCATGCTTGTAGTTTAGAGATTGCCTTCCCAGTGTCATACAGTTTGATTACAGATAAGCTTTCTAAATAATTTCTACCTCTTTATTATTTCTACCATCTCTAGTTTCTTTGCTCTCTCTTAAAAAAATAACAATATTGATTTTATATTAATGTATGTAGAAATCTGTGTCAATCCCTTCTACATTAAAGCAAGGGTAGTGGTGCATCGTGATAGTTCCAGCATAACTTCTCTGTCATTAACTTATTGGTACAGATTCATGGTGAATTGGACAAAATGATTTATTGGTATATGAAGCAACAGAAACTTGCATGATGATGTCAGATTTAAACACAGCGTAAACACCTTTTATGTTAGAAACCTGACACAATATTTTGACCAACTCAGGTAAGGAGGAACCTTTACAAAACTAGACTTAGATGCATACGCTGTGACCCAAGGTGATTTTTTTAGCTCAATTAGACAAACCACTCAACCATTCAGACCCCATGATTTTTAGAACTTTTAACTGAAGAGTTTATGAAGGTTAATTCTTCTGATTTTCAGGTCATTCTGGAAAGACAAAATCAAAGTTTCTGCTTCTTTTTTTGTCAAGTTCTGTTCTTTTACCAACTACTGACTGAAACTTCAAATAGTAATACTATTTAGAAAACTGAGGGCAAAATTTCCATGCTTCATTTGACATAAGAGTATTGTCTCAGGAATGCTTGTAGAAGTGTAGATCACTTGGTCTCTCCCATCTTTCATTTATAGTTTTAACCGCATGGCTGTGGGCAACAAATTAAGTAAACTGAAGTTCTGATTTGGAAAAGTCAGACTGGAAATGAGGTCTATAGATTGACTTCAAGGAATATAAGATATTGTTGGCCCTTGATGGGAATGTGCACATGTACAGCAGGTGCAGTGATGTCTGTTCCTCCTGGATACAGAAAAAAACCCATAAAATGAGAAAGCCCAGAGCCAGTATAATCTCACTGATTCCAGAAGAGCTAAAGCTTTGTTTTTCCAAAAAGCAAATTAGATATTGTAGACCTCTAATTGCCAAATTCTCTAGCCAAGGAAAGCAGAGATCTGTCCCTTGTTGCTGGGACCACCTACTTGGTTCCTCCTCCCAGCAAAGAATAAATGCAGTGTGGTTGCAATAATTCTTGGATAACCAAATTTTATTCTGTTTTTAAGGTCTTCATGATGCAGTTGAGCTGCAACCAGGCAGCCTGAAGTCTAAAGTCACACAAGCATCACCTGTAAGTACCATTTGATATATAAATGTATCACTTTAGCTAACACTGATGGTTTCCAGGGTTAGTGCTTTCCTTTTCTTTGGAAATGTAAACTTAGGGCCCTTTGAAATAACCCGCTCAAGTGTTAGGGGAAGGAGGTCGGCTCACTGATGGAACTGGCATTTTTCATTAATAAATAATCAAATTTCTATTTGTGTAGAGTGATTAAATATTACTGCATCAGATGTGTGGAAAAGGATGTATATTCAACACCAGTGTTGGTTAACTGTTAGTTAGGTAACTGACACAGTTATGATTTATTAAAATAGAATCGTTCCTGCTAATATTCCAAATGTTAGAAATATTATTCCTTGCACCTTCAACTGGTCTTATGGCTGGATCAACCGGGATATTACTGAAAAAAATTATTATTGTTCCCAGTATTTTAGGGTTTTTTTTCATTAACATGTAATTTCCACTGCAGACCACATTAAAAAAAAAAGAAAAAAAGAAAAAAAAAAGTAAGAAGGTGTTCTAGATTTCTCTTCTTTGCACATTTGTTAAACAAGAAACACTCTAAGCTGTGCAGTGATACAATATTGGTCTCTGTAGTGATAATTTTAAAAACCCAACCACATTAGCCATTGCAGAGAATTTGACAGAAATGGTGAAAAGGAAGGGAGAACAAAAGAGAAAAAGTGATATAGCAACCAAAACTTGGAAGTATTTTGTTTAACAAAAACACTCAACCAAAAATCACATGGCAATTAAATCTTACAGACAAATCTGTATTTTGAAAAATTTCCAATGCAAAATGAAACCTAGAATGATTAACAATTGATTTCAATCAGCCTTAAATCAGCTATGACAGAACTACCTTGATGACATTTAAATTGCTGCAACCAGGTGCTGGAGTTAACACTCCCCTGGGATGACAAATGAACATTTACACTGTCAGACAGTTCCCTGCCAGCCTACCCTTGGCTCACATTCAGTCTTAGTTTTTTGCACAAATGTTTTTTCCTATCAGAGAACATTTAAATTATGCAAAATTTCACTCAGAGGAAAAAAAGAAAAATCAGACAGTGAAAAGTAGGGCTTGTTGAAATCCTGCTCCTGCCACTGTAGCTGTGGACACGTTTGACGTTTGTTAACATATTTCTGTAGCTGATGGCTGATCTCTGAACTGATTTTAAAGGACAGCAGAATTCAAAAAGTACCAACCAGCACAGCAGCTACAGAAATATGAACAAAACCTTTTTTATCACTTACAACACATATGATTTCCTGCCTATCTTATAATTTGCATAATTCAACACCAGCAGCAGCTGGTTGTATTACACACATAATCGGTTCTTGGAAATATGATAAAATTACAGCTGTCCAGCCGTGGGAACACCACAGCTTTTGCCATGGAATGGAGAACACAGAGTATCTGTGGCCTATGAGCAGGAAGCCAATCCCTAAATTAACATCATAGGGAACTCAAGAACAAATGCTATTTGTGATGTACTCTTTCTAAAACCTTAGAGAGCAGACAAAGCCAGAGATTTATTTTTGCTCATATTTTCTTTATTTATTTACTTCTTCTTTCTTTACAGAAGATTATTTATTCCCTCTGAATATTTTTATTTTTGCTTCTTTTTGTTTGCTTTTTTGCTATTTCTCTTTTATAAAATGATTTCTTCCTCCCTTGAGGGGAGATTTTTATATTTTGCATCCACAAAATAAACTCATTAAACAATTGGAGAGTATTTACTACGAATAACAATTCCTTTAATATTGCCTTCTTTTTATTTCAATTAATTTTGATTGCTTTTCTTTCTTTTAATCAAACACCAATAAATCCATTTTGTATTTAAATTTAAGCTCTTCAGTGCAAACAGCTACTTATTAGCTTTAACTTTTTATTTCCCATCTTTCACCTTTTTGCTCTTTTCTTGGGTTAGCTTGGATTAAAATGAATCCTTACTCCCCTAACAGCTCCAGTTGCGCTCCTTGTCCCGTCAGTGGGAATGAAGTAGTGAGTGCGAGCTGCAGGAATGCTGTCAGTTGTTTATTCTATGGCCAGTGCTATCTCAGAAGGCAGCTTCCTGGAGAAGCTGTGCTTACAGTAGCGAGGGAAGGCAGCAGTGACTCCTGGCTCAACACCCCACTTATCAAAGCTGCCGAGAGCAGGACCATCCACCCATCCCCTGCTGCCGCTTCCCCTCGTGGGGTTTTGTCTGAAGCCAGAATGAGCTGCCTCCCGTCAAACATGTGAAATAGCTGAGTGTCCTGGTTTGCTGATGCTTCCAGAGACTGTGGGCTGGCAAGGATCCACAGTAATCACAATTTTATTTAATCGTTTTATCAAAATCGAGGGCTGCATGTGGCGGTTCCAGGTAGAGCAGGAAGTTTGGGAAGCAGTGGTGCCAGCTCTGCCTCTGTGTCCGTGTTTTGGGGCTCTCCCAGACTGACCACCCTGGCTGAGAGACCTGGGTAGAAACACGAGACTTGTGAAGGGAGGGTGTTCAGCCCTGGATCCAGACTCTGCAGCATGGGGCTGGAGGGGAGGGATCCCTTCCTGTTTAAAACGCTTCTTTCCTGCTCTCTCAGAGCTTACCTGTAACTGCTCTACTTTTTCCAAGGAAATTTGACCCCACATATGCTTTATTCAGCAGTTCTTCAGGGATTGCAGCTTTGACCCAAAAGAGCTGTTACCTTCCTCAGACCTTTCCTGGCTATCCAGCAGAATATGGAAAACTCCCTAGTTAATTCTTTTGAGACTGAATCAAGCTCTTTTCCCCACAAACATTTAACACCATCAGTGTGGAGTTCCCCAATGGGAGCAACCAAGGGCAATATATGGAAGCTGCAAGAATAGAGCTTCCAGTTCCTGTTAGCACTCTGAAAATGTATGACTATTATAAGCACCTCATGGTAAAGCAGATGAACATAGTTGAGAACTTGGAAATATATGGGATGCGAAAGATTGAAATCTATGGTTGTGGTATTTTCAGAATAAAAATGTTACTTTATTTTCTTTTCATTTATTTGTTTCACAGAGTACAGCAGGTTCAAGGAGGAATTTTCTAAAGGACGTTCTGGAGATAAGTAGTAAAGTGGTATAGAAATGCCACAGCTATGATTATTGGACACAGTTACAGGGTATTTATATACAAACAAGGAAAGACAGGACAAACTTGCAATTAAAAAACAAGGAACAGGAGTATAAAAGCCCACACTAAATCTCAGGCTTCTGAATTTATCTCAGTTTGTAAATGGGAAGAAATTGGCATTACATTATTTCACAGCTGCCTTTGTATTTCTATCAGGTTCCTCTAAAACAAATTGCAAGACAAAGTGTAGCAGATCTTAGGACTGCTTTTCTCTCTTCCCATTTTATATAGTTTTATAGTTTTTCAGAACTCTATTTTGCATGTATAATTACATATATTTTTTTTCTTTAATTCAGCACAGAGTTTGCCTCTTGCAAAGCACTTTGGGAGTCTTCTTGGGAAGCCAGCAGGAGGAATTTTAATGTGATATAATATTTTAAATATTGTATGAAATTAGGAAGCAACACAAACAGTGTCATTATACATAACTTTATTTGAGTCTACAATTTTTCCTGTATGGTTTCATGCATATAAATGGAATACCCTGGGTCTGGTCATGTGTTAACATCTCACATTTCCTTTCCTGCCACAAATGCTGCTTATTATAATAGTATGAACTGAAATATGTATTTTTTATTTCTGTTATGAAAGTAGAAACACACAAATATGGGTTTGTTTCCCAATATTACCTATGTCTGTTTTATAGTCTGATAAAAGTTTTGGTTGACAGAGCACTGAATAAATGTAGCTCTGTACAGCATGTTTACTTAAATATTTAACTTGGGAAATTTAATAAAATAACAATTTAAACAGATAAGGATTAGTCAAATACAAAAACTATTAGAAACATTCACATAATTAAAAATTAAAATGCTCAGCCATTATCAGATGTAGGAAAACCACATTAGAATCCATAAAAAAGTTTTTAAGCTGCAATAAGTAAGGTATAATAGACCTTTTTTGTCAAACACAAAAATAAATATTATTGATTTTATGAATAAATACATTTTCTTAAATGATTTAGAAAGCTCTGTTTATTCATATACAGACAGTGTTTAGAATATGTAGTAGCCAGTATGTCTGCAGATATATTTATGTTGGACTGTTTAGATTGGCTTCACCTCTGTAATAATTTATAACAGTTTCAATGTAAACCTGCCATTGAGCAGGTCATAAAGGTCCTGCATTTTAACCATCATAATTTCAGATAAACCCACAAAACTATTTCTTGCAGGAAAGCTCTAGTTAATTCTTGAATATCTTTGGGATGGAATATGTTTTTTTATTTAGGCAAATTTAAAGAGCAATAAAGGCTGCATTTTAACAGTGTTTGATATTCCAGTACTGGTGATAATTTAAAATATTTACATTTTGTTTTATTTTGCAGCAGTAACTTTTCATTGACACTTATTAATACAAAAATTCTGCCCTCCAATTGATTTCAAGTCCTGCTCAAAAAAGAAAGCTACTGTTCATTTTCAAATGTTTCATTGTACAGTGAAAATGCTAACATAAATACCATAGTGTTTTTCCATACTAAATGAAGATAGATCAATGCCATTTGTTTTTCACATGATAGAAGTTTCAAAAAAGCATGCATTCTGAAAGTATGAGAATTATTTATTTCATTTCTAAATTTAAAAAGTGCCTTCCTAAAATGAGCATTTTTTTACAAAATTCTGCCAACATACTTATGTCCAATAAAATGTTTTTGAATACTAAACGCTAAACCTTTTTAATAGGGTGGTACCTTTATTTTAGTAAATATACTTTCATCATTTGTAGTAGAGTATGGGGCCTATAGGAAACCTCTTGCTCTGAACGTATGTTATCTTCTAAGACAAATTAAATGTATCTCAAGCTTATTTTCTCTAAACACACAGAGCTCCAGGCGAGTTTATCTTTTCATGCAGGTTTGTCCTGTTGCCCACCACTTGCCTGTTTCCCACTCCTGTTGACTGAGGCAGCCCAGGCTTTATGGGGATGAGCACAAAGGGTGCCTGCAGGATGGCTGCAAGGAATTGGGCAGAGCTTTCCCATTAAAAGGGAGAAGTTGCAAGCATATGGATATTCCCTGGTAGAAGACTGGATGGAGCTCTGTCCAGACAGTGTGACTATTAATTTCTTACTATTTCTTGATGACACATGAAAAATCACAAAATCATAGAATCATAGGAAGATTTGAATTGGAAAGGACCTTAAAGATCATCTAGTTCCAACACCCTGCCACAGTCAGGGAGGCCACCCACTAGATCAGGTTGCCTGTGGCCTCATCCAAGTTGGCTTTGATATCCCTCCTAATCTGTGTCTGATGTCATTCCTTCAGCCTCTGATGTCCAAAATGTCAGCAAAGGGATGGTTGATTGCAGTCAGGAATAGCGAGGATTATTTTCTAGGGGAGGATGTAACCCATTTTCTCAAGGGAAGTTTTATATGTACTGCATTATTTAGGGTCACAATTAGAGTGTTATTTGGATACTTTGATGGTTGAATTTTAAAATTTCTAGATGTGAGACAAAACACTGAGGAGTAGCCTCAATACTGTAATGTCTTTTAAATCTATTTCCTAGATTTAAAATTAAATTGTGCTGTTGTGGCAAACAGTGTAGACTGTGTAATACTGATCACAGTGCTTCATTTACTACCAGAAGGATGAGCTCTTGGGATTTTCCAATGTGTGGCCATAACTCCAGTGCCATTATACCACTGATTTTCAAATTAAATTGGTTAGCTTTTCTAAAGTTCCTCTGTGCTAGTATAAATGCCCTGATGATTAAATGTAACAAAAATAGTTTCAGACTTTTCTTTCTATAGTTTATAATTCATTCCTTGGTAATCCTGTTTATGGCTCAGAAGTCCCTTTGATATGAAGTGGTGTTCAGCTATAGAAGAGAGATCTGATGGTATGAACTAATGTTTTATATGGTTTTCTATATTTGAAATATGAGGAGCATTATCACTCTGCTCTGACAGAAGTTTAGGTGGGATTTCAGTGGCCTTTGGTAGTGAATGTTTATTTTGTAAATACCTCAGCCATCAGAGAGGTAAAATTCATTATTATTGAAACCCTGCTTTCCTCAAAAGTGGGAAAATAGAGGCTACATTCAGAGGTGTGTATATCTTTCTATAGATATATTAATATATTGATATACTGATATGGACTCTGGTCCAAATAATGTAGATGACATTTCCTGTGATACTTCCATATTGCATCTGTACATGAAAGACTAATCTGTGTGGTCTGTTGTCAAAAACACATAAATCTGATAAATGTGGCTTCCTCTCCACAATTTTATTGAATTTATTCATCTGTCCAACCCTGCATTTCTAATGTATTTATGAAGGTGTGACTGGTGCATCAAATGAATGTCAATTTTTTTGTGGTGCAGTCAGCACCAGACCAGAGAAGTGATAGGCACGGGCAGTGCAACTTACTATTGCCCTGCACAATATAGTGGAGAGCCACTACTGATGATGTTAGTACAACTGTTACATGAATGGAAATGTCATATTTGCAGCCGCGGCAGAACCTGGGCAGGGGGAAGGATCCATTTCTATCTGCCCCTACATGTGTGACTGGATCTCCAGTATTCACTGACTGAATGTTCTTTGTTTAGTAGGTCCTTGTGAAAACTGAAGATTGGAATGTTGATTTGCATTGAAGGATATAATAAGTTGTGTTTTAAAAATACCTTGAATAGTTCATCTTTTCCCCAGATCCCTACTTATTCGGCAAATTAGATTGATTAGGAGTTGTTTAATTATTACGGGGTGCTCACAGTCTTCTGACTGGCACAGTCTTCCTTCTGCTTCTGGGTCAGCTTCTGTATGTCAGGCTTTCCAGGTGGGCAAAGCAATTGTTATTTCTCTTGCCCCCCAACTCTGATCACTGAGGGCTGCCAGGTTTTGTGCTTATAGTTTGGCTTGCCTGAGAACTTCCAAAAAAGAGCTGCTGGAACTAAACAGTGGAGCTCCAGACTGCAGTTTGGTGGTTAGGGTGGAGATGCCTGGCTCGTTAATGAGGATTTTCCCTTCTTCACAGACATTCAAGTGATCCCAACCAGCTACCATAGGGAGAGTTTCCTTTTTTTTTTTTTTCTGGTGCCACAGTTTTATTAGCTTTGCTTATAGAGATATAGCAAAACAGAAAAGGCCACACTGGCTTTGCTCTGTAAATATTTAAGTATAGCCTGTGTGGACACATGGCAGGTATAAACCAGATTCAAGTGATCTCCAGGTTGGTAATGGTCTGCTAATCTAATCTAAGTATTACTGAATGCGGTTCATGGTGCCTTTGAATTTATGTGTAGTTACAGCATGCTGAGTCTTTCATTGCACTATTTTCCTACTTAAACTGTAAAATAAATTCACACTTGGCATAACAGGAATACTTGGCAGGAATGCTTTTATATTCACAGCACATGAGACAATGACTGATACCTTGTTTAATTGTCTCACAGCATTAGCAAGGAAGCTGAATCATATGCACTCTCTCCAGCCACACACACACAGAGGGACAGACTAACTCAGCCTGTTACACTTCATTGTCTTTTCCCTGCTACCTACAGCTGGCCCCTTACAGAGCCATTAAACCAGATTTTCTGATATGCTTCCCCCCCACTCATTCTCTTGAGCTTTTTGCCAGTCTGCCCCTCTCTAACTTTTGAATTTCTTTTGCATGTAGCATTATGCTTCCTTCACTGAGATCGTATCAGTTTCTCTGCTGTGTAAATTGGCATGGCTATGCAGCACTTTGAGGCTCTCTGCCAGTTTATACTGAGAATCTATCCCTAAACAATTATACTCAGCAGTACCAAAAAAACACTTAAATAAACACAAAATGTAGGAGAATATTTGGGCCCAAACCCTATTTCCTTCAGTTTCTTAAATTGGAGAAACTATCAGGAAAGAAGGACATAGAAAGGAAGCTGGGGCAGAACTCAGGGCACAGTGCCTCAGTCATCAGCATAAGAAATAACAATATAAATCCCTTGCTGTCAATTTCCTCAACAAGAAATAAACACGAATGAATAAGTCAGATGGTACTTAAAACGAAAGAATTATCTTGAATTTTTCTCTGTTTCTCAACTTGGTTGCAAATACTATAACCCTGCAGATACTGTGCTTGACAGAAAGGTAAACACAGATATGGGCATTTTACCATGATTCTCTAAAAAAAAGGAAAAAAGGGTCAGCAACTGCATTATTGGGCAGCTGGCACAACATTTTTGAAGATGGTGAATCAGAATAGAAGAAACCCATGAAAGAGGTATGTATGTGAATCCATTAAATAGAGGATATGATATCTGACCTTTTGTCTGAATGTCCTGGATTTGCTGGTTTGCAAAGCCCTGGCTATTGAGGACAAGATGTAGAACAGGTCTGCTGTTCTGATCACCAGTCAAATTCTACTCATTTCAGTCATGCAAATTGCCCCCTAACTTCAGCAGCTCTATCAGCGTGGTTATTGTGAGAAAGCTTTGGCCTCAGCACCAAATGGGTCTTGAACAAAACCTGATTTTTGTAGTCATGGAACAGGAAATGGTTCTGTGCAAATATTTACCAGTGCTAGTAACTATGAATTTCACATTTACAATTACACTGATGTCTGCCTAGGGCAGAATGAATCATGTCTTTCCTAAGAGAATGATTTATCCTATAAATATTTGTTGTAAAAGCAGGACACACTATGGAAGGCAGCAAAAATATAATTTCGTTACTTCAGTTAGAAGAAGTGCTGTAATTGACTTTAGACCTTGATAGTCCTATAACAACTATCAGAAACCCTCTTACCCACTTTACACTATGTCTGTTGAGTAATGTTTAAATAAGGCTGTAATTCAGAGAGATGCTTTCCCTTGTTAAAGTGTCAATAAAGTCCTTATTGTTTAAGGAAACTCCTGGTAGAATGTCATGTGCTTCATCTGCAGCTATTTCCTATTTAAAAAAAAAAAAAGGTGGTCCTGCCTCTCTTATATTTTCCCTTTTTTCCTACAGTATTCAGCACAAATCTAAATTGTACCTGGCAGATAGCTGTGTGTGCATGTGCACACTGCAGACCAAGCCATCATACCATGGACAGGCTCTTCTTGGGGATGTGACTGTGGGTTTACCCTATCCCTACCTTTTGCTGTTGCTGATGGACTCTTTTCTTTAATGCCTAATTAGTAATTTCCAGTTTTGTGGCCACCCTAAGGCACAAAGAGACAAGAATATATACTTTCATTCTGCCTTCATGTTTATTCAGATTTATTTTCTACTCAGGAAAAAACACACAATCAAGACAAAATAGGAGTTGCAGAAGAGTGATAATCTATGTGGTCCAATAGACAGCAAACTGAGAGAGAACTGAATTCACCTATCTCTACATGTATATCCTCCCTTCCAAAAATAGCTGTGAGATTAACAAAGGGCTCTTACAGATGTCTTCTCTGTTACGTTATAGTGAAGATGGTCAGAACTGTATTTATTGCAATTTTGATACAATTCTTTTTAGAAATTGAACTATGCACTTGTACACTCTGCTTTCCTCACCTCTGTCATGGAGATAAAGCTGTCATTAGTTTTAGCTCTACAATCCCAGTACCTGCCAGACTGAGAAGTGGGAGGAACGCCAAACCATGGGTTCTGCAGCAGCCAAGATGAGCCGAGAGAGCTGAGCCTTTCCTGTGAGCATTCCTTTGGAAATGACAAAATCCTTCCCCCAGTGTTTGGAGTCTGAAAGGAATCTGGAGCTCTGTAGATATGAAAAGTCAGAAGGAAAATGACTAATACACTCAGATCTGGACCTCAGTGAAAGGTAATAACAGCATATATATGAGCTGGGGGTTGACACCAGGTGGATAAAGAAGAGTGTCACCTGTTGTGAGAATTCCTTACATGAAACTGATAAACTGGTGAAATCAGCTGAAGGAAGGAATTTAAGACAAAATCATGAAATTACCACTTCAGGTCAATTGTACACAGGCAAGCAGCCACCTCAGGAAGGAACTGTGTTGCCATGACGTCAAATACATTAGCTCTGTGTAAAAGGTAGAAGAATTAGCGCACATTTCTTCACTTGTAAAATAATCTTACAACTTCTTTTTCTCATGGGGTAGCGTGGCTTCCTAAACCAACCAATTCTAATGTATATCTGTAGAGTTTTCAATCCCAAGCTGTAACTTTTCAATCCTTTAGTTTACCCCACATTTTCATATTATTTGTTTCTGTTTTATTTATTTTAAAAAATTTCAGTCTAGGATGAAACTAGGTCTATGGATGAAGGTCTGTGAAAGCAGTTCTGGTGATATGCATGAGAAGTTTCGGAGACAGGCTTGTAGCTAAATTGAGGCAACAAACAGAGCATTAGGGTGAGTGTTACATAGTTAAGACTGAAGCACTTGCACTGAGCTTAACAAGACAAAGTGTGGTCGTAACCAGCTGTAATTTTCCTGAGCTAGTATAATAAAAATACAATGGCTGAAGAACATTAATGCAGGTAGATCTTGAAGGGGAAGCCACCTCCAAGCTATTGCCTTTTCACAGCCAGAATTTTTTGGAAACCCTCAGGAGGGTTCTGCCTGACCTGACTAATCAACAGCGCTGGCACCTTGACTTGTATTGGCACAGATACTGAAGAAAATAGTAAATGAGATGGGAATATCTAGGAAAAAGAAAGAAAAGGCTATTCAAGAAGTAAAATCAGTATTTTGCATGAAATTCTATCGATTGCACAGCTTTTCTATATCTGTGAGGGTAGATGTAAAAGCAGACATACAATTCATGAGTGATAGTGCTTCCATTAATAATGCAGATGAATGAGCTATGATCAAAATATTTTGGAGGCCTTTGGGCAAAAACCTGCAGCAACAAGTATCAAGTCAGTGCTTTTTATTCATGAAAATAAAATACAGTAAATCTCCCTTCCTGCTGTGTTTCTTGCCTGCAGGATGGAGTGTGATGAAGGAGTCCTTTGGAACACAGGTTCATTTATGCAGCTCTGGTCTGTGTGAGTCAGACAAGTGGGAGACTTATAGCAAAACAAGATCTCCAGGTACACATGGTTTGGGAAATTTTCTATTCTACTTGATCAGAATCAGTACCAAGCAAGTGAGAAAGCTGTGGACAACCAGTGAGCAGTTCCTGATCTGCTACCCAAAACACAAAGCCCCTCTTCTCTGGTAAGTCTTGAATCAATGCAAATTTCTGATTGTTTTGTGTCATGTTAAGAAAAAATTAACCCATTCTTATATAAATCAGGTCAAAAATACAGTCTCAGGTTTTGACTGCTCACCTCGTTTTGTTTGTTTTCCTTATATTTGTTCATGGCAAGAGTAATGGAGCCTTCTAGACTATCAGCAGTCTGACATTATAATTAACGTGTCATATTCATTTCATAACCAGTACCTCTATTTTAATTTTTTTTTTTTTCTTCTCAACAAGAAAGGAAATATTCCTGGACTAACTTTCTTGTCTGGCATACATGCTAGGGAAGAAATGCTCTGGTTTTCAATTTTCTCTCTGTTACTTTAAGGGGCAAAAGTAAATGCATGTCCAAAACACTTTACTGCTTGTAAAGTCCTTCTGTATTTTAATGTGCCTCAGTATGACAAAATAAGAGGATATCTTTAAGTTTAGTAAGTCTCCTTTTCCTGTGTACTTTAATTTATTTTTCAGGCTTTTCAAAGTGACTGTGTGGCACTCTATACATTGTAAAAAAAACCCTCTAGAAATGCTAGTCATGTCTCAAGTGAGAATAATTGGCCCTGACAGAGAGGAAAGTAGTAATTGGAATGAGAGTTGTTTAAATAACAGTTTAAATTTTCTTTCCTTACTTTTCCGATTATATGCACTATAAAGCAGGATTTCTTTGCCTTGGGTGTTTCACAGAGTCGTTTCTGTATGCAGCATGTCCACAAGTATAACTCAAGTAATAAGCCTGGCTATAATTTGGATTAGACTTTTAGTTTAGCTCCCTTACAGACAAATACGCCATTCAATTGGTGTTAACTCTATCATCAAAATATTCAGTAGGCTGAAGCAGGACAAGCTAATTGTATCCTCTAATTCTTCTAACTTATCATTATTTCTTCATTCTGAATGGTTAAATGGAAATTCAGATGCAACATGGAGAAAACACATGCTTAAAAACTTGAGCTCTGAATACACTTCATGTTCTGCTAAACACTCTCCTCACTGTTAATGTCCAAGGAAGAATGAAGTTACTCTGTCTTTTAGCCTTTCCTCTATGGGTTTTCTGAGTTTGGGTTTTTTTTTTTGGTGTTTCTTTTTGTTTTGTTTTGTTTTGTTTTGTTTTGTTTTGTTTTGTGTGTTTTTTTGGTTTTTGGGTTTTTTATGGTGGGGTTTTTTTTGTTTTTTTAAAAAAAATTAATAGATATATTTTTAATTTTTTAATGTAGGTTTGCTCAGAGCTATGCAGAACAGGTGTTTTAAAAAGCTTTGGAGTATGTCAAGGTTTAGTACAGTAACATGACTGAGATTATTTTCCTATTGAGCACATCTGTCTCCAGCAGTAGATGCAGCCCCCATCTAAATAGTGGTGAGGGTCTGTGTGGTCACATCTGCCCTACTTCAAAATATTTATGGCAAATATAAATCAACGCAGGGATGGACTTGAGAACCTGGAAGGATCAAGTGACATCTGCAATGGAACAAACGAAATCTAAATGTGCCCTAATTTGCAGAATAATATGTGAAAAATATTGTATGAGCTTGGTAATTCCCTGCTGCAGCTTTAATGGACACAGCCAGAATGCATTAGCCCTGCTAATCTCAGGGATCACTTGTCTTTCTAACAACCTTTGATGTTTGTCTCCTGACCTTTATCTAAAACATTTAAAGTGTCTTAGATGAGTTGAGTTTGGTATTTGTTTTCCACTTCTGCTCTTTTTTTTTTTTTTTTTTTTTTTTTTTTTTTTTGGCTATGTTTGTTTTTTTAATCTTTTTTTTTTTTGCTGATGCCAAAGAATTTAACTTTTCTAAAGCAGTGGCTGGTCCACTTTTGAGTAGTGGATCTGAAGTGAGTCTGAAGTTCAGGATTCAGAATCATTTGAATTCTTAATGCTGTCTGAGCTGCAAAATGGAGACCAACAATTATAATATTTTATAATTCATGAGGCCATTTTTTGTTATATCCATTTAAGTAAAAAAATCTGGACTCTTGACAGACCTGTCTACATGAAAAATAAACTACCCAGGAATTTAATAATACAGAGATGACAAGATGAGATCAATTTCTTCAGCTCATCAGTATTTACACTTTTCTCTATCTACATTTCATAGTATAAATGATGTGGTGTCAGCTAGTGGTGCTTTTCCATCTGAATTTTTTTAGCGTTTGCAAATGTATTCATTATTTTTTAAAATATTGAGCTATATAAAAGATACTTATATATTGAAAATGTTAAAATCTGTCTGAATTTAACAATATTGAATGATATTAAAGTTAACAATGGGCAAAATGTGGAGATTTTGTGGAGATTTCTGACTTCAGTAGCAAAATGAATATTTTGGCCTTTAAAAATATTTCAGTTTCATTTTAATTTCTATTCAGGTATATTAGTGAAGTGCCTTACAAGAGGTTCAGTTCAGCTGCTGGAATCTTTTTCTCCCTGATAAATCAGACCTGTTCTGCTGAAATTCCATGAGACACCAATGGCTTTTTGGACCTGGGGAGTTGCACTGTCTGTGCCCCAGATCCTCATCCAGCTCAAGACAAGCGCAACAAGCACTCTGACTATATTTGCTGTGAGCATCATCCTCTCAAGAACATCATGATACTTTTTATGCAAGAGCTGGCAGTAGTTTTAAGTAAATTTGGAAGCCACAGAGCCTTCATGCACAAGGACAAAATTGGGGTTGCACCAGACTGATTCCAGTCTGGCTTCAATATGCCTGGCCCTTCAGTACTGCAGATCAAGAGTTCAAGTATAAAATGACACTATGTTTTAAATAGGTAGTTTCAGTGTAAGCAGCAGCTGTAAGTGCAAAAAGCAATGATATTGCCATCACACCCCTAACAGTCAAAACTGTTTGGAAATCTCATTTGTTTTTCATTAGTTACCGCAACAGTTTGAATAAAATCCTGTTCAATCTCAGCAAAGAGTACTTTGGAAATGTTAGTCTGTTATTCTTTAAACAAAGTTCAACAGCTATTAACAGAGTACTTGTTTATGATCTTCTATAAATATTATGTTTCTGTACTTCTTTGAAAATGTGGACTTTTTAATTTCATTTTTATTTTAGTAAAAACTGTAAAATTATGACTCACCAGCTGCAGAGTGCCAAGACAGGATATTTCCCAATATATGGGGCAAACAACATTTTTATGTATTTTTGTTACCAATCATATAAAACCCAGCTTATTTTTATAAATGGCTTCATAGGCCTGTGCCATAAAAGTTGCATATAATTTTATCCCTGTTTTCAGGGGTTTTGGTGCCCATTACCTAGGAAATGTAAACTCTCACGTTCCTGAGCAAAGTCGACATTTCAGTGATCAGCAAAACCCACTCATTTTCATGCAGAAGTGACCACCTCTCTTCTACTCAGCCAAGATCTCACAACCCAGACAGAAAGCTGAAATGGAAAAAAAAAGGAGCACATGGTGCTATGAGGTTGCAGTACGACAGCTTAAAAGAAAGTTGCAAAATTAGCAAGGCATGAGTGGTGGTATTTTTCTAATTCCTGACGTGCACATGCTTGTGGCATAGCCACCCTAATATCAGCACTTACCTGTGAGCCATCTAGAAAAAGTCATACCTTGAATTAATGAAGGGAGCAAGCTTCCATTACATTACGATGGCTATAAAACCTGCTGCAATAATACCTAAGTGGTTTTTCCTCCAGAGCACTGAATGTGCCTGACCAAAAGGACTTCTACTGAGCTATTTGTGTAATTAACATGGAGACATTAGTGAGTAGTTTAATCCCCAGATGTATATTTTATAATAGCTTAACCTTCTCCCTTATGGCTGCTGCTATTAAAAGCAGTAGATTTAAGACTTAAATCCAAATTGATTGAGTTGTGGCACTGCTTTTACTTGTGTCTAAATATTTCAGTGGCTTTTCTCAAAACTGAGTTTAGGTTTAGGACACACTAATGCATTCTAGTTTCACATAACACCTTTGTTTTTATCACTACGTGAATGGTTTTATTTTTAACCTAAGGCTAGATCCATGCCTATTAATTGGAAAAAAAAAAAAAGACATGCAAGATTTTGTCTCAAATACTAAGCAATTAGTTTAACACTTGAAATTGAGTTTATGCTTTTTCTTTCCATGCGGTTTCAAGGCATAATATGAAAACCCCAAACCTAACCTGAGTAGAGGCAAATTAAGTAACTAGGAAGTTTTTTCTTAAATGCTAAGAGCCTGAGGAATAAACAGGAAAAGCTGTAAGAGTGGTAAACAAACTCAGAGGAGAGGAGGTTAAGTAACTAAGCAAAACATGAATGGGGAATTTATGTTGGGAGAAAGAAAGAAGGCTTATTTTAAAAGCTGATTGACTTTTTATTATCTGTTGTAGGAAAATCCTTCCATGGGTCTGAAGAGGAGGCATTTAAGGAAAAAAAGGCTTTCAAATACAGTCATATGTGCAACAACACCACATATGGAACAGGAATACATCTTTAGCAGGCAATTAACGGGGGCCAATAAGCTGCAAAGAATGATTTGAAAATTTAGCTTGGGTCTTAGCCAAAGGGAACCAAGCTATGGGAAGGAAGGATGACTGCTAAAGACTTGATGTTTGTAAGGGACAGCATCTGATCAGAGGGGCAAAAGGACTAGCAAAATGTCAGGAGCTTGGAGAGTCATAGTAAACCAAAGGAGAGCGGGTTAGACCAGAAGGCTCTTGACACTCAGTCACAAAAGTGTATAAAAGGAAAGACTAAGACCAACATTCCTTATGAGCTCTGTCTGCTGTTCCTTAGCTTTGCACCTCCCCAAAGAGCCTGACTCCTTCTCTCAGGTGCTATCTCAGGTACTGTGAGTGACTCTTGAGCACTGACTGAGCAGGGATAATCCCTCTGCTCACTGTGACCCTGTTGGTAGAGTCCTGGATATTTTTGGCATTGCTGCTGTTGTATATGTGCTGCCTGCCAGGACTCCCAGGTGTTTTTATCAGGACTGCTCCCCAGCCAGTCACTCCTCAGCCTGTCCTGGTGGTGGGGTACCAGTCCCTCTCACATGCAGGATGCTGTGCTTGTCCTGGTTGAATTTGATGAAGTTCTTGTCTTGGAGCCATTCCTCTAGCCTGGCTGGGTCCCTCTGAGCAGCAGCACTGCGTGGGAGTGTGCTGCCTGATGATGCTTCCATCTGCTGATGTCTGAGGGCACATTCAGCCTCCTCCTTCTCATCAGCCTTGAGATTCAGTGGGGGAAAGGATAAGGCAGAGAGCGCTGCACACACAGCAGCTGAGAGACTGGAACCAGGTAACTGCTTATAGGATATTTGAGATAAAATAGCAACTATATCCTGAAATTATGTAAAATTATGTTTGATGTGAGAAGCTTTGAAAACTCCACATTCAGTGGGACTGTGTAGTGTACAGGCTGTGTGCTGGCTTAGCAGGATAAACCAAAGTTAATTTACTTCTGAGTCAAAAATAATTTTTTGGCATTCTTCTGGCTTGCAGGATACAATATTCACCTAAAGCTATTAGATGTGTTATAAACCATCTTTTCAAACAGCACCAAGGTGTTGCTGTATTTGGCAGAACTTCTGTGATGCTGGATTGTCATTCTCAGGCCAGGTATGACAGGGTCACAGGCTATATGAAGTACAGAAGTTATAATTCTGCCTTTTTTCTTCTTCACTGATTAAAACAAAATAAAACAAAACAGGATGTGAAAAGAATGAAGTTTAGACACAAAACCAAAATGAATTTAAAAGACCCTTTTGCAGTTCATGAGGTGACTCTTTGCAGGCTCTCAGTAATTTATGGTTATTCCATAGCACTTTATAAGATTAGTTCAATTTACAATAGGCTGCAATGCTTGACTCTCACTCTGGATAATCTGACAGCCAGCTCTGGGACTAATCTTGGTGTTACAACAGATTAAATAGTTTTTTTCTTTCACCCTTTTAAAAAAAACCTTTTTCCCTGTTGAATTAAGTTGCAGTATCATCTTATTAATAGTGTTCAAGATTCCTTCCTGGGCACATGATGTTAGTGTAGTTTTTGAAGTTTTTGTCTGCTTTTTTTTCCCCATTTTCATTTTATATATCACACACTCTTATAGTCATCTTATTTTTTTTTTTTTTAAATACAAAGTAAAAATAAGATTTGAACTATTGGGAGCATGCAAAGGTCTGTTCACAATGAAGTTTCTGAATTCAAAGGCAAATTTTTATTGAGGTAGCTTGAATTTGTCAGTCAGACTTTGGGCAACAGCTGGTCAGGTCAGGTGAAATTCACTGTGCATTGGCAAGGAGATTTATACCTCAGCAGCACTTAAAATCACACCAAAAAAAGGGTTTAATTTTAATGACATTTATATCAGACCAGGTTATAACATCTATGCCCAACCAGGGGACTGAACTCTGTTATGTGGTTCAATACAAGACATGTCACAAAACATCAAAAATAAGTGTCTTGTGAAACAATCATCTAAAAGTAATAGTTCACAGCTGAAATCAGACAGGAAAAATTAGCCCTTGAACAAAAATTTATAAATTATGGACTAAAATTACAAGTGAATATTGTAGACAATATACACAGGACACTAAGAATTTCTTTACGTACTACTATTCAAATTTCAGGTACCATCTCTGTGAAGACCCTCCATGTAACTCCCTTGTACTTTACACACCCTGAAATACCTATTAATAGAGAGCCCCATCTCCTGCATTCTGAAGGAGTCTTGCACTATCACTTTGGAAAGCCAAGAGCTGCTCTGTGTTCATTTTGAGCCTATACTTTATTAATAGTTTTTTCCTCTCACCTTGCTTGCCACAGTCCCCAATTTAACAGAGAAATTGGAGTGGCTCCTGGGTCTGGTTGCTCCTGAGGCACTTTGCTCTCCCCACATATTGTGTGAGGGATTTTAAAAATGTATGTTTGGTGAGAGGGTGCCTGAGGCTTTGTTGCAAAGCTCAGTATCCCTCTGTCTAAATCCCTCTTCTCAGCCTAATGCTTCCCTTTGCCCTTGCTTTTATAAATGACTTTTAAATCCTGCTACAAGTCATCTAGTAATAAATGCTGAACAGTCTGCATATGGTAGACCTCTTGTTTTTGTTTTTCTACTTAATATTTACTGAATACTTGAGGTATGTATGGTTTAAGAGATTTTTATTGTATGTGGCATAGTTTAAGCAGTAGTGGTAGTTTCCAAGCTGTTAGAGAAGGACGTTCTGTTTGATCAAGAACATCTGTTTGCTCACCAGCTGTGCAGCTGCGGTTGTCCAGAAACCCTGGCTCAACTCATCTTCCTATGGACAACTGAAAACGGAGAATCAGAAAGACAAAGGAGGAAATACAGTCTGCTTGGTGAAGATCCTAGGTGTTATAAAAAGGTTTTCTTTCCCAAGATGAGGAAAATCTTGTGACCCTTCTAGCAATTGTCCTGCCCCTGTCACTTTGTGATTGGAGGTTAAATCTTGCCATAAATTGAGAAAGAAGTGGTTTATTTTGTGCAGGCATACTTACCCTCCTTCATAATGTCTCCCCGGTTGAAGGAAGTGACATGCTCATGGTTCTATCTCAGACTATACAAACCAAATAATTTCCAGTGGAAAATGCATCATCATGAATGGTGGCTGTTATCCTGACTGAGGAGCCTCTGTCTCCAATTATTTCTCCTGGTTAGTCAGCAAGGAATTTCTTTCTCAGACCTGTGAACTGCACCCATGATAGAACAAATGTCTTAGGAAAAAGCCTCTATCCATTAATTTGAAATGCCAAATTTTAAAAGTGGAATTCCTCCCTGAGTTGAGCCTTAATCAGTGAGTTAATGGTTATTCTGGGGTGGTTGTTTCTGTCCATCTATGAGCTATGCATGCTCTACTCATCATTCAAGCTATACCTGGGTAGTCTGGAGGAAGGTATAAAAAATGTCATATATCCACTTGGATATTGATGCAATATTTAACTTCTAAGTCAAAATTTTAGTTAGGACTCCAAAAGCTGAAATAACAGCAAGTCAATAGTAATTATTTGCACAACTCTGTTTCTGAAGAGGCAGAGTTATGCTTGGAAATTATTTTTTACTAAATCCTGGCCTGAATTGACACCTGATCTGTGAAACAATGAAGACCTGACATCATAGACTTGTCAATTTAGCTTTTTTGTTCTTCTCAGCCTTAATTTTTGTTCTTCCTCAACCATTTATTGTTCATTATTAGATACATACATAAATATTTATATATATTATATATATAAGCAGAATAAAATTATAATGATATCTGTAATATTACAAAAGAAACAAAAGTACAAACCCTATAATTATCTCTTGCAGTTGTATGACTTTCTGTTGCTTACTATTGGAGCACTGAATGAGTTTTCAAGAAAGATGTTTTTTCAACAGTCTCTTTCAACATCACACTTCATTAGAAGACCTCACAGGCCCTATTTTGTTTTCACAATTAGTCAGAAGAAATGATCATCAAAGTGAAATATTAAGATAGTGTTGAAGGCCAGGTTGGATGAAGCTTGGAGCAACCTGGTCTGGTGGAAGATGTCCCTGCCCATGGCAGGGGGTTGGAACTAGAGGATATTTAAAGTTCCTTCCAACACAAAACATTCTATGATTCTATGATTAGCACTAGGAAATGTGGAAGGAATTAAGAATGCTTTAAAATGGGAAGAAAAAGCTGAGGGTAGATATAAAGGGGCATTTGAATAAAATGCCAGCTCTAAAGAGGAAGCTATTAAAATCTACTGCATATTTGATGTGGGTAAGACAAAAAACACACTAAAATTACACTACATGTAGCTTAAGAGATAGATCAAGAAAAACTTGTCAATAGTAAAGACATTGAAGTAGTGAAAAATGTTGCTTAGGAGATGAAACAATGCCTATCTAACAGTTTTTCTGAAAGGGTAGATAAACATCTGTCAGAAAATGGCACAAGTACAATTCATACTGCTTCCTGAAATCTCTTTTGGGTCTTTTATATGATTTCAAATTATACAGTTAATATTGGCTCTATGACCTCAGCTGATACTTTTGCTTTCATAAGAGTCAGTGCTTTGCTAAGCTGAGGGTTATATGCTTGAATCAGGCATGAGGTTAACCTCCTATATTTAGGAGAAACTACACAAGTTTTCTTTCTCTGGTTTCAGCTGCTTATCTTAGGTTTTAGAAAATATAATTATGGGTGCTGATCATTTTTTTCCTGGAAAGCATAATTCTGCTACTGTATCAAAGGTGACTCAGCAACTCACATCTGGTTTTAATGTACTTATGCAAAATGAAGTGACCACATAACAATCCATCTTAGACCATGCAAAGTCATGCAAGCAGATTACAACCGAAAATCCCTAATCTTTTGAATAACATTTACTTTGATTTTCCCAATGTTCACAGGAGAGTGTGATTGAGAAATATTTTGATGACACCAAAAGAGGAAAAAAGGAAGATAGATATTTTCCTGTTCTCTCCTGAATATTTTTTCTTTTTAAGAGGGAATTTCAATTATGTAAAAGACTAGAATGAAATATTATTTTTGTGGGAAAATTTCCAAGAAAGAACTGTCCCTTAAATAAGAATACATATGACTTCATGCATATTATTTCAGAAATATTCAGATTGTCCAAAGTCCGCATTTCAGCAATGATAGTAGTCTGAAGGGTATCTCAGTAACAAGAGCATGATGAAGTTCTGTGTTTATTGTATTCTCATACTTTATCAAATTTGCTGAGTTTAACTTGGCAGATAACTTGGAATTTAGCCTCAAATGAGGGAGTAAAATTTGCAGGGCTGACTCAGACTCACCGAGTCAAAGGAAGGGACTTTGGCAGGTGCCAGTCCAACCTTCTGCTCAAAGTAGGATCAGCTCAATCTTAGGCAGACTGCTCAAGGCTTTATCAGATGGGTCTTGAAAACCTCTGAAGGTACGGACTGCACAGCTTCTCTGAGCAACCTTCTCCACGACCTAGCTCCCCTCAAGTGGAAATCTGTTTCCTTTCATCACAGCTGAACCTGTCCTCTTTCAGCTCATGACCTCTGCTTGTTCCCCAGTGAGCTCCCTTTCCTTGAAGCCTCCCTGCAGCACTGGTAGGGGCTGCTGTTGGCACTCCCTGACCCTGCCCCTTCTCCAGGATGAACAACTCTGGCTCCCCAGCCTCTCCTCCTGGAGCAAGTGTCCACTACCATGGCTCTCTTCTGCTGAATGTTTCCTAGACTATCAACTTCTGTCTTGTATGAAGAGAACCAAAACTGCGTGCAGCATCCAGATGCAAACCTGTAGCAGTGGTTCAAGCCCAGAGAGTTTCTTCCCCCCTGAAGAACCTCTGGAGACCTAGAGAATAAAACTCCCCTGGGATAGAGTCGAAGGTGGATTGCCCCAGAGAGGGGTCAAGGTTCCCCCCCTGTCCCTCAGTTCATAATGGTATTCGTATCTCCCTCTATCCTCCCTTCCTCCTTCCCAATTGGTCCCTGGCCCCTTGTCCCTCCCCGGTCCCTCCCCTGTGCTGTTCCGAGATTGGTTGTTACCCTCAGAATAAAGCCTGATGCCGGCTGAGCCCAGGGGTCTCTCGCCCCAGACTCCAGCCGCTGATCACCGCGTGACTCCGTGTCTGATTTTGGGTCGGGGCGGGAGAACACTCTCTTCGCAGCACTCTGGCGGAGGACACAGCGTGGCTGCCTCTAGGAAGGCGCAGCCCGCTGCCAGGGGACTCTATCCCTGACTGCAGTGGACCTGGACTTCAGGAACACTAGCAGATGCCGCTGCCGGGCTGCTGACCGAGCCTGGGTGGTCAGCGGGCCCAGCCCGCACCCGCGGTGTCACAAACCCACAAGTGCTGAGTGAAAAGATTTTTGACAGTGTAAAATCAGTAGCAGTAACAGGTAGACAAAATAGGAAGAAAAAACTTTTCTCTTTGAAATAAAGTACCTGCCACTGACTAGGTTCAGAAATGGTATGTGTTCAAGAAAAATAAGACTAGAGAAACATCCCACTACAGGTTTGATTTGCTTTTTCACTGGCTGGGTATGGGCTGTTTCTTTCATTTAGCTGGTATGTTTTAATGATGATGGTAAAACCTTGTCCTCTGAAGTACTGCCATGTGGAGAAGAAGGAGTGTTCGAAGCCAAAACTGTCACTGTTACTGTCATATATCTTAGCTAGAAGTCTTGTAGCCATCCCCAAGAGCCAATCAGTTAAGCTCTAGTTGGTGAGTCCCCCAAAACTAAAACAGCAAAAATTTATCCTGCACTTGGTCAGACATTTTTATTTTAGAACTTAAATAATACAAATTATGAAAATACATCTACGTATTCAGAGAAAAAACCCATCTTTTTTTTTTCGTTTCCTTTTTATTTTTTATTTTATTATAGACCTGTCTCTGGAGCACTGTGGTTCAGAAGAGCACCTGAAAGTGGAAAGAATGTGCATTATAACTCTGGTCTTTTGAGACAAATTCAGTGGTAATGATTCATTTCTAAAGAAACAAGTTATCACTGTGGGGAACAGTAAATACTTGAGAACACTGAGAAAGAGAGGAAGTTGAAAGCAGAAGTCATTGCTTGTAACCAGTTTGCTGCTGTACACTTACTGTGATTCAGACATATCAAGTGGTTGCTTAGTTTAAGAGGGGAAGGCTCTCTGCTTTTGAATCTTGACTTAAGAGATTTAGCCCTTGCTGAAAGAAGGTTGAAGCAGCTGTGTGACAGGACGAGACACGATTGAGTTCATCTGTCCTGTTTTCATGTGTGTAGGCAGAGGGCACAGTGTCCCAGACTTCCAGCACGTGCCTGGGAGGCTGAAGCAAAAGCAGGAGCCCTTGTAAGGGCAGACTTGTTTTGTACATGAAGCTTGGACAGGCAGGGATGTTGCTTACCTTGCCATAATAAGCTATGCTCAATGTTTGTCTTTGGACAAAAAGGTTATCAGTGCTACTGTGTGTACAAAGTTAAAAGCTGTTTTTTAAAACACAGTTTCAAATTGTCATTTTAAATATACCCGACAGGTAATGGCAGCTCAGCAACAGTCAGTGATCATCATCAGCTAATCCATCTTGTCTACGTGTGAGCTGGCCAGGAAGCAGAACCAATGACTGAAGCAGTTCTATTCCTTCTTTGCCTGACATTAAGTGTTTATGGGATGGAAAAAAAAAAAAAAAGTAATGATCTTTACTTTGTATTTCTTTTTAACCACAGAGTGTGTTCTACTGCTTTGTTCAATCAGATTTTAAAATACCCTAGAGATAAGGCTACAATCAGAAGTCCAAGCCTAGGGGGTGGCTACCCCACACCCTATTAGAACTTACTATATTTTATTTTTATTTTATTTTCTAGATTTTCAAGACTTTTTGAATTCTCTGCAGACTTCATTAGATCTGATTGTCCTCTTCTTTCACTCGTCACTGTGGTTGAAGACCAATCCCTTTGTAACGTAAATATCCCAACTCTATACTTAAACCCCAGTATTTAAATCAGAAAATAATAAATGACCCCAAAACATCTCTAAAAGACTATAAACATGTACGTTACTGATACATCAACTGTTGATATGTCTCGCTTTCCCATTCAGTGTCAGAAGGCCATTTCAGTCAGTACTTCAAGTCTGTGAACAGTAGACATTTCTCTAAAGATGGTCTTTCAAGAATTATTAAGTATTAAAAGGTTAAAAACTAAGAAAACAGTAGCAAAAAAGAGAAAAAAGTTCTCCCATCAGGCCAATTGATTCTAAGGGCAGGGTCACTGAATGTAGCATTATTTCTCCTGGTCATGTTTCTTTCCTACCAGAGCTCCAAAGTAAGCTGACTGTGTAAGCAGGATTGAAATACACAACCCCCTTGTGACTGGAAGCAGTAAAGCATTCTCCACTTGCGGTTTTCTTCAAATGAGCCTGCATGGAATATGTGTTTGAAAACAGTGAAACTCTTTATTAATCAAGTACTTCACTTGCCATGCCAGCATAAAGTTTCATTTATGTCAAAACTCCCTTAAAAATGGTTTGGAGTAGTGTCTTGTACACAGACCTTCAACAGAAGAAATATTTTTGGAATTGTAAATACAATAATCTAGACAAATATTTGCACCTTTTGAGAAGCTGCTACAAGATCTTCAATCTTAAGTTAGAATTCCAACATTTTAGTTTGGCTTCCTACTGTATGGAAATAAGGAGATTATATAGCACTGTGTCTAAAATACTGTCAGACAAGTTATCTTAATTGCTAGAAGAAGGCTTTTGCTATCCATATTTTAGCCATGTCACAAATGAGATATGAGATAAATGAGATAACACTCTGGATGTCCCCATAAATAGTGTTATCTAAAAGGAAATCCAAATTTTAGTGTCTGCTCAATGTTAACTTGAATCTCTAAGATATTATCTGGTTGAGAATTCTATCTGAAACTATGGATAACTCCATAGATAGCTTTAAAAAGACTTTTTTTTCTTGACATAGAGACCCCCCCAACACTGCTGAATTAGCCATATCCATTCACAACACCCCATTTTTCAGAACAAAGGCCCATATAGCACATAAGCAGGTGAATGGCATTTTACTAGATTTTTTTTTTTGTAAACCTGTGGGAGAAGCTGAAGAGGGCATAGGAGAGTACCATGCCTGTCCAGCACAAGTACACAGAGCAAGGAGAAAAGCCTGGAGAAGAAAGGATTTAACATCTCAGTAAACAAAGTTGCATTGAAGAGATGTCTGACTTCATTGCCTCCTATTTTTTTCCTTAACTGGAAACAAGCTGAATCACCTTGTACATTTGTCTGAGCACTAGGATTAGAAATTTTACCAGCCCAGACAGATAGCTCCAATGGACTGACTGGCCTGGACTCTGTTCTCGGTAGCATCACCTCCCGCTCAGCATTTACAAGGGAACGTGGAGCTGCCCTGCCCTGTAGGACACAAAGGATTGAAATGTAATTCAGACAATTTTAAACACATTGCTTTTTATCCAAAACATGGCGGCAGTGGGACATGTGTGTGCCCCCTAAGCCATGAAAAGTTTAGCGCAAAAGCCATGAACCCTGAATAGCTTTGGGGAGCTTAGCTCCATGGAGATGAAAAGGTGCAAAAGTTCCTTCAGTTCTCTCTGCACACATAATTTCATGGTGTCCTCAGCTTGTTCTCTGTAAATATTCCATAGAAGCACCACGGCTTATATCTTCTGTAAAACACACTTTAGCTGGCATAAGGACAGCAAAGTATAGCCTTGTGTCACATATATTTACCTGCATGAACTGTTGTTTTTTTTCCACTGGCTTAAGAAAGACCAGCCAATGCTCATTCACTCTCTAGACAAGACCCACTGATCCTTTGACAGGTACAGCAGAAGTTATTTTTCATCGTGGCATGAATAGTTTGTTTTGTTTTACAAAAAAGCACTTCACACCAAAGCAGAGCCAGGAATTATCATTCTTCCTATGCTTGTACAGGTGCACTCTCTGAATTAGGCACACAGCCTCCGGTGGGCTCCTAATGGAGTGATGACACTAACACTGCAACAATAGAAGGGGCCTCCAGGGATGCTGGCTCTGGGGCTGCAGTCCAGGTAGGAATGTGCTTTTTAAGAGGGCTGCAACTTAAAGCATTCCGTGAAGCTGACAACTCTTTGTACTACCTCTGTAGTCTTCTCACTGCACAAATAAACACCAGTACAGTAAGCCATATCAGAATGAGGGATTTAAATCTCAGTAACTTGTGTGGGAAGACCTTGCAAGAAGTCAGTTTTCAACACAGTTCACCACGAGGTGTGTGCTGAGACATCCAGTCCACAATGTAGATCTTCAGCTCTTGTCCTGTATCACTGATTCTTTTGTTGTTTTCATCCATACATCTATATAGCTATTTATTTATTGAAAAAGGGATCTGGACTCTACACACAAACCGTGTGTGTTTATGTGTGCGTGTGTTTGAACAGGGTCAAGTACAGCCATGTGAAAGAAGGAGTCATGGCAAAACTGTTTATTGCGACGTGTGAATGAAAGAGCTGAAGTATAAATAGTGGTGTGAGTGGCAGGGGCAATGAAGCCTGGTTTCCTGCAGAGCTCATGCTGAAGGCTGAGATCCCGTGCGGATTCACCGGTGTCTAGCAAATGGCGAGGATAACATTGCGCTGTGTGAGCAGGATCAATATGCTCTCTCTCTTGTATTCAGAAGCTTATTTTGATAAAACTTTCATGAACTGGAAAGCTTGGAGAAGGGAACCCCTCTGATGTATTTGCATGGCTGCTGCACTCAAATGTTGCTAGAAGGGGCCCAGCGCCAGCAATACTGCATATACCTCATATGTTTAGGAAACCAAAATAATTTAATATCACAAAATATGATGGTAATAATGAAAATGAAAGTCCCTCTTAGAGTATCTGAAACTACATTGTTCAGTGCTGACCCAGTGTTTGGGCCTCATTTCTTGTTCACTGCTTCTGTTTGTATTGCTGTAGAGCCAGGGGCCATGGCTGCTGCTCAAGCTGATTGTTGCACTGAAATGCCTCTGAAAGATCAATTATTATTCATGTCTTCAGCCCATTAGCAGCCTGCTTAACAAGGGACATCTAATTCAGTGTAACTGTGTGGCCCATTGACTGCTGTAGAGCCACCAACATGCTTGAATTGCAGACCTGTTTCACAAACCTGCAGAACTGCAGCCTTAAGTAGAAATTACATGCTAGAAGTACATGGATTGTGTCCATTAGAGGTAAAGAAAAATTTGGAACAATTTCAGGATCTTCAGTGAACATAAGGATTAATACACCTAGGATAAATTTTTTCCCTGGAGATTTTTACCTTTGCAGAGCCCCCTGTGTGTTTGAAAACATTGAAGAAAAGTTATCTACCACATATTTCTGACATGTATTCTACACAGGTGGATGGAAGCTGCCATTTACTGGCATGACTATATTCAGGTTTTGTTTTCCAGGCCCTGGTTCTTTGGGGGACATTTTGCCTAATGTCAGCTACCAGAAAGATCTAGTTTCAAAATATTGCAGAAGACATCAGCATTTTCCTCTGCAGCTTCTACATTGCATTTCCACCAATGATTGAAGCTAGAGCACATTAATCATACCTTATGACAATTTAGTCTCCTCTGCTTTTAATTCCAGTCCCAACTAATTTTGCAGTAAATACTGTTGGTTGTGGTGTTATATGTCTCATGGCACTGAGGCATCTTCCTGAAGAGTAGAGATAGCAAAAGGTGGGATGTGATGGTCCCTGGTGGGATTTCACCCAAAGTAAACATCTTTATTTCTTGCTGAAAAGCTGTGTGGGTAGGAGCTTTTTGTTCCATATGCATCTGTCTAGTTCTCACATTTTTCTCTCTCTTCTTAATCCTTAATATCTTTAGTTACTGCAGAGAAGATAATTTTATTGGTGTGGGTGAATGCCATTAGAGTGATGTGTTGAAAACACGATTTGAGAGGAAGTTGCTCACAGTAGTTTGTAGAACTATTTGAAAGGTTAAAAAAAAGTTTACAACTAATCAGCACAGCTCAGCAGACCACTGAAGTGCTATTTTGTTTGTCTGAGCTGATAGTCAGATGTCTGCAGCCAGTTTACACTTTCACAATGGTTAAGTGTTATGATTTGAAACATACAGCAGCTCTTATTGCTGACAGGGTACGGCTGTTTGTGTGATAGTATGAAAGCAGCGTCACCAGAGGGACTGCTTCAGACCTATCCAGCATTTTTGGTCTGTTGTGGCACCATTTTATGGAGCATTCATGAGCTTCTCTCCTGGAATAGTCTGCATTCCTTGAGATCAAATGACAATGCAGGGCCTTCAGTCTGTGCCTGCTCTAAAACAGAGCATTACCCATTCCTGCTTGTGCTGCACAGCCACCTTAGTGCAAACTGTCCTGGGAACACAAAGCAGTGAGTGCTCACCACAATTCATGCTGCCACTCAGCAAGTTGTAAAAATTAGAGTGCTTCTGCTAGGATGGCAGTGGAATTTGAATGTCATCTCATAAAAGCCCAGAGGTACCTTTTGAAAGAAAGCAACGTGATAACTTTGCTCCTCTGGGTCTTCCCAAGCTTGGTTCGGTCCAAAATTAACAAGGTTTGTTTTTTTTTAACGTGACTTCTCCCTTGGCAGCCTATACAAGGTATCCCATGAGATGATGGCAGTGTTCTTGTGTTCCTTGTATGTTCCACACATCAATGTCTTAAAGTCAGTGCGTGGATCATGGGATTTCTTAATTTTAACTGCATTTTGTCAATAGTTATAACTAACAGAAACTTCAGTGATGCTCTTTATACTGATTAAGAAGTGCAGTGTTCAGTCAAACAAGGCAAATTCTCTATGAGCATCATGAAGTCCCACATGCCTGTCCTCACTATGGCAGACCAGCAAATTCCTCGTCCTCAGCCTCACTCAGGTGGGGGTGCTCAGGCAGTGTAAAGTGTGTTAGCAGCTGTGTCACTCCCTGGAAATTCAAGGGCAGATTTCATTTTGAAGGTTCAGAGTTACAACGGGTCTCTAGAAACATTTTGAGGAGAACAACCCATTGCTCCAAAAACCATATTTGGCACTCTGCCTGTGCTGTTTAACAGGGACAGATGGACAATGTTAGGAATATGCTTATACTCTCAATAGCCATAAATCCCAATAAGAATATTTTGATAAAATGGAAAAACTGCAGATTTCGTGGAATATTCATGTGAATGATATATTTCATGTACATATATATATACACACAGAGAAAGGGATTAATATAATGTTCATTGGTAGTTAACAGTAATATGCAAATAATGGAACACCTATAAAGTAGAGCCCTTGATTCTTGGATCATTCTTGCAAATACATGTTAAGTTTAGATATGTTTTAGAAGACTCTATTGGAGCAAAGTTCCTCCTGCACAAGGCCAAGTCTATTTTTAGGAGAAGAGTTGAAGAATTTCCTGTAGCTGTAAAGGTCCTAAAGTTTTTACAGTATAAGTTTGAGGGCCTATGTGTGAGTTATTCAAAGGTGTCTGGGTGATTTTGGATCATACATTCACTGAAAGTCACTGGGAACTTTGCTCCTAAAATGCTTTTGGATTTTTAAAAAATTTGCCATAAATCTAACTCTATGTTTAAAATTAAGCTGTAGTGTATGCTTTGCAAAACTGAGATTACGGTGTTCACATTTCTTTTTTTTCTTGATTCTACTTATTGAATGTGTTCAAAGATGTCTTTTCAAATTGCTGGTCCTAGAAACTCATGCAGAAATCTGAATATCAGCAAGTTTGCTTTGGCCCAATGACCACTAAAAAAGTGCATATGTCATAAGGTAACGGTTTCGAGGATGGAAAAGTGTGGTCAATCCAATATAGCATCCATATGGAATGACTTCAATGTCTCTCGTGTAAGACACAGCAATGGAGAGATATGATAGAGTCCAGCAGAATTGCAGGAGAAGTACCATTTATAAATCCAAAATCTTAAACCAGGGAAAAGTGTCCTTTTCACACAGGAGTATAATCAGCCACATGACATTATAGTGAGCATATATCAAGAGCATAAGAGCTCAAAAAGGTGTTAGACCATTCTGGAAAAGGGGGTTATTTGTTACTGGTGCATGCATTGACTCATTTAGAAATTGGCACCCGGAAAGATCCAGAGCTATGGTTTGTTGGGAACCAGGAAAAGAAATAGTGGAGAGGACTGACTTACTCAAATTAAGTCTTAATACTTCTCTCTCTACAAATTACCAAAATGGTGAGAGATTAGATGCATTATGGTAGTCCTTGAGTGAATGTTTATTGTTCCATAGGTATTAAGGTGCAACAGAAGTGGAGAAATGCAAATATACCATTCTGATTCATAAATACTGAGAAAGGTGAAGGCTGTTTAGGAATCTGCTCTTATCAATCTGGTATTATTTCTTTGAGAGCAGAAAGGTTGGACACGTCTCTTAGGGGCTCTTGGTCCATGTGAATAGGAAGAAGTAACCTGACATTTTTGAGAAAATTATGTTCCTAAGTTTCTCTGTAGTATGACTGCATTGTCCCAAGTTCAGCATGACTCAGAGGAAATTTCTTCTGCTGTCATGTTGTGTTTGTCAGCTGAATTGTCCTTCAGCTGACAACTCCAGAGCCTCCATAAAAATGAGGGTTTCCTGAAGGTACAGATTTTTTTTTTTGCTCTTTAGCCCATCTTCCCAAGAGCTGTGTTTCTCGACCACCTGCCATGTTGTGGGAGAGGCATCTTTTTGTTACATTAATGGTATTTCAGTTATCACTGCAATATTTTGGGTGCAAGGGAAAAGAAATGTTAGATTTCCAATGTGATACATAAGTTTTATTTATGTCATTATTAGATAATGTCCTTAGGAGTCCTCACTCAGGAGCTGGGACACAGCAGTCACCTCTCTGATCCTGTTCTTAACTCATGAAACAAATTTCATGTAGGGACTGAAATTAGGAGGAAATTCAGTCTTTCCATGCTAGTGAAATGAAGAAACTTGAAGCTGGACATTTTCAAGTGGAGAATGCTGATATCACTTTTCAACGCTTCCTAGATGAGTTGGAACTGTCTTCTGTCGAAGGACCATGATGTTTGCTGATTGTAATTCCCTTTTTTCCCTGAAATTTTAGGTGAGTTTCTCCATCCCAAGTGTGTCTTGTTTGTAGAGGCATGGGAAGTTCACTCTTGAGGCATTAGGATCACATTGTGCCAGCCTTGAGTTCCTTAATGGGTGTGCATTTAATTCAATAAGGGCATCTGCTCAGTACATTTGAGACAAATTTTCTGGAGGCTGCTGTAAATTACACTTGTACGGACAATGTTTAAAATATATATGTTTTAGAAATGTCTGTTTTGAATGAAGTCCAGCCATCATAGAGCATTAGAATTCATTTTGAATTGGGTATGTCTTTCACCCCCATGAATACACCATCTGCCACACAGACTGGTTTAACTTGAATGTGAGCTCCCTAACTTGAAGTGAATTAATACTATTTCGTGTTGTTATGAAAGGAAGGCCTCTTTTGTAGTAATTTGTACAATTGCTGAATTTTTTGGCTACTCCTTTATATAAGCTATACTTTAGTATCCATGTAATCTACACTACAGTGGTTTTTATTGAGAAGATGGAAATAGCATGAGATTTTAGCTTTTCTCCTTGGTTTGAGAAATTAAGGCAGTTTTTTTCTTCCACTAGACTCTATAATTGATTTATGTATTCCTATTTCTTTATATCCAGGCTCAGAGCTTATGAATGGATATACAGAAGGTAGGTGCACTCTACATGTTTCTCCTTCCAGGCAAAAGATTTCCTTCCGACCTCTCAGACATACCCAAACAGAGTTTAAATGTTGCCTGTGGAGTACATCTGCATGGAACTTTAGGTGCGTAATCTGCCTGGCATTCGGTCATCTGAAGTTTTAAAACACTTGGCTTTTAATGTTTTGGCTCAGAAGGAGGGATTTTGATCCCTACACATTTTATAACAAGACTTCAAATACGGTCTAGGGAAAATTAAAATGTTACCCATATATGGAAGAAAGTTGTCAGTCTCGGAGCATGTTCTAGATGGCTGCTTTGCAATGTCCAGGGAAAAGAGCTGGGACTAGCTCGTTTTATAGCTAAAATGAAAAATATGGGGTTTTTCTAATACGAACAGCTCACTGAAAACATAGCCAACTATTCCTTCTGATAATAATACTTTACAGTTTATCTCCAGTTGTCCAACACCAGGCATTTAGACAATGATGGCTGTCTTGCAGGAAAATAATTGGATGGATCAAACTTAAATTGAAAATCTTCATTAGGAAAGAGGTAGCATAATTTAATGCTGTGTATAATGCATTTCTGTTATCTCAAATACACCAAATTAGAAAAAACCTGCCCGACACAATGTTTCAATATTTTCTTGCAGGCAGGTTCTATTTGCAACCTATTTTCTGTTATTTAACTTAATTTGCAGCAATAATTAAAACATAATCTCTTCTGCTTATGCAGGTATGAACTTAATGGCGACCAAACCATGAGTGGTTTGATGGACTGTCTGAGTGAACCTGCCATAGAGAGGTTTTGAATTAGAGTGTTAACACAAACATTTTGAAATGTTAACCTGAACTATGTGTAGGAAGGAACAGCCTGGCTGAACGTTTGAACACGTTTGAACACTTTTGAACATGTCAGCTTTTAATAATGCATATTGTGTCATACTACCTGTATGAACTACAAGAGTCACTTTTCCTTCCCCCCCACCCATTATGACTGTTTGGTGTTTTATCAGATTTTACTTATTTATCAAGTAATACTTTGTTGACTTATTTCTTTCCCAAGAATAAGCAAAATGCATCCTGTTGTCCAGAGTTCCCAGCGGTATATAGATTGTTAGATGATTTTATTCACGGAAATCATTGAATATCATTTCCTACATTCAGATTTCTTGCTACAAAAAGTACACTCGCTATAGCTCAGTTTTAGATCAGAAACAATCTTTACTAAATTTACACTTAAAATTATGCTTTCTCCTTAACAGAGATGTTAGTACAGCAGACCAATACAAGCAATAAATGACACTGATTAGAAGAAAGGGTTAGCGACAGTATAGTTTTGTTGTGGAACAAACTGAAGTTTTTATCCTTATAGCAGTTTAAATAATACACACTAAGAGTACTGCTTTTCAGTCTGTTTGTCGATTTTAGTGTTTGTACTGTGCCCATCAGAACAGTGTAAAAAGTGTCTCCAGGGTACGTAAGTGCCTAAAAGCATTTAAGATCCAAACTCAGGAAATGAAAGACCAAACTCCCCCACTGTGATGGAGCCACTTATTTCAGTATGCTTCTCTCCAGAAACTACCTGCAATGTGAATAATAAGCCTATGAAAATCAAGGTATTGACACTTCTCAAATACACTGTAGAAGAGATTTAGTTCATCTTTTTAAAAGGACCAGTGTGGTCGGACTGTCCCCTGGACCTGGCAGCCTGATGGAAGCAAGGCAGGGGCTCACACAGGGTAGTAGAGGAGGCACCATCCAGAAAACAAATTTGATTGATGGGGTGAATTCCTGTGCTAATATTTACCTTTTTCCTCAGTCTCTCCTAGCAGATTGGCTAATTAACAGATATATTAATATATAATAAAACTGAAGTATTTATCATAGATACCAGGAGTAATATTTTCAAGGTGAGAAGCAATGGAAATTTCATGTGCTTGTCGCTCTGAATGTGTATTCAGCCAATAACAAAGATGAACTATTCATCACATGGAAAAAAATAATTCCTCCACCTTCTTTCATTGCAACCAATAATTAACACCTTCCATCATCTAGCATTAGTTGTTACTGAGAGATCAACACTTACTACTGTCTGTTATAATATTTACTTGGTAAACACCAAGTTTCATAAATTTTATTCAATTGCATCTTGGATGAATCTGGCACAAAATACTGCAACAAACAAAATCTGGGCTGTCATAAGTTGTGGATGTTAGATCCAAAACTTCTCATTATACCTGGCAGTAGCTTGGCATTACAACTAGGATGGCTTTATTGTAGCATTAGGCAAGCTCAGAAATAGTTTGTGGAAGGATGATTTAGGGCTGCTGAGTGAGATCAGAAAATATATGAATCCCTTACAGAGCGGAAAAAACCCCAAAAATAATAAACACATATTATTATTTTCAGGATTAAAAAAAAAAAAAAAAAAAAAAAGAAAAAAAAAAAAGAAAAAAAAAAGTAATGTATAATAAGTAGTAACCCCCCAACAATAAACCACAAGTCCTTTGAAACTGTCCACCCTTGTGTTATGTTTACTTGTTCTTTTTGTCATGATTCAAACAATTCAATACATATGAAAGTGTTGTTTTAAGAACACTAGTTTGTTGTTAAAAACTGCTTCTTATTATGAAACACCTTGAATAATTTTCAAATCATACTTTCCAAAAAGTCCAAAGTATTACCACATACTTACATACTTGACTCTTAGCAATCAAACTTAAAAACATTTTTATATGGACACTGCAATACAGTCTCCTGATTGCATTTCATGTTATGTGTGAAGAAACTCTTTTGCTAACATCTTAAACTTTTTTGGGGATGCCTGATTTTATTGCTTTTCTCTGGACATTTTATTGCTGACCATGCTGTTTGTTAGAGCTTAGCCAATTCATCTCACTATGCTGGGCACTCAAACAGGAGGTGCTTGCAGTACACAAGCAACAGGAGAATATTGGTATGTGTTTAAATAAAAATGTAGACACATCATACCAGGAACTCACACACTCCAAAGGACTTAATGACTGTATACACTGGAACATCACAGTATGATTTATCATTGAAGTATGATTCCATGAATTACTTAATGACTTAGAGAGGAGGGCTGTAGTCCTTAATAAAAAAAAACAAAAAAACAACAAAAAACCAAACAAAACACCCTGTAACTTAATTAATGGAATTTTTCTTAATCTGGCACCAGAGCACTTTTACCTGCGAAAACAAGATAGAAAAGTATTTCATAGTTTTCAAACTTTGTATTCAGAAGAGAGTGGAAACTGAAACTATATTCCTTTTGTAAACCTTCAGTAAGTAAAACTAATCAGATAGCAAAAGGTGTTCAGTCATTAACTAGAGGGAAAGGAAAGATTCATGCACTTAGGACAGTAAGCTTAATTAATTTTTCTCTAATTGGACTGTATTAAATATATAACTATGTTTTAAGAAAATTAATATATAAATCCAAATTTTTCCCTTGTAAAAAACAGAGAACAAATGATTAGAAGGTAGAGCATATACTTTAAATATTTCCTCTAAAAAATTAATAATAATAAAGATAAAAATGCAGTAAAATTCCTTCAAAATGGTCTTGTTAACAGAGCAACATTTCCCTCTAGTGGTCACCCAAACGCAGTCAAGGTTTCCCAAGTTTCCATCCCAGAATTAAGGAGCACAGCCAGCTTTTCCAGAGAGCAGCAGGCAGCCCAGTCTGGTGGCTTTGCAGCCCCCCAAGGGTGGCACAGCCCGGGAGCTGTGGGACACCTCCCAAAAACTGCTGGGCAGCTGCAGGAGGAGCGTGCCATGGCGAGAGGGGCATGTGCAGAATTGCACAGGAACAGAAGCACCTCTGCCATAACTGCTGCAGCTGTCCAGCCTACATTTTTCATTATTTATATCTGTATCTGTATTTATAATTATATCTATATATCCATAATAAAAATAATACTTCAAAAACTGCCATTCAAGCCATTGAGTAGAAAATATACTGCTTTGAAACATTTCTGAACAGACTAGAAGGGGCAGAGAAGGACATATTCATATTATAAGAAGCACTCGGGAGCCAGAGGAAGCTGAAAATCAAGACAGGCACCTGGAAGTCACAGGTCACGCAATGAAGCCATCTCAGCCCAACGCAGCCATGGTGGAAATAGCAGCAGTTCTAATTGTGATGAGCCCATATGGAACGTTTTAGAGGTGTTAAGTTCCTAATTAGAGATATTCAGGCATGCTGTGGTGCACAGATGTACGGCTGTTCAGAGCAAAATTGGAGCTAGGTAATGTGGGCGGTCATGATAAAAAGTGGAATTGATTGAAAACATTTACAAATACCAGACAGCCAGGTCAAGGAGGGGCTGTGCCAAAGCAGGAAGGTTTCTTGTGTCCTTTTGACTTATTTCTCTCCAGTTCTCCATTTCATTTAGAAAATTTTACACTTCTGAACCTTGGGCCCTATACAGTGTTCAGAATGCTGAGTTTTATTCAGCTCTTCATTTTATGCTGACAAGATTTTGAGTGAAAACGAGATATGCTTTCTGAGGGGCTTTTTTGTTCATGAAGAGGTAGGAAATGGCTGGAGAGAGAGTGGAGGAATGTTCATGTTAGCGAAGACACAGATAAATGTTCACACATTCCTGTTTTGATGGGGAAAGGAAGAGCAGGGGAGAGATTAAAGGAGTAGTGGAGCACAAAGGAGGAGGAAGGAGATGAAAGGAGCCCATAGATGATGATAGAAAAAGGAGAGAAATGTCTCAAGCTTGGATATCTTCAACTTTGCAATGAATCTACAATATTTGGCAAATGTGCTATGCCAGGGTTGTTTTAATGAAGCTTTTCAGACCCTCCAAAACCAATATGCAGACACACCTCCAGCTAATAAAATACATTCAGCAGCTGTGAGCAAAGGCTGAGGTGTGTAATATGACACAAGGAAAGGAGAAATTGCAAATACTTTTTATCAGATGTAGTTTTACAAATATTTTTTCAGGCTTTTGACATTTATGAATTAAGAGTTAGACAAGAGTGAACAAGTTAGACTACAATCTGTCCCCTTGTTGCAGACCTTGCCAGTGGAAATAATATGTCTGGTCATCAGAAGAAATAAAGCAATACCTAATTAAATTGAATCTTCCCTGGCAAGAAACTTAAGAAAAAAGAATGCTTATGCAACATTGCTGGAAAATCGAAAATTAAACATGATGAATTATTTCTTAAATATCTGCAGTTCTCAGATAAATCCAAGCCTCAAAAGCTGGTTTGAGATCCGGTAGGGGAATTGGTTTAGCCAATTCTAGAGCTCAGCTAGGTGGGGTCTCTGTGAAGTTCACCAGTGGATCTACCCATCTCTGGGTTTTAGGTGGATTCTGTATATACAGTTGGTCATGGAAGAGAGCAGATAACTCTATATGACATGCTGACATTTTTATATACTTTCTCTTAGACACTGTAATTAAAATCTACCTTCTATTAACTACTGCTATATACTTGTTTCATAGACCATTTGCTACTCTCAGGATCCTAAACTGCTGTTTTCCCATCTATTCCCCTTACTCAAATATGAGACACAATAAATCTGTCATCTTCCACACAGTCAGGACTTGTAGCACTTAGAGCCGCACTTGCTTTTCAATAGTTTTGAATACAAGGAACCACTACGATGAGCTACTGTTTTTTGAACGCTATTTTGAACTACAATGGGGCTGAGGTTATGAGATTAACTGCTCATCAACTGACCAGCACCAGAGCATGCCTGGTCCACTCTCTGTAAGCACTGGGAATTCTACTATATTTTTTGAAGGGTTAATCAGGGTAGCCTGGAGTCCATAAAGCAAATATTTGGCCTGTAGACAGTGCCTGTGATCTGAGCTCCTGTTCTGTCCTGTCCTGTCCTGTCCTGTCCTGTCCTGTCCTGTCCTGTCCTGTCCTCTCCTCTCCTCTCCTCTCCTCTCCTCTCCTTTCTTTTTCTTTCCTTTTGGCATTTCAATCTTTTGAAGACATAGGAGTCATTCAATGGAGTTCACAGTTTGTCTTCAAAATTCAAACTTGTTTCACAAATATTGGGTATGTTGAAGATCTCAAGAATATAACATGTATTTTGTTTGCAAATTATTAGGATTATACTAATTGCTAACTCTAAGATGGCTATTTTGAGTGCATATCATTTAAATATGAATGCTTCTACCCCTGTGAAGATAATGGCTTTAAGTAGTTTATGTGTTTATTCTTTACAAGAGTTTAAAATTCAGAAAACCCCCTGAAACCTTTTCAGATTTTTCTTCCCCTTGATAATCAATTTAATTTTTTCAGATTCACCATGTTGAATCCTGCCATGTAAGTAAGTTGCTCTTCAAGGGCTTTGTTCCCTTTAGATCTGCAAGACAAAGATGATACCATGTATACCTAACGCTGGAAAAACACAGTGAAAGAATGCAGAAATGTGTGACCATCTGGCTGCTTGTCCACTTGAGCACAGGCTATAGGGGTCACTGAGACCCCTCAGAGTGCTATTGATACTGGACCCTGACAGGAAACACTTCAGCTGGTCCCCACAGGACAGAGGTGAATACACTCAGAGGTGTGTTACATCTTCAAACGCTGGAGCTGGTGACAAACCAAAGGAAACTTCTAGCTGCTTCCAAATGCTCTTCCCCCCAGTAACAGGCTGAATGGTTCCTGTCCCCTCCTGATAATCTGTGGCTTGGGGAAATAAATATCTGTCAGAGGCTTCCTTGCCTCACTAACATGCACTGTAGGAAGGACAAGTTAAAGTACCAACTGGGGAAAAAAATTTTTAAAAATATTGAAGTCATGATGAAGTGAAGAGCATGAAAAATGTGTGCAGTGCAGGATAATCTGACTGGAGCTGATGAAAGCAGGAAAGGGACAGCACTGCAGTGCAGGTACAAAGCTCATGCTTGATGTGGATCATGAGTGCTTGTGCTACTGCTTATCAGAGCTACAGAGGTAGTTTAAAGAGCCTTACCCTCGAACCAGGAAACTAATTCCTAAAGGTTGATAGCCCAAATGAAGGACAAAAGAATTACCTGGAGGGCTGAGAAAACACATTTGTAACTACACAACCCTTTGAACTCTAATTCCTTAGATTCATTTGTGCAGGGAAGCAATTAGAGAAATAAGAGAATGGGAGATGCTGCCAATAAGAATACAAAGGTTTCCCAGAGGTTTTCCCAGTTTTACCTTGTCACAACTGTGGACTCATATAGACCTTACATAGGAGATCAACAAGCCTTCACCAGTATTGCCCATACACTGCCAATAAATGCCCTGAGATATTGGTACCCAGACTACCACCCATGTATGGTCTATAAGTAATGCATATATTCATAAAACCACAAATAAAATACTGTACAAATGTAATAGTTTAAAGAGACAAAGACGCCAAGGCAAAAGGCTGTTGCTGAGTAGTTTGTTTTGTTTTGCTCTTAATGTTAGTCCTTCCAAAGGGCAAAGTCCTTATGAACCCCATTAGTACTTACAAACATCTTCTGTCCCTGCCTGCCTCAAAATTCCTTCTTTTCTTTTTTCTGATTCTACACTATTTCCATATCTTTTTCTTATAAATACCTATGGTCTATATAGGTGTATAAAAATGTATGTATATGCCTCGGTCTATACAGGTGTATAAAAATGTATGTATATGCCTCTGCTGTTGAAGGATTATTGTGAAAATTTTAAGAAAATATGTGTATGGTACTCCATTTTTCTGCTTTATGAGACACTATTTAACTTCAGGTTCTTGAAGCAAAGATATTTCGTAAGTAAAATTCTTATAATTTTAACTAGATCATTTTGACTAGATATGGTGCTTAGGGACGTGGTTTAGTGGTGGAGTTGGCAGTGTCAGTTTAATTTTTGGATCTGATGATTTTAAAGGTCTTTCCCAACCGAAATGATTCTATGACTATAAACTGGGATCATTAAAGAAGGAACAAAGTTAGGCCAAATCCTCTCAGACATGACAGGATTTTGAACTTACTTCTTGCCTCCTTAGCTGAAACCCAAAACTTCTGCAACCGTGAGCAAAACAGAAAATCTATCACGATACAACTGTGTTGTCACAGAGAAGGGCCTGGGCTTAGAGGAGTCTTGAAGAAAATGGAGCTCTGAGCGCTGCTGGGTTGGTGCAGGGGGCTCAGATGACCTCCACTGTGACCAGTGGCGCTCCACAGAAGACTGGACGGACTGGAGGACCCCAGGCACCTCCTGCCGGTGAACGGGTCTGGAGCTCCTTTGTGGGTGATCTGTGCCTTGTGGCACTCAGCTGAGCCTGATGGCCTCAGTCTGTGACAGATAAGATCAGGCAGCTTGAACAACTTTGATCTTGAACAGAAAGAAAAGTAAGGCAGAAAAGACTATGACTCCAAAATGAAACAACTAAATAATCCTTCTCTGTCATGATACAGGAATGAGCAAGCAGAAAAAACCGGGCCAGCAAAAAGAGAACGGATAAATTAAAATGACTGACACAAAAATATGCTACAACTACATTGGAAATAGTTTGGAATAACAGTATAAGAATTAGAAAAGGGAAAATACAGACTGCATAGCAGAAGAACATTCTTCCAAGATATTTAACTGCGGACGCTAAGTAAAATAAAAACCATTGCAAATTATGCAAGTATTTTTAAAATGTTAGGGTGGAAACAGTACATGGGCAAGGAGTTAAGGGAAATGTCAAGATATTTTTTCACTGCATACAAGGAAGTATATCCTCTTTAAATTTAGTTTTAATATGAAAATTGATGTCTATGAGGTATTATGAGATCTTTGTACAATTCTTACCTTTAAGTCATTGACCCTTCATTTCTGCAAAAGGACATAAAAGAGGTTTTCTTCTTCTGCTCTGAGTTTTAATGCCATTTTCAGGAGCATTATACCGTAAGTTCATCTGAATGCTCTAAACAATTTTCTGCTGTAAATTTATGCATGGGCTTAGATTAAAAATAAAATTCTAATACTGTTATTGCAGGAAGCAACTTTTCACGTATAAACAAATATATTGCAAATTTTATCCTGACCTATATCTCAACGGTCTAACCACGCAAAACTTTAGTTCTGCATGCAAAATATATATGTGCAGTTGTAGTTGCACTTTGTAAAATTTATTGTCCATGTAAATGCACAGTTATTACAGTAAATCACATACTGTTCATTGTTACAGAAAGGCTTGAGCTTCTTTCCCCAGACATTCAGCATAAAACCAGATATGTGGAAGTTAATACGCACAATAAATTAGAAGAAAAATTGAACACACATATCAGAGTTATCTTGTTTGACTTAAAAAATCTATAATGAAATGAAAAGAAGCAGCGTAAAAGAACAATGTTGTTTCTGCGATAAGTTATATCCTGCTCAGGTTGCTGCACATCCCTAAGAATACCCCAGCCAGCTTAGTGGTTTGTTGAGACAAACTTCTCTGGCAAAGGTGATCTTAGATCCCAATCATCCCTTGTTAAAAAGACATAAAAAGAAGATTAGCGTCCAGCCAGCAGGGCTCGTGCAGTGGATTCTCTTGGCTCATCTTGAAGTGCTCCAGTGAGGTCTGGCTTGTTTTTTACCGTTCAGGATCATTTCTTTTGCCACTCATGGAAGTCTCAATGATTTAAAAATAATAATAGCACAAATAGAACACATGACCTCTAACCCATTCCTCTTTGATTAAGTCTCATTTTATAACAAAACTATGACTAATGTCTCTTCCTTTGCCTTCAATAAACTATCATATAATCTGTCTATTATTCTTAATATCCTCTTGCCCCAATAAGACATTTGTGTTTTGTTTGGATTCCCCTGAATGGGGTGAATATTATATCTATAACCTACTGGAAAGCATTTCTTCTTAGACATATTGGCAGGGCTAATTTTGTTTTTACAGGTGTTTGTACTTGGAACGGGGTTAGCCACAGTCTTGAAGGCTCTACCGCACTGGTACATCACAGGAGCACAGTGTGCTGTGGGTCCTTGAGCTGTTAACGGGAGGCAGGGAGGGAAGGTTAAATTAATCATTTATGCTTTATTTATACTTTCTCTTACTTGTGGAGTTGGACAAGCGGATGCCAGTTTTCCTCAGCTAAGGGCTGTCTGTAGGACATGATGTTTGATATCTGGCAAAGCATAATTTATGTGATTTATATTGTAAATCAAAAAGAAAGAAATACATAGGAATTGCTGCAGTGCTGCACTTTTCTCTGTCAGCTGGACAAGCTGAATAAATCCCCTTAGCTTGTCTTGAGAAATTTTGCTTTGATTCAAATAGATGTACCATCTTGATACAGTTTCTTTCATATCTTTACTAAGATTTCTCTTTTCATTTTACTGTGAAAATTCAGTCATGATTCAATTTAATAGCTTTCTTGTGAAATTATCTGAGGGAAATTTGTCTGAAGTGACTGATGGTAAACTACTTGATTCAAACGAAAAAGAAAGCATAGGCAAAAATTAACGTGTCTTTCCCCCACCCCCTCCTTTTATTTTGGGGATCTAAACATGCAATTCCAAAATTTAAGTTATCATAATTTAATGAATATATACCTATTCAGGAAAAAAAGTCCCATGAACTTATAAAAATATGGTTACATTCCATCAAAAGAAATAGGCTTAGTGTTTTGCTGAATGGTATTTAAACACATGGTTAAGTGTTTGCCTGCAGCACCATCTGAGGTTGATATTTCCTCCTGAAAACTCTGTACTGAAGTTAACAGCTCACCAAACAAACTTGTCGTGTAGAAGAGGTTCATGAAATGCTGCTGGATGAACAAACCGTCAGTCAAACCTACTGCAACTGCACAGAAAATGCTTATTTGGAGCAGAAGGAGAGGAGAAATGAGCTGAAGCATCAGTAGGCTCAGCCATAGCATTAAGTTCAAAAAGAAAGTATTTGCATACCTCCTGTTAATTTGTCTCTCACCAGAGTCTCTTTAACAGGTAATTTCCAATGACTTGTTTTGTCTTTTACTGACCACAGCACAATCAGCCACGAGCATGTGCCAGGAAGGGTGAGTTTGGCCATGGACGGTGACAATCCTGTCCGAGAGGTGCCCTTTGTGATCTCAGTGCAAAGCATAAACCACAGCCCTGCAGTGGAGCAGCACTGCTAAACCAGGGGTAGCAATGCCAGCAGCACTAAGCATGACTCCCAAAACAGCTCTACAAGTAAATTTAACGTGGATCCTCTTTTTGCTTGGAAGTGCTTTGAATAAGGTGGAAAGGTTTATTAGTAAAATAATAATAAATAAAATAATTAATTAAGTAATTGTTGTGGCAGAAATATAGTTTGTTATCATAACTTAATTACTTTCTGGGGGGATTTGTTCTTTGGTAAATCTATTGCCTACCTCAGGCATCAAATCTGACAAGTCATTAGATTTGCATATCAATTCCCTTATTCTTTCACATGATACAACAGAAGTAGAAAAACTTAATTTCTGCCTAGTGATTTTCATACAGGAGCACAAACTCAGTGTAATTGCATTTATAATGACTATAGTTTGAAGCTAGAACTGGTTTGTTGCTCATACTCAGGAGCCAGCAAATGCTGAAGTAGCCATGTATGTACTAATGTGCCTTATTTGCATAAATGTTATGAGGCCGTAAAGGACATTTGAGGAGATACAATTCCACCACACACCACCATATGTGTTCTAAGTGACATTGCTAAGAAAAAAAAATGAATGATGCTAACAGATTTATGTTTGCGAGCAAGGGCAATTTCTTACAGGTGTTGAATCAAAATCATGGAATAGTATTTCAAGCTAAATAATATTTCAAGGTAAATAAAACAATATATCAGGATTTCAGACTTTAAAATGTGTATGGATGAGGAATGAAGAAAGTCTTCTAACATGTATTTTCCCTTTTGCTTGGTCAGCGTAGTTTTACTTTAGGCTATTAAACACAATGATTTGATATGTATTACCCAGAAACATGCTGAATTTGAGCGACACAGGTGGGAAACAATACTTTGTATTTATAACCACATTTATTACACTCTTTCCTTATTTCTCCTTTCCAAGCCATTTTTAGAAGCAGCATACTGCAAAGTGTGTTTCAAACTGGCTGCATCCATGCTCTTATACCCAAAAGCACATTTTTTCTAGATGAGAAAACCAATTTTTAATGTTCTGGTTTAATTTCCTTTCAACATGTATAAGTTAAACCTCTTTCAAAATGTCCAAATTTATAGCAACTATAGTTAATTTTTTTCTACATAACTCCATGCCTGTAGGTTTCTACTGCTGATATACAACACCTAAAGGATAAGGCTGCCTAGTGTTTTCTTAAAGAAGTTATACAGGGAACAAGAAATCTCTCTCCCTCTTAAAGTTGTTTCATCCTCATACTTTGTGAGTTTTCTTTGTTAATCTGAAATGCAGTCTCAGGATTTCCCAGATTTTGGTGAAACTGGTGCAACTGTTGTGTGTGTCCCTGCTACGATCACCTTGCTCATGCCCTACAAAAGCCATAGATATTTTAAAAGCAAACAAACAAGGGGATTAGGAACCCAAAACTCCAGTAACATCTGCAACACACATGCAGCCTTATTTTTATACATCTCTTTTGATCCTGCTTCCTGGATGCTCATCTGCAACACCATTCCCATTCCTCTGCTGTAACTGGGTGGTCAGACACAGATCCTGAATGGGTTAATACTTTGTCATCTAACCCACACTTGTAAAGTGTGCATCTCAAATCATCAACAATATGTTCTTGAACAACTTTTGGGTTTGTTTTTTATCTTGTATAACCTAACAAAAGAACAAAAAAATCCAGGTATGGATGCCATTTTGTGTAAAATCAAGCTCTTCAATATAATTATTCAGGAAGCTTTGACTCTGCTCTGCTGTGTGTCAGTCCCTCCTAGAGAATGTGGAGGGATCTCCTGGAGAAGCAGTTTGTGATCATGTGTGGATATACCACAGGGTAACTTTGAGCTGTCATTTTCTGGTTTCCAAGTAGTACTTGATTTTTCCAGCTAAAATTTTTGCACCTTCTAATGTAGGTTTCAGCTCAGTGGGTAATTTTTGTGTGTTTTTTGGTGTTTTTTGTTTGTTTGTTTTGTGGGTTTTTCCCTTTAATTTCCTAGGTTTGTGGTGTTTGAGACTTTTTTTAAAAGAAGAAAACACAGAGCTACAATTATAACATGACTTTCAGCAACAACACAGATTTATGCCATTTGCACTACAAAGCATATTGGCACATCAGCTTGCAATACATGGTCATTATCCTTAGAGTGGAAATCATCTGTTGGGGGTTTGTACAGTTTGAGAGTCGCTGAAAATGAGATAGTTAAGCTTTTTAGTTTCTACTGAAAATTCAAAATAAAAGCAGGAAAATTGATTTTTTTTTTAAAAAAAGTCTTTCCCTGCACACAGGATTAGAATGAATTTTGTCTGGTAAAGAGAAGACAACTTTAACCTAAGTTTAATCTCTAAATTTAATTTCTGGCAAATAACAAGAAGGAAAGATGATGTCACCTCTTGAAAAACACTGTCAAATATCTGAGAATGGAAAGTAACAAGCAGGTTGAAAGACCAGGTCTTTATAATAATCACTAATTTGTGTGCTCTTGAAACATACTTTGAAATTCTACATGTTGAAATGATGTACAGGTAAACTCCTATATCCAAATCACAAGAAATGAGAGGGGGCTATGTAAATGAGATAGGCAAAATATCCTAATAAAAAGCTTAAAAAAATAGTCATGTTTTCCTGTGAAGTTCTCTTGGAGGCTCTGAGTAAATCAAAAAGGAGCAAAGGGGATTATAATCTAGAAAAATGAAGCGTTTTCCTAAGACTTTCAGGCTTCCTTTGATGCCATGACTTAAAGAATAGCAATACAGCATCCCCTGTGTAACAAGAGATGAAAGTATGCCTGTTTGTCCCAATGAAGAGTTGGTATTTTCCCCACTGTCTGGTTATTATTACGAATGTTTATTTTAGTGCCAGTGATATGTTTGACCCTGCATTAAACACTAGAATAAAAGGCAAAACCCATGTAATTTGCATTTTAAAAATATACTTTTAGGTCTGTGAAAAAACAGAGATGAAGGGATATTATAGAATAAGGAATTATTTGAAGCTGCAACTGAATCTCTGGGTCTCTTTATAGGAGAAAATATTGTTCAGACAGGTCTGAACATGAGATAAGTATCTTGTAAGATCATTTCTCATTGATCTACATGATGCAGTTCACTTCTTGCTATATCCAGAGGTCTCACATGAAATGCAAAGTATAACAGCCATACAGTGTAACTACTCCACTGTATAACACATTGTTCATAATGCCCCAGACTAGTTTTTTCAAAAACAACACTCAGCTTAGGGGGTCTACCAAATCAGAAATTAATTTAGTGCCCTCTCAAAATTTAAATAATATCTGCTGCCCTCACCTCCGGCTGCTCCACTGGGTACGGTGGAATAACGCCGGATCTGCACTCTCCAGAGTTAAAGCCTCCTATTGTCACAGTGAAAGTTATATACCCAGTGTGATTTTGCAGTACTTATAAAAGCCCACAAGCTGGCCAAAACAAACCCACTAGATGTGAATCAGCATTTCAATGTGTAAGAATTATGATTCATTATATTTAAGGCCAAGATATAAAAAAAGGTGCTTGGCCAGAAATGTAGTTAAGAAACTGTCAGCATATCCATTAGGAGGTCCTGCTATCAATCCTTAGTAGTAAATGGATTTTAAACTCTTCAGCAAAAGAGTAGCAGGTACATGTGGAAGATAGCTCTTCTTACAACTCCAGCAAAACTTATTAACCATTTTTCCTGTCGAAAAATAAGTAGTCTTGTCTTTTATTAAAAAAATGTATCTATTAACTGCAGGAGTGGGAAAATCACATGAAAACAATAAACTCTCTTCTTTTCTGCCTGCAGTGAAGTTGTTTGCAATTATGATGTTATACCAATTAAAAATAAATAGTTTCTCCTTGAGTGCCTGAGTGCTAGCTCTCACACTGAAAAACTTCTCATTTGCCTTCATCCTAAGGAATTATTTAAAATCTCTGAAATCAGTTAACTGTGACAGTTAAAAACCAGGAGTTTCTACCCATGTCGTTCCTCAATGCCACTAGTAATAATGACTGAATTTCTATAAAATGTGCTGGTTTAAGCTCCTGTGATCTAGGAAGAAAATAAGAGTAAGAAGAAATAAGGACACGCTCCTAATGAGACACAGAACATCTGTGGGACAGAGGGCTGCTGGCACCATAGCCCTGTGCTGTGTGGAGGAGCCCAGCTGTGGCAGGGAGCCACTGTGAAAGGGCAGAAACAGGCACTAGAGTGAGACAGAAGGGTGAAAGCTGTCAAATGGTGTCTTATCCTAGCAGAATGCTCCATATGAGCTTGGGAAACACACCTATGCCTCAGTTCTGTGGCTACACAGATCCTTGGGTTGTGGAGGAGGTGGGATTTCATGGCTCACATGGCAGAGGTGTGACTTCTGTTGCAGAAGCCCCTGGACAGGGTGATGATGCCCAGAGAGTCTCCCAGCCTACAGTTCTCTCTGCTCAGCCCCCACTCACGCCAGACCAAGAGCATGAGCCATTTCTTGGGAAAAGAGTAGATGTCTGTCATTGCAGATTGGTGCCTCACAGCAGGATTTGAAGGCAAAGGGGAATCACCTGTGAGGAGTTATGTTGCCTTGGGTAGAATTGGTCCCTTCCATTGCATCCAGGTTCAAAAATCTTTCAGCTACAGACCAATTCACATTAGCATCAGAGGAGTTGAAAATTAATTACGTCCATAGTAAGAAACCATAGAACTAGTGAAGAAAACCAGTAAAGTTGTTTTCTGAGTGGCCCTGGGGAAAACAGTGGGAAGTTGCTGGTGAGTGGAGCTTTTCAAGAACCAAAAGGACACTCAAAATCCGTAATTAACTTTAAAGTCAATAGGTCTGCTAGTACTACAGTTGCCTTCTGAAAAAACAAATTATCCAAACACTTTGTCAGGTACTTGCCATGGATTTTGTTAGGACACAGAAAGTTTAATGCAGGGACAGATGTGCTTCAGGAAGTTTTTCCATCAGGCACACCTTTAATTTATTAATGGAAATTAATAGTTACTTTCTTGGAATAAGAAGTGTAATAAAGTGTAATAAAGTCTGATTTCTGCCGATAATTGTCAATAGCGGCCCTTTACAGCCTGGGCCAGGTCAGCTTTTTAATGCTCTTGAGCTGAGGGTAAGCTTGAGCTCAGAGTTACTGTGAGACCCTGCAGACACTGGAGCAAGAAGCACTGGGAAATACTTTCTCTTCTCTCCTCACTCCCAGCTAGGCAAATGAGGATGCAGTGCAATATATCCCAAGGACACCATACATAAGAATTTAAAACACAAATGAAAACTGAAACTCTCTGCCTCCTTCTGAGCTTCAGTAAGCAGCCATTTCCTATACCATCTTCCTTTTGAGATTAGATACTTTCATTATAAGATAATCTTGTACTATACTGAAGGTCAGTAGTGGAGGACGATCTTAATCTGTCTCCTGTAACTTGTCTTGCTGAGAGCTGTTCCAGTTTGTGAAATCAGTTTCTCAGAGCATGGGGCTTAACTGGACAGAGGGCAGAGATGTGCCTTGTGAAATTAATTGTGGTGCTGTTAATCAGTTACTCTTTTTGCTGCATACAAGCATTATATTTAGTCACTCAGCTTTGAGCTTTAGAGATGAACAATTCAAGGAAAGATTAAAACAGTTTAGCTTTACAACTCTTTCATGGTTTTTCATAGCACTGCTGCCAGCTGTGGGTGCTGCAGAGGCTCCATCTCTGATCCTCTGTAAAGCAGGAACAAGCTGAGCTTTTCAAAGACATTGCCTAAGCTTAGAAAATATTAGAAAAATTAGCTTTCTAAGACTGTTTTGAAGTGCATTAATATCACAGCTACACCTTTTTCAGTACATCTCAGTGTTTCAGAATTCTTACCTAAAATTCCCCAAAATATTCAAGCAGAAATTCCAGACAAATTTCGTGGTAATCCTCTAAACATACCTGAGTTGAGACACAGTAAAAACATGCACCTGGTGTGAGAGTAAATCCTGAGCAAGGCTGTGGCTCAGTGGGGCTGTGTGCGTGCACCTGGGGTTGAGATGAATGTGTTTGCTCTTAAATAGCTCCTGCCAATTACAGAAGCCCTGGATTGGAAGTGCTGGTCTCAAGGGCTATCAAATCCTTGTGATACATTATCAAATTAATGACACACAACTAATGATGATGGGAGAAATCTGCTCCTAGTATTCCCACTGGGAATTTTCATGGGCTGCCAAGATCTGACAGATATAAATTGACTTTAATAAAAGTCATAACAGGAGAGCTGAGACCTTAATTACCAACATGCCAATATTCAGTGAGTTTGAAGGATTTTGGTCTGAATACAATTATTATTATTAGCTTTCCTATTTTTAAAAATGGAAAAAAGGAAGGGGAAGGCACTAAAATAGAAAGAGAGATTATGGGAAAAGGAAGAGAGATGAACATGTTTATGCTTTTACGTACATTTTTTTAAAATAAATGCCTGAAGGAGAAGAAGATGACCTCTTGTGTGATGCCTTTTATATTTTCATTTAGGTTTCTCCTGTCATCTGGTTGCCTGTTCTCAGTCTCTGTTCCCTGAAGTGGAAGGCCAAGCTTCCTAAACTTTTTGAAAAGTACTTGCCAGAAGTCCAGTCCCAAAAATATGTTTCTCATGACTACTGAGGTAAAGAACATAAAAGAGACTAAATACCACAAGCAAAGGTAAAACAGTTTTTCGGTACTGCATCTTCAGTATGACTAATGCACCACACATGACCCAAGGAAGGAACTTCTTTTACAGAGTTAGTTTTTTAACTTGCTGCAGTTATTTTTAAGATTTCTGAATTGTAGAACCAGAATCTCTGAGTTACTCTAATTCTGACTTAACAGGTTGGTACAGTGCTATGAAATCTATCTCTGTGGCTTGTAGCACCATTTCCCAAACCCTTTGTGGCTTTGTGGGCACAAAAAATCTTATCTTGGTGCAGATGTCTAGTATGGTGTGATTCTGCTTCTCCAATACTTTTTTTTTTTTTTTTAGCTAATACAACCATATAGAAATAATACTGAGATTTAAGTTTTTAAATAAATTAATTCATTTTAGAATGAATTGGTTTCAAAAGGGATTAAAGAACTATAACATATGCCAAGGAAGGCTTGGGAAAATATTTATCAAGACAGAAGAGATGGTGGTGACAGTCAGTCATCGCTCTGAACAGTCTCCACATCCTAGTCCCAAAAAATACATAAAAGAGAGCCATGAATAAAAAAGAATAATGAATAGAAACTATGAGTAAACAGCAAACTTCAGACACTTTTTTGCATTTTGTCATTTGCAATCTACACATGTAATTATACAACTGTATCATAATCAATCAAAGGATTTGTATATGTAATTCATATTAACCATTCATGATAACTACATGGATAGGTATAAAAGGATGGAAAGATACTGCTGGAAGAACCTGGAGATATAAAACGATGTGGACAAGCACTAAAATTACGATTCTTAAAAAGGATGTTTGTTTTCTAGCAATTAAGAATGTGAAATCCCTTTGCTTTCACTAATCTATCTCCAAACACCTATGTAAAAATTTCCATTTAAAAAGGCTTTAAATTGCCTGCTGCTTGTGTTGTAAAACAATGATGCATTTTCGACACGTCTTTGTGCCAAAAGTACAGACTTGAGATTGGATTTTCCTTTTTCTAGCTAGAATTGTACATTGCTGCATTGCTGTGTCTATACTGACTTCTGGTAGTCATTTTCCCCTGCTAATTTAAAGGTTCAAGCACATCTTGGAGTTGTCGTATTAGAGAGTGAATTTTTTTCTAGACAGCTACAGAATTTTCTTGATGAAGAGAAAAGTAAATCTGTATGTCATCAACCCAGAATGGCAATTTAATGAATGGCTTTCCCCAGAGGCAAGGTGCACATGCTAAAAAATATACAAAGTACCAACCAACCTAGTTCAAGTCCCTTTGGGATTTCACAAAGTGTAAAGTGTAAAAGCAAAGCAAGGACCCCGCTTATATCAAAACCTATCTTGAAATAAATACTGGTTTTTAAAAAGGCTTATAAGACAGAAACTAATCTTTTCCTTTGTTTATACCTTCATTATGTGCCTCTGCCCCCTCTTCCCCCTCCTCCACTTTTATTCTGAGAGCAGTTCATATTTGTTATTGACAATGAGAGAGATACTCTTTTAGGCCTTTCTTCAGAGGAGCACTGAAAATCAGCCACCGATATGTTTATTTGAGAGCTGAGGCTGGAGCAGAGAAAATAAACATTGTCAATATGTTTGGTGTTAAGGTGAATGGCATCAGGTCCTCCCAGTTTGACTTGTAAAGTCTCAGCAGCTATGTGGCTGTGTGCTGGTGTTTCAGCAGGCCATAGACTGGCCTCTAAAAGGAAAGGAAAAGTACATGATGTTTGTACAGCTGAAAACAAGATGAAAAACCACAGGCCCCGTCTCACACTCCATTAGACCCTAAAGTCCATGGAGTACTGCACTCAACACATAAACACTCAGTTTGTGGAAAACTTTCTCAATGTGTGAAAGAAGGGAACAAAGCCCGGAGTCAGAACAATGAACATCTATGTACGCAGTGAGCAGCCAGTGCAAAACTCAATGGCAACGCTCAGTTAAACAAACAGCTGATACAGAAACACATTAGTCACATTAATAACTCCCAATAATGTCTCTTGGGAGTGTGTCTTGGTATTCCAAATGCACTATGATGTGTGTAGTCTATAGATAATGCAGTTATTCTTTTTGTCTCACTTTTTGTGGGTGGAAATAAGAAATAATGCCTCTGGTGTATGCTGGCAGAGACCTTGGTGTAGGCAATAGGAGGACCTTGTTTATGTGTCCTGTATTGAAACCTCTTCTGAAATATTTTGTAAGAGCATAGTAAAAGAAAACAAATAAATAGACATGCAAACTTGCTATACAGTTGTGTGCATTGCTCTGCTCTAAAGAGTCTTCACTCTTCCACCTAGTGAAATACCAAAATAGCACTGTCCTGTGTCATTATTTTGCAATAGGAAACACAGAGAAAATGATAAATAGGAGTGTTACATTCTCTTGTAAAAAACTCCTCCTATTTAAAAAAGATCACTCAGAACTTTTACTATATTTTTCTTTGAATTTTTTGCAGCTATCTAGGGACAAATTTCCAGAACCTGTACAGTTTATGAGTCAGATGTGCATCAACATAGTGATATTAAGAATTATTCTGCATGAACCACGACCTTAGGACTAGCAGGAAGGTGGTGGATGCGGTGTTTACAGTGTTTGCAGCTGGATGAGCAGCCTGAGCAAAACAGATTTGCTTCTCCAGATTAAAGAAAATATTAAAAAACTTATTACAAGTCAGGCATCAGGATCATTTTAATACTGTATTTGCCAGTACTCCAGAGCACTGAATATCTGCAAACAAGTCAGATCTCATTCTCCCAGCCAGCACATTTATTTATAGAAGGAGGATCAGCTGTTTAACTCGCATGGTTAGATTGTGTCAGCAGAGAGTTTCATAATGCACAGCCTCTTGTTCAATTACTGCACTTTGCCACTACTCCCTCACCCTTTAATCTAGGTGTAAGAGTTAGAGCTGCAGCAAAGGCAGGGTGAAAGGGGCATGGCAAAAGGGAGAAAATATGCCTAAGTCCTACCAGCTGCTGGGAAGAAAGAGAAGCTGAAGGTTAACAGGACTAGACAGGCAGGAAGCTGCCACAGTTGGGAGGAATCTGAGAAAGAGAACGAAGGAAAAGATCACTTTGGGTTTCAAAATGCCTCTCTCTTGCCCCATGCATCTCCATTGATAACAATATATCTTCTGATTAGTTCGTGGCCAATTAAAACCTATATATGGAGAAAATGGGACTTTTAAACCTGCCTGTTTGTAGACAGTCAGGGAGGAAATTGAACTGTAGGTGCAGACCCGAACTTCAGTTGAGATTTTTCAAATATCAGTGGTCATTTTACTGGCATCTTGAAACAGTTTTACAAAGCTGTACAGTAACCCTGTCTTAACAGAATAATTTCTTGACTGTTTTAAGGTTTGGTGTTGAAGAATTCAAGTTACTTGCTCTTCCAATTATTACTTCCAAATGCCAGATCTTTAAATATATTTTCTGACTTCCAGAAGTACTGAAATACATCTCTTGCATTTTTGCAGGATGCTACCATGCACTCTAAAAATCAAGTTGATTTTCAGTGATATTTGTGCGTAGAGGAGGATTTAAACAACCTGAGCGTAGAAAATCAAATGTGCTTCTCTGACTCCTGCCATGGTCTTAATGTTTCTCTACTAATTTCTATCAAGGAAGTCTGAATTAATTTTTGTTTAGACTTAATTCTGGAGGTGAGCTTGTCTACATCTCTTTCTTCAGCTTCACACATCATGAAAGCCAACATGCAAAAAAGCACATTTTTAAAATCATATGCTTTTCCTTGCTTGGAAGCTCAGCTCACGTTTCCATTAATATAAAACAGACAAATATAGAAATTATTATTGTTGTGTCCCAATGCATTAATTGATGTTATTTTAGCCTTTTTAGAACTGTGTTTTTCAGGTACTCTTTCCTGGGGTGCTCCAGCGAGACAACCCCAAGGAAAACCCTCAAAATGCCTCAGGGGATACTTCACCTTATGAGAACTCCCAATCAGAAGTACAGACAAGAGTCACAGTGGGTGAGGATCACTCCCTCAGCACCCTCCGTACCCAGACAGGGATGCTGCCTCAGGGGCAGTGACCACTGCAGGTGACCCTGGGACCAGGAGTGGCCCTCACAGTGGACAAGGTCCAGCACTCTCCCCTCCCACACTAAGCCAGCTCCAGTGTGGGGCTCGGCTTCACTGTCATACACAGCTGCTAATTTTTGTGACTTTATTGCAAATCTAATGATACAGTTTGTTGTGTTTATATTGCAGCAGTTGCAATTATTACACAGTTCCTAGCTGTCAGGTTTTCAGAGAAGTTTTGAAGCATGAGCATTTAATTCTTAAAGATGAAAAAAAAGTGAAGTTTATTTATTTTGATGCTTAAATCCCATGATTTTAAAACCAATCTCCCTAATCAAAGATTACTCCAGAACAAAGCATTATTTATTTACTAACACGACTAATATTACAAAGTTTTTAAATAGCCTTTTGTTTTCCTTCTTGCATTTAGTGTTTTCAATTAATTATGAAAAATACAAATTAACAGCAGACCTCTGGAAGGTTTACCTTAGTTTTCTAAGGTAGTAAATGCCTTGAAATAAAAAGAAATGTAAAGGAAATATAATCTTAGGTAATATAAATGAATTCACATCTCAGCCTGTATTCTTAAGTTTTACATTTTAAGATATATATTTTTGTTTCATTCTCTTTAGAAAAAAAGGTAATGAGTGCCATTTGCTGAATAATGTTTAAGCATTTTTGTAATGTACCTCCTTTGCCCCCCCCTTCTTTCTTTCCCTGACAGTATTAAGTCTGTAACACAGAAATCCTCACATTCTCCAGATGGTAGCATAAATTTTCAGGTCAAGTGATATTAAAAATAGATGATAGCCCAGACCTCATGAGTCTCTACAGAAAGACTAAACAGTCACAATAGGGAATATCATTGTTTTGGTTTTCTTTATGAGGTTTTATGTACTCAGCTGTTTCTTCAACGTGCTTTCAGTGCAGAGAGACCCTGATCACTCTGAATTCCAGTTCCACCTCACTTCCTACCCTTTATACTTTCTAAGCCCCATGCCACACAAGTCAAGGGAAATCTATCCACACAGCTGCACCATCAGCTCCTAATGTGCTCTGCACTGCCGATACTCCTGCTCTGCACTTCAGAGTATTTATAACCGCAAATGAGTTCTTGAATAACCTGCTCTTACAGCTCCTTTGGAGGAACACAGTCCACTCCAGGGCATTTTGTCTTTTTGATTAATGGATAAGACCTCTCTAAAAAGTTTGCTGAAAATAAACTCTTTTAAGCACAGGAAGTTCTGAAAGTGCATCATAATAAAATACATCTTTGAGTAATCATATTTTGTAGGCAGACAGTAGCTGCCAGCTAAGGAGTTGAGCTTGTCTCAGATGGTTTCCTAGCGTGTCTAGGAGGGACTATTAAAAAACAAGGTTGCTTCAGGGTGGCACAGAGCCCCACCAGCTACTTCGTCTTTTGTGTCTGGTTCTACTTGGGCCAGATCTTAAATAGATGTTTCTCACATGGCCATGGGCATTTGTGGTTCAGAAAAATAGCTTTTCAACCGTGAAGGCTGCTTTTCACACCCAAGTGGAACTGGCAAATAGCCAAACCATCTGCATGGTTCTTATTTACACAGTACTAATATTTTTGGGAGAAAAAAAGCTCTGTGGCTTATCAGTTTCCTTTGACCTGTGTGGCTAGTACTCAGATATTTTCTTGTCAGTCCACATTTGGGGCCTCTTATTTTTCCTTCAAAAGACAAAAGACAATGGAGATAATGATTCTTCCATAATGTCCCCTTGCAGTGGCACGGATATGTCTTTCAGAGGTCAACCTACCAACCCAACTAGTTAGGGCCATTCCGGGAGAAAAACACTGCTGGGCAAAACACCAAAATGTGCTCAGGAATTGCAGGTGAGCAGCTACTGTTACAATATAGAGATAAACTACAGCTACCATAGCAACTTTAGCCCCGCAGGAACAAACGTGGTGGGCAAAAGAGTTGGTGCTTAGGACCTGACACCCATTCTGTTCTCATTTCAGGGATTTACTTCAGCTTCAGTAAAGGCTCTGACCCCTGGAACAAAAGCCTGTGAGCACTTAGAGGCTTGATAGAGGTCTCAAGGTTTAATTTCATCCGAAAGGAATTTGGCTGGTGTGCCCTGAGGTTGCTCCTCAATGTGACTCAGGTGTGGTAAGTGGGACCAGACCATTAAATGAGTCTCTTGAAAGAAAATACTCCTGATCTAAACCACAACATTAATATAAGCCCAGCCAGCATGTAGCAGAACCGAAGCAGAGTTCCCTCCTGAAATATTGCTTTTCAATTTCAATATGATATGCATAAATTTTAAAATCTCCATTCTGCAACTAGGGGTGCATGGCTGAGAGGACATGGCTTCAGACACCGCAGTGCATCCAAATTTGCTCAGCAAGGGCCCATCTGCTCGTTGAGAGCAGGGGACACCTCTGAGCAAAGGTACACACTGTGGCCTCCTAGGCATGCTGTACAATTCCATATCCATGAGTCACACAGTAATGCCAAAATGCTCTCAGGAAATTATGCTGTGCCCCCATGCTCCCAGCCACAGGAATAGCTGCAGCTCTGTAGAAAAGCAGTTCAAGGATTTTCAGCATATGTTCTGTAAGTTATGACCAGACAACACCATGTTGCCTCTGCTGAATTGCCTTATATTTCCTTAAATTTCCCTCAATTTAAAACTATTTGATTTGATATTTTCCCTTATTTCCTTTTTGCCAGGGAACTTTGCTGTTGGTTGTCCCCTAGCAGAGTGATGTTCTCAGCTGTAGGGGCTTGCTCCTAAGCTGCTGCTTTTGATTGCTTCATTTGTACCTGCCCTGGGTTCCTGTTAGTGCTGCCCAGAGCAGCAGGCAGTGCTCTGCTGAGGGCACAGCAGCTCTTTGTACCAGGATGCAGTTATCTGTTGAAATCTGTGCTCTGTTCCTCTGTTTACACTTCCCCATGTTTGCTTGCTTTCCAAACTGCTACCAGACATCAGGTTGCTGGTTTTAAGTGTCTGTCAACAGTCATCACCAAATCCTTTCCCTGATCAGTGTTTGGCAGTCTGTGACTGGGGAACATACTTTCTACTGTTTTTGTCAACACTCCTTTTGTTATTTTCTGTTTATTTAACAGCCTAGTAATCTCCTCTATCCGTGTCTGCCTTTCATTCCAGATTTGATTCATCTTCTTCTCAAGGGTAGAAGCAGCCCTTCCTGTCTCATAGCTTTCTTCTATGCCCACTAGTTCATCTGTTCTTCATTTTAGGACATACAGCGTAGGCTTAACATTAAAATTCAGTGTCAGTAAATATTATACAAATAACTTTCATCTTATCAATGTTGTTTTCAGCTTATCTTGAGTTTTCATCAGCCCTCCAGAGTGGAATATTTCTATGCCCACTGGAATTACTTTTGCCGTGCAGTCAAATGTACGAAATCACCTTCAGCATATTTAGTGCTTGAAGTTATCTCTTGCTCTTAAGTAATGGGATTAGCAAAGGAAAATGGCTCCAGGTGAGATCTATACAGGGCTAGAGAAAGGCATCTGAAAAAAAGGGGTTTATTTGTGTGGAGCTGGGGAAATACAAGGTTTGAGGAGAGCCAGCAGCATTACGAGGTTTCAAGACAAACCTAAGGTTGCTCATCACAGCTACTTCCTGTTCTTTAGTAATTAAATTTTGAATGGATTAACAGTTTGGGACCAATTTAAATCCACTTCAGTAAATATCAGAACTGTTCACAAGGGGACATCAATATTTTCTCTGTGAGAGAAAATTGTTTGTGGGAGGCAGGTGGATAATTGTAACAGACATTTGTCTAGCACAGTATGTATATGTCTTCATCATTTTACTTGTTACAGGGAAAGCAATAAATTAGAGTTGATCACATGGTAAATGAACTATCTTAAAATCTTTCTGTTTGAGTTCTCCCTTAATGACATCAGAAGTTTAGTGCATGTCTTAGAAGCTGAAGGAGCAATTGGAGTAAAGGAGGAAAAAAAATGCACATATTCAGCTTAGGATAGACCTTTCAATATGAATAGTGCCCAGTTTTGAAAACAGACTCCTTTATCAGTATTAAAATCAATATTTAGAAAAACACTATATCTCTGCTAACCAGGTCTTATGTTTTTGTGGTCTTCAGTTAAATGATTTTGTTGCATAGAAATAGAATTTTGTATTGCACAGGGGTTTGACATTTAGCTGTGTATTAAACTGCCATGAAACCTGGAACATTCAACATTTTCTAGAAACCAGGCTTCCCAAATGTCTTCTTGTTTTGGATTGATGGGTCTTCATTTGGCAGAATGGAAAAATTTAATTTTCTTATGGTTTGTGTGGGCAGGATTTTGATCATATGTTATATGAACATGAGGCAAACTAAGAAAAAATAAATGAAAAGTTATGCTAGAATAAAATTTGAAATATTAAATTGTGAATATTGCCTCAAGGCATATTTTGAAATTGTTAAAAGTCCTGTTCTCTTTCTTGGAATGAAATTCCAGCAAAACAAACTCTTTCTGTCAAAATTGCACATTACATATACAAGATTTGCAGCAGTTTTTGCTAATAAACGTTGCAATTTTTAAATAACTTTCTTTCTTACTGAATCTCAGGGAAAGAAGAATGGTCTAGTTTTTGAGACAGACTATAAACATAACAACCTCCACTGCATCACTTGCATAATTATTTCTTCTGATTGTGTTAGTATCCAAATTTTTTAAATTACCTAGTTTTTTCTCCCTGTGCTTAACAGGGAGATAAAGACATATAAAAGAGAAATATTTTGGTAAGGAAGGCAGGAGAAACATTATTATGCAAAAATTTGTTTGTGCTTTTAATATCCCCCTGGGCCTTTTCCTCTTTGTTTATGTGTATCTCACCTCTCATTATTGATGTCACCTGCCACTTGCCTACCTTATCCAAGCTCATTTCCAGTCCCCTGAACATGGCCAGACTTTTCTTCTGACTTCACTAGGATCTACAAGGTATTGATATTCTGGCTGCTTAAATGTAAGCCAAAATACAGATATGAAGGTTTGTCTTTAAGCTGGAAATACAGACTGCAGTGAGGGGAAACACAGAAGTCACGCAGAGTTTAGGAAATACTTGCTGGCTCTGACAGGTACAGCCCCACAGAGGGCTTATGCCTTGTGGCATGTTCCCAGTGAAGTCAGATGAACTACAACAATGCTTTGAAAAATAGTTGTATAAAAATGTAACATTTTTTCCCTAGAACTGGTTTTAGTTGTTTAGTAAATAATCAATGTAGAATTCAACCAGCTAGGAAAATCACAACGATCCAAAATCTTCAGAATAAATTCTCCAAATCCCGGGGCCAAAGAATGACAGGAAAAGAAAAAAAAAAAGAAAAAAAAAAAGAAAAAAAAAAAAAAAAACCCCACAAAAAAAACTCTTACACAGATCCTTCAGAACACACCATGTATGTTGCACTGTTTTGAAAATGCCTATCTGAAAACTGAGTTTAGAGATACTGTGTTTTAACTTGTAAACATCTCCACATTGAGCTTCATTAGTCTAGTCCACCCTGGCTCCTCTATGGCTTTTGAGCATGGAGGATTGAAGAGAAAGATTTAAGAGACTCCAGAGTGCAAACATCAGTTGTGGACGTTTAGGACAGGACATCATTAGGACAGGACAAGATTAAGCACACTCACAACACCTGAAATATAACTGCGCTCTAGGGGATGACCAATCGTTTAAATGGTTAGTCCCTATTAAATACATCTGCACATTTCTCAGGCTTCCTTAACATCTTAAAAGCCTGGGCTGCCATACTGAGGCAACTATGAAGCATGTACACCTCCCCTTAATGACAGTGAACCACAGGACACGTATTATTCCATATACACATGACCTAAACACTTACACATAGAAGAAAAGAAAAGAAGAGAAAAGAAGAGAAAAGAAAAGAAAAGAAAAGAAAAGAAAAGAAAAGAAAAGAAAAGAAAAGAAAAGAAAAGAAAAGAAAAGAAAAGAAAAGAAAAGAAAAGAAAAGAAAAAAGAAAAGAAAAGAAAAGGAAAGGAAAAAAGAAAAGGCTGTGGTATAAGCAAATACCATCTATATAAATTCACATAAAATGTTTTCATCTGCTATATGTTTTGATATGATAGTCTGTATTTTGACTCCAGAGTGTGATGACTGTATAACTTTTCACATAATTTCATTTTTTCCTGTCAAGGTACATTATTTTAAGGGTGACAATAACTTGGCTTCAAATGAGGTGAAACCATCACAGTGATAAATGAGTTTCTTGAGGAGGCCAGTTATACCCTGGGAATACACTTTGAAAGACCACACACCTCTGCTTAACTAAGCTTGTTAGCTTTGCAACACATTACAAATACTCCTTCTAATGCACATGGCAGTGCAGAGACCTGAGCACTTGACTTTTGAAAATACAGTGTATGTTACATGGGGAGATTAGTCTTGGTTTTCACACTGGCCTTTTGTGCAAGTCGGCTGTTTAACAGCTGAGCACTGCCTTTGGTCCCTTCCTTGTTGTATGAGTACTTTTTTTTTTTTTTTGTGTCAGATTAAAAAAATACAGGTCAGGTTTTGACATGAAACTTTTAGCTGCTGTCATCAGGGATCATCTCATTCAATTGATGTATAATTCACATTGCAATACAGGGCAAAAAAAGTTGTGCCAAATAGTATAAAAATTTTAGAAGCATTTCAAGACATCACTGTAATTCTTAATGACACAAGCTGCTGAACTTCATGGATCTTGTGATCATCTTACTAAGACATTCTCATATTGCTACCCTGACATTGTACATAACATAACTGAAACATGGAGAAAAAAGCCCTGGCATAACCCCTGGATGTACAGGAACTGCCATCCACCATGGAAAATATGCATCATGCAGCAAGATTTACTTGTACTCTTTCACAGCTTTTTTTGTAATTGTTGAAGTAACGGCTCAGTAAATCTTTGAAAGTTGCATCGCAAAATACCTTTGTGATGCTTTACTTCATTATATGCTTCCCACAATGACTTTAAATAAGCTAATAGCACATCTAAAAGATAGATTTATTTCTTCTTAGCACTCATTCTTTTCTTCAAGGAGTTGCCTGAGGGACAAACAGGCTTGATTTTTCTTATGATTAGATGCTGAAAGGATGGTAGAACTGGTATGTCTGGTAAGGTACTTTCTTTAGTAGTGGTCTGGACAGAAATACTAAGTTAAGCGACAGATTCGACTGAGATACCCAAATCCCTATTCCTGAAGCACAGCATCTGATAAATACATTTTTCTTGTTCACTTAGTCTCCCTTTATTTTAATGCCTTAGTAGAATGCTTTCAGGGCTAGGCAGACCTAAATATAATGCAAATGGAACCCAACTGTCAGGGGAAGTTTTTCTGAGAAACTCAGAAACTTTTTCAAGTATTAACTACAGTGGAGTCTGAGAGCTTCACAGGTTCTGGTTTCTCCATGGTAAATAATGAGGTTAGCGCAGTGCTGAGGCATCAGAGCTGTCTCTGTGCCAGCCAGAGTAAGCCCAGGAAACCTGCCTGCTTGAGCAGGGACCCTGGACACAATGGGAACTGCTTGTGGCATTCTAGCTCTTGTGCACTGGAGCTGCAAAGCCTATCCAGGAGCATTAGGAGTCAGCCAGGAACTGGAGGCAGTAGAATCATTGGAGATTTGCCTCTGTGTGGTCCCAAACTCCCTTTATCCTGGACAGTAGCAAACTGGTCATATTTGGAATCCCACTGCCAGGAAAGCTTTGAAGTTAAGGAGGAAAAGTTTTCTCAGTGGGACATCTCCCTTCTGAATTGCAGGATGTCAACACTTCCAGAAGTGAATGCAAAATCTCTCCTCCGTGCAGGTCATCTCAAACCCTCCCCATACCTTTTGACAGATATTTGGAAAACGTTTGAAAGAAAGGAAAGGAAAAGAAACAGATCTGATACAAAACCTTGGCTCAAAAGAGGTAATTTGTCTGTCTCTCCTGTTTTATTGTCCCTTTCTGGCATGCTGAGGTTAGATTTGGGGTGCCCTGGGAGGACTGGAGGTGCCCTGGCTGAGCACACCCAGCAGGGCAGCCTTCCCAGCTTTCCTGACCCCAGGAAAAGGGGCAGCCTGGCTCCTGGTGTGCTCCTGGCTGGAAACCTTGGTGTCAGTGGCAGCAGGCACTCACCACCGCTCCCACTGGGACAGGTTTGCGGCGAGTGGCAGAGCCCTGGGACAGGTTTGTGGTGAGTGGCAGAGCCCTGGGACAGGTTTGTGGTGAGTGGCAGAGTCCTGGGACAGGTTTGTGGCGAGTGGCAGAGCCCTGTGTGCTCACCGGAGACAGGGCAGACTTTGAGACAGTCAGGAGTGGGAAATCAGAGTTAGCCCAAACACTTGCTTCTCCTTGGACACAACCTATACATATTAAAAAATATAAAAGTCTAGGTGAGCTGTCTTTGTTGTTTGTTTATAAGGATGGGGCCTGCCGTGGGGACACATGCCAGATACAACACAGGCAGGTGCTGTGCAAACTTCCCACCACAGCTCAGTGCCCCTCAGCCCGGCCTGGCTGCGGGCTCAGGGCCCTGTGATGGACGGAGTGGTGTTTTTATGAAGTGCTTGGTGGCGGCTGCCACCCGTTCCCACTCACTGGACGCCAGGAGAGCAGAACACTGAGCCTTTCTGCCCCGAGCGTCTGCACTAACACCCATCAATTAGCACCTGCTTTCCCGGGCGGCCTCTGCCGCGGCCCAAACGCACCACGCAAGTGCTCCTGGCCGCTCACACCTGCCGAGGCCAGCCCTGCGTGCCACACACAGGCTCTGGGTGAAGCTGGGTCGAAAGCTGATTGTAAATCAAGCCCTTATTTTACCTAGTTTCATCCCACTCGCTGAATAACAAGTTTTGCATTGGCATGAGGACCGGGCTGATGGGCGCCAATATTTGGAGTGAAAGTGGCATTCATCAGGCGGAGCTCCTGGCTGGGAAAGGCAGCTCAGCATCGCAGCCGCTGCTGGAGGGGAATGCTGCCTCCTGCCAGGATGTGCTGGGCTCAGACGAGAGCTGCAATCCAGAGCTGCTCTGCAACTATTTGCTTTTGGAGTGTCGGGGGTATTTTTTCTCTTAAAATGTGACAGGTAGTTTTTTTGCGTTTTTTTAGAGAGCTGCCACCGATACTGTCTGGAAAACATCCAAATGTTTTCAAGATGAAGATTTTTCCAGGAGTTAGCTCTCATCTTTTTTGCAGCAGCAAGTCCCCAGGTGCAGCTGTGCTTGCAGCACTGATTCCTGATGACAGTGGTGTGAAAGGCTGTTTCTGCAGAGTTTTGTGAGCCTGGGATAGTCTACTGAAATGCTTGAATTTCCTGGCACCCCTTTGCTGAGGTGGAGTCCAAGCTGGTGTAGCTCTTGGAGAATCAGACCCAGAGGCTTCTATGCCTTTAACTTCAAAGCACTGCAGCATCTGTTCAGTCATTTCATCCAAAAGAAATGCAGTTTGTGTCCACTGAGGTGCTCCACAATGTGAATCGAAGCACAGTTAAGTGGGCACCAACAAAATATTGCCTTGAGAAATGTTCACTCCTGACCTGCTCTAAACCATGCTTCAGAATATCTCTAAGGCTATTAGGAAGATTCTCTTTCTATATTTACCTCATGTTGAGTACCCCATCTGTGCCTCAGTTTGGCCTTTTTGTGCTTTGAACATCTTAGGCTTTCCATTGTAGCCTAAAATTTTAAAATATATGTGACGTGCCCTTTATCCAACTTTCAGTGTCAGTGCTTCCTTCGCTGTCCTTCTTCAGTGGAATGACTTTGCTGCTCTATCCAACTTTTTTTTTTTTTCTCTGCTGCATATCCTTTTCTGCCCTTTCATATTTTTCTTATTTCCCCCTTTCTATATTTTTTTTTTCTTGTCCTTCCTGTTCTTCAATCTAATCTTTTGTTTAGGACTGAACGTTCTAAGTACATAAAGGATCTATACATGTCCAATATAAGTAGTCTTAATACTAACTTTCTACTATACATCATAGCTGCTTTTGGACATGCTGATTTTTTTACTTTGTTTAAATAATTTGATTTTTGGACAGTCTTGTAATTTCATTTGTTTGTTAATTATTTGTTTATGTGCTTGGACTGCTTATAAATGCAAAATGCTATGCTGGGAGCAACATACCTGAAACTGAATTTGCAAGTGTAGTTCAAGAAAAGTTTTGGAAATATTGAATAAAGACACTTACTTGCATCTGGTCAGGAAATAGTATTTTTTTCCCCTCTTTCACGGGAGAGTTAAAACCAGTAAGGCTTTTTTATCATATAAGTACTTCTTTGGTTATGTTGGAAAAAACATCCTGAAAAGAAAATGTTAGCATTTATAGGTGTTATTCTTATAAAGAACTTCCTCAGTAATTTTGTCAAAATAGATGCTGATCATGGAGTTTTACACTTCAGCAAAAATCATCTTTCCATTAAAACCTCTGATGGAAATTCTTGACAAGCTTGAGTCAAAAAAGTTCATCCTTTTTTAACACAGCTGCCAATGTACTTGGTCCTTGTGATTTTACAATTTGGTCATTAGATGGTGCTCAAGAGATTAAATTCACACTATAGATTGTTTTTCTAGTTTTTGTTCTAAGACACTGTACACTAGATGCAGATACTGTTTCTTCCTTCAGAAAATATATTTAATGTGTCATGAGTAAAAATACATGTAATGGGATCAAAGTATTTTTTGATTACTTGGTATGATTGGGAACAGATACTGAAAACTACTGCACTGTTAGACCCAAACTGAAAATATAGTCACTCTTTGGCTATGTCCATTAATCAAAAAATTTGTCCTATTAAAATTAATGGGCTTTTGAAAAAGATTTAGCAAGTGTTTTTGTTATGATGTGAAACACATCTGAAACTTGCTTCTTTTGGTTAAAAGCATTTAAAGAAATTCAATAAACAGAGCTTATAAAAATATTTCCCCTCTGTATAAAGTGTAGAAATATTTTTAATGATGAGAAAGTTTTCACTGTGAACCAAACATTTCCATGATTATTTTTATTAGAAGTAAGGCTGGCAAAAAAAAAAAAAAAAAAAAAAAAAAAAGGTTGTTTTTAAAAATTGACCATATTTCTAATTAACACTCCAAAGTGAATACACCATGAAAATTTGTCCCTTCACATAATGTAACTAAGTACTGCTATGGGGTTTTAATTACTATAAATACGTGAGGGATGGTTGTTTTCACAGTCTTTTCTCTCAGTGCTGCTCATAGCCACACTATAGTGTGTTGCATGCAGACTTTTGATCTTGTTATGCCTCTGCTTTGAGCTGCAGATTCCCAAGGTGGGAGTGCACCATCTGCCACACAGACTCTGAAGGACAAGGTAATACAGATGGAGAGTATTAGAGTTGTACCATAAGGAATGGTGCGATCTCAAAATGTATTGACTTGGAGATAAATATATCCTGCTTATTTCTTCCTCACAACTTTATTAAGCCATTGTTGCAAAAAAAGACATTTTTTACACAGTATATTTTGTCATTGTTATGTTCTGAATGGTGTCCATGAGGAGGAAAGTCAAATGCACCTGTTATTTATTTCCCTTTATCTGCACCTGTGAAGTGTGAGCTCTAGGCCATGCATTTGAGCAGTACAATGTAGAAAACAGCCCTGGATATACATTTGTTTGCCATGCAGTTTGGTTGGTTTTTTTGCAAGTGTCAGTGCTTCCACTGCTGTATCAGCTGAGGTTTAATATTTAGCCAGGAATCTCACACAATAAATACTTTAGCATTTGACATTACCACTATTTTTCCAGGTTTTAAAAAAAATACTATTATTATATTTTTTTGCTTTCACCTGTTGTATATTATAAGCCTTCAATAATGTTGGTAACAAAGTACAAATAATGTAATTGGCATAAATAGATGTTGAGGGCATATTGCTCATAGCCTTTTGTTAACATCAAAATCCAAAAAATATCTAAAACTTATCGGTATAAGGACCTTTCATAGCATTTGTGGAGGGTCCACTCCTTGTGGCGGCCACTTCCTGGGCCAGTTCCGCCTCCTCAGAAGGAGGAGCCCCGCTGGGGCAGGACTTAGGGGCCTAAGACCTGCCCCGGGGCTGGTAGGGAGGGCATGCCCAGGGCTCCAGATCCACCCCCTCTTCCAGAAGCTTCTGTTCAGTTTACTGTATCATGGTTGCTGTCTATTGTACCCTCCCCTTCTTTGCTGTAATTGGACTCTGAACCCTTGTTCCCTCCCCTTGTCTCCTCTCCCATTGGTTATCCCTTCCCCTATATAACTGGCTGCCTGAGGACAGCTCTTGGGACTTCCCCTCCACTCTGACTCCCAAACACGTGCAACCTGACCCCATAATAAAGGAGAGCATGGGGGAGACCCCCTCCCACAAGCCTCTGTCTCGTCTTGCCTCCTTTACCAGTGGCGCCTGTTGCTGACCACTTGTTGGGAGCAGCCCCACCTCGGCTGGAGCCAACCCAGCAGTAGCCTTTGGTGGGCCGGCGGCTCACGTCCCGGGTGAGGGCAGCTGGGAAGGTCAGGCTGAAAGCCTACTACAAGCATTAAACAAAAACTAGAAGGTAATTAGCACCTGCTATGAGGATTTTCTTCCCTGTTGACCACCTTAATTGGCTGGCAGAAAATATCAACAAGTCTTGAATGTATTTTCATGTTAAGCATTGAACAAAAAACTACCCAGATAAAACCTCAAGGTTATTGTTAAGGAAGAGTAGTAGTCATGTGTACTGATTAGATGGAAGATACAGCTAATATCTTAATGAGAAAATATTCCTTACTGAAGCTTATCCTGAAACCACATATGAAGATTCCCAGTTAGTGTCTTCAGTAGTTTGGCTTTTCTCTGTGATGGTGGTTGCAAATTTAATGTCATAGAGATCAAAAACTACATACCTTGCAGTTTTGTTATGCTATTTATTCCCACTTTATTCAAGGAATTTCTAGGTAAAAATCAGAATGAGAGAACGTTTCTTTAACAAGGAAGTAGAACTAAGATCATGCTTGGGAGTGGGAGGATAAAGATCTGAAAGACATTTGTCAAGGTTTGTATCATATCTATTCACACAGTATACATCAGTTATGACAAAAAAGTTTTCCAAACAAAGAACACTTTGAAACATTTCCCAAATAACTCTAGATTCTCAGAGAATCTTGTTTCCTTCTGGACTCTTATTATGAGAATGAATTTCATTTTCTGCATTATTCTAGATGAAACTAATTGGATTGGTTCATAACTTGGTGTTCAGTTTCTAGTGTTATTTAGGCTTAGTCCATTAATGGACTGGATAAAAGCCTAAATAAACCTGTTCATGGCTCCTGAGTGTGGTTGTTTAAGCCATGGCAAAGGGAAGCAGATATATTGCATATTAGCTAGAACCTGTAGCTTTTTGTGTTCCACATCAGCTAGTGTGAATAAATGTAATCAAGCCTGGTAGTGACAAATATAAGAGTTAGATTGACTCATCATCACTTGGAAATGAAGATGAACATTTCTTAGCAAGTTAAATGTGTGATGCTTTCTCATCCTGAGAAGCACACATTTCCAGCCACTGGTGCTTTGTCATCCAGAAGTGTATGTAGATGCTGACATTTGAAGAGTTAACAACTGCATAAACTGAGAATACGACATGTAATTGAGTGCAGAAGACACATTTGGCACGTCAAACCATTTTCTCTCATACCCTTTCCAATTAGTCCTCTTAGGTATTAAAGACCAAAAGGTTCAATGAGGACCTATATGGGAACTCTACAGATGAAGACACTCGTAGGGGAAGATTTGCAATTTAGCTCATCTCACAGATGTGTTGGGCAAAGACTGCTCCCTAAGGGGCCTGTCCTGGTCCATCAGTCACTCCCATCACATCACGTGAGCATGCCAGAAGAACCTTGTGAGTCACTATTAAATGATAAAGGCAAAGCAGGAATTCTGGATTCATATCCTTAGCGTTCACCCCCACCTTGTATTCACTCTCTCCAAGTTCAGCCCCTTACCTGAAATGTCTGCTTTCCCAATGGTGCCTGTGCAATTCAGAGCAGTTACCTTCAGGTGGCAGTTCAAAGGACAGAGGAGTTTTCACCCAAATTAGTGCAAAATAAATCAGTTCCTCTATCTAATCAGGGTGCAGAATTGATGTTGTTGAAAACAATCACTTAGGGCCAAAACCTGCAGTCTGTCTCTGTTTGCGTACTTTTTTTTTTTTTTTTTTTTTGGTTCTTTTTTTTTTTTTTGGTTGCTTGGTTGGTTGGTTTCTTGGTTACTTTTGTAGCTTTCACAAAAAAATTAAACTCAGAAGTTCAAGGTAATGGAGAAGTCAATGAGAGTTTTACCATAGTTGTTACTGTAGAAAGAGTGCGAAATAGTTTTTTTTTGCCAGGCATGGATGTACCAGAAGGTGTTAAGAAACATTAAGTCTGTTGCCTTTTTTTTTTTCTTTTTTTTTTTTTCCTACTCTCCTGCACTTCTAAAACTAAATTAATACTGCGCATTTCAGGGTATAAAGTCCAGGACCCTGTCACCTTTGCAGCTACACTTGTGCAATAGCACAGCTGCATGTACCCGTGTGTTTCAAGGTTACTCATGCAAGTAATTAGAATATCATGTTGACAGAACCTTTTTTCTTTTTTTTTCCCCTTTTTCTTTTTTCTTTTTTCTTTTTTCTTTTTTCTTTTTTCTTTTCTTTTTTCTTTTTTCTTTTTTCTTTTTTCTTTTTTCTTTTTTCTTGTTTTTTCCATTTTTCTTCTTTTTTTCTTTTTTTCTTTTTTCTTCTTTTTCTCTCTTTTTTTTTTTTTTCCCTATTTTTTTAAGGGTGAGTAAGGCACAGAATAATTTGAGAAAGTCAAATTACATAAATCACCAGGAACCCACAACTCTCATTTGAGGATTTTGGATGAAATGTAGTGCCAAGGAAAAGAAATAGTGGTGAGAACTTGCAATAAATAATTGAAAGTAGAAAGTTTTTTGGTAGTCTAGAGAGATAAAAAGTTGAGTAAATATAAAATAATGTTAAGGGGAATTTTGGAAAGTAAACACTGAATGCCTTACTGATGTATGTGTAGTATATAGATGTTTTAAGATCAAGGTCATGCCAAGACAAATCCTGCCTTGAAAGCTTTTACATTTTTCACATCATAAGAGAACAATATTAGGTTCCACTTCCATAAAAATATTCCCATTCTTACTTGCTGACACACACTGCACAAACCCTCTTGTGGTTCATATTCCCCCATTCCTGTAAAATACGCACAGGCAGGAATGACCTTTCCTAGATGGAAATGTTACTGACATGGGTATCCAGCACACAACACCCATGGCCAATGATCATTTGAAAAGACAGTATTGTCCATTCCACAGCTATCTAAAATGTTTTCAAGTTAAAACACTCCCAGGCTTGGATTCTCTTTAACAAATGATAATTCAGAAGGAGTAAATTATTCACATTATTTCTCAGTAGACTATAACCAAATGTGTGCTCAGAGTAAATCAACCCGAGCGAACTACCCTTAAAAATGCAAGCCAAATAGATGTAAATGCAGGGGGTTTGGAACAGATGAAAGAAGGTTGTGAAAATAAGGTCCTTTCAATGGACACAAGACAATCAAAATGCACCCTGCCAATCAAAATACCCCGTCCTGATCCAAAACAAATTAAACAAAACACCCAAATGAGCATTGTACATTAAATCTTGTATAGCTCCATCAAGATGGATTGTCTTAACTCCTTCTCCACATCCAGTCAGGGCAAGATTGGCAGCACAGATTTCTGGGTTAATTCTTAAAGAATGAAAAACCCCTAATTTGAACTGGCACTAAAGATTGGCCCAAGAAAAGTGCTTCTCTGTGGCATGTTGGAAAGGGCAGGAAAACAATAGTTGGAAAGTGTGGGAAAAGAGCAGAAGGATCATTTTCAGCTTTAGTGTTTAATGGCAGTTGGCAGTAAGGTCAGCATGGATGATATAATACCAAGTTGGATTTCTCAGAGAGGAAGATGGAGGCTGTTCTGTTCCCCTGCAGGCGCCTTTTGGGTACTTGCTTCTTACATGGTTCCAGTTGTACTTTGCTGTCCCTTACAAGCTTTATTTCACTTTATTGCTCCAGAGACTTTTTTATTATTATTACTTTTTGAAAGTCTGCCATTTATGATAATGAAATATTTCACTCTCTCCCTTCAAATTTTATAAATCCAATTTTGCCTGCAAAACGTATTGCTCCTCTTTAAAAATAAAACACACAGATACTTTTGCTCTTGATTTGATAATTTTCACTTGCCTTTGTAAAAAATGCTTCCAAAAAGCCTACGGAGTCAACATAGGTCTCAATTTTTATTTTTTCTTTCACAGAAACAAAACAAAATCCTACTGTTGTGTGTGAAACCTTTCTATATTCCATGCAAGGTGTGTCAGACCACATCTTTGAAGTCTTTCTCTTCTGAAAGAGAGTAACATTTTTTTCTTCTTCAGACTGAATTCTGATCTTGATCCTCAGTGAATAAAGTACATACAGTTGCTTCTGCTTCTGTGGACTTCCCACTTCATATACTGGGATATGTTGATTTTCTTTGAATGACAGTGGAATGTGTATACTGATCTGGTGCACCTGGCGAGATGTAAATGGTGCTCTAGGAAATAGATCTGCTAAAATTATCAAGATTTTTCAGGGTTAGTGTCTGCAGAGGAGACTGAAGATCTCTAATGAAATATTGCTTGAGTAGAAATAGGTGGAACAATTGAGTTTAATCTTGTAATTTCTGATTTATCTTCAACACTGGAAAGCTGCTCTTCTAAAGTAACAGCTCCAGATTTGCCTCATTTTCTGGTCCTGTACGGAAACTGCTCCAGAGATATGGAAAAGCATGTTTTCCCATCTTGTTTGGTTAAAGAAAGCAATGAAGGAAGTGTTGCCTCCGTTGAGGATGGGCTTATTCTTTTTCATTTAGTACTTGGCACACCTTGGCTTGCTTCTCCCAGGCGGCGGGTGACTCCTGGGGGCCTCTCCCTTTTTTTCAGTTTTCCTGAAGCTGTTTGATTCTGCTCAAAAGTTTTATTGTTCTGGTGATTGGAAGACAGATTTTAGGTTGCCCGATGATGTTGGTGTAACTGTTAAAACGGATAGTTCAGAGTTTTAACAAGTGAATTCCAGAAGAGTATTCTGAGAAGTAGCAAATTAAGAATATCTTTTCTTTCTTCTCTCTTTTTCCATAGAAAAGCCAAGTTGACCAAAATTTCATCATGATAGCAGTTCATAAATTATTATATTGTCATTCCAAATCCCCTAGATCAGGATACCTTAGAACTATTTTCTTTGACATTGTAGGTTTTTGTATCAGGAAAAGCTTGTTAACACTCACAGTAATTACACACATCAAACAGGCTATCTGCAGATGAGGAAAGACTATGATAATCAAAAGGACGAGAAAATTAAATGTGTCAAAATAGGTGAGGATAACATCAGATGATCATTCTCCTTGCTAAAAAGGCATTTGATGCAAATATTTAAAAAACATTTTTGTTTAATCTTGGATTTAGATTAGCACTTGCAATTATGTAGACACTGTTGAGGTGGGTTGTTGCTTTTCTCCTGTGGCATTTTGAACTTTATTAATTAGATTATGTTAATAATTAACAAGTTAGATTGCTAATAAAAGAATCGAAGAATACTAAAACTATACATTATAAACTTGGTCCTTTATTTTAAAATTACATAGGAACCTTCATGACACAAATGTCCCTTAGACACAGGACAAAAAAATAATGCATTGCAATAGATAAATGTGTATTACTCAGTTATTGTTTTCAAGGGTAAATTAAAAGAACTTCCACATACTTTTTAGTGAAATAACATCCTTGGAAGATTTTCTTTATATGTAAGGAATAAAGTAAGTTGTGTGACAGACCATCTTTTAAAGGATGAACTGTGCATATTCCAGACAAAAAAGTCCAATAGACTAGTAAATATAACTGTGAATAATGAGACTTAGTTTAAAAACAAGATGTAAAATGGCAAAACACCTTTCAACTTATGAATATTCTATTATTATTCTTATTGATAATTTCTTTTTGGCTTACAAAGCCTTTTTATTTTATTTTGCATACTCTTCAAAGTACTCAAAATACTTTTAAAAGCTGGCAAATGGATCCCTAGTATTTTTTGACCATGTGGTGGATTTCAAGACTACAGTATATGGAGAACATTTCCATTGAAGAATGTACAGAAAGCCATTGATCTTTGCCTGTGAATAAAAACGAGGGAAATAAAGAATGATGGGGAGTTGGGGAATATGGTGTGGCTTTGGCCTTATTTTACAGGGTGATGTACAGAACAAAAAAATTAGGCAGAGCTTCTGTGTCTGTGTGGTCCAGCTCTCAGCTGTGGTCTGAGCCAACCGATTTCATGCTGGAATAAGTTGTCTGTCTCATATTCATGGAAGAGGAATAAAGCCCAACCCTGGAATATGGCACAACACTGTATGGTGACATCTCTCAGGTCACACCAGCTGTGCTGTAAAGCATGTGAAGTAGCAGAAATTTCTTTCAATGAAAGGATGTTTTGACTTGTGGAGGTAAAAAAATGTTGTAGTTTAAGTGAGCTGAAAACGCCTGTTTGAGTGAATATTTCAGAGTATCTGCTTTCTTCCTGAAAATTGACATTGAAGACTCTACCCACTAAGCTCTGACATACTCCACACTCAGTGTTTTTGCAGGAATTGTGTCAATTCCGTATGATGTGTTTAAGTCAAAAGTATCTACCTGCAACATAACTTTGCTATCATTAACAGGTGCAGCTTCTACTGAAGCCACCAAGGCATATAGCTCTTGATGAAATATCAGTTGCCAGTTTCTGAGGTTCTTTCCTCATTCCTGATTGCTCCCCAGCCAGGACTTACACTCTTGGTTTGACACGAGAGATGCTTAGCAGCATGTGTTCCTCTCTCTAGGAACCCACATACACATGCAGTTTGTTGTCAGGAATAGCCTTTGTCACCTCATGCAAAGAGATGCCAACCACTCTGATCCTGTCTGAAAAATTAAAAATTATAGAGCTTGAGGGAAACTGTGATTGCTTCCTACATAATTTTCTGTGCTTTTGTCTCTTTAAAATAATCTTAGCATGTAGTAATTGTCAGTGTGACTTTTACAGTGATGGTCATGAAGGCTTGAGCCAAAGAGCTACCTCTTAGTCCATTAATTTTTATCAGCCATTTATTTAGATAAAAGATCCAACACTAATCACTGATCCTTAATGACTCCTCTTGCTTTGATTTAACCTGTTGGATTTCAGAAAATGCCTAGTTTACGAGGAATAAGAAACTACAAGATTGCCAGTCTGCCTGGCTTCTCCCTATATCTTTCTCTGTGGAGTTTTCTTAAATATTAAAAAAAAAAAATAGTCTTACTAAAAAGCAAGCAGTGCATATAACTTCTGTAATAACCCTAGGGAATGCTGATTTTCAAGGATACCCATTTTTTGGTAGCCTGTCTCCAATATTCAGTTTCATATAGTTTTACAGCCACAGAGTTGGAAATCCAGAGGCTGTGACTGAAAAAAAGGGTGATGAAAGCTTGGACTTAAGATAAAAGCCAAAAATTAAACAAAAGGAATGCCGCCTTACCACAAGTAGTTTTTCAGCTTAGCAATGAGGAGGTGCTGACCAGGGATAGTGCTTAGCCAGCTCCTTGGGTTGCTCAGCAATTAGGTGGTTTGTACTGCATGAGCCATCTATGGCTGATCTCACTAGGATTTCTTACAGTACACACTGTAGTAATATTTGGGAACTAACAGAGGTTGGTGGTTCATTTCTGTGGCTACATAAAAGTTGGATCAAGCCTTTTCTGTGCTGTAAGCAAACATGAATCCAAACTCATTCTTGGCTATGGCCAAGATGAGTAAAACGTCCCATGAAAGGAAAGTTCATGTGCAGCAGCAGAGTGAGGTCTCAGCAAAAGGTGGTGAAGGGCGATAGGAAAGGTTGATGGGAACACAATCTGGGAAAAATTAGCAGAGGTGGAATTGGAGAATGGTCCTGGGTTTTTGCAGGTGAGGGGCTGTAACTTTTGTTGTAATAATTTCCCTTTTTTTGCCTTTCTTCTTGCCCACCAGTGAGTCCAACCACCTCTTCCTGATGGTAGGAAAAGAGGGCACTGATTTACATCTGCCACCTACCAAGGTGCCAGTCTGTATCTCCAGCTTTTGGGCCCTGTGCCACTGCTTTCCTCACCATCCTCTTCAAGCAGGTGTAGCCTCTTCTGAGCCAGTGGCTGCGGATGAAATCTACACTTTTTTTCTTCTCTGTTCGCTTCCCATCATCTCATGATTCTCAGCGGTGGCAGAGAGACCCAATGGCAGGTCCAGCCGAAAAGTAAACCCCAGGATTTAAACTGTTCTAACATTGCCCAGAGCTGATCTTACAGAAATGGCATAAACATGGCTGCACTGAAATGGGATTCAGATTTAATTTGGGAATTGCCTAGTGCTATTGGCTAAAATGCAACAGTAATGCGGTGCAGTAGAATATAGATAGATATATGTTGATTCAATCCCTTGCTTTAAAATATTGCTTTGGTTTGTTTTTTAAGTAGTGATGTATACATTGCTGATAAATAGTTTCCTTTTTGTTTTTACATTTTGAATAGCAAATCAGATACATCTACTAATCTCCTACCTTATGTCCCAGAGTCCAATCTTTGTTTCTTCATGGTTGCTCCTTAGTGGTTTGACTTCATTTGTGGCCAGTACTTTAAAAAATCAGTGTCTATCAACAAGCTCCATGGACTGAACAGCCCACAGCCTAATCCCCTGCAGCCTAGGGTGGATTATCCAAGCTGTGGATCACTGTTCCTGAGGACTCCTGCTGCAGCACAGTGCCCTGCAGAGCTTGGCAGGGTAAATGCTGCTCACCAGTCTCTTGGTGCTCTTTAAAAGAGCTATCAGTAAAAGTCTATTTACTACACTTTTAAATGCACGCAGCCAAACTTGTGACTTCTGTCATCAACACCTTTGATTTTTGAACGCTTAAGTTCTCTGTCTTTACCTGCTAATATCCAGTTGAAAGCTGACTGAATTAATTAAATAAATAAATAAATGCCCATTAAATATTATGACAGAGGAAAGCAGTTCACTAGTAAGAAAATCAACTTTGGGAGGGTTTGTGGGAGCAAAAAAAGCCAGGACTGTATATCAGAAGCTCTGTTTAACCCACAAAACATCCCAAAAGGACTGTAGGTTAAAATGGGTGCCCTAAAAAAGAGGGGACAAAGCGAGCACAGAAAATACAGTAGAACATAGTAATTAAGAACAGAATGAGTACCCATATATAAGCCACCTGAAGACAAAAATAAAAAGCTTGAATGTACTGAGGACTGGAAAGCAGTGGAGAAGTCAAATAGGCTCTCTGCAAAGTCTTTTCAATTTGACAGTGCTGTCATTCCTTGCTAGTGAGAAGCTGTCTGTGGCAATCTGAGGAAAAATACATGTGAGGGAACTGTGCATCTGGTATGTAAAACCCTGTTTTTCTCAAAAAGCTTCTCCCCTGCATGTGTTAAATAATGTATTGCTGTGAGCAGCAGGAGGAGCTGTGGAATTCCACTGAGTGCAGCTGGGAAGATTTTATGCTTCTAAAATCCCAAACCTTCTGAGCCTTGTAAACCCTCTTAACAGTGCAAATTTTCCCCCACCCCCCAAAATCATCCACAGCAGGCTATTTATCCATCACTGTCACATGCTCTAGTTACAACTAGCATGTAGCAACTGCTCTGGGAACTGCCAGATACAGTTGGATTTACCAGCTTTGTTTTTAAACACAGGAGACTGAAAATGCTTTTTGTTTTTTGTGATGCAATTCTTTCTTAAGCTAATCACAGTGCCAGGATATACTTTCTTGATGTAGTGTCTTCTATCTGGTACCAATGAGCCGTACCTCAAATAAAAACAAAATATTGCATAGTGCCAGAATGTGATTTTATGGTTTATCTCCAAGGATGACCCATAGCCATAGTCACTACAGACAGCACATCAGTAGTTTTTAATGTCAGTGGCCTCTGCACACTATTTCAGTAGCCTCATATTCAAGTTGGTGCCATATTTAGGAACTTCCTGAAATTCCTTGTCTTTGTTTTCCTACGAGTGAAATCACCAATAAATGCATAGCTATTGAGATGTCTGTGGCAGATTTTGTTTCTGTATTTTCTAGTGATTTTTTTTTAGCCCATGTTGCTTTGTGCAGGAGGATGAGAGTGCAGAAAGATTAGACAATGCATGTTCGTGTTATTGTCTGAAACAATCAATATATGTGTTTCTTGTAGTCATTGTTTCTTTTGAGCTTGCCAGCACTTATTATGCCTCAGGAAACATCATCTTGCTAAAGAGTACCCTTGTGTCAGGGAATATAAAGCAGCAGAAAATATTCAAGAGAATATGCCTTTCAAGTCTGGCGTATTTTAGAGTTACTGGGACAGGTTAGATTTGGATTTTTATCCATAGCCATACTTTCTGTTAACAGTCTTTTATCTTTCTTTTTAATTTAAAAAATATGCCTAAGAATGCAGATTTGTTTAAGATTTAATTGGAGAGATGAGAAAACTAATTTTATTCTGAGACAGTATATTCAATAAAAGTTATGAACGCTTGAAATGGGAAGTTATGTTTGGAGCTTTCTTTGTACTAAATTAAATTAGCATACACTATCTTTGACAGTACAATTACTGTGATGTCTAATCCAAGTATAGCTGAGCCTAAAATTCATCAGGGACAACTGTTTTTTTCAGTAATTTATATATTCAGACAAATATTTAAAATCTAAATATTTAACAGCTAGCAGACTTTCACCCCGATACTTGGTAGTTTCTCATACCTGAAACTTTTTTTTTTTTTTTTTTTTAACGTGTGAATTTCTGTGTTTCTACAAATGTAGCCTTTACAGCGATGAAGGCCTGTTTTGAGGCAGAGGGTGGAAAGACACTTAGGTTGACAAGCATAATACAAATGTGTGCCTGCTTCACAAAAACTTGAGAGTAAGACTCCAAAGACCCTATCCATTTGCCCATTACCCTGAAAGATGCTAACTGAGATTTTCACCAGACTAAAAATAAAATTTGTCCTCAAAAACTGTGCTGATGTGAGAAAAGCAGCTATGCAGAAGGATGATACTCTGGAGATTATGACCCATGAGATATTGCTATTCCTTGATGTGCTTTCAAGTCTTGTTAAAGAAAATAAAAAATCTTACAAAACACTGTGAGCATTAAAAATATAATGTCCTTGCAGTTAATTACTTTGCTGGCTATTCTATAGTTTTACACTAAGGAAACTGCAACACAAAAATATTTTAATGCATTTATTTTATCACTGAAATATGATTACAGGAGCTTTTTTAGAAAACAAAACCAGAAGTACAAAGGTACATTTAAAATTGGCTTTGCTTGTCACCCAGAATTTTTCCCTGTTTCTCATTTTACTTGAAGACCTCTTAAATAATGAACAGTTTCTAGCAATTAGTGATTCCCTCAGGTAAGTGAAAATGTAAATCATAGCTTACTCAAACTTCTGTGTTCTATAATTTGTCTCAGAGCTAAAGTATAGTTCTTCTCTGTAAATATTTCAAAAGATTTAATGTTACAATAAAATCTACACTGCAACGTTATTGACCTTAGAGATCTCATTTTAATCCTCTTGGTATTCCCTGCATTTACTTAAATCACTGTTTTACAGCTTCATTCTTATATCTGATGAATTCCAAGAGATCTATTGCTAATCCATTTGGAAAATGTAAATCCACAGAGTATTCTCTTTAATCACGTTTAATTACTTTTACATGAAAGAAGTTAATGGTAATTTAATTTAAATTAAATAAAGGAAAAAAAAAAGACCAGGATATATTTTAACTTTGTATTCATTTTCTGTACATGATGAATAAGATAGCACAAGATCAGATGCAAATGGAGGTTTTCTTTATCTTCATTTGTGATTTAAAACTGCATTTGTTTTTGGGTGAATGAGTTGATGGCTAGCGATATTCTCAAACTTACATTATAAGCAGGAATATGTACAGAAAATATAATTGATGTACAAGCAAAATAATTTACATAAAAGACCTGATTCAACAAACTACATGAATCTAGTCAGGAAGCAGAGACTGGATATACCAAAAATATCCAATTCATTACATTTCATGTAATAAATATTCTGAATAAACTTTTCATGAAAAGCCCATAAACCAATAAATATTTATGGGAATTATTTAACCAATGTAGAATAACAAATAACTCAGAAAAAAAAAATTATACATTGTGGGTGAATAACATTCAAAGGCAAAGGAGTTCATGTCACTGCATAAGTTATTCATTGTGAATTATTCTCTTGACTGCAAAGACTAAAATAGAAAAAAATTAGGATTATTTTGCATATTTTGTTCACTGTTTTTCAAAGTGTTTTACAGTCATTAAACTAGTGTTATCCCCATTTCATAGATGGATAAAGCTGAGGGACTTGGTAATTTAACAAAAGCCACAGATCAAGTCAAATGCCAAGATTAGGAACAGAAGCATTATTCCTGACTTAATTTTTTTGGCTCTGCTCAGTAAATAATTCTTCCAAGTTGACTGTCTATTGAAGGGAACAGGAAGATGGGAAGGCAAAGTTTTAGGCTCAAGCACCAGGAATAAGAATTGCCACAGGTTCCTAAGGAGATTTTCTTTTGGACTGATGCAGCCTATCTCTGGGTTATCTTTCTCCACATGAATGGTGTTCACAACCCATGCTGGAGGATTTAGGATCCTAAGAGTATCCGAAACCCCTGGGTGATGGATGGGACTATTGTAGGCTTTCTGTTAAGGTTATTCTCCTTCCTCCACCACCCCAGCTCTCTCATATTTCTCCTGAGATAGTGTGGTGGAATTCCCCTGCCTACACTGGACATGAAGGGCAGTGTCAGAGTGAGAAAGGAGTTACAGGTGCCAGTCACCACTGGGGTCACCTCTATTCTGTAGATGAACCTGCTGGTGAAGCCATTGGAGTCCCTGCAGGTGGAAGGGGACATCTTTCTCATCTTCTACAGCATCCGTTGCCTCTTGCACCCAATTTAAAAGATTTTTTTTTTGAGCTTGACGGCTGAGTTGTACCAGACAGGTTGTTTTAAATACTTTCAGAGAGGATCCATTACTTTTCCTAAGTCCTTGAGGCTACAGATGCCCTAGAAGTCAGCTTCTAGAGAGTGCACAAGATGGCTTTCTGTAAAACCGAACTAATTTCTGCTCCATTATTTTCATTCATGTGCTGCCTGGTTCTTTATCGATCAATGCAATTCTTGCCAGTCTGAATTTGCATGCCTAGTCCCCATTTTCTTCAAGACTTCAACAGACATACTTGTCCATCCCTTTTCTGTCTACTTTCTCCTGGAACCTACCCTTGCCTAACCTGAATAACCCCAGCCAGAAAAAAAAAATCTCACTTGCCTCTGCTCAGACATTTCACTAGCCTTCAGTCCAGTATAGGTGTGATACGTCTTAGAAGGTGCTTCCCTTTTTGTGAAAGACCCTTAATGCTCATATAAAAACTTTTTGGCTTAGAACAAATTGACCAGGCAAGCCTTGGTCTTAGTCATGACCATGGGGAGTGCCCTCCTTTCCTGCGTCGGACTCCTGTCACGGAGGCACGGGCAAGTCACATGCAGACCAATATGATCAGATGAAAGCCGTTTATTGCAGATCAAAAGGCTACTTATACATTTTCTACTTCTTTACATCCAAGCAGTAGATTGGTTACTAGCTACTTGTTTACACATCTAAACGAATCACTTAGAGCGATGGTGAGCTGTCATACAAACGCTGCTTCTGCAGGCTCTGCTAAGCTAATGCTGGATTGTGCACATTTCACTGCCCTGCCTACTAAGAACATCCAACAGACTCCTACCAATAACAAGAAATGGGTGAACTTAGTAACTCTTGAACAAAGGTGTAGACACCTATGTTGGCAGTGGCATGAAGTTTGGGCAGAGTATGGCCACATTTATACATTTTATATATATATAGATATGTGTGGACTGGTGCATTTAGATGTGTGGATAGTGCCAAGGATAAAGAGCAGTGCAATGCAGCTTGATAAAGCTCCCTTCATAATCTTTCCCTTCTGTGTTTGCATGGGTAAATTGGAATTTATTTGCAGGGCTCTGTGTTACAGCTGATGGGTTCCAAGACCACGTGTGGTGCAGTGATTTGAGCTGGTGCCCACAGAGCATGGGAGAGCCTTAAACTGCAGGGCTTTGGGTGAAATGGGGTGCAGCTCACCCAGCTGCAAAGAAAACACTGCAGTCCTACACAGAAGGAAGAGTGCTATGAAATCCTCCTATCCACGGCAAAGTTGGCATTTAGGGGACACAAAACGAGGTAAGATATTAAGAATCAGTAAGTGATGATCATTAATTTTCTTAAAGGCGGATCTCAAATTCTATACAATTTGCTTATTTGTATCCATTTTTTTCTCTAATCACTATGAGCAAATGGGCAGTCTTTATTTTTCTGTGGTTATATTTAATTTCACTTTGCAACTTGACTAAACAGTACTAGTTTTCTAAGAATGAGTTTTGAAAAAAAATTTAAGAAAATTCAGAGGATGTTGCCCCTTCTTGCCTCAAAGACAGACATTATCAAACTGAAATCTTGCAAATTTTAAAATTGAACACTTAAAAAGCAGTACAGTATAGCATTCCTACCTTTTGCTAAGATTGTGAGTTCATATTAAATGTGTTTTCTCTCCTATTTTGCTCTTGAAAGGTCTTCCCCAGACATCAGATAAAATGGACCAAATCAGAGATGCTCTGGGTGAAAATTTAAAGAAGTATATGTTGTAAACCCCCCAAAAGTAAATAGAAAATAGAAAATAGAAGTTTGCTATCCTTCTCCCTGTAGTCCAAAAAAATTTTGTTCCATGTAACTGCTATTGTTTGATCACATCTATTCCAGTCTAGATAAAATGGAAAGAAGAGGATGATCCGTAGTTAATTATTTGCATCTGATCTTAAACTGTAGATCATCTGATCTTCTCCAGCGTAGATTCTACTTTGCTTCATATATCTTGCCTTTCACTGTGGCATTTGAATACATTTGTTAAGCCATTTAAATAAATAAATAAAGAAAAACCCACAAAGCCCTGAGGATTCAGAGAGAAATTGCTTTTCATGGAACACTTGTTTATACAATGATGTGGAGTTTTGCTGCATAGTTGTGGGTGGTTTGGATACTGGTTATAGTGAACTGCCTAGAAAAATCTGTGCATGAATAAACCATGTAGACTTCTGTTGTGGTGAGTATTTAGGTACTTAAATACCACTAAGTAATATATGAAGCTTCTCTATCCCTCAATGGCCCCAGGTGAGCATGCTTCAGTAGCGTGCTTTCCTTGTAACTCCTTACTTATCCTGTTTTACTGAGAAGAGTGATGTAGTTTCCCATGTACATGAGAACCACAGAGAAATAGCAGATGGCTGGAGAAAAAAAAAAAAAAAAAGAACTGGGAATTGAAGAATAAAAAAAAAAAAAGGAGGAAAATGAAAAAACAGAATATCTGAAGATGAGCGAGAAAAGAAGGGTATAATACAAGGTATTTGCTACTGTCTTGTCCCTTTCACTGCTGTAGCTTTGAGGAGGTTATTTGCATCTGCAGAGAGGTCATGGTACCACTCATCCCATGTGGAATCTTTTATTTGATTTTGAAACTTAGAGGAAGCCCAGGGTTGTTGAGAGAAGTGGTAGAGATAAAAATGGATTGAAGAATATTCTTACCCTCAGCTGCAGTTAAAAAAGATGAAATTGCTCCTACAGGCTTTAAAGACTACAGGAATTTACTCCATCATATGTTCTTTCCATGTTCAGAACTCTGCCATCCCATCCAGGCCCTGCATCTTACCTGTGAGACTACACAGAAGGGTCTATTATCAAAGACTTGAGTTTAATTATTAGCTGCATGTCTTTAGCATTTCACAGCACTGAACCTCATAGGGTTAATTTCCCTCTCCTTTTCATTCAAGTTTGGGAAAAAAAAATCTCTTTTGATAATTTTACAGATTCAGACACAATAAAACGTTCCTAGTGGCACATTGAAAAGAATATTTAACTGGAGTTATAGATAGCTGTAATGTAAAGGCTGGTGTAAATATACCTAATATTTCTATAAGAACAGCCTTTTCCCTCTGTTCTTTCATCAGAGTAGAAGGAAGCCCATGAACTCCTGCACTACAGGAGGTAATGTCTTTTGCTCTCCCCAGCACTGGTGCGCAACAGGGGAGCAGATCCCGGTGTTGGGCTGGCAGGGACTCATCTTTGGACCATGCTGCTGCAACCTGACAGTATCAGTAAAGTATTTATACTGCTTTGGTGTAAAGCACATTTTGGTAGATTTTTAAGGAGAGGAAGGATTTTGGTGACCTTTTCCATAGCACTGCCTCTGTGATTTGCCTAGTGCTTCCTTCCCATAACCACAGCCAGAGGGTAGCACATCTTCTAGGAAGACTTCAAGTTTTGGGTCAAGATTTTTCATGATGGAGAATAAATGAGATCCCTATGTAAGTGGTGTCTAACTACCATTTTTCTCCCCCAAAAAAATTTGCTCACCTCCTCTGGAGACAGGATATTAACATATTCATTTGCCCTTCAAGAGCAGTATTTGGGAAGAAATCTATCTGCCCCAAGGCACCACCATATTAACAAGACTTTTCTCACTCAGTTTTTATTTAAGAGACCTCAGAATGTCTCAATGGCAAGTTTCCCACCAGAGGATGCTGTCAGCCTGTAATTTTTATTTTATAGACCCATTAGCAAAACCTGACAACTAAATTATAGGTTCCACATCAATAGTATTTCTGAGTGGACATGAATGCATCCAGGCATTTTATTTGTGGATTCAGATGATCTCCTTGGCTTCAAACACATATCAAAAGGAATATGCACAGCAAACAGAAATGACTGCTTTTAAAACACACATCCAACAAATGGAGAGTCTATGCAACCACAACAGAATTTCAAAGAACAGTGTCCCAGCATGAAAAACATATTTTATGAATCAATGCAGTTTGGTCTTAATTCACTCAAATCCACAGAGCTATCCAATTTACCCTGACTGATGGTCTTGGTCTCTTTTGCTATCTGTCCTTCACCAAGTTTCTTAGGAGCACTGAAATTATATATAAACCAGACAAGGAACTTCTACTAGGAAAAAGCAAGAGAGCCAAGGACTGTTACAGCCATAAACAAAACAGCTGAGTGCCTGGACCAGAACAGGGAAGGACAAAACAGCTAAAAGACTACTGAGAAGACAGAAGGGGGAGATTGCATTGGTGCTGCTGCATCAAGAATTCATCCTGTATCTGAAATACAAAAGGGTGTGTGTCCCTGCCTCCATTCAGGTAGATGTACAGTTTAGGTTCATTGCAGAGCATGGTAAATTCCATTTTGTATGCAAATAATGCACTCAATAGTGGATATAAATTGTCTGTATTTCAGTGTCAAGGCAGATCCCTAAATGATTACATAGATACCCTAAATAATACCCTAAATATACCTTCAGAAATAGAAAGCAACACTGCCTTTGGTTGATTTTTGGAATGACCCACAGAGCACAGTGTTTTAAATAATCAACATTGTTAACATATGAATAAAAAATATGGGTTTGGTTATCAATGCTTAGAAAGTTTTAACATGTTTATTTTTATTCTTAGTGTAGAATTAAACTGCCTCAGAGTACAGTATGGTTACCCCTGCAAAGTAGTATACAGAAAGTTGTAACCTTTTATTTGAGAGAGATTTGTATTTTGTTAACTGAAATTAATTAGTTTGACCCATCTCTCTTCTATGTTACACTACAGAGTTTGTGTATAAAACTGTGGGCTTTGTTTTCAGTCTATCTTCACTACATTCGAAATTGGTAAGTCATTTGGTACAGACACTGGGTCATCTAAGCTAGGTTTAATCATTCAAAGAATACCCTTCTTTTCCTGTTTAATTCACAATCTTGAACTTGATGATAACTTCAAAGCAGTAACTGCATGAGTTGCAAACAGATTATCCATCTTTTGATTTAGCCCTAAATTGTTTATCGAGTTCCATTTTCTTAAGCAGTCTTCTCTCTTGTGGAAAAAATAAGTATCTTTCAATAACAAAAGACATTACAGCCGCTTGAGATTCCCATGATTTTTTCCTCATGAAATGACTTCTCCAAAGTACTTATGTACCCTCTTTGGTTTGATCACATTGTTTTACAAGAGATTACCTGTGGTGGGATTACTCTCAATTTCCAGCAGCAGAGCTGAGTTCAGCAGCCAAACCCAGTGGAGTATTTACCGCTAGTAAATTTGGATGAGGACATTCCACTGGCCCTGGGTTTGGCTCTGGCAGTCCTTCAGACTGTGCCCTGCTGAAGAGTAGTGATAGACACTGTCCAGAACATGGCTGATCTTTAAAACAAAAAACATCTTGTGGTGTACTATGAAGAAGAACCAAGCCTTTCACAGATCAAGGAGCATCTGGAGAATGCTCTTGGTCATATGGTTTAGTTTTAAGCTGTCCTCTGAGAAGCAGGGAGGTGGACTCAGTGATCCTTATGGATCTCTTCCAACATGAAATATTCTGTGATATTTTATGATTCTAAGAGAAAATTGGAGGCAATCTTTGAGAAGCTTAATGCTGGCAATGGCACATCCAAACAATTTTTAAAAAAAGTCCTCTCCCACTGTTAGCCATCACATGGACTTTTTTCTTCATATTTAAAATGAGAAAAGAGTTACTACTCTATCTGTACTTTTATGAGTAACATCAGTAAATACTGTCATTTCTTTAGGTGGTTTCCTTTGCAGAGTTCTACAATGCTAGACAGTATTTTAATTATTTGGACTTCAATTTGGTTAGTTATTCCATTGTTTGTGTTTCAAAATGGGCTGATCAGGAAGTTTCTTGCAGGATTGCATTTCTCATGCCCACAGGGAAGCAGCTGCTCTCTGGTATGGGTGAGAGTCAGTCTTTTAGAGTCGCTGCTGTGCTGACACAGTGTCCTGGATGTTCCAACAGCAGAATTACAGCTGTGTGGAGCTTGACCTAGTTAACATCCAATTTACCTCTAGATAATATAATATTTCCAGACAGATTTGCTTTCCTTCCTGCTACTCTAGCAAAGCTTTTTCACGCAAGGGACACAGAGTAATTCTTAATCTCCTTCCATTACTTTATATTTCCAAATTCTCTCAAACTTCCTTTTACATGAATATGCAGACCTTGAAGGTAGGATACTTTCAAACTGTGTACAGGTCTACAGCATTTGCTGTGGAAGACTGTCTGAATCCATTTCCATGGGAAATGATGATCCAGTAGTATATTATTCCACATTATACTCTTCTTTCTATCAGTTCCTTTATGTTCTAGTAAGAAGAACCCGAAGTTTTTATAGATAGACAGTGGAAATAATCTACTGAAGTTGGAAGTGTTTGAAGTTGGACAAGGCTGTGGCTGATGACTTTTTTTTTATTTTATAGCTTCTCAATATTCTGTAAGCATCTAGCTCCAAGTGGAGGCAGAGTACATAAAGAAAAAAGTTCTTTCTAGGCCTCAGGGCAAACCCAAAACATTCAGGTTGAATTTGGCTTTGTATTCATCCTTTAAAGCTCAGTGAATACTAAAATCTCCCAAAGACACCAAGGTTTTCTGTTTGTTTTTTTTTCTTCTTTATTTTCCTTGGCAACTAAAACACATTTTACATAACCACATTATGTGCTTCACAGTAATATATGAGATTTCATAAATGGTATAAATGGCCTCATGCAAATTCAAAACAGCACAAGAATCAATAAACTTATATTACAAGAACTCCAGACCACAGCAGGGAAATATCTGAGCCTTTCAAAATTAGTTCATTTTTTCCTCTTAAACAAAAATAAAAAACCTGAAAACCCCTGAAATTTGGTTATATTCAATTTATTCACTGAATGTTTTTCCTAGCTTTTCTTTTTAAATATCTTCATCAAATTATTTTATCCCCTCATTTAGCACTATTACTTAGACATGTACATATATCCGCATGGACTTGAAATTGCTTTTATAGTGCAACAGATATGCTATAAAGCATATAATTTAGGAGGGGGTATAAGCTTTTGCTCTACTGGTATGCGAGCAATTTATGGAGGGAAATATTCAAACCTAATTAATGTAATTCAAGTGGTGCTGAAAGAAAATCTTTGTCCCATGATCATATTTATTATAGGTCTATATTACTGAATTATTGCTGGGTTGTCTTGATGTTTATCTTTGAAGGCCCAATTGCCAATAAGGTTTTTTTTTTGGTCTGTTTGTTGCAACCACTGTTTAGAAAAACATAAAAATATAAATTTAATTGAAAATATTTTACTGTTTTGTTTTTCTGAATATTTTTTCACAACCCTCATCAAAAACCTGATTCACTTGATATGTTTCCCCTTTTTGTGTTCATCTTGGCTCTTCTGCTTTTCATAGCATTCCAGGTGACTGCAATCTTAGAAAAGGCCTCCTAAATATGAGATTTTTATCTTACTGTCTCACTTCAGAACTGCACATAAAAAGATGTGACATTTTGTGGCCTGATCCCATGCCCAAAGTCCCATTAGCCTCAACAACTATTGGATCATAGTCTTCGTTCCTTGGTTTTACACTTCATAAAGCAGCCTGAAGTCAAACTAATTTTACTTGATTGAGCCATTTAAAAACTAATAAACCCCACATTTTTACTTTTCTTCCAGATCCACTGTGTGTGTGTAATTTGATAATTTTTTTATTTCTAAATAAATACTTGAAGTATGAATAATTTTTTAACAGAATCATACTGAAAATTATCTATTTATAATTTTTCATTTGAAAGGAAATTAAAGTACACACTTGTGAGCAGTACTCCCACTGGGAATCAATGCCATACATGAAAAAGAAAGGGATGGAAGTTACTTTGGTTTCAGATTTCCAGACCTGTTAAAAATATATTAAAATTCTTTGACAAATATTTATCTGTGAATCTCCCGGGCTTAAATAATGGAGAGGCAAATGAAATGTACAGAACTGTCTGCCTATACTATCCAGGTAACAGAAGGGTCGTAAGAGCCCCAGGACTTCAGCCATTTTTTCCAACTTTTTCTTAAAACAGAGGGATAAACCAGCCATTTTTTTGTCTGGAATCAATAATGTATCGAGTCCATTTTTAAAATTTTCTCATCAGGCCGCCCCAAATTCCTCCTAGGCCTCTCCATTTCAAAAGCACCATCTTTGTTTCCTGAAGCAGATGGAAAATAATGTTTTGGTCATGAGTTTGCCAAAAAGAAGCTGCAGATACAGGTGAATGTCATAAAATCTGTAGACACAATAATAAATAAAATCATCAGATTCTCAGGAGATTGTGTTCCTTTCTGGCACTACCTTTAGCTTTGCCTGTAGTCCCTTGTTCACTCATCCCTCTTTGCTAATCTCCAGCTTGCTGAGCTTTGTCACAATAGATGTATGGCTCTGCCACACGTGCCTGTGCTAACACCCGAGGAGACACGATGACATTTTCTTTGACTAGCATGAGATAAAGAAAATTCAAAGCTTAGCACTTTTATAGACAAATCTGCCTTTTGAACAGGTTGGTAAAGAAGGAAATTTGTCTATGCACTTGGAAGAAATGGAAAGAGAGAGATAATATATGAGCTTGACATTCAAACGAATTCAAACAACGTAATTCCTTTTAGAAACTCTTTACCACGAGTTGCAATTGTGCTGAACTGGACAGAAAGAAAACTCTTTGTGAAATTGTTTTCCTTCTACTGAGGAATTTAAATGTCTGCTGTAATCCTTCATATTTTACTATCATACTAATTTTTGTTATAGCAGCAAAAATGTAGACATTTTAAAGCAATTGTACTCCTGACATTTTATATATATTTATATATTTTATGCATGTGTATGAATATGTGTGCTCAATGCAGTCTTGAAATGCTGCTGACATCAGCTACGGAATTGAATGAAGTAATATACAGGCATGCCCTTTGAGGGAGCCAAAGTTAATTCAGATGTACTGTACAATTTTGGCATAGTAATGCCAATTATATTATAATTTCTTAGAAAGAAAGTATCCATTTCTTAACTACATCGAGATATATGAACTTTCCACCTACAACATGCAGTTTCCTGACCAAACATGCTGACCTTTCAGCTCCAAGCAAGACATTTAAATATTCCACTTGGTGTGTTCTTTTCACTTGATGTATTTTATGCAGTTCGGGAGGTTGCAGTCATTGCTCTGCAAACACCACAGAACATTTTGCACCCTGTGCTCCTGCTTGCCCTGTTGCTGCTCTGCACATCTGTGACATGAGCCCAGAATCCTCTGCCAGGTGTTTCCAGCCCCACACTCCACTCTCAGGACAGAAATAGAGATTTAATGAAAAGAGGTCGCCCAAAAGGGCTTGGAGGAGGGCTGGTCCTTTGACAATAATGAAAATATCGATCCTTTATGGTCAATAACAGCAATGTTTTTTCCTCTGTATAACTTCAACAAATTGTATAACAGTTTTATTTCTGGCACTTTGGCATTGCTTTAGATTTGAAACCTAATTTAATTAGAAAGGTGTTTCTTGGAAAAATGGATTGAACTTGCAAACATTTTTTTTTTTTAATGGAGATGGAAAATAAGAGAAGACAAATTTACACCTACACTTGCACCACCTAAATTACAGACTAGGGTATTTAATACAGATTATAAAGTAGCACCCTGCTGGCAATATTCTAATTCTCATCAGGTACTTATGTGGATCTTAGTTAACAGAATACCTTTTTATTTATTTTACAATGCAATTTTTACATTAAATATATTTAATTTTAAGTCTCGTGGGAAACCAGGAGAGAAGCTTTGCAGTTAAAGCAAACAAGATGCATACAACAGATGATTTTGTTATCTATGAGCATGTTCCTGAAATACAAAGCATATTAATAACTTCTGAAGTTAATTGGCTTATTCATGTAATTAAAGTGACTTAGGTGCTTAAGCTTTGCAAGATTAGATTTGTAAGTTGTAATAGTCATTGTAATAATTATGGAAGGCAGCTGAAGGGAGAAGTGAAACAATAAAAAGCGAAGTGACTCAGTAATTGTGTAACCACTGCTGGGTTACTTTAAACAAGGGTGTACTAAAGTGAGTTCACAGGATTAGTTAAAGGAATATTAAATCACTTTGTTATAGGCTCAAGCCATCATTTGTGTTAAAATGATTCCTAGAAAAACTGAAAAAATGAGCAAATATGAGGCATTTTTCTATTAATTTTTATACTATAGAATGACTGCTTTGTATGATTGGTTTGCTGAGCCTATATTTTTTTCCTATTATTTTTCAATATTAAATTCTGTCTATAGATGGCACTAACTTCTTGCTATTTCAGAGAATCCAGGAAAGAGCTTCTTGACATATGCAAAACATTCCTTGGCACTTTATGTGCCATAATCCAACATAAAATGACCAGTTTGTACTTTGCTTTAAAAACAACAAAAAAAAAAAGACTTTTTTTGAGATTATAGTCACTGTCGATGGAAAAGAGATTCAGAATGTCAGCTGTGGATTTGTAAAATATATTTTGAATGTCTTTCTTACATTTAAAGGCTCAACCTTTTGAAAATGAGTGAAATGATCTAAAAAAACCCCCAAAACCGAGCATGCTGTAAAGTTCAAGTCTTATGCTGGCAGCATGACTGTAATAATAGAAAATGTTGATCCAAATGTTTCCTTTAAAAATTTAGAATATATCTTTATATATCTCTTCCATTTCTATATCTGCATTCATTAGTTGAAAAAAGCAGTGTGGTTTCTGCATTAGAAGTCCAGAAAGTAGTATTTAGATGGTTATTTCAACACAGTTATACTGAACTTAGTGTGTTTATGCAAGACTAAACATTTATTTAAGCATTAAGCTATGGTCTTTTTATATTGTATGCAATAAATAGCAAATATCCTTTCACAGTTGTGAAGCACTATGATACAGTAATTGACATCATTAGCACACTGATTTCTGCTATTAATCCAAATTTAAGCCTGTTTAGTAGAATAAGGCACAGAACTCTCAAGTGGTCATTTTTTATTGTGAATTCATTTACTGATTCGGAAATAATCGGTCTTATTTTTGAAATCTTTAATAATGAAAAGGAATGCTAATTTTTTTCTTGATATTTGAAAAAATGCTAGCATAATTTGCATAGAATCACAAAATCATAGGTCATAGAAAGTTTTGGTTTGGAAAAGATCTTAAAGATCATCTACTTCCAGCTCCCTGCCACGGGCAAGGACAAAGACCACTAGATCAGGTTGCTCAGAGCTCCATCCCGCCTGGCCTTGAACACTTACAGAGATGGAGCATTTGCAGTTTCTCTGCAAAACCTCTTCCAGTGCCTCACCACCCTCACAGTAAAGAATTTCTTCCTAATATCTACTCTAAATCTCCACTCTTTTAGTTTAAAGCTATTCCCCCTTGCCCTATCAGCACATGCTTTTGTGAAAACTTCCTATCCAGCTCTCTTGTAGGCCCCTGGAGGTACCAGAAGGTGCTGTAAGGTCTCCCTGGAACCTTTTCCTCTCCAGGCTGAGGAGTCCAAGCTCTCCACCTGTCTTCAGAGGAAAGGTGCTCCACCATTCTGATCAATTTTGTGCCTCCTCTGGACTTGCTCTAACAGGTCAATGTCCTTCCTGTGCTGGGGTCCCCAGTAGTGGATGAAAATCCAGATTTATACAAAAGCTTTGGAGATCATGTCTCTTCTGCTTTTGGCTATGGCTTAAGAAATACACTGTGGTAGAATTTCCATTGAAAACTTATTGCTTCTTGCATAACCTTTTTTAGAATTCTTTCAATATGATATTTCATTATTTAAAGTTTCATTTTTAGGTCAGAAATTTCAATAATGCTGTTTGCTTTAATATTCCAATAGAAAGAACTAAGACAAATGAATAATTGCTAAACATTGAAATAATTCAAATGATAGTGAGCCAGAGAACAAAGGGGAACAGAGCTGATTAACAAAGAAAGCATCAGGATCACAAGTATTGGGCTGTCTCAAGAACCATTAAAAACAACAAGAAAAACCCAAACAAAAAAACAGCCAAACAAAACACCAAGCAACCCCCCCCAAAAAACCCCAAACCAAACAAAAACAAAACAAAAAACCCACAACCCCCCCCAAAACCCAAAAACCAAACAAAAAACCCCAAAACAAAACAAAATAAAACCACAAACAAACAAACAAACAACCACCAGAAAACTTCTTTAGAATTTTCCAGGAAATTAAAATGAGCATCAAGAGATCCTTTATTCAAGGCAAAAAGAGAACAAGGAAACAAATGGGACAACTCAAAAGTGAGGATGGAGGCAAGATTGAAAAGAACCTAATGCTGTTCCCAGAAGTGGAGAAATCACAGAAACACTTAGAAGGTAAGGTTGGAAGGCACCACAGACGATCATCTGGTCCAACCTCCTGGCTCAAACAGGGTCATCCTAGAACACATTGCACAGGATTGCATCCGGACACTTCTTGAATATCTCCAGCAAGGGAGACTCCACAACCTCTCTGGGAAATCTATTCCAATGTTTGGTCAACTGCACAGTAAAGAAATTCTTCCTTGCATTTCTTCCCATGCATTATTTTATGCTCATTTTCTTCTTCCCCTATTGCTCGACACCACTGAGAAAAGCCCAGTTCCATCCTCCTGACATCCTCCGTTCAGGTGCTGATAGGGATTGAAGAGGACCCTTCTCAGTCCTCTTTTCTTGAAGCTGCTCAGGCTCAAATTCCTCAGCCTTTCATCGTAAGTGAGGTACTCTAGTCTTCTAATCATCTTTGTAGTCCTCTGCTGGACCTGCTCCAGGAGCTCCATGTCTGTCTTATACTGAGGAGCCCAGAACTGGACACAGCACTCTAGATGTGGCCTCACTACGGCTGAGTAGAGTAGACCCTTGACCTGCTGGCAATGCTCTTCCTAATGCACCCCAGGATATCATTGGCCCTCTTTGACATCAGGACACTGCTGGCTCATGGACAGCTTGCTGATCCACCAGGACCCCCAGGTCCTTCTTTGCAAATTAAAGATGATGATGGACATGGTGCAAAGGCAGAATGGCCGGTAGAAGTGAGAGATGGAAAAAATAACTTTGAAGCAGATCAAAGCTGCAGAGCTTAAACAGGGAAGTGATGAGCAGATATCTCCATCTTAGAAGACCAAAAGCTTTAGCGCATGAAACCACAGATTAGGCTGCAAATGTTTTAAATAACTCTGGTCATTTATTTAAATTGATACCAGATGACTGAAGTGTAACAAATGGGGCATTTGTGTTAAAAGCAAGGTAAGGAAGCCATCAAGGCACTACAGACCCCATTAGTCTAAAATTAGTAAATCCAGGCTAAAATTTGCATTAAAGAATCTTTCATGATATGGATACATATTAAACAAAATGGAGATAAAAGCCATTATGGATTTACCAGTTTAAGATGATAGATTATCCTTAGTAAAAATGATTTATCCTTTACAGAAATTCTGATCTGAACCTAAGCCGTCGTACAATAATAGGAAAAAATATTAAGGACAGCACAGAAATACAAATTAGCTGACAAACAAGGACAACTAATTGTGACACTGAAGAACAATTAGGCTCACAGAATTCTCTGAAGTTCATTTTTGGTGCCAATCAGATGCAATATTTTCAAAAGTGAAATTCATACAAGAAGTAAGTTTAATTAAACGGTGTTCGGAAACACATCTAAATTACAAGCAGGACTGGAGAAATTAAAACCAGAATTGAAACCTTTTGCTCTTTACAGACAGTGATACAGGCACAAAACTGAAACAAATACTGGGAATGATTGCTAGAGAACACTGGGAAATAACTAACTGTCATTAGTTATTATATAATCAATTGCTATCTACATTAGTTAACTATCTAAATTAACTTCCTTAGCATAATATACCAAAAATTATAAAGCTGTTCTTGATAACAGATTTAGGAGGGGAAAAAAAAAAGAAGAGAAAGGATTTTTAAGAAGAGGACATATTAGTACAAAACCTAACAGAATTTGATTTACCATCACATATTTATTGTAGAAATTATAAACCAGTTTCTAATTATCATTCCATAGAAATTATTGAACAACTTTTTTAATAGATACTGTGGACAAAAATCCAAAATCACTTTAGGTTGGACCTTTGAAGGTTTATACAGATTATATTAGAACTACAATTAACCATGGTAGACTGAATTTGATGACCCAGGAAACCACTTCTCCCTGTGTACACCAATACTCTGACTAATCTAGGTGTGCTGCTTTTACTCTAGGTCCACTGAATTTAGTCATGCATATGCATGTTATGACCCCCTGTGAAAGAGAGGGTAGATCATGTTCTTGTTTGTGGCAGATTATAGTGAAATGACACTGAATGAACGGTGTTTTTACATGTGTGTATATATATATATATATATATATATATATATATATATATATATATACACACACATATATACACACACACATACACACACACATACATATATATATATATAATACATAGTAAATATTTATTTATAATGGTTTATTTTAGAAGATTTTGGTTGCAAAGGAAAGGACGCATGTAGCCATTTTGATTGTTATCTATAAAAATGTAATGATATAAAATATGAAAAGATCATTAAAAAAAATACAAGGAAAAGAAAGAAAGAGAAAGAAAGCATAAGTGTAGATTGTGGAGAGGAAAAATATCACTACCCATGGATCCAGAAAGGAGTCTTGATTGTTGCAATTTTGATGTCCATTGATCGAAGTGATGGTCACGGTCTTGATCCATCAGGGTGGTGGAAGCTCCTGAAACCCTAAGTTCAACGTTAATAAATGTTCAGGTTCGGATGGGAATGACCAATATCTCCCCTGGGGGTGTTTAACACTCTCTGATGCAACACTATGGATCACATGTCATTCTCTGGAGGAAGGCTCAAAAATGAGTCTGGGGGCACTTCAGGGGTCTTCAACAATTTATAGCACCTTCTAAGACATGACAGCTGTTTCTGTGTCCTTGAGCCAGTTATGCCCCATCAGGAGGGATGAATACATGTGAATGTCCCAACACTTCACCCAAAAGGGAATTTTATTCCTGAGCCAGTTGTGTAATGGAGAACACTGGCATGATAAAAAATATTATTTCTGCTTTACAGGATCTGTTTCTTATCAGGTTCTCCCTCATCTGTTTCAAAACCCAGCTTGTTGCTGAACAAAGGTTGGTTTGTGGGGGTTGTGCTCTGGTGATGGGATGGGTGGGTGCCCCCTCTACTGCTCTTACGCCAATCAGAGGTGTCACCACCACACCTCCAAAAACTCTCCTTCTCCCCTCTAGTTGAGGGTGCAAACCTGGCCTCAGCAAATCACCCCTGCTTTTGCAAATGGCTCATGGTTCAAGTCATTAACCCTTAAGATTTCTGTCATGTACATTCTCTCACATGCTTTCTGTTCAGCAAAGAACCTAAGACTGTTATCTTGTGGTCCTTGTTTATTGTCTCATTAATTTCAAACACTTTTCAACAGAACTTACAGCAAAGTTTCAAGGCCAGCTTCTCCTGTGCCTGCACACTAAATAACTAACATAATTCCTACAAATTCTAGAAAAGCAATATAGATGATGCTACAAGAATAAACTACCAGCTTCAGAAAATGGTTGTGATATTCTTTAATGGCTATGATATTGGACATATTTTGTCAAAAAGAAGTCAAGCTATTTTCAAAACAATGAGGAATAGCAGTGAGTATGAGTCATATCACAAAATATTTATTAGAAGTGTAAATTTAATATCCAAAATTTTCGCAGTGATATTAACACAGTTCAGTCAATCTTTCTGAATTTTTATATTCAAGAGATAAGAACACTGTGTTCAAGGCTACTTTCTTTTGTGTTTCTTTCAGTGTAATTAGATAGTCCTTGGTTTTCAGAAGAAAATAGCAATTTGAAATAATGTCTGTGAAAGACACAATGGTGCTAATGTGTCCTCAGAACATGAAGCATATACTGATAAAATGGAAATGCTCTGGGGAAAATTTATTTCACTTGCTATTCATTTGGTTCCTGCCATAATTGGACAAAGGAGTTGAGTAACTGCCAGAGAAAATGAGAAGCTGAGCACTCAATCACCATGCCTGCTATTCCAAAATTTTAATTGCATCGTTCACTGCAAGACTTTGGGGGGAAGAGTTCTGAAGATGGAACATATCATGAGTATTGTATTGCTGACAGTCTATTTTCTTATTCCAGATGTCTCAATCACTGCCAAACAACATTACTCAGCTCTGAGGAGTGCTCCTCTGGTACGGACAGCTCCTGCACCAGTCACTGGGGAAAGGCAGGCAGATTATGCAGATGAAGAATGCAATCATGTGGATTTTCAGGGAAAAAGTAGAACAATAATATTCCTCAGTTATGTTTCTGTATTTAAATGAAGCTGAACCTTTCATGTGCACAAATTGCAATAGCGGTGTCCTACTGTCTCATTTGTAAGTACTTGATTGAGATGTTGGGAGCCAGATTGACAGTGGAGCTAGTTAATTTTGCAGACACCCACTGTCATGAACAAAATCTCTTCCTAACCCTGCAGGTGTCTAAAACTTCTTCTGCCACAGCTTTCCCCTGGGAAAGATGTTGGTACACTGCAAAGCCAGCAGTCTTCACAGCACTGAGATACTTGGCAGGTGATTAAGGCTCTAGCCCTGCCAAGGTTCACAAAATTTTCACCTACTTTACCTGGAAGTCTCCAACCAACAGATGTGCTCAGGCATGAAATAATTAACAGTGCATTGGCCCAGAACAAAAAAATGAAAATTCACATGAGTCTATTGCTTCCAGTTCAGGATAATCACTCGGAGGTGCAAGGGCTGACTTCCTGCCTCTGTGCCAATAAATGCTCTAATCACTGAATCACTTTCCAAATTGATGGGGAATATCTGGAGGGTAGAGGCAGGAAAGGAAAAGGGGCAGATGAAGAAAATACATTTTTCCATTTGTGCTGGTGAAGGCAGGCTAATTAGATTTTTTTACAGGGTCAGTAATAAAGGAGGGCTAACTGGCTGGCAGTGGGCAAGTGTAGAAGGTGAAGGTCTAGACCTGTGAGGTGTCAGCATTTTAACGGAGGAAGACGCTCTGCAGAAGCCATTGCTGCATCTCTGCCTTTCTGGTGCGTCCTGAGTCTGTGTTCTGGTTGAAGTGGAACACCTCTGAAAGGAGTAAGAAATTCCCCAAGCCAGGTTGCTGTTCAGCTGATATTGCAGCATTCGGCTCCCACACTAGTGGGGGGTAATCCCAGTGCCTATCGTCTCCTCTTTTGTTTGAAACAACTTGATGGTTTCCTGGCATTTCAAAGAAGAGCTTGGTGTTGAGAATCTTTGAGAACATTAGGATACTAACAAAAACGCATCTTAAATTACTCTCAGAGTTATCTACCACACTGTCTGTCAAAAGCCCTCTTCAAGGAGTTTTCAGCCCCTAGTTGTTGAGCTTTTAACTGTCCCCATGCTAGGGTGGCTAATTTGAGAAGTCTGCATTTCACAATGCAAAAGATGATCTAAAATTTAGGTCTCTAAAATCCCCAAGATTCTCCCATGAATTTATTCATTTGTGGTATTTTAGGAATGGCACTCAGCACACTGAGAATGTTAGCAGATGCAAATGTAAGTGCCACTGAGTACATTTTAAAAGCCAAACGAGTGTTCTTCAGAATAACTTTCAGCTAAAGTTGGAGAAGTTCCACAGAAAACTGAGATGAAATTTAGTAAGTTGCAGCATGACAGATACAGAAGTGTCCTAGAATTTTGCTAGCACATGACAGACATGTTAAACCTTCCTCAGTCAAGTCAGTGTTTGAAATAACTTAGAGAAGAGCATTCCTATTCATACTATGCAAACCCCCACATTTAGATTCAAAGGCGATTGGTTCCTGTGATAATTGTTAAATCAAACAGACAGTGAGAGGTGCTTCCATTAGCTATCAGTACTTGACGCTGAAATGGTGAGAGAGAGAGCTATTTTTAACTCCAGGGTTCATTAAAAATAAGGACTGGACTGTGCATTTTTCATATAAACAATTCCTACCTCAAAATTTACCACTGTAGCTACATTAAAACTTTATTACCCTGACTGCCTTCCCTGTATTGTCTTACAACGCTGGTTTCCAAATAAATGCAATGACAGAGCTGCTTGAGAATGTTTCTTAGGTTTCTAAAAGGAGCATGGAAAAAAATTCTGTTTAAAGTAACTAGCAAAATGAAAACAGGTCTGTGAAGTAGCAACTTCTAAATTTCTCATTAAAAGATTCCTCTGCTCTTCTTATACCTCAGATTTGAAGGCATTTGGCAATAGACTCAACAGCTTAGAGCTGTGCTCTTACCTGGGCACAATATGTAGCTATTATTTCCACTTTTCCCCCCTGAGAGATGCTGTATAATTGGTATGAAATCTCACAGAATTTTTTTTTTGTTAAGTGCTTATTCTGTAGTTCAGTTGTGTAGTGTCCTTATTCTCTGGTCAGTCTTTGGTTTCTCTTAGCGTTTAATGGGAAATCCTTATATTAAGACCTTAAATGAAATATTTGGGTGTCTTACTTTTAGATGTTATTTGGCTAAGACATTTGGAGTGTCTACAACAGGTGATGAAGTAGAGGTGCCTGAGGCAAAATGGTACAGCACAGTGATTAATTATTTTTATTGCTGGCATAGAAACATTTTTTAGTTGCTGTGTGTTTTATAAATAGCAGTCCATGTATTTTGCATGCTTCATGCATGCAATTTGATGAATGTGGGAATCTTACTAAAACCTGACTTGCTGAAGGATAACTGATTTATCTCAGAGAAATAAATGAAAGATGTCAGCTCGTTTAGAACCTATGAACTGTCATTCTGCCAGGTTTAAATGCTTTTTTTGTAGGTGACAGACTTTTGTAGATCACATGGACTGCTGTCTTCTTTCACAGCAGCTTTGTTGTGTGCAGCAAAAGTAACTGATTCCCATTTGAGTACCCATAGGTAACAAACAACAAAGTTTTGATGTAATTAGAGCTTAAAGCTACTGCAATAAATTATTTCCTTGTTAGTCTGATTCAATCTATATTACACGTTTTAGTAACTGGATCGCTTCTAATGGGTTGTTGCCATGCTTTGAAATGTTATTCAAAGTATATTCAGCCCTGCAGACAACAGAAGTGAATATAATTTTAAAATTTCATATTTAAAATGTATGGCCTGACTATTTTTTCTCAAAAAGCTATAAAAGTTTTATTTTTTTTCTGTGTATGTCTTGTATACAAATATAGAAGAAGAAGTAACACAAAAAGCATATGAAACACACAGTTTATTAAACTTGCTAAAATGATCAATGTGTTTTATCCCACAGGAATGTTTTTTCCCCCATTCTCTTTGGTGAGCATGGAAAAAGTAATTTTGGCAGAATGAATTCTTATTTGTTATAAAGTCACTTATTCTGTTAGTCTGTGTTTTACTTAAGAAATGTGATTGTGGCCTGCATTACAAGTGTTTTCCCTCAAGCTTATTTCAAACAGACTGTGGTACAGGGGATGGATGATGCACAGTTCTTCTATTTTTACAGGTCTGCTTTATTTGTGATATTGTGTGTTGTTACAGAGCTCAAGTGAGTAAAGAAAAGGCAAGCCATAAAATAAAAATGATCAAGACCTCAGTGAGGTCAGACATATTGTGTTTTCTATATTTATTCATTCTAGTAGAATTTATCGGGATAGAGGAATAAAAATCAGCCATTCACCTGGGATGCTTAGCTTGACATCTGAGCTGTCTGCATCAGAAAATTTGTTTTCCTTACACAGTTCTATCAGTGTATTGAAAGAGTTAAATACACACACACACACACACGCACGCACGCACGCACGCACGCACACAGGGACACGCACACGTAAGAAAGGTGTGAGGGGAATTATTGCTTTAGCAGTGAGAGACTGGCAAAAAGGAAAGGAACTAAGACTTGAGGTTTCTTCAAGATTCTTCTTACTGCATTTTTGTTTGAGGATTGCCTCCTACTGCCTACCTTTTGTGATGGTTACTCCTCCAACTGACCATTCTGAATCCCTGACTGTGTCTGACTGGACATTGGCTGTTGGCTCTGCAGTCAATCTGCATTGTGCAAGGGTAAAGAGGCTCAAAAACGCCCATGAGTGCTGAGTCAGGTAGTGGAGAACTAACAGTAAGAGCAGGACAAAGAATGCCTAATGCCTTGTCTTGGCACTCTTTGTCCAGGAAAATTCGGTGACATTGAGAGCTGTGCCCTCCTGTGAGAATGTCAGTTCAATCTACGGCAGATCCCCCTGTCCTGGCAGCGCCTCTGCTGGAGGTGTAGGAATTTTTGGCTCCCAAAATCTGTGCTGGAGCCTCGTGTATAGAATTAGTAATACAAAAAAATTGATTATTCCAGCCGTAACATGGGTGTAGCTATTGCTACCCTGCTGTTCTTTGGCTCACTGGCAATTCTCAGGGATTTGTCTCATGGTAGGACTGCAGTAACTGTGGGTTTGCTGTACACCCAGAAAAATAGGTTATGGCTATTAACCAGAGAGAATATCTTAGAGTTTTAATGCTGTACATAAAAGTTCCTTCAGTGTTCAGAGCAGTAACAGAAGATCTTTGTTGTGAACTCACAAGAAACCTCTTTCTGGCACCCAAGAATCTTTTGCTGAAACTGCTTTATATGCCAAATATGTCTCCCATGTGAACATATTATAAATCATCTGTGTTTTATTAGAAAAATACTACCAAGTTCTGACAAAGGGTACTCTCAGAAGGTTCAGTTGTTTGTTCCCGTCTTAAAAGAGGAATGTTAAAATCTGTTGTGTGAGCAAGAATTCCTGGCAAAATAAACTCCCAGGAATGCTGGAGACATAACTGTTTCTCTCAGCTAATAAACACTGCAGAATCTTATTAAACTAGTCCAGCCAGCACCAGGGCAACTGCCCCAAACTTTGCACAAATTGCCAAAAAGGAAGAATAGTCACACTTGACACAGAATGAGTAATATGGCACTTAGTCTTTAAGGGGCACATACCTGAAGGAAGCTGGGCTGTACTGTCCTGTGCACAGAAGAAAAGCTTCTCTTGGACTCAGTGGTTTTGGAGTGACTCTCCTATCTTCTCAACAGTTCTTTTATGAAAATACTGGACTCCCATAACACTGTTATTACTTTGGATAAAGTCTCTAAAGTAGCACCTAATCCTGAGCTGTTTGGAAGTTAAGTGTTTCATGGAAATAGTACTCAGCACTTAGGGAATGCAGAAAGTTGGTCTCTGCTCTGAGTTATTCTGGACTAATTTATATTTGTGTTCCTGAGCTCAGTGTCTGTCTTTTTTGTTCCCAGCTTTTTTTTTTTTTTTTAAAACCTATTTTTTCCTCTCATGTTAACATGGACAGTTTGCTCAAATGAGATCCATGAAAGCTGCCAGCAGATGCACACATCTGTCAGAGGGATGGAAGTCAATGGGAAAGGGAGAGGCAATCTGCTCAATGTAGCCACTGCAGTCACCGTAGCCTTTAATCACAGCTAAGGAAAAATGTGGCTATATTTTGCCATTATAGCTATAGGTGGGTTTCATTGAATCCAGGCAGATTACACTGAATTCTAGAATTCAGTTGTGGTGCTGGGAATTTATGAGGGAGATGCCAAAAGAGATGCCTGTACCATAAGATGTAAGAGAGCCTTTAGTTTTAAAAGAACCAAAGACACTAAAGAGATGCTGAAATTAGAAAATGTGGGATTTTTTTTTTCCCCATTTAAGACTGTACCGTGAATTCCAGTTGAATTTTTCATAGTAAGAATGACTTCTGAGGCACAGATATTGTATTAATCCCAGCATATTCTCCTAAACATCACTTTTGAGAAACAGGAATTCTTGTCTTTCAGTGAAGGATGTGACTTTCTGGCATCCATCAAAGGAAAGAAAAAAGAAGGACACTTTTGCTTCTTAATTTTTTTTTTTTCCTGAATAAAACCCTTTTAGATCTGCAGGACTAAATTACTACCCATGGCCTTATGCTCCATGGAGCAGAGTTTACATCAGAACCCCATCAGAACAAGAAATATAGAGATGTTAAATTCTGTTTTTCCAAAGGAAAATTATGTGTTTGTGGAGTGTTTCCATTTTCACAGCCTGTCACTCAAACAATGTTATTGGCAAGCTTGGTTTGCTTTTTCCAGCGCTAACGGAAGAGTGCCAGGTGGCAGATAAGGATGGGAAAGAGTAAGAAGAAACTTAAAAAGACCATTGGAGAAGGTAATTAGAGAAGCCTGTGGGCTCGAAATTCTTTCATAGTGCATATTATTTTCCATAACACTTCAAAATCTGATAGTTCTTTAGTAGATGGAAGAAAAGATCTAAAAAATGTAACTTAATAGAGGAAAATATACACACAACACATCCTCTAATTTGCACTTAGTTTGCAGTTTGGCATGGAATTTCTGCAGAAGTATATGCTTTACTCTCACATGATTAAATTTTGTTTCCAAAAAAGTGTTTTTACACATGAAACTGGGAATCATGCTGTTTTGAAATTCTGAAATACAATGTGGTTTTGCTATTTTCTCAGCCTGCTTCTTGGTTTTTAGTATGATAACTCTAATAACATGTCCTTTGGAAGAACAAGAAAAGGGTATCAAAACACTGCTACAAGGGGGAAAGAGTCAACAAAACCATTTTACCCCTGAGTAGGCAGACGTGGGGAATACCCTGCTGTCTCTGCTTGGCAGAGGAACTTTTCATTGATTTAGCAAGGGATGCTCCTGGTCGCAAGTGTCAGAACTCTCATTTAGATCTGATTTCAGAGCGTGGTACTGGTAGTAGTACTTCAAGTCCAAATTAGCTCTTTGGCCAGTGTGTCTACACACTTTGTCATGGTCATGGCAAATGCACAACTGTGCCAATGTCAGGAAAAACTAAGCAAATAATGGTTTGTTTAAACTGTCTGTGAGAAATATGCACACAAATACCACATATTACTTTGAGAGTGCCCACAGTGCTTCTCTGTTCTTTTTTCTAATTTTTTAAAACTCATCTAAGAATATTTTATTGGCAAGAATGTTCGTACAGATAAAGTGCTTTGGCTATATCTGTGAATAACAAGAGCCATTCCAGAAACATTTGCACAGGCATCTTCACTCCCTCTTGCATGATCAGAACTTGCTTATTCAGACAGGATAAGCACATTTATGCAAAATATGTAAAGAAGTACTGGCTTTTCTGGATACTGTGAAAAAACTGTTGATTGACATCTCCTTGTAGATATATATACACACACACACACATATATATATATTTAAGCAATCAACAGTTTCATTCAAGAAATCACCCAACAACAGGTAATTTAAAAATAGGTAGCACACAATATTTCCAAAGTTGTCTAAAAAGTTGTAACAAAAGGCCTAAAAAGAGATGATGCACAAATTCATTTGAGAAATCAAGGACATAATTTAGCCATGGTAATGAGTAATAAGTAGAAACCTCTATCAAGTAAAGTTGAAATACTTGTCAAGTGAAGTTGTAGGTCTTCTGTCTGTGGATGTCTTCAGCTCCAGAAAGGATTTCCTTCATCCCCTCCCAAGATTTATTCACAAAGCACAAACTATTTGGCTTATTGGGGGAGTTACTAGATGAAATTTTATAGCTGGTAAAATACAAGTAGACAGGCTAGATGATCTAACGATCCATACATAGTCTGAAAATATATTAATGCGGAGGTCTTAACTTTCTGAATACATTTATTAAGTAGATAGTTTTCAAAGAAACCTATGGGAATTAGACACCTAAATCCCCCTAAAATTAAATGTCATTCAGTGTATTTTCCAGTCACTTCTGTCCAACTCCTCTGCCTTTTCTTGCTGTAAATGTGGAACAAAAGTCTCTTGAGAAAAAACAGAATAACTTTCTGAGTATTTTACATTTTCTGAAACTCAGAGAATTGCTTTATGGACTTTAAAAAAAAAATTAATACCAGATCAGCAAAGTGAAATCTGGTCATGTTTCCTAACACACAATGTAAATATACTTGGTTTGTAAATATTGGAGTGTTTTCTTCAGCTTTCAAGCTGATCTAATCCTGGCACTATTTACTGAAAAAGAGATTACTAATTCCCTTTTTTCTTCTCCTTTTTTTTTCCTTGAGACTTGACAGATTGGTGGTAGTGCTGTGAAATCAAAACCTTCAAGTAGCACACACTATCACAGAATCACAGAGCCACAGAATCACAGTCACAGAATCACAGAATCACAGAATCACAGAATCATAGAGTCACAGAATCACAGAATGGGTTGGCTGGAAGGGACCACAGTGGTCAACTGGTCCAACCTCCCTGCTCAAGCAGGGTCATCATAGAGCACATGGCACAGGTTTGCGTCCAGATGGTTCTTGAACATCTCCAGTTAGGGACATTCCAAAACCTCTCTGGGCAATCTGTTCCAGTTTTTGGTCACCTGCACAGTACAGAAGTTCTTCCTCATGCTCAGCTGTAGCTACCTGTGCATCAGTTTCTGCCCATTGCCCCTTGTCCAATTTAAAAGACATAAGTTAGAAGTGCTTTGCTGTGAAGCCTGGTCAGCAGAGTTGCGGCAGGACACTGCTGCTGAGCCTTTATTGACTGAACAGACATCTGCTACAAGCACCATGGGCTTAGGCACCCACCACAAGGGTTTAACCCCTTATCACTGCAAGTTTTGCAAAATATTTTGTTCTTAAAAGCTCAGCTGCTGAACATGCAACTACTTCCCAGGAGGCAACATTTCAATTTCTACAGCTATTTTATGTCTGTATTTAGTAGAAGTGATAAGATTTATATACCTCAATTCCTAAAGTTTCTCAAAGAGTATGTCATCACCTGTAACGGGAAGTTTCCATGCCATTTCACTCCAGATTTTAACAGTGATTCCTCAGTTAAGGACTGAACGGGTTTTTCAGCCCTCTGACTTTCACCTCATCTTTACTTACCAGAGTGGTTCTTTACTGAGAGTTTTTCAGCCACAACTCAGAGAGAATAATCTTTATCATAGCCAGGAGCATGTCTTTGAAGATTACACACCTGCTCCTGGCTCTAATCACCTGAACTGAGAGTATTGTACAGTTGAGTTTTCCCTTCTATTGCCCAGGACAAATCCTTGGAGCATTACAGCGAGATAAATTACACAGGGGCTGTGTAAAATTAGCTGATGATGTTTCAGAGCAAAGATTTGCAGTACAAAAAGCAGTACCAACAATTCAATTGGCATCACTGCTTCCTCTGTCACAAGCCCAGCACAACATCGAGAGCACTGTACCACTGGAGTTTTCTGTTTTGTTAATCAGACACCTACATCCTACTCATGCATGGGAGCCCAAATGTCTGAAGGAATATGTTTCACCTGTAGTACAGAGTGATGTGATTCCTAAATTCTAGTGTGAGTAATTACTGTCTGCTAATGTAAAATGCCTTTATTTTCATTCAGGTATGACGTTTGCCACTGTTTCCCCTTTGCTACATTTCTGGAGAAATGCTCTTAGATCAACAAATTGGAAGTATTGTCTCTTAGTTTCTACCTCAATGTGTAAGGCCATTTTATTAATGTCAACTATAATTACCACTAAATTAAACAAAAATCATCATTATATTTATGCCAAAGATAGTCAGTTAAAAATAAATATTTGAGTATCCATCCAATTTTTCTCCTGATTTTATTTGAACAGATTTGAAACAAATTAAATGATTCATGAATTCATCCTGGCTGGATATCAGGGTTTTTTTGGGGTTTTTTTGATGCAGAAAGGCAAATGAGCTGGAAAGTGACAATGAAAATATTCTAAATGCTAATTCTGATTCCAGCAGAAGAAACTATGTGCTGGTAATTTCCCTTCAGAGCTTCTGGCACTCTATGATGTCAACAATTACTTAGGCACTGGTAAGTACATAGACTATCAACACAACAGACTGTATTGTAGTGCTCTTTCAAATATAGTATTAAGGCTTTTCAGAACACATATTTCCACATAGTTTACCTAAGAAAGACCTTTTGGATGTTTTGGGTGTTTCTGGCGTCACAGTTCCTCTCTACAGCAGAGCTAAGACAAGTACAGGGACTTAAAGGGCAACAGTATAATTTTGCCAGAGAGAAATTAAATTCTGGAGAAAGGCTATTGCCATTGGCACACCTGCCTGTCCTGAGCTGTGTAAATGACACCTGAAGCCAAGACAATGCCTGCACGGTTAGTTCCAGGATAGTCCTCAAAGGTGCTTTCTAGTCTTTAGTGAGAGGTCCTACTGAGCACCAAAATGCTTCTGCTGAGACTGTAGACTGCTTCATGCAGTCCTGAGTCACCCTTCAGTATCTTGCTTCAACTGCTAAGATAGTCAGCAGTGGATTTTTCTGTGAATATTGTTATTATTTTGTAATATAGCTGTACTAATAATATTGCAATATGTGGGTCTGTATTTTAACATCACTGTGTCATTCTGTGAATGTGCAGGAGAGGATAAGCAAATTACTGATAGAAGAAATTTTGTGGGGGTGGGCTTTTCCTTCTCAAATAAAAGAGATGAAAATATTTCAGTGCTAAACAATGTCTTAACAGACATTGTTTTGAGTATAAGTATACAAAAATCAGTAATGGAAGTGTAAGGTTTGACTTCCATACACTATTACTCCTGTATTATTATTTCTTAACCACTGAAGTGTGTAAGGCACCTCTGAAAACAAAAGGACAAACTTATGAGTAATTATGCCATTTGCAGCTTCCACTGGATATAATGGCTGAAAATAATTGTTATGAAACACCTTTGAAGATCGTACTGTAAGTGTGGATGTAAAGGCATGAAATTAAAAACCCTTGCAATGCAGATGACAGTTGCCTGGGCAATAGAAAGGGCTTTTTTCATCTTTCTAATACAGCCTTGCCTACAGAATCTGTTTCTTTTCACAAAAGTCCAACCATGCCAGGATGAGAAAATGGCAGTGAAAAATAGGTGTTCTCTTAAGGCAGAGTGACCACGTATGAGTTTAGCCTTTAGAGGAGAAATGTGAGATATGGATCCAAAAATAGCTCTCTCAGAGCCTGGCACACTGGGATGCACATCTAGAGGGAATTTGCTGTGAGGAGAAACAGCACCTGCACAGGCACCTTTTATAAAACCATGGTGTTTCAACTGATGTCAGGAAAGGACTGAGTCTTTGATCAATACTTTCATTCTGTTAGTTCCAGGAGAGCCATCAGACACATTTTTTTTCTCTCTTTTTTTTCCCTCTCTGCCCCAAATAGGGAGAAAAGAGCAACCTGAACTATGTTTCTCCTCTTATGCTGACACTTCTGCAGCATGCTTAAAATTAGCTCAGCACCTGCAATATTATTAATAGTTTTGTGTCATTAGCCCCTTGTAGCGGAATTGCAGTCGATCGGCATGATAAACCTGGATACATATAAATATTATTCTTAGTTTCCTGAGAAGGAAGGAAATTTATGCAGGCCAGAAATGATATGTGGGCTATTCCCTCTGTGTTTCTCATCTGGACTCTTACAGGATCAGGTCCACTAGGACACTACTGTTGCCCTTTAGTTTAAAAACAACTGTTCAAAATTCCTCATCTTCCTGCAGTAACAAATATCTGTAGCATTGTTTTCCCTGAGTGTTCTGTTCATAGTTCATCATAGTTACAAGGTACACCTCACAGTTCACAATAATTAGTGACAAAGATCAAGCAGCATTGGTGTGAAGTGCAAGGCACTTAGATTGAACTCAGTCTTGCAAATATTTTGGGCAGGACTTGAGGCTTACAATACCGATCATTAGCTCTGCCTCTGTTTAGAATCTTGCAGACATCTTCATTGTTTAACACTTATTACTGTACTTGAGAAAATGTCTTTTGTTCCTTTCAAGACGTGAATAAATAATTTCACATGTCCTAACTCTTAAAGCATTCACCACCCTTGAGGATCAGTTTCTATATTTGCATAACAATAAGTGATTCCATTGTGGAGCCAGCTAATAAATATTTAGGTCCAAAAGAACAAGAACAACAACAGAAGCAGCTTTATTTGTCAGTTTCTTTTTCATCACTCCCTATATATTTTTACAAAAATTATCTGCCAATGTCATAAGGCTCTTCTTTGATAGATGGAATTTATGAAATAACAGCAAGTAGCCATTACCTGAAACTTTAAGTGAATTATTCAGTTTTCATATTGTAATCAATAATGCAGACAGTATGTAAAAAAGCGTAACTCAGCCATATCTATTATTGTTTCATGTAAAGAAAAATAAGTAACAATCTGGGTTGTGTAATGATTATTCCAAGACTGAAAGGAACCACAGTATAATGTCATCTGCATCTAAGTTCATATATTCGACATTTATAGTAGCTACATATAGTAGCTGAAAGCCAACTTTCAGCTAACTTGGCAGAATATATTTTCTCTGCAGTACGTGGAAAATGGAACAAAATTTGCAATAATTTTATTTTAAAGTCAGTATCCAACTACCTCCACATGTCTGCATCTTGGGATTAATAGATGAATAACACATGAAAATTATAATGCATATATCAATGTGCCTGTCAATATCAAAAGTTAAGATTCTCAGAGGATGGAAATATAAACTACTTTCTGATTGATTGAGACACAGCTGTGAAGCAGAAAATATCTTAGCCAATGACAAAGCGAAGAGCCCAATCCTAGCAGTGGCTCTCATGTAACCAAATTGTTGCTGCTTCAAAATAGCATGACTGCTCTGTGTAGTAATCTAAATTGTGGGCTTTTTAAAAATTTACATTTACCTTATAATCATGTATTGACTTTCCCTTGTGTCAGTATTTGGAGAGAAAAGACAAATAGTAATGAAGGGCTCACTCCTGCAAAGTGCTAAGCACTCTGGGTCTGATTATGCAGAACACTGAAGGCTTGTGATTGAACACCAGGAGCTGTCCCGCTCACTTTGATAGTAACAGAGCAGGACTATGACATTCCTTTCAATTAAACATGTGCTCTCCTGTTAGTCTGGGTAACAGTTCTAGCAGTCAAAACTTAAATGCATAAATTGGTTGGTTTTACAAGCCTGAATTTTCCTTTGACCTGTTCTCAGAAATATTAATATATTAACTTCAATTTCAGTGTGATTTTGTTGGCAGTAGATTTTTTAAAAAAATATAGATACTATTAATAAAGGAAGTTTATGTTAATTGGGCAGTTTCTGGTTACCTAGGTTTGTGTATAGCCTACATCACTCCTGGGAACTCCAGTGCTCATCTAATTTAGTTGGTTTCATAGTGCTATTCTCTGTGAGATTTTAATAGCATAAAATATGTCCTTGGAGAGATTACTGTTGATGCCTCGAGGGTTTGGCTTGAATAGACATTCTAAAAAACAAACACACACCAAACAATAAACAAATTATGCAAAATAACAAGCATCAATAATGGTGAAGAATGTTGTCAATTTATATTACATTTGTCCTTGACTTTCAACATGCATTTAAAATGTGCCAATGATACAGCTTTTAAAAGTGAGAAGTCATTTAGTAATTTTATGTTAATTGTGGAGCATTGCCAGGTTTCTACAGCACAGGAGGGTGTCTTGAAATGCACCTGTTTATTTTGATCAACTGCACAATGACTTGCAGGTGCAGCAGGGTGTGTATGTTCTAGGAGGATGCTAAGCATTTGTATTTAATCCTCTACACTTGTAATTAGGGTCAGGCATCATATTTAACTACTGGAAGATTTGATATAAAATAAGACCTTTCCTACTCTGTCATGTCAACCAAAATTCTTCCTTCTGTATGTTTTGATTCCTTGCTTCATAATTACAATCAAAATAAGAAAATAGTATAATGGATTTTTCAGATAAATAATTGGTGTAATGTTTGTATCCTACATACAGTCTTAGCCTTTTGTACAAACAATTGTTAAACTGAACAAGTTGTCCTGTAATTGTGGTACTTTTTATTAGCTCTGATAAAAAGAACTAGTTAAGAACTAGTCCTTACTTAATGCTTTCATCTGAATATATCCTCTTTAAATATAGGGAGGCTGAGATACAGAGAAATTAGAACAAAAAATTTTAAGCCAGCAGAAGCCTTTTAAAAATGAATGCATATGAGTGACTTGATTGCAGGAAGAACCTTTGATAATATCTGTCTCAGAGATCTGTTCAGTGCTACTGCCAAATGTGGCACATTTGTCTTAAAATGAAGGAGCCTTTCCAAATTGTTCCCATAGGAGTTCAAGCAGGATTTGAGACCACCTCAGGAAGGGCATCTTAAGCACAGGATACACTTGCACACAAGGTCAAAGTGCTGATGCAAATGACAGGGATTTTTTTTCCAGTAAGCGTTTAAAAAAAAAAGCAGGAAGCTATAGGACTAAAAAAAAAAAAAAAAAAAAAAGAAAAAAAAGAAAGAAAGAAAAGAAAAAGACTACAGCCTCTGAGAGTAAATTGAGTGGTATAGCAAAGGTAGTCTGGTTGTTCCATCTGGAAGAGGTTATGCTGAAGGCTGAAGTGCCTTTGTCACAGTCTTCCCTGCATCTCCCAGGTATCTCTGGAGAAGCTCTCAAGTCTCAGAGGAAAATGTCGATGAGGATGATGGTGCTGTGAAGTGCCCTTGCATGAGATCAGTTCTGCAAAACCTTGTATATAAAATATTCTGTCTCTGTTATACCCATACGGTGAGATAGTAGAGAAAATGTCCTTGCTCTTAGAAGATATGAGGAGAAGTGATTCAGCCAAGAGGTTAGCAGGGAACAGAAACTGTCTCACTAGCTCTTGTGGATCTGTCAGTCTGGGGTTGGATCGGAGAACTGAAAGGGGAAATTTCATGCCTAAAAATGTGTGTTGTTCTTCTGCCCTCAGGGTTTGATCAAGTAGGTGGTACAACACGCCTTCTTCATGGAGAACTAAGCTAAAAAAACCTTTTATGAAGTTATGACACAGCTTTTGACAAAACCACAGCAGATTATGTGCACAGAGTGTGGGCTCTGTACAAAGAGTGTATTTTTGAGTGAGTATTTTTCACTACAGGCAATACAATGGCAAGGAGCTGGTTTTCTTTATAAGTGATATCTCATTCTTTAATTTAATTTTTCCTCCTAAAGTTATAGCTGGCTAAGCCTGTGAAAGCATCTTCTTGAAGGATGAGTAATAAAGCCCTAACAAGAGACTTCATTGCAAAGCATGGCTGTTTCCACATGAAAGTTTTTTGAGTGGTATAGTCACCAAACAGGGGGGAAAAAAGCTCTCTAACAGGCTTGGTAACTTGTTCCCTGAGTGAATCATCAAATGATGGAAATTTTGGCCTCTGCAGGAGCGTACTCCTTTTGATGATCGTTAGAAATATGCTGGTTTAGATGAGATTTAAGGTGTCATCTGAGGAATAGTAAAAATAAACCAAAATGAACATTTTCAAAATTTTAGTTTAAGCAGCATTAAGATCTAGTTCTAAAGTCTTACCTTGCCTGAACTTTAAATAGCTGGAGTTATCTCCTATCAGCTATCATGCTGACTTATATTCTTTAGAAATCTGAAGAAAAGATATTCTGCCTGATGCATCTGTTAAGTTGTCCAAGGTGGGCCAGAAATCTCTCATCAAGCAGACTCATCAAAACCCAATTAACACATACTGTCCTCACACTTTAAACTTAATTTTGACAAGACCAAAGTGTTCATAAGATTTTTGTATAGAATATAACTGTTTCATTTGTTTTTTCTTCAAAAGTTATTAGTGTTTCTACTAGCAAACAGTATATTGTTTTCAATGCTTAAATGCCTATTTTTGTTGAAAACAGATCTTTCTCTAGCAGAAGCAAAAATAGTAACGTAGGGTGGAAGCAGTGGAGCAAATGGGGCTGACAGTGGCGTGAACTGCTCTAGACTTGGAGAGTTTAACTGTATTCTGCAGTCATTTATTTAAGCTTCACAGACCAGTCAGTCAGCTTACTCCTAGCTGAATTTCTTCCTGTCTGAAATTGGGTGTAGCTAAACATGGTTGCCACCACGTGATTTGCCATGTGCTGCACGAAGCTCCAGTAATGAACAGGTATTTCTACATTTCTGTCAGCTCCTCTTCGCCCCTCTGCCAAGCTCCTTTGCATAACTCAGAGGAGGATTTAGCTGGGAGCCATTTGTAACACTGCATCGACAGAAAGTTTGGCAATCAAACCTTACCAGGAATGCCATAACATTGGCACAGCAATGGCATCACAATTTATGCTGCTGTCTCTCATCTGCTGTAGACAGCAGACTGAAGTAATTGTGAAGAAGAGCTTTTTCTTCCTGCATAGAAATCCTTGCATTGTTCAGGTGGATAAAGCCAGTCCTATTGCAAAGCCATTATGAGCAACAATTTTCACATGGTAAGGGTGAGTCAGTGTCTTACACCTCCCCTCAGGCTCTTTCTCAAGGAAAAAAAAAATCTAAAAATACTTTTTTTCTGGCATTTTGATACACTCCTCTCATACACACCACACTAATGAGCTATCAGGTCACACTGAATGAACACTCTATTGTTACTCATCTTTTAACACAAGTATAAATTGAAAAATCATAGAGGAATCCTCCCATTTAAAACAGAAAACAAGGGATATTACTATACTATTAGAAATATCTTTATTTTTCAAATTATGGTGTTAGATACTATATGTGCTTTAGGTCTCTTTTTATTTTTATGCAAATGTATCTCTCCCCTGCTGTATTATACTTATCATAAAAGAAGATGACAGAAGACAGTGTAAAAATTTTTGGAAATAGCAAAACCTTTCTCTTCCCTCTCACCTCTTCACAGTCCACCAAATATAGTCAGCTGCATGTCATGCTATGAAGAAACTTGAAAGACTTAAAGACAGGAAAGGAAAAGAGAGAAGAAAGGAAGCAGCATACTCTCACATTAGACAAACTTGTCATATTTTTATGCCCAGACATGTCAAGCCCACATTAAAAATGCTATCTGCTCATTTCAGATGATCTCCACCCCAAGAAACAAGCAGGGGCTGTAGAACAATTAGCCTTACTAAAAATCTTGGGCTGTGTGAATGCAGTAGCTGATTCTCAGTGGTGTGCTACAAGACATTGTGATATTCAAGGTTGGACATCACCCACTTAAATTAGCAGTTTATCAGAGTGCAGGATGGAAACAGCTGCGGGGATAAAGGATGATGAATCACATGACACAGATTAAATGTAGCTGTGATTAATGGGACATCACAAAGCAACAAAAAAGAGAACCAACTGTGGAAAGAGATAACTACCACCACAAGGAGCAAATTATTGTCTACGTTGATGTAATTAACTCCAAGGCTCCCCATGGCTTGGATGGCCAATTCCAAGAAGGCTTGCTATTGTGCCCACAATAATGGCAAGGCTGGGGATTCTTATTTTAAGTACTGGGATATTAAGCATCATTTTTACCCTTTGCAGGGAACTGATAGAATGTCAAAGTTGAAGATATGGCAATTTGTAATAGAACGATTACAATACATTGTTGTGAGTCTTTCAACTAACACTCCCTGTGAGAGGACAATTGGAAGAAAAACTCAGATATGGTGCGCTGTGAGTTATGTGGTCCTTTAAATACTTACACTCAAGAATTACCCACTGATAATACTTTTTGTCGCTGTGTGAAGTCAAAGCAGCTCCCCAAAAGCGCTTTAATATAGTAGATCTGATTGAGGGTGGTTTTTGTTCTCTGTCCTAATTAGTTATATCATGGAAGGACAAGTGGTATTTTTCTTGTTTTTCCAAACTACAGTTTTATCCCTGGGAATCTTTCACAGGATTACTTTCTCAAAGATACCTTGATTCATAGTATATCATCTTCATCTGTTTAGAAGACAAAAACTTTATTCAGATCATTTGCGAGCAATTCCTGCTTCTTCCTTTCTTTAGCTTAGAAATCAAGTTTAATATGCACCTGAAACAAATTTGCTGACAACTTAAAATATTGGGCTATTCCTAAAATATTCAGTATCTGAAAACTGGAAAGTGAAGACTGAATTCTAATTTTCTCTGCTGGCTTTGATACTTCAATGGTTATTCTAAGCTGTCCTGAAGAGAAATAAGATAAATATTTATAAATAAATATCCCCATAATTTGCCATCCTCGTGTAGCAAGGAGCTTTGAATTGCTTGCAATTTTACCATAAAACATATGTTGGATTTGGTTCATGGGAATCTTACATTGGGCTCTGCTGTGGTGACAGATTGACTTCAAGCTGGCAGCCGTGCCTATTCCTGTGTGAGAACTGCACATGATCACAGAACAATAGACCAAAACCACAAAAATTTGAAAGACTTCTAGATCAAAACTGAGAGAGTCTAAACTGCTTGATGGCTGCATACTTCTTGGATTCATTGATTTATTAGGGTATTTTCCTTTTGGCTTGGTGTTGGATTAGGCACATCTATGTGTGTTGGGGTGCTAATGACAGAATACTTGCTGTATACTTCATAAAAGTCTTCTAGAGGTCTCTTGACATTTAAAAACATAACTTTGATTTGTTTTATTATGCTGCCGCTTTCAAAATTTTAATTTTTTCTAATTGATTTGTAGCTCTTACAAATATGAGATGCACTTGGGGAAGTCTAAAAGATGATACATTGGCTTTTTTTGCAGTTTTTGTTGAGATAGTTTTCAAATTATGTGGCGGGCTACTGGTTATGTTGTTTTTCACCACTAAAACCAACATTGTATTGCCTGCTGCCAAGCCTTAAGATTGTGAGATTCTTGAGATAGATGTGTCATGGTTTCATTTCTTAAAAAATACATTGCATAAAACAGTCCAATGTCTTGTTTTACCTATAGGTATTCTAGCTGTATAGACAGAAGATGGAGAGTAATCACTCTATGAAATCAAAACTATGAACGATGCAGTTTTCAAAATAAGTCTTAGGAAAGGGAACATTTAACTTTTGCCATTCATGTAATCTTTTCCCTTCTGAACTTCATGCTACATACACAGTAACGGCATTCTCTTTAAACCGTAGCACACCCAGGAAAGTATTTTATTGTTGAAATAACTCAGAAAACTTAAAAACTACTACTGTTTTTATAATCACTTCAAAAAGAGCTTGTATTATATATTTCGTGTGTCAATAAAATGGATATTGATAAAAATCTGAAGCGGGTCCGCCCCTCATGCTGCCTCCGCCTCCCAGGCTGGTCCGGCTCCTCAGAGGGAGGAGCCCTGCCGTGGGAGGACCCTGGGGGGTTTGAGTGCCTGGGTCCACCCCTGGATCTCGGGGAAAGGAGTGCCCAGGGCTCAGGATCCACCCACCTGTCCTCAATCTTCTGTTCCATTATCTGTATCAGTGGTTGCTTTGAATTTGTACCCCTCCCTCCTTTGTTATTATTGGTTAAGTATGCTTATCTCCTCCCTTTGTCTCTCCCCTGATTGGTCACCCCTGTCCCTAGATAAGCGGCTGTCCCTGGGCAGGGGTGGGGCTTTCCCTGCACCCTCCATGAGTGTAAGAGTCAGTCCTTCCCTTCTCTCCCTCCTGACCACATGTACCCCCTAAACCCTGAATAAAGGAGAGCTGGGGGAGGACACCCCCTCCCACACACCCTCTGCCTTGTCGGCTTCTTCTTTTTATTCGATTACAACAAAAACCGTCCTGGAATTTAGTGGTATTCAGGCATATTCATGCAATCCAGGATCAGAAATATCCCAGTATCTGTTTTGCATAAGTAGAAAATGGATAGATCAATGCTTACAGTTTTTAAATTGTTCATGTAAAAATGATGCCAGTATGACAGATCATTACATAATATTTGAGTGAAGCTCTTATATTGCAAAATGAAATGTGGGATTTCTAAAGCAAAATATTTCTGATTGATACTTTAATGAAAATTTTTGAACAAGCTAAACTTGATATAAATACCAAGTTTTAAAGATGTCTTAGGACTGTATCAGTGAAACTGCAGTCCTGCATGAAGAACTTCAGTTTGGTACCCAGTGTTGAATGGGAAGGGAATCCATCCACAGGCCATTGTTTAATTTTGTTTATAACAAAGTGGGATTCTCATTAGGAGAACAATCCATTACTGCTAAACAGTTTACTTGCACTGGTTCTTCACTTTACTTTTCTGCCTTATTAAATAAGCAGTAGATAAAAAATGTGATTTACGAAGGACTAAACAGCAAGTCCATAGCAGAATGGTGCAGGTAATATTATGGCAGGTAGCCATCATGTTTAGTATATCTATTGTCATAAGTATTTTTACTTAATATGATTTCCTGTTACAGGTTTAACCAGGTACAGGTACTTTGGTCATAAATATTAAGAGGAAACAATGCAAGCTGGAAATGCAGTAGACTAGTAGTTAGTGAAAATCCAGAAAGCTCAGTGATTCATCATGGAAAAAAAGTAAGACTGGTTCTTTAATTTTTTAAATGATGAGTTGGATTTTTTAATAAATTCCTGTGGTTCGTACAGTGTGTGCCTAACAGAAAGGCTGGATTGTAGCAGGCCCATACAGGAAACAGTGAGAAGAGAGAAAAAGTATTCAGATACAGGTACTGCAGTCCTCATTAAAAGCTAAAAAGAGAATTATTTTGGAGCAAAATCTGCACCCTGCTGAAGGCAGAGATAAAAATTCCATTAATGTGGCCAGGATGGTACCTCCTGCATTTGGAGGCATTCATGGATAGTTGCTTCACATTCTTTGGGCATAATAGCATCCTTGACTAGGTACACTGAGCAGACCAGTGTGTGACTCCATTACATCTTTTACAGGACTTCTGATGTCTACTTCCTACAGATTATGTTATCTGGGAAAGACTGGAACTAGGATGAAGTATAACCTCCTCCATTCCTTCTTAATTTATGGTTATTGTTGCCATAAATAACCTTACAAACGTCTTCAAAAATTAGGTTTCAGACACCAGTCATTCTTAAAATCTTTCTCAGCCAAACATAAACTGTAGCTCAATGGTAATTACTATTTAAAATCCTTTCTGTGTTTTGCAAGCAATGCTGTCAATGTGCTAAGAGTGCTTTTAATTTTCTCCTTGAGGAAATGCACTGTGCAAATTCATCTCACAGAATGTCCTCTGAACAAGCCCTTCCTTCATGACTGCAGCAATATGAAAATGCACGCTCGTATCTGATCAAGCTAACAACAAGGCAGACAGAGGGAAAACTGCAGACCCTTATTCTGTAGGAAGAGCTGTTTGTTACCAAGGGATTCACTCAAGAAATGACAGCAGTGTTTGTATCATCTTCAACCCTTGCAAAACCAGCATCCTGAAATTCTCTTTTCCAGCACAATAGTTTCTCAGGTCAGGGCTCTGCTGGCATGGCACTCCAGAAACATATTAGGAAAGGAAGAAAACTGGCCATGGACAACATCTATCTATAGATGTTATTTCAGCATTCTAGGAATTCTGCATGGATTATCAAAGTTTTAAAAAGGTAGCCTAATCTTATGTTCATCAGTAGTGACTGACACATGTTTTCTAAGTGGTTAGATATGGATATATCATTTTTGAAACTTCATCCTGTTCCCTGAAGTTAGTGTACATTGCAGCTAGAGATTATGCAGAAGGTCATGCAGGTCTACTAGAGACAGGATGTAACAGCAACACATTTAGTACCTAACTTAATCCCCAAGCAATTTTTCTCTAACTGAGTCTGGTTGTTTATCTAGTAATTTCCCAAAGCAATAGAACCTAATTAAAACTTTTAATTTTTATTTTTTAACATTAGGAAAAAAAATAGCAGCAGAACTTTTCTTTTTTTTTTTTCCTTTTTCTTCTTTTTAATTGGATCAAGTAACAAAATATTAAAATTCTGATGGAAGTTATCTTCAGATGACAAGACACTGCTCACTTGGATATTGGCTGTGTTTCAGAGAAAGTGTTCATTTTATTGCCCCGAGAAAGAATACTAACCCTTTTAATTTTATTTTATTTTAAATCATTCAAGGCCTTCTCAGTTCTAGCACTGGTGTCACCTATAGTTTCAATAAGAATCATTAGCATTTGCATCACAAATATTTCTGCTTAAAATATGTAGAAGTTTTCTTGTTCCAAATAGACATTAATGTTGAATACTTCTCACAGTAGCATGGAAAGCTTGTATGTCATGTCTGATGAATGGTGTTGTTAATCCTTAATTGTGTATTTATAGTTTAGTTTATGGTTAACCAGGAATAATTTAGAAGTACTTACGGGAATGACAATAGTTCTCCTCAGAGATTGAAAGTTGCCAAGATTAATGTCTCTTGCAGGAACAGATTGTAAGAAAAAAAAGGTACCAGATCAAGGTTTATTCTATATATATATCAAGTTGTTCTTGGATTGGTTATTACTGAATAAGCTATTCTCATCCTCATTGTGTGACCAGTCTTATGCAGGAAGAAAAGTGATTTGTTCCTGTTTAGTTTAAACTGTTTTGGAAATTCATTTGACCTGGTCTAAAATATGTTCATGAACAAAAAAATTGTTCAGCTGTCATTATTCAGATGAAATCAGGGTGTAGTATTAAATTATCTTTCAAATATAGAAATATATATTGACTGTAAATTCCCTTTTTCCCACAAGTGCACTGGATATTGACTTTTAGCTCCCACTTTTGTCAGAGAATGATTGCAGATACAAGTACTAGAAAAACCGGTGATTTAATGCTTTAGAGAGCACATGGTATTGTGCCACTAAAAACCAGAGAAATCCATAGTGCTGCAGTCTGTCCTTTTTCAGTGCCTTGTCCTCTGTTAAGTCTTTGCTGTCTGCAGTGACCCTTAGGTCTTTTCTAAGTTTAGTGTGTTTGGTTTAAGCTCAGCAAGGATGAAAGGATATTTAATTTTTTTATTCCCATGTGTATCAGTTTGTGGTTTTCCATTACTAATTTAATTTAAGAATAGAACTATCTGATTAGGAATGGAGGTACACATTTTATAAGTATAGCACTATGGTTATTACTTGTAAGAAGTATGGAATGAAAGGTACATAACCTGTGGCAAACACATTTTTCCAGACTTGTTGCTTTCATAACATATTTCAGGAAAACAGTAAATAAATTGAATGAAAAAAATACCAAAAGAAAGATGTTTTTAGTTTCCCCCTTTTTTGTACTGACTTTAGAAATTATTGCAAAGCTTGCATTCCTTTATCCATGTTTCTTTTGCAGGTCATGCCCTGTGCTCTAATATATCACACTCTTTAGGACTCCCATTTGAAATTCATTTATCTCTTTATTTTCAGGTTTTTGCATGTTCTCCTGCAGTCAGAGTTTCTGAGTCTGAAAACTGAATGATGGTAAAATTACCATTTGAAGTGGGATAACACATCACAGGGCTTAAGTTCAAAGTGTTGGGTGAAAATCACTTTTCTGCATTCCTGCTTTTAAAATATATTTTCAGTGGTTCTAGAGAGCTGGGCCACAATTGATGTGAGCCAACAGGTACTGCTAAACAAAGCAAATAGTAATTTTATCTTTCTGAAATTGTTGGCCATTTGTAAAATGTCCAAGAAGTAGGTTTAGGTTTTCATCAACTGGCTATATTCTAGACTCCTTTTAAGATTTAGAGTTTTGATTTCATGGAAAACAAACAAAAAATTTAATATACCAATTAATAACTCTGTTCTAGTTACCATAAATACAAATTCTTAATGGGGAAAGCCTTTAATAGGCAGTATATAGGCAGTCTACCAAGCTGCAGCTACTCAAGATGTTTTTTAGTAGCTAGATTTAAAGGCGTACCGCTACAATAGAATAATAAAATGCACATTTTGTGTGTCTCTACCAATATTTTACATCAAGATATCCAGACTGGTACACAGCCATTTCTTCAGCAATAAACCAAACCCAGAGGCTGACTTTCCTTATACCCACATACTTTGTCCTTATACATGTTTTCCAACAGAATAGGAATCTCAGCCACGAACAATGTGTTTACAAAGTAATTAGTGTGCTCGAGCAGGGGAGCTAAGGATCACTACCTAAAAAAGCTTCTGTGCTGGCTCAGTAGGTGCTATTTGGTCTGTCATTTCCTTTTTCTTTTTTTTCTTTCTTTTTTTTTAAATCCTTCAAATGCTTTATCTTTCTGCTGGGACTTAATGATACTGTCTTCTGTTGTACCTTGCTTCAGAGCAGCTGGTAAGTAGCACTATAAAAAATGAAGGCTATTATTACTTCTTAGAGAAGCACAGACTTTGAAGCTTAAGTTCAAAGCCTCTTTACTGAGGTGAAAAATCACTTTCTAGGCATTGCTTTCCCTGTCTCTTCTGAAAATGCAGTTCCAGCAATGGGACAGAGAGCACACAAAAAGGCTGAGTCACGTACTTGCTTGACCAGTAATATGTGCTACAAATTGATTTAATCTGTTTCCTAATTAAGTGATTTTATGAACAACCAGCAAAATATAAGCATCATAAGGAGGAGCAATCTTGTAGTACACCCAAATGTTTTGGTACCTGAGGCAAGCATATCATACTAGAGTCAACAATCAGTAGTAGTAAGCAACTATCAGTAAGTAGTAAGTAAAACTTACCAAAGTAAGCTTTGGTTTTTATGACCACCCAAGTCCTAGAAAAACAAAGCAAAATAATGGAAAGGGAACAGGGAATAATTAATCTGAAGCTTTAAAAAAGGAGGTGGAGTCTTGCTCTTCATGCTGAGATGGTTTTCATTAATTATTTCCACAGCATTCTGCAGAGATAGTTGATGTGTCAGAACATTCCCACATTTACCTGCTCAAACATACTATTAAATTCCTATAACTCATATGCTGTTTCTTATTTTCTTTTTTTTTTTTTTTTGTACCAAAATTGTTGACATTGGGTGGCCTGAAGAAAACAGGATGTTGGGCAGATTTGGACAGATTTACAAGAAACTGCAGCTCCCTAAAATAAAACACAGTAAATCATTATGTGCTTAAAACAGGAATCACTGAGTGGCAGTAGTTCCATTTATCAACAAGATCTCTCCTGGCCAGATTGTTGTCTTTTCCTCTACTGCTGTCCACAGGAGAAAAAAAAAAAATTATATTTTGTTCGTATGTTTATGTTCCCGTAAGTTGATAAGCTTTTCTTTTAGAACAATGTAAGGAAAGAACCACTTTCACTCACAAATTAGATGTGGGACATATTAAGGATCATTGTTGTAGCAGTGACAAGGACAGCAAAAGTTTTTAAGGTGGACACAATAGCTGGTATTTTGGTCACACAACTGAAACTACACATTCAAAATCACAATGTCTACCTCTGACTCTGCATGAGTGCCATGTGTTAGTGTCCATTCTCTATCAAGACAGCTGGGTCTGAGACCATTTAAGGACTCTGAAGGTACACAAGTCCATGGGACCTGACAAGACACATACACAGGTCCTGAGGGAACTGGCCATGGAAGTGGCTAAGCCACTATCCATCATATTTGATATTCCACATAAGTTCCCACTGACTGGAAAAGTGGGAAAATAACCCCCATTCTTAAAAAGGGAAATAAGAAAGATACAGGAAACTATATGCAGGTCAGTCTGGCCTCAGTGTCTGTCAAGATCATGGAACAGATTTGTCCTGGAACCTAAGCTGAGGCACATGGTAAATAAAGAGGTGATTGGCAACACCAAACATGGCTTCACTAAAGGCAAATTGTGATATCATCAACCTGGACTGGTAAATAGCATTTGACACTGTCCCACACAACATCCTTGTCTCTAAATTGGAGAGACATGTGCTTGATGGATGGGCCACTTGGTGGATAAGGAGCTGGTTGAATGGACACAATCAAAGTGTTATGATCAATGGTTCAACATGCAAGTGAAGGCCAGTGACGAGGGGCATTCCTCAGGGGTCAGGATTGGAACCAGCACTTTTGGACATCTTTATTAGCAACATGGGCAGTGGGATCAAGTGCACCCTCAGCAGGTTTGCCAATGATACCAATCTGGGTCGTGGAATGGACACATTGGACTGTAGGGATGCCATCCAGAGGGATCTAGACAGGCTTGAGGGCTGGGCCCATGTGAACCTCATGAAGTTCAATCAGGCCAAGTGTGATGTCCTGCCCCTGGGTCAGGGCAATCCCAAGCACAAATACAGGCTGGGTGGAGAATGGATTGAGATCAGTCCTGGAGAGAAAGACTTGAGGGTGTTTATGGACAGAAGGCTCAATATGACTCAGCAATTAGTGCTCACAGCCCAGAAAAGGTGTCCTGGGCTGCATCGAGAGCAGTGTGGGCACCAGGACGAGGAAGGTGATTCTGCCACTCTGCTCTGCTCTCATGACATCCCACCTGAGTGTTGCTACACCCAGCTCTGGGGCCTCCAGAGCAGGTAAGACACTGAGCTGTTGAAATGAGCCCAGAGAAGGCTACAAAGTCGAAGGCTGCAGCAGCTCTCTGATGAAGACAGGCTGAGACAGTTGAGCCTTGAGAAGAGAAGGCTCTGGGGAGACTTTAGAGCAACCTTTCAGTGTCTTAGGGGAGCTGGAGAGGGACTTTTTGTAAGGATGAGATGCTTTAGGGTGAGAGAGATTTAGATAAGATATTGGGAAGAAAGTCTTTACTGTGAGGGTGGTAAGGCACTGGAACATATTGCCCAGGGGAGCTGTTGATGACCCATCCCTGGAAGGGTTCGAGGTCAGGGTGGATATGGCTCTGAGCAATTGCCTATTAGAAGGTGTTCCTGTCCATGGCAAGGGTGCTGTAAGTAGATGATGTTTAATGCCCCTTCCCACTCAAACTGTTCTATGATCTATGATTCAATTCTTCATATGTGAAAATAAATTCAGAAAGAATATTATTTTCAAACACTGTATGTTTTTTGTTTCTTGTATTTGTTGATTTATTCCAGCATGGACTTGGAGTGCCTCAAAATTGCAGTTTTGCTTCACTACTCATAGGGATTTTTTTTATCCCCAGTCATTTGGAGCAAACCAAATGTTGCTTAAATTATTTTACATGTCAGCACACCAAGAAGCTGAAAATCTGCCCCTGGGAAGATGACCGGGGAACATCTTAGGCATTGAAAGCTTAGGAAGGCATTTTTTTGTAAGAGTTGCTGTGTCAGCTCTCTGCTGCCTATTTGACAATTCTCTTGTGTAAGAACATTCTCTAAAGACTGGTTAAGCTAGTTTACAGCTGTTTTGTGGCACTGGAGAGAGCCTAAGGATTTCTGAGATTAGCTCCAAGTGGATTTGGAAATAAACACAGGCAATATTCTCCCCTATCCCCCTAGTTTCTAAGTATGTTTATGAAGATTGAATATCTTAAAAAGCAAAACAATATCTTAGCAATATGTAAATGTACAGTGATATCTCTGAATGCTTTCTGAAACCCTAAGATGGACAAAATAAATACCACACCCATGGTCAGAGCTTAAATCCCAATAAACTGTCATAGAGGACAGCATTGCAATCCATGATGTCACTCACTTTGCCTACTGATTTCAAACAAATGACTGTACAGCCACTGCTATTACAGTACATTATAAGTAAGTTTGAAAGGTCATCTGGATGGATTTGATATTTCTCAGTTTATAAAATTTAGACACTAAAAGCAGCGCAGATGTTGTCTTATGCAACTGCTGATCTTCGCCTGGTGTTTTTCCACCTGAACAATTAACTTTTCTCCTTAATATTTAGCCTAAATCTTCTTTCCTATTAATTAAGCCATATGTTTTTTTTGTCTTACACACAGTGAATAAAACAAAATGTACTTTCACAAGTGCTCCCCATGCATAGGCCCCCTTTTCGTCACCTACAGCGTGATGTTGGGAGTGACTTTCTGGTGAATATTCTTTACAATTTGACTCACAGTCCCTGGGTGAGGCAGCAAATGATTGACAACTTAAACATGAGTGAGGAAAAGTATAGGAAAAATTGTGTACAGGTATAATTGTGTTTTTAAAGGAAAGACAAATTTTTAAAAGCTTTGCTTCCTTGCAGAGTTGATAAAGCTCCTATACAACAGCTAACCTGTACAAAAGAAACAGCTTTTTCAAAGGTGTGGTTTGAAGGTAATTCTACACAGCCCCATTTTAGTGCAGAAAATTAGGACCATCTTGGGCATTGTATTAAAAAAAATGATGTTCTGAGTATTGTTCTTTTTATGGGACTAGTAGAGAGGGCCAGTAGTGCTCCAACTCATTAAAATATCTGCTGTATCAGAACTCAGTATATGTACGCAGTGCTGGAAAATTTAACATGACATGTTGCTACTGTTATAAATAATACAAATACAGAAATAATTCAATATTCACTAACTGCCCATGTAAAAAATTTAAATCCCCAGAAACTCTGGTCAGTTTTTAGACCTGCGAGGACACATGTTTTCCCCATGGGGTGAGTATGCAAATATGAAAGTTCTGACTGCTCCAATCTGCGATATGCCTCCAGTTATTGAGAATGGTCATCAAGAGATATGTTTGTATTGCCCCCCACAGTGGAAGCTGCAATAGTGGTGGTGGCAACTCCACTCACGTGAGATATGAAATGCCTTCAGTCAACTGCTCATATATGAATTGGTTTGGGATGGTGTTGTGGTTTAGGATTAGTACTCACCAGTTCTGTACCACCACCAGCACTCTCCCCCAAACCAGATGTCACTCTCTCACACCATCTTTCCCCTTCCCCTTCCAGCTCTGGCGATGGAATTGAAAATTGGAGCCACAAAAGGTGAAAATCATGGGTTGAGATAAGAATTGGCTTGAAAAAGCAATGAGACAAGAAAACAAGCTGTAACAGCAACAATATTAATAACCAAAGATGTAAGACAAAGGAATTATTTATACAGAAAGCCCACAACAAAATACCAATCAATCCCACACTTTCTCCTACTGGAAGGGACACTCTCCTCCAAAGGGAGAGTACCCTTCTGCCACTCCTGGCAATAATGACATGAGGTGGTACAGAATAACCTACCCCCCACACCCATACTCCGGGCTCCTCCCCCTCATGGCTGCTGCAAGGAATTAACTCTGTCCTGGCAGAAACCAGGACAGATGGAAATCTGTACTTCATAAAAGCATGTAGAGGCTTGGTAACATAACAACATAACACATAAAAACATAGCACAGCTCTGGCTAATCCATTTAAGTTAACACATCCCTGCCACATGAATAAATAAAGCAGATTGTATTTCTCTGTAGAAGAAATATGTGCCAGGAGATGAAACATTTTTGCAGTGTTCAGAAGTGGTGGCTGGTTCAAGATGCGTCCTCCGACAGCATCTTATCCTACTGAGATCACAGCAGCAAAGTGAGCTTCCCTGTTTGCTGTGTAATCCATCAGCATGGACCTCAAAGGAGGAAGAGTTGCATGAAAGTTTATAACAAATGAGACAGAGACTTGCAGAGCAGTGGAATGGGCAGCTGAAGCATGCAGTGTCTTCAGTGCTCCAACTAAACCTGCCTGAGCTTCTGTCTTTTTATCTATCATGTGAGTTATTCCCCTTGCAGATTGAGTCTGAGATCTCTAGGATTTTCTTTACTTCAGCACAGAAAAATCAGTGACGTGGATTATTATCACCCAGCTTTGTCACAGCAGCAGTTCCATGGGTTTCAGGGGAGTTACCTTGAGTTAGTTAAGATCAGAGCAGTGCAGGAGGGAGTGATCCTGGTGAAAGGGTTGCAGGTGAAATATGCAGCCTGCCACACCTGAATTTGGTTGCCATGACATTGATCTCAGTGTGCTGCATTGGATCGTATTTAGGGTTTTACATATAATTTCTGTATTAAAACTTAATAGAAAACCATAGGTTGCAGAAAGCCACCATGGAATCTCAGACTCGCATAAGCTTATTGCTGGAGAAAAGTTGCTCATTTTAAATAAAAACTTGCTTATCTTAAAAGATAACTAGACAGCTAGTAACATTTTATACGCTTAGCAATGCACAAAATGTTCTTCTAGCTGAGTGCATCTTGGTTACCAAATCTCATCCAATTTTGTCCTTGTTCTCTGTTTATAGCATCCAGACTCCCTTGGGACAATTGCAGGCAGGTGCAGACAAGGATTCTGACTGTTTACCTGCTCATTTCACAAGTCCTTTTATTTATCATGCACATCAATCAGCGCACTCTTCGAAACAGTTAGGAACCCTCATGCATTTTCTTCTGTATGAGCTTCTCTTAAAAATATCCTTTTTGTGCCTTTTAAAAAACATCTAGACTTGCACACTGTGTACATGAAAAAACTCATGTGACTGACAATGAGCATGAAGTGAGTGCGGGGTGAAAATAAGCTTGCCAAAAGGTTGTATTTAATAAATACGAACTTTTTACTGTTCTAAAGTGTTTTCGTGGCTACTTGTACACAACACTGAAGAAGACAATTGAGATGAAGTGGTTTATCAGTCAACATTGTCACTTCATTTTTAACACAGCTGTCTGAATTAGGCCTCTTGTAACACTCTCTCACATATACATTCGTTAGGTGTATTTACTCGTACTTCAGCTCTGAGAAAGGAAAAGACCCAGATGCAGAAGTCTAGTCAAAAATCACAAAATTTCAATCAGCTGAAAAGTCTGTAAATTCTCAAAAAAAAAAAAAAAAAACCAAACAGAACAACAAACAGAATGGTGTTATTCCTTGAACAAAGAGCATACAGAAAACTTAAACACAAATAAAAAATGCTTAGTCGGGGTAAAAAGTCAGTCTCTGCTGGCTCTGAGTCAGTGAATTGAATAGGCATTTCTTGTTTTACAGCAGCTGAAATGTGGGTGAATTTTTTTGGGGGGCATTTTGGTGTACAAGAATAGTTGCAGCACAAAGATTGAAGTTACTAAACAATATTTCCTTATTACATTTGCTAACTTAAAGGTCAACTGGCACATACCATTGATTTCTTTTTTTCAGATACTACAGTTAAACAAGTTCTACAATCAAATATATTACAGGTGATTCATTGAATGCTTGAACAGCACAGTAGGGTTTAATTTCGAATGCAATCAATATTTCCAAAGCAATGCACAACTAAAATAAATTTGATACATACAGAGTGGGACTCATGGTCATTGACATTTTCAGTCAATAATGTTTCTGAAAAACAGCAAACAATATGTTTAAATCAGCTACAAATTCATTGTTCTTGTGGTACAAAGGTAACTACTGAAGAAATAAAAAACATGCAGGAAAACAAACACTCCTCCCTCAACACCCAAACAAACAGAGCTATTAAAATAATAACATATATTTCTTATGAAGTAATAATCAGCAGTAAAGAGCAGCAAAGGATGGTGGCCAAGGTCTGTTAATGACAGTAGTTCGAAAGTACTCTGATCTTTTCCTTCCTGGTTTTCTCCAGCTGCATAATTTTTTTCCCCTAGCAACAAAAGCTATTCAATAGTCAATAAAGTGAGTAAATTTCAAACCCATTTGTTTTGAAAATAGCGTATAAGAATTTTATTGTCTACTTGAAGGAATTTGATAGAATATGGGTATTTTAGCTTCTAGTTTGATTTTTTACTACAGGGCTGCAAAACAGAGCTGCCTTTTTATAGAGATCAGTTTAAATGGGAAAGGTGAATAACTTCTGAATATACTGTTGAAAATACTTAGGGATTCCCTGATGATCGACATGACTTCAAAGTTGGCTCTGCTTCAAGTCAGAGGTTGGACCAGATGATCTCCAAAGCTTCCATCCAGACTAAATTATTTTAAGATTCTGAATTTTGCTCTTCAGATGACAGTCTTGAAGACTCTGCAGAAAAGGCCATATTAAAGGGAGACAAGAAGTACAGTGTTTAAAAGTTAATCTTATTTCTCCAGATCTTCTTTAAAAGACAGTAGCTGCATCTTTAGTTGCCCTTACACATAAAAAAAGGGATATAATCTCAAATCCCTCTAGATCCTGTATAACTGAAGAAAGGGATGTTAGTTTCAGTTTAATAAAACTATTGGAAAATTCCAGTTTTGCTTTAATGCTGTGGACTGTCCTTGTCATATAAATTTTAATATGTGAGATATCAGCAATTTCCACTGTTTGTTAATCTCATGGGGAACACTATGGAGGGCTTTCTTCCAGATCTCATCACCTACAGCAAGTTTTGCAACTTTGAATATGAAATGTTTCTTGTCATAAATTGACAGTTCTTGTTCCACCCTAATCCCATGAGGCTCTTCTAAAGAAAAAGGAAATGTAGCAGTCAAATTGCATGATATGAAGTGACAGCTTGATTTGTAGTATTTAAAAGATGGCTGCTATTATTATTAGACAATTTGATAGAGTTGAAAAATGTAAGTCTCTCTTCTACAAACACTTTAATGCAGTTTCAGTAACCGAGTTGTATCTTACTTATATTTTATTCATTGGGAAATTTGTCTCTACTTCCATGAAAATAGAAAATCTCTTATGTCAGAAGATTTTTATAGCCCTTCCTTACAACCCTCTACATTTTCACACCATTTGCCATTCAGGCAGATTCTTGGGGAAGCCCTGTTTTAGATTAAATATTGAATGGTGCATACTTAGTTACTGTCCTCTCAAATACATGTTCCTCTGTCACAACTCATTCAGTTCCAGTCATCAGCATCTAAATCCTTTCCCATTATGAGATAGTTGGTCCCCTGAGTATGGGTGAGTAGCTGAAAAGGGTCACCTTGACATATTCTACAGATATCTGAGTGAAGAATTTCAGGACTAAATTATTCATCCTTCTGAGTTTTTATTTTTTTGCCTCACCAAATTCAAAGGGAATTCTTCTTCAGTTTTTGGTACTTAGTGACAACAGATGTCATAGGAACAATTCCTGAATTTCCATGATTTGGGGAAATTACCTGCTACCAGCTATGGGATAGGACACATCAGAAAGGAAGATATGGGCCATTCATTGCATGAAACATCCTTCAAAATACCTTCCCTAAATAGATCAAACTGAATCTATTTAAAATCCAACATAAGATGCATGTGGTATGTGAGTCAGTCCAAACCATCCACAGCAGTCATGGATGCCGCCTCCACTCCACTAAAGTCAATACATAAAACAAATCAGGAAGAGAGAACCAGCTGTCTTTCTGTACTGTGCACCTCTTTTCTCAGAAATTAGAGTTATTAAAATATACTAAAATGAATTGACAACTGAAGTCTGATGTATGTTTTTTATGGCTTACTTCCACTTTATTTAGTTGATTTCATTGGAGCTACACTGGGTTATACTGAGCTACACTCCTGAATTAATTTTTCATTAAAATATATTAATTTTATCCTCATTGATGCAGTACAGACCTGTTAATGGTGAGCAAGGGGCACAAAGGTGCATGATTGTTTTTCCAGTTTCTCTGCTGTTCTGAGTCTGCCTTACTCTGATCCTTTTGGAGTAAATTGAACTGCTTAAAAGCAATGTCGACAGCCAATTCTCAGGCTTCAATTTCACTTGAAAAATAAAGAAAGCAACAAATACCAAAAGATCTGACAAATAGAGGGAGCAACCTTTTAGCCATTTTTAATCCAATAGAAGACTTTAGACCACTGCATAACTAAAACAGTAAAGGATGACTGAAGTTTCATTTTTCAAATCAATCATTTTTCTTTATACTTTTTAAAAAAGACAGTCTCTTGTCTCACTGATAAATGGCCAAATATCATCCAGAACTTATAACATTTCCCAATGTTCAATTTATCTTCTTGTACTGAATGTATTTACTCTAATAGACAGCAAAAGAGAAAGAAACAAGATGTGTGAACAGAAAAATATAAAATCTTTGAAGAAAGGGCACATTCCTCCAAAACACAACATCCATCAAAAGTAACACTGCCACATTTTCACAATGTGGAAAACAGCAATCAAAAGGGTGTTGCCAAAATGTTTTCCACATTTCTTCATGTGAATCAAACTCATATTCCTTATTTATGCAATAAATACTTATTGATTCTCAGCCTGTAGAAACTATTGCTGCCAATTACTATGCAAAAACAACTGAGAGCTAAGGCCCAAAATGCACGTACAATGTATATTGCATTATCTCTTGGGTCAGGACTGGAAAGACAGCACACCCTGAGAAAGAAGTCCCCTAAGAAAGGGAATCTATTGTCAGCGGACCAACTATTGCCAGCAGCTGACCTTGGTGTCATAACCACCTCTGTTTGACAGCACAGTGTGTCTGGGAACCCTGGAGAGTAGGTGTCTTGAATTTCTCATTAGTCTGTACATGGAACACTAAGAGCAAAGCCACAGCCAGATGAATGTGGCACTTCATCTCCTCCTGCCATCCACAGGAATGCCTTCCCTGCAAGAAAGCTGGGAGCTGCATGTGCTTCTCCTGAGCGCTAATTACATTTCTCAGTTGCAAGGCAAATGTCTTGCAAAATCCAAATAAACATGCGAGTTACCAAATGTTTTGTATAAATGTCTAATAAATCAGGGAACTTTGTCTGCAGAGTTTGACTATGAAAAAATACTCCATTATTCAGAAGCTGTGGCTGTAAGCTCTGCAGTCATTTTATTATCACACATAGTTCTCTAAACTATTAATAGGAGTGGTGCAGCCACAATGAGAGTATATGGTTAGAAATGAAAGAAATAGCATAACAGCACCAGCTCAAAGATGAACACAGAAATATTTTGTGACATTGTCTTTGTTTGTCTGTTTGGATGGTTTTTAATTAGGCTAATAGTATAGGTATCACGAAATAGGCCTTGTTTGAAAAGAGCCACAGTCTGAAATAAATTGTGCTTATTCTTGGCCAGACATGTGAATATGTGGTGTTGAACTTTTGGTTCTGATCCGTGTGACCTCCAGATATTTTAATCTGATCTCTAGAGCTGATGCTAGGTAAGTGAGATTTGTGTGACATGTTTTGTGTGATATGTATATAGTACTTATGAACTAAAATTTTTTCAGAGGTATATTTTAAGGAAGAAAAAGTGACAAAAATTAATGTATGGGAATTTAGTAAAGGATGAACAGAAAAATATTCGCCTGACAAATATTCTTATACTTTTTCTGCCCTGGATCACAATTTCAATATCGTATGTACCTGTTCTTAAATTTCTCAATATCCTCTGCAGAAGTGGATATACCCAATATAATATATACTTTGCCATGAACAATGAAGAAAATGCTGTGAAGAATGAAGCTTTAAAATAAAAGATTTCCATGAAGACGCTTTCTGGCTTGTGGATTCTGGACATTAAAATGCTGTTTTAAGCTCTCCAAGTCCCTACCAGCTGTGTGACAGGAGTGTTTTGTGAGAAACAACATTTAACTGTGTAAAACAATCTCGCCCTCATCTCTGCCTCTGCTGATAACTCAGCTGTGCTACAGTGCAGTTACCACTGCATTACCCACTTAAGTGGAAGAGCAGAATTCCCTTTACTGAGGTAATTAGTGCAGTAAGTAAAGGCAGACTACAAAGCAGAAATCAGACTGGATGATCATAGTGTTACCCTTAAGTCCTCCTGGGCCTGAGTTTCGTATCATTTCAAGATGGTAAAGTACTGCCCCAGCTCCTTGGGGGCAGAGCATAGCCAAAACATTCCAACACATATAATGAAGCTTTTCTGCATCTGGATATAAAATAGTCTGGAAAGACAGAAGAGAAAATCAACTGTAATTTCATAATAATCCACAAAGTCAATAAAAGTCTGAGATCTATAAAAGTAATACTATAATTTCAGCTACCGCTTCAATGATAAAGTGCCATTTTCAGAGCTGAAACACCAGCCACCTGAGAAACACGAAACTGTTGCACAAGTATGTTCTCTAACTCAGAATGAAATACAACAAACTACCTAATTATATTCAGATCAGGCACTCTCAACAGATGTTACACATAGGATCAGTATTGAATTGTAGTTACCCTGATACCCCACAACTGTAATTATGATCTAAATAAGCAAAGAATAAAATAAAGCAGAGGACCAGATGGATATTTCTTTATGAAAGCTATTTCAGATTCTGCAGCATGACAATGATGATGAGCCCACCACACTTAAATAGGTTTTGCCAATAAGTTGGGCACCCAGAGCATATGTTTGAAATAACAATCAGGAATAGTAATTATTGTTTAGAAGGCACAGCACTATGACAAAGAACACACAGCATTCTTCATTACAGTGAAAACTAAGTCGTTAAATTGTTCAAACCCAAGAAGCTAAGGGATTAAAGATGTGACATTCAGAACCTGCTGTTGTATTACTCTTTTGCAGCCAAATGTGTCTGTCTGTGGCAGATTTTTACCCTCATGTGACAAAATATCTACTGAAACCAATCTTTGCTAAAAGCTCCTAAAATTCATAGGAGAAGTTTCTTTGGTGTTTTTGGCAATTGTATGAGTGAGTGGAGACATAGGCATATGGAGAGAGAGAAAAGTATCAAATAATAAATATTAGACCAAAAAATTAGGAAAAAAATTCTCGTGAAAAGAAATGTAATTGTATGAATTTTAACACAGTTCACAAATTCTATCTAAAAATGGCATCCATTAGTATTCTGGATTTTTTATGCAATATAGCACAATGGTCTCCTGAGTGGGGTACTCTAGCTGTGCAGTCTGGACATTGTAAAGGGAGTTGCCTATTGCTAGATATATTTTAGTGCTCCAGAGGAGGATGTGTCTTAAACTTTCTTCTCCTCAAGGCAATTGCCCATAGTATTATTAATTCAATATGATTTTTCTTAATATTTTCTCTTTGGTTTGCATATTGTTTACAAGAGGTAGACTGATTTTCATAACCAGCTTACTGTTTTTATTATGAGACATTGCTCTAAATCACTTGTTATATCACTGTAAGAAAGCAAAATTTTTAAAATAACCACAAGAAAAGCTTAATCTACCCTTATTTAGGGTGAGATAATACTTGATTCAGGAATGCGATCTGAATTCAGAATAGAATAAAAGCCCTTCCAGTTCTTGCCAGCCCCTTCTTGCAGACAGGGCATGCCAGGCACCTACCCATGACTATTTTCTGGACTTCAACCGAATGGGAAGCTCCTTCACATCAGGTGATTCAAAGTGCTCCAAGGGAGTACATACCTAAAACCACACCAACTTTTCAAGGTAGCCAGCTGCTTTAGGAGACCTCAATTCAGTGTGCAAACTTCCCTTGTGATAGTAGTACCCAGAATTTCCATGATTTAGAGAAGAGTTTAGTGATTAAAACATTTGTTCTGGGATCAGGGGAACTTGAGTGCTGTTCCCACCTTACACGAGATCCATATCCCCACCTAGAAGTGCTCACTCAGAGAACTGCTAATCCAACTTTTCAAAGACCAGAGGAGCTACTCCACACTTGAAGACTAGAAAATGGCAGACAATAAAATGGGACAAACCCAAGTAAACAGCTATTTAAAGGTGTTCTTGAGGACACTACTTTTTCAGTAGCTGCTGTTGATACAAGTATTCTGCAATCTGCAGTGTTATGTAGAGAGACCTGAGCTAGCTGTAAACAAGCTCTTCTACCACCAGCAATCTGATCACAACAGCAAGGAACTCTTAAGTCATCCTGCCTTTTCAACTAGAAAATTATTTTTCTGAAATGTGAAATTGTTCTTTTTCATAAGAAGGACTTTTGTCTCTAAAAGCCCGACAAAAACAGCGATAATGCTTTTACTTTAGTGTTTGATTTATTCCTGGTGCAAGCAAATCTAAAATTCAGGGAAATGTAGTTGCTGGCATTCCTAATGTGGAGCTTGAGGCAAGGAGACATCAGTTCTGGTCCTGGCTATTCATACATCACAGGTAAGAGGGCAAAATTTTGTGGTCTTGGCCAGAAATAAGCAGGTAGGAACAGCAGGTAGGAAATCCTCATGTTAATGTTGTAAACTCTTATGATATGACAGTCTCCAAAGAGTTAAGGCTAAATTAGCTGAGGAGTAACAATTTTGGACCCTTCAGGATGGAGCACAGCAGTTTCAAGCTCACAGGTTCAAGCTCAACCGCAGGGAGCTGGAGCCTCTTCACTTTTAAGAGAGAGCCTTCACACAGGGGTCTGCTGTGTTTTAACTGAACTTTTCTGACTGTCCTAATGTCAACAATCTCTCAGCCAGACACAAGGCTTCATGCAGAGAGAAATGTCACTGGGATGGGGAAGGAAGGCAGAGCCATGCCTAGCGCAGCACAAAGTGAGTCTGCTGACACTCTGCAGGCATGGAGCACTTCACGTCTGATTACACTGCAGCATTCCTGCTGTTTTAATAAGACTTTTCCTCTTAGAAGAAATAACTAATGGTGTCACATTGTGGGATGGCTTTTTCGCAGCTCTCAACAGTTGACAATGTTAAATGACTTTCACCACTGACCTGAATTAAACTCAATGAGGACCTAATAGCCACAATTCAGAGACCCTCTCTGTGCATGTACAGCTTCACCTGCATCACCTGGGGCAAGTAGTTTGACTCATCTGAACATAGAACTGCAAGCACTGAATGAACTCACCAAATTGACATTCATATGGATGCCACACTTCAAATGCTGGACTTTGGCCACCCTCACTACTTTGCTGCTGTTATCCCTGAATAGCACACATAATGGAAGTGCAAATCAGTGATGTCAAAACCATTTATGTAAAACAGCATATTTATTTAAAGGCAAAATCATTTTTTGAATAGAACACAAAATTTCATGGCCTGGAAAACCTCATGAAAGCATATAAATGTTACTACTTTATAGTCAGACGCACTGAAGAAAATTGAAATTCAGACTTTGCCTTCCCCTGTTCCCTTCCTAGAATAATTTTGATGCCATTTAAAAGTCCTCCCTAACTGCTGTTTTCAGCATAGCCTCTTCCACTTACCCTCTTCTGTTTTCCTCTAGCCAGTGCCCCATCTGCAGATCTCTCTATGGTCCTTCTACTTTCCTTTCTCCCCCTTTCACCTCTCTTGTTCCCCTGTACTTTCTGAAGCTTTTTACCTTATGTCACAGCCAATCTGTCTCCTAAGGCACTAAATCAGCACTTGTGGAAGGCGATCCTCCCCTCACTGACTGCTGCCTCTGGAAGTGCCAATTCGGCTCCGTGGGCGGCCGGCGGCCAGATGGCAGCAGCAGGACAGTTTTAAAAACTGTGATTCTTCACCGTTCCCGTGGAGAGGGTGAACTTGCGAGACCCAGAGTAGGTGGTTCTGTTTATGTACTTGTATTAAAAATTAATGTCAGAAAGATTTGTTTAGCTGTTTTCAGTGCAGTTTGCCCAAGTCCTGAGTATACTGATTTATAATGTTTATCAAAGCTAAAAGGAATGTTTTCAGCAGAAAAAGACACCATGTGATTTTTTTTTTTAGCTTTCAGTTTGTCAGAAATTCTGATATTGACCTGTGGCTAAATAGTGTGGACCTGTGAATAATCTGGAGAGAAACTCAGGCTTACCTGTGCTTTGATGTAAGCACAAGTTGCAGTTTCTCTGGTGTTTGACTGGGGACGGAAGGCAATGCAGCAGCTGTGACAGCAAACCCAGACTTGTTCAGACCCAGGACACCAAACCAAAACCTGGAGGTGGAGCTGCAGGCAAGGTGTAAGCAAATCCCAGTGGAGAAATCTGCTCCATGATCAGAGCTCTGTGAAGAAACTGCATGCAGAATTAGAGATCTTGAATCTTGCAGGGCATGTGGGATCTGAGCATACCCTGCGAAGTGGAACCCCAGTCTGGTGCTGTTCTTCTAGAAGAGGCTTTCATGAGTTGTGCTTATGGGGGAGAACTGGTCCATGTCATGTGAAAACAGACACTGGAAATCTGGAGGTTCATTGGTTTATTCATAAATATTTCAATACAGCCAATAATACCCACTATTTAAATGTAATTATCCACTACTTAAGTGAAAATTGTTGGTCCTCTGCTAAGTTCTTTCCAGATAAAAAACCCCCTGTACTCTAAGTTGTTAGTGGTAATACCATGATTAGGAAATTTTTGCTCTCACATCTATGAAAATAAAAACTTACATAAGATTTTTACAGTGCTGTAGTGAAAATAATCTCTGTTTTATTTCTTGTATGGGAAAAACTGGAAGGTCTTGCAGAACAGAGATGAACGGATCATCTTAGACTGTAATAATGAATGAACTTAATCTACCTTTATCTAGATTTTGCATATTTTTTATTGTTAGGGCTTTCAACAGAGGTGATGATTAAGTATTCAAAACAACATACTATACTCCAGGCATATTTTAGCCAAGAGCTCCTATATGTGGGTACTTAGAATTACTCTTTATTCTATTTCCTGCCCACACAGTTTCCCTGATCCATTGCTCAATCTGCCTTTGCTGTCTTTTGTTCACAATCGTTTTGCTATTGTAAAAAACTCCCTGACTAAGACACTGCCTCTGTTTTCCCAAATCCTCTTTTGAATACCGAAAGCACTTTGGCTTCAGGTTTCAGATGATTAGGTAAAATCCCTCTTGCCTCTTTGAGTTCCTGTAGACTCATTTCAGCACAAAGAATATGAAATTCTTACTGGATGTAACTGAGGAACTCTGTTGTTAGAGAAAAATATGGTGGGAACAGTGAGAAGACACTTTAATGTTGCAAGGTTTTGATTTACCAAGTAAGCATTCCATCCCTTCCTAATCTATGTTATAGTAAAACTGAGTCCTTTATCTTTACTCACATACAGAGAAACACTCACACTTCAACCCAAAGGAAAAAGAAAAAAAAAACAGTTTTAGGTCAGCAAAGAAAAGATGCAAAGAACTTTGCCTAACCTTTCTGAAGTTTAAATTGTTTTGATACTAAAAGGAGACATTTTAAAAGATAAGAAATCAAGTACGTTTTGACCTTACTTTGAAAATTCAAGATGTTCTTACCTCTGACTAGCCACCAACTGAAAATAAAATTAAATTTATTATTTAATAAACCCCATTTTCCTACAACTTTATTTTGGAGGAGAATTACCTTAGTTCTTTGAGCAGCAGGCCTTTTTGTAGCACTCTGGTTACTTCTCTGTTCTGGATTCCTTGATGTCTGCTGAACATTACTTTTCCCCTTCTCAAGCTGACTGCATTTTTGTTCAAACTATCTGAAAAACAAAGTTTCCTGATTCCATCTCTTTGAAGACCTCAGCAGCAGACTCAACTGCAAGTTAAGGAGGTGGCCTTCAGTAACCAAGGTCAGACCTTTTAGAGCCACCTGAATTTTTATCAGTGGATGCATAATATCAAGAGGAGTCATAGATATACCCTTCAAAATCTGTTTCTGTTCTTCTCTGAAGCTTTTTAAAATGCATTTCCCCTGTGTTCTTCGAAGTCAGCTCTCGGTCAGGAAAGTTTTAATATTTTGTGGAAAGTATAAGCTCAAGGCAGATTTCCTGTAAGCGATGAACACAAGCTGGTCCAACAACAAGTCAGTATTCGAAGCTTTTCCATCTCCTTCTCCCTAGATAGTTCTAACACTCTTATCACTTTCATATCAAAGTCCTTTATAGTAAGTCCTTCATCATCTTCTAGTTTGATCAAAACAAACCTGACTTTGATCTTTCCCATATGTGAGTGAAAATTAAGAAGTCTGTGCAAAAGGATTTAAATATTTAATGAGTGGGAAAATTATTGTTTCTGCCAATGTCCCTTCCACACCCAGGCAGCATATGAATTTACATTGATTCTTTTCAGTCAAAATACAGTTCCTGCTTTCAACAGCTAAAGCTTTGCAAAATGGCTTCTAGCTGAGGCAAACATCCAACTCCTTTCCTGGCTTGGATGTTTGTTTGGTAATATTAACCTATGTACATAAAAAGGTACAGTAATGCAGAGGCTGGATTGAGAAAGTAAACACTTTATATATAATGAGTCATATCCTAAGCTGCTGGTGGAGGTAATGGATATTATTCCTATTAAATTTGTATGAAAGAAGTCTGTGTATAACTCCTTGCAAGCATCTATTTTTTTTTAATTTAATTTGAATATAGGAAAGTCATGCTAAGAAATAATATTTATGCTGACACAGAAGTATCCAGAAAAAGAATAGAAATTTTATCATATACAGCAAAGCATTAAATCTGTTATCAGGAAATGAAAACAGCAAAATATCACTTTTGATGCAACACTAAAATTTTTCTACAGTTCAGTTGTGTCCCTGGACTAAGATTTCATCTAAAGAAGTAGGAGTGTAAGACTTATTAGATGTTCTATAGGGCCAGAGTTACTAACATAACAATTGTATACATTTCTGTTTTCATTAATGTTTCATCTGAAAGTTTCCACTTGTCATCAACAAATTAAGTTTTCACCAAAATATTTTAACGGGGGGAAATAAAAAGGAGATTCTATGGAAAGAAGCCAATCTCCATGGAAAAGTGTTTCATCATAAACCTGGTATTATATTGTAAAATAATTTTGAGTAAATTTTTGGAAGAACCCTTTTTTATGATACTTGAGTTGGAGACATTAAGAAATGAGTAGAAGTGAGTAGAAAATGATAACTACCCTATTGCCACTTTAAACCAACCTTTACATTTTATAACAGGGGTGCAATAAAGTTGCACAGAATTATTTAAAACCTCTATAACAAGGGTATTATTGTCTATTGAGCTCTAAAGGGTTGTAGAGTAATTTCTTTGCCATATGTTTCAGCTTCATTAGAACATTCTTGTCTTCATTCTCACTCGTACTTGGCTTGCATTACATTGAACCTTTTTTCAGAAGTTAGAGTATCTATCTTCCATTGTGTTATCAGAATGCCAACTGTTGAAGTAAATTAATTTTCAGGTAATCTTGCCTTCAAATAAATCTATGGGAAAAAAAAACCCCAAGGATTGGAGCTTCTAAAATGTGTATAGGCTTCAGGTACCCATATTCAAAATCCAGAAATTCTCCTACAGTGTGGCTACACTTTTAGGAATCAAATTTAGATCTGAAAATTTCTCAACTACTTGCATGCACATGGACACCTCTGCCCAAACATCCTGGAGTCTCATTTCTGCTGGGGCTCCAGTGCTGAGTTAAGATTTCACTTGTACTAGGCATGGACGCACACAGGAAACTGAGCTCCCATTCACAGCACCCACTGCTGTGAAACACAGCACTCAAAATCCAGTGGTTTGAAAACAAACAATCCTCCACAAAAACAGTCTATAATTCTTCTGCAAGGAACAGAGAGATAATGAATTTCTGTATTGTCAGTAGATTTTCAGGTCCAAGTTGCACAAGGTCCCTCCCCCTTGCTCCAAGCCCTAGATAAGCTCTTGCATCCCTGGGTTCTCTAGAGCCAAGTTAGGGATGAGCTCAGCCTGTGAGGGAAGTTCATGGACACTCTCAGTTCTCTGCTTAACTTCCTGCTTTAAATATGCTGGCAGGAACGAATATCTTTAAAATCTTCACCTTGGTCAGATTTGGTTAAAAGCTGTTAGCATGTAGTTTGTTGGAAAACACACACACATGTATACATGAGTGCACAGAAAGAGGTCATGGTTTCTACTGTGAGTCAGGTTGCAGATGTATATTACATAATTAATATGCCTATTTTCTGTGATAACTTCTGTGGAAGTTCTTTTTATGTAAAATAACAGGGAATTTGGTACCATAATGCCGCAAATTTCTCATACTGTTTTGATCATATCTCGATTTTCGTTTTACTGTTTATATTCTTAAACTTCTACAAAGTCAGCTTGTCAGCTCCAGTTAAATGCAACTTGCTAAACTCTGTGTTTTCAGTAGAGACCAGTATCTTTAAATGTTTGAGAAAAGACAGAGCAATATTGGAAGAAAAATAGTTTGATGTTTATTGACAGATGTTTATTAAAATGTATTTGTCATCTCAGACAACAATCATAAACAAAATTTGTAATCTCCAACGATTTGAGCCAGAAGAATAATTTCTCCTTTTTTCTTTCTTCCAAATGTCATAGTACAATTAATTCAGTATTGAGGTTTTTGTATCCCTGTGGGATGTGATAAGATAATAGTAGTACAGACAGACCTAGTTAGACAGAATCAGTTTGCAGACCGTTTTCATAAATATTAACAAGAGTCCCCTCCAGACTACCAAAGCAGTGGCTTGTCATTTGCACTGCCTGCCAGTGAAATGTTTTGGTTGCTTAGGCACAAGCAGGCACAAATTAATCAGGTTTGACTGAGCTACATCCTACCTAAGTCCTTATCTTCTGCAACATTGATTTCAAAGCCTACAGTAGTTATTTCATATATCTTATCATTATTCAAGGCCCTTTGGGGGAGTACCTTAATTTCATAAACATATTATGCTTTTTTGGAAGGAAAGTGAAACATGTGCTGCAGGGGGAACCTTTGTAATTTGTTTTGCTTACAGATATGCTGAGCTACTTCTACTTCATAAGTTAAAAGAAACCCAAACAAGAATAATTTAAAAAAAAATCCCAATGTGCACAATTATATTCTGGCAAGAAACTGTTATTTTTATTCAAATATATAGCTGAGGTCTAGATCTAATCCACAGAAACTGCAAGACACTTTTCCCAAATTTATTACCTGATAGAGTCTGATTCTCACCCTCTACATAAACTCCACTCATGATATTGGAGGGAAGAGCTGATGTTGGAAAGTTACTGTTTTCATTAAAGAAGGATAGGAAGTTTTTTGAGCACTGATAACCATAATGAAATATGATGGTTTATGTGTCAGGACTGATTGATTGGAAGGTTAAGAAAGCACCAGTTCTAATTCAAAGATCTCTACAATCCCTGTTTATTAAACCTTCTCCAGTGTAGAGACTCAGTAACAACAGGCAGGGCTACACTGAAGAATTTCCTTCAGTTTAGGCACTGTAAGATGTTCTTTAGCTCCCCAAATTCCCTGTCAGGAAACTTGGGGGAAAACATTGTTTTTTAAATACATCCACCTTATACAAGATTTGATTGAAACAAGAAATTTGACTGAAATAGGCTTACTGATTCAAAAAGTGGGGGAAGGGATGGCTCTGACAGAGGCAGACAACATAATAGCAGAAGCCCTGTTCCCTTAGGAAGAACAGTCTAATAAAGAAATCCTGTTCTCTCCCAAACCAAAGAGAGAACTGTCATTTCTTCTATTGAGGTCAGCAAGCACAAGCCCAGGATGAGCTGGGAGATAAGCACAGTTTGCAAGAGGGAAGGACCCAAGTGCAAGATATCACCCCATCACTAGGAGAATATTTTCAAAACTGAAGGAGAAGAAAGATGCAGGGAACCAGGGACAAGAAAATCACTCAAAAGGTCTGAGATTAGGGGAGACAGCAGGTAGGAATTTGGGTAGGCTGAAGTCAGATATTGAAAAGATGAAGAGCTGCGGACAGGGCAAAAATGCTATCTCTGAAAGAGCAGAGTAAACTGAAGATCACAGCAACATTTGGAAGTAATTCTATCGAATTTATATGGGGCAGAACTCTTGTTAAAGCACAAAGTTTGTGACAGAGAAAAAGTAGAAAATAGCAACAAGGCTAGATGGAGTAGGATGGGACATTGCTTAAACACTGTCAGTTTCAAACTAAGATTACTTTTTTCTTGTGGGGCTAGGGAACCTATTGCATGAATTTGTAATGCTAAAGGAAAAGGGTGATGGCTTTCCTGCCATGTCCTCTCTATATTACCTTGTAATATCTTTTTGTTTCATTTCTTATTTATAGATTTTTACTTCTTGCCTTTTCAAATCTCTTCCACTGTTCTGTTTTGATTTTGCTTGTTTTTTCAATGCTGTCTGCAGCCTGTTACCCAGCCTCCCTGTCCATTTCATGTAAAACCAATCTGAAATGTCACTGAAAATTGAAAAAAACAAGGGAAAAGTATTGTTTGATATTATCTTCACTTTTCAGATGTGTTTTTCCTTGCATTGTGATTATAATTTCGTTGATTACCATTTCCTGCCTTGCCTGCATCACCTGAGGTGAATTTGGTCATTGGTGTCCATGTGATTAATATTTTGAATTAATGAGACAGTACTAGTGTTTTGACTAGGTTTCAAAAATGTTGCTCTGTGACTCAGTATTGCCACATTGGTGCCATTGACGGTCAGGCATCTCTTTACACACAGACCAACAGAAGTAAAATCTTCCCAAAATATTACTGCTTATTTAACAGTCAAAGGCCCTACAACAGGATTACAAGGAAAGCCAAGAACAAAAGAAAAAAAAAAAAAAAAAAAAAGAAAAAAGAGAAACCAAACCAAACAATAAACCAAAACTCCTGTCTGCTGTATTTCTTAATAAATCCTTACCATTGTTATTCTACCTGCTCTACAAAATGTGCTCAAAATGGGTTCTACTTTTAAAATAAAGATTATGACAGGTGTCTTGGTCTAGCTTTGAACTTTTAACTCTCCCTTCCTCTGTTTATGTGAATAAGTAATCTGGGTGTTCTTACAGCACTGTCTTGGGTGCCTGGTGTTTACATTGTTCATAGAACCTAAATAGCAAACACCCGCAAAAAGCTCAAACAAAAGTCAGGTTACAGATTCTTGAACTAAGGGAAACTCCTACTTTATTAAAGGAAGGATTTGCTTAGGAAGAGACAGCAAGCTTTAAAAGGACTGATGGTTGACATTGGAATAGGGACAAAGCAATTCAAATTGCTGTGCAGACACAGTTCAGAAAAAGCATGAGAGCCCAGGAAAGAACTGTGGTGGTTTTGGTTTTGTGGTTTTTGTTAATTTTGCCTAGGCTGTTCCCTGGGCAGAGGAAAAAGACACTACCCATTATTGTGAGATAATAATCTGTTATTCTAAAAAGAGGCATTTGGTTGGCTGATGAAGTTTGAGTTTTAAGACACCCAGCAAATGTACAATGATCAAAATTCTTTTTCCACACACCCTTGAGAAACCACCTAACCCAGCTCTGCAGAAAAAATAGTAAGAAGGCATCTCGCCTTTAAAAAAGACTTTTCCTAAATAAAAAAAAAAAAAAAAAGAGGAAGTATTAATAATGCAATGGAAATAAAGGCACAGGGCTTAAAATATTAATTGCAGAATCATTTCATCTTGCTTTATTTTCCTAGATCAGCCTCTGTTCCTGAGGAAACAGAAGAAAGGCAGCAGGTAGCCAGAAGCAGAGAGTCAGTGCTCTCACTTGTCACTGTCAGTGCCTGCTGTGTGGGGAAAATACCAGTCTGCCAAGAGCCAGCAAAAGCCTCAAGGGGGCAAAGTATTCCTAATGGCTGTGAAACTTTGGAAACAAACAAAAATAAGAAAGGGCAAAACCCCTGCATTTTGCTTGTGCACTCCGAAAGGTTTTTCTCAAATGTCTTTGAATCTTTTTTGTTTCAAAATAATTTTCAGTGCATGTTGTAAAATACTGCTGTGAACTCCAGGGCATGCAAAATATACCTGGGTTTTTCTTGGAATTTGCAAAAGCTGGTGTTGAGTGCTTCATGTGGGGTAATTAACACAGCTGAAGTGTTCCAATTAATGAACTTCAAAATTTTGGAGTTTGTGTTTTGCTCAAGTAAGATCCAATTTTGGTACCTAGAACACTGGAAGCATGTTAAATGTTGTCCAATATCCTCAGTGTGACAGCAATCCACATTACAACATGCACTAGATCCACAATGTACCCCAGCATGGGAGCAGAATCTATGTTTCATCTCTGAAAACAAATGAGAAAGCAGTGGGCAGAAAAATCTCTCTGAAGTACTGATGTTTAATTAAGTTGAGGCACACTTGTCTTATTTGGGTGTACTGAGAATTGAGTAATTTCCTCATTTTTCCAACACTGTGGCTCATATCTATCAGTTCTCATCAACATTGGCATCCTTTCCTCTTAATTTCAATATATGATTTTTACTATTCTAGTCTTATGCATAGTTTCCTTGGAAGAGTGGCTCACTGCTTTGTTCTTAACCAAGCAGGCACTGCAGCTTTCTACATGTTTGAGAAAGGTAATTCCATCTTTTTGTCATTATTCTTCTCAAAAAACTACCAATTAGATCTCATCCCCTTGAGAGATTTGTAAAATGGATGTGGTATGCCTCCAAGACACTTTCCTTTGAGCTCATTTTTTTATCATATATTTCATTCTGGCTTCCACTGACTACCAGGGATTTTATTCAGCTCCTGTGATAGAGCAGAAAGGCCTAATTCTATCTTCAGTGAATGTCTGGAACTCTAAGTAGCTGCACTCAGCAGCACAGTGGCAGACTGGGAAGCTCCCTAGGTGCAAAATTGACACAACATTCCAAGTCCTGCAAAGTTTCAGTTTAATACTTGATTTGACAGGACACAAAAAATGGCTGGAATCATGAGGAAAGAGGGGAAAGTGATGTGGGACTATGAAAAGGAGTCTAAATGAGTTGAAGGTCTCATGTTTGAGAGTGGAATGCTTGTGACAGTCTTTATTTTTGATATCCAGCATGCTCTGCAAAGAATGATAACAGCCAACATTTGGATTAAAAAAACCCTCAAAACCCAAAAAACAAAACAAAAAAACTGGCTGGAGCTTGCAAGAGCATTTTCACTATGAAAATATATTCTTGATTTTCTGTTCTAAAAGCTTGTTTCAATAAAAATTTCCCACACAGCTCTAACAGCCGGCAATAAAGCTGAGTGTATTGAACTAGAGCAATAGAATTGTTTTTATGATACGTGTTAGCTAAGAATGAAGGAAAGTACTGGAGTGCACTTGCAGACTGACAATGACAACAGAACTAATAATGTCACTGAGAAATATTTAGATTGATTGGAGCTGATTAACACAGCCAGACAGGACAGTGCAGAGAGCCCAAATATGTGCTAGAGCACAGACAGATAAAAGAGAGAATACAGAGAAGGTACAAGGCAAGTCTTTGTTTTCAGGGCAAGGACACAACTTCTAACCTCATTTTTTTCTCAAGGCTCTTTCTTCCGTATATACTCAAAGTTCTTGAAGTGACAGCTGCTCATCAGATGTAACAAGTTCCTTCACTAAAGGCCTTATTGCGGCAGCAATTTTAAGCAGTGATTTTTCTTGATGTTAAGACTACATTATTTATCTTTTTTTTTACAAAACTCAGAGGAAACCCACCATTTTGTCACACTTCAAATAGCCAGAACAATCTTCAAATTTCTAAATAGGTTTGTGAGAACTGCCAGCATGAATTTAAAGATTTACTGACTAGAAAGTGTGTAGCCCACACTTCCTCTTAGGAATGGTTATATGCCAATTACCTAAATTATTTCATGTCCATGTACATTTCAAGTGTGATCAATGAAAAAATATTTCTGATTAAAAAGGGAAAAGAATAATATTTATTTGTTCTAAAGCAATATACAGGGTAGATGGATATGGAATTAGCAGATATTTCCAGCTATAAATGATAATAGTTAGAATACTCAGATTAGAGATTATGAATAAAAATTAATTCATTATATATAGGGTAAGTTTTTGAAGAATTATGGGTTTGATTTTCAAAAGGCAATTGATGCCTTTTACAGATGATATTCTATGAGGTTTAGCCATCAAAATAGCTAATGAATTTTCAAACTTTGCATTTAAACACCCGATTTCCAGTCTAGCTACTCAGTCAAAAAGATAATAAAAAAGTAAACACTGGAAATGTTTGATATTACTCCTCTTCTACAGTTATTGATATGGAAAATAAGACTAATATTCTACAAATAAAATAACACATCTGATATAATACTTGCATTCTTTAAAAATGTTGGTCCGTGATGTTGATACTGTCAGTAATTTATTTGTTGAGATTGACATCTGATCTTGATGGCACATGAAAGGATGGGGAAATAAATCAAAGTTGTTAACAATTCTATTTTGAAGGAAAGAAAAGGAGTGTTTTGTGCTGGAAAAGGAGTGTTTTGTTCTGGTTGGTACTTATTAGGATCAATAACAATCACAAGAAATGTTGATCATGAAATTTTTTTCTCTCTCAATGAGAATGTCAGTGAAAATCAAACTTTGATTCATTTGGTGCTACCACATAAAAATCCAAATATATTTTTAGACTGTAAAAGCAAGAAAAAACAATTTTGCAAATTTTTAAAGTTTATCTCCAGGTACAAGCATTTCATAAGAAATTTAATGGAAAAATTGTAATGGCTTCAAACTTCAAATGCCTTTTTTCTTATGCCATTTATGGATTGTCATGTTGATCACCTCTCTGATGTTCATCCAGTGAACATCTTGAAATATTGTGGCTATAATTCAAGTAACAGGAGAATCTGAAGAAAACATTTGGTTTAAGATTTTGAAGCCATAGAATGTATCAAAGAAAGTATCACATGATAATATTACCAGAAACTCAACATGTTATTGAAAATACTTTCACAAAAATTTCATTTGGGATTTTGAAAAGACAGAGACTGAAAAAATAACCTTAAAAGTTTTGTTTTTAAACTCTGAGCACTTTTGAAAGGTTTTTATGAGATCAAATGCCCTTTAGTCCTTGTTTCTGTGGTAGCAGTAGCTCACTGGTTCTCTCCCTGTGGTGTGAAAGTTGAGCTTAAGGAACACGACTTCAAGGATAAGTAAGCTTGATTTATCTTCATATTCTGACTTTGCCCTTTCAGAGGCATTTCCAACAATTCAGCTTTCATAACATTGCAGACCACTTTACAGCAATTTTTATATGCTTTTTAGAAAATATTTGTAGTATTTCTGAAAACAGAAAACACTTTCTCTGAGATACCACCATTATTACAATTGATTTTTCTTTGCCACTGTAGGATGAGCTAGTTCAACTTCTCTTTTCTCTAAGCAACTTTCAGGCTGCTTTTTCTGAGCAAAAGTGTATTACTTTTTTTTCCCATCAAATTTTGTTGTTTTTTGTTTTTTCCATTTCCCTGTTTAAATATTTCCATCAGAGCAGCAGATATTTGTTATGTTATATAACTTGACCACTTGTTTACAGAGCAGTTCAATCCACTGCTTGAGGTTCACTGTAAGAAATGTTTGTGCTTTTACAAGTAACTTTCTCTCAAAAGTTCAGTCCTTTCTGTTTTTCACAGTTGCTGTGGATGCCTGATATTCACTCTGGGTTTTATTTCCAGTGACGTCAGTAATATCACATCTCATAAACTTGTTTGTGATTTTCCAGGACCTGCACCTGCTTCAATATTGCTTTTTGCACTTGATCGATTGCCTTGGTAGGTCTCTTTGGAAGCATGCATGTTGTTTTGTTGTCATTTTCCTGGCCTGTTTAAAAACTGAAAGCTGCTGACATATTGCCTTCAGACTTTTTGTCTTAAAAAAGAAAAATATTACTTTGTTTTCTGAGGTCAGTATTCAGCTTCCTTCCTTTCCCTTTTTGCGGAGTGGGAAATGCACTTTACGCTCCTGCTTTTCTCATTCTTTTATTGCAATACAGGATGCCCTAAAGCATGTGCTAATAAAACTGATTCGCTTATTCTGGTGCTGAAATGATTTGTTTTAAGTATTACTTTCTTTTTTTTGTGGTTATTTTTGTGGGTTTTGTTTGTTTTTCTGTTTGTTTGTTTTGTTGGGGTTTTTTTGTTTTGTTCTTTTTTTTTTACCTATGCAGCTTGTCATTTCAGTCAGGAAGTACAATGCGTGGCTTTCTGAAATTTCATTCTTGCTTCTCCCTGCAGTTTGTGAGGCTTCCAGTCAGGTTTTCACACCCTACAGCTGTCCAGCAAATGAGAAATTAACTTTGTTTTCATAAATTGCATAATACTTTAAGAAGATGGGCATAGTGGTTTAATCCCAGGTGGAAACTAAGAACCACAGAGCCACTCACTCACTCACTCACTCACTCACTCACTCACTCACTCACCCACCCACCCACCCACCCACTCCACACCAGTGGGATGGGGGAGAGAATTGGAGGGGTAAAAATGAAAAAAAACTCATGGGTTAAGATAAGAGAGTTTAATAATGGAAGTAAAATATAAAAATAGCACATAAAAATTGTAATGGAAGGGAAATAACAAAGAAAGATAAATTAAACCCAAGAAGGACAAGTGATGCAAGTGAAAGCAGTTGCTCACCACCAACCAAGTGATGCTCCGGTAGTCCCTGAGCAATAATCCTCCTATGAACCTCCCCCAGAGTTCTGTTGCTGAGTGTGACAACATAGGATAGAGAACATCCCTGTGGTCACTTGGGGTCAGCTGTCCTGGCTGTGACCTCTCCCAGATCCTTGTGCACCCCCTGCCTCCTCACTGGTGGGGTGGGATGAGGAGCAGGAAAGGCTTTGACTCTGCCTAGCAGTAACTGAAACCCCTCCGAGCTCCCAACACTCTTTCCATCACAAATCCAAAACAGCTCCATACCAGCTACTGTGAAGAAAATTAACTCTATCCCAGCCAAAACCAGCACAATGAGTAACAACAAACTGCTCTGAACAAGCGGAGAAGGGTGGGACAGGAACTATTGATACCTGCTTAAGATGGCCCAGACAGGAAACATCCTGCCTAGAAATGAACAGTTTTATTTCTAGGAATAATGTTATAATTTTTGCAGGTTTTTATTGATTTTATTCAGGTTAGATTCAATTTATAAGTTCAATTTTCATGCCTTCCCTCTTTTGGATGTAAAAAATACCTATGTTTATTCCCTGAAGTTAAAGTTTCATGTAGTAATTCATAATAAATGCTATCAAATAAATATGGTGAATTGCAAGGTTGTAACTAGCTGGGGAAAATTTTATAAGATATTATACATGATGAAAATATAAAATGATCTAGTAGGAAACCAGGGTTTTTTTATTATTATTCATTATTGCATTATTTATTTTTAAACATGATTTCAAGTCAGGTCTAAAATTAGGTGTTTGGTGCTGCAATTCTGATTGTATTATTACTAGACGAAAAAAAAAAAACAAACAAAAATGGACAAAGTCCTCTCCTAACAGGGTAAAATAATTTAGAATTACCTGTTCACACATGAAAGGGTTTTTTGGTGTAGGTTCAGATATTGTTTAAATAAGCAGACACAGGTTTTAAATATGTGTGGGTGTCTGAGTTTTGGCCAGGATAGCATTCTTTTTTCAGGAGTGGGGCATGGCTGAGGCCTGGGTGTTATCCAACACCACCTCACCTCACTGCCATGGTGGGAGTAAAGAGCTTTTCTTCTGAGGAGAAAGATGTTCTATTGGTGGGGGAGGAAAGGTGCTGGAGTTGGCATTTGTCGGGGGTTTTCTGTGCGAATTGTTTCTTTGTCTTATACCTCTTGCTATTAATATGGTTGCTGCTACCGATCGTTTCCTTATCTCATTGCTGTTTGCAGTAAATTGTTCTTATCTCAACCCATGATTTTCCTCTTTTACCCATGATTTTCCCTTTTTGTGTCTCCAATTCTCAGCTCCATCCTGCCAGAGTGGGAAGGGGAGGGTGAGGGGGGAGGGAGTGAGTGGTAGAGTGGTTTGGAGTCTTGGTGGGAGAACTACGTTAGGGACTGCCATTCCTAAACCATGACAGTAGGTAAAGACAAAATTGTATATGATTTATAATTCTTAACCCTCGTTTCATGTGGCTCATATAAGTTTGGTCCTTTGAAGTTGTTAAAAGCTAATTAAGACGCATTTTCATTTGTAGGAAATATATTTGAAGTCTAGTCCTAACTTTTAAATTCTGAACAGTTCTAATTTACTCTAATAATAGTTTCAATTTCACTTTAGGGCCCTCAAAAAGAATTGAATGTGATCAGTAATTCTGTTTAACTGGATCTAATAAAAAAATATTTGAGTTAGTAACTGAATACTGCAAAAAAATATGAAAATATTTTGGACAGTTAACACTTATAAATTACTGATAATTTACACAATGATTCCTCTATTTGACTGCTTAACTGGCTTTGTGAGTTGTATTTTGCCTTACAAATGGAAGTGTGTGTGACTCAGAAATTATACACATTCTTACATATAAACTTTTCTTCCTGTTGAGAGCAACAAAGGATGAGTCTCCAAACAGAAATAATTTTACAATACATTATATAGCAAGGCGTCCCACTGCAGCTTTTAAATTACTGTCTTTCAGGTAGCTCATTGAGTGAATGAATATCAACTGAGTGGAAGCAACAGACCCTGGGTCAAACATTTATAATGAGACTTTGAATTACACTTAACATGAAATACACAGTGGGGAGCCTCTCATGAGCTAGTTTTTCTTAGTCATATATTTCTACACACAAGAAAATAGTAATTTTCTTTCCTTAGCTTAAAAGGAAAGTTCAGCCACCTTTTATCCTTGATTCCATTGAAAAATGGAATAACCTTTATGGAAGAATTATGGAGGTAGTTTACATATTTGTTACAAAGTAGCTTAAATAACTTGATAGTGATTTCACAGTGAAATTTACTTACCTCAAAGTACTATTTAATCACAGGTTGTAACTTCCATAAATTATTTCAAATGCAAACAGCTCAGGATTGTTTATATTCTGCTTATAAATATCTTCTACATTACAACATTTTTTGACTTGTCCACTTTATTTATATATATATGTATGTATGTATGTATGAATAAAATCCTGATGTATCCTTATCCTTTGTGTAACAAAATAAAGAGACCCTTTATATCAAATTTAAATGATAAATACATCCTAATCTAGTTCAGGAGTCATCCCTGTTTTCTGGAATACTTCTATTTCATGATGGTTCTTCAGTGGTCTATAAAAGTTAATAGACTAGCAAATGGGCTGTGCCATCTGTTCCAGTTGTGATGAATTCATGAGTCTCTACCTGAAATTTGAGTGTTGTTCTTAAACAGCTTACTGTTGTCTGTGAAAAATCAGGCTCATCTCTGTTAAAACTGTTTTCAGTTTTGAACCAGTCTAACCAGTGTTTCACCTTCTTTTAGAAAGACTAATATCAAAATTCTTATGAGGCTGAAAATAATCAAGGACATAACGAAGCAGGAAAAGCACCTGCACCAAACCAAACTCACTGAGTTCAGGCTGTATTTCAAACAGGCTTTGAACATTCATCTAGTGAGATGAGTTCCTCAGACTTCTCCTTGAAAGTAAATCTCCAGGGTAAAAAATGCAGCTCTACAGTTATAGTGATATAGCTTTTTTCCTTACAATTTGGAAAAAGTCAGCCATAACAGAAAGGACACAATACTGTGAGTTTTAATTAGGCGATGACTTTCAGAGAAGAGAGGTATTCTCTTGTGAAACAGATGAATTACTTGGAGGCACAGAAGACAAGTTTCAAAAAATTTCCCAATACCTTCATTTTAAAAATCTCTATCCATTCATGAAAGGGAGATTCTGAATTTTTTTAAAGTCAACTCAGGTAGCTTCAAAAAGAATATCACAAATAATGATTTTATTTCCTTAAGAGAGAAGGAATTATGCCTGTGAACTAGTAGCTCCTCTCTTGTGAGTAATAGGTTAATACATTATCGGACATTTTTTGTATTTCTAATGAGGACAGTCCTCTCTCTAACTCTATCTGGTGAAGAAATTTTAGCATATAAATGTTTTTTAATAATTTGTCTTCTGCAGTGCTGGCGTGCCTTACTCTGTTACTCACAGTAAGAATGAAGATTATCACCCCCAGACTCAAATCTCACATGTTGGGATAGCAGTAAAGTGTCAGTTCTACAGGTGCTGTAGATTTTTGATTTAATCAAGTGTTAGGGATATCATGACAGCTGCCCTATTTGCTTTAATCATTAGAATAAAAGTTTTTATTTACAGTAGCAGATGGTGAACTTCGATCCACTCCTTATGTCTCTGTAAATTTTATAAAGTGTTAGAACAGGTCAAATATCTTCAACTGAAATATAGTTCACCAAAACTTGGGTTTTGTCCAACCTGAATTATTTGATTTTTGTGGAATCTTCTCTAAAAAAATTAGAAATAATTTGCTGGACTTCAGGTCAACATCACATTTACCTCTAGTCATATCCAAACTTTCTATTGCTATTAAGCTATATCATAAAGCTATTATTTGTCTTGCCCATGGCTCTATGGCCTGCTAATCAGCTCTCATTCCCTAGGATTCTCCTCAGACCCAAATTCATGGCATGCTCTCTCAGCCACAACAATTCTCTTGTTCTCCTGCCTGTCTGCCACCTAGGGTGTGAATGTACTTTTTTCAAAGGACTCTGGTGCAAGATGCCTCAGCTGGGACGTAAAGGAGGTGTCACTCAATGGAGTGACAGGCAGAAGTGTGGCTTGAGTCCTGAGAGCATTTTAATCACACAGTGGGGAATGGCCTGACCATTCACTGTGCCATACCAGCACTTACCCTGGGGCTTATTCTAAAATGTTAAGCCGATTTCCACCGCATGATGTGGATATATTCTGGGAATCAAAGCCTGGATAATAAGGACTAAAGGGCCAGCTCTTCCAGGGTTTCAGGGTTTTTTTGGTATATGCCACGTTAATGGAAAGTCGTTATTTAAAACACACAAAATAAACTTTGAATTGATTTGACATAAACTAATACAAAAACTGAACAAAAATACTTTGTTTTACTTGAAATAAACTTCCTTACTTCCTTTCCATAATTTAAAGGATCCGCCTTAAGTAATTTCTCATGTGTCCTTAGTTTTTTGTCTCTTATAGTACACATACTTTTGGAAACTAGATTTTCTTCATTATTTTTGAATGTTTAGTATTAAGGAGGACAGCTTAAGGACTTTCAGCAAGCATGGAAATCAAAGCACAACACCTAATCATATCTCTGAATGATCACACCATCTTTTACTTTAGAAGAAGAAAATGTTCCCTCTCATGGCTGTTCTCTCTTCATATCAAAGAGATAGTAGTGAGAGATCAACTAGTAAGGGAAGTCTGAACAAAATGGAGATATTTCAAAACATAACCTTCTTCTGTGTCAGTGTGTTCTGATTTTCAGTGGTAATAAGGATGGTATGTAACACACTGTGAGCAACATCAAGATTTTTTTCCCTGTTAAACTGGGACAAGGTTACCTATGGGGCCAGATAAGAGAATGACAAAGAAAAAATAACACCAAGCCTTTGCCTTCCCACTGCACCCACCTTATTAACTTATTTTAGGGCTTTGCTTTTATTTTCTATGTTAAACCTCACACTGGAGCCTTAAACACGTTCCTTACTCAGCTTTCTGTATGGGCAAAGAACTCTTCAAGGTCCAGTCTGATGCCTTCAATCTGCAGAATGCAGAGCCAGGCTCTCTGGGAACATCATTATCCCTGGGTCAGAGCTCTTGGGGATGTGGGACTTGAAAGAAAGTTCCTTTGAGGTTTGAATCTAGGTCAAAACACCCCCAAGTATAAAAATGTCTAGAATGCTTTAAAATGAACTTTAGTCAGCTGAACTCAGACTGTATTTAAAAGTCCCAGCTTAGGATTTGAGCTAAAATGACAAATCTAAAGGAAAAGTTGGCATGAGGAGGTGGCAGAGCAAGGTTATGAACATGGTAGCAAATAAAGTATTTGAAGCAGCTTTGTGAAGAAGGAACATTGACGTGGGTATGGCCCTTTTTGATATTAGACCAACATATTTAGAGTATGCTTATTTCTTTTGTGCTTTGCCTTTTGGAACTCTGGTACCAGCTAAGGACCATCAGGATGGGCTGTGAACTGAGCATAAGCTCAGAAGACACTTTTTAGAAGACACTTTCAGAAGACACTTTTTAGAAAATGTCTTTGAACAAACACGTCCCACTGGTCTTGAATATTGTTTCTTATCAAGAAAACAAAAATTATAAATAAATACCACTTCATCATCACTTAGTTATCAGCTTTGTCATGTTTTCTAAAATAATGCCTCGTTTTCATGAAGTGGGTCATCTGTAATTCTTCTGGAACTCACAAAAATCCCTTGCCATTGCTGTATTTTTAGCAAAGAATAATGAATAACTGATAGGATGAAATATAGTGCTACATAATTGGCAAATGGAGAACATTTTGCAGAAATCACTCAAACTATTTTGAATTTCATTCTAGTCATGGTTTATTTAACACTAGCAGAGTGCTGGAAGAGTTTCGCAAAAGATTGATGACCCTCTAGAGCAATTCCTAAGCGTAATATTATGTCTTAAAGAATTATGTCACTTTCTTTAAGGGTGCTGAGAAAGATATTACTATGCATCAATAAAAATTCAAGTTTTACCAACCATCTGTATTGCATAAATCAAGTAGAGGGTAAGGGTTTCCCCAGAAAACAATTATGGAATGGAATGAGATGGCCCAAAAGGCATTTACTGTACTAAAGCATGTCGGTAAATGCATTATGCTGCAGCTACAATGTACTTCAGAATAAATTTTAAGGACAACATTTTCAAGGATTTGTGTCCAGGGCCCTGTACACATGGAAAATGGTGTTTCTTATCCTATGAGCTGGAAACTGTCTACAAGGAAGAGGTGCACCTGATCAGTTTGAAGTGTAGTTTACATACAGCTTTAAAGCTGGTTGGAAACATTTTTCAGCTCAGTTTGGCCATTTTATTTCAAATAAACTAAAAATGATTAGAAATCTTTCAGATGAACTGAAGCAAAATACCTTGAAAAGAATGTATGTGTGCCCATGTCCCTATATTATGCATGAATAGGAAATTGCCAAAACTAAATAAAGGTGAAAGTTTAATTAAAATATTTTTAAAAAATTAATGTAGAAAGACTGCAGACAAATTAGCTCAATACTGTTAATTTAACATTTACCACCTTACTAAGAATCTAGGCCACTGTAAAACCACTTTACATATTTTGACAGTATTCAAGGAGATTAGACAATGTCTATGTAAACACTTCAAAACTGATCAAATGTATGCTGTCTTCAATTTCCTGCACTGGAGATGCCAGTACATCCATGTGCAAGTCAAATCATATCTAAAATATACAATACAGGGAGCTGATCATGTACATATCCATTATTATCATTATGTAAAGAGAAGTTCTTCTTGTCAGTTCCTGAACTAAGGTGCAATGGAGTGCTCTACAGTTGTTCACAGAGAATTGAAGTTAGATCTCCATTTGTTGTTTAGGAAATACACAAATTTTTGATTCATAAATAAAATACAGTAATCTTGAAACTTTGAACACACTTCAGAAATTGCTCAAATTTGTACTCCCTTTAGAAATATTTATTTTGACACTAAACAAAAACCATTTAAAGTAAGGATTTATAACAGAAATTATTTCTGAATCTTATAAATACAGTGAGGAAAGAATAGCATGGGATTGTTGTCTAAATTCTGGTGCATTTCATATTTGCAAATGTGCATTTTGAATAGAATTTTTTAGTAAAATCCAGTGAGTAAGGGGTTAGACTTAAATAAACAAAATCACATGTTTTAGAAGGAGAGGAGCCTTTCCTTAAAGCACATATCACTTGGATTGGTCAAGAGAGCTGGTATGACGTGTCTTGAGAATTACATATTTAGGGTAATTGACTTCACCTCAATGGCTAAAATACCATTAAATGAAACACTGGCAAAGGCTGTGAAAGGTAACAACGCATGCATTACCTGCCCAGCCACACAGCCCTTGGGACCTGCTCCCCCTTGAGCATCTGTGCCACACCAAGGCAGTGCCAAACCTGCCTGGGGACAAGGTGTGCTCTCTGACCACCACACTCACACTGCCACCTGAGCTAAGATCACCAAATCATTTCAGAGGCATTTTGGAGCTATTAATTTTCCATCACTAATGAGTTGAGATCAGCTCAGTTGGTTAGAGCATGGTGCAAATAATGGTGCTAAGAACACCAAGGCTGTGGTTTCAATCCCCCATGGGCCATTTACTGACAAGTTGAACTCCATGATCCTTGTGGGTGCCTTCCTACTCAATATTATGTGAATGTGTGAGATGCAACTGGAACAGATTTTAAGTGGCAATGGGGTCTCTCTCAATCAATTACCCTAAATATGTAATTCTCTTTTGCTTTTTGTATAACAGTGTTTGCTAAGCTGTGAAGGCTGTGCCTCACTCTTATCAAAAGTGCTGTGACATATCAATCTTTTTCACAGCTATCTACAAAAATGCTTATCAATTTCATTTAATTTCCCAAAAACTCAAGGCCATTCTACCGTCTGTTGAAGCACTCAGTGATGTTTAGCAATGTTTATTGAGGAAAGATTAAAATGCTGATCACCAGAGGAAGACTGTTTTATAAATTCAGGGGGCAGCTGTTGTGAATAAAACTCATTTTCAAGTGTTGGGCTTTTTAAATGAAAATGGTCACCAAAAACATGCCTTTCTCAAAGTGGTGCTTCATTGCTGATGTTAATAGCTCCAAATTTTGTTGTGTAGTCTCAGCCTCAGCTCTGCTCTCATATCTAGAATATTAATCAATTGTTCTAAAATCCACTTCTTGGTTTTCATTCTTCTTTGTGTGTGGGCTTGGCTTGTGGAAAAGTTTATAGACACTTTTTTTAAGTGTGGTTTTGGTAAGAGAGGAGTGGTTTGATAAGCCCTGGATGGGATAGTTCCTTAACTAGATACAAGTATTCAGAGCATTAGAGGCAGTTTGCAACTTTCCACAGTGATTGGAAACCATTTCATTGTTAGTAAATGTCTTGTCTCAGAAACCACAGTTGCTAAAAGTTTGAGAAGTCAATGCTGATATTTTCTGATGTAATGAACCTATTCTTTACTGGAAAAGGACCTGGGCTTCATCATATTAGTAAGTGAAATGTTAATAACTTACATTTAAAAGTAAAAAAAAAAAAAAAAAAAAAAATTCTCAAAACTACTATGATGTATGATGAACCAAAGAAATCTATTTTAAAAATAAGATTCTTTTTTTTATTTTGACATTTATTCTAAAATCTCAAATATTTTTCCAAATCAAGAAACAGTATTTTTCATCTCACATTTTCATTATAACTTCCTAAATCAGCCTCTCTTACCAAGGATCTGTACTATGCTTCTCATGAAAGGACCCTCTCATGGCTCTTCTTCAGGCAAAAAAAATTGTTATCCCTGCCCAGCAGCTTCTGACTCAGAAAACTTACAAAAATTCTTATATAAAAGAGATGCAGTGTCTTGCAGGTATAGAGCTTAGTGCTCTGTGATTTAGTAGTCTAATTCTGTAGCCCAAAGCCCTCAGCTAGGTTAGCAAAAATCAATGATCCTTGTACTTTAGGCTGCCAGTGTGTTTTAGGTAGTTCTCAAAATAAAAAAATCCAGGAATGATGTGGTGATACAGACAGAGTTCTCTAGTGAATGTTGTAAAAGATAGATTAAACACTGTGCTGTGCTGAGCTGTCTTTGCTTCAGCCTCTTTCATGCCTGACTTTGCAGTTACCCAGATTCAGCTGGAAGATGTTCTTTGTCTCCGTGGAACTCAGTCATTAAATAATAGCACCAGAAATCCTGTGAGTCAGAAGCCACAGTTTTCAGTAGCTCTAACATTATTCCCAGACAACATGATACATACTCTCCATTATTCATTTAAAATCTGTCCAAATGTAGCTGTAATCTTAACCATGAAGTCCTCCCTCTGCTCTGACATTTTGAAAAGATGAATATTGAAAACAGATCAGAATACCAAAGTTTGTCTGTACAGCACATTTAGAAAAAATAACTGTAAATTTATGCAAAGATGGCAGTCTTTCCTGGAACTGTAACTTCAGCTAATACATTTCATCCAGGACACATTGCAATCCTCGAGCTAACAAACTGCGGTGTGATAAGAATGGGGAGAGCTGCAGTTTTTGTACTACAAAATAACTGCAAGCAAGGACATAACAAAGAGGCTTGGTCTGGTTTACAGCCTGGAGGAGACTGTAGTTTTTCCTGAGGCAAACAGAAATCACAATGGCCTGGGTGAACCAGAGCAATTAATAATTATCCAGACACCTAAGACAACCTTCCATGGATGAAAAATTTCCTTTGTCCTATTTCTGGACTCAGCTTGGTGCTGCGTGCTGCACTAGGACAATATCCAAAATCACAACTGGTTAAGAATTTGGCCAAGTATTTGAGTAAATTTGGGAAGTACTTTTGGCAGCCCTTTCTCAACATATTTAGTGGTTTGAACAAACTTTAAAAGAATAGGATTGAGTTTCTAGGCTAGTATGCAAGGTACATTTTTGAGTTCCAGTAGCTTTGCTGTTTCCCTCAGCCCACACTGAATTTTCCTGTAACAAGACCCTAAAGACTAGGTGAATCACACACCTGTTGTGCACTTGGTGGTGATCTTTACTTTGGAAGGAAAGACGTAGATACTCCTGCTATTAGACAGAATTGATTCTGGTTTTTCATTTTCTGGATAGATATCTAGCTGCCAACTACTGACAAGAAGGAGAGAGTACAGAGTACTGCCAAGATCAGTGCAAGGAATTTTGGGGGTTGTGGATCACAGGGAGAAGAACATCTGCTATATGCATCCTGCTGTATTGTGGCAACTGCCTGAATAGCATTGTCATGCCCAGGATCTTCCATTCAGGCACACATATATACATACACTGAGGGCAAATTCTTTCTCTCTATAGGATGGATGAGTCCATAGAGCCAGTCAGAAGCTAACTAAAGGTTTTGAGGATCCAAATTTTGGATTAGATTGCTGTCTTGCAGAGACAATAGTGACTTAGAGAGTCTGTTTCTGTTGAAGAGACAGTGTTGAACTGAACTGACATGGTCACCTCCTTAGTTCTTGGCTTAATTCATGTTCCAACAGACAGGCTGAGGTGATTCTAACTTGTGAGCTGCAGACTTCACTGCCTCACCATTGTACTTTAGAGGTTATTCCCTTGATAGGAGAAGTAGCAGAAAAAGTTACTTCAGCAGTAGTAGATAATGATAACCTATCAGCTGGGGTGGTTAAGAAGCAGACAGGTATCTAATTGGCCCTGAAAGCCAATCATGAACGGATTCAAACTCGAAGAATGTAGGTTTATATTAGATATTAGGAAAAAATTCTTTACTTTGAGGGTGGTGAGACACTGGAAGAGGTTGCTCGAGGAACTTGTGAATGTTCCATCCCTGGAGGTGTTCAAGGCCAGGTTGGATGGGGCTCTGAGAAACCTGGTCTAGTGAAAGGTGTCCCTGCCTATGGCAGGAAGGTTGGAACTAACTGATCTTCAAGGTCCCCTTACAACCCAAACTCTTCTATGATTCCACGAATTCTCCAATTTAGCTACGGTAGCGCTGACCTTTTCTATCCAAAGTATGTCTAGAGAGATAACCCAAAGTCCTCCCATCTCTTTGACAGCACTCCATTAAAACAAAAACTTTCTGATTTAAATAATCACTGTTGAAGGATAAAAAAGGAATGCTAATGAGGTCATTAAAAAGTAGCTGAATGCAAATCAGATTCATATAGAATCCTTAGATTTTCAGTGTCATTAAAATGCACATATGCTAAGTGACATAGTAAGAACTCCAGAAGGGCTACCAGAAGGAATAGCACCAAAGTAGAATGGGTCTAACAACTAGCAAAACCTGTGGGATAATATTTTATGGTGTGGGCCAAGTGATTAGCTCTGGGACCACAATGGATCACCTACCAGTCATGATGGACAGACCTGGAATTATTATGAACCTCGAATTCAAACTTTACTTTACTAATTTGTATCTTTAATTTACACAATTCCATCGTGAATGCATGAAGTTTTGAGCCACTGTAAAAGTACAAATCCTTCACTGTTTGAGTAAGTGTTTGAATAAGACGTCTATGTAGAAGTTGTTCCAAAGTAATGGTTAAAAATAATCTTCAGTTTCTTTAGTATCTTCCAAATTATAGTGTAACTTATAGAGGATAGATTTAACACCATCAGGAAAATACTGCCATTATTTCTGAAGGAGATGGCTTATCATAATAAGAGGAACGAGCTTTCACCATTTATTTTTTTCTGTCACATATTAATTTTTTAAACAAAACATTAAAATCATATTAACTGTGTTATTTAAAATGTTACATTTTCAGGACAGAACTGTGGTCTGGGGTCTGTATAGTATTCTTTTCTTCCTTCAGATGTGTGAGTCATTGATATACAGGGAGAGTATAATTAATGTCAGAGCACGCCCTAAAAAGAAGTCAGAACTTTTGCAATGCAAAATGAAGGCAAATTTTTTTGGGTAGTATATTACACCTATGCTTGTATACATGGACAGTAGAGAGGTGTGCTGCATCTCTGCTCTGGCAATGAGTTGTAAGGAGATGGGAATAGAGGATGTGCTCAGAGTAGCCATTACCAATTTCTGACACTATCCCATGTGTTTCATAAAAAGTTTCCTTTTCCTGCCAAGGTCCTAGTCTGCTCACACAGGACTGTTTGGATCTTGGCATCTCAGTGACTGGATCTTGGCATCTGAGTTTTCACATCAAAGGAATTCTGGAAAAAAAAATTCATTATGTATGAATAATATTCTGAAATTTGGTTTTATTCTGACTGGGACACACACCCCCTTCATGTGTGATCCACACACAAATTTCTCTGCAGGAACAAAAATCCAGGTTTCTTACTGTAGACACAACCTTGTAGTTGGCTGACTCAATTTTAGACTGCCTCATGGCAAAGCAGACAATCAGAAAGTCTTTCACTGGATTTGTGCCTCCTTTCTAGACATTTATTCAAAGCAAGCTTGTAACTGTGTGACAATTATGAGTAATTCTGGAAGAAAACGGCTTTACTGACTACACCTTCAATCTTTTGCCTTCCAAAAGTTCAGTTTTTACAGGTTGTTTTAAGTCCAGAGATCCTCCACCTTGAAATCAAGTCCTGGCGTATCACTAGGTTTGACTTCTCAGATTGGCATTGTGATCTACAGATTATTTTCTGCAATTGACTATTAACAACAAAATTAAAAGCTTATTACATACTATACTCTTTGGTAATAAAGGCAGCACAGCAGACTGGAAACAAATGGAAAATATCTTGTGTTTAATCTTGACTTGGTTCCCATCACTGAGTAATTGATTCATGATACAAATCAGGAGTTGCACGGTGCAGCTGAAGGGCAGTTATTTGTTGTGGACACTCAAGAATGAATTAGCTGGACCAAAAGGACTCCCTGGGTGGGAAATTCCTGGGTTTATGTCATCTAAGACACTGTGCTGCCCCTGAGACCCGAGAAGACTATGGCTCCTGGACTTTATTTCAATTGTCTTTCTGGTCTAACCCCTTCCTGTGTAATTTTCTCTTTAGGTTTCCCATCTGATGCAGCTTCCTGATTGCTTCATAACCTGTTAGGAAGAAACAGACAAAGAGGGGAATTATACTACACATGATATTCCAAACCATTTAAGAAAACTCATTTTAATTGGAGTGAGTTAGTCACCAATCACATTAGAAGCTGTAACAGATGTCAGGGGGCAGTGAGATCTAAAGGGGAAGGAAGGAGAGCCAGAAGGCAGCATGTGTCCAAAACAAAAGATGCAGCAGGACTGGGCAGTGTAGGTTCACACTGAGCAGGGCAAGGGGAGGTTTGCAGCTCCATCTTTTCCTGCACAAAGGGCCACCTTGTCCAGAAAGCCTTTGGAGAGAGTCATTAGCAAATATTTTTGAGAGTGGTTTCCCCAGCAGTTTGTTGTGTTGAGATGTGTTTTGCATATGTTTCCCATCTCCCATGTTTTGATTATTCAAACTTCTCAGTCCCCAGTGCAACTTTCCTCCAGGAGTATCACTGAACCCACAAAAGCATCATTTTTTTATCAACAGGATATGAAATAATATGTAGTGATGAATGGGCAGAATAAAATTGGCATTCTGCTGCAGTATATTAATTTTGGCATATTTGTATTCTCTTTCCTGCCAGGTTGTGTCTAAAATATATGCTAAGGTTTTTTATCTATGCCCTACTGGATTGTTCTTTTTTCTTTCTTTCTGTGTTCCCATTTATTACAGTGTTTATTTATATAACATTTTTGTTCTCTATAAGAAACTATCCTTTTTCTCCCTTTTCAGCATCTCTCCTCCTCACTTTGTGAGCCACACAGTCAGTTTCCTGCAGACAGTATATTCTTGTCTTATGGCAAGCTACAGCAGGCCTGTTCTCAGTTTTTGGATTTGTGATAGAAAGCTGCAGTCTCTGACCAGTTTAATTGGCAAAGAATATCTGTAAACTCCTATAGTGTTAGTAACACCTTGAAGCAGCATATTATATTGTTATTTATATCTGAGGTGGTTCAATAGAACCGCAGAGAAGAGTTTTTAGGAGGGTTTCCCTGATCTTCCAACTTTTTGAATGTTGACTGTGCTGCAAACTTCAGTACAGCTACAAAGTGAAGAAAAGTAAGGGAAGACTTTAGTACCCAGAGTTAGTCTTTAAGCCCTGAGACTTAAAATGTCTGGTTGGATATTATATTGTATTGCTTCTACCACTAGCCAGTCACTTATGATTGTATGGGAAACCTCTTATGATATGATATTTCTTTTAATAGGGAAGAATAAGGCTTTTTACATAAGTTTGGAAAGCAGAATTTGGAGAATACTAACATAATGATACTTTAAGAGTTATTCAACAGGTTATGGATGTTAATATTTTTTGACACAAAGACATCTAAAGGGCTGTGCTGGGTTGAGCATTGTCTCCCTCTAAATCAGAGAGCTCTCAGAACATATTCAGTTTATGTCATGAAGTATGATGAAGAAACTTTCAAGCAAGGCACAGACTGATAGGGTGCATAGTGCTGAGCCATACATGAGCATAGGCAGCTCAGGCCTGCCCCAGCAACACAAGTGTGCAGCCCAGGGTGAGCCCAAGCCAAGAAACTCTTCCTCAGGAGGTGTAATTAGCAGTTTGATGTGTGAAAATGGTGTGGTCTTACTGCCCCTCAGTCTACTGCCAGTTCAATGAACATCACCCTCAGGAACTCTGCACAATCCTCTATCCCAGTGCTGGTGCACCAGAGGTAGTTTTGAGGAGATATTGCATGGTCTAGGAGCTGCAGCAAGGCCAGCACTGAACCCACATGTTCTGAGTGCTGGCATTTATGCTACCTGCAGTCTTCAGTTTGCAAAACCCAAAATATGCCTACTAAAAGGTTCAAAAAACAGTTTACGAGCCTCAAGATGACTTTTGGGCTCTTCCTTCAGCAGTTATATTAAGGTTTCCTGAAACGATAAAAAAATTAAGATAGAGCCTTTTCATCACTTTACTGTGCAAATTTTTAAAGCAAGAAGTTCATACTTCTGCTTATAATTGCTGATTTATTTGTAGTGAACACTTTCACAGTTTTTCCCCTCCCATATTTTTAGTACCGTCAATAGATTATTAGTGATGAAGATAGTTGGTACACTATTCATCTTCTACAGCAGTTTCTGAGCAGAGAGTACTGAGAGCTCAGTCCAAATGCAAGATGTTCCCAACAGGCTGTGAGTCTTCTCAGCACAGTTTCTAACCCAGGAGCAATAACAGCATTGCCCTCACAGCATAACTATTCCAAGAAGATCCAATATCTCTTTTCCTCTACAGCAGTTTTGAAATTGAAAGTTAATGCCTTCAAGTGAGCTTTGAAGGAGTTCACTCCAAAGTCAACATTATACAATGGAAGCCTGCCAGCTTGAAATTAATGTGAGAAAACAGGTTACTCATGAACTACTGTTGCGGTATACTAAAGCTGGAGACATTATTCCAGCTGTGTTTTAGTAAGAAAAATATGTATTGCATCATCCATCAAAGCTTGTTAACTGTATTCACTAACTTACATTCTTATCCTCAATAACACTCTTAATCAGAGTCAATCCATTTTCCATACCGGAAGAAGATAAGGCAGACAATATAACAGCCTGAGATTTCAGTCACATTCTTTTACTTCATAAATGCCTTGATTTTTTTTGTTTGTTGTTGTTGTTTTTAATATCAGCTAGCTAACTAAAACAGTCTTTTGAGCATTAATTTTATTCCATGCACGTATGTTTGTATAAACTCGTGATTTTTTTATTACATCAAACCCTCTCCCCCAAAATAGGAAATGTAAAGTTTTAGCAGTAAGAACTCCAGGTTTCTTAATTTTGGAAGGAGTCGAAAGTAAATACAAGACTCTTGGTTCTTTCTCTGTGTTGAAGGTTAAGACTTCCAAAAATGAACAATGAGCAGGTGTTCTCTGACTAATGATGAAACCAAATAAGATGAAACCAAGTGTTCAAAAGAAGAGTTCCTATGAAGGAGTGTTCTTTTGTTTAAGTCAGTCCTGTGATATTAACAAGCCAAGGCAGAGGCACCTGTAGCTTTTCAGGTTACACTGGGACTCCTGTTTTGGGGTTTGGCACAAAATCTGATGTATTCTCTCTTCAGAGGGGTAAGCAGGAGGTCATTCAAGGCTGAAATACCTAGAAAATATCTACTTGTTGCTCAGTTATTTACTCTGAACACAGCTACAGCTTTCACCCTAATCTCACTGAATGCAGAATTCAGGTCCATGTGTGACTGAGCAGATCCCAGAGTTATTGCCTCTGGAAATAGAAATATCAACACCCACTGAAAGAAGCTGAGACTTTCATATGGAAATTAATGAGGGGAACTTGAAAACTGAAGAAACAGCTATAGTCTCCCAATGTAAATATTGCATTGTATTGATGAGAAAAAAGGTCCCAGGTGATAGAAAGCCCTTTCTAGAGGTCACATTGCTGTTACAACATTAACTTTTTAGTCATCTTGTGGTAGTCTCAAGGTTAGCTAAGAAAACATGCAGAAGCGCATAATCTTTATATGCTATTGTAGGAGAGTTGAGTTAGAGAGCTCTCCAAGGAATAAGGGTAGTTGCTCTTGCTTTCAGTTCTGCCTACAGGGTTTTGAACTGACCAAGGGGTTACACAAATGTTGTAACTAGGATAATTATACAGATCTAACAACTTACCTGCATACAGAATCACTGGAGACAGAATCTGTAACTTAATTCCCTTTGCTGATCCTGGTCTTTAAAATGTGACCCGTCCTTTCTGTGTTGTGTAACAGAAATTCTTTTCTGGTGCTTTCCCAAATCACTGATGGACTCATTTATTAACATTTATTAACTCAGTTATTAACAATATGGTCCCTCTGCAATTCTCTGGAAATGTGAAGCTGCTGAAATGGCCAGCTGAGGTTGATTCTGCTAAGTATAAGATAATACATGGTGTGCCTAAAAACAGTAATTTCCCCATTATGAAACCATATCTTAACTTAGAAAGAAAACCAGGGCATGAAGAGCTGTGGTTGGAGTGCAGTCAAGTGCATCAGGGAGATGCTAAGACCCAAGTTTTCTAAACAGATCTACAGTTTCAACTCATAGTCTGTATCACAGGGGGGAAAAAAAGGAAAAAGAAAAAACAGAAGAAAGTAAAAAATATAATGTGCTAACTAATGCATGGATGGTCTATTCCTATCTCTCTGAGGCACAGAAGTGAGACTGAAGGACTTCCGCATGGAAATCTCACACTGTTGTTTCTCTTGGAAACGGTCCTTTGGACCAAATTCTATTGGCTTTTAACCAGTTGAAATTTCATCTCAAGAAGTGTGTGGCATATAACCCAGTCCTCTTTTTGATGATTAATAGGCTTTCATTTTCATGGCTGTCAATATGGTATGTATCCAGTAAATACATTAACAAGAATGAAAGCAGTGAAGAAATGAAAGAGAAACATGGGTGACATGTGGCTGTCTCCTACTTATCTGTCCGCACTGGGTTTTTGTTTTAGCTTGGGTACTTGAAAACTGCTTTTTATGTCAAAGGATATGCAGGATGCAGGTGTATTTGAAGAACATCAATAAACCTGATTTATATCTATGTTAAACAAAAAATTCAAAGAAACCACTCACCTCCCTGTGAAGATTCCATATGGATGTACAGTAAGTAATTTTGGTGTCTTCTCCATGAAACCTGGTGTTCACCTCGGGCAGTGTCACTACCCCACATTTGTATGCTAATTGCCTTCCTCTTGTTCTTGGGATTAATTTTTCTGTTCCACTCTCTTGAAATATATCATGTTAGCTACAGCTTCAGCTTTGCAGGATTTGCCCTTGCATAGAACATGATTTTGCACAATTTTACTCACATTCATCCACACCAAAGAACTGTGCCATTGTGACACAAAAAATGTCAGAATTAGCATTTTCTCTAAAACCAAGGAAAACAGTTCTGGAGACAAGATTGAATTTAAGTGAAACAGAACATAAAAATGTGTTAATACGCTAGTGTTGTATAAAGACGTACAAAAAAACCCCCTGTATGAATATGTGTGATTGGAGCAATAGATGAATGGAAATTGGAAGAAGACACCAAGAGAGCACATACATAAAAGGAAAAGAACAGATGCTGGAACAAAATATCTTTAAAATTTTACTATTTGACAAATAATAAAGATCAGGCAACTCAGTTGTTTAGATCTGCCTATCTCTTTAATAGCACTGTGTGAATAATTAATTCTGTAGTTCAACAGCCTAAATTGGTCTAAATGAAAATGCTTTTGAAATATGTTGACTTGCTTTACACCACAGCAAGCAAAGTAATGGAGTTCAACATGGCAGAAATGATCCTTCTTCAGAATGTAGAGTCAAATAAAACTGTCTTGTGGAGATTTCAGGCCATTTGAAACAAAACTAAAATTCAGGGAATTTATTGTTTTGCAAGAAAAACATATCTGTGAGATTTATTATTTACCTTCATCTTTCATCAACAGAAACACATTATGAATGGATTTTGCTAGAGAAGAAATCTGATTGGTAAAAGAGCATTCAATTTGAGATTGCCTCAAATCTCAGCTTTCAGAACAGGTTCCTGTAATGAGAAGAAGGAAAAATTAGATTTTCTTGTTATTAATGTTGGCAGAGAAAAATCCTTCCTTACAAAACAGCATTAGATGGAGACATTATGCTGTTAAGGACAGGGAAATGGAGAGACAATAACTTTAGAATGTTAAAATAAAAAGGACTTTCTGGAATAGTGTGTTTAGAATGAAGTACTTACTCATTAAGGATCACAATTCTTATTTAATTTTTCTTTCAATGTTTTTTTGTGCATTTGTGGTGATGGAAATAATTTACAGATTTATTACATTTATAGAGTTAGCTTAATGAAGTTATTTACCATATGCAATAACAATATAAAAACAACTGTGGCATTTTTCATCTGTTTAGTGATAAAGAGGACCAATTCAACTTTTTTTTAAAGCACTAATATTTGTTATTTTACATAGAAAGCTGAGTTTTGAGCTGTGAGGAAAGCCTCTGAGCTTTCCCCAGAAGAAATGACTTCTGAGTGTGGATTTGCTCCATGCTGTTTCCACTATGTGAACACACACTTGTCCATTCTCCTCTACAGGATACTGGCCCAAAGGAAGAAGAGGTGAAGGAGCAGAGATTGTGGAGTTGCTGGTGTGTGTCTCTGGGAGATCAGTGATAGGCTTGTTTACAACTATGAGTACAGGTGAAAGCTAAGTTAAATTTCTAGAAAATTTTTTTCTAGTGTTTCAAACTAGACAGAAACACATTTCTTACCTCTTAAATTATAAGCCTATTTTTCTCAAATTTAATTTGATCATGTTAGGAAGCAAGTTAATAGGAAGCTTCTGGAGTTTGCTAAACAAGGAACCACCAAACTTATCCCAGTTTTACTAGAAAATGAGATTCCTGCCTGGCAACTCCGTGTTTTTATTCACCTTACCCCTTCCTATTGTATCAGAGTAGAAAAGAGCTTTGGCCAGGGACTCATCATAATTTAGCTACAAGTTCTGGTTTACTTGATGTTCTATAGCTTTGCAGCAAAGTGGATCTGATTCCACGCAGTAGTTAATATCTTATCCTATGCTTTCTTTTGGCAGTGCTCTCACTTGCTTAATTAATTGCTTTTTTCCCCCCCCAAATCAGGACCCTATTCAGCAACTGTTGGACATTCACAATTTTTGACTCTTTATGAGGATGTTTCTACACCAGCATACCTAAACTACATTTATTCTATCAAAGTTTCAGTACCAGCAGTGTCTTATTGTGGACACATGGTGTGACGCCAGCATGGGCCATATTTCTTGCTAGTTTACTTTGTTTTTCTTATAGACTTATATGCCCACAGAGGTCCAGCTGTTTCTACTCTCTACTACAGCTGATCTGTTACAGGTCATTTAACAGGATATTTTAAACTGGCTTAGATGTATCTGCACAGTAGTGACGACAATACATATATTGATTAGGATTTAAATTTCAAGAAGAAAAATTAAGTCTGTCATGCAGATCACTGATCCTGAAGGCTATGTAAAGGATAGACAGTTCCCCTGCCCTGTTGTTAGCCCTTCCAATCTTAGGAATATCAGTAAGTGTGTTAGAAATTTCTAACTTTGTCACTTTACTTGAAGTTGAGTTAAGATTGACAACTAATTTTAGCACATCTTGATGACTACTTCTATGGTATGCCTTTTATTGATATGCCTCTTTATTTTAGTTTCTATTGTCTACCTTTAATATAATATTGATTATTAGAAATTTCACCCATTCTATTCCAATAAATAAATAAATATGATAAATACACAGCTGATAACAGGCTATAAAGCAATACCAAAATGATATATTGTTCCTGAGTCAAACTTGGGGACTACTGTGAAATATTTTGCAAGGGTTGAACTCTCTGATGGGTAGTATCACTGAACCATTTGAACAGAAATCTATGCCTTAAGGAAGACTGGAGGAATTGTAGAATCAGCATAAAAGTTCATTTTGTATACCTCTCACCTTGAAAATAAACTCTATTTTAGGCCAGTTTCACACACTGTAAAAGCTGTTTGGAGGGGGTAATGCTCTTGGCCTCTGCCTCGTGTCACCTCCTCCCTCACTGCTGTCAGCACAGGGCATGCTGATGCTGAAACACAAAGGTGTGACTGTCACCCTGGGTGGCTGTCAGCCAGTTCAGGCTGGTACCTGTGCAGCTCCTGGCAGCACACAGTTCAACATGGACTGTGCAAAACCTGCCAGTGATGCCGAGTAAACATTTAGGGCAGGTAGAGATGGAAACTTTGAGATGCACTGAACTCCTCTGGCTGTAAGAAGCAAGCTTTGAACTGAAAACTGGATGGCTGTCAGTCATGTATGAGCCAACATTAGCACAGGATTGATCCTGCACTAATTACAGAGCTGCTCAGGAGACCTTAGGATTTAGGTACAGTGCAGTACTTACAATGCCACATTATCCAGCTCAAAGCTGACCAGTGTCCAGCTGGTCAGGAGAAGGAGAGAGGGAGAACCAGAGCATTGCCCCTTGCTTTCAAAGTGGTTTCCTGAAAGATGGCCAGGGGACAGGTAAGCTCACTGCAATGATGCATCTCACTGCAGCGTGGACACTTATTTTAGACATTGGTACTGAGGATCTGACTTCTGACTTAGAAGAAACATACTCTTGGAGCTCCAGAAATCTGGTAACAGTGGGGGGAAAATCTATGTCAATTAGATACATCAAGCAAATGCAAGAAATGTGGTTAGTGAAATTAACCCTCCAGATTTTAACGTTCCTGTATCAATGTGCTGGGTGATATCTAGAGTTACTCACTGAGCAGACATGCTGCTACATCAGTTGGGGGCTGTGGCAAGGATTGCTGACTTACTGTGGAAGGAGTTTGCTAGAAAACTGAACTTCTGCTGCTGAAGAGAGTACAAATTCAAGAAATGTTTGAAAGAAAAGGCATTTGGTCTGTGCTGACATAGCCTTCAGATTGAAGCATGTACAACTCCCCTTTAATATAGACAGCAGTCACTGTTTCTTGTTGTGTTTGTTTTTCATATTCTGGCTCCTGTGTATCTAAGTTTGAACCTGCAGAACAATGTTAAAGATCACCTTGAAAAAATGAAAATCTGCCTGAAAGTAGCAAGGACACAGAAAGTAGAAAAACTAAGTGCAATTCTGAAAATTGAAAAGGAAGACAGAGAGAGAGAAACAGAAAGAAAGAAGGAAAGAAAGAAGGAAAGAAGATTGAGGTCAAAGGCCAGAAGTGTGGACTAGAGGGAAAGAAAAGAGCACCTGGCATCTTTGGAGCCATGGGCCACCTTCCCGTCAGAGATATGTACATAGAAAGATTGCAAATTGTGTTTTTAAGACTCAATGGGTATGGACACCCTCCTACAGCACAGAGGTTGGTTGTGGGGAAGAGGGAGAATTGAATAAGCAAGGTGACATACATTTGTACAGAACTCATCTATTTTTTTATTCGCATAAATGTGTGCACACATTTGACCTCAATAAGATTGGAAAAGTGGCATTAATCATTTTGATAAAATAATTTAAAATACTTCTCCTGTTGCTAATGAGCTTGTGTTGTTCTAGTTATAAGTATCCATAAAAATGTGTGTAATGTTGTGTTAGGCAATAATTGAATATCTGTGAATTATTATTATTGTTTTCATTCTACTGCATTCTGCCTAGGTAGTACCTGCAATGGATTAAGCTCTCCTCAGGCTACATACAAACACAGGCATTTTCCACAACACGTGCTAATCAGTACAATCAAAATGCTCATGCCAAATGTCGATCTGTGAACCTGATCTCCATTGAAAAAACAAAAAGTTTTGTTATATGCTCAATCATTGCGTGCAAACACCACTTTCCAGATGTTTTACTTTGCTTGTTTTTGGAAAGTGAAGTTGATAAAAAATGACTGTCAGATGCAGACATGTGAGCAAATGGAATTAAACTGTCAGAAAAATCATCTTAATCTTATGCCCTCAAGTCAAGTTCTCTGTTCAACATTGCTTTAAAAACCTGCTTAACTGAGACTTTAAATCCTAGTGAAGTCAAGATTTTTTATCTAAATAGTTAGGAGTACTCCTGAACTGGTACATAGGTTGACAGCAATATGCATCTCTCTCTCTCTCTCTCTGTAAAACAGATAAAATAGATTATATATAAATATATATATATTTTTCTTAAAAATATAGAATACAGATTATAATATAGAATATACAGGATATATTATGTATTATATATAATACATAACATATATTATATAATGTATATATATGTGTATATATGTGTGTGTGTGTGTATGTATACATATATATATATGTATGTATGTATATATATATATATGTATGTATGTATGTATATAAAAATTGAATATATAAGATAGATTTGCAAGTTCCTTTCCATTAGTCTGGTACAATATACCAAAGTAAACTTATGTGATACATGTAAAAGATAAGCTTTTGCTCTTTTTTCAGTACGGATATTTGAGATTAACCACATAGATTACCTCAATCAAATGATCCATAATTCTGCTCTATGGATACTCAAAGCTTTCCATGTTCAGATGAATTTGTGTGATATTAGTCAGTATTCCAGCCAATCAATGTCTACCTGTTAAGCTCTAATGATACACAACACAATGAAAATAAATATGTTTAGATGTAACTGATCTAAATGAAGCCCAAATAAAAAGCCTGACCATTAGTATGAATTATGTTCTGTACTAAGAAAGAAATCTTCTTTCAGACCTGTCTTGCAAAGCTCACCAGATATTTAAAATATCAAATGAGCTGTCTGCCTTTCACCACACTAAACATTTTATGCACTTTCATAGCAGATCAAAATGCATTAGTGCAATTATTATAGACATTAAGACTAGAAACACTCTGAAATGTATGTTATGTTTCTTTAAAAGTAACCTTTCTCTCCTCATTAAAATGGTTATTGATAAAACCATTTTCCTCCCCCTGGAACTTACAGAATAAAGCTAGTAAAAGAAACTAAGTACCATTCATTATTGCCAGCATCTGTAATTGTTTGTATTATACTTTATGGAAAAAATATATAAAATGCCACATTTGAACTCCAGACTATTAAAAGTGTCAGCTCTATTATATCATTTCTGAAGACCAATTTGCCTTTTTTTTTTTTCCAGGGGGTTCTAATGAGCCAAGTTCATTTTGCTTTCTACCATTTATCTTTTCAGCAGTAATGGAAAATTTCCCCCTCAGGCACAGCAAGCTATTCTTATCTAGACAATTAGGCAGAAATGAAAGGGATCATAAAGGTGAGATTTCTTCGCAAACAATGTGATGTACTTTATACCATTTAACACTGAAGAATGTCTGAAAAATAAATTCAGAGTAGTATATGAATGCAGTGGCTGATAGCCAACTCTGAATAATGTTTCAACTTCTTAACACATAAGAAGGAGGGTAGGCAACCAGGGTCACTTAAAGATACAGTTAGTCTGTAGTTCTGTTGTTGACAATATTTCATTTTTAACAGAGCTTGGAAAACTTACAGTGACATTGAAAATAAACAGAAACAAGCCTGTGCAAAGCAATTAATTCATTACAATATAAGAGGAAAAACACACGTTTGGACAGCTTCCTTTACCTGTAAGCCTTACTTGGGACGTCTGCAGACATCAAGGATTTAGGCAAATATTTGCATTTTGCCCAAGAAGCAGCGAGGTGTAGTATGTATATGTAGATTACTGTGATGGGTGCTTTTGGTGCCTGCACATCCTTGTGTTGGTGTTGGTGACACAAAACCCTTTCAGGTCTCCTTTCCAGAAATCTTCTTCAAGTGTGTTTGAACTACAGACTAGTTCTACTTCTGACACTTAATTAATTAATTAGGTTCAGTTATGGATTTTTAGTGCTGATGTTTTGGGGGCTGATCCTCTCTGTCCCATCCTCTAAAGGATCACTAAACCATTTTAAGGCTAGAGACCTATTGTATGGCCAGTCTTCAGTTCAGGGTAAAATATTCCTCCATTGATTATTTTAATCTCAGTGAAGTGACATAACCATGTGATGTTACCAGGTGGTACTGGTGTAGCTGGGTGTAGCTAATTCCCAATTAATTTAGGTGTATACACCTACAATAATTAGCCTACCTCCTCAAATGCAGAGAATGAGCATGATAGGAGTCTGTGGGAAAGCTCATAGAGAAGCACTGTGCAATAGCTGCTTAGTTATGTGTGAGAACAGTGTTATTCCTCAGGAAGCACAAGAATTTGAAAGAAGGAGAAAACTCCTATTGGCTGCGCATATACCACAGGATTAACATGGCACGCATATAGTAAGTAACAATTTACTTTAAATTACTTATCTTTTTCCTTCTTTCTTTTTGGACAGTAGCTCTTTTAATTTAATTGTGACCTATAAATCCAACAAAGCTATTTCTTTTTCTGTAAGAGAGAATAGTTACTGCTGAAGTTTCTGCACTGCAGGATGCAAAGTGGTGGGTAAAGCACTGCAAAACATGCTGCATAGCACCATATAACAGTACACACACATTACAATAATACGGTAACACAGTACAATAAGATTCTAGGTACTACATGTGCAAATAGTAGAGTATATGGGAGGTGTATAAAGGCATGTCGACACTGTTACACCAAGGACAAGACTCAAATAAAGAGTCAGAAGTGGCAAAGCTTCAATAGGAACTGAACTGTGACCTATACGATTTTAGCATTGCAAGAAAATGCTAAGTCTTCTCTGAGGAAGGAAATTTGTTGGCACTGTACTTAGAGCAAATAGCTGCAATTAAATTCATTACTTGGACAAAATTTCTTCTCCTTTCATAGAGAAAATCTCTAATTTCGAAATGTTCTAGCTGAAATAATAAAGTTAGAAAAATCATGCTCCTCAGTATTTACTAATACTCCTTACTGCCCTTCAGATTTTCTGGGAAACTGCTTAGGTAAGCACTCTGTAACTTTGTTCCTTCAAACCAAACTTAAATAGTTCAAATTGATATTTGATAATCTGTCTCCCATTCACGAAAATAAGAGCAGAAAGTGCCTATCTCAGCAGTGAACTTGGAGAACCCGAGGGGCAGCACTACCGCTTACAGTACCCAGCAAAGGGGTCGTGAAAGGTCAGGGATTAGGGACCAGCTTTGGTGATATGGTGATTTTTCATCCATAGCTGCCACAGCCATGTGGTGCTGTGTGCTTTCTCCGTACATATTCCACCCAGTTTTCCTTCTGGCTCTATGGTCTCCCCTTGCATTTTCAGTCTTGTTAGTGAGAATGCCCCTGGTCTCAGAGGTGATGGTGAGGGGTGAGATCATCTCCGAGGCTGTGACTGCTCTAGACTGGCCCATGCAGCACAATCCGTGTAACAACACAATCCATGTAACAGCATGTAAATACATTTATGCACCACTCTAGGCAACCTCCTGGGCATTGTTTAGTAGTGGTTTGCCAATTAGAAAATTACTATTTGATGACAAACTCTGTTCCATGTATAGAGACATCTTTTCTCTTTCTGAGAATTGCTGAACTGGGAGATGTTGTTAGTTTTACTCTAGACTCAATATTTTCTGTGTTATAAATTTTTTATATTGGTATATTCCTCACTTTTGTCAAGAGTACCAATTAAGAAATGGGAACTCATGACTCAGGTTTCTTGAAATAGAAATCCTTCCACTCAGATGAATCATAAGTCTACATGTACATTATTTGACATACCTAATTTACAGGATTATTGCTGTTGCCAGTTTGACATTTTACACTTCAAATAAATTCACCCATAGGCACAAAGCCACTTTATACAGATTTCCTTATTTAAACAAAATGTCACCATGAGAAAGAGACAAGCTTAGTAAAAAATACCACTATCCTGTAACAAAAGGGTGCTGAATTTTGAAATGTAAAGAATAAGTTTTGACATGAATAACACTGACTGTCATCTGTAGAAGTAAGTACATTTAGGAAAACTTATAGAAGAACAAACTTATATAGAATCAAATACATCCTCGAATTTTTCTGCATGCATGTCACACCCATAATATTAGAATGAATTAATAGCAAAAAATGAAGTGAGAATAAATATAAAGAAAATGTGTAATAAGGAATTTCTTAATGATGCTGCAGACTTCTGTTGTAATGAATATGCTCCCCATTTCTTCTAAAATTAGAATAAGCATATAATAGGTTTCTACTGATATATCTGCAACAATTTTTATAGCTCTATACACATGGCCCACAGCTTCTTGATCACAGGATTATGATTATGCTTAGAGAGCAGAGGATAATCAGCAGAGAAGAAGGTGTAGAAGTGTGCAGAGAAAGAAGAGAGAAACCTGATGTATTCTAATGTAGCTAATAAACCTTCTCTGTGAGGGATTCAGAAAATGAAAGTGATTCAGTGGAGACACAGTTTTTGGACAGAGTAATGGGACTGGGATGACAAAATTATATCTGATTAAGACCTGCTTCAGGTCTCGCACTGCCGTGGTCCAGAAGCTGCTCTCTTGACATGTGTGTGTACTAATTATGTGACAGGAAAATACAAGAATATGTTTAATAAACATTCTGTGGGTTCTTTAAGAATTCCTAATGAGTGATCCTTACATGTTTCCAGAAAATCTGAAGACCATCAGATATGCTGACCTCACACGGTACAATGACTTTGCAATAAAAACAATTGTAAATACAAACATTATCTGAGCTCATATCCAGAAATATTTGCTCATATACAATTTCTTCCAGACTGTGTCACAAAACACCCAGCAAGTAAGTCTTCTAAAAATTGTATTCCTTTGTTCCCATAATTATTCATTGCCCATCAGAAGAAAGAAGGTGACTTATAAGACTTCTGTCATCATGAAAACCAATGTTATCCTCAATCTCTCTCTAAAAATAACAAGCTATCATCAGGCAAGATAACCAAACTGATAAAATACCTTGGAAATAAAGTGAACCTTGCCTCATGATGTGATCTTCCTGATGTTCTTATTGAAGTTCTTGATAGATATCAATACTTTATGGCCAGACATCAATATGACTTTCACAGGCTATGCATCACACAAGATTATCCTCTACATCAGTGAACAGTTTAAAATGTGTTAAGACTTGATATTGTGTGTGCTGTTCATATGGATGATGCCTTCAGAGACACTTCCAGGACACACCACACTCACGGCAGAGATCTTGAAAGTATATAAAGGATATTAATAATATACCAAGTTACTACTAGCAGTTGGTAGCAAGCTCTTTTTTTGCTAATTAACCTTTGCGCCTAAGAAGTTTTACTCACCGGAAATTATAGCAATTTTCTAACAGTAAAAGCACTTTGGAAAAAATTTCTACAACAGTGGAAAAGGACAAGGACACTTTCAAACTGAAAAAAGAGGATCTTAGTCATACTGGTACACAGACTTCTGGTGTGTATGGAACGATTTGGGGCATTGCAGAATTCATTAGCTTGGAAATCTTAAGAGTTTTCCACTTCATTTGGCAAATATGAGAATTTCTAGTCTGCTAAACTTAAGAAACATGCTCACATATCACTGAATCTCCAAATAGTACTGAGGCCACTTCCTTTTTTTTTTTTAAGAAAAGGATTAAGAGGGTTCTGTACATGTGCAACATAGACTTTACAGTATTATCTGACATGTTTACAGAGGATGAACACTGCATATTTCTACAACTGCATGAGCAGTGTCATGCAGCCAGTGTAGAGCTGTTTCTCCAGCATGGATCCCCTGGAAGGAGTTTCCTTCTCAAGCTGATGCAACAGCTGTAGCAGCCAACAGAAACAGTTTGCTGCAAATCCACAGCCCTTAAAGGCACTATCAGAACAATATTAACAGAAAAAAGTGCACAGAGACATGCAGACAGTTAAAACACTTGCTAACTGGGATGCAGAAGAAGAGGACTAGAAGCTGCAGGTGACAGAAGTGTGCCATTGTAGAAGCAAACAGCTTAGCCAGTGAATATAGAGTTTGAATGTCAATAACAAAGAATGCACACACATAAATATGGGACTGGAACATCCCAATGTCATAAAATTCATTTGTATGCTGTAATTATTCCTTAAATGTGCACTTCAGCTTGTGGTATACCTTACAAGATTTAAAGTAAAATCCATATCAACTGATGCATAAAACTGCACACAGAATAAAAGTTTTGAGAGCAAACATTAAAGGTTTGTGGTGGTGATAAAGAGTTGTAGCAGTTATTGATTTTTTTACATTGCTTTTCCAGTTAATGTGACAATCATTTGAGTCAAGCCAGAAGTAAACGAGATACTGCAGAGACTCTACAGAGTCCACTAAGAATAAAATTATATAAACTCTCGGCAACAAAGAAGCGCCAAGACTGATGTCCTTGCAACACTCTGAATCATTTGAATTAGCCCCCCATCTCAAATCAATCAGGACACAAATATCTATGACAACTTTTGTGCTTCTAACAGCAGTCTCACAACTTTGATGTGTATTGACTTAAACATTGTAACTGAACTAAAACAAAACTTTCCAACAGCTAAATACCAATCAGAGCCACTCCAAAGTTGCTCTTGGTTGTTCCAGAGGTCCAGTGTGCCCTAGTTAGTCTTAGCCTTTAGAAAATACATTGAAGGGAGAATTCAGCAGAATCAGAAAGCTAACCCATGGTATCTTTATTTGTTTTCTTTAGGCAAAGCAGTCTCCATTATAGATTTTGTTTTCCTCTTTCTTTCCTTTGCAAATCTGATGATGAAATATCTCCTAAAGCATAATTGTCTTCATAGGGCATAACTTAAGGACAATTCACAATACAATTAAAATGTTAATAGCTAATTGACCATATAATTAAACTGAGTCAGTTCCCTGCCAGTCAAATAAACAAACAGAATTATTAAATGGAAGTCAGTCTTCAATCAGCAGATGCAGGACTGTTGTGTAAGGTAACTAGGATGGTCCTTCCAGGGACAGAACTTCTTTGGACTGTGGAAGCCTTCAGGTCTTTTCTGGTTGGTCAGCAAGTTTCCATATGGAGTTCTCAGAGCCAGAAGGGCAACCACTCAAGTCAGAGGAGGAGGTCACTTGGCTGAAATTAAAAGACTGGTCAAGGAATGATTAGTAATTGCTACTCCGCTTTCTCTGTTGCTTTGTGTTCTTTGATTTTAGATGTTTGACCTATTCAAATTCTAAATTCGTTCATGGGAGCAGCTATTCCTTAATAAAATGCACAGTTTCACTAAAGGATCCACACTGAATCACTAGCAATATATTTCTTCAATAAATATTATTGTAGAGATACTGTAGCTACAAAGAAATAGTCATGGGTGAGGTACCTATGGTGAGATATATTGAAACACTTCTTTCTTATAATGTTATTGCTTCTTGTTTTTAAGTCTTCTATTTAACAAGTGCTTAAACAGCTCAAGATGACCTTACTGCTTTGACATTAAATCACAGGAAAGAGCTTCTAGTGTCAAAATAGTAATAAGAAATGCCAAGAAGTCTATGGATATGTCATTGTAAAATAAAGCTGTCAGCTCCTGTTAGAGAAACATCAGATTTACATTTACTTCAACAAGCAGTAAACAGTCCTGACAAGTGAAATGTTTCTTATGTTTCATCCCTTGGAGGATTTAGAGGAAGACAAATGCTGCTGTTTCTGAGGGGTTCAAATGCAGGTCATGGTGCCACTAGGGGGGCAGCGGAAGGGAGCACACTGCCCTGCTGTGGGTCCCACTCTGGGGCAGCTCTCCATGGATGAGCTGATTCTGGTCCCCTTCCCCTCCCGCAGAGGAGGGACTTGGAGACTTGGGACAGGAGCCCCTCAACCCCTGGTGAAACTGAAGAGGGTGTCACAGCTGCAGGGAGCTGCCGCCACTTGCTACCAACAAGAAACACGCCTTTGTTTGCTTGAAGTTTGCCATCAGAACATCTTTGTGTTCTATGGAATAAATAGTTTGTGACTCCTCAGAAGCTGTCTTCCCACAGAGCCGCAAAAAGAGTTTTGTACGTGACACAAATATAAATCTTCCATCCTTGTGTGAGTTTTTTTGTTTGTTTCTAGATATAAGTTCCAGTAATGCCTTTTTGTATTAATTTTATTTAATAAAAATCAGATTTCAAGAGGGTGTGAAATCCTTAGCAGAAAAGAAACATTTAAATATAATACACATGAACAATACAGTAAATAAATTAAAGCTTAACCTTTAAAGGCTACTACTAGGGTGGTTGGGTACTTAGGTCAGCAGGAAGGTTAGCCTTTAAAGGCTATTCACAGCCTAGTTTGGTACTTTGGTCAGTGGAACAATGCCCTGCTAAGTGGTGTTGAGGATGAGATCACAGTTTACAACTCATATTGTGATGATTTATTTTGAAATTTACAGCAGTAAGGGTCCCAGTTTTTTTAATCTGTTTTACCACTTGATGGCACAATTCTAATTATACTGACAAGTTATTCTCTATAAGATATCCTATTACTCTTAGTTTAACTTCATAACTGTAGCTAAATCTTTCTAAATGTGCTCTACTAAATACATTTGGACCTCTCTTGAAGGCAGTGGCCTAAGCCTAGCGTTACCACTGATGTCTGAGCAGCACAGGGAGTGCTGCAGGAAGCCAGAAGCAAGAAAGACCCCTACGAATGTTCAGTCTTCTAGTGCTCTCCCTCCTCTTTGAACTTCTGACTTTGGGACAGGCGTAGCTCCTTTTGTTTTTTATTTCTCTCAGGCTGCATTGAATAATTTTTGTGGTTTTCCCTTCAAATTAAGACATGCTCTTTTGATTGCAACTTCCATTTCTCTACTGTAAATCCAACATTTATATTTCAAGATAATGAAGTACACAAGTCTAAATTGCCTATAAACATGAATGACTCTTTCTGGTCAGACTTTATGCCCAGTATTGGTAAAAGTAGTGCTAGAAATTTTTGACAGTTAAAGCATGTTTGTGCAGACAGGATTGCACCAATTGAAGTTCTTTCTTTTGCTCTCTTGTCAAATAAAACCCCATTGAATCAGGTAGTCTTGACACTATCAAGAACTTAATACTATGTAGAATTGTGGTATTCATAATAACCTTCTTTATAGAGAAAATTACTGTATGTTCAGCTTTCTAGGTATTTGCTTTTCTTAGTGAATAACATTAAAAGAACAGAGATATGTTCTGAACTTCCATTGCAAATGCTCGGGAATACATATTTTATTTTTCCTTCTTTGTTTACCAAATGCCTGCAGAAATGTAGCAAAATGTTCAGATTTGCATATATATACAGAGCTTTTTTCTCTTTGTAGTCACAAAGTTTTCAAGGAATTTTTTAACTCTAGTTCATGCAATGCTCAATTCAGTGAATTTTGTCTGGTGCATATGTACAGACAAATCCCTAGAAGCTTCTTTTGTGTTTCTTGGAAATACAACTGTATGTAACTACAGAGATTTGTATTGTTCTGTCTAAAAATCAAACTTGAAAAATTCTCTTACAAAGAGCAAACCAATTTTGCTGAAAAGTTTCTTCAGAAACTAGTCCAATTATCCAAGTAGATATTTGGAAAAAGTAACAGCCCCGTGCCTCAGACTGCATAACCATGAAGTTATAGAAGAGACAAGAATACAGATGTGTAATGATATAGTTTGCTCATTGGCATGGCTGCCTATAAGACCTCCTTAAAACATCACATAATACCAGGGGAAATACTAGAGATATAAAACATACTTTTGATGAAAGAACTAAGTTTAAATCTCAATTTCTGGTAAAACTGTCAGTGACAACCAGTCCAATCATAACATTATCACTGAAATTCATCAGCCTCCCACAGAAGCATGGGAAGAAAATAGTATTTCTGCTACAGAAATAGGTGGCCATTCTGTTTTCATTAATATCCTTTGGCTGTACTTCATTATCTGAGACTGCTTTAGAAAACATTTATTAAAGCTTTTGTTTTTAAGCTTGTAAACTTGGTGCTGCCTCTGGTTTGTATTTTTTCCACTTGCACCCAACCCTGACATGTTGATAAGCAGTGATGTTTGAAAGTGTTCTTTGACACTTTATTTGCTTGTCTCAACACCACTATTAAGCTGTTGAAAGAAAAACCACCTTAATTTCAAATGCATAGAAAATGAGTCTTCTTTCTATATAGCTCCCTGTCACCGACATGGTCCTGGCACTGTGAACTCAAATTATTTCTGTTAACTTACCCAGGAGAGCTGATGAATGTGGATCTTGGTCATGGGACAGTTACGTTTTTTAAGAATAGTGTTTAAGCTATTAGAGCAAGCCATGGAGCAGCATCACAGAGCAGCTGAGGAGGGAGGGCACCTCTGGAAATCCTGTGGTTCAATCCTTGGCTAAAAGCAGGATCAGCAAGAGCTGGTTGCTCAGAGCTGTTTCCAGTCATGTTTTGAATATCTCCTAGGACAGATTTCCACAAAATCTCAGCATAACCAGTTCAACAACCCTTCCAATAAAAAGGTGTTTTGTTATCTTTAAACAGAGTTTCCTGTATTTCATTTTGTGCCCTTTGCCCCTTGTCAAGTCGCTGGACATTATGAGAGCTGCCTGGCTCCCTTTTCTTTACTCCCTTTCTGTTGTTCTTCCATGGACAAGGTCCCTCTGAGCCTTCTCTCTCCATGCTGAGCAGCACCAGCTCTTTGAGGTTCTCCTTGTATGAAGGGGCTTCACTCTAACCATCTTTGTGGCCGTCCCCTGGACTCACTCCAGCAAGTCCATTTCCATTTACAAAGCTCCACATGCCAGGTGTGGCCTCACCAGTGTGGACAGAGGAAATTGTCAACTCCTTCAATCTGCTGGCAGCTCTGCTCCCAACACAGCACAAGATGCAGTTGGCCATTTTTGCTGCAAAGGCACATTGTTGGCTCACAGTCAAGGTTTTGCTCACCAGGACATCCAAGTCCTTCTCTGCCAGCATTCCTGCCCCCCTGAAGGCTGATACCTACGGTTGTTCCTCCCCTGCTGAGCTTTTCCTGAGGCTCCTCTATGCATTCCTCAGCTTGTCAAGGTGCCTCTGGATGGCAGCATACTCAACAGGGTATCAGTCTCCTCTCCTGTTTTGTACCATTAGGAAAAACTGGCTGATGGAGCACTCTGTCCCAGAGCCCACGCCATTTATGAAGATGCTAAACCACATCAGCACCAGTACGGAACCCTGCAGCCCACCACTGGGGTCTGGCCTCCAGCTGGAAGTCACACTGCTGATCACAAACCAGTGGGCTGGCTGTTCAGTCAGTTTTCAATCCACCTCACTGTCCATCCATTTCATACCTCATTTACCCGGTGTGTACTTCATCAGCTTTTCAATGAAGTTATGATGCGAGAAAGTGTCCAAAGTCTTAGTTTTCATTTAATTTTTAAGTGGTCTTGCCAAGGAGCCCCTTAGGAACACGTAAAGCCCATATCCATGAAGTTTTTAATCTCTTTTTCTTATTGAGTAATTTTTCAAAGAGAATAATTTTAAGAAGTTTTCTGAATATATTCCTCATTTTAAGGAAACATATGACATTTTAAAGTTTGACATTTAGAGAAATATGGTGTGCTTAGATCAGCATGCTCTTTAATTTCAATGTTTCAGCTAGTTTGTCAGTTACAAGAATTTTGAATTACTGTTTAAAAAAATATTTTGGCAGGCCTAGGGTTTTGTTGGCTTTTTTTTCAAATATTTTATTCATGAGAATTTTTAAGATTTTTGACTGTCTTGATTTGTACTGTATTTTTCTAAAATCAAGAAAATTGCAGAGATGGGAAAAGAATGTGTTCAACTCCCATAGCTGACAGCCTTTGTCTTTCCAGAAACCCAGATATAATCTATCATGTGTATGATTACATAAAGGATTACCATTCTGCATTCATTCTTCTCATCTTCCTTGAAAGCTGTGCTGTGTACTCAGTTTATACAATCCAATTAAAATGCCTTCATGCTTTAAAGTAGCAGTACTCATAATATTTATGAGAGCAGCTCATTGTTGAAAAAATCATGTTACAACATTTCTAAGTTAGTTGTAAATTCTTATTACAGTTGAGGAATTTCAGTACAAAAGAATTTAAGTCACAAAGGAATCATTGCACTGTGTTGATGAATATAACTGATGAAATCCTTGACCCACTGAAGTTTAAGAGAGAAGTTCTCGTTGACTCAAGCAGAGCCAGGATATTATCCAGTACATCTGATACATCTGTTTTTCAAATGCATTCTAAAGAGTCAGCTATGTCCTTGCTTCATATTAGGATTTTGGTAGTGTCAAGAAGCCGCAGTGAAAACTGCTTTCTGATAGGTATTACTCTTTCATGTGCCTTATTAGTCTTACAGATGTCACTCCACAGGCTACAGTAGGATCACAACTGCCTTGTATAGTTATATATTAGGACAGAATCAATGTCTTTCTCCTGTTTTGATTCTGAAATTGAGTTTAAGGCTCAAGCTGTAAAGTAAAACCCTTTTTTAAAATTACATGCTCGATTTCTTCCTTTCAGGGCAGCTGCATCAAGTTCAAAAGCTTCTTTCAGGAGATGTTCTAGCCTTTTCTCAGGCTGCCAGTTTTCACACTGGATTTTGCTTCTGAATTGAGCACAACCACATATGCAGGTGAGAGATGTGCCAGGGAACACAGGAAAGCAAATTTTTTTGATTTAAAGTTCTTAATAGCCGTGAGCCCTTGGTATTTTCAAATTTGAGAGATTAATATAAACTACAGTTTCTAAATAGTTTTAAAGATAACTTTGAGCAGATTTCTACATAGAAACTCCTTTCTCTCTCTCTAAAGAATCTAAAAAAATCCCTAACCCAGGTGGCCTCTTTCAGCGCCTGCAGATGTAAGATAAAGGCATGCAGAACTGAAGAACGGCTTCTGCTCCTGTATATGAGGAGCACAAAGCTCCTGGGTGAGCGACAGAAGCTACAGCCCCTTCCCACAACCACTGCAGCTATTGGGGTGTGTATCTGTGAGCCCAGAATGCCATTCAATCAGACTTCTCCAAGTACTGCCAAATTCTTGATCTGGAGATACACAATCTCACCCTAGAATCTAACCTTGTTTTTAATAGACAGTTATATTGATAGATGCAGCCAAAGAGAATTTGGCAATTTCACAGTGTGATTACACACAGAGGTCTCCAAAACCAGTATTGTGATTAACATAACTTTCCTCAGCAAGATAGCTCCTTGTAAGCTTCTAAGTGAAACTCAGCTCTCAGAATTCATGCCAAATTAGTTGTCCTGGACTTTCAGGTTCTTGATTTTTTTTTTCACTGAATGGTCCCATTATAAAGAATACCAGTCTTTACTTGTTATTCTTTAAATAAAGGCATGTCAGCACCTGACATTTCAACATGGTGAAATGGAAATTTAATATGGAATAAATATTCCTGAATAATCCTGTGCTCAGACATACTTTTGTCATATAATGAACTTCATGTCTTTTCAGGCTTTCACTTCCTTCTTAACCAATGTGATTGCAACGTTTTGTGATCATTGGCCTGGAGTTTGGATAATTAGTTGTCAAATGCTAGCTGATACTCCACTCCTTATAAAACCTTATATTAAACTTGAGCAGGCAAAAACATTAAACCATTGTTGACTTTCCCAACTCAAACCTAAGCATGTGCTATTCCATATGTGGGTAGTGATGCTCTCTCTTTGATTCAGCTCTGTGCTCTTTGCAGAGAGTACTTCCTGCCATCTGCATCATGCACATTGTAAAGATGACACATACCAGCAACATAGAACACAACATTTCTACTCTGAATTTTACTTAGCCTTATCCACATTGAAGATGCTTTTTAAGCAGAAAAAATACAGCTTCAGAGCACAGAAATTTTAGTCATAATACATGAAGCTAATATTCATGTCTTTGTTGTCCAAGTCACAGAGCAGGCCTATCACAACTGTGTCACTAATCTTAGAATCTCAGAGTGGTTTTTGTTAGAAGGGACCTTAAAGAACACTGAGTTCCAAGACCCCAGCCATGGGCAGGAACTGCTTCCACTAGATCTGGCTGATCAAAGTCCCATCCACCTTGGCCTTGAACACTTCCAGGGAGGGGCATGCATAACCTATGTGCCTCACCACATACATAATACTTTCTTCTTAATATGTAACCTAAATCTCTCATTTCTCAGTTTAAACCCACTTTCCCTCATTCTATCACTATTAATATCACAGGGCAGACAGTCAGCATGCTATAAGATTTTACCCCAGAGCTGGCTGTACCACTTTGGTCAGTGAGCAATGAGAAGGTGAAACATAACACTTAATCAGGTGATCTGACCAGGGTTTCTCACTGGTGCATTTCCTGAATCAGTTGGTGACCATGTTACCTTATAGGCATGGAAATGAACTGGAAAAGCCAGCACATTATTCAAACCACTTTGAGGTTATGCAAATTTATTCTACAAGTTCATATCTATGGATAGCTACTCCTTGAAGGGAGTTGCTTGATACTTTTTTTTTTCTTGTTAGATTTCAAGTCAGTCCAAGTAGGTTTGCAGAAACAGATGAGTCCCCAAAGCACCAAAAATTCTTGCTCCAGTACTAACAGTACTTTGTACTAACAGTACAAAGCTGCTAGCACAGCAGAGCTCCAGCAAATCCATTCATTAACCTTAGACTGCATATGTAGTCTGCTAAATGTTAAATCATCTTCAGGCAGTCCGAAAGTAAATTGTGGTGTTATTCTTTAGGTTGCAGCTCACCTTGCTTGGCTTTGGCGTATACAACAGAATAAACAGGATAGGGCTTTAAACTCTTCTGAGTGCTTTAAACAAGTTTGATAGGCTCTTATGGACCTTTACTCACTTTCCATCATGGGTCCTTGTCAAAATTGACAGAAACTACTTAGACAGCCAAGTTTTTTCCATACATCTCTAGATTACTTACCATGCCAAAGGTTTTTATTAAATTAATTAAAATTGCATAAAGGTCAAGATTGGCTCTTGACAGCATTGATTTGTGAAGCAGTGAAAACTACTTCAAGTCTTTCACAGCTTGCTTTGAACCCGCAGTTGTGATCCATCTGAACTACGAAATGTCACAACAGTCACTTGAGGAAAATCTGCAGAAAGATTTTGCCCAACATGATCAGCATAAGTATGCTCTTTGAGTTGATATATAGTGAAATCTGTAACTACTTAATAAAAATGAAGAGTTAGAAATGTGACCAGAGTGAGATATAAATCATAAGGCACATTATTTAATTAGATAGCAGAATCAAGAAGGTTATTCTTTTTTAAATGGCAACCTTTTCTCATTTACAGGGAATTCTATTTTAAATTCAGGAGTATTTTGCATAACCAGGGACTGCTGTCTAGTAGGTATACTGTGGCCTACGTTTTAGAGATTTGATTAGTAGCCTTTTCTTACCCTCTCTTTTCCTAGATGCAGCAATTTTCAGAAATAATGTGGATTGCTTACTATTTTCACCTTCTTTGGGAGAGGCCAAAAGGTTTGGGTAGGTTTGAAGGAAAGCAAAACTGCTTAAAAATTTGCCTCCAGTTGATTTGTCATACATATATAACCTAGGGAGTAGCATTATAAAATTTGAACATTTATAATATGACATACCAATTCCAAGCTTTAGAAAGAATTATATTCTTATATATATTATATATACTTTAGAAGAAGGTAGTATGAGGACCATAATAATAGTTTCTTATACAAAGACACAGAAAACTTACTTCAGATTAAGGACAGTTGTATAAATTGGTCTATAAATTAAGTGATCAGCTAAATTGCATGGTTGTGTTTAAGGATACATATAATTCTATTGAGTTGGAGGGTATCTGAGAAATCTGTGAAAGATGCAAGAATTATTAACTTGTCTGAAGAAAGGTAGGGAGACTGGTGCTACAGACTCTTTAGAGGGAAGAGGAATGCCTGAGAGAATTCAGATTGTTCAGCCTGGAGAAGAAAAGGCTTCAGAGAGACCTAGTTGCAGCCTTCCAGTACCTGAAGGGGGCTACAAGAAATATGGAGAGAGACTTTTTACAAGGATATGTAGTGATAGAACAAGGGAGAGTGGCTTTGGACTGAAAGGGGTAGGTTATCTTTAGCTGTTAGGAAGAAATTCTTTACTGTGAGGGTGATGAGGCTCTGGCACAGGTTGCCCAGAGAAATCGTGGAGGCCTCATCCCTGGAAGTGTTCAAGGCCAGGGTGGATGGAGCTTTGAGCAATCTGGTCTGGAGGAAGGTGTCCCTGCCCATGGCAGGGGGCTCGGAACCAGGTGATTTTTTCGGTCCCTTCCAACCCAAACTATTTTATTACTTTATGATTTTATTATGTTTTTGTGGAAGCGGAGACTGAATTCCAGTCTGTGCTACCAGTGAGGTATTGCTCAAAGGACTAAGCTGAAACTTGAGTGATAGCTTCTCTTCTGAAGTTTCTGTTCTTCATGGATTGCATTGAGTGAGTTACTCAGCTCGAGTCCCGTAGACGACAGCAAATGGAACTTCATTTCTATCTGATCACATGCTCTGTAATATACATGAAAAAGGCTGAAGCCTCAAACCATACATATTGGTCTGAGCCTCAAGAACCCCTCAGGGGGCCTATAAAGATGTGATGTCCTTAGCCACATTTCTTAAGTGTTTGAAGTGTTATCCTTTTGTAGCTAGGGGACTTGGTATGTGAAAGTGCTCTATAACGTTTTACTTATGGGCAGTCTTGTATGAACTAAATTTGCAATCTGTTCTTTTAAACCATCAAATTCATTTTGATGCAATTTAAAAATTATGTGGTATTTCAGTCATGAAGGATTTTATTTCAATAAAAGTAATAAAGGAGCTTCAAGGGTTGTGATCATTACTGGATAACCACATCCTTAGGGAATTAGAACCATTTAGATACTCTTTCTGTACAATTAAAATATGACACCATGGGATTAAATGTTAGGACATACACCACAAGTAATGACTTCATGCCTTATTAGGTGCAAATAAATGTTAACAGGACAAGAAAGATAACAGGCCAAATTAACTCTTGGGGACCATGGGACAAGGATCTGTTGAATTCTGCACACTTTCTGTGCCTGATATGCCATGACAGGATTCAGCCAAGTATGCTTTTATGGCTGTAGTATTTATGGTGCATACTGATTATATTCTAGATGTATATTGCACCATAATTCAAAAAGATTCAGCTCCTCAAAGATTCATTTGGTGCTGACAATATTATCCTGCTTGGCCTTGTTTTCACTGGAGTCCGAGTCGGCTGAGCAGCACAGTCAGGGCTAATGGTCCCTTTGTTGTGGGAATGAGGCTCAGCCTAAGAGACATCTCATACACCTTTCTCTTAAAGGCCCAGTGACAATGAGTTAAACCCACTATGATTAGCACAGCAGCATTTCATTTTAGTCACCTTGCTTTCCAGCAGCAATCAGTCTTGTGACTCCTAAGGAAAGGGAAGAACTGCATCAAGTATCACTGAGTGACAAACCAACTAATTACCTGGTAGTAAAGGCTGAGGAGATGCTCTGATCCTGCTGAGGCAGCTCAGCTCCAGAGTCTGGGCTGAGCTGGGGAGACACAATGAGCTATCAGCAGTCAGAAATTGCCCTTAAAATCTATGGTTGCCCAAAGCTCACAATGATGGCAATGGCTGCAGGGCTGTGCTCTTCTCCTCCTTTGCTTTAACTAATGCACAGAATATCCCCACATGGCAAGGGATTGTCCTCCTCTCCAGTAGGATTTAAACTCACAAAGGGGCCCAAATGTTTCTGGGTCCATTCTGTGAATGAGTTTATTTCAACACCTTTAGTTGACAATACTATTTTATATGGAAATAAAACACCACTTGCCATCATCTACTGGCCCCGAGCTGATTAAGTCACTCCATGCAAACCACACAGAACAGAAATTGCAGAAGAGAAGCTATCACTCAAGTTTCAACTTAGTCCTTTGAGTTACACAGTCAAGGAAGCAGGTCAGGACTCATTTTCTGAATTGGCTGGTATGAGGAAAACAAAAATGCACAGAGCTAAATCCTCTGCTCTCTAACCTGTGTGTGCTCAGACTGGGGAGCCCTAGCCCCTCCTTGACCCAGCCCTGAGCGAGAATGTGCCCGTGCCTGGGCTACTCCTGCTTACTGGGGTTGACATCACTCAGGCCATGCGTGAGAGAGTCCAGCGAGTTTGCTTGTCACTAGAAATGAAGTCAGCTCTGGTATGAAGCCTGCTTGCAAAACAAGCAAAAAACCCAAAACTTTTAAGAGTGAAGTCTGGCTGCTATAATTGAAATTATGAAAATTACTTAAGTAGATGGAAAATAATGAACTTTGCTAGAATGTTTGAGGACATCAACAGTAACTCATAATAGTCTCCTTGAGGTAAAAAAGAAACAACAGGAGACCTTTTAAGACCCCAGTGTTCTTGCTTTTCTATTTCAGTGAAGATGCTATGAGAGCAGGATGCAAATGGAGCCCCAGAAGAGCCCAGCCAGCAGCAAGCCTCCCTTCCCCTCTGCCCACCCCTCACCTCCTGGCAGGCACATTGCCCCTCGGTGTTAATTGCAATCCACCAACTCCTGACATCTTTTAATAGGCAAGGCAGGAGGGAAGGAGGCATTTTGTTATAGGTCTTTATGAAGTACTAAAAGGCAAATTTAAAATGTTCATTACACTCGAGTAGTTCTACTCTGCTTAAATATGGGCTCCAAGTTTACTTCATTATCCTCTTACCAGTAATTAAGCTACCTAGAGACAATCAGCAAATAATAAAATCTGTGGTGGAGGAAATTGGTTTAGACTACAAAGAATTGATTGAAATTATTGTACAAAATAGAGGTAAGCAACAGCATAAAGAGATATTTAGCTATTTCTAGATAAATACATTCTGAGGGCCATAACATTTCCTCTACGTGAAATATATAAACTGAGGATTTGGGGAAGTCCCTGCTCATTTCTTCTTAATTAATTTTGTGAGGTAAATATGGCCTTTCATTCCCCTAATGTCTGATCCATGGACTGGTACTTTTCCTAGATTTTCAGTTGTTCAAATCCAAAGGCTAAAGGCAATGCTTGAATGAGGTCTCCTGCCCCTAGCTTCCACCTCATTGACTGAAGAATACAAAGACATGAATGCAGGGAATAAGCAGATTTCTCCTACCCTGAGCTGTAAACAAAGTGTTGAAATCAGATCATCCTGGAGCTGAGGCCAAGGGTTTAGCTAGGCACTGTCCCCCCTCTATTTTCCATCTCCTGATCTCACTGTAGTTCATGTAGGGTTTTTTTTTATTTTTTCATATCCTAGAGAAACTTTTCTGACCCTGAGCTTTAGGCAGAGCAGGGAAGGATGTGTTAACAACTGAAGAACTGAAATTGTTTCATTTCTGCTGATTTTATAGCTAACACAAAAAAAAAAAAAAAAAAAAAAAAAAAAAAAAAAAAAAAGGAGTATGGTATGACCATTTAAGATGAGAAAAAACTGAGGTGGGGGAGAGATTTAATTCATACAGCATCTGTAAATCCTAGTTAAATGCTCTCAGTTAATTTGTCTGAACTAGATTAGAAGACAAGTGACACACAAGGGACATAAAACCTAGTGCTTGACTGCTCCTTCTCATCCACCCTGCAAACACTGATCTAAAATCTGTGGGGGTTAATTGAGTCCTACAGATGTGAGAGAAAATTCTGCCATCAGAAAGCAGGTAAATTTCCAGAGGTAAAAGCCTTACCCAGTATGGAGCTACATTAAAGGAACAGCAACCCACCCCCTTTTAAAACTTTATGGGTGGCAAACCACAAAAGAAACTGAGCACCTTCATGGTGCACTTTTAAGAAAATCGTGGCCTGGACCTTAAATGTTGTCAGGTATTCTCATCAATTCCTCAGTTACAGAAAGTGGCTGTGCACCACTGGTGTTTGTAAGCATGATGGACACCTTTGATATCACAGAAGAAAAAGACAGACTCTCTTTTCTGTGTGACTCCTGAGCACTTAATATGTTAATAGAAAGGGTTTTTTTTCCCCACAGAACACAGCTCCCCCTCAAAAAGCTGAATTTGTTCAATTTCACACTACAATGGACAAATTGAAGACAGCTGGCGTTATTACTCATCTGTGATTTTTCGGTTTTGGGTTTGACGGATTAGTTGTTTTGTTTCAGGTATCAGTGAAAGGAGAAACAAATAATTCAAATTGTGAACAGTATAATTAAGATTTTATTATTATGCCAGTCCAAAGTAACCTTAAATTTTTAGGATATAACTGAACTGAGAGTTGATGAAAACAAGTATATCCATGGTGGGGATGAAGATCCACGTGAGCCTAGTAGCTCTCTGATCTGATATAATAGAGCTTTAAAATAAAAAAGAGCGAAATCAGGTCATTCCTTGTATTTATATCTCTATTTATGTTCTCTGCTGTTCTGATGGCATTGCCATCAATCCAATTACACTGCAAAGTAAAGACTTTTGATGGTTTTCTAAAATCCAAAGCTCCTGAAGTCATGTGATTTAACTCCCTCTTTCTAACTGTGTTAAGTTCTCTGTCCTCAGAGGTACAGTGAAACTGTAACTTCTAAAAGGTCAAAATAAAAAAAAAAATCTGAAAATGTACGTAGGTCTTTAAAATATATTTTTAGTCCTTGCTTATGATACTCACAGGATCTGGCTCTGTGTTTTTGAGTATGCACAGTAGGTAAGGCTGAATACTTAAGTTCCATTCTTAGCCATAGGAAAAGGAAAATATGTCTGTGACTGATATATAGTCCCTTTGAAAAAGGTTTGTGTTCTATGAACACTGTCAATGGATTTAATTGCCAGAAGCTTTTCACAGCCGCTTCTAGAATATAAACAGGTTTTTACAAATTTTAGAGAGACTGACTTGAACACTACTGATTTCATTATCAGGACTTAAGAATAATGACAACCTATTTTAATATATTCTGTTGGACACTTTTCATAGTTTTCTTTACCTGTTTTATCAGAGCTAGGTATGTATAAAAAAATCTATTTGATATTGTTTATGGGTTTTTTTGTTGTTTGTTTGCATTTTTTAATTAATGACATTCTGAAAATAATGGATTTTGTGATTTAAACAAAAAAGAAATATTAGTTGTGTTTCTTTTTTTATTTTTTTAAATGAGAGGAAACTAAGGCATTTTTCAATACTTGGTAAAACATACTGAGGTACATCTCCTTATGATAAATATTTTTGAGTGTAAAAAGTAACATTTAATGTGGTGTATGAATTGCTAAATAAATTTTAGTAATGGTGTGGTTATTTTTCTTCACTATTGTAAGTGGAAATTTAGTAAAAACTTTCAAAACTGATCTATCATAAAACTGTTGGAAGGTTATAAGCAGAATCCTTGTAGTTATTAGCTGAATCCTTGTATTATATGAGTTGAAAGGCTGTTCAGATAATGATGTAATAGTAAATATTTTCTGTGAGAAAGCACAGTTAACAAATATGTTTTAAAGTAGAGGAGTTTAAATTCTCCCAAGAAATGAAGTGTTTCTGAAAGCTCACTGCTTAGGAGCCATTCTTCAACTGACAATATAAACAAGACTTCTTTTCCTGGGAATGGAGGAAAATAAAGTTAGAAATATATCACTTTGCTAAGGTTGGGGTAACCTTGTCTGGGATAAAATATTAGTATTGTTTTGTCCAATTAACACACCATAAATTATAATTCTATCAAAGTCTGTTAGGTGGCTTACTGAAAGACTGCTATTCATAGCACGCAAAGTCACTTCTTCTTCAGGAAGAACATAATTCCTCCACAAAAGGGTTTTCATTTTTTCTTCCAGTGCACTGTATTTGAAATTATTTTATATTGATTTCTTTTAAAATTTTTTAATGTAAACAGAATATGGAAAGCACAATGATAATCAAGCTCTATTATAGCACTATATTTAGTTTAGCAATAATCAAAAAGATAAATAATGAATAGGCAGCAAAGGCTTATCTTCCTCCCCAGCCTGCTCCGTGTGGCGCTTTGTTCCAAAGTTATTGGTAATTTCTATAAAATGTATCAGTCTATTTAGTCAATTAAAACTTGATTGTGATTCAACAGCAAGATTTATCCTACCTGTGGAGCTCATGAGGACTTGGAAAGTTCATTAATCTTACAAACTCCCATTTCTTTACCGGGCTTCACATTCATAAATATAAAGCACATGGGTGTGGCTACCATGTCGGGCCTTCCACTGCTGTGCTGTGGCTGTGTTTTGACAGCATTGTTAATGGATTGCCCATCGATGAGAGCAGAACACATGTGGATCCCTGCAACCTGCAGCTCTTTGGGTACACTGCTGGGTGTTATTGAGGCATGGAAGCAATCACACCAGCGCTCCAGCCCCAGGCCTTGTCTTTCAGCCACTTGCACAAGCTCAAATACACAGTAGCACCATAGAAATTATTGTGTTAGTGTTAGTCGGAAGGAGTAAATCGAGTCCAAGCTGCTGGATGTCACTCAGAGACCAGAAAACATATCAGTGTGGTAAGTGACACAGTTGAAAATTATGAAACTGTGCCCTCTGTCTTTCCTCTGTGCAGACTTACACTGCCACTGCACAGGGACCATTCCTCATGGAGATCCAGGTAAGCCTGTGAGCCTTAAGCTGGAGAAAACCTAAGGAGAGCCCACAGCTGCCCCATATGCTAAATGTGGAGTGAGGTGCCTCTTCGGGAGGAGTCAGCTGCTTGGTGTTGCCTGTGCAGAAGAGCCTGGACCCAGCTGTCACCGCAGGACATGTGTATTCACATCCTCACCTGTTTTGCTGGGGGGTCGTGTCCCTTACTCTCCCACCAGGCCCTCCAGAATAAGGCAAATGACAGCCTGGTAAGGCTTGAACTATCGCTGGTTAGGCTCCGAAGACTCTTGGTCCCTTCTGTTGGCAACATTTTAAAGGAATTTTGAAAGGTCTCATTTTGGCAGCTTCCTCAAGCATATGCTGTATTTAAAGGAGCAGTTCCTCCGCTTTAACTATTTAGATGTATTTCTGCACAGTGGTTTGCTTGCCTAATTATTATTTAGGACATTGAAATCTGATTTTAGGTGCACTTGACACCTTTAAAAATCTTGTTTATTTCCTACTTAAACTTGAAGATACCCAATGGCTTTTTATATCTGCATTTTTGCTCCAGGGTGCATGTGAAGCAGCAGAAAAATTGGCAACAATTTATAACTTGCATATACCTATGAATTGGACAGATACTCTTGATAAGTTCCCCGGGGATTCATTCAGTGAGTATTCTACAGACTCTTTTGAGCCCCGCATAAGAAAAGGTCACATTTGTGCCCATGATTTTTATCCTTCTCAAAGCACTCACCTGAATGTGTAATACCCAGTTTCAAATCTCTTTCTAATTTCTCCCTTCACTGCTGCTATTACTAAACACCAGTATATTCCTCGACTGGAAATACCTCTCCAGGCTGAGCTATCGCACATGTGCATGCATAAAGAAACAGAGCCTTTAGTGCTGGTGCCCCCAGAGCAGCAGCAGCTGCAGTGATGGCTGCGCTGCTCCTGAGCTCACACAGCTCCTGATCACAGGGCTGGTGCTGAGCTCCTGCTGGCCCCGCAGTGAACAGCCTCGCTGCAGTTTGTTTCTGGCAGCTCTCTGACACATATCTCATCACAGGGGCTGAAGTGGAGGTCCTTGGGTGATTTTACACCTGACCCTCACACTCCCATGGGACACAGAGAGGTTAATGCCACAGAGCAAAACACTCTTTATGTAGATTTAGGGTAGTTACATCAGTGTTTGTAACAGCGCCTTCCCAAAAGTGCTTTTGTGCCTACTGCTGGCAAATGAAAGTGTATCTGGAAAAGTCCTAGGAGCATTTTTTAGGAGTCTCTGCATTTATTTTTCAGACAAATACTAGAGGAAAGCATTTACATACTGGTGAAAGATCTCCATTCTAAGCAAAGTCACCCACTTATAAATAACATCTCTCTTCCAATAAAGTTGCTGGACTCTATATAAGTAATTCTTTGCTGAAATAAGGCTCATCTGGATCAGAAAAAATGAATTTTGTCTCTGACTTAGAAGTAGAAATAATGCTTCCAACAAGTAGGTCTTGTAATAACTCACATTTTTCATGAGCTGCAGTTGTCTTACATTCAACAAGGCTCAGATAAAAACCAGAAGAATGAATAGGAAAAAGAGTGAGTAAACAATATTTAGAAACCAAAAGTCACTTTTTTCCCCTGAAGAATCAAGATCCTTCTAGATATTGCCTATTTGTTTCTTATTTTGATATTTCTATACATTTGTTTTTGTCAAAAATACTACTCATGACTGTGTGCAGGGGATTTCTCCACTAAATTTTACTTCTCTCTCACACGTACAGATGTTTTTCTGCCTGGTGGAAATTTTTGACATTGCTCGTAGAAGAAAGTCATTCAAGGTGGAGGAACTTCTTTGGCTGAGTTTTGTGAGGGACTCCAGCAGAGAGGATAATTAAATGGGAGGTTCATTGAACTGCTTCTTTCTTGCCTCAGAGATCTCTTCCTCAGTCCCTGCTTCCTCAGGGATGTAATTGAATCATTATTTATGTACAACGTAAATGTATAATGTCATGTATAAACAACTATATTACATATTTTCACGTCAGGAATTAAAAGTTGAAGGAACACAAGGTTTTGCCTTGTGTTCTGCATATAGGAAGCCTCTGCACTTCAAAATTGTTCTCTCTCTTTGGTGAAAATGCCTCTACTTACTTGTTTCCTTAATTCAGCTTCACCTCCATGAAGAAGAGATCCCTGCATTTCTTGCAGAGGTTCTGCAGTCTAAGAAGAGGGAATTGATCATATTTTAAATCTTCCTACAGCAAGTATTATGAAGCAAAGATCTTGTACAGTGCATAGTATGCTGGTTCTCTGCCGTGCAGCTTGAGAGTAGTTTCATTATGTATTATTGAAGCGTGCTGGAAATCTTCATCTTCTTTAGAGTCTGCCCTTGGTGCCTGAGATTTCATCTGAAATTGAAACACCACCAATTTCAAACAGATATTGTAACCCTATATGTGATGGAGGACTTTTTAGCACAGCTCCATGTGTTACAAGCCACACTGAGCACATTCCGCAGTTATTTTTTGGCAAAAATGACAGAGGTCTCCAACTGCACAGGTAGATTTGTCTTGATGACAACATCAGCTGGGGATTCTCCTCTTCTTTTTTTAATTCATAAAGCTGCAGAAATTTGGTTGTTGCAGATTTAGCTATTTGTAGCAACAATGTAGACAAAAAATATATATGCACCCAGAGTGACAAAAAATCACTCTACCCAGGTCTCCGTAGGCCCTTGGTTTCTCTTCTTACTTCTTTTTTCTTTTTTGAAAAGATGTTCTGACAAAACATTTATTCTCTTTGTTTCAATGGAACTAAAAAAACCCAACAAAACATTTTTCTTCCCAAATATTCTTACTGATAATGAGCAGTTATAGTGAGTGCCGCAGCAAGGGCACTGCTGTGAGGAAGCTGGAGCCTGCGGGCAGGTGACAGGAAAGAGGGACTGAATGCAGTCAAGGATCCCTCAGAGCTGTTAGGATGCAATATGAGGCAAAGGAGATGGCAGAGGGCTGGTGTTGGCTTCCACACAAACTACACCACCACAGATCTGGCACTGCTAACTCTTCCTCCAGCTCCATACCCTCAGATGCCTCGGACTGCTTTCCTGTGCTGCAGCTCCTGTCTGTCAAGTAAAATGTTTTGAGCAGATTCTAAGTACAGAGAAATAGAATCAGATCTCTAATTAAGATGCCATAAGTTGGGTTTCTGCCAAATTGTATTCTGGTTTTATATTTAACCAGGATGCATTTAACCATTAAGATGACATACGTTTGGTTTGTGCCAAATTGTATTCTGGATTTGTATTTAACCAATTTAAAATTTGTATTTACAGCACACCTACTCATAGACATTTTTTATTCTTCTGTGATTTGTGCAAGTCTGCACCATCACTGGGAGAGGATCACCATAGTTAATAGGTGACTGGTGTACGCCTATCTCCAGTCTGAACTCAATTTGCACATCTCTGGTACTGAATTTATTCACCTCTTGCTGCTTTTATAAAACACCAATCAGGAAGCAGAATCTGTTTTGTATTTCTCACTATACCTCTTGTGTCAAAAAGTAAAAAAATGTACACTTTGCCAAGATTGATATCTAGAGAAAACCACATCACTCACACTTCTTTCTGTTACCTTACATGCTTCATTACTGAGAATGATATTCCATGGCCTTCATCTTGCTGATGACCATATTTCTACAGTGAAACAAATCTTATGAGAAAATCAGAGGATTTTTTCTTGGAAATGTCTTTTGGGGACTGTATGGTGAAGGACAGATCTTGCCATGAAGTCACATTTTCATTGTGCTGAAGAGGATCAATGAGCTTTCCCCAAAATCCTGCCACCACCAGAGTAAGACAAATTCACTGAAAATTTGCTTATCTCCAGTCATGGGTGGCCTACACCATAAAATATGTGGAATATGCTGCTTGGAATTTGTTTTTCATGGGGAATCTTGACAGCAACAAGAAAAGGCATTATATATCACCACAGTATTATTTCTCCTTTCCCTATCCTCCTGCTAGAAAGTCACTAGATAGAAGAAACATGTTTCCATGGTGTCTTAGAAGAGGAATAGCATTGAAAGAATAACCATAAACCTTTTCTGTGTTCAAGCACAGCAACTGCTGTAGGAAGGGCTTTGATCAGGTCTAGAAGGGGGAAAGGGCTATCACTGTTTCTAGAGGATGCCATGACTTCCCACACTGAAAGAAAAATAATAAAAAACATTTAAAAAGGAACTTCGGGGGGAATTAAGAATATAAAATATCTGAGCATGGATTCAGTAAGTAAAGTGAAAACTCTATTACTCATAATATGAAATCTTGAAGCAGCTCAAACCACAACCAGAACTTAGGTACCAAAACTTAGCCTACACCTCTCCTCTGCTCCCCACAGCCCTCGCAGAATTAGCATGTAATATTTGTGTGTTAGAAGTCTCTTAATAAAATAATGAAAGAACAGAAGAGAGAACAGAATGATCACAAATTTTCTGAAAAGAAAGCCTGTTCTCTTTTTCTATTGTGGACACTCTAAAAAGTTACCATCACTAAGCAGTCTCTCTAGGGCGACAAAATCTCGAGTCCTCCTGAGTTCTTCTGGAGACCCATGGCTTGTCAACTAGCAGTGACTTTTCAATGCATCTATGTAGCCTCCAGCCCTGCCTGAAGCCACAGCAGACAATTCTTTTGACATTATTTCTTGCCAGTTTCCATTCCTCTGCTGTGATTTTACACGAAGTTCTCAATTCTGGTATATCCAATTCTGAATAATACAGGATATGAGAGGCTGTTCCTTGATGCTCGATTAGCCATCTAATGAACTGAAAAATGGTTGTATATGGACAAAAATTGGTTGCACAAAAAAGCCCTCTTTTATCATTCTTATGAAATTATATTTAGGAAATGAAGAAGTTTTATGATTTCTTCTTCGATCAGAGTAGAAATCCTTTTCACAATCAGAATCCCCTACTTCCAGCCAGGACAATACTAATCTTTAAAAAACATTCTTGTAATTTTTTACTATATACTAGGAATGTTTCAGGCTAGTATTCACATCAGTCTGGAATGCCTGTCAACACTGGGCATGTAATATCTCTTATAGATATTCTTCTGCCATGTAAGAAAAGATTGCTGTTTCCAAGGTGGATTTCAGAACAGGAATACTGACTGATCTTGGAGACACTCCCCTGACAGATGGTGTAACTACAAAGGTCTTCTGCTCACCAAGGAAGCCAACAAGCAAGGAGATCCTCTGTGGCAAAAGCTGCTGCATTATAAATAACTGGAAAGACTCACTTTTAGGGAAACTCTGCAGTGCTGCTTGACTTGGTGCATTTGCATAAGCTGTTTGTGTCTGACTTCCCAGACAAGTCCAAAGACCGCTGCCAAAACTTTGCAGCATCCTGTAGATCCATCTTTAATTTTCTCACACAGGTAAAGGAGGTGCACACACAGATAGTCCTCTCCATTCTTGACCTACAGGAGCTGTCCCACCACGGTCACCTCTCTGTCATTGCTTGGTCTGTGGTGGCTGCTGTATATTAACAGGAGCTGCTCATCGGTGCTGCACTGGCTTTTGCAGAGCTAAAAGGTCTGGGACCCAGTCAAAGTCTTTTGAAGAATTTGAGAAGACCTTGGTTAACCAGCCACCGCCTTTGGATGAGGCTCCACATTACAATGTGTGTCTCTTACAAATGAGCACCAGTTAATGCTGTCTTCAAGGGTAAGCTTGAAACAGGTCATTAATGCAGTGACTGATGGAAGTGAAGCACTTTGGAAACAGAAGACTGAGATGATTATGGCAGGTCACAGAAAGATCAAGAAGCAAAGTTCTCAGTAAGAATCTCTTGACTGGAAAGAAAAAAGAGAGAGAGACAGGAGAAAATAGACATTGACTGCTAATATTTATTTTGACTGAAAAGTGTGGCACATATCTGAAAGAATTTTAAAGATTGTATGATAAAATAGTAGGAAGGTATGGAAATTTCTATCAGTTACTTCTTTTTCTTCCATGAATGACTATCCTCAAGTAATCCTGATAGTCTGGGTGTATTGGGTAAAATAATATCATTATGCAATACTTATATGCAAATGTTCACGGAAAAATACATTTGAGTCATTTCCTCCAGAGGAAATTTTAATGATTCAATATTTTGCTTTGTGCAAATTTCTTACCACAGAAGATAGGATCCTTAAAACTGGTGGGTTGTTTTTTGTTTTTTGTTTGTTTGGTTTTTTGGGGATTTTTTTGTTTGTTTTTTTTTCCACAGAACAGGTGAGTGAATGACAGATTTCATTTTTGATTTAGTGATAGTCCTGGAGTGGTGTCATTTGCAGCACACGACATTTCCTGAAGAGGACAAGCATATTATACAAATATTCCTCATTGGGCTGAAGCTGTTCTTTATATTATAATATTCCTGCAATCTGGAAGATGCACAAAGACTTAGCTGATACTAGCAGTAATTTCAAGTGAATTCAAATTAGATATGCTTATTGCAGATCAAAGACACTGCTTAATAGCATCATGCTGTTATGGTTGAGAAAACAGAGGACTATTTCAGAGAGCTCGAAGATTTTTGTTTTCAGCCCTCTGAAATTCAGAGACTTCCCCAGCCAGGATCCTTCATTTCCAAAGTCAAATCTGCAAGTAAAACTTCAATAAATTGAACTCCAAAGCCTTTTCAGTCAGCTGCCTACAATTCTCTTATGCAACAGATAACACATTTTATACTGAACCCTTAACCTGTGCACGGAACCAAGACAGATTATTTGATTTATAATACATTCCTGAAATGGGCCAATCAAATTTGATTTTGTTACAAAACTTATTGCTAGGAAGTTCAAAATGTAAGTATGTTTCCTTATCTGTTTATAAAGGAGTAGAAAAAAACATAATTGGTTATAAGGCATTGCTAGAGAAAAGTAGAAGTCAGCAAAACAGGATATGAGGGGCAAATAAATCTAATGCTGTTTCCTGATGATGTATTTTGTGACATACATTTAAAAATAAACTGGTTTTCCCTCTTTTAAAATAAATCTTATATATGGTGATCATATCCAAGCAACAAATTTCCTATTTGAAAAGACTTCTATAAAGATCATAATTAAAACCATGAGCTAACTCAAAAATGAAATCCATGTTTTATTCCCCATTTCATCTTGTAGGCACCCTTCTAGCTGCTGCTCACATTTTAATGATCAGGTCCTGCATATTACCTTTGAATCAATGGGAATTGTTTTCAGCTCTGCCATTGATTTTTCATAATTCAAACTAAAATAATTATATATTGAAAAGTGAAGTCAAAATATGCTGAAATGTAGATACATTTCTTACAAAGAAAGAACAGGAGACATTAAAGAAATTTCATGGCTGTTAAAGCTGACTAGGTTATTTTGGATGATATTTGTTTGACTAACTTGTTTTTGCTAAGTCTGAAACTGGAAAGCTTCCAGTCAGCCAAGCACTAAGACAGAAAAGAATATGCCTGGGAGAGCATCCTGTGTATTATCTCTGCTCTTGGACACAGATAGAAAAGGTTTATGTGCTTCACCTGTATGACCACCAATGACACAGTAGGACTGCTTCCAGTGAAACAAATCTTGCAGCATTTAAGGACATACATTGTTTTGAGGACGAATTTTTGTTTGAAAACTTTCATCAGATTCTGTGCTCTTTTTTAAATATATTTCCAAATGCCAGAGGAAGCCTGCATACATTCTTGCTCAGGTGTCCTTGGCCAGGGGCAATCCATGTGAAGTTGTCTATAAACCCTAGGTTTATTTTGGGGTATTTGTGATCGGTTAGCTTGAACAAAAGCACTCCATCTGGGGAATGAATTAAGTGTCCCTAACACAGCTCTGTGCTTTGTGCAGTGGCACGTATTGAAATGAGGAATACTCACTCCAGACATCTCAACTCACTTCTGATTTTGTAAAAACATTTTTAGAGTATTCCTCTTTGGTCCAACACTGAACAAGAAGCCAGATCTTAAATACCTGAAGTTGCTGCCAGATCTGTTGTGCAATTTTTCATTGTGGATGTCTTGACAACTCGGAAGTGTTTCGGAAAATCACAAATGAAGAGGACAGTTGGCTTCTTATCCATTCAGTCATCCAAAGTGCTGGTGGCAGTACTCTCCACAACCAGTTCCCATAAACCAGCTCTACTGGCATGAGCTGGATGTGGAAATCACTCACGGGCAGCAATGTCCTTACAGGCCTGACCTGGCATGCAAAGTGCCTCTTGGACCTCCACCATGACCAACATTTCTGGGAAGACAAGCTCTCTTCTCTGCTATCCTGTGGGCAGCATGAGTGGAGGCACAGTTAAACTACTCATTTATCCAGGCAATACCTGAATAAAAAGCCATTTATTAAATGTGCATGTATTTGTAAAAATGCCTTTGAGTCCCTCTGTGTCTCCGCTTAAGGACCCTTGTGGTTCTTAAATATAGAAAAGCCACCAGTGTTTTTCAGAAAAAGATAATCCATTTGTTTTTGGGAAGATTTTCCCTTGCTTCAGTTGCTAAGCATTTCTAAAAATGGTCATGATTTCACTAAAACTACTCACTGAATTATGAATGTCTCAGTTCAACCACATGTTTTACAAGAAAGTCCTTAAAGACCAGGAGGTCCCTAAGATGATTAATGTGGTGAAGGGTTTTCTTCTTTTTTCCTACTGGAGCTCTTACAAAAGCTCTGGTACACAGAAATTTGACTTCAGTTTTTATGGCAGTGAGTCAAATTCAAGTACTCTTGGTTTTGGGCATCCTTCTCCTTAATTGATGAGCTTGATTTGTTCAGGACAGGATGGGAGCAGAAAGAACATCTAGTTGTGAAAGAGTTATACAATATCTGCACAGATTTTTTCCTGTTTTACATTTTTCCTGTTTTGTTATGATATTGTTTGGTGTGATTTTGGGGTTTTTTCATCATCCTCCAGAGACCAGCTGCAAAAGAAGGGCTGCAGCATGCCCAGCTACCGTGCAGCCAACAAAAGCTGTGAGAAGCTTAGCACCTTCCAAGATTTAGCCTTGCCAAAGACTGACCCTTTGAAGGGAGCACTTTGCATGTGTGTAGCATTCTTTACACTGAATAAACCGTGGGAGGAAAGTGGTAAGTCCTTCCCCTTTCCAATCCTCTCTTTCCCTGTCACCCATCCCATTCTGGCCTCCACAAACAATTCTGAGGGCATCTGTGGGATGCTTTCCTTCTTCTGTGGAATAGTTCCTCTTGCTATTTCCCAGACATTAGTATTTCCTGCTCAGAATAATTGCTTTAAATTTACTTTCCAAGGTCTTTTTCTTTCAAAGAGATGTATGTGGTTTGTACTTTTATTCTATTCTTAAACTAAGAAATGTAGTGAATAAGAAACTAATTCAAGCCTGGCACTCCTTCAGTTCTTTCACAGCTCTCAAACATACTGCTCACCTTCTGCTCACCATTTACTTTCTTCATATTTTACCGCTGTTTGCATATCTTACTCCAAAAATATTTTAATGTAAATAAGCTGTGAGTTTTTACAGCTTTCTCTGGTACAGCTTGAAGCTGAACTCTCATGTGCCTCTGTTGATATCCTTTCCCTGACAGCATGCAAGTGGCAACCTTGCAAGCAAATGCAAGACATTGGTCTCACTTTATAAGTACAAAAGATAATGGGTCATGTTCATAAAAAGTTCACAATCAAGGTTTGAAATCCCTAGTCTCAGCATTTCTGGGGGTTCACACTTTCAGAGGTGATTACATTTCCTACCGGTGAAGGACTTTCTAGCATTATTTTGGCAAACCTTGATAGATTTAGCTCTGAAATGAGGCATTTTACTACTTTAATATTATGCTTTTCGGGTAGACTGTGTATGTGCTCTGCAGACACCTCACTGCATCTTAAAAGCACTATTATTTCCTGCTACAGAGAGCATCTATAACTGTAACAAGCAAATCTCTTCTTTTAAAGGTTTCAAGTTTAGTGTGGGGCTAAAATACATGTTGGAACAGGAATGAGATGAGAAGATTTCAATTCTGTGTGAAATTTTTCAGGAGGGATGTGTCAATGTGTGTGCTCCAGGCATCAATTTGTGCAATGAAAGTTAAACTTGGAAAGACCTTGATTTTTACTTACACATCTGCAGTGCACCAGTAGTGCAAATGACACACACACACACCATTGTGCAATGGTGTGCGTGCAACCCTAAAAACCCAAAACCCAAACAAAACCACAAGTTTTGTCACAATATATGAAGTACAGCATCACTGGAAAACTCCTTAAAGAGAGTGATATGTAACCTAGATTGACTTCTGACATATATACATTAACCTGGGAATTTCTTCTCAATTTTTGACTTTTATCTATGGCACATTTTATCACTGGACTTAGTTTTGATTTTTATGGATGCCAAAAAGAGAAGTTTTTCTCCTTTCTACCTATGCATTATACTCTGAAAACAGATACTTTATAGGAACTCTTATAATGAGCATTCTTACTTTTCAAATAGATCCAGGGTTCATGGAAAACTTTGTGAAACAGTAAATATCAAGAGTCATTATGTAGCCCTTTCAAAAAGGCTCACATTGCACCTCACAAAAGAGTCTGATAAACACATACCCTTAAAGACCATTACAAAAAATTTCTGAGCTGAGTAGGAGGTCTGTAAATACGAACATTTTCTGAGGCCATCAAGGCCTTTCTTGGGAAAGATCCAGACCTTCCAGAGCTAGATCATCTTTAATGAGTAAGTTTTTTCCCCATATTGTGGAATTACCATATTAGTAGATTCCTGGGCTCAGGTGGGACATGCCAAGCCACACACCTTAACTTATTCCGTCAAAAACTGTGGTTCTCAGAATGCTGATGTAGGTACTGCCCGGCCTGTGAAAGAGGCAAAGCCCACAGCCCCCTCTTCCTAAGAGCTCAGTGTTAGTAAAATCCCTGTGAGGTTGCTCACAAGATCCTTCATCTGCCCGTCCTGGGTGTCTGGCTGTCTCTGAAGCTCTGCAGGGTGACTGCTGGCTCAGGGCTGTCCATGCAGGAGCACACCAACCTCTGCTTCTGGCCAGCCCTCCACGATCCTGGTGGGAATTAGATCAGTACTCAGCCCAGTCATGCAGGAAGACACAGACCTGGGCGTGATGTCTTCGTCTGCTTCTGAGACGTGTCCCTTAAGGACGTGAGTCACTTCATGCCCAGACGCCAGAGGAAGCACCATCATATCCCAGCTAGCTGCTGCTTGGGTGGAAAAGGAAAGAGGGGTAAGCTTCCACTATCTGTTTGACATAGAAGGTCAGTGTTTAATTGAGAATTAATCTGTCTAGCAGTAGTAAGTTGGCCAGCAGTAAATGAGGAGCATGTCCTAGTCCTTGTTCTACTAGGTTTTTGCTTATCACAGCATATACATTCCTTACATAAAAGCTGTAAATAATCAGACAGAAGTTCACACCAGGATTATTTTCTACAAAGGGCTTTACCAAGAGTGGCTTCAGAGATTGCTTCAGGAAAGGTCATCCAATCAGCCTGGCATAACAAAGTGATGTGGGTGAAAACTCACATCAAGGGGGGCAAAGCATGCCAAAACTGGGGAATGAGGTGTGTTGAGGTGCTCAGGTGAACACGCTGTGGTTTTTCAAATACATAATATAGCCTTTTAACATAATATGCCTTTTTAGTAGGAACAGAGCAAAGAAAAAACGGATAGATTTTCCAGAGTTAAAAGCTGAGAATTATTTTGTTATAAAATTTTTTAAATAATCAAGATTCATTTTAAAGTCTTCTCTACTGATCTGAGCACTGTCTTTTGGCTGAAGTGATGATAAAACAGATGAGGAAAAGTTTGCATTGACCTTACTGGAATGTGATAATTCTTGTGCGAATTGTCACATTTCATAGCACAATAAACAAAATATGACCACAACTGAATACAGAATTCATTAACCACAAAGAGATTAAAACCTTTTTGTTAAAAGACACATCTGCTGTATGTCAGGCAAAGACTTGCCGCTGCCATGCAATTCAATTCCAGTCTAAACCCAAGGTGACTGTTTTGGAACCATGGTAACCATTGATAATTGGTGTGTGGTCAGGTCCCAGCATGTGCAGAATTTAACTCTGCCCTCTCTCAGATGTCATGGTCACAGGAAACACCAAGACAAGATAAAATCTCATATCAGTAAGTGTTCATTCATCATATGAATTTCTCTGAGCAATTTTCTTCTTGTAGCTACTTAGATTGTCTCATCTTTGACACATACTCCACATCACAGAGGGACAGAAATGATAATTTCAGTGGTGAATGAGATATACAGATATGAGCAAAGTGACCATCTGGTTCTATGCCTGAAAAAATGGAACAATTAATTGATAAAGGGTTCAGAAAACAACTGATGCTATCTCATAATGCTGATGATGGAAACAGTGGGGTCAATTTCTTTTATGAATGAAACTTGGTTATACTTTTTGCTTGTTAAATTACAATGTGGTTTCGTCCTCTTTTGGCTGTAAGTTAATTGAATCTGACCTACAAGGAAGTTTGTTACAGCTTGTCTCCACAAAATTATGGCCAATCTTGTTGTTTTCCTAATTAAAACCTTAATTAATGTTAAATTTCCCCAAACTGCTACGACAAGTGCTGTCATTCCAGCGTTTATTGCCATCAAACAAATTAGTTTTCAGCTTTTTATAATTTTAATTTGTTTTCAAAATTATATAGTATACCAACAATAGGTAATGACTCTGAAAAAAATTCTCATATTCTTATTGTAAATACTTGAAATATTCACCTAAGAATAAATTCTATCCCTTGAATACTCCTACCTATTATCTGACACCACAAATTTTCCTGTAGGTAATGCAATACATTTTATTTTTCATAGGTTTTGTATGACTTTTTAATATATTCCCTTGACAAAACATTTTTCTTTTCAATATGTCTTAAAACTTACATTGGTCTCTTATAAAACCCCTCAGCGGACACCAAAGGATGAACTCAAACCACACCAAAATGTGTTGGATACTGCAGCTACTGTAACTGAAAGTAAGAAACATGTTCATTGGATGAAACCAAAACCAAGGGAAAGTGAGTTTTTATTTATAATATATTTCACATAATATGTGTTAGCTTAATTATTTGCTTTGTGAAACCAGGGAAAGTATAAACAACCCTTTTTCATTTTATCTGAACCATTCAAATCCATTTTTGGTGCAATGCTCGCTTTACACTTTTAGATGTTATTTGCTTTATATCTCCCTTCTCCAGTCAAATAAACCTTAGACAAGCAAATAAGCAAGTAGAAGTTTCTAAGCAAATGTGATCTTTGAAGAAAAAAAAAAAAAAAAAAGAAAAAAAAAGAGAGAAAGAAAAGAAAACAACTACCCTCTGGAAAATGTTGAAATAAAGTATTTTAACAGTTCTCTGGGGTTTTAGTCTTCCCAAAATGCCAGCTTTTGGTAAATTGTCGCCTCATCAACATACATTTAGCCAGCCTTGCTGTAAACAGGAAACACTGTAAAAATGCATAAAACATGCTAGCTTAGTAATGTGGGGCAAATCTGAATAAAACAGCCTTTCAGTAACCAAGGAAGCTGAGGTGTTCTTTCCATTGGAGGCGATGGAGGAAGCAGGACGGGCAGGGAACATCTCCAGGTTTTCCCTTTCCCAAATTCTCTCCGATCCGGAGCTGGAGCGAGGGACCCGCTCCGTGCGGGCTTTAGCGCCATCTAGCCCCGCGCCCGGGTACTGCACGGCCGGGGGAGCAGAAATCCGGACTGTGTTCTCCTGATTTACCCAAATATAGGCGGGAATGTCGCCAAACAATGTGCTCCAGTATGGTATGATGCCAGGGGATCTGGGGTAAGCCAAGGTAGGGTTTCCCGAGCACGCGATGCTTCCGGACTGTGCTGCAGGGCGCCTGGCCCCGCTCACCTTCGGCCAAGGTCAGTAATGCCAAACCCCTTACTGGGGATGATCAAAGTCAGTGGTTTGGACTCTTCCAAGGACAAAAGTCTTTAGTTGGTTATGAGGATTATTCTGAACAAAAACAGCAGCAAAAAACCCCAACAGACAAAGAAACTTATAAACTCACAACAAACAAAACCACCAACCAACCAAAGAACACCAATCAAAAACAAACAACAAAACAAACAAAGAAAACCAAAGAAAACCCTCCAAAAGTGACAGAAATGAAACTTTCTACTAGAATAAGACCTGGTTTGATTATATATTCATTGGGAAAGGCTACTTTGTTCCCAGGTGGATTTCCTTGATAAATATCTTGCAAAAAAAGGTCTATAATAGAGCTTGATGAAGTCACATCCCTCAAGGAAAGACATATTATGTCTAAATTACCTCTAAGAAGCAATAGTTCAAATTACACTAGACATCCTTCATTCCAGTACATTGTTTTGATTCGGGTTTTTGTTTATTTGTTTTTGTTTGCTTGTTTGGTTTGGGTTTTTTTACAAATCTTGATTTCTGAAGAGAACCTTGTTTTATGCAACATTATCCCATTATTTCTTGTCTATCTACCCTGAGCATACAGAGGTAGCTCTCTCTAGGAATATCTTTTACCTAGCAAAGTTGCTACTGTGTCCCTTCTTCAATCTTCTTTTCTTTAGGCTACAAGTCCCAATTCCTTCAATCTTTGCTCATAGGTTGTCAGACCCCTGATCACTCCTGACGTGCTCTTGTCACCTGGGGCTTAGGGCACTCATGGAGAGCATGAGCCTTTGCTTTGCCAAAATCAGATAGAATGAAAGCAAAAGCTTTAGGAGACCTCATTGCAAAGCAGCAGCTCTGACCTAGGTTTTATAGGTAGTCTCATTAGTGGATGACTTTGAAAGTACACAGTGATGTTGGCCTAGTTTAAGTTGAGAATAGATGTTCACCTCTTTTAAGAGCTTTATTTTACATCACTTTATGTTCTGATAGGAAGCCATGAAATATGCATAATATTTGGATGTCTCTAACTTGTCTCCTCTTTAGCGATGCTTGCAGGCTACCAAAAAAAATCTCAGTCTGGGTTTGTTTAAAAAACAAATACAATTAACTCAGGGTTTTTAATGCATCCTGTTTGTAAATAAAAGAAGCAAGGAATCTATTTCTCCTGAGAAGATCTATGGTCTCCATATAATGTTAAATAATTAACAGCACTTACCATGCCAGCAATTATTGGGAAACATTTCCTGGAGATGGCCTCTTGCCCTCAACAAACACATTGACTAATTTTGACAAATGTCATTGGTCTCAAAAGAATGCTTATTCCTGGTAGCACAGTTAATGATCTGCAGAGCATGTCCCTTTCTAATACTTAGCAGTTATAAAAAATACCTCCTACACCCTGCAATTAAAACAGTCTGAAAAATAATTAGTCACAGGAAAGAATGTCAGACAGGAATAAAAGTTCCTAAGATCACAGCCATTTCAGTAATAATTGTTCGACAAAGTAGAGAAGTAATCAGAGAACTGCTGAAAGACACAATTTCAATGTTAACATTATTTTTAGACAGAGTTTAAAGGAAATATTCAAAATTAGTGTATTTCATAGAAATAAAATATGCTTTTTGGATGTTTGTTATCATAAAAACCCAAACAAACAAATATTGCTAGATTAGGGTTCCAGACCATTTCCAAAGTATCTCAGATGTATAAACTCTTATGTGAGGATCAGTAGTTTCTGTGTCTTTTCAGTGGCTAATGTTCAAAATGGCATTGGGCTTGTCTATCACACTAGCTTTTGGCTTCAAGTTCACAGATGATCATTGTTATTATAATCCTATTTTACTTTGACCAACAGGGATTTCCCCATTTTCAGAAGTGTTTTATCTAATGGAAGGCAAGCAGCAGATGTTTCATACACATCCTCATTAGTCTCTCTGAAAGAATGTTTCTTTACTGTGTGGGGAGTAACATCCTCTATTTTCAAAGCAATTGTAGTATAGCAACTGTAATGTGCTGCACATAATAGTCCAGGTTTTATATAATTGTCTTAGATAAGACTCAAGAAGAGAAAGAGTGAGGTCTATAGGAACATTTTTGACCTTGGGTATGTCACTTTTATTTCCTTTTTACTTGCTGTTTCCATCTTACTTTATGGCACAAGTTCTTTGACACAGAGATTATCTTTCACATATGGTCATATAACAAGATACATGTGCCTCTGTGCAGTCGGGGCTTCTGTGCTCAGTGCAATAAAAATAAACAACAGTAACAAGAAATTAAATACTGTAGGCCTTTATCCTGCTGTGGTAATAGTGTGAAGAAAAAGGAGTCTAAGAGTGTCATCCAGGAGTATCTGAGCATCAAGCTATGACTCACGAGTGGAGAGATTAAATTCAAGGCATGAAGTCAGAGAAATTCCCCTGTAGTCACCACATACAGGTAAGTAGTCTCTGACTTTACCCACTTCTGATCATTACAGAAAATTGAAGCAGGAGAGGAATGGGGAAACAATATCTGATGGCTTGGATAGTAGCATGGAACAAATTAACTAGTCACAATTAGGAAATTTTCAGACTTTTTTGAGCAGTTCATGCCAGTCTGAGATGCAGACTCCAAGTCACCCTTGAATAACTCTCAGTCTGAACACCATGGAAAGACAGAACAGAGAAGGTTTGCACTGTGGGATATACTGTTACACTGCATCAGTTACAGTAAGTACAACTTTGGTTTTCTGTTTCCTTAGTGGGCAACCTGTGTAAAAAAGTTAAATTAGAACCACAATTTAGAAACAGCCCTTTCAAATTAACGATCCAAAAATGTCCTGCATAGTGGGCTGTAAAATTTTCCTGTTCTGAGTATTGATACTAGGTAGAACACTTCAGTATTCACAAAAAGAGGACTTGAGAGGGTCACAACTGACCAAATAATATACATTTTCTCCCACTGCTACTTCAGTTCCCACTATGAACTTGTCTGTATAATCACAGCCAGACTGAGATGGTGGCTGCAAAGGCTGGCACGGTGCAAATGTACCTGCACAATCACACTTCACACTGGTGGTGTTAGAACTGCCTCTTAGTGCAGCAGCACTAAACATTTGCCATGTTCAAGCACTGCTTCTGCTGCCATCATTACTGACAGATAATACAAAAGCTGTCTGTTTCTCTGGGTAAAAAAAAATTTCTTTCCAGCAGAACTGTTTTCTGTGACTCCTGAGGTTAGTTTAGAGTAGTGCTAATGAAGATCAAATTGATTCTGAGTTGTAATGCATGTATAATGTGGTTTTCCAGTAATATTTTCATTATCTCAGGAAACCAGTATGTTCTTTCTGGTTCCTTCTAGTTTGCTTTCTTCTAGAAAGAAAGCTGAATAGATTTAGGCTGCAGAGTCAAAACCATACAAAATTTAGTCATTTGCAGAGATTACCTCTATAAAACCTTCATGTTAAACAAGAATCAAATACCCTTATCTGTGGTAGGTGAAGAGAGGTGTGTAGCTACCATCAGCCTGGTGTGCAGGCTGCTGAAATGGGTGGAATAGGCTCACAAGAGCGGCTGGGCAGGCACACAACCATGTTACTGGCTGTGCAGGATGTTATTGCCTCTATATTTATCATTTACTAAATAAACTCGCATAGAAAAAGGATGGAAAAATATTAAAATGTCCACTTTTAGTTGTATATTATTTCTAAACAGCACTTTATGACCTGTCAATTTTATTTTTAATAGGCATGTTTATGACTCATTATGAGTATGAGGATATTCCTTCTGCACATTTTTTTACTAACACTGCTTAATGGTCAGCCAAATACGTTTTCTAGTGAGTTGTGTGGATGGGAGTGAAAAACGTATATTAAAGCAGTCCAAAATTTTATAATGAAAGAAAAAAGAAATCACTATGTAGCAGTATGAGAAAGTTAAAATTCTCAAGAGATAATGTTGAGAATGTTAATGTTAAAATTCTGTGTAAATTTTAACAAAAATCTTCCAGCCAAATGACTATCCAGGTCTAAGACTTAGGATTTTTTGCTCTGCCCATTACACATTTAGAGATATCAGCTCTCTGATGTCTGTCAGTCTGAGATGGGATTTCATTTAGTCATTTTCTGTCCTTTTCCACCAAAAAGCCACACCATTACCTCTCTCACTCTGGGCCAGAACAATGAGCTGCCCATATCTTGGTGATAGACTTTTCTTCCCTTGGGCAGATTTTCACATGCCAGAGGAGGACTGGTCACCATTATGGCAGGGATTTTATCCTCTAACAGGGAAGCTTCAAGCAACTTGAGTGGAAAAGTTAGTGCCAGGGCATTGTGTTGAATCCAAGAAATTTAATTTTTGGTCAAAATATGTAATGATAACATAGTTTCTGGTCTGATCTCCTTGTTCTTCTTGGCCTGTGAATCTATAATACAGAAATCTGGGGTAAATTATTCTCCTGTGCCTGTAATTTTTTTTTTTTTTTTTTTGTAACAGCTGAAGTTTACCAGAGGGCTTTGACTTAAGGAGCAAAAGAGCATAATGTTAAGTCTACATACTAGAAATTTAGTTTTGATGCTACCCAATACATTGGAAGAGTTTGTTACTCCTTTCTCAACTAGGCAAAATCCATTCACTTGGGCATTTTCAACAGTAACGTTTTTGGAGGGAAGCAGCTATTGTTTGGTGCCTTATAACAGACCTTAACTCTTTTATATATGTTCTTCACTGGACACTTACAGGTATTAATTTCAGTGGTGGTCTACCTAAACTTTTGCAGCAAATATACAAATTATATTCAGACAAAACTGCTATACAAATAAAGCTGAAAAGTTCAAAACAATCAAGGCTGGTGAGAAATATTTCTTAGAGAACTACATTTACACAAAATAAATTTTAAAAAATACCTTTGACTAAAAAAAAACAAAAAAACCCCACCAGTCATTCATCCAGTTTCAGTTTACAACACAATTACGAAATAACTGTGAAGAGAATGGTCTAGGAATTAGCATGCAGATAAGAATATGGAGCTTTCTGCATCGCCTGATTGTATCCACAGTCATTACAATGAGAAGTAACCCTCTAAATTAAAATAATCTAGGCCAGTGTGGACAGCCTCATATTTGCTGTACTCAGATAACAATTTAAAATAAAATAACTTGTGTAAGGATGAATTCTGAACATGTAAAAGCTTCCTGATTGACAAGACAGATAGGCAAAGAATCTAATAACAGGAGATATTCAGGCTTATCTTTGGACTTTGCAAAACATAAAACACTGACAACAGTTACAGCAAGAAACCCTTTATCACTCACCAAATAATTGTTCTTTGCCTTCTTACAATGTTGTCCAGGACTTTGGCAACAAACACATAAATTTTTTAGGAAATCAAGCTCTGTCCTCCTAAAAAATTTAATGTGGAGAATTTTAAGCTACTACTTCATAATATTCATGATTTCACATTTCAGAGTAGGACTGAAGGTGACAAAATTCATGTAGAATTCAAGAAAAATTAAGAAATTAATTATAATCCAAAGGAGAAGGTTGGTGTATTCGACTGCTGCGTCTCACAGCAGCTCATCATCTCCAAGGCACTACAATGCAATGATCAGCAAACGGAAGCTCCTCAGCATGGCCACTCCCTAGGAAAAGATGGGAGCTTGTTTTCTCTCCTAGCACGTCAAATATTCAATCAGCCACTGCAACATGAGGAACTGTGGATTATATTGTCCTTTACCGTCTGCTCTCCTGCAGAGGGCCCATGGCCCTGGGTCACAGCAGGGACTTACAGCAAGTCTCTGCATTCCATCCCATCCGCTCACCCCCCTTTTCCTGCTTTGGATTGAAATCACAAACTCATTTTAGCTAACACCGAAGCTTGTGATGAATGTGATTGAGCCAATATCTTTTTTTTTTAATGTTCTCAAAAAAAAAAAAAAAATCACAGGAGCCTTTTGATTTTTCTGAGGGAGAATATATCATTAATATCATGGTGGTAGAGTACACAATAAGCATGTTTAGAGGTTCTCCACTCTTAGCAGCATTTCAGATGTCCAATATTTCAAATCCTTTGGATAAACAAACATGGTAAAATAGAATACTGATATAATGAAATGTCATTCATCACTCAGTGTTACAGATGATGTTAGAGAAAGCGCCAAGTACAGAAATCTGTGTACTGAAACCAACATTCATCTTCAAAAAATCAATGTGCTAAGTAATAATGGCTAACCTGAAAGAAAATATATTTGCAGAAGCTCAGCTACGCATGAAGAAAATGGATGCGAGTAAAGAACAAATGCTCAACAAGAAATAATACAGCAATTTTTTCTGCTTAAGATTTATCTACAGAAATTTTTAGCACTTTTTTCCCCAAATCATATAAGTTATGCAAAATTCACACAAGATGTGTTTTACATCCCAGAGGATCTTCATTTTAGAAGCTCAAAGGTTCACTTTTCTGTTAAAAGAAGACTATAAGGATCCCATGAGGATATAAACAAAGAGAATCCCTCAAATTAGGTAGTACACCACAATAAAAAAAAGAATGGTTAAAGCAGTCATATAATCCATATGCTGGGGTAAGATAAGTTAAATAAGAACTTGTCCAGCAGTATTTTATTTTTCAGTATTCAGATTTTAACAGGGATTTTGAAAAAAGGAGGCAAACCCTTCACACTTTTAGCTGTTACAAATACTTCATTCATATTCGTATCTAAAGTGAAATAGAATATGGTAGAATATTTTAATTAACATGAGTTAGGGTATTTACTCCAACAAAGTTAGAAGAACTCCATCGCTCAAGGCAGTGCTCTGAACTAATGCGTGTGTGCAAAGGAAGACTGAATGCCTTGTACTATTCACACATTTATTGAAATCCCAGCAAACTGAAAAGAAAAACAACTCTTCACTCATGAAAAAGTCCAGAAGTAGATAACCCACTACTGTGGGTGAAGCTGGGTTCAGGGGAATTCTCGTAATTAAAATGATTGTAATACCAAAACACAGAGTCAGAAGAGTTATCCAAGACCTCCCTGCATTGTTTTGAAGAATACATAAATGAAATCCTACTATACTGTAAGGACCTGACACTTAGCAGTGTTTTGTCCCTGGGGAAAACTGCATCATATATCAGAGATGTCATACACGTAGAGACCTCAACTCACTGCACAGGAACACCTATAATGAACTTGAAAATGTGCAGATCTATATCTACCAGACTTGAAACAATGAGCTTAATTTGGTCATCCCAGTGGGGAAGTAAAGTATACAGCAGAGTGTGTATTTTATCTGTATGCTTAATTCCTAGCCTGACTTCATGGTTTGACTGTTAAAATGCTGCGGAAACATAGTTGTTACCAAAACACAGACGAGTGCCAATTCCTCAAGACAATGAACATAATGATTTTTTTAGTATCTCAGACATTCATAGTGATGAACCAAAACCCCAAAATTTTGTTTGAGACAGAAACAATTTGAGGCATTATACCACAGTGGTATTTTGCAGTATCTGGCATCTGTTTAGAGCTCAGTGCACCATGTATAAGTGCCTGGTGGACTATTGAGACTCTTTATTGTGAAACATCTTACCTGGAAAAAACACACAGCAGACTCATTATAGAAGGGCTTTGAGATGAATTATAGCTAAATCTAATAAGAGATATAAACCGTTATTATAATGTCTTTACAATTTGTTTACTGAATAACTGAATATCTTTAGTTCTGGATTAGGAACCATGAGCTATGGATCTCAAGGGCTGTTGTTATTACTTAAATGGTTTATAAAATGGGATACTTTTTTGCCACTTTAAATTATTTAGATCTAACAAGCTCAGAAATAAGTCCTTTCCCACATAGAATGTAACTTCAAATTCACTGAACTGTATAAATAATGTTTTTCTGATAAAGAATTGGCATCCCACTGTTATATGAATAGTAAGTCTATGCCTAAATTGTTTTAATTACAAATCCAGTCAAGAATGGCTCTCATTCTCTTCTAATGTAGGTCAGATTACATAAAGCTAGAACATAAAAAAAAATATTTTCTTTAGCCCCTAAGACATTTCAAAAGGAAGATGTTCCTTTTTATTTCATTCAACTAATTCTGTTGTTCGTTTCACAGAACAATGCATAACTCATTTAAATAAAGGTTGTTTTTTTTGTTGACGTCCAAGATAAAAGCTTATTTTTAGTTTTGTTTTATGACAGATTATCTTTTCATCCCCAGCAGTGGGTTTCAGTGTCTGTCCACATATGTGACCATAACTTCTCTATGCAGAGTCAGAAACAAATTTGGACACACAGCACTGGTATCTAAATGAGGTCCACTGAGATTTACCAGATCTTAAGAGAAATCAACAATCAACAAGCTTCAGAAATGCAGCCTAAGCACCACGCCAATGATGATTCTCTCTATGAAAATAACACTATTTGTAATACTTGCTGTAAGCAAGCTTGAAATTGGAGGCAGTCTTGAAAGAATAAATCCACTGTGCTGTATGTAGAAGTACTTAATTCTAGGAAATGGACTTTAATTAGAACATCACTTGTGTCAAATTCCTAATAAAATGTTTAAAGACAAATGGAGATAGCAGAACCTTGGGAGCTCTGCTAATGTAGAAACATCTGTTAATTGCTGGGGATTTACATTTTTACATTAGCACAAAGTCTGAGGCACAGAACTGATAAAGAGACACAGAGGCTTTGTATTCATCTAAACTCTTTTCGGATTGCCAATAAATGGCGTGTTCAGCCTGTGTGCAGCACCCACAAGCTCTCAGAGCCCTCAGCACCACCTCTGCTGATGCAGCCCGTGGGGATTAACTCCCACCCGTGCTCCCAGTCCTGTTCTATTAGTACCTGCATAGATTACCCTGGGCTGGCTGCACCTGCATTTAGAACAAATCCAGTTTCACTCAGCCTTTCCTAAGGAGGCTGGAAGACAGAGAATCATGGCCATTTTGATAGCTTCACCACCTGCTTCCTCCTGTCTCTCCCACCCCCACTGGAGCATGACATAACTATCTGCTGAAGCATAATATTCTGCTGAGCCCCGCATGGTTTTTCAATAAGAAATTTGACAACAGATTATTGCATCTCTTCAGTGAATGACCTGAATTTCTCTCTGGGGCCTCCAAGGACCAGACTATTAAAAAGGTGGTAAATTTAAAGCTACAGATAGTAAGGCATGGAAAAACTAGGGAGAAATAAATCCAAATTACTTTTGTCTCTCCTCAAGCTGTCAGGTACAGTTTGCCAATGAAAGCAACATGGGAAACTCAGCTAAGAATCTGGACAAAAATGCAATAATCAAGCCCCCAAAGAATTCTCTGTTAAAAAACCCAAAAAACCAAAACAACCCAAAACCAAAAAACAAACAACCAAACAAAAACCAAACAGAAAAAAAACAAACAAAAAACTCACCAAAAAAGCACCAAAACCCAATCCAGCCAACCAGCCAACCAACCAACAAACACCACCAAAAAGTCTCCCAGAAATACTAAACGTATGTTGTTTTTGACTACTCAAAATTAAAAAGTGATCTTCAGAAGGATGTGTTTTCATAGATTGCATAGTATGAAGCTTGTATATTTCAAAATATACTTTCAAAGTTATTAAACAAAATCACAGATTCAGAAATAGTCATTTGGAAGGTGTGGAGTGAAAAGAATCTGATGAAAGAGGCAGACATGACATGCACAAATGAAATGTATTTTGCCCGATATTTACACCTCAATAACAGGGAATGGCTGTTAAAAAACAGGGGGAAATAATGATAAATATGTGGATATGTATTTGTGCAAACATATTTCAGCAGATAATAATTGAATCATAGAATATGCTGAGTTGGAAGGAACCCACGAAGATCATCAAAGATCATCATCATCAGCTCCTGGCCCTGCATAGCTCCAGCCCCAAGAGTCACACCATGTGCCTGAGAGCATTGTCCAAATGCTTCTTGAACTCTGCCAGGCTTTGTGCGGTGACCACTTCCCTGGGGACCCTGTTCCAGTGCTCAACCACACTCTGGGTGAAAAACATTCTCATATTATGCAACCTAAACCTCCCCTGAAAACCTTCAGTGCCATTCCCTTGAGTCCTGTCACTGGTCACCAGAGAGAAGAGATTGGCATCTGCTCCTCCACCTCATGAGGAAGCTCTAGATTGTGATGAGGTCTTCCTTGAGTCTCCTCTTCTTCAGGCTGAACAAGCCAGGAGATTTCAATTGCTCCTTATATGGCCTCACCATATTTGTGGTCCTTCTTTGTAACGTCTCTAAGAGCTTTATGTTCTTACTTTGTGCACCCAAGACTGGGCACAGTAGGTGCTCAGGTGCATAAAGGTCTCTTTCCTTTCTGTGGGGGATACCAGGGCATTGGGGCAGCAGTGTCAAGAGAAATGAGCTCCATGCTAGTGGACAAACTGGAACAGCTCAGAGACATAAGGTGGTGAGCTCAGGGAGGAGGATGTGGAGGCTATTCCCAAGCACGTCTGTCCTTGTCACCTGATACTCTCTGCAGACACAGCTTCACACCAGCAGCAAGCTCTCTTCACTAGCAGTTATTCCAGCTGCCTCTCTTGCCCACTTCTCCCTGCTCCAGCAATCCCCAGGCTCCAGCTCCCACTTTTGCAGGGGAACTGCAGTGAATGTTTGGGAGAAATAGAAACACAGACTCTGAGAAGCAGACTTGTAGTGGTGTCATTGGTGTTAGGTTGACTCTGTTTAGGAGGAGATCCTTAGAGATACTGAGGACTTGAATGGACAAGGTTCTGAGCAACTGAAGTCTGTCTGTCCCTGCTTACGGCTGGGTTGAAACAGGTGGTTGAAGTCTTGGATTGTGTCTCAGTGGTACTTCAGGGAGGTTCATCCTGCGTATCAATCACTACTCTACCCCTCCTTACTCATTAAGGACAGTAACAACACAGGGGTCTAAGCATTGGATTTGCACCTATTGGGAAAAAAACCAACAAAACAAACAAAAACTCCAAACAATTCCTGTTTTTCATACAGTCATTGAAAGCAATTGTTTTACACAACATTCAGGATGTTTACATTTACAGAAAGGAAATCTAAAGTGTTGCTAGAGGAGGAACAACTGTGTAACCCACATTTTTCTTTTGCCAGAACTGCACGAGAACAGTTTTATATAAGGCACATGCAGTGAGGCTGGAGGTTTTCTCATCTGCTGAGGTAATTTTTCACTTTTGTGGCTGCTGAAAATCTGCTGTTCTGAATAACAAAGCATTCACTTCTGTATTCCAACATCTGTAAGGGCCTAATAGTTGCAAAGCGTCTTCAGTTCATCCCAGAAAGGACTATAGTATCAAGCTGAATGTTCTTGAGAGTGTCCAGCCACACTACTCTGTTTTAAATAACAATCAAACATTTTTAACAAGTTCTTCTAATTCAGAAAGAAATAATTAGAAGTTACACATTAAAGGACAGAAAACACTTCTCAGATGAAGTTCATTTTATTGAGCTATTTTAAATACTAAAGTTTATTGCAACATAGAGTTTTTACTCCTTTCATTAAATTTCTGGCACTAAAAACTGGGTAATTTGGGTATCTAAATGATCAGGAAGGGAATAAGTGGAGTTATATACAGCTTTAAATGAAAGCAATCAGTTATGTCACACATCTACAGGATGGCTTGTGGCATTATCTCAGGCCTAGGATAAAGAGGGATTCATTCAGGGATTCTATACCAGGAGAGGCCAGGACTAAATTGGGATTTATTAAGTTGTACTTCCATCTCTGACAGTGCTTGTTGCAGGGGCAAAGGGAATGGGGCCAGCTTTAGCCCTGTGTACAGTTCCTGATTTTTTCCTGCCTGATACCTGCCTTTACCCCAGGAACATAACCCTTGATGTAGATAGCCTGGCCAGGGAAACAGTCTTTGCAGTTAGTCACAAGATTCAGCAAGGACAGAAGAGTTATTTTAATCCTTAAAATCATTAAAAATAATCCTTTCCTTGAATCCCTTTCAAATCACATGTAAACACAGACCATGTTCTTGCTATCATGCATTATCTGCAATGTCAATACCTGAGCAAAATTGTAAGAACATATTTTCATGCATCCTTTTATTAAGTAAACAAGAAAGAGCTTTCTTGCTCTGAGGATTCTTCACTGAATGTATTATAAGGTATTACATAAATAATATTAACCCCTCTGTACTTTGTTTAACCAGTATTAAAACCTACTGCATCAACAGATATGGTGATTGTGCTGTAATGAACTGGAAAGATAAAAGCCAATTCAACTATATTTGCTATGCAAGAGCAGTCAACAGTCAAGTTAAAACATTTTTTACAATTAACCTTTTTAGGTGTGAACTAAAAGTAGCTGGAGCAGGATGGGTTTTCTTTTCTATGCAGGTTATCATTCAACAAGTATACACTTACAGACTTAATGGTTGCTGAGAAAGAAGTAATCTAAGTATCAAAATCTGGGGTTCTAAAAGAGATTAATCTTTTAAGAGATAGCTTTTCTGCATTAAGGACAGCAGGATTTGGTTCTGTGCTTTTAAATGAACAAACTAATAAACAGTTTTGAAGACACAAAGTCAAGAAAGCAGTAAATAAAAGTCTTTGAAAGATTAACTGTAGAAAAGATTCAACTAATCACTGCTTATGAAGGGGTGACCTTCAACATAAATAGACCTATTTTGTCAAACCAGAGTTGATTTGATGGAAACAGAACTAACAGGGAATAAAATCACAAATTGTCTGCAGTCAAAATGCTTTGTGCAAGGTTATAAAAACATTCAGTCCATCTATCAGTGGTAGGGCACTCACATATTTTAGGTCTATGATTGTGAGGAGTGTGATATAATAGACTCATAAAGGCTGAGGCCAAAAGGACCTTTAGATCATTTTTCTGACCAACATCATAAGACTTCACATCTTCCCTATGCACCAGAATGCTGAGCCCTACCGCTCTTCTGGGCTAGACCATGGCTTTGATATAAACCCTAGGAAATGCATATTCTTGTATGTTCTGTGGAATAAGGTTATGGATGCAGAAAGTGATCAAGCCACCTGCCTTCCCACATGGGTTGTGGGAACAGGCAGTGTAAAAATAACATCAGCCCATTACAGGATGAGGATGGTCACCTCATCAGCAGGGACAGGGACAAGGCAGAGGTGTTTCATGCATTCTTTGCCCCCGTCTTCAACACAGATGATGGACCAAGGGGCTCTCAGTGCCCTGAGCTGGAGGACCACGACTGTGAGAATGATCAAGTGCCTGCTGACCCTGGATTTGTGCAGGATCTACTTCTCCAGATGGATCCCTACAAATCTATGGGGCCTGATGGGATAAATCTGAGAAACCTCAAAGACCTGGCTGATGTCATTGCAAAACCTCTCTCGATGATTTTTGAGCAGTCTTGGGAATCCAAAAAGAGCACAGCTGACTGGAAGCTGGTGAACATTGTCCCAGTTTTCAAGAAGGGCAAGAAGGAGGACCCCAAAAAGTACAGGTCTGCCAGTCTCACTTCAGTGCCTGGTAAAGTTATGGAGAAGAGTATTCTGGGAGGCATTGAAAGACAACAGAAAGACAATGCAGCCAATGGTCACAGCCAGTGAGGCTTCATGAGAGGAAAGTCCTGCTTGTCAAATCTGATTTCCTTTTATGACAAGGTAACCTACCCAGTTGATCAAGGGAAGCCAGATAATGTAAGTTTTTTGGATTACAGTAAAGCTTTTGATACTGCCTCTCACAGGATCCTTCTGGACAAACTGTCCAGCTCACAGCTGGATAAACACATCGTGTTATGAGCAGCTGGCTCACCGGTTAGGCATGAAGGGTTACAGTGAATGGGGGAACATCAGATTGGCAACCTTCCTGCACAGCGGTTTTATTCTATCTGCCTTTCTTTTCCCAGGGTGATTCCTTTTGATTTATTGGGTTTTTTATTGGCAAGTGGCTGAATGGGCCAACACACTATTTAAAGGGAAAGTGTTTGTTATTAGCAATTTAACTGTAAAGCTGATGAAGCATAAAGAGCACAAAACCAGTTGAGAAAAAAAAAAGAGGCAGCTGAAAAGGAAACACATTATATAGGCCACACCCCCAATATATTCTGAGTTGCAATTAAATTAACCTATCGTTAGTTAAGACCAATTTTCTTCCTTTCCCTACTTCAAAAGAAAGAAGAATGGGAGATGTTTATATAAGCCAAGGTTCACTTAAACTTTGACTTTGCTGAGGTTTGGATCAAACCTAAAGATTTAGTGAGTTAGGAATGTGAAATTGATGAGCAGGAGGAATCTGATTGCAATAGTCAGACTAGAGGATACAGTTCCCTGTGGTGAAGAGGAAAAAAAGTTTCTTAATTGTGACTTGAGTAAAGAAGGCCACCTCAAATGATAATATACCAAGGCTTCCACATGCAGTATCACAAAAAGGAGGAAAACATTAGGAAATCCTGTTTGGAATGGGTAATAAATGTCTATAAATATCTTACTGGATACCACAGCATGCTCATACCAGAACGTGTTCATCCAAGCATTCAAGCAGTCTGATGATAAAGTGGATTATTAAACATTAAGACTCAAAATAGAAATGAGACACTGTTAGATCCGCTGCAAAGTAAAGAGGAACTACACATGCCCAGAGCTCAACTGGGATGGTGAAGTTTGTATAATTTTTGTATCTTTGCATGTAAGAGGCATGATCGTGGAGTGGGAAGAAGAAAACTAACACAGTGACAACCTAAAACCTACAACCTGTTGACTCATTTTATCATGCAAAGTATCAGTTATTTTTGCTCTGCAAATTACAGTAAGTAGTAGAGGGGACAGAATATGGGAAAAGACAAAGAAAGTTTTATAGTTTTGACTGGAGATAAGAAATAAAAGGAGCAAGTGATTATGGAGATAACAGGTATCTTGGATAAATAAAGGTCTTTTAAGTCAAAATGTGAAATATGGTCTTTCTATATTGAGTTTTTAGCACCTCGTAATCAACTTTGTCAGAATGGTGAGTATTGCTGAAATAATTTCTACCTTTAAAAGACTACTCTACCAAATTTCTGTATTCACTCAAAATTTCTTTTTTTAAAAAACATATTCTCCCATTTATCATTATTATATGTTGTTCCCTCTGAACCATCCACATACACAACTTCCCTTAATTTTACTTTTTTCTTTCCAGGCAGCTCCATGGTTATAACTCAGAATTGGCTTATTCAATCCAAGTATTACCTATTGATCTGAAACAGATAAAAACGCAATTCATTCAGCTGCTTGTGCTCCCTGAGAGACACATTTTACATATCAAGTAAGTGCATGTCATAGCCAAATTGTGAAGTAAGTGGACATCTCGTAAATGGGAACTTGTAAGGTTTTTCATTTAATTTTCCTTTGACATTTCAAAGGAAACGGGGCTGATCTCCTCAAATTAATGGAAGGGCAGAGAAACCTTTACAAAGAATATTGTTAGGCCTGTGAACGATAAGTGTTACTTTTCATACCCAGTGAGCAGGAAATTTTTATGTCTCAAAAAGTGAAAAAAAAGAAAGCAGTAATTAGAGTCTTTAATGGTGAAATACAGGTATATGAATAGTTTGAGAGAATTGTATGTCCACAAGGTCAGTTCAACATTCCTACTAATTTAGACACGAGATTTTTTCCATTATGCACATCTAATACTGCCTTTCCAGACTCTCCTGAGTTGTAAATAAAGTGACAGACTTTTATGTCAGTAATTGGGTGGTATTGAGTTATTGAGAATGGACTCAAGGGGCATGATAATGTTAATGAAAGCTCTTGCACAATACATGTACTTGAAAGGAGTACAAAGGTATAACTTGTCTAGGATGGCCTATTTCGGTAGTCAGGAGGAAGATTAATACGATGGTGTCAAACAGAGATAATTGATACCAATTTTATGTACTTAAGTTTCTATCAAGGAAGTGCACTGAAATCCATCATTCCATTTACAGTGACAAGTTGGTGTAATAGCAGCAGAATTTTTAGGTTTAATTCTTTCATAACTTGTGATAAGCTGTTATTCTGAATTATCAAGATTATCAACTGGCAGATTTAAAGATCACACTTGGGGCCCAGTAATGCATTCCATATGAAAAAGGTATTAAAAAAGATGGGAAAATATTTTCTAAGAACCAAGCTGCCAGGAGACGCGGAAACTGTATAAAAAGCTTTTCAGGTATAAGACCACCGCATATCTCCCTTTCTGATAGGCCCCACTGTTCAGGTAATCATCCAGCACCGCTTTGTATTTTTATCGCACCTTCTGCAGCAGTATCAAAACTTTCATCAGTACCCCCCATATACCCAGAAGTCCTCACTGTCCCCAGTGTGTCACCAAGAACTTGGGACATTTGGCCAGCAAGCACTGTGTGGTGAATTGCTGTGAAAATAATCAACATAATAGCTTGGAGTGCCAATTCTTCACATGCACAGATAATCCATCTCCTCCAAGGAATATAATTTTCTTAGGAAAGTCAGAGGTCCACTGAAGGACTCTAAAAAGGCTTGTGTGCAGACAGCGATCAGGGAAAGGGAAAACCAACTGGAAAGGGCCCTACCTTGATCGTAGGCAGAAGCATGTGGGATCACCAATGCTTCCCTACAGTCTGTCCTGGTGCCATGCACCTGTAACCTCTTGTCCTGAGGGTTACTGATGTAGAACTGTTAACTGCTTGATAAGGACTGTCCTGAGTGTATCTCACCAATATAAATGTATTAAATTCTTTGGTAGCTGATTTATTAGGTGTGCAAAAAAGTTCCAACACAATTTCTTCTTCATTCAGAGGTGTGTCAATAAAACATTTAATTTCTGTTCAGATTGAGTGGAAGTGTTGCATTATCATTTTAGTTACAGTTTTCTTACAATTCATTTAATGACAACCAGCTTTGTACACACATGCAAATTTTAAAAATAAACAAACTTTTAAATATAAACACTAAAGACTCTGCCCTCCTGCAGATGAATGTTTAAGTAAATACTTTGGCAGTTGTTTACTTTTTCATAATTTGTGTTTTATTTTCCATTGTGCTGCACAAAAAATTGGTATATAAATACATCACCAATCTCCATATGGTTTCAATATTTAATTGACTTCAAATTTATTAAAAGGTTTTACCAAAACATTTTCTAAATTACAGTATATACATGTCACTGTTGTAAATTTAATGTTTTATCTGCTTATAAATGAAACTGAGAATGCTACATGGCAATTTCAACTTTGCAATGATTTGTGTCTGTTTTGTCTTAATTTTTCAAAGATGACAGTGCATTTACAGGGCCTATGTATTAGCAGTGAATTTTTATTTACTCTGTGATGTTCTGACATACAAAGTCGTGTGCTTTTTTACCCAAGCAGACAAGGAATAACCCTATATGTTTCCATATTCTTTTTATTTAAAGAATATAGAACTTGCACTTGTGTTTGGTTGGGATAGAGGACTCTTATTTTCTTCTTGCTGTTGTTTCATCACAGATAGTTTAAAGAAGAATTGTCTTTCATACTTACTTCGGGTGGACATGGGGCTTTTGATGACTGTTACTCATCCAAACAAAACTCATGAAGAAACAGTTAATGTAACATCCTTTTCTTAACACAACCAATATTCAAGATGCTTTACAGACGCCCAGTCCAACAAGATAAGTTCTCCTCCTTCTCTTGTTCTCTGTGTTTTCCATGACTAATTACAAAATTGAAGACCAAAAACACAGACTCATTCCCTCCCAGCAAGACTGCACCATCCCATATGTTCTGATCCATTAAGAACACTATGCAATTTGTCATTTAACCTGATTTTCAGAGGCAGCTTTGAAATGCTGTGAAGTGGCTTCATGCAACAGTTTCCTATTTATCACAGAAAAGAGTGTGTGTTGGTAAGGAGCTGGTAAAAATAATCTCCAGATAAAATGTTTGCTTGGAAAATGAAAATATTTCAATTCTGATCAGTTGCTTCTGTTTATCACTGGAGTCGTATTTTGACTGTGTTTCATCTCTGTTCCCTGTGGGCCTATCTCCTTGTCTGAATTTTTCTTAACTTAAAAATACTTTTATGAAAAAAAGTCTGATTTTCTAACCAGTAAATAGATTTCTATTTCCCTGCTTTGTACAAAGAATATATACATATTGCTTATTTAATTTTAAAAATATAGATTATTATTAATAATATAATTAATGTTCAAATTTAGATAGTGAATTTCATAATATAACATAGATTAAACGTGTATGTTAATTTTATGTCTGTAATATAAAAACTGTAATATGTAATGTGCAATAATGCATTATTTTTATATTACTAAAATTAATATGCATATTATATATTTATGCAGATGAACCTGCAATTTGGCCATCTTCTGAGAAAACTGGAGATCTTTAGTCTTTTATACACTGGGATAAAATTTTCAGAAAATTCATGGAAACAAAGAGAGGCCTCTTTTTACCATCTTCCTTCTCTAGATGTCTATTAGCTATCTAAAAAAGCAAACATTAAAAAAAATTCATCAACCAATTTAAATATTTGATAAGTCAGAAAAATTACAACCATTTGAAAAACGCTTATTTGTTGAAAATCCCCAAAGACAAATAAACTTTTTGCTGATGTTTGCACAGTTTCAGGGTTATTTGCAATGCATGAACACAGTTCTCTTGTATAAAAAACAGGCTATGACCAGACTGGCACAGTCCTCCAAGGATGACAGCTTTTGTTGGACTGATTTTCTATGAAAGCTCACAAGACCTTCACAGAGGAGGAAGCCATTGTTTACTTCATTTTCCAGTGCCCTTTTCTTCTGCCCCCAGAAGCAGACCTGGAAGAAGGGACAGGCACTTCAGACTCCAGTGCCATGCTCACCAGAAGCCACTCTGGAGAACTCCCCCGAAAGCCATGCTCTCTCTTGCAGCTGTGGTTGCTGGGCTTTGTGAGGTGAGAGTTTGAGTTCACCTGATGGTCAAGGTGCCTGGGCTCTTTTGAAGTACATGTTTAAAAGATCCTTTTGACAAACACACAGAAAACCTATGCAGAAACTTCCTTTGAAGCATCTCTGAGAAGGTATGTTTCTCCCTGTGCAATTCAAAAGTTCTCTCAGAAGTTGTCTTGGGCCATTCTTTGAGTTTTTCAGAGGATACTCTTTTGAGGATGCATTTGACATGGCAACCCCACAGGTTCTAAACCAGTGCTGCTGCAGCAGGGCTGTGTTTAGCCAAATTCAGCTGCCTGAATGGGTGCCTGCAAGGGCACTGCAGCCAGAATCAGCTCACCACCCATCAGCCTGGGCTATGGCTGTCCTCCTTTAGATCAGTATGTGCAGATCTGTAAATCATAAACCGTCTTGCCCAAGGTTTTAATTATTATTATGCCAGATATAATTTCTATTAGAATTACACCAATTACAACGAAGTATTAGCAGCTCTATATGTTTTTTTTTCCTGGTTGTACTTATGCTAAAGCTTAAAATCAAAACCGGGGAATCTTAGAATATGTTAACATATTCATTATCACTCTAAAACTAGTTAAAAATAAGCCCCAACCGGGTAACTATATTTCTACTCACACATACAAGTTCTTATGAAATAAATATAAAAATGGCAAAAAGCCAGCACTTGAAATAACGTGGAATTAATTTGTCACTCTGTAAAACAAACCAAAGCATGATTAGATATAGTTAGGTAAAGAACAAGACTGAAAGAATTTTCATTTTGTTTCCTTTATGACTATGTGTTTCCCTTTCCTGCCCAGATAGAGGCTGTATTTGTACTTCAGGCTGTTTGTTTCATATTTTTCTTTAGCAAGCCTGCATAGCTACACTCTCAGTTCTTTACTATCATATATCTGGGCTTTTTCCCCCTTCTTTTATCTACTACAAAAATACAAGTATGAAGATACTTCACCTACACTGGGGTGGAATATTTACATTTACTGAGACAAGAATGCACAGTGAAGATATGAAGCTGAAAAGCTGCAGCAGGCTCAAAGCTTAAACATCTGACCTGTAAATTTCAACCAAATGTTGTCAAGCCCTGGTTTGTTTCACGGTCCTGCTGCTTGGGTCAAGGGCAATGGACAATGGGGAATCTGCATTGTCTAGGCTCCTATAGGAGCCAGTGCATGTGCTTGCCTTGGGAAAACGTAAAGCAAACCAAAATGACCCACATCATGCTATCTGGAATATATATCAGTTTACTGACATTAATAGGAGAGAGAGTATCCCTCGGCATCTTCACTAAACCTGAGTCTTTTGCCTTCTACCACTAAGTTCTGAAAAAAGTACATTTAAAATCTTTCATAAGCATTAAATATTCAAGTTCCCAAATTTGCACAAGAAAGGAATTTGTTGACTAATAAGAACATTTTTTCCTATTCATCCAAAGAGGCTGAGGCTAAAATCCTGCTTGTCAAAGACTATGGATGTTCTAGGCTTCAGATTAGGGAAGAGTCCTACCTAGTGCATCCTAGCTCCTATCAGGTTTTCATTTCAGACCTCTTTGTTAGAAGACAAGCCTGTCCACTTTCAAACTACTGAGATTTAGGGTAAACTTGTAATACTGCTTAGAAGCAGCAAAGTATGGACAATTCCTGAAAAGTTATTCTTAGAATGTAACCACAAATATAAATTAGAGGTTGACAGTTGTCCACCCTGGCCATTAGCAAGGGTTGAAAGTAAAGTCATTTACTCTAAAATGAAATAAAAAAGGACTAAGCTAAGACCCAAACCCTTACTTTTTTTGCAACGTGATGTGGTATTTGCTGTCACTGTTATCCTCCTGCCAGAGGATCCTACTTGCCCTATATTTTGAAAATGTGTGTGTTTAAATTACTAAAATCTTTGCTAAAATAGTTAGGGAATAAAATAACGCTGATATCAGCTTCCCTAACTAATGCAAAAGCCAGATACTGTTCTCAGAGGGGTGGTCTCCTTTGCATTGCACTTACTTTTGTGGTACAGACAGAACTAGACCAGAAATCTTAGTGTAATCAGGCTTAAAGAGATGGCATTTAGAACAGGGAGACAAAAAGATATGTGCTCTGGCATTACCTATGGCATATCAATGAGGGCAGTTAAAGACAGAAATGGATCAATTCTGATCCAATTCCTTGCAAGTGAAACACCTCATCAGCATAGCCCCTTGGCTTTAGTGAGACTCTGTGAAGATGTATGTGTCAGTCTATGTATCTTGGATTTTAAAATAAAAGAAGGAAATGGCTAAAGGTGAATCCTGTCTGGCTATGAAATACCATTTGAATTTGAAAAGAAGGAAAACATTTAAGTTCTCCATGGGGGTGAGTATCAGTAAAGCTTTCAGACTCTTGACAGCTACAGGGATCTTCAAATGTTTAAGTTGAAAGTACTTACAGAAATCCTGAATAATCAGGAAAGCAACTTTAATGAGGCTAACCTCAGGGAACACAAGGAGTTTTTTCCCCCCTTACTGGTTGGGTATTCTCCTTTAGGAGGACAATTGTAATTATTCGGGTAATTCACTGAGATGATTTTTTACCATCTTTTTTTCCTTTGAGGCATCAAAGTTGCATTCAGAGGTGAGTTAAGATGGAAAATAACCATAAATTGCCACCAAATTTTGCTCCTGCTTTTGTTATTCAAAGCCAGTCAGGAACTCGGCTGACCAGCTGAAAAGGTTTGTAAAAAAGTGAACTATACCGTGCTATGAAAGCTATATTTGTAATGGCTAACCTCTTTTTTTTTTTTTTCTTTTTTTTTTTTTATTCTTTCACTGGACCTAAGCACATTTAAAGAAAAACTAAAAAGGTGAGAATATTTTCAGAAGGGAAGAAGGCCATTGTGCTCATTTTTTAGTCAGAATAGAAGTGTGTGAAATGTTGGTAAGTTTTCAGAAGTAGTTGTAAAGCTACCAGTGTTTGGCAATGAAAGCAAAACTGGTTAGATAATGCAAGTTTCTTACATTTTAAAGTAAGGTGAAGGGAATGAATTCCTTTCACAGAATCATTTACTTTGGAAAAGACCTCCAAGATCATCGAGTCCAACCTTTAGAGCAATTAATATACTCCTGAGAACTCTGAGGACTGTGGAAAACAGTTCCTCTGTGGAACACCAGGCAGTTAACTGAACGGCTGATATAGGGCAGTGGGCAATGGTGGCTCCTTCCTTTGTCTTTACGAAGTAGCAGCTCCAAAGGGTAATTCCAACCCTACACAGGATGAATCCTCTGTCTTTACTGAGGTTTGAAAAGGTGTAAACCATTGTAAGTTGGATTTTGTGAGCCTAACAGTACATGTGTTTCAGGGAGCTGTGTACATTAGTCAGAAGCAGCAAAAAAACCACTTGGAACAGTCCAGACAAACAGCTGGTACAGCAAGATGCTGGGAAAGTGCGATGACTAGCATTAAAAAAAAAAAATCCTGTCTTGATTGTTTATTTTGCCCTTGCAAATCTACCATTGCCATATTTTGATATAGAAGACACTGTGACAAGGTAATAAACCAAAATACAATTCACTTCTCTAACAAACCAGAGCTGAAAGAAGACCTGATCCAAAGCCAACCAATGTTATTCTACTGATTTCAGTGGACTTCAGATTATACCCATAAAATCAATTCTAAATTCTCATCTAACCAGCAATGCGGCATAGCAAAGACATGACTGATTTTATTGCACACATAAATGTGAGCAGGAACTCTTCTCCCCCAGAATTCAACTTGTTTACCTGATCAGTGTTAAATACCAGGCATTGCTCAGGTGCTGTTTAATGTTACCCAGCTATAAAATCATGATTGACACTTTTCTGCAAGAGAGGTGTTGGGTCTGGTATCTCAGCTGGCTCCAAATTTGGGTAATTACCTTCTGCCCCTGCAGTTTAAACAAGAGACACCATTTGTCTTCATTACCTGCCCTAAAATTGCTGTTCCAATTTGCTGTGCTTTACTGCAATAGCTGCTGCATTTCACTGCAGAATTGGCTGCTTTAAGTGGTAGGTGAGCTGATTTCAGAAAGATAGATAGTTTGTATAAAATATTTTGTGATCCTTTGAAGTGAGCAGTGCTCAGAATTATTTTTGATTTTTACAGTCCTTATGAGTATGCCAGGATAGTCGCATTAAATATGCTGCTTGGCAGGTTTTATTTTTAAAGACTACCATATGGTATATGTTCATCATCCAAGCTATTTCATAGAACAATTCCATATGAGTGTTTGATGTTAATTTTATTTGGGACTATACTGAGATCATCATGCCAGGTTAATTAAAGCATGACAAAGAATTCTCACAATGAACTGATGCTAAAACAGAAGGAAGTGTCAGTTTTCAGTGAATAAAATAGGAATGCTAGAAGGTAATAATTTCCTGTTAGCAGAAAGAAAATAACAATATTGCAGAGATCTGGTAAAAAAACCAACCCAACAAACAAACAAAAACAAAAACAAAACTCCCAATAACAATGACAACAAAAACCCCAAACCAAAACAAAACCAAGCACAAATCCAAAAAACCACAAGAAAACGCAAAAAACCAAAACCAAAGAAAGAAAAGGCAAACCCACCAAGAAAGTACTGTCCAAAACTTAGAGTGAAGATTAACAGCTTGAGTGAATTTATTCCTTACTTGGCAGCACTGAATGTAATATTCAGAACATTGTCATATAACATGTCATAAAGAACAGAGTACTTGAGTCAATAGGGATGGAAGTATATTTCAGTCTGGGTCTTTAATTTATGAGCATTGCCACTGATAACTTGAAACGTAAAGTGCTTTCTCCTCTGTGGGTGTGACACAATCAATTCAAATAAGTCACTTATTTGATGAAACCCATCTTTACTTTAAATGTGTTTCTGCCAGCACTCCTGAACAAAAGTCCTTTCCAGATTTGGCTTTCACTTTAATTCAGTGGGTTTAATTAATCACTAGAGTGATTCAGTGCAATCCCATAAATTTGAATTCAGGCACTTCCATGCTAGCTGTAGTTATGCAGTGGTGAATAAAATGTCATGCCAGAAGACCATCGGTGCTGCAGGACTACAGGAAACAATTTTTTGTTGCCTCATACTTTCTTTAAAGTGAAATACACTTTGTTGTTGTTATAGACAGGTTAAGGGGAGTTGACTTTCGTATTAAGAGTTGAAGGATGATTGTTTAATTAATTAAGTAGTCAATTAGTTGAAGAGTTAAAGAAAAGTTAAATATTAATTGGTTAATTGATTAAGGAGTTAAAAGGTTACGAAGATTGGTTCAAGTGTAGAACTGTTTCATGGGAGTTTAATCTGTTAACCATCCATAATGTTTTGATGGATGTTTGCCTAAATGTTTTGATGATTATTCATTTTTCATAATATTTTGTTTTATATGAGAAGTTAAATAATGTTTTAAAAATCCTATTAAACAAATGGGGTTAAGATGGCCGCCAGGGCAGAGCTTCTGGAAAGTTCTGCAGAGAGTGTCAGTCAGGATGCCAATCAGGGTAAGAACCCAGCTCAGTCACCGAGCATGCCCCATGAGGCGGGGTCAGAATGGACTGCCCCAGATGGGCGGATACAAGGGGGCAGGGCCACGGGAGACTGCCCCAGATGGGCGGACACAAGGGGGCAGGCTAGGGAAACCTTCGAGGAGGATTGGCTCAAAGTAACTAAAAGTAACAAGGCGTCGTGACTGACACATGGAGGGAATAAAAAGGAGCTGCAAGTGCTCTGGGGCGTGCCTCTTGCCAGACCAGCCGCGGACGCCATGTTGTGCTTTACTTTGTGGGCATCCCCTATTCTTGTTTGGTTTTCGTTAGCAATAAAAGCTTCAGAATCTATAAAGTGAGGCTTCGTTGTGCACATTGTGAATCAAAAATAAACATCATAACTTAAAATGTTAAAACCAAAAAATATTCTAACAAAGCAAAATCTTTTAAAGTCAAGAAGCAAGCAAGATCAGAGCAAGCAACTACGAATCAGTACACTGACATTTTTCATTTAGTAGAAGACTAATCTTCTACAGGTACTGACACCTGTACACATGCTTCCACCCAGAATGATGTGTTGCTGCTCTGTTGCACTTACTGCAAATGAAAAGCATGAAATTCTAGAAAACTGAAACCCCCATCTCTTAGGAGAACAGGGTTAATTACAAAGGTGGTGTAATTAACCTGCATTATGATATTTCATGTTACTTGTGGAAGAGCCAACCTTCCCTGCAGGAGAAGGCGAAGGTCACCAAATTGTCTACTGCAATAGCATCCCCTTTACTGGAGAGGCCTGTTCCTAACCTTGAGAGTACCATGAGTAGAGGAAATCTGGAGAGCAATTGGTTCTTATGATATCCTTTTCCTCTTCCCCTTCACTTAACAATTTTGATGATTTGGACCACGGAGTTCACACTACACATTGATCTGTACTGTAAAGCAGTGTCACCCCTGTGCAATACTTCATAGTCTGGGCAGTCCTCTGTCTTCCATGCCATGTCAAAAGTTTCAAGGTAGAGGCAGGAGCAGTGTTATCACATGTGGAGACCCCACACACCACCCCTCTACCAAGAGGCCTGATCCTGCCTGAAATCCTTGTTGGCATCCAGGGTGTCAGGATAGGGCTGCAGATTTCAGGGAAGCATGAATTAAGTGTTTCTGGCAGCTTGAAGCCTTATGGCCAATAATATTCCAGAAAGGACAATATCCATAGGGAAAACACCTTCATCCTTAAGTTTCGGAATAACAAAGTATACTGCTGCATACTTTTACATCTTGATTTTCAGGCAGCCCAAGAGATCCAGCTAAAAATGGTCAGTCTGATATGGCCATGTGAAAGCATGCATTCAGCAAGAAGAAAATACTTTCTTTTCTCTAAACACTAGTTCTTTTATGATATGTGATACATTGAAAAAATATCTTACAGGAAGACAGTGATATTTTGTATTATTGCTTTCCAAAACCCATTTCTGTTCAGGTGGCTGGAAAGTATTTCTCTTGCCTTCCTTATCAATCCAGTATGATCTTGCTAAAACTATGTATGGGGCACAAGAACTCCTATGAAACTCCAATGAAGTTTGTGATTCTGAGAATTTGATCTTAAATTTTTAAAGTTAATAAAGATATTTTATGTTAATGAAAGAGACAGGCAGCTGATGCTTTTTGAATCTAAGCCTGAGCTTTTCTGTAATGCAAAACAATCACCTTTAGTGGGTACAATGTTCATTCTTGGCCTTAAAAGATTAGTATAATCGTATTTTACTTTGTTCTCTCAAGTGGAAAGACAACATTTTCAATTTGATTTAACTTTGTCTTTACTGTTAAATAAAAGTTTAAATGTGCTACACACAACAGAGAAAACTGTGAATGATATTTCCTGAAGTTTTCTAATCTCACACTATGCTCTGTTCGTTCAAATGCTTATAGAAATTAATGTGAAGTCATCAGACTTCTTTCCACTTTTTAATTTGTCATTTTAGATCCTTTCAAAATTACATCTAGATATTCACCCTGTAACAGCACTCCCATGAAAAATTTGCCAACCAAAGAGAAAGAACTGCCTCTCTCATAACACAGTCATGACTCTCAGCTGAACAGCGTCAGTCATAGTCTGGATGGAGGTCTGCTTAATAGTTTCTGCAGTGATTTAGACCTGCAAGCCTGGGGCTCACAGTGGAACCGTGCATTCGGTGTCAGATGGCATGTTTATTTTGGGCTCATATTGGGCCACATCATTATGAGCTCACTTGGCGCCAGGCTTGGCAGGCTTTGTTTGCAGAGGTCTAACACTGTTCCCACTGGCTCCTCTAGGCATGTTCTGTGCTACTGGTCAGGGTTTCTGGTTTGAACCTGTGATGGACAGTATGTAGCACAGCCAGGACAGTGATCAACCAGCCACAGATACTCTGTCTAAATATATGCCTTTACATTATTGAGGTGCCTCACATCAAATCAAAGCAATGCATCAATGCGCAATTGCATCCAAACAAAGTAATGCATCAACCAGTCGCACCCATGGCGTGAAATTTAACCAGACCAAATGCCAAATTCTGTATTTGGAATGGACAGCGTAACACCAGGCACAAGAATAAATGGGAAGAGGAGCAGCTGGAGAGCAGCCCTGCAGGAAGGTCTGGGAGTGCTGGCCCTCAGCAGCTCACTGTGAGCCAGCAGTGGCTGTGGCAGGCCCGAGGACAAAGCCCATCTTGGGGTGCACCAAACACAGCACAGCCAGCTAGGGAAACAGTGACTGTCCTGCTGTGCTCAGCGCTGCTGTGGCCTCACCTGCAGTGCTGTGTGCTGTGCTGGGCCCCACGGTTCAAGAAGGGTGTTCAGGGCTCTGAATGCATCCAGAGGAGGGCAACACAGCTGGGGAAAGGCTGGGAGGAATGTCCTGTGAGGAGTGGCTGGGGACTCTGGGCTTACCTGGTTTGGAGGAGGCTGAGGGGTGAGCTCATTGCTCTCTGGAGCTTCCTGAGGAGGGGAGGTGGGAAGGGAGGTGCCACACTTCTCCCTGGGATCCTGTGATTCCCATGTGCGAATGGTTCAAAGCTGTGCCAGAGGATGTTAAGTCTGGACATCAGGAAGCATTTCCTTACTGAGAGGGTGATCAAACACTGGGACAGGCTTCCTCGAGAGGTGGTCAATGCCTGAAGTCTATCAGTATTTAAGAGGCATTTAGACAATGTCCTTGATTAAAGGCTTTAACTTTTGCTCGGCGTTGAAGTGGCTGGGCAGTTGGACTAGAAGGTCTTTGTAGGCCCTTCCATCTGAAACATTCTAGCCTAGTTTAATCCAGTCTGTGCAAAAGTAGACAAAAGAGATGAAGTTTCATGATGCTATGATAACTCCAGTGCCAGAAGCCAAGCACCTTACTCAGCTACCTCTTGTATGTCATTAGCATATTTTGAAAGTGGAGTGTCTTATTTCACTCAAGGATACTTCTAATAATTAGCAAATGTGCACTGTGGTGTTTAGCCTGGAGTACTTCATGTGCCCTATTGTAGATTCTACTTGCCTTTAAACAGCCACATGCACACATACCTGACTTTCTGGGATGTCCTGAAAAATGACAGAACATAATGTAGTACAAATATTGAAATACACACATTATTCTTCATACTCTTGCCTTCTCTTGAGTGGCAGGTATCCAGTCACTGTTTTGCTCATTGCTTCTCTGACACTAAAGGAGAACAAGGAGAATAGTATGAATTTACATTTTTTTCCATTTTCCAAAGAGTTCTAAGCTATTAAAAACCAGTTATTATATATTTTTATGATTGTTTGTTCAGTCACAAGCTTATTATAGTAAACTATGTATAATAATTGAGGGCTGTATGAGTAGTATAAGCTTGCTTGGTCAGAAAAACAGGCATGAAGGAGCCCAGTGACAGAACTGGCTGAATACATCTTCTATGTCTTGGGAATTGGCTGTCATTCATGTCAACTATTTAACTAGGACAAAGAATTTTAATTGAGACTCTGACTACAATCTTGCGAAGTAAAAGTCCTTTTCTTGAAAAAATTAGTGTCAAATGTCATTGCTCTTCACTGATATATCCTCATTACTACAACTTCAGTCTAACAACAGACTTCTCTGATCTCATCAACCAGTTTTTCTCCAACTGCTCACTTCTTAAATGCATTTTGTCATGGCTCTATATGTGACACATTAATTCACATGAAAATACTGATAGATAGTTTTACACACTGAGGACTGAAGAGTATAGATTTTGGTAGTGCCTCTACATAAAACAACTAGAAGTTAACATTTACTTATTTGATAACTCTTTATTTTAGGAGGAAGTTACAAAATATAAGAAAAAAATCCAGCTGTAAGCCAATGGCAGAAAATCACCCTCAGTGTTGACAAAATGGAAAACAAGGTCTATTTCCTTAAAGAAAGCTTTCATTCAAGCTCAGCTGGTAGGTACTGAAGCAGGAAAATCCCATCTTACATACCAGAAATTGTTTTGATGATAAGATTTTGCAATTTCTCTACCTTTTTTATAACATCTTTTATACACACATCAGCAGAAGTTCTGTTTTCTCTTAGCATCAGCAAGTTTGCCAAAGTCTTTGTTAGACTGCAACTAGGTTTTGTTTCTTTTGAAAATCCTAGTTCAAATAAGCTAATTTGGATAACGTTCATCAGACAGCTTCAGGCACAAACTACTCCTGACACATTTCATTTTGAAGCATTGATACTTTTTACCTCAAAGCAGTTAAAGTTTTTGGAGACTTTAGCTAGTTTTATCTTGAAGGAGTAAAAACAGCTCAAAGTAAATTGAAATAATATATTAGATAAATTGTATTCGATTATAAAATGAAGCAAATAATTTGAACTCCAAATTAATGATTTTTTTTAGCTTCATCCATTGTTAAAAATACTTCAGCTACATATATATTTATGTTTGTGTGAATCATCAAATTTTCCACATATTTATGTGCATATCTACTGATGAGTGGCTCTGTTGCTGCCAAGACTTTCTAAGCGCATAAATGAAGTTATATTTGTAGGGAGCTGCAATAATCTTTATTAGATCAACTGATACAGCTGGTAGGAAACAAACGAGCTCACAGGCTTACAAGGCCTGCTCCAGATCTGGAACAGATGCAACCACCTCAGGCTAAATGCTCACTGCAGACAACTGCTCTGAGTTTCTCTTGATTATGTTAAATTTGAAGCAATATGAGACAATTTCAGAAAAAAAATGTGATGGGCACGAGAAGAGCAGAAGGGCAGGTTAGCAAAAGGGGAGATGACAGCGTTGCTTACCCCCACGGGACAAGCACAAATTGAGAGAGACAATAATTACCAGCTTGAACTGCGAGATACAAGTACCACTTCTTGCTTCGGTTGAGTAATGAGGGAATTAAGTATCTTTTAGTTTTGTCATAGCTAAAACAACGGAATGCACTGCTAAAGGCAGCAATCAGCATAGAAAAACCTAGTGTGGAGCTGAGGAATAAGTTGATACATATTCTTTGGGGAAAAGTGTCTGGTAATCAGTTTCTGATTTCCTTTGTCTTGAGACCCAGACGCCACTGTCCCACTTGTGCCAACCACTATCTGCAGGGATTTCAGGGAAACACTGGAATATATTAGGCTTGTTCAGCAGGCTGATTTGCTTTTCTCCTGGTCCAATTCATCAAACCCTTCCATGGTACCTTCCTCTGCCTCCACAAACAGTCTTACTGCACCATTGTGGGTGCAGCCTATGTGGTGACATATATAACAATAACTTTAATGAGAAAATATTTAATTTCAAATGTCTTAGCACTTGGAGAGATTTCATGCATAATATGACTAGATTATGTAAAAAGAATGGCATTTTATTCACTGGAAACACTCTGAGATATTTCAGTGTTAGAATCTAGAGATGGTTTCCATCCTCCTTTGAAGGACAAGGTGCAAACATGTTCAATAGTTTCGTTATTATCCGCTACATCAAGCAGCAGATGTATTTGCTTCAGAAAATGTAGTCATCAGTAATTCACTCACTCTTGGTTGTGTAAAAAACATTAGGTAGAGAATGAAATGAGAATAATGGTTCTCCATATAATACAGAAAGAACAGTTTAGACGTGATTTTGAAACACTATCCCAAGGAAACATTTCTTTCTTCCAGCATACTTAAGTTAAAATATTTAACACTAAACTACTATGAAGTTGAAATTGGACAAGGAAATAGGTTGTGCTCCAGAAAGTGCCTTCTTTCAGGTCTGTGCACAGGAAAGGTAATGCTTACTTAATGGAGTGTGTGCAACAATGGAGAGGGCAGTGCCTCTGAACTGCCGAGCAGCCTGCATGAGGTTGCAAGGAAATGTCTGTGGAAATGGAGATGAGGAAGCAAAATAGGATGAAAATAGTTGACTCAGTTCCCTCCTTGTTAAAGACTTCATGTGTGAGCTCACTTAGGACTCATTCGTAAACAACACAGTAACACTCATATTTTAGATACCATTCTGCTCATTTGAGGAGTTATTCTAGTCCAAGCCTCCCTATACCATGGCATGCAAGAACTACTCACCTAAAATTATGGGATTCAGTGATCCCAGAATGCTAGGCAAAGAGCTTAAAAATATGCAGAGCCATACCCTGTACCCATAAGGCTGATATAGCAACGTAAGGCCAATGACGCTATGAAGACTAAAGGAATAGAGACAGCTAAGATAAACAGCAAACATCATCAATCTCAGTCTTAATTATTCTTGTTCCTCTCACTTCTTCAGAGTAGAAGGTGTAAGGGTGTCAGAGGATAAGGAGAAAATAGCATCAATCAGGTGATTGACATTCATCTGCCTCCCTGTGAAACAGATACTGGAAAATACACACATATATGCACAGATACATATACGTATATATATGGGATGACTTTGCCATGGAATTCAGTTGTGGAGTGAATGTGATCACCAAAACACAGCTTGATCTAAAGATGGTTCCTCCACCCAGTCATCACACTAATACAAGTTCAATAAAAATTAATACTAGATTCAGAAAGAACTTTTAACTGTAAACCTATGTCCCTTCCCTGTTCTGGTGTTATCCTTATTTTTAAATCTGGAGGAAGTGCTACTTTCATTGTAGATATGTTAGCCCTAAATCAGGATTTAAAAAAGCAAAACAAAATAATCTTACATTTTTTTCATCTTTTCACAGCTTTCTTTAACATAAATGTTTCCCATCTGTGACTTTTTCTATTGAAAAGATAGGTTTTACCCAGTCATCCCATATACATTTTAAAACATAATAGGATAAGAAAAAAGATGCCTTTTTCCTGAAGACTTCTGCTTATTCTATATAGTAGTTTTCAATTTCCTTAATTTGTTTTTCTTTTTCATCCTTTTACTCCACATACTCATTCGTAATGTTCTGCCTCTTTTATTCTTATTTTCGTGGCTTAGATTTTCATCAGCAAACCAGAAAAGATTTGTTTTATGTCTTGATTTAACTTACCATTTCAGTAAATTTTTTCTGACAATGTTCATACTGTAGTTAGTGTGTGTATAGATGATAACAGTTGCATTGATTACTTTACTGACAAGTAATAATAAAAGGAAAGAAACTAACTGCAATGGCTTCTCAAGGAATGAGAAATTCTTCTGTATTATAAAGGGAAAGGCGGAATGATTTAAGTTGCAACAATAAAGAGGAAAATTAATTCCAAGCTTTTACAGATGGCTGCAGCTGTATTCCTTAGTATGCATGTCAGCTGCAGGAGAATGTTTAAGAAACGAGATTCAGCTCTACGGTAAAAAACCACAAAGCTGCCTAAATGGGCCAAATTCAGCAGTAGAGTAAAACACTGAAGTCAGAAGAATTACAAAACAAGTAAATTTAGCACCCTGTGTTTTGTGTCTTTTAATACTTAAAATTAGAGGGGAGATATTTGGTCTCTACTATGTTGCTGCTACAGACAGGTTACTAATACCATATTAAGAATGCTAAAGCAATATAAAATGATTTCCTTTCATTTTTTTATGTATTTCTCTAGATAGAAGAGTATTGTATGACCTTTCACAGTGGAATTAATAGACTTTGATAGTGATATTCATTGCAATGCTTCTTTATTTCCATCTATAGGGAATGCAGATTATGGCATTAGATTGAATGCAAGTTTAAAAATAGGAGCACAAGTTTTATTAAAATAGAAGTCACCACTAGAGTCTTCACCTCACCAAAAAATCCAGCTGCTGAAAAGCCACACTCTGCTCTGATGGGTAAAGACAGAACTAAATGGAAGTTCGGTGCATTACCTTGCTTTGAGTACAGGTAGCATAAAAAAGCATCTGTGAGCTGCAGTAACAATTAATCTCCAGTTTTATAATAGTCACAATATTTCTTAAAATATATTCTTTCATACCTGATACATCATATTTCTCATTGTCAACAAATAAGTTTAAATGCTTTAAAGGCATAATAAATGAATATATTTTCCTTATATCAGAAAATTGATTGCTATTATGTTTCACATTGATTTTTTTTTTTACTTATTCAAATTCTAAATGCAGAAGACCATTCAAAACCTTACTGACAAAATTACCAGGGAATTTTATTTTTAATCCTTTACTTTACAAGAAAAGCAGAAAGAGAGAAGAGTGGTTTACTAGCTTTTTCCTAAATCTGTGATGACATTTTTGGAAACTTCTAGGTGATTTGGGCTTTAAAGTCCTCTTCTCTAAGAAGACTTTTGCAATTCCAAAAAGGCACTTTACAGAGCACATGTTTCAAGAGTTGCATCTGTACTGCAAGATAATTGTTCTCTGCAGAACTGAGAATCTTAGCAATGAGATTCTTTGATCACCAAGCCCAGGGTGCTGCTGGATGATCTGTGTGGACCCCTGCCGGGTTTCCATCAAAGAAAAACAGCCTGCAGGAAGGTTAGTGACAAAGCAGGTTTCATCCTCAAATTACTGTCATGAGGAAGGCATATCGTAACAGAATAAGGGGTGAACGAAGATGGCATTTCATTTCCCAGAAATTTTATTTTAGTTTGAATTTTCATCAGCATCACTGGGACAATTAATACATTGAATTTAAGCCTGTCACTCAGTTTTTGAGGACTGGAACCTAAAAGAGAAATGAACAGAAGTGGGAATATCTGTAGTGCAGAACTGAATTTAGGGTGGTCTCCTCCCCAAATCCACTTGCTGTGGAGGGTGCCTCCTGGTTTAGGGGAGACTGACCCAGCTGGTCTCCTCTCTTGGTCAAGGCAGAGGAGTTTCCTCTTTACTAATGCCCAAGTGCAACTGATTTGGTGCTTCCTGGATGTACTCTGGCCTTGACAACTGCGTGCAGCTAGCTCTAGCTCTAGCTCTAGCTCTAGCTCTAGCTCTAGCTCTAGCTCTAGCTCTAGCTCTAGCTCTAGCTCTAGCTCTAGCTCTCACATGAGATCCAGCACTTACACATTAATCTCAGAAAATGCTGGAGTGTTGCCACCTCACTGCAGAGTCACAGAACCAATTCGGTTGGAAAAGACCTCTGAAATTGTTGAGTCCAAACTGTGACCAAACACCACTCTGTTAAATAAGCCATAGCACTGAGTGCCACATCCAGGCTTTCCTTAAAACCTCCAGGGGTGATAACTCCACCACCTCCCTGTGCAGCTGGTTTTAATGTCTAATCACTCTTCCTGTGAATAAATCCTTCCAAATGTCCAACTCCTCCCCTGGGTCACGGTGTCTTATCCCAGCTCTGGCTACCTGGAAGAAGAGGCCAACTGCCACCTGGCTACAGCCTCCTTTCTTTTCAAGTACTTGTAGAGAGCAATAGGATCTCTTCCCAGCCTCCTCTTCTCCAGGCTATGCACCCCCGCTTTTTCAGGCACTTCACATCAAACTTGTACTCAGACCCTTCACCAGCTTCGTTTCCCTTCTCTGGACACACTCCAGCTCCTCAATGTCTCTTTGCAGTGAGGGGCCCAAAACTGAACACAGGATGTGAGTTGTGGCCTCACCAGTGCCGGGTACTGGGGGACATTCACTGTCCTGGTCCTGCTGGCCACGCTATTGCTGATCCAGGCCAGGTGCCATTGGCCTTCTCGGCCACCTGGGCACACACACTGGCTCACGTTCAGTCACTGCCAAACAGCATCCCCAGGTCCTTTTCCACCAGCCAGCTTTCCAGCCACTCTGCCCCAGCCTGGGGTTGTTGTGACCCAAGGGCAGGACCCACACTTGGCCATGTTGAACATCAAACAGTTCAACAGAGCTGGCCCCAGCACTGAGCCCTGGGGAGCACCCCTGGTGGCTGCTGCCAGCTGGATGTAGCACCACTCACCATCACTCTCTGGACATGGCCATGCAGCTGTCCTGTGACCCAGAGATGAGCATGCCCTCCCCAGCCATGATCAGCCAGTCGCAGTTTGCAGCCTCGCAAACTCCTGGAAAACATTGTCATGCCAACCATTCTAACTCTGCTGCAGAAGGGACTCAGCAGAAAGAGAGAGTGAGAATTAATAAAAAGGGGAAGTTTGCCACTACTATTTATTGTTTCCACCCCTTCAGCAGAACTGTGCTGTTCAAAACACTGGGCTGTCAGTGCAGGACATGTGTTGATTTTAATAATTAAGCACTGCTGGGTTGCTGACACTATTAGTCAGGGGTCAGTAGACATTTTCATTACAGTTGCCATTTTCCAAGACTTCATAAATGTCATTTTGATTCACGCTGGGTTGAGACTTAGAGTGTAGGTTATCAACTTCCTGGCACTTTTGCCTTACCATAATAATCTATTTTTAAAGTTTTTGAACCACGGCAATTAAGATTTTTTTCAGTCTGCTTCCATTAGTACTCTGTAAGTTGTGGGAACTGAAAAAGCAGGGATTTTGAAACCTCATTTCTTCTCACCCTGTAACAAACAACACTGAAGCCTTGGGTCTGGAGATGGAGTAGCAGAGAACAACATAAATCAGTGGAGGACTGTGGGAGCTCTGGAGACAGGGTTTTACGGTCTTGTAGAGAAGTCTGAGATATGGGTAACTTTTGTTTGAATGTAGTAACACTCTCTGAGACACAGGTGCTGGAAAAGGAAATGTCCTCCAGAGCTCATCAAGTAGATGGAGAACATCTGAGAGCTGAGCCAAAACATGGCATGAGGAAGTTGGAAAACCTTCACTGCTGCCCTGCTATTCCCTCTCCTCCTCCCCCGCCACAAAAAAGCAAAATATGCTATTTATTTACTAAGCTCTGTTTCACTGTCAGCTAATGGATGTTCCGTAAGCATCTATGCTATAAGAAAGTGTACATAAACCGTTTTTCAACTAGATCTCCCTTCACACTAATCCCAATTTTAACACAGTTTTCCCTCAGGAAGAATGCTAAGTGTATTTGTAGTGACAGAAAAAGGATGCAGTCCTTGGCACTATATATAGACGTCCTTGCAACACATAATAGTCCTATTTTGACAACCTAGATAAATTTGTCTGTTTGGACTTCAGCTACTTGTTTTGCTTTGTGATATGTAGAAAACCTGCAGCAATTTGCTTTTTATAGTGACTTGTTTTTTGCCTTTCTCATCCAGCTCTGCGTTGGATGGCCACAACATCTCAGAAACAATAGAAAACCCTTCCATATAGGCTCAGTTCCTGGAGCTAGTAAATACATTTGCCTGTTAGGAATAGATAGCATGGGCTTTTAACACAAAGCTCAGGTCGTGGACAGACCTTCTCTGCTCTGACCCAGGAAAGATGACACTTGAAGTGAAGAGACAGTTCAGTGAAACAAAGTCTTATGTTTCTCTAGTCTGCATTCTTTCTTATCTAGTCCTTACCAACCAGAAGTACCAGACTAAATTTAGCAGAGCCACTGACTGAGCTTTAAAGAATCTTGTTGTTTTGTTTTAGTTGAATTATATGGCATATTAGATTAATACAGAATAAAGAAGACACATTTCTCTTGTTATTCTGTCTGTCAAAGTCCAATGAACAGTACTTGAAATGGATCCTAATATCCCATAATTCTCCTATTTATTAGTAATTTTTATAATATGATTAAAATTACTGTATACTACAGGTTAAAATGGGGAACTTTGGTTCAATGGCAATTGGGGACCTCTGTTCTTGAATTGTATTAGGATGAAGCACATAATTTCCAGAGAAGAATGTATGCTTGTGCTCACCTGAAGAATTCTAATTACTTGGAAAATCATTCTCATCCATTCCCAAACAGAAGTTTCAATGCTGACTTATAGCCTAAATTCTGAGACAAACTGATAAAATGTTTTTTTCATGTCTATTAATTGCTTTAAAAACACTACCTTGAGCAAAGAGTTGATAAACACTGGGAAATTAAATAAGTTTATTTCAAATGCATGGCCTGAAAGCATAAATACTGGAGAAATTCTATTGTTTGTTGAATTTTGATGAGTTTCAAGATGTAATGAATTTGCTTCACATAAAAAAAAGAGATTTTAATATAGTCATTTACTTCAGTTACTACTCTTCAAGTTTAGTCCTATACAGCTATTATCAAAAAAGGGAACATCAAAATTAAGTTAATTTAAATTTGAACACGAATATTTCTTTATTGTATGTGAACCAGCAAATAGCCTACCAATTTCACTCTCTGAGTTTCAGATTTAAACAAAATGTTATCAAAGCAGTAAAGATGTATGTAGTCATGTATACATGAAAAGAAAAAGTCAAAAGATTCAAACCCACAAAAGTAAATTTTTATGTTGTAAGTATGCAGTAAACCAACTTATCAGAATTAAATTTTGCTCTTATTTCTTGGTATTCTCTTTGTGGTATTAACAAAACAGCAAAATACAGAACAATTTTCATAGTTTTCATTTGATGAAAAATGTTTAGGTTTACCTTGAAAAGGTCAGAGGTAAATATATATATAACTACAAACTACAGCTTCGAAATACCTATCTGTCTTTGGTTGTAAGTGTTACTGTACTGCAGATTTGTCTATAGAGGCTTTGAAACTGCACTGAAAAATCATGTTTAAAGAGAAAAAACATCCCTCTGCAGTTATTACAACCACAAAGGAGCTGTAGGTGAGAATGCAGTTCATAACTATATTACCCAGTCTATAATTATAAATGTGGCAATTAACTGAAAGCTACAGTCAGCATTCCAGTTCATGACTCACAGCAAAGCTACCTGTAAAGTTTTATAGAAATTCACTCTTTGAATAGGCTTGTATCAACTGTCAGAAAAAAAATAATTCTATCAAAAATATTTATATCCAGAATTTTTTGATGGAATTATCCTGATGACATAAAAATACACATAGGTTTATCAGGAGTCTGGTAGAGAGAGAGTAAACAAAAAACCAGCCAAACACAAAACCTCACACCAAAACAGTACCCATCTTAACTTTGAAAGAAAATTCAAAATCTTAAAAAGTTAATTAAAAATTCAAAACATAACATTCAGCCAAGCATATCAAACAAATTGTCTTATTTTACTTTTCATGTTTAAATGTGGTTTTACATTTTTCAGCTGCATGTTCAATTATATTTCAAAAGCATATTCCAGTCAAAGATTGAAGCATTTCTTTTACTTCTTTGCTGTGTTAAGTGCACCAACAAGCTCCAATCACCCTGATTAGCTTTAACCATCATTATCCCTAATGAGCTTCTTCCACAGTGTCTGCCCACCAAGAGCTTTACCTGCTGGTGCTGGAGGTCAGCTCTGAGCCGTGTGTGACCTTGGGCCAGGCTGCTGAGAAGGGACAGGGAGAGGGCTCCTCCTGGTCTCCACCTGAACCTGGGGCTGAACACAAGCTCAGGACACCTTCCACTAGACCAGCTCATTCAGGGCTCCATCCAGCTTGGCTTTGTACACTTCCAGGGATGGGGCATCCATGACTTATCTGGGCAGCCTGTTCCAGTGCCTCACCACCCTCACTGTGAAGATTTTCTTTTTAAGAGCAAACCCAAATTTTATTCTTTTAGTCATCGCCTGCACTGCTGATGTCTGGTTACTCCTGTCCTGCTGGATGGCCCTGGTTTCTATCCCTGGACCTTCTCTGCTGAGGCATGGTGGGTCTGCATCCATGCCAGTGAAGACCCTGCCTGCCCCTGAGCTGTGACCGACAGCTTCTGGGTCCCATGGCCCCATGGGGTCACCTCATGATTGCAATGTGAGCCAAATAATGAGCCAAAGTGAACCATGCCAGAAATTTTGAAATTTGTAGGTATGAAAAAATGAAATAGGAACTTGTCCTGATGGACACTTTTGACTCCTATAAGTTAATGTATTCTAATTAAAAAAAGATACCGGAGGAGAAAAATAAATCTTAAATCCCAAACTGTTCTTGTGTTGCTTTACATTTACCTTACTTGCCTGTTTACATCTGGTACCTGGAAGGAATTTTGAGATGAACTCGAATGACGTTTCCAAAAAACAAAGTTGTGAAACCTGCGATGAAGACTCCCCCACAGAAAAGTGCAAGTAATTTAGTCATCATGCACATTAAACATTCTCTTAAAAGACCATGAATTTAGCAAATTCTCTTTAACTGCTTTCTGCCTCATGTTTTAATTATTCTAAATCATGCATGAATATCTGGACAACTGATTAATTTCCCTCATTAAGAAATATTTTGATGGTCGGCACATTTTAGAGTGTGACATTTGGTTGATTTAAATGTAAACTTTATACTATAACTTTTTTTGTGAGGAATTACATTAGATCTACATTACAGTTTGAGCATTGAGGTATCATTTATTTCATCTTGTTCCAGTCAATAACCTTTTTTTTTTTCAGATATTGGCATTGATTAATTATATGTAATTAGAAATCATAATGGGACTATAGAGGTAGGTAAACAACAACATGAGATTTGCTTAGTGATCGATTCTTTCTTCCTCCTTAATTTTGAGGTAGTAAACAATGGTAGCAGCAGGTTCATTAAGGGAATCAGTACTTTTTATGGACAGTTAAATACTAATTGTAAAGGTTGTTGCATTCAAGTGAATTGTATCATCCTTTTTTTTTCTTTTTTTAATTAGAAGAAAAGCTAAGGATGTCAAGAGGAACCGCATCCTTCAGATAGGAACATCAATCTTAGAGGAACCACAAAGTTTTATATAATCAGATATTTAAGACCCAGAACACTTGCCATACTGACATTATTTTTGTGTAAAAAAACCATAAGAAAAACTTCATTTTGTTTTATGGTTTTGCTTTGTTTGTCATTTGTAATTTCTAGCTACGTTTCTTCCTCTGTAGTGTTTGAATGTAAACCTTCATTTTAATTGTGTGTGTGTAAGACAAAGAAAGAAATGAGGTTCCCAATTTTTCATGACAATAAAATGTATTCATTTAAAAAAAAGTGTCTGATGTGAGTGAACTGCTGCTTGTCACTCTCCTTACCCATGTTCTAAATCTCAACATTAAGAAAATGACCCATTTTTTGCTTTGTATTTTGAGTTTTTTCCTCATTATCTCTAACTTTCTGTCTGTACAAATAAGCTTAAGGCAAAAGACTTGAGGAATATTAGTGTTGAACAGAAAAGAGCAAGTGAATTACATAAACAATCTTTTTTGGTTACTAAAGATGAATGCAAATTACAGTTTCAACCCCATCACACATTCCAGTATTTCTTCATTTTGTCCCAGATAGAAACAAATGGCAAATACATTCAGATTTCCACAGAATGGGAATCTTTTAAATATCTGCTTTTAATTGTTAAAATTCCTCTGATTAGAAAAAAAAGTGTCAAAAGTTCCCAAAGGAGCTAAAGTCCACAAAAGATTGATTCTTATTTTCGAAAAACCAAAATATTTTTTCTTCAGCATGCTTACTCCAATACACCAATAATGTGGTACAGACAATAAAATAAAATAAATTAACTGACGAACACCAAAGTCAAAACAAAGCACTGCATGTACAGTTCTTTGCCTAAGGAGAAAACGACAGAGAGAATGAATAAGACATGACTGAAATTAGTTAGAGTGTTTAATGCATTTCTGGAATCTGCTCTCACATGATAACAGTGGGGGCACTGCAAGAAGCTATAAAGCGAAGAAGTTTTTTCTTTGTATTCTTGCACCAAATTATTGAGGTTTCCCTATGGCTATGGTGTATAAGCAAGTAACTTGATGCAGAAAGATCAATAGATCAAAGCAGTTCGTACTCAAGACCTCACACCCCACTGCATGCGGCTGGAGACTTTTACAGAATTTCATCAGGTCCCACACATCCCAAGTGTCTCCACAGCATATTTTGTTAAGCTCTCTAAAGAACAGAACTGTGGCCGTGCCCATCCCCGCCCACCTGGAACTCTGACCTCTGGAAGGAATCTACATTCTATGCACTGAAACTTTTCTCTGACCCGAACCAATGCGTAGTAAGTGGATACAACATGAACTTCCAAACTTCAGTTCTGTTCTGCACCAAAATGCCAGTTCAAACACAGCATATGTCAGATGAAGCTGCCTTCAAGTTGTTAGCTGGAGTACATGTCCTCATGATCTCACTTTTAGCAATACACCACAAGCCTGAGAGTTATGCACAACAGCATTTTGAGCAGGGGAGGCCCACAGTGATTCATGGGTGACACATCCTAATCTGGAGAGCACAGCTAGATAACACAGGAGCTGTCTGATCACATAGAAACCACGCAGCTTCAACAAATTTAAATATTTCAGGTGGCATCTATCATGAAAGAGTTTTGTTTGATTTCTTTACAGATAATTAAAACATCAAAAAGTAACACTTTCAGAAGTTTTAGGAGGGCTAGTAGACACAAAGTCTAAAATGATTGCCTTTGTATTAGCTATTAATATTTTTGAAAATTATCTTGGAGCTCAGTAACACTAAGATAAGCAGGATGGTAGAGGAACAGCAGGTTAGATACTAAAATTTTAGGTGACCAAAGTATACTATGATTTATGCTATTTGTGATAAAATGCACAAAATTGAAATTCAGAAGTTTGCACAGCTATTAAATAAACCTGCAGGACTTAAATAGGTGCTGGTTTTAACAAGAGAGTTTGCCATGCTTGCATTTATCGTGCTAGGTGATGCTCATGAGCCATGTTAGAAAGCAAATGAAGGTTACTAAGGTGGTGCAGGGTCTGGAGGGGAAGCTGTGTGAGGAGTGGCTCAGGTCTCTTGGTCTTCTCAGCCTGGAGGAGACTGAGGGGAGACCTCACTGCAGTCTGCAGCTTCCTCACGAGGTGAAGCAGAGGAGCAGACACTGATGCAGGCACAGGAGCTGAGGGAATGGCAGGAAACTGCTCCCGGGGAGTTTAGGTTGGATATTAGGAATACCAGAACAGCTCCCCAGGGAAGTGGTCACAGTGCCAAGCTTGACAGAGTTCAAGAAGCGTTTGGACAATGCTCTCAGGCACATGGTGTCATTCTTGGGGCTGTCCTGGGCAGCACCAGGAGCTGGACTTTGACAATCCTTGTGGGTCCCTTCCATCTCTGGATATTCTATGATTCTATGCTATGACTATTTTTTAAAACATAAAGAAAAGAGAATTATGCTAATAGTACTAAGTCTACAGCTGATTATTAGGGCAATCACCTATGAAATGGGAGAACCAAAATATATGTCCAGCTAACTCAGAAGGGTTTCCAGTGCCCATATCTTCCAGAAAGGATAGTTTAGGCTAGGCAAGAAGCATCCTACACCAAATCTGTGAAAGTAACAGCAAAGAATGCAGCAGAGAGAAGGAACCACGCATCCAAAATACAGGGAAAGGGTAGTATTTTGCAGTTTAATATTAGGAAGACATTCAGCTGGAAAAATATGACTCAGGTTCCCTTGTGTTATATGGAAAAAGTACTGGAAGATTTGACAGGAAATAAGATAAAATAGAAAAAATCATACTCAATTCTTTGGAAAAAAAAAGTCACAAAATTAAAATCGAGACCCAGATTTAGAGACAGATCATGGGTAACATACCTTATCTGAAGGACAGGGGCTGGATTTAATTTGTATCTCTATGGGTCCTGGTAACTAAGCAGCTCTCCCAATGGAGAGAAAAGATTGCTGGAAAGAGATTCCCTTGACCACACATAGTCACCTATAATCTTCCTGAAAGAGATTAGATCAGTTGCATCCCACAACAATCTTGACTATAGATGGACACTAGATCAGATAAAGGGATCTCAAATAAGATGAGAGAAGTTACTTTGGTAACTAGCTGTCCCCAGGAAATTGTGATGGCATTAGGGCCCTAGATCTGGGACTTACCATTGTCATTTGGGTACTTAGATAAGGTACTCTACTACCTTAGGCACCTCAGCCTTTTATTAGATATAGGTCTTACTCATGATACAGGCAAGAGCTAAATCCAATTTCTTCCTATAATTTGCTTCCTTGGTTAGCAGCACTCCAGCCTACAAGGGACACTTGTTACACTTAGAAGCACAACATAGAAAATACAACAGTTTAAATGTAGAGATATTTTAAAATGTTAAGTGATACAGTGCTGTGACTTGCACAATTATTAGAATTTAGCCACTTAATAGGGCAGCAGTTCTGATTACATGCATCAGCTACCTATGTGTATTGCAAATCTGGAAATAGGTTAGAAATGACAATTTATTTTAAAAGTGTTTCTATTTAAGTTAATGGTATGGAAAAAACTTTCAAAAATTGTTTCTTTGAAAGAATCATCTTAGTTTAATAACCATGAGAAACTCTTTTTGCAAAAGGTTTTAAAAATGTCCCTTATAGTTTTAGATATATTTGTCCTTATAGCAGCTGATTCATAAGTCAAAAACAGAATATTGTAAAGTTTTATTCATCTTACACTTTCAAATTTACTAAATAGAGATAAACAGAATGGGCATGCTGAGATTTTTTTTCTGATTAATTTTATGGTAATTCCAAGTGTTTCAGTTTTAAATTAATTGTTTGAATACTAAATTATGCAGCTTTATGATCCAGGAGATAAGCAGAGCTCTAAAGATGCCTCTGAGACTTGAAAGAGACAGCATTAGAAGCTCATTATTGCCGGCACATTTAACATGGTTAAAGTAGGGGAAAATAGCCATTAAGTTAATGTAATAGTTAAACTGCATTAATTTGAAAAACTGCCCAGTGAAATGCTTACAGTGAGAGTGTTGGGGGTTTGTTTGGTTCTTTGGTTGGTTTGTTGCTTTTATTTTCTTTGGTAGCATCTTCAAATATTAAAGAGTCAAAACCATTTGAAGAGGAGTCCTTTTCCAGCAATTTAACATAATGTTTACACTTGAAGAAATATTCAGTTTATCACTCAAATGTGTGTCAGAGTATCAACATTTTCTAAAGAGAGAAGAGCAGATGTTAATATGCATAAAAGATGAATTCAGGACTATTGAGAGATAGCAAACAAACAAACTAAGCTCCAACTCTCCTTCCCATTAGTTCCTTCATCCTCTGGGTCCTTTTTTCCAAACTCTGAAGAGTAGTAGTACTTACTGAAATTAACAGTACCTGTCTCCTAATTGTTTAAAAACACCAAAGTAAACATTACAAACCTTTGAAAAGGGGAGCAAAAAGAGAACACCTAAGGCCTAGAAAAGTCCACCCCAAAGACACATAACAGTTGATATCATACAATTAGATTTAATATACTTCACATTTCCAAAAATTAAGTGATTAACCCCGCAAAATTAAAATGTAGGATAGTTCCCAAGACATATATATGGCTTGCCACTTGCTTCAGAGTGGTTGCAGAGTATAGTGGTATGTTTAATGTTCCCTCCAAAATTTTTTTGTATTAATTACACAAACTTCAGATGTTTTTTAATTGATATTGCCATTTTGCAAGTTTTTGTTATCTTGTCATATTTTTGGTCTCAGTAATTTCCTTGGTAACAGAATCCACTGTTCAACCACTTTTGGAGGAGAAAAAAAAAAGTTATTCCCTAGATTTTCACTTCAAATGACTTCTTGTGTTTTAGATTTGAGACAATCATCTACTAATGTTCTGCTACTCAAACTTTGTTTTTGCAGTTTCTTTGGCACCTGCTTTGCACCCCATCTTACATTATGTGTGCTGCTTCTGCCCAAGTGGCTCTTGAAATGCTTTTGGTGTCAGAAGAGTACAAGAAAATATGAAGGATTGATCTCTGTCCTTAATCTCAGATGTGGAATTAGCACACAGAAAGTCCTAAGCCATGGGCCAAAACAGTGCCTGTGGGAACAGAAAGCTGATGCAGGTCTAGAGCAGAGCAGCAGAGCCAGCATCACTCCTCACATCCCCGCTGAGAAGCTTTCAAGCAGCTCAGACATACCTTATTTACTCATTGTGACCAGGAAGAATGTGACTGTTATGAAGATCTTCTTCTTTGTGGCTCCACACCATGGATGTTTGAAGAAGGAGGCATTCAGGGAAACGACTCTTCATTCTTAGTGGTTTTTCATTTCCATTAGCCATGACTACAGGATTACAAGAACTCATTGTTCCTCCACCCTCACCTTAGGCAATGGTGGAAGGCTCAGAGTGGCAAATATTACTTCTTTCCAAAAATAATAAAAGTCTGGGCTGTGTATGGAGATCAAATATCTGCATGAGGAAGAGGTTGCAGCTCTCTGCTGTCCATGTTATTAATCAGGCTTTGGTAGCACTGGAAATGGGGGCCAAAACCAAGCTACTTCAAATTTGACATGGAGAGGTAGAAGAACAAGATGGAGAAAGACAGAAGGAGTATTTTCCACCTCTACTTTTTAAAGTAAAATAAACCTTAGACTTCCTGCATCCCAGAAGGGTTGTTATATGATTCAGCACCAAACCCACACCTGCTAAAATAAACTCGATGGGAATTTTTCCTAAAGTGGGTGTAGTTACCCCAACTCTATTACTTGTCAGACATCATAAGTGAGCAGAAAATAAAGTGAAATTAAGAACTCAGTACCTTTAGATTCCATTTGAAGGATAACTTTTCTACTATTAAATCAACTGAAAATCGATTGAGGCAAGAGCATCCTATAATTTACTGTTCCCAATGTCTGCACTGTAAATTGCTTTTCTTCTTGTCTTGGCTGCCTTAAACTCTACTGAATTTTCCTGACTTTAATGATCTTAAAACAAAAAAATTTAGGAAAGAAACAAACAAATAAATTTTAAATTATTTTATGTGTATTTTCTACTGACACTCCAATATGCTCAAATATTTGCTTAAACATTTTAACCCAAAGTTATGATAATACCTTATTTCCTTTTAAGAAATGTCCAGGCTACACCAAAATCACTTTTGGTGAAGATATCTTTGGAAGATATTTTTGAGACCTGTTTAACAATTTTTCAAAATGAAGAAACTGTTATCCACTATTCCATGTCAGTGAAGTGAATGTATGAACAAATGAAAATATCCTCTTCCTTCCTGCTGTATTTCCTCCTCCCTCCTGAATTTGCTACACAGATTATATGACTATTTGACCTTCAATGGCATGAAATTTGGTCAAATGTAAAAAGAAAGAGGAATTATATGAGAAAGAGTGGCAAAAAGCTTTTCATTCATTGGCAAACTCACTTTGTTGTCTCCGAAAGAAATTTTAAATAGATGATTCTCTGAACAGTCTTTACAATGAAATCTGATCAAAGTTTATGCCCTTCCAACCAGGAGCAGAGCACTATTCCTATGTAAAATGTGTGCTCCAAAGCCATTATGCTTACACACAGCATGAAAGTTTTGTGTTTACATACAAGCAATGAATGGATATGCCTTGAAGGAACTTGTTAGTCCAGTCTAGCCTTGAATATTTGGATGCAAAAAGGGCCCAAACAGGTGTCTTCTTTTAGGTTTAATTCCCTTTAGACAGAGATACATAAGAGATGTCTTTCAGTATTTTTTGCCACTATAGTAACACTATGTACTATTGCAACTGCAACTGTAAATACTTCTAGTATATTCCACTGGTACTGATTTGTATTCGAATTAGGTCACCTATTTTTGTTCTGACATTTTTTATTCCCCTTTCTTATTTTCTTTGCTGTCTATTGTCTCAAATAATGCTTGAAGAATGCTTACCATTCAACTTACCAAAGAGCAAAATAGCTGAAAGACCAGGCATTATGATCATTATGATCACCAGTTTATTCCATAAAATATAAGCAATATTCCATTTAATACAAAAATAGAGCTTCAATTTCTGTTACAACCTTAGAGGAGGTTAGACTGGGATTTTGGGTTGTGAAATTCAGATTATTGGATTCCATACCTCTTTTTTCCGTGCTTCCATATTGCTTCCATACTAATTAATTCTCCACAGACTGTAAAGTAACCATGTAAACTAAAGAAAATGCTCTTATGCAGTTTGCTCTACAACAGTTCATTTTGTTAACTCACTCTTTCCCCAAAGGGGTGTCCTAACCATTCTCTTTATCAATGGCTAGAAACACTAAAATGATGCCATTTTGTGAAAATATATTCCATATTTTCAAATCTCACAGCATGCGTATATCAGCTTGCAAGGTGATGTTGCACAGATCAGATGACATACTATCAAAGAAGATGGCTGATCTTTTGAAGAAGGCTCATAAGTAAAAATTGCAATTAAGGATGAGAATTAAAAATCCATTACATAATTTAAACAAACAGATTATTGCTTCTTATCTTACAAAAGGTTATATTCTCTCTTCCATAATGCAATTTCTGTTAGCAGAGAATATAAGGCTCCCAAAGAGTTGGACAGAGCAAAACAAACGTGGATCTCTTTAAAACTAAGTACCTGCAAAGTGCCATTAACTGATGTAACTTCGATAGTCAATTAGCCTCTCTGATGTTATAAGTGCTTTTAATATATGGAAGTAAAGCATCTCAACCATTAATTCTGAATTGAAAATAAGCTTATGTTAGTTGATTCTAAACTTTTTTGCCAGAGTAGAAAGTGTTTTATAAAGAACAATAGGGATTCTGAGAAATGTTATCATAAGTCAGAGTGGGACTATGTCACATTTTCTTAAGCATGTTTAATACTTCCCAGTCATACAAAACTGAGTTTTCACTTTCATATAAATTTGCCACATTTCAACAATTTTTCATGAAAGATTTTAACCCAGGTGTGTGTCTACGGCTCATCATTTCCTTATCCCTGAAAAAGTCAGTGAAGTAGTTCAATATATGGCTTTACAGTATGAAAATGTAATTCAACTTAGAATTATAGAGCATTTCATGTGTCCGCGGAACAGCTTTCATTGACTTCACTTACAGCTGTGTGTACTCTGCACCTGTGCAAAGCAGACTCCAGAGTGTGCCCAGAAAAATGAGGAAAACATGCAATTCAGCCACCTGTGCAAATTTAACAGCTTGATCCCCAAATAAAAGCCAAAAGTACATAGCATTTTCTATGCCTTCTTGCGGAAGTGTCTCTTTAAATGTAAACTAGAAGTGAGAGATGGGCACGTGTGCTCTTAATGATGTGAGTGTTATTCTGGGGGAACATGTGGGGTCTGTGGCTGGAATAAGAAATGAGTTAATTCTTCTGTGTTTACACTGACTTTGAAGGTGACTTGTTTCCTCTGTGATGCATCTGTATTTCCACCACAGCTGTCTTGGAAGAACACCTCCCTGGGATACAGCAGATTCCTTTATACTATGCTACAAAACCTGAGTTACATGAAATTGTTGGCATTTTCAGCTGAAGGCTTAATGCAGGGAAGACAAATCAGTCTGCCACCACTAAACCTCTCTGCCAAAGGAGTTCTACTTGCCATGACTGCCTCTTTCTGAGACTTTACAGGCATTGCTGCGTTGGGATATCTGACTCGTTATGAACAAAGTTGTATCAACAGAACTTTATAACAGAGACAAAGCCTTTGAAGGACTTGGTCTCACTCATACAGTCATTTAAATGAGACTTGTTTTCTTCAAGACTGCAAGCTTTTCCTTTTGTGATATACAATTTCAAGGGATCAATGAAGTGTTTGCTTTATGAAGAGAGCCACCTCCTTTCTTTCTGATATTTCAGTTTAAGCTATTTCATTCCTTGCTGTGATTACTCCTTATAAGGAAGCAGAACAAAACAGATTTTTGCTTGTCTTGTAAACGACTTTCAGTGCTCATCACTATTTTGTCACAAGAATACATTAGTTTGGTGCAATTTTCTACTTTTCTTGAGTTTATTATTTTGACCCAGAGAATAACAAAAACATGATTACCTATAGAAATTGCAAGACGTTGATGTTGGTAATGCACATAATTGGCACAGAACTCCAAATAATGTATTTGCAAAATAGTAACCCTCAACTTCTGTTTCTAGGCTTTTTTTTTCCTCCAAGACACCCAGTGCTACAAGGTATCACCATTCTACCCTGGGGGCCTGCACCTTGTACAGGCAAAACACTGTATAGCCTCACAGAAAGTAATTTTTCTATTTGTTGATAAAGCAGGCTGTTTTGCTTTTTTCCTTGGTGGAAAATGCATTGCTAATGTGCCAATTTAACATTTATTAGAAAGCCAGGATAATTCATCTATTCTGTCTCAGTGGGACAGTATAATACATCACTCTCTCCTTTATTTTGATTTTGGTTTTTGTTTTTTCCAGAACTATCTTAGTTATACTCGGCCAGTATCCACATGAAGTAGCCTGTGATGATCCCAGAGACACTGAAGCTCTTAACAGTAAAGCTCTTTTTATTTGTTTGTCAACTTAAAAGATCAGAACTTTCCAAATCCAGTAACCCCAGAGTGGCAAAGCCGCTGTGCCTGTGTGTACCCATGTCCAGCCACAGCGAGGCTGAGCACATGTTTGTACACACATGGGCACACTGGCATAGAATACATGTGCATGTGCACGTGGCCAGCCCCACAGCACAGCATGCAGAGAAAAATCTGCACTCATGCAAATGCCAGCAGCATCAGATATAGAGTCCCTCAGCCTGTAAAATAGTTACAAATGGAGTTTGATGAGAACACAGGACAGACTGCAGTGATCAGGCACAGGGCATGGTCAGACAGGTGTACTGACCAGCTAGCATGTCACTGGTCCCATTTATCCTTATCCTTCTGTTTCCATGCTTGTTTCTCTGCAAAGCATGGTGATTTCTCCATTTCTATGCCTTTGTTTCCTCCCCTAAACATCTCATAATGAGCTCTTGCATAATCCCGAAATGCTCTTCCACAGCATCTCACAATGACCCCTGAATCTGGTAGGCAGTGACCTCCTCACCTCACGTCCTCACTGCAGCCTGTAAGTGATCCAGAAAGATCTCTCATTGACTAATGCTGACGGGAGCCATCCCCAGAGCACTGATGGCTGTCCTCTGACAGCCCTGGGAGGAGCCAGGGCAGAGGCTCGTTTCTGTCATGAGTTTATTGGGATTCCCTCGCTTGCCAGTGTGCCTTTTTGCATCTTGGTCTTTGTGGAGATGAACCTTTAATCATACAACCTAACACACAGTGGTACCTTCAGAAAATTGGATGACTTCTGGGCAGCGATCTGTTTGGGAAGTTCAAAGTGGCTTAAATGCAATTTTGACAATAATGACATTTTATAGTGCATTTGTGTCCAGCCACCTCTTTGATGACTGGAAGTATTACAGTAACACTTATATATGCCAAACACTGAATGGGAATATATCCTGTTCAGGCAGGGTATATAGCAATACCTAAACAGTCTCAGTTTATAATGTGCCGTGTTAAAATTTTGTTTTGCTTGATGTGGTGGTGTCTAAGCTCAATATAAGGGAACTTATTTATGTCCCATTTCCTTACCCATGCCAAAAGGAGACAAACCCTAAGAAGCTGAAAGACTAGACATCTGAAGGCATTAAACATTTTACCCCTCCAAGTTTGATTTGATGTGAAGGAGGATTCAATACACTTAATTCTCTGATTCCTCCGCAACAGTGTCTGTGTGTGTCTGTGTGTGTGTATAAAATATTATTTCTTATCATTCTATTGTCTACACTTATTTGAACTTAGCCAAACAGTTGTGCAAACAGCATTGTTTTGTCACTGGGGGAAGAATCTGTGTCAAGTGGGAAGAGCTTTCAGCCTGGCATTAGGGCTTCAGAGGAGCACCAACAGAAGGTGCTGGTGATGCTTAGCATGTCCCATCCACTGGACCATCAAGACTGTTCTCCCTTTTCTCAGTGTTCTTGATAATGTGTCAGGTTCAGCTTCTTTCCTCACCGTCCTGCCATGCTTGACATCTGTCAGAAAGATGTGTTCCTGAGACTGAGACTGACCCCTGTGATTGATAAGCACGGGATCGATCTTAAGAGGCAAATGTCAAATCTTCAGGGTCAGTCCTCATCACCATGCACAGAGGGAGAATGCAGCCTCTCTGAAATAATTCAGCAACGCTTAAATAATAAGATGAAAAAGCAAAACCAGAATTCTTTAACAGCTTCCTGACTATACTTGTAAACAGGTACAGAGAAACCAAACAAAAATGTGTCATGATGTAAAATCATCATCCTGGGATCTTCTGGTTAGTGACAGTCACGTTAAATTATTTTCTGTCATGTTTTCTTTAAGTGGACCCCAGTCACTGACATATCCTGTCCTTGGCTTCCCCTCTCTGAAGTAAATACAGACTGAAATGACTGCATTGATTTTACATTTTCTTTCTTAGTTAAAATTACACCAGTAAGTGCATGCTCTTCCCCAAAGTTTTCTCCCATCTCGAGTCCTGATGACTGATTTAATTAAGGCAACTGCTCATTTTTTACCTACAGAAATACAGTTTTGTTTCACAGAAATTGCCTTTTTTTCATTCCATTTAAAGATGCCTTTGAAATTCTTGTTTCTACCAGTGAAGCTCCACGAGTTTGAATGTGTTTTTGATTGTAAATCTGCCTAGTTACAGATGCAGTGCAGCGTATCCTGGCAGATAAATGGGTCTTTCCAGATTGTATCTTCTCATCACAGTTTTAAGCACCTAAGTTTTTCAGAAAGCTGCGTGTTTGTCATGCAAATCCATAAATGAGGACAAAAAATAGGTTTCTTTACCAGACCTTGTCAAAAAGTAGATGTGATGGTATAGAAAAAAAGTATTTTGGGGTGTTTGACTTAGCCAACCCTTGGAGACACCCTGCTGAGATTTGGTGAAATGCTGGCAAGAGAATGAGTTATCCTGCAATGTAAAAGCAAGTTCTTCTGCTGGAACCTATCTGTACAATTGTTGGGCTGTTCATTGCTGGGTCTTTGCTGACTTTAGGAATGTACTGCAGGCACAAGAGACTTGCAGAAGAAATCACACACACAGCTGAAGGCTGGTTAGCTAGCTTACTTCTTTAATTCTTGATAAGATTAGAAAGTACTGGATTGCAATTTTAGAATACTGTGCATTCCTTTAAAAAGCAGGTTTGTGTGTCAGGGCCAAACTCATTAAAAAATGAATTAAAATTAGAAGTATTTATGAGGTCATGTATTTCAATTATGGAGAAAGATGTCCCAGACGGAACATAGTAGTATCTACCCGGAAAAGGATTTTGCTACTTTATTGCAGAACTGGTTTTGCAGAGGATTCCCACTGCACTGGTCAGCACTGGAGTCAGTGTGGGTCACTAATAAAACATTTTTGATGTTTCTGCATGGGTGAGAATGATGCAAATTCTCCCCCTGAAACAAGGAAGAAGTGTGGAAGAATAAATGTTTCTGTACTGCTTCTGCCAGGTCACTTCTGCCCTGTTTTGTTGCACAGCCAGCAGTACACTTGTGTGATGGTTTCTGTTTGGTTTGCAGTGCAGATCCCTGTCTAATCAGTACTGAAATGAAAACATCAGTTCCTTCCACGCAGAGTGCTGCACTGCCTTTGGGGGTAGCCTAGGAGGGTCAAGAATGCACTTTGTAATTCTGTGCCTCTAGTCTAGCATCCCATATTATTATAGTAATCTTTCAATTGCCTTGACAAAGGAAGAAGGTGCTTTCCACATAAATCTTATAACCTTTTTCTGTGGAGAGAAGTGTCTCCTTTTCTACTAATATCAGAAAATGCGATTCATCCATCAAATTTTCAGACACTACCTACATGGCAGATTAACAGATTTTGTTCAAATTAATTTTAGGGAAGCTGAATAAATCCCTTTAAAAAAAGATAGTGACACCTGCCCACAGTACCATTTGGTCCAATTCCAAATTTGATATAGCTATTTGAAGTTCTTCCTAAGTTGTCTGGAGCAATATGGAGAGTTGAATTTGGCCCTATCTATAGAAAAGCACTTGCTACTTTACTATGACAATTTAGGGATAGTGCATATCGATCCTCCTACTGTGAGTGATCCAGGCTCCATTTTAACCAGATGACTCTGGTAGCAGTACACCCAATATTAGAGTTTTTACAATAAAGTCATGTTTAAATTATTAATTATTGCATTATTGCCTTAATAAATGCTGAAGGTACAATAAAACTGTGATTAAAGGTGCATTATGAGGAGAAAATTATAGCATCTTTTAAGTTCTGTTGTTTACTGCTAGGCAATAATATTACTGTGCTATGACATACTTACAGCATTTTCAACCTTCAGCATTAAGCTACCATTTAGCTGCTTACCAGTTTATTTTGAGATAGTTCTCTGTTGTTAAGCAGAAAACAGAATCAATGTGCAGAATGCAGTGTTTTGTAGGTGGGAAAGCTTTGGGCTGAGCTTCTCAAATATCATAACAAACAGGAACGTTCCTTGGAGCTGATGCAATAGTCAAAACAATGAACAAGAGGAGTGACTCTTCCCCAGGTGAAGACAAAAATCAGATGTGAGAGGATTCTGCCCCAAGATGAAGAGTCTCGAGGTGATGGACAGCACTGGCTGAAGTATTCCTACTTTAATAGCAGCACTATTAAAAGAAATGTAAAAGCATTTTGTACACTACTTACCTAGAGTTCCCCACTATAAGAAGAGACTACGAGACATTTTTTCAGGTGTTGTTGGCTAATATGTTTTCATCACATATAGTCCCAGTTAGATTAAAGCGAAGAGAGAATTTATTCTGGAACACAATGATGAGTTGAATTGCCAGTGTACCCGGGCTGGTGTAGGTTATTAGGTTTGCAGCACCTTCTAAATTTTTTTGCAAACTCTTTTTTCTTAGTGACAGGAAAGAAAAGAACTGCTGTGTCCACACAAAAACAAAGGGAGCTTTCAACTTAGTCTTCACTTCAATAATCTATCTTAACATGTTAGTTCTGATGCTTACCTGATTCCTGACAATTCTGTTAAGTAGTGCTAAAACATCATGTTTGCTGTTCGTTGAAAGTTCATAATTATGAGGGGAAAAAATTATTACAGTTCCACTAGTGGTTTTTATGAACAGGATATTCACATCTGACCTGACAGTGCAGAACACAGTGTACTGCTCAGAGCTTTTGCTAGCTCTCAGCAAGATAAAACAACCCTGTGAAGTGAGCAGTCCAGCTCTGTTACCTCAGAGCTCTAAACACCAATTAACCCTGGGGTTTAGCTTGTATTTCTTCCTTCTATGTTGTCATTTGTATTGCAGTTACAAACTTAATTAGATAATCTATCTGGATGTTTCATATTTCTATTTAAAATGACAGCTTCTCTTAGATAAGGTGATAAAAAAGTCATATATGTGGGAACTGTAATGACAATGATGTGGGATTTCTTTTAGCTTTGAGTGGTGGTGAGAATTTATCATTTAAGAGACAGGTATAATTTTCTAGCCAGTTTGTTTTCTGTGTTGCACATTAACATTTGCAGCTGTGTCCTGCATTTCCCTTCACCATATGCCAAGTATAAGGTCCTTTTGCATCAACATGTCACACTTGCTCAGTACATTTAAAATTGGTTGAGAGAGAACTGATGAGCTTGTTGTATGTTGCCACATTTTGTCTCTTCTGTTTCTAATATTTCTTGAATGCATAAAGTAGACAGGTTTGGTGGGAGTCAGGAAGTTACTCTGGGTGGAAACAATGCCTCCCAACCAAGATAAGAAAAAGAACAAATGTAGAGCAATTGCAGCCATGTCTTACATGCACGGAAAGTTCAAGGAAGGTCAGGGAGTAGATTTACATCTCTGACATTCAACTGCAGAACTTTTCCTTACTTTCCCAAAATCTATTCTTTCCACCAAGGAAGGCCCCACGGTTGCCTTGTGGTCTGGAGAATGCTCTGGTCACCTGAAGATTGCACCTTCACTGAATTTGCTTGAGATGTTTTATTTATCCTCCCACAGGGCTCAATATCAATCCAGAAAGAGATACATGTCCTCTAACACAGACAAGGAGAGATAGTGCCACAAGAAGAATAAATCATACAAATAAACTGGCATAACTTGAATCTAGACTCGGTACTCATTTGCAATAAAACCTGGAAATGAGCTAATGCTTTCATCCATGTGTCCTGAGTTAGGATCACAGAATATCCTGAGCTGGAAGGGACCCACAAGGATCATCGAACCCAACACCTGGCCCTGCGCAGGACAGCCCCAAGAATAACACCATGCTCCTGAGAGAAGTGTCCAAAGGCTTCTTGAACTATGAGTAAACTGTCAAAAGTTACACACAGAGACCTCAGTTGCATGCTGTTCACAAGAGGAAAAGTATATTGTAAGCCAGGAACAATACCATGTATTTTCATTTCTTGACATTTAGTCTACAAATATGTATTTAGTTAGATTCCTTTTAGAGCAGTCCTTGAACACAAACATTTAGTAAATTATGAAATTCTAATGATTATAATCTCAAATGCATAAATTATCTCAACATATGAAATTTCATATTGATACCAAATTAGCAAAGCAATGCTGAACCCTTCCCTTCCCTTCCCTTCCCTTCCCTTCCCTTCCCTTCCCTCCCCTCCCCTCCCCTTCCCCTTTTCTTTCCCTCACCCTGCTCCAGGTGAGGATAATAAAAGGTCAATTGTTGCATGCAGTGCAAAATTTTTTGCTTGTTGCTCATAACTTGCAGGTGCACAGAAATATATAGAAGGAGAAATCGGCCAAATATATTTTTATGCTGAATTTAGAGAAATTTTTCTGAGTGTGAGCCTGTTACTGCATTGCTCTGATGCTTCCAGCTTCAGAAGGGTCAAAAATCAGCAGATTTCTCTATTTTCTTACAAGCTGCCATAGCCCAGACTTAGCAGAACTATCAGGACCTTCCTAACAAAATGAAAATACACCACCATATTCATTAGAGCCAAAATAATAACCTATAACTGCAGTTAGGATAATAGTCTGAGCAAGGCAACAAAAGCAAAGGCTTATTCTGCCTTCTCCAGAGAAATGCCGGATCAAAATTTAAGGAGTTAAACACAACAGATGGCTTCTATGACTAAGGCCAGCTCTCTAAGCAACATGGGTTATAAATACACTTATTAAACAGAATTACTTGCATTTTGGAGCCAAAGCCAGATACTTTGATATATTTCCCTTCCTATGTAAGTGTCTGAAAGGTTTTATTTTTGTTCCAGAACAGAACAAAAATACAATTCTAAAGTTCTTTTGATACAAAATTTTCATCCTCCGCAGTCTAATGCCAGATACTTCCTGAGAATATGTGCTTTTAAGCTTTCTACATCAGTTGAATTAACTTTGACACATAACAATCTGTGGCTTTCAGAAATAACACCTAAAGAATAAATCTTTTACGCTGGTCCAAATGTTTAGGAATTTAGAGGGGAGTAATTGCCTAGGCAATTTCACTAAGCAACCGAAGAGACTGAAGTGCAGAAACTTCCTCTGCACATCCTCAGAGCACAGTCAAGGTATGCAGAATGAGAAGAAACACCTCTCCTGTTTTCACTGCTGCATAAAGCGAAGGCTCAATTGAAAGGAGTAATTTTAGTAAATCCTGGAAGATTAAATGAAGGCAATCATCGAATGAGAAGTGTTCCTTTGTATATAAAACACTAACAACAATCTGCTGTCAAAGATGTAAAGTTTTCTTATGAACACACTTCTTTGTCTCTAAGAGCTGAATAGTTTATTAGGAGATTGCAGATCAGCATCTCTGTAGCTCACCAACAGCTGTAGCACTGAAATACATCTATAAAAGGGATCAGATGTAAATAATGAAACAGGACTTACCCATGACCTTCCACAGATATTGAAAAGTGTAAGGAAATATTACTTTAAGCCATAAATGTACAGTAGAGATAATGCCAAGAGAATTAAACAACCATCTGGTGTAATTATTCATGTTCTCTAAAAATAGTTTGCATGTGAATGTGGCACCATATTTCCCTATATAATTTAGAGGTTTGAATCTAAAGGAAAATTACAGAAAATCACAGGAAATAAAGACAACTCTCTTTTTTTTAATGCAGATTAACACATTCTCTTCTAAATAAGAAGGCACAGGGAAAAATGCAGGGAGTGGGGGTGAATGGAGAGAGAGGAGTGTAGTATTGGTGCTTCTAAAGCAGACATACATGTGACAGCCCATCTGAATTCATAATAATCCCTTCTTCATGTGCTGTTTTTTTATGATACTTTGTAATACAGATATTTTCATATTGTACAGTTATCAGATGAGGAATTGCATGAAGGTTTTGGTTGCTGTAATTCTAAATATATGATATAAAAATGGGTTTGAAGTAATACAAGTATTAATAAAAGAGCTTTTTATCATAGAAATAAATAATTCATCTCTGAGGAGGGGCAATTTTTGCATAAAAGATCATTTCCTGTCCCTGCTGCAAGAACCTACTAATGTTTCTAGGAGCATCAGGCCCTTATAGGGAGCAGAAACAGATCATGGCTTTAGCAGCCTCCAAACACTGCCCAAAATTCTTTAGCAAGCCACAGACTGAACTGCATTTGAATACTGTATTACAACATCCCAAAACCAAATTAAATTAATAGAAACCTATCCAAGGATAAACTGCAGAAATAGTTCTCTCCACTCTTAATTACACATTTGTGTTCTGTTAAAATAGGAAACAAAATATCCATTTATAACAGAGGCAGTGCTCTGAAATTGTAAATTATGCTGGGCAACTTGAGAAAAGCACATCAGAAGTGATTTTCAGTGATAATATGTGACTGATGAACATCAGTTATGAAATTACAAAGAACATGAAATTATTCCTCCTCACTCAGATACGATGACCAGAATTGCCACAAATGAGGATAGGAAAATGTACGATGAAAACTAATGGATGCTGATTGCAAAATAAATACTTGCAGTAGGTGTTTGGCTCATCATTTCCCAAGACTGCACATGTGGAGGAGACTATGTGTGCCCTTGTGTACTCAGGGGGCCAAGTTTTCTATACAAATATGGGCAACAGCGATGTGAGCTTAGCAAAAACTCCCCCATATCACCTCTGTGTGTAAAACCCAAATAAAATATTATCTCAGGCAAAAATGGTTGGAATGGAAACTAACACAGAAGCCAGGAGTGGATAGGAAAACAGCAGGCATGCATTCTCTCACTGCATTTTGGTACGTGAAAGCATTGTTTGCTTCAGTCAGGCTTCAGGGGACACAAGTGCACTTGATGTCAATACTCAATTCCATCTCCTAACTTTCAGTGATCATCCAAAGTTTAGCAGAATCTCAGAATCCTGGTCAATAGAGAAACAATGTATTCCTTCTTAAATCAAAGAAGTAGAAATTAAAAGCAGGTAGGCAGCAGGATAGCAAAGTTAGGAGAAGGAAGGGCTTAGCATGTCAAAGTCATGCTCCTAGGAATTTGTCTGGCTGTCAGTACAGATTTTACAGAGTTCTAGAAAAAGAAGGAGAGTAAAGATTGACACAAAAATGGATAATAACAGTACTTTTATGATTTATTCTCAGAAAGTCAGGTTGCTATAAATGCATCTCCACGCCTACTTATTTTAAAACAATATTTTTGTATCAAGATGGTCTTGGTTTTCTCTGCTTTCTTTAACTGAGGAATGAATTCAAACTAATTAAAGAAATTCCATCAGGTTTTTGCTTTCTGTCAAGTGCTTGGCTAAGACCAGTGCCCAGGAGATAGCCTTTCTGTGGGTTAATACAAAGGCTATACACACATGTAAAATGAGTAAAGGTGAGTCATTTCTCTCTTGTTTTCATTTCTTACAACATTTTATATTATGTTCTTATAAATATATTCATTAGCTGCTAAGAGTTGTCTTTTTAACATATGCAGTGTATATACCAGAAATTTCTAGATAAAAAGTGTAAGGCTATAATAGAATGCCTGTATACATTTCACTAAATTTAAAATAGCTTCTTTTGCCAACAGCATTCGTTCCTCTAGTACCAAACATTTGCTTTTAAGACATGAATGCTACATCAGGAAAAAAAAGGTTTGAAAGCAATGTTTGTCTTACGAAGATACAGCGCAGTATCAAAAGTAATGTCAGGACAATATGTCTGAAGAGCAAACAGAAATACTGGAGTTTATTATCAGAACAAGAAAATAAAGCAGAAAATAAAATCCTGTCCACCTCCTTCTTTTCGAGGAAAAATCTCCACACACTCTTAGGTTAATCTTATGAAAAAATAATTATATATTAAACATCTAGATATACTAAGAATTTTCTAGAGGTGTGGAGGAAGTCGGGAATGGTGGGAAAATATTGTACATACATAACTGGTGTTTGTTTTCATGTAACTCCTGTTTCAATTCAACACATTAATCATGTCTTTCTCTTGAAATGCTTAGGATGACAAATCCCTTTTCAGAAATGTGCTTGCCAATACTCTTTATATTATTAATCTGGAAATAACAACTTCAAGATAACCATATTGGATGACAAGTGAAATGTTTCATGTATCCAAAAAATCAAACAACTTCAGTGGGTTCCTTACTAGGAACAAAAGCCATTTGAGCATATGCTATTTATGTTAATTGGGGAAGTTGTTATCTGACAATACTTACACCATTTCTGTGCCAAATTCAGAAAGACAAAAGTTGTCTCTCCAAGAGCTATTAATACGCTGCTGTGCCTTTTGGGATGGCTGTTTTAAAAGATACTGTTAAAAATAAGTTATGTTTAGAGAGGCTATTTTGAAAACAGAGAAGCTTCATAACAAGTGGGATTTAAATCAGAACAGCAATTCTTGTTGCTTTTTGAAACCAAAGAAATATGCCATAAGGTAGGTCAGGCAGAGGACATTTTAAAACTCAGATGTTGAGAACTTTTCACCACAAAGGCAGTATAATCACCAAGCTAAAAAAAAAATTACAACCCTGGATGTGCAATACCAGGCTCCCTTCATTATGTGAAACTGCTAACAAGAGAAAGATGAACTGATGAAGGAATAACAGCAGCTAATTTTAAATCCAGCCAAGCCTGAAGGAAGCATATTTTCCTCTTTCCATGAAACTATTGAAATGGTGGGGTGCTGTAAAAGCTCTTTGCAGTGAACAGGCAATAACAGACACCACTCCCCTCCTGGGCTTTACAGAGCTCATCAGAGCTTCTCACTACAGAAAAGCCACCTACAAACACAACATGCAGAAGCCTAAAATTCAGCTTGGAAGCAACTCCCCATGTCACATGGTATCTGCACTGTGGTGACTTCATGGGGATTATTTTAAGGTGGATAAGGCAAAGTTATTAATTTTTACAAAAGTTGAAATTGTACTTTCTCTTGAAATTATTCAAGCAGATATTAAAATAACCCCAGAATTCAAAATAATTATAAGTTCTCCTGTAAAAAATTAGAATGCTTAATCCTATAAATCTAGAATGAGTATTGGTGGTAACAGTTGTAAATAGGAGAAAAGGGACATAAGGGAAGTAGAAGAATTCTCTATATACACCACTGATATGGTGACCAATAGTGCAATCAGTAGCCAGATTTTAGGGTTAGTTAGCAAGGGAAGACTACAGTTCCTAGGCTGTCCTTCTTACTACTTTGTTATTGTAAGATATGGACAGCCTGTTTCTGATTTATCAGACACTTTTGTCACTGCCTCAGTGGTTGCTGTGGTGAATACTTAACATTGGAAAGTGAGAGATTGCCCTCTGGTGATGCAAAATGCTGGCCTGGGAGCCATGGTGGTCACATAGTTCATATAGACAGTGAGGAAGTTCTCGAGGATTATGCTCATCTCTAAATAAAATCTTATCCAAGAAGAGGTTGGCTTATTAAGAAAACTTAATAATGCTTTTAACTCTTTACAGCCTTGGCTTAACACTAGAAGCATATTGTTCAACAGGATTTTGACCTGACAGCTAATCCTTGGGCTATGAAAAGCTTTGGAGATACAGGTAATGCTTAAACCATGCAGAAGCCATAATAGAGTATGTACTGATGAGAAGAAGTGACTTAGCCCATGAGCACAGAGTCTTGGTCTCATCTTTTTAGTCTGCCTCATGCTGTGTTCAGGCCATTATTGATTTCAGGACACAGAGTACCAGGTAGATCTAACAGCTGTAGAAAGAGCACAAGGTTCACAAGGCTCAGAAGCACTGAAACAGAAAGCAAAGGGAACACAAAGAGGTTCTTCAGTGGTCTCATGTGGTCTCTCCCCCAGAATCTGCTCCCTGCCCCAACGATTGTTTACTCATTTTGGTACTGAAGTATCCACAAATAAAGTACAGAAGTGGTATCTGAGATGGTCTCTTCCTGGGCCAGGCTGTGTGCTATGGGGCTGTGAGTTACATTCCCAGTTGTTTACTCTCTTCTCCTTTCTGGCCCTCTCAGTCTTGCTTTTCTTTCTGCACAGTGGTAAAACTTCAACAGAAAAACAGTTAATAAAATTCTATCATTCTTGTCTTAAACCAAGAAATGAAGGCACAGCTTCTGGGATATGCAAGATATTTTGAACTTCCTCTGAAAGTCCTCTGTTAAAGAAAAGGTGGACAGAAACACTGACACCTTCCTTTTCAGCTGAATTTTCAAAGAGAGCTAGAAGACAGCAGCCAAACTCAAAGTGGCAGCTAGGGTGCTGAAGCCCTTCAGGCTGTAAATGCAAGTCTTTCACAAATACCAGCTTTAGAAGTTTTCTGAACTGCTGAAACCTGGAACAGAAGTACGAATTTCTCTCTGCCTTCAGCCTTTCCTCCTAGCTGTCTGGCTGGCTGAAGCATCCTCAGTTTGGATGAGATTTCACAAGGCCAGCTCATAGTTGCAAATCCCAGCCAGCAGTCTAACTCTTTCCACTTGTGATGCCCAGAACAGGCAGTCTCTGGAATATGTCAAATCTAGTCATATCTGACTAAGACCTCAGTGCTGAGTTGTCTCCTCTCCCTTTTCTCTATAATTCTGTTATTCCTGCATCAGCATGGCAGAATCACAGCTCTATCCAGCTGTGTCAGTGTGGGTTTAGGGGGTTTCTGTAGCTCCTCACTAGTGGCTTAATCTAACACACAGGGAGAGGAACTGGAGCAGTGAGGTGCCAATCTAAGCCCTGTCCTGCTGCTCTGCCCTCAGGGCAGTAACAACAGCAGAGGGAGAGGACAGACAGTTGCAGAAAGTATTTTAATTTGCTACAGCTATACTTACCTTTACTCTTGGTGCTGACAAACCTTGGCTTGTGCACAGTCTCTGCTGCCATCACACTCAAAATTTCAGCTTGCTGCAGTGAATCTGTGCCTTAGACGACTTTCCTTTGGCTTGTTTTAAGTAACAGAAACACAGCTCATACCTACCAAAATGTTCAGGAGATTGCCAAATGTCAGGTGCTGGGTGGCCAAATTTCTTATCACAGAGAAGTATTTTGTTTCTCTGATGGTACAGTCAGCACATCCAGAGAGTGTCACCAGAAGTGACCATTCTCTGCATTATTGCCATTTGCACAGCTTTTGGCCTGAGCTGCTGCTGCTAGTCAGGGAAGGAAAATTCCACAATATGAGATAAAGCAGAGCTCTGTTACAAAATAGGAAAATAACAGCTTTGATTGCTTTTATTGCAGATAAATTGTAGATTTAGGAAACCCCGCTGCTTTCCACAGAATCGGATTAAAAGAGAGATCATCTGGCAAAAAAAGTACTAGACTAGCAACCCTTGAGTAGATGGTGTTGATTTAATGCTGGTAAAGTCACCCAAGAGAATAGAAACTTCAGGTATGACAGAAGAGCGACAAGTGCCTGTAATGAATTGCTCCTTCATTTCTGAGTGGTTTGGAACTTCAAAGTTACAAAATACTAAACTTCCAAGTGCTTCAAAGACAACTTATATCCCCAGAATTTAACATATATGGTAGAAGAACAGGAGTTCTCAGTAATACATATGTGAAGACAATAAATGGATTATGCTGATCTTGTAGAGATAAAAATATCAAAAATATAACAGACTGCTCTTAAAAGAAAAAGCATATCCTTCTTATATACAATATAAACCTCTCCACTGGCCTTGTATCTCATTCTTCCCAATGTAATTTTGTTTTAGAAGGGCTATTCAGGAAATAACAGCACTGAAGAAAGAAAGTGATGTATTGGTCTGTGAGTCACATAAAATGTAATTTTGGCTTCAACATCTGAAGCTTTTAGATACTTTAAAAACCCCTGAAGCTTTATGGTGGCATTAGACCTGACACAGGAATCTGTATAGGGACTTTCTGAGACCCTACTTCTCTAAACAGGCTAAAGATTTTGTGAGTGATTAAGGAAACATTAATAATGGCTCAAATCTTCAGTGGTATTTACATGTCAAATCCCCATGAAATAAGATTTGAGTAAAAGACCTAAGTACTTTTAAAGATCTGAAATCATATTTTTGTACAGTGGACCCCAACTTACACTACCTGCTTCTGCTCAAATTTTGAGCAATAGTTCAATGCTTTTCTCTGCATGAGAATGCATTTCACAATCAGGTTGGTCTGCTTAGCATGACACCACTTTTGCCATTTTATTTATTTACGTGTGTGCTTGCAGGGGTTTTTTAATCCTTGCCAAATGCCAGAGTTGTTACAGATGTGTTGGTCCGAAAGAGAAAACTGTAAAAACCTTGGTCCACATTTCCCAGCAGTTTGGCACATCCCATGGCCAAGGATGGAGTTCCCTTTGCATTTTGTCAGTCCTGGGCTGGGCTGCTCCTGCAGTGCCTCTCTGTGTGTCTGTGGGACCCCAGGCAGTGCAGCGTAGCTCAGCTCCATTGCCTGCTCCCCAGAGAAAAGTGCCACTGAGCAAATTTGGGAGCGCCTTGTATTTGTGAGTGTATTGCACCACTGAGCCAAGGATTAAACTGCTGGTTTTAATTCAGAAATGTACCACTTCTGTCACTAATAGGGATAATTTTAATTAATTATAATATTTTAATCCTCTGATATTAGCTCAGATTTAAGAAACCATGTGGGAACAGGGCAGAGAGAATACAGAAAAAGCAAGAAAGGCAAGCCACAGTGTTGAATGAAACTTACAGGAGAAGCAGAGTAATACTCTGAAGCTGATTCAGCAGGTACTTTGACTTCAGAACGAGTTTTGGCAGGCAGAGTGGGCACCTAATAGTCCTAAAACAGTATGTCCTGTTCCATTAAGGGGTGCTTCATTCCCTCATAGGCAGGTAACTTGCAAAACTGAGTGCTGGAGAAACAGAACTTTCTCTGGGGAAACTGAACATGGCCTGAAAAGTAGAAATGTTTCTTCTAAGTTATACAAAGCCGCAGAACAAGTCCTTGCAGGTGTGGGCTACAAATCCTTGCTTACTCAGGAAACTTCTCATCCTGCTTGGTATGTTCACCCAGAACCTCATGAAATATTATTTCCTTTTGTACTCTTTGGAACAGCCAACACACATAATCACCAGTCCTTTTCACCTTTGTCTCAGAACATTAACAATAGCTTTTCAACAATAAAATGTTAGCGGAAATGACAACTGAAAATAATACTCAAAACCATGTTCATTTAACTTTTAACTTTAAACTACGTGATGCTTTTCTTTCTCATTTTGTTACAGATGAGAATACATCTGCTATTAAAAGAAAAATTTTATTTCCCTGTGATAGAATACAGGTTTATTTCAGGTGTACAAAATTTCAATTGTCATTTTTTGGAGATATTATATCTGCTCCCCTTACAATTTTTGTTTGGAGTCTCATGACCTTAATTATATTTTCTTTGTAAAGACCAGTGGGAAAGTGTGCACTCTTGTCGATAAGAATTGGTTATAAAATAGTCAGTAAAAATTTCTAAGAAGGCAGAAAATATCAGCACAGGAGTTTCCAACGTAAGTTAATGAAAATTGAAAGTGTTGGCAATTTTAAAATGTTGTGAGATTTTGTAAAGGTTTGATTTTTAATGAATAGCAATTGAGTGTACAATGTCTGGCCATCTTCGTAGTGTTTCTAATGATACAGCTATAGGTTGATATAAGATTGTCAAAGGAATATTTTGTGTGCCACAGGCATTTGCAGGCAATTTATCCCCAAATGAAACAGAACACCTGTTGGCAAAAGCAACAGTGAGATGGGATGAGTCCAGTAAGTGTGTAAGTTTCTTGATGAACACAAAAATAACATTATGTCTTTACAGAACATCTTTAAAATAAAGTTGCTAGGGAGGTATAATACCATTTATTCAACTAATTGAGAAAAAAAAAAGGCAATGGCTCATGAGCCCTTCTTCAAGTCTGTATAAGAACTAGGAAAATCTGTAGTTAAGTATAATCCTGAAGAATGCCTGTGTGTGCCTTTTTTCTCTGCAGATACATCCATTTGCCAAACCTCAGTCAAAGCCTCTTAAACTCTCTCATGCAGTGTCACACTTGTAGAAAAAGAAATGCATTACTGCTGAAAATCCTGTCCTATAATGACACAGAAAACCAAGAGAGGACATACTATTTTGACATAAATGAGAATAGAGCAGTGCTAGTTTTAAGCAAAACAAACAAACGAAAACAAACAAACCAACATCGGCACAGTTTCAAAAGGGAATTGTAAAACATTCAGTTTGCAAATCTTAAAAAACCTCTCTGTTGAAACTAAGGCAGAACTTTCTAGGTATCAGAGGCAACACCAGTGAGAGCACAAAGATAAGAAAGGGGAAACCTGTTAGACTTGAATGTGTTTTTGGAGCTGATATGGATTGTGGTGGAGAAGAGCATGAAGTCAAATTACAAAGTAGAAAATGTCACAGAATACACAGGAACAAATGGGAAGCTGAGTCTGCAGAAAGTCAGGTGAGGATCCAACTTAGGAAAGCACTTTATTCAGAGAAGTAGGTGAGTATTAACATACATTTATGCAGTGAGTGTAGTAAGTGATAGGTATTTGATTTGAACTGAATGACATATATTCCAATACTATTCTAAATAGAGTTCTACTTGAATCAAATATTTAAGACCAGCTAAGGCTTTGCTTGTCACTGTGCTTGTGGATGCACTTCTGTCCTTGGCAGTAACTACACGAGATGACCTCTGTTCACAGCTCACATCCAGCGTTACCTAACTTGAGTCAGTCAAAGCCAGCTCGATGAGTGCTCTGCTCTAGCAGTTCAACACATGCAGAAAGAGGGTTTGCAGTGGAGGTGTGAATCTCCGGGCAGAAGAACAAGAGAAAAGCACTATGGGGTAGGAACCAGGAGGGAGACACAAAATTCACTGGGCCAGAAGAAACACCGCCATCAAGAAATGGAAAAACTAGGTAAGTGTACTTTGCTGCAGTAACTGTATAACAGCCAGACTAGTTACTGAAAAGATTGTGTTTTTATAGACATAGGTATGGTGAGGGAGGGAAGCAAGGGAAGATCTAGGAGATACTGGGCAGCAGAGGGTGCTAGTTAGGCTGTAAGGCTCTGTGTGTGCATTTGAGTAACTTTTACTCGGGTGGTATTTTAATAGCACTGGTTTAATCAATTCCCCCCACTGCCTCTGTGATGCCCTGACTGAATACCATGGTGCCCTCCAGACATGCACTGGAGCCATTGACTTCTGGTATTCTGTGGATGTGTTGTTTGATTTAATGTTCCTTTTCTTCTCTTGTCTTCAGCTTTGGAAAAAAAAACCAAAGCTCCCTTTCACCAAATTCTATAATTATTTATAGAATGGAAATTCTGCAGCCTCAAGTCATTATATTTCGTCATCAAAAGCAGATCCATGGGAAATAATACAAAATGACAGGACAGGTACTTAATGGAAAGGTAGCTGAACAAACTGTGAGAGAAGTCATGCTTAGAGTAAACCCTCCATAACACACAAACCAACCTCACACTACCAAAATCAGACCCACTGATCTAAACTAAGATATGAATTCTACTCTCATAGTGGTCTTCGACTACAATTCCCAGAGAAAGGAGGGGTATAGACAGGCCCTGTTGTACCCATTTCCACTCTAACTCATATGGAAGATATATGGCAGCTACAGAGAGTAAGTCCTTATAGTCATACTATAATAAAGATGGTTTTGACAAGGTTTCTGCATGTTGCATTTTAGGTTCTGTGCCAAGGGTGCAGGACCTATATGGTTGCTTGAATAAGTACTACATATTAAACACAAAGAAAAGAAAATGAACACCACAAGATTTTTAGAATCAGGCTTCAGTGCCCCCAGGGATTTCAGAGTTCACCCTAGTTGCAGATGCCTGCTGTTTGTAACAAAGGTAATTGCCATGAAGACACTCACACATGCTCCTACTCAAATGCAAAGTTAATAAGAAGTTATACTAATTTTTTTAATGATGACTCTGATTATGACAAGCTTACTGCCAGTTGCCTTTCATTCCCACTAGTGGCTTTTTCTGATACTGGAGTCCTGCCCCTCCACCCTCCTGCCCTGGGTGCAGCATTGGCTTTGGCCAGGAGAAAGGTAGACAAGAAGGTTTTTGGCAGGAGCATTTGGCGGGGCAGAACATGCAAAAATGCCAATATGTCTTTATTCAGACCTTTCTTGGGGAAAAACAAAATTCACATTCAGATGAGGGGTAGGTCATAAAAACCATTTACCTTTGTCTTAACTACCACTTCTTCTCTAATATCAGCTGCTTTTCTATGTTTTCTGCTTTCATGAGGTCTAATTCTGTGAGCAGACAGCAAATCTCCTGGAGCAGGAACTGTCTTTCTTTTTCTGTCTGAGTGAGGGAGTAATTTGCTGGCACTTCCCAGTCTGGATGGTTTTATTGTAAATAGCTGAAATTTCCCTAATGTTATAAAAAGTTTTGAACACAGCAGTGCATTTCTTTTCCAGTGTTATGAGGAGAAGAAATAACATGAAAAGAACAACCTAAACTCTCTGTTCTAGGGATGCAAAAATCAATGAGAACAGGAAGCAAATCAAACTATCATCTGGAGGAGAATAATAAATATATTCATGAAGTTTCCACACTAAGTGACTGAACACATAGCTCAATCTTAACAACAGAATTACAAAACACAATAAAAGTAAAACCTATCCTCATAACACATCAAAGGAGAAAACCAAAGAAACTGAACAAGTATACGCATCTTCATTATTAGATGTTGAGCACCTTGAGTATGATGTTTAGAGAAACATATTTCGAAAAAGAGATTTGAATAGGGAAATGTTTCTCACAACAATGAAAACATTACTATTTGAATTCAGTAACAGCAAACAAAACAACCAAGCAGTCTGGGCAGAATTCGAAATGTGAACTGTGTTAATGTTAGAAGCATATTATTTCTTTGATGTTTTACTCCTGAATATTTTGGAAACCAAGGAACTTATCATGACTATTTTTCAGGCTAAGGAGACCACTTGCCTGCATAATATTGTCTTCACCTGAACAAATAGAAGTGTTTTCATTTGTCTGTCCATTTTTTCAGCAGTGCTTATGATAGAGAAAGGAACAAAAATGTTAAATTACTGTCTTCTAGATTACCTTTAACTTGTCACATCTTGGGGAGAATTTTTCAAAGAACAATAGCATTTGAAAACAGATAGTTCATATAATTGCTAAACAAAATTAGATTATATCATCAGAAGCGTGAAAGTATATTACTGAATAATGAAAGTTAAAAATACCCCAACAAAGCAAACCAAACTCAACAGACCAAACGAAACCAAACCAAACCAAACCAAACCAAACCAAACCAAACCAAACCAAACCAAACCATTTTATTCATGTTACATTTATTCGTGCAATAATTGCAGCTATCATCTCTGGGTAGATTGTTATCTCTTTTTTACTTGGGGAATTCAGTTAGCTATTCAAATAAGCCAACACCACATTTCACAGCCCTGTATTCTCTCTTCCCCTCCAGTCTACTATTTAATATTTCTTGCAAGTCTCTAACTTTGGTACACATGCTTTTCTTTGTAGTTCCAGTGATGGGAATTCTTACTGATCCTTCAAATGTTCAAATAAAAACACAATTGTTCACTAGAAAAAACAATATTTTCATTCTGTAGAAACACCCTCTATGATCACAAGAAAGCATATGATATAAGTATGATAAACAAGGTCTGGTTAAACCATTATGAATTTCCTTACCTAAGTTCTGTACAGAGGTCATTTGTACAAAATGTTGTTGTTTTGTCGTATAACACTGTCCAGTATTCTTCACTCATCAAATAGATACTGTTACATTATGATTTCACTAAATGCTTACATTATAAATTATGTGAATGGCATAGAGATATATTTAGCTATTAATTCCCTGAACAAATCTGTTCCCATTTCTTTCCATCAAGCCTTTGTAGCATTCTGCAGAGGTATGTGTCATTTTTTATGTTTTCAGTTTCTTAAAAATGGAACCAAATATTTTGTAAAGCATTTATTGGTCTTTACTAGGGCTTATTGACCTTCAGAGGGTCTTGGTAACTTAGGAGGGAAAATTACATTGAAAGAAAACAAAGATAAAAACAAGTGCCCCCAAACAAAACAGAGTAAAGAGAAAGATAAATAGATAACCTCAGTGATTGCAGATGTTGACAATAAAAATCCCCATTCCTTTGCACTTGGGATTGGCTTCTCCTTCTCACTGAGTAAGGGAGCAGAAGATCCTTGATTTAAGATAAATCAGTTCTATCATCTGCCTAAAAACAGGAAATAAAAATAAGGGCAGAAAAATAAAAAGCAAGAGAACAAAAATAAAACAGTGATTCTCACCCTGCAACATGACTTTTGTTTCCAGAGGAAAAAAGAAAGTGTACATGTAAACCTTCCTCTTATCTTTGCCTTTGCACATTGAGATCCTCTGGGGCAAGTGGGCACAAAGAGCCAGAGAAAGCAGCAGGGAGTCATATACAGCCTGCTTAAGTCAGCACAGATCACCCCATCATCAATTCATCCTCCCATCCTGAGACATGAGAAAAGGTGCTGCACTTGCCTTCTGGCACCGCTTTGGAGAGATGATCGAAACAGAAATGGACACAGATATATCTGAGAGAGGAAAATAAATACACTTCTTTCTCTTATAAGGCCTTTTTACAGAAAAAAAATCTAAAGTACAAGCTAGATAAATTCAGCTATCAACACAGAAAGTCAAGTTTACTTAACCACGTAAAAAAGAACTCCAAAACCTGAAAATTAAAAACAGTGGTAATAATGCACTGAGTGAATCCAGGATTTCTCTGTTGGTCAAATTCTTGCACACATTACTTTTCCTTGTCTTTATAGAACACTGCATGAAACCACTAGAGAAGAGATCCAGTACCATGGAAAATGGCATGGAAAACAAAGGATAGAACAAAACTGCAGGTTATGGAGTTAATGCCCTACTGGTCATCTCAAAAATTTAATGGATTAAAGAGATGGGCAATCACCTACTGCATGAAGATTAACAAGGGCAAGTGCTGTATTCTGTACCTGGGATGGGGCAACGTTGGTTGTGTGTAAAGACTGGGGAAGGAGAGGCTGGAGAGCAGCACTACAGAAAGGGCCATGGGGGTCCTGGGTGATGGCAAGACGAACATGAGCCAGCAGTGCCCTGGCAGCCAGGAGGGACAACCCTGTCCTGGGGGCATCAGGCACAGCATTGCCAGCCAGGCAAGGGAGGGGATTGTCCTGCTCTGCTCTGACCTGGGGCAGCCTCACCTCAAGTATTGTGGGCAGTTTTGGTCACCACAATAAAAAAAAAGCTATTAAACTATTATTAAAGAACATCCAAAGGAGGACTGCAAGGATGGTGAAGGGCCTCGAGGGGAAGCCACATGAAGAGTGGCAGAAGGCACTTGGTGTGCTCAGCCTGGAGGAGACTGAGTGAGACCTCATTGAAGTTACAGCTTCCTCGTGAGGGGAAAAGGGGCAGACCCTAATCTCTTCTCTCTAGGGATGAGTGACAAGACTCAAGGTAATGGCCTGAAGTTGTGTCAGGGGAGGTTTAGGTTGGATATTAGAAAAAGTTTCTTCACCCAGAGGTGGCTGGGTTCTGGAACAGCTCCCCAGGGCAGTGGTCACAGCCCCAAACCTGACAGAGTTCAAGAAGTGTTTAGCCAATGCTCTTGGGCACATGGTGTGACTCTTGGGGATGGTCCCATGCAGGGCTAGGAGTTGGACTGCATGATCTTTGTGGGTCCCTTCCAACTCAGGATATTCTATGATTTTATGATTCTGTGATTACAATTGATAGCAATTGTTCTCAGTCTGTTACTCTGAATAATTGTTTTTATGCAAGAGTATTTATTTCCATAACAATTACATCATGTTGCAAACACCACCCTTCCCATGCAACAAACTGCAAAAGATGAGCAGTAAATCACAAGCCTTTTCCCCAGTGGGTAAAACTTGCATTACGAATGTGGAGATCATGTGTTCACACTATTGACCTATCAGCAAATTAAATTTTAAAAGCTTCATCACTCAGATTTTGAGTGACGATTAGGGCTAAGACAGTTTTACATTAGAAAAAGCTGTTCTTCCTGAATTTGGTCACTACTTCACACACTCCTCAGCTGCTTGGTCATTTTATCCTGTGAAAGAAATATATCTACTCCTGTGGAACTGAGGAAAATTTGGCATATTATTATCAAATAATCACAAAAACAAAAGGCAAATTAGAGGTTGCCCTCTTAAGTAAGTGGCACTCAAATATGACTTGCACATCACCTCAAGACACTATTCACTGTCAGGGGAGATAATCAGATTCTTTAATCTTTAAGGCTGAGATATAGACCCTCTTCTGAATTAGATTTGAATAAAGACAAAGGATTATAAAACAGGATTTAGGAGGACACTAGGAATGCTCAATCCAAAACAGTGTCCTAAAAAGATTTGTTCACACTCAACTAGACAGGGATGGTGATGGGCTCTCCTTGGAAGGGCGAGGACAGGTGACTGAGGGTCAGCACTGCAGTTCAGAGAGCAGAGAGAGCTGAGAAATCAGCTTTCTGGGTGTCTAAAGTCTTACAGAAACCAAAAAGGGAAATTTGAGCTCACCAGTTAGAGAGCTCCTGGCTTAAGCTCCCTCTTTCTCTGGTCTGGGGGAAAGTTTACTACACACCCAGATCACAGAATTGAAGCCAAGAAAGTTCCTTGCCTAAAGAGCTGCTTAGCCTGATTCTTCCTGCACTGTGTCTGGATAGAGTTTCAGAGAAGCCTGGGGAAGTGTCAGCACTGTGGACATGTTCTGTGAATTCCTCCTGAATAATCTCCAGGCTCAGGGTCCTCAGAAGCAGTTATTTTTTGGCACAAAATCTATAAAAAGGGTGTTGTTGCTGAAACTATCTCTGACTTAATGTCGAGTTAGAGAGGAGTACACAAGAAATCAGGGCTGCCTGCCTTTGTCTGGAGCCCAGAGGAGCTGTTCAAACCCACCGTTCTCATCCCTGAATAGCAGCAAAGCACTTCTCTTCAAAAACATTTCTCCATAGAATGTAAAACGAGAATCAGGAGGTGAAGAAGCAGGAGCACAGTGGTTAAAGTATCCTTGTCAATGGGGAATCCTGAGATTCCTGCCTTCAGCACTGAAGCAGCTCTGCCACAGAAACTAATCTTCCAACTATGGGAAAGGTGTTTTGGAAATCATGTAGCATCAATCAATACCATTTCCATTCTCACTTCTTCCTTTTTTGAAACTCCACAAGATCACACTGAAAGAGGTTACAAATATGGAAGTGTGTCTCTCATCAGGATCTTACTTCAAGTACCTACAGGTATGACTAAATCCAGGAAAATGCACAGTTCTAATGAATTCAGGGTCACGTCGTGGTTCTATTAGAGACTTCATTTCTGATACATTTACCAGATACAGTCAGATCATCTAAAAGCATGTATTAAACATAACACCACAGTACTCACTAGGACTATCTATAGTAATTTTTCTTTTGTTTCATTGGTTTCTCCTCAAATGTGCTGTTCACAGTAGCTCCTGACATTTTCTGACACTTGTCATATGTTGTACGCTGACACAGGCCAGAAGATTTTCTTGTAATCCAGATGAAACTTTAGCCAAAGCCTGAGGTTTCTGGTGCTCTCTGGGTACACAAAAAACTTCAGAATTGGAGGACTTCAGAAATTACACAGCACAAAGCTCTATTTCTATCAGCAACAACAGTAGTATATTTTCTCTTATTTCATCCTTCGATATGTAAAGGCAGGTCCTCCAGCTCAAAAAAATGCTGGCAAAGGTAGTTAATAGCACACACTACAAAATTGTCATAACTTAGTGGTGAAATGAGAGCAGTTTCACAAATTCCACGTTGTGAAGGTGTAACAGTGAAATTTAAGCTGCGAAAACAATTTATCAAGTGATTATATAGAGATAAGAAAGCAATATCCTGGGATATTGAGAGCTGGCTAAATATATTCAAGGAAAAAAAAATCATAAAAAACCCAACAATTCTTAATCTGCATCACTGCCATCAGATTAATTTATAATTTGGCTTTCTGGGCATCAGTTTGAACTATGTTTTTTTGATGAGTCTACATCTATTCTAATAGAAAGAAAGGATTAGTGTTTTTTTTTTTTTAATAGTGGCTCCTTTCGATGATTAAAGACTTTATTTCTTTACTGAAATCCAGCCTTTCTTCACTACCCTGTTGGAACAAGAGCTGAAACCAGCCACAAGGGACCAGCAGAGATCAGTCCCCTGCTCTAAGAGCTGTTGGTCCAGGCTTGGAGTTTACCCCTTGAGTCTCATTCTTCTAAGTTCCTTTAGAGAGCAAGCTGGAAATTTATAAGAGCCAAGAATATTAAGGACATCACTCTGAGACAAAATTTAGGATGACTGAAGCACAGAGTGCCTTCCCTATCCTTGCTGAGGATCAGAGCTAGCATGCAAAGAGATTGGTACTGAGAGTCTGCCTGGATCAGTAACAACAATAAACTCAATGGCACCATGTGCTCCCAGTAGCAGTCAAGCTTGCTAAGAACACTGCAAAGGACACAAAAGGTTTGGGGCCTTTTATAAATGTTCAGATTTATGTTCACATCATCTAAATCACTCAGAATTCTGAAGGACTTTCCATGTAGAAACTCAGTTAAAGATTCAAATATTCTGGTTTCACTCTCATAAGTACCGATATCATGTGGACTGTAAGCTCTAAGACCTCAAACTTTTCTGTATCTAGGGTGAAGTGAAGACTTTTGCTGGTCCTTGTTATCCCGTGCTTGCTATATGAGTGCCTGAATTTTCAGACTCTTAGAAAAAATTACAGCTAAAGCTCCATAAACAGTTTTTTAAAAAAATTCTGGTTATTCGACCCTAAGCAAAACATTTCACCTTCAGTAACTTCTGAAGAAAAATCTATAAACATTTTATATATAGATATATATTAGGTTTAGAATGTTGATCCAAAACAAAAACTCAAAATACCTAATCCATAAACAGTAAAAATTATTTCCTATCAGAAAATAATATTTATGGTAGGGTGGAGCTGTTTGCCAAACCTGGCATAACATCACAAATAGCTTCAGTCAATCAAAAAATGCAGTTTTGAAAAAATGTGGTGTTTGTCTTTTTATAAAAAATTACCCACTGATGTTCTCTACTGACTGTTTAAACCCAAGATTTAGAGGGATTTATTTATTTATTTATTCAATTTTTTTTTTGTAATATTGTTCCAGTGCTCTTAGAATTGCTTTGAAGTCAGATGATCTCTATTATGGGCAAGTTTTTCTTGAGCTTTGTACCCTATTTGTACTTCAGAAAGCAACAATAAAGGCATGTCTAAATGAAGGATTTTTTTTTCCCAAACAAGCTTTCTTTTAAAAAGTTTAAACCTGAAGATTAATAGCTTTAGGTATGATTTTATACACTATATTTATTCTCAGAGAGCATGTTTCCCATCTTGCATGAATTACAGATAACTGTTCCTCATTCAGACAGGCTTTTGCTCCCCGCAGGGTTCAAGACCCAGTATCCTGTGTGGCTGCTGCCCACAAGCTTGTGTGTGTCATAATTACTGCAGATGGGATGAACCCAAATAACCCCCCTTTAAGCAGATCAACTATTAATGACTTCCTGGAGATTCCAAACTCACTCCCATTAAATATTAATTGTAAAACAACCTATTACCCTACTGAGAGCAAGAATTATACCTCCTTAGTGACCCCGTGCATTCCAACAATAGCTAATTCAAGACTGATGGGAAACAGTGGAGCTCAGTGGAGAACAAAGGTGCACAGGGAGACTTTGTGATGCCAGTGGCACCACAGAGAATCCTATATGGCTGCAGTTTAGTTTGCCATTATCAGCTGATAGCACTCTTCACCTCTATATGTAAAGTCACCTGTATGCAATGTCAGCTCTGTATGTAAAGTTAAGGACCCAAATATTTCCAAAGGACTGAACATGGAAATTCTGGATACTCAGTTATTCATTCAGTATTAAACTGTCTACTCTTTCTCTGCTCCCCAACTTTTACCAAGACCAAGTCCTTTATTTCTCATATAAAGGAGACAAATGCAACCTCATGCAGCTTATGGGGTACAGCTGGATAGAGTCCAGATTTTGCTGTGAAATCCACTTCTCTATGGAGAAGCAGAAAAGGTATCAACTGCCCACAAAATGGCAGTCTAAAAGCTTGGTCTGCTCCCTGTCCTGGAGGAAAAGTCTGTGTGGTCATGGGCTCAGTCTCCCACATCAGACCATCATCCCCAGGTGGGGATGGAGCCCTGAGCATGTGTGCAGGACCAGTCAGCCCTTCATCCTATCTGCTGTTCTTCCTCCTGGGGCTCCAGTCAAGCCTCCCACAGTACCAGGGAGTTTGGTATTGCAAGAATCTGAGACTGTGATTCACGTCTAGATGCCCCACTGCTTTTGTTTGAGGCACTGTTGATGCCTCTGGTGTGTGTGTCTGAGAGAGAGCAGAGGGTTCTGTAAGGTAATGTTTGCCATGCTGAGGAACAGCTTCCATCCGGGGGAGACACCAGGGTGCTGCGATCTCTGCTTGGCAAAAAAACAGACAAAGGAGAAACAAAAAATAGAGGAGAGGTGATAAATAAGATTTAGGCCTGAAGCCATTGTGATTGAAAGAAAATGTAAAGCACAGCAACACACACATGTAGGGATAGTCCTGCATTGTCTTTATACCTTTGCTGAATATATGAAGGGTGAAGGTAAGGGTTCGAGGAAGGCAAAAGTCAGCCAGCAACAGAGAAGTGATCTGCTATGACAAAAAATCTCTTCTCCAAACTAGGAGAATTAACCTCATAATAATCCACTGTGATGAGCTTAAGGGCTGCAGCCCTATAGCTGATAAACAGTGCAGTTGGATATTTTAAATTAATAAGCTTTTGTGGCACCTGGAGGTTGACTCCTCAGGAGTGATGCCAAATGCAGCAGCACTTAACAGAGGGTGCTTCCGACCCACTGGCACCAAGAGTTCATGGTTAAAAATTTTATTGTGTGTTTTCCAAGCCTGCTATTTGATTAATGCACTGGCCTTGCAGTATTGAATGAAGCTTTAAGTGAATTTAAGATCCACTATCTCAAATGACAATAGAGTCAAGCTATTTCAAGGCTATTTCACATAAATATATAAATAAATAAATGAATAAATAAATAAAACTGAACATTTCCTCATGTTCAAAAGAGTCAGGACCAAGTTTTCCTTATAGATTCTGAATGAAATTAGTTGGTTTTTTTTATCTGCCACTCAAATTAGACCTAAAATTAGCAATTTCCCAAATATTAGTTGTATGACCTACATACGTGGTATACATAAGGCAAGAAGAATGTAGGACTGACAACCGGAATATGCATTTAGAAGACTTTTAAAAAGGTGGTCTTAAAACATTGCCAAGTTAATTGACTGGTAAACCAAGTGGGATATGTTAAACTAGAAATCTATAATGATTTGGTCACATAATCAACAGAAATTAATAAAAAGTCGTGCTTGACAAAAAGATATTCAGACAATGGACAGGATCAGGTTTGTCACAGGTTCACTGAGATGCACCATTTCCTCTTCTGGTACAGCATATATCACAGGCATATCAACCTGTAATGGTTGTGCAGGTAATTATGCCCAAAAAAAGAAAGATAATCTAATCCTAGTGTTTTAAAAAGATGTACAGAAGCAGCAATGTTATATCATCTATGTTTAAAGCCCATGTAAGGAGGGAACTAAATAACAAGGATTAAAGTAACAAATTAAGAAACCTCTAGTTAGGAAATGTAGAGGAATAGAAGTGGCTGATAAATTTTCTTACAAAAAGGAAGGCAAATCTATCCCTTCCTCAGCTGTGAAGAGCACAAAGCATTCAATTCCATTTACAATGAAAAGAATGGAAGACGTCTGCAGAAAAATGAAAGATTTGCCAATCAAACAGCAGGAGAGAATAAACAAAATCCAATTGTCTTAGAGGAAGCTCTGAGAAAATTTCTCTCTGAGCATATCTATTACTTTTCATAATTAACAGACACTTGAAATGTATAGAAATTTAAACAGACTGGAGGAGTGCCATGATTAAAAAACTGAATAAAAGCTGGGGCTGTGGGAATTTGAGAGCACTTGGATAGCAATTCCTGGAAAAAATATGGAGCCAATTTGAGACTGACAATTAAATTTAGAGACTATGGAACGGTTTGCCATCACTCAGCATGAATTTGCAGAAAGTAGGTCTTTTCAAATCAACATGGTTCTGTCTTATGTTAGGATTTCAGGCCTAAGGAATATAATCAAGTTATATTTTTTTATATTTGGGATTGTCTTAGAATTATGATAATACAGTTTCTGATTTTTGATCTCAGGATCTTGGATCTAAAAGACAGCAAAATTAACCAAAACTTGGTCCCCCGTTGAATCTCAAAACGCAAAACATACTGAGAAAGTAGTCAGGAATGTAGCTTTAGCCATAAGGCTAAAAGAAATTTATTCTTGTCCCTTATTTTACTCTGAGCTAAAGATACAAAAATTTTACTAGCATAGTAACTGATAAGATCACAGAGTATACTTAATAGTCCTGGTACTCTTACAGGGAGACCTGAATCACTTGGTAGATGATCACAAAGTAATATAAGTACATTTTGTATCGTCAAATATAACACAAGATAGCTAGGAACACAGAGAGCACAAATTTCTGTCTTGGAAATAAGTAATTCAGAAAAGGACTTAGAGGTCATCATAGGTAATTGCCTCAACATGAGTTCACAGCACAAAGCTGTGGCAAGAAGTTCTTGCACACTTAAAAAAACTAACTTCAAGAGGATGACAGAAACCCATGGTTTTTTTCATCTTTCTGCACAGCACGGGTCACGAATTTCCTGCTATCATCATCTGGGCACATCTCTCCTAATCAGTTCCTTGCCTTTGCAGAGGCTTCAAGCTCACACCTTGGTCTCTCCTGTCTCTTTGCCAGTGGTACACAGCACCTAACTCTCCTGGTGACTAAACTTCCCATTATTTAGGCCAACCATCCAGCAGCTTTGGAGTCAGTATTGAAGTTCCTAGATGAAGATATAATTAAATGATGGTATGGGTAAGGGGGCTCAAGCTTCATCAGAAGAAGCCAACCCTTTAGCCTTCCCAAGCTGGGTGATAAGACTTTATGGGGCCAATGTGCTAATAGACACAGAATTTCTCTTATCAGGGGAAGAAAGGGCTCCTGGATACACTTTTTCCTGTGATGTGGGTCTGCCTAGACATGGAGCTTCAGTGTCAGTATTTATTTCATACTATTATCTTTCTGCCAGAGACAGAAGTCATCAGGCTGACAGCTCTACACTCAGCTTTCCAAAATGAGTGCATGGATTTTTATACTTGGCTGTAAGTTGAAATATGTGGGCAAACTCTTCAGACGTTGTTCCCTCTTTATGGTACTCCAGTTTTTAATTCTATCAACAATTAACAATTAGCAAATTACTGTTCACGTCCCTAGGAACTTTCATTCAGGAGCTGGTGTTTCATGTATTCAAAAGGCATAGAAACAGCAATTTCAGAGCAATGCTTTATTTAGGTATCTCTTCTTTCAAGTGTTTTAAGAGGTGTGTTTGTAGAACAAAAGACACAGACTTATAGTTTCGTGACCAAATTTAAATTTAATTAATGCCTACCAGCTCTTTCTGGGAAAAGATGTCACCTGTCTTGCTCACAGCATATCACTATTGCTCTGCATTTTTGATGACTAGGAACCCATCCCATCCCTTCCTGGAGACTCCATTTAGCCTCATCCTAAAACTTGGGAAGAGTAAACTTTCATCCTGATGGAGATAGGGAACTCTCCCCTCCAGGGATCCTTCCTGTCTTTCTAGACTTGTGTCGATTCCCTACCTGCTTGGTTTATCCTTTAGCAGCTTATTTTGATATAACTCCTTAAAGTCAGTTAGTATAAAAGAGGGAATTTAAAAGCATGTAATTTAAAAAAATAATTCCTGCAGTTCTCTCATTCTTTCCCTCTCCCTTAAAGGATTGCATAAAATGTTTAATACTTGACATTTGTAGAAAGATAACAAGGTCGCTTTTTTTCTTTTAATAAATCAGAAATCCAGAGAACACAGGGAGAGAAGAGAGATAACTTGGTTAAATCATTAGCAGAGTCTTCTAAAAATGTGGTTCAATACATAATCATTTTTGTCTGATCTTTATTACTCTCTTAGGGCCTGAGTAAAGTGGAGATGATAAAGCACCTGGAGTCTTACTAGGAGGAATTAATTGATCTTCATGGAGGTCTTATGCACTACAGAGATGAGGGCCTTAAAAGTCATGCCAGATGGACATTGCTTGAATTGGTGCAAAAGAGTCACAGTCATGATTCTTCCCCATTTCAATTCTTCCCCATTTCACAGAAAAGAGGACCACTTGTTTCTTACAGATTACATACACTAATTTTGCTAGAGGACAGAACCATTCAGGAAATCTGGAGTATTCAAGAAATTAGTGCAAGTGTCTGGATATGGGGCTGTGAAGAGAAGCATCTGGCTTCACTACAATCCATGGGAAATATCTCCAAGATTATATTCTTCAGGTTATTTTGAAAATAAAATGCTTGTTCTTTCAAAAATTTCTATTTCTGGATGTTGGCTCTTGACTAGTTGATTTTCCAGGCATAAATATTTATGTTTATTGAATGTGAAATGTTCAGTTCCGTTCTTTAGCAGCAAGATCAATGCCTCTACTGTAAAGACTCTCAAGCAGGAATCACCATGGATTTAGAGGGGTGTTTCCCTCTTTAGGAAAAATACATTGAGAGCAATAACTCAGTATCTGGTAGTGTCCTGGTGATCCCTCTTCACTGTGTGAAGCCCTTGTTTCTGCCCATGGGTAGTTTGGTAAAGGTCCACAGACTTCACCTGAACAGACTTCATCATATCTAGATGAACAGATAAACATCAACAAGAACTGATGCTTATTTAATATTCCATAGGTAAAATTGCCATCCAATTCAGATGGCCCAGTCCAGAAACTAAGTGTGGTGGTTTGACCTGGGCTCGAGGCCAGGTGCCCACGAAAGCTTCTCCATCATTCCTTTTCTCAGCTGCCCAGGGCAGAGAAAATATAACAAAAGATTCCTGAGTTAAGGGCAGGAAGAGGCTATTCACTGACTAGTGTCATAGACAAAACTGACTCCACTCGAGAAAATTAGTTGAATTTATTGCCTATGAAAATCAGACTAAGATAATTGGAAATAAAACAGATCTTAAAAGCACCTTCCCCTAGTTCCTCCCTCCTTCGTGGGCTTGCCTTTATTCCCGACTGACTGCCTCCTCTCCCTCAATGGCACAGGGAGATGGGGAATAGGGGTTGTCATCAGTTCATCACACATTTCTGCCACAGGTTCCTCCTCAGGCGAGGACTCCTCACACCCTTCACCTGCTCCACTGTGTGGTACCTCCTGTGGGAGACAGTCCTCCACAAGCTTATCCAGTGTGAGTCCTTCCCTCAGTTTGCTGCAGTTCTTCTTGACCTGCTCCAGCGTGGATCCCTCCAAAGGGCTGCAGTCCTTCGGGAGCAGGCTACTCCAGTGTGGATTCACCTACAGAGCCACAAGTCCTGCCAGCAAACATGCTCCAGCATGGTCTCTTCTCCCCAAGGGCTCACAGGTGCTGTCAGGAGGCTTTCCAGAGGCCACAGCCTCCTTCAGGCCCCAGCCTGCTCTGCTGTGGGGTCTTCCATCGGCTGCGGGTGGTTCTCTGCTCCACCACAGACCTCCATGGACTGCAGGGGTCAGCCTTCCCCATGGTCTGCAGGGTATCTCTGATCCAGTGCCTGGAGCACCTCCTCCCCCCATGCTGCACTAATTTTGGTGCCTGCAGGGCTGTTCCTCTCACATATTCTCACTCCACTCTTCTCTGGCCACAGTTACTTCTGCACAATTATTTCTTTCCACCTTCTTAAGTGTCTTATCCCCAAAATGCTACCACTCCTGCTGATGGGCTCATCCTTGGCCAGTGGTGGGTCCATCTAGGAATTGGCTGGCATTGGCATTCCACAGGGAAGCTTCTGGGAGCTTCTCAGTGATGCCAGTCCTGTATTCCTCCAACTATCAAAACCTAGCCACCCAAGCCCAGTACACTAAGCAATCTATTTTTCATCCATAGAATATTTTGAGTCAGGAAATGCTTGTGACTCTTCTCCCAATTTCTTCCATGTTCTCCATTTGTGGTGCAGCTCTGCACCATCTTTTGGGGAGCACTGTTAGTCACAATCAAGAAAACATCTCCATTTAGTCTGTGAAGACTTAGGAAACTGACAATATTAAGGTTCACAGGAATGCGAGAAGGGCTACTTCAGAAACTATGACAAATTTGAAGACTACAGGCTATCGATAAATTAGCAAGATGACTCAGAATGAAAAATAAATAGATATTAATTCAAATCATGCTGACCCTAAGTTTGAAGACAGAAGAATGCATGGGAGTTTAGAAAATTGTAATATTCTATAACATATACAAGCTGAAAGAAGGCAATTATGTTCCATGATTTTATTAAATTGCACAGTAATTTAAAAATACAATTACATTTTAAATGAACAATTGAAAAGAATGATTATATTTCATTATGTCAGCTGGGTTGCTCAGATGAACACTGTGTACTGCTGGAGAGATGCAGTGGCGTAATGTGATCAGTTTAAGAAAATCATGATTATCAGCTCCATATTCTGGAAGATAATTTATTACTGCTGCTGGCAACTGACATATTTAAAACTCATTAGTTGGAAATGTGATAGAAATTGGGGGAAAAAAGTAGATTAAAAGGTAGCACTCATACCTCAAAACACCTTTTTTCAACTTCAGTTCACCACAAAATTGAACTTCTTTAGTATTTGATTGTATATTAAAGATAAGTTGAGCTGCTTTAGAATACCATAATTTGCTAAAACATCCATTCTGCAGCTCTTTGATCATCTCTGTGGTCCTCCTTTGGATCCTCTTCTATCTCTCTACATCTTTCTCAAATTGTGGGGACATAGTTAGAATAAAAATATAACCTCAGTTGGAAGGGACCCACAAGGATCATCATGTCCAACTCCTGGCCCTGCACAGCACCCTCCACAAGAGTCACACCGTGTGCCCGAGAATACTGTCTGAAAATTGACTGAACTCTGTCAGGTTTGGTGCTGTGACCACTTCCCTGGGGAGCCTGTTCCAGTGCCCAGCCACTCCCTGAGAGAAGAACCTTTCTCCAATATCCAACCTAAACCTCCCTGGCACAGCTCCACACCATTCCTTTGAGTCCTGTCACTGGTCACCACAGGGAAGAGATCAGTGCCTGTCCCTTCCACATTCTCTTGTAAGGAAGTTGTAGACAATAAAGAGGTCTCTCTCACCTGGCAAAGACTGAATAGAGTAGGATGATAATTTCTCTAGCTCTGACACTAATGTCCCTAAGGATGAAGCCCAGGATTTGATTTGCTTTCATTGTCATGGTGGTGCACTGCTGACTCATCAAGCTTGCTGCCACCAGGGCCCCCAAATCCCTTTCAGCCACCCAAATCCTAATCTGTACTGTGCTCTTTGGCTATGTAGGGGCAGGACTTTGAATTTGCAGCACTTACTAAACCTTGCCTGTACCTTCATCTCTGTATCTGAGAGTGTGAGTACACTCTTCCAGACTGTGCAGGTCTCTCCTCTCTCTGTAAGATGTCTTTCCCTTCTGACGTGTTCGCTTCATCACTCATTTTGAGTCATCAGCAACTCCACCAGGGTGATTCCAATACCATAATTCAGAGCTTTTATCACAGAATCACAGAACATTCTGAGTTGAAAGGCATTCATAGGATCATTTATTGAATGGGCCATATAGGGATCTAACCCATGATCTCGGTGTTAATTAGTACCATGCTTCAACCAACTGAGCTAATCTCAGGGTTAATGAAGATGTTGAACACTGTGTGTCCCAGTACTTGTTCCTGGGGTATCCCACTTGTGACTGGCTGCCAGCCTGAGTAAAAACCTTTGATTACCACTCTCTGCAGCCTGTGAGCCAATATCCTACCCATCTTACAGACCACTTTCCCCACCTGTATCATACCAGTTTCTCCAGGAAAATCTGGAAACCATGGGAAACCATGTTGAATGCTTTGCTGAAGTCCAGACACACAATAATATCTACTGATTTTCCCATGTCAACACAAAATATTATTTTGCTGTGGAAGGTGGTCAGATTGGTCTGGTGATTTCTGGATTTCAATTCTGTTCAAAACCATGAAAGGCTTCACAGAGTACCAAGACACTGGAAATCAGAGTTCCAAATAATATTTAATACTTTGAAAGTTTTAAATACTATTAGGAGTAAAAATGTCTACAGGAAGAGAAATGCACCCACTGTCCCTTTTAACTCAGTGCTAGCCAGAAGATGGAAACTCAGACTTAGACAAGCAAGCCAGAACAATGTGGAAAATCAGGTCCCCTGCACCTCTTTTTTAGGTCTCTTTTTTGATCTCTCATGGTCAGGTCTCTCAATCAGACTTCATCAAGAGGCAGCTACGATTCTTCTGGTTTTTACAGGTTTTGTATGGAATCAGAAGGGTCTGCCTAATAAAGGACACCAAGATTTTTGGTTTACATGTGATCAATTTAGTCAGTGGTTCATGACGCTTCATTAACAGATTCCATCCCATTTTCCAGGCTAAGAAAATATACTACAGCTTATACTTTTTCTGTCAGTGCAGACTTTACCACATGACTTCTCCTGCCACACCTTAGCACCTGGATATCACAGGATGCATGATTGGAAGGAAGCAAGAATGGTTATGACATTTCTCCATCCTGTATAGGATTTCTGGCCTGCTGTTTCAATTCCATGGTCTGAATAGCAATCAGCATAAAACAGGCAGAGCTCATGCTGGTATGTAGAGAACAAGAAAAAAAGAAAAGATACATATGCATATACAGACTTGCACAGTTTCTGAAGTCATGCCTCAGCCTTTGTTTGGATTTGGGAAGCTTCTTCTCCAGTAAATTTAATAACTATAATAATCACGTCTTAGTTATGCAAGGCAAATTTAGGGCAAAGCTATCTGCGACTTCACTAAGTTAAAATGAAATTGCATGAAGTAAAAACTGCGACCCTTTAAAAATGTTTGTAAATACTGTAAGTGCTGGCAGGAACTGTTTTCTGGCCAATATTTCTGCTCAGAATGATCCCTTTTTGTATTTGCATTCCTCCAAAGTTATATTAATTTACATCCATCGTATCATAGTGTTCTGGGATATTTTGTGTTTAAATCCTCATTGTTCTTAAACTTCAGTCTTAAATCTCTGTTATGTCTTGTGTAGGCAAGGATATTTTTTTAATCACAACACACACCATTGGTTAGAATGTATGACCTATTAACTAAGTAATTGTGCCATCATATTTATGCCATACTTGTTAGTTTTAAAGTTCATGTTTTCTATGGAGCTTCCAGACACCATTTGATTTGATGAGTTAGACTTTCAGTCTGCCCAGTCAAGAATTCCAAGGTAACATTAAAAATTCAAGCCGTCTTCTCTCAAAAGAGTACCTTTTTATAAAAATAGTATAATCTTATATTTGATGTAATACTAATGGAAAGACCTCCAAATGTGTTCTATAGAGGTGACCTAGTTATTAGAAGACAGTAGAAATTTTACCTTGTCTTCTTTGCACACTTTTAAAAAATCTCAATAAAGAAGTAATTGAGCAAATAGATCAGAAATTCATGTGGTAATATTTCAAATATGCTCCGATTTAGCCTCTAAATCACCAATTGTAGAATCATTCACATTCCCATAAATATCCAGCTTGTTGAAAGCAGACCGTGCAATGAGAGAAGAAAATTTCATTCCCAAGCATGCAAAGAGAGCTAATGTCAACCTTCAGGTATTTGATCGTAATAACAGACAAAAAGTGCATCAGGGTTGTTTTTTTTTTAGCTTCTTAACTGCATTGATAGAGCTTAGAGAAAGATTTTTTGATTTTATAAAGATCTGCATTTGCCACATGGGACAAAACACGGATGAGTCTAGCTGCCCGTTACAAGTCTGAATAGTACTTGTCTCTCTCCTTTTGACCCATCTCCTCATGGCCTCTTCTGCCTGATTTATTTGCTTTTCAGCCTTCCAGTGATTTTCTTTATGGGAAGAAATGGAGGCAATGGTATTGCCCAAGACAAAGTTATAAGCACAATGTTTCTGATAAATAACACTCCCCTTTATGGAAATGCTGGTAGTCATTAAAAGTTTTGCATAACTTTTCAAGACTTCTGAGAGGCTTTTAAAGTAAATACTGTTTATTCACCATCCTAAAAGTTCTAAAACAGGAAGAAACTTCCTGGAGATATCTTTCAAGCTTGAAATGCTGGGCCCAGATCTGTTCTCAGTAATCAAGGAAAAATCCCTGAGGCTAACATACTTCAAATTTGCACCATTACAAAACCAGATTTGTTTGATGTAAAGAAATCTGTCATCCATTCTATGAAGTCACATTAGATGCAATTCAGAGCATACTTGATCCGTAGAGCTACAGACCAATTGTGTGTGCCATGATAAAGCCAGCATCCACTGAAATAAACTTATTCTTTGTGGCATTTAACTTACTCCATGAGGATGTCAATTCAGAATTCCCTCTCACAGTGAGTACATTTTCAAGTAATTTTTGTTTCTAGCTGCTCTATGAAGAGACTGTTCCCAATCTAAGCACATTTTTTTGTTCAGAATTCCACTTAGGCTGAATTTTCATTCTCATCTATTGTTACTACTTACATGTCATTTTAACAGTGTACGTAATTCTTCATACTCCTTGATATTAATGCATTTGTAGTTGATTCTCACCTCTGTTATTTAAAACCTCATGAACATAAATTTTCAGTCTTAAGCAAAAAAAATTAGCATATTTCTTGTCCCAGATCATATTTTTTCTTATAATGGACAGTAGCTGGTGCTTGTGAAGAATAAAGTACATATAGTTATGACCCTTTTCTTGACAGATGACAGTAATCAGTAGTTTAGAGACTCCTCAAGCTGGAGGTTACCTCTGGGTCACTGTATTTCATACTGTTATTATTCATGAATTTGCCTAATACCTTTTTGAACCAATTTATAATTTTGACCTCCTCACAAATTGAGAGTCATCATTTAAATTACATATAGAGGAAAAAAGTGCTTCACGCCTTTTAAGTGCTGCCTTTTATATTTCACTAGGTCTCCTTGTTCCTGACTGTGGCACCGAAAAACCACTTCTTTATACTATTAATGTGTTGCTGACCTTTACCATGTACACTGACTTTTTTCAAAATTAGAAAGTTCCTTACAACTGTAGGGATGCTTTCCATACTTTGATATTGTTCTTATCTTCCTCTGAATCTTTTTAAGATGGAAGGACTAGAACACATACAGTAAGTAAATCAGTTCTGTTTTCCAAATTCTTTCCCAGTTCTAATAAGTTTGTTTTCTCAGCTTCAGTCCTGACTGTAACAATGCATTAGCAGTTACACATCTTGGAATTAAAATGCATCATGCAAGTGACAGACAAGGAAACTTCAAGCTGGAGAAAGCACAGGAAAGTTGTCAAAACATTGAAAATGTCTCAGTGCCAGGGACAGGAAAATGACAACAGCATGAAAATTACAATTATTCAGGGCCAGAGTTCCCGTCAGCCACATTAAGGATGTGTTATAGCTGTGAAGGGATGTGGATATTGTTTCTCAAGACCACAGAGACAGAAGAAAGGAATAAATAAAGAGTTTTCACTCTCAGCTGGAATAGAAATGTTGCAAGTACACATTGAAAACCATGAATCATGCGATAATACAAAAATCACTAAGCTCCTAAACCTGCAAGTCTAAGGAAACTCATTGACAGCAAAGTGCTGCATCACTTCCAATAGCCCTGCTCACAGCACCATGATTACTCACAGGCACAAACATTTGCAGCGTCAGGACACAGTTTCTAGATTACTGACCAATTTCTGGCAGTGAAATAAAACCACCATTTATTCTACTGCTGCAAGGTGGTGTACCAACATTTGAGTCAGCACACTGACATCAGCACCAGAACAACCTTGATTTTACCCCATATTGAGTAACTTATAAGGGAAAAGTTTGTATATTCAGTTCAATGAGTGGGCTGGGACATATATGCTTGATGACATTCCATTTTACTAATGTGAAATATAGTTATGTAAGATTATGGCTTGTGATTTATGCCTTGTGCTTGACTGCAGAATATGCACCTTTGCTCAGCAATCCACCAGAGAGGAGCCTGAGAGTGCCCTGCCTCACTTTCTTCCCCAACCCTGATCAGGGGAAAGGTGCTGATCTGTTGGAAATTTATTTGTACACAAGTTGTCTTAAGAAAGAAAACACTGCAAGAAAGTAGAAAAAACTAGAACCGGTTGAAAAGGTGAACGTGAAGTCATCCACTGCAACATCTACCACAGAAGCAGTGTCACAGTGTTGTTAAAATGACATTCTACATTTTAAAAAATATAATCTCATAATCTCAGAAAAATCTCTAGAAAGTCTAACTTGTGTTGTATAAGAAAATAAATTCCTTTTATCTGAGCCTTTCTGTCCAAAATACTTTTAAATCTGATCCCTATATTTGCAAGGTGCAGCAGGGCCAGGCAGGGAGAGAAATAAAAGGAAACCAACACCTATTTCTTTAAGTGATATTTTTAAGCCCCTGCTTCCCAACTCCTTTTTCTCCATATTCCTTGTCTTGTGACATTTGGCAAGGCAAAGCCTGAAAACTCTATTATTAGTTAGTGAGAAAATGCAGCAAATGTCTTAGATGGCTTAGCTTCCACATTCCCCTCCTCTTACACACAGTGCTATCCTGCAGCTCACCTCCCTGAAGGCAGCACAAGAAATCCTGTGTTTTGAAACCACTGGTGAGACTGCAGTCAGTGAGGCAGGGAGGGAGTGCAAGTCCTTGTGAGGAGGACAGAAAAGAGTAGAGAAATATAAAGGGTGCTCTGGAAGAAGCCAAATTTACTTGCAATTGGTTGGACTGAGGATGTGCAAGTATCACAAGGAGATTTCTGAGAAATAGCATTTAATGTACGCTTAGACACCTCCTACTAAAACTGCATTTCTAGTGCTACTTACATCTCTGATTTGCTCCTGAAAGGGCAATTGTGTTTTCTCTGACATGCCACAGCCAGTGAGCCCTTCAGGACTCACAAACTGACAGCTAGAGGAAAGATAAAGGCAGAAATACATATGTACCAACAATAGTTCAATAATCCTTATTTGTCTGTTTCTCATCAGGCCATCTCTTTCTTTTTTTTCCCTCTCTTTCTTTCATATTTGCTGACATAGGTTTTAGGGGTTAAAAAGGAAACTGTGGCAGGAAATCCACCCTGTTAAAGAAAATGTAGTGTAACATAAAGTACTGTAAGAGAGAAGAGGAAAAGATGGCAGTCGTTTGAAGCAAATATCACTACATAGAAGAGAAACCCTTCTGTGAGTAGTATACAAAAATAAAGAATATTTCTACAGAAGCAGCCAAGTGATAAGACATTTTCATTCACAACTTTTATAGTTTATTAGAGAGACACAAAAGCACCTCCAAAAAAACCCCCAAAATAACTAACACCCAGAAAATGGATTATTTTTAGCTATTATGGTAAAATGTATCAGAAAAGTTCTGTGGCAAAGCTCTGTCTCCTCTGAAATAATTGAAGAAGTTGCTGTTGTCCCAGTGGAATTTAATTTTTCACATTTATGATCATCTACAAATGCTGGGAAAACCTTGGTGTTATTGTTTTGCTCCATGGAATTGAGAGGTATGAGAAGATCTTGCTCTGCCATTTCCCTGCTTTGTCCAGGTGAACACAGCCTTTCCTACACCAGGTTGCCCAGGGCTGTGGGTGACACATCTCTGCAAGTGTTTGAGGTCAGATTGGATAGGGAATTGAGCAACCTGGTTTAGTGGAAGGTGTCCCTGCCCATGGCAGGGGGTTGGAACTAAATGAGCATTAAGGCCTCTTTCCAAGCCAGACCATTATGTGATTTTATGATTTCATATCATTCACGTGAGTAATCACACTGTATCAAACAGGGTATTTTCTTGTCTACCAGGTGAGCACTGATATCAATGTTTGCTGGTTTAGAGGCTATTTTCACAGCAGAATTGAATATGGAAAACAACTTTCACTGTTAACACATTTGTACCAGTGTAATATTAGATGAAAATTCTATCCATTCAGGCATCATTTTCATGAAGTTTGTTAATGGGAAATTTCACTTCAGAATTATAAATTAGCTATTTCTTTATGCAAAGACTTTGCTTTTCATGATACAGAAACACAATGTCCACTTACATATCTGACTTTAAAAATTTTCCTTTAAAAGAAATCTGAAATATTGTAGCTTCTCTCTGCATTGAATTTCTACTGCATATCTACAAGTTTAGCCCCTTACTGATAAGTCTCTTAAGGAATGTTCTGATTGTCATTATTCCAGAAGAGGAAGACAGGTAATTGTAGGTGACATACCTGTCACAGGAATGATATTTAAGCTAGAGGGTTTTCTTCTACAGGAAAACACTGTTATGATTAGTGCCACTTCCAGATTTAAATGAAAGAGTCACCCTTGACTTTCCTTTAGTTCATCAGAAACAAAGGCAAACAAATAAAATCCCATAAACCTCTTTGCCTCAAATTAGGAAAGAAGAGTCCCATTGTTTCTATTCTAAGCAATGAAAGTACATTAAAGTTCTATATACCTGAGACCTTATTACTAAAAGACATTTGTGGGAGGTGGAATAAAAGGACATGTTTTACAGAAACACTAATGAAAGTTTAACAGGTCCTTTTTGAATCAGAGTATTGGTTTAAAATCAAGCACAAAACCATCATACCTCTTAATTTCCTCCTACCCCCCTCTCTAAACCAAACCAACTATGCAAACAATAAAAAAAAAAAAAAACAAAAAACAAAACAAACAAAAAAAAAAAACCAGAAGAACCAAATGCTTTTCTGTTTGCCTAGACATAAGCTAACATGAGGATTTATGATTTTTCTGTTATTTTCCAGCAACCTTTTTTGTCAGAGTTTCCTGTTCTTCCTTTTTTTCTTGGCAAAAGCTATTAGTAGCTCATAACATTTCCAAAACACTCTGAAATATTGCTCAGGAATATGACTTTTTCCAGTTCCTTGCTCATTGACAGTGATTATTTATCCCAAAGGAAAAATCTTTTGAAAAATATTGCCCTGTGAAAACTTATTTGTCAGACTGAAGACCGTTAAACAATACCTTCCTCTCCTTTCTCTGAATTTTCCAGGTTTAGATCTGTTATTGTTCAGAAGGAGTAATTAAATTATTATTTCTTATCACTGCTTTATTGGTAGAATAAGGAATTATATGCATGACATTGCTGTCTTTTCAATCTTTGCATTTTTAAATTTTAAATTCCAAAAACAAAGCAAATAAAATTTCAGTGCCAGTTTAAAGCTGAGTGTCTCAAAACTGTTCCTGTAGAACTAGGCAAACCAAATAGGTATTACTACAGATAAAAGAATCATCCTAAAGATGAGGTTGCAGAAGGTAATAAAAAGGAAACAGGACATGATATTATCTTTGAATTACCCGTGATTCACTAACGTTTTACCACAGCGGATATCCTTACAAACTTAATTTTCCTTCATGCTACTTTAACAGCAACTGCTGTGCACTGTTCATAAATCACAGAGAAAAGGCATTGTAAGAGCAAGCAAGACTCTGCATTGTAAAGATAATTCTGCAATAAGAATCTCTATTCAGACTCGTTTCCTTTTATTTTTGCAAATACCTCAACATTTTCAAGTGGTTACTACAGTGCATGCACACATAAGTAAGCTGAAAATTATTGAAAAAGCATCAACATTAGGGTAAAAGCAAACAAAAGATAATGAAGTCAAGATATTGAATACATTTTAGAATTAACTTTCTACAGAAGAAAGGAAACCTTAACTGAATTCTCAACAAAATAAAACATTTTAGTGAGAATTTTTTCCCAGAGAATACATCATCTAAGGATTTTGAGAGTTTTTCCATTACAAATGAAAACACAGACTCTTAGAAGGTTCTTCTTTTTTCCCAGAAGGTTGCACATGGTTACATGGGCTCCTTTTAAGTCCATATTATTTTTCACTGTCTCTGTCTCTTGATTCAAAATAAGTAATAAAATTTCTTGGATTTCCTAACCAATGACATAAATAATTACATGCTAAAGAAGGACCATTAATTTCAATAGAATTTGGAGGAGTATTTTCATCTTGTAAATGCTAACTTTCTCCAATTCACTGATATGTTGACATTTCAATGTTTTTATTCTTGATTCAGAAGAAAAACATGTATACATAACTTCTCCCAAAATGTAAATTTTAAATATCTCTCTTTGGAAATGTGTGTATTTTAAATATGTTAGGAGAATTTTCTTTGGAAACCTTTTTCCCCAAATGGGAAAAATCCCACATGGAAATGTCATGAACACATTAACTGAGCTCCAAAAAATTCTTAATATTGTCAAAACAACATTTTCTGTACCAAATGGCACCTTCTGCCCTTGTACAGTTTTTATCTTTGTTACAGCATATCTTAGGACCTTCATTTACTGAAGGTCAATGCAGGACACACACATGCAAGTGTCCTTCACTAAAAGAGTTTATAAACAGAAGAATGTTTTAGAGGAAATTGCCTCATCCCAGTTTTACAGTTAAAAACAAACATTAAATTTTCAAAATAATACAGGAAGTCTGAGGCAGGACCAGGACTAGGAAACACACATTTCCTAAGTGTCAATGCAGCTCTTTTTATCAGAAGGATGAATTTCTGCCCAACAGACATACACTCAGAGTTTCTTATCTTGATGCACAAAGTTAGTTTATAAATTCAATCATTATTTAATATAGAATTAGGTTTGCAATATAGAACTAACAATCATTTACTGCCTACTGTCTCACATTAAAGAGAGCTGATCACAAGTATGTATTTTATTTCATATAAATTTAAATAAATAAATTTAGTTTTTAATTTCAACAAAAACAATTTCCCATAAAGATGACACTGTGTTTGTAGTTGAATGACCTTGCTCTAGGAATGTGAAGAAAGATTCATACCACACTTCAGCACCTGCATGTTATTACATCTTTAACTCTCCTTCATGCCCAACACAGAAAGTACTGAGTTTTGTCTTATCTGTGATATGCTGACATTTCCAACCCAACGAAACTGTAGGTGTTGTTTTCACACTGCGTTCTTCCAAACTTTCAAATTTCACTACAGGCAAACCTGTTTCAAGATGTTGCCTGCAGCACTATGTGAACTTGCTGTCAGATCGATTTATTTATGGATGACTGCTGAGTTTTATTCTCTTGAGGTCAATATTTGCTACATGTACATGTATGGATAAGGAGCTGACATATTACCAACATTTTACAGAATTTTTATACTTCTGACAATTATGTTCTTCAGAATTACAAAGCAAATCAGTTATTGACTTTTAAAAATATATCCTTGCAAATGGGGTGAAGTAGCAGCAATTAAACCATAGAATATCAGAGAATGTCAGAGAATATCAGAGAACATCTGGAAGGTACACACAAGGATCATTCAGTCCAACTTCTGCACAGAACAAATCCGAAAATCACATTGTGTGTCTTAGAGTATTGTACAAACCCAGAAGGATCCTGTGAGAGACAATAAGAAAGACTCGACGTCCTTAAAGATAACATCCACTGACTTCCCTTGGTCAAGTAGGTGGGTAATGGCGTCGTAAAGAGAGATTAAGTTTGTGATGAGCAGGACTTTCCCCTCTGAACCCGGGCTGGCTGAGACCAATGAGAGGGCCTCACAGGTGTGTAATTACCAACAGGTACAGAAGATCATCTTTCTATCCCTGATTGAAAATTGGGAAAACATTTGCCACCCTTAATGCTGACTGAGCACAAGAGCTGCCCAGCCCTTATATGGGGTTTACAAGAATATCCCAGTTTCAAGTAGCTGTGCAATAAGTGACCAGAGGGTCACATAATAGAGCACTAAATGACATCACTTTGCAGTGTGCAGCATTCTGACCTCCAGTATGAGTCACAGCATTTTAGGCAGCTTGCTGTGCTAAAGGAAGAAGCTATGAAAGCAATAATGGGTGCAGACATAGCCACAGCCTCAGTCCCTGCCATGCCTTTCTCTCTGGCAGTGCTGGCTCCTCTCAGCCTGTTTCAAGTGCTTGTATCTTCCTGTACCAGTCTGCAAGTTTTGAAGAAGTTGGTAATTTGCTTTGCTATTCTTTGCTATGCTTATTTTGCTTTGCCCTGGCGTTCATCTTCAATTGAGGTTTAGTCATAAACTCTGTTACCAGGAGGGTAGTCACAGTTGCATGAGTCACCACAGTTATTTTAGAGACAACTTCTTCACTGCAAAACCTGACCCCCTACCATGGGAAATTATGACAAATTCCAGAAGATCATGTTTATTCACATTCAATACGTAAAACATTTCTAAGCCCCTACTGTATGACAATATTCCATGTACAGACAGGACCAGTGGGTGTTCTCGCTTTGACTTCATGGGATCAGCACACTCACAAGTATTCATCATCTGCTCAGAGGGATTGCAATGCAATCACCATCTTTGGCAGAAGTCAAAGATCCTGACAAACTATCCAGAGAATACTTGACACAGAATTATCAAGAAGGTGCTGTGATTTTATGGTGTGTTGTGCATTCTCTGTAGACATCAGAGCTGAAAAGACTTTTACATGTAACCAGTGTGTCAATTTGAAATACTGAATTAATTAATCTACTGTATTCTTCACAGCAGTTTGCATCCCTTCAGACTTGTATTTAATACCATGTCTAGGCCTGGAACAAAGCAACAGTCCTGTTGAATGCCATGGTGCTTTAAATTTTTCACTGCTTGGGCTTAAAAAATGAAGTATCTATGAACTAAATCCTGGTGGGATTTGTGGATGTAAGGCAATGTTTCCTATAAATTTGAAACCTGTAACAAGCTCGAATTTTCAATACTTGAAGATAAATTAACAAAGTACAATTCAAAGAAAACCCGTAATTTATTTAAACGCTACATTTGAGCACTACTGACAGAAAAATCTGTATATGTTATAGTAGTCATCTTTTACTCTACAATCCTGCAGTCTGGAAAAGAACTCATAAATTTTGCCAAATTGAAAGATTAATCAATAAGGAAATGTGAATCTAAGCCTTTACAAAGTATCACACAGACTTACGTAAAATTCTGCTTCTACATTTTTCAATCATTAAGGCTAAACAGATACCAGAAACTCAATGTCTGTATTTCACAGGGCTACAGACTAGTTACAATTACATTAGGTTATTTTCTCACTTAGAGATATGTTTCAATATTTAAAAAAAAAAAAAAAAAAAAGTTACTTTTTAAGGTTTTAGGACAAAATGAAAGTCTTCAGACTTAGGAAAAAAACTCCTGAAAAAAAACCCCAAAACATCTAAAGAAATGATTAAAAAAAAAAAAAAAAAAAAAAAGTATAATCCAAAATGACCCAACTCAGAGCCTAGAAAGTTGCTCAGTCATAAAGCTGCTTGCACTAACACCACACTAACATGAACCTCAGGAAAGATTATTTCCTGTTTTCCTGAGAAAGAGAGATTCCACCAAAGCCTCCTAGGCAATTATAGTAAAATATTTATACATTTCTCTGACACAAAACAAAAACACTTGGATTGCTGTATTCTGTGCTTTGCTTGGGTTTTGTTTTGCTTAAATGAGGCCCTTGCTGTGCCCTAAATTAGCTTCACAGAAACTTTTATACAGGACAAAGCTTTCTGCTGATCAGGACTCACAGTGACAGAGCAAATAGCCGTGCAGGAAACCAACTGGGGTAAATCATCGTTCTGGGGGATGTTTGTCTTGGTTTCTCTTTGTGTGCTCTGCCTTGGACTACAGAACAGAGTTCAGGGAAAAGTAGGTCAAGAGGTTTTTACACTGAGAGGTTTGAGAATTCCCAAATACAGAGGGAGGCACGACAAAGGCACCTATTCTCAATTTATCTGCATTAAAATGTGTTCCTTACTTGAAAATTGAACTTGGTGGAGAGGCACAAACTTCAAAGCAGTTTGTGCAGAAATCATTACAGCGAATAAACAAAGAAAGATATCCATAGACTAAAACTCTGTAATTGTTTTTAGCATTGATTTCATTGAGCACAGGATCATGCAAAGGGATCTGAGGCTCCAGTGAGCTCCACTCACTGTAAGGAAAGGGAATTTAGTGGTAATATTGTGTGTAACCCTAGCCTCTACAGAAGCATATAAAGAATTGATTTATGTAATGGCAGCAGAGAAGGCACCAAGCAGGAGGACAGCTGACACAAGAAAACGAGATATCAGCAGGCAACCTGGGGAGAGCTGACAGAGATATGTGAACTTTTGGGTGCAGGAGAGGAGAATGAGGCTTTATGGGGTAAAATACATGATATTCATGGAGAAATAGAGGTAGAGGAGTAGAATGAAACAGTACACAGTCTGTGCTATCAGACCAAAAGTCCACCCAGTCCTGCATCCTGCTTCCAAAATTGGCTAAAAAACATGTCTAGGATATTCCTCTAGAACAGAGAGGGGAAGACAAGGTATTTCCTCAGAGAGCTGCATAGACAGCTACACTTTTGGCCAAGGGAGCTGAGGTACCTGTAGGTAAAACAGATTCTCTTATTTGAACTGCTCTCTTTGGGAAAGGATGCTCATTTTAGAGTCCAGAATTTTCCCACACCTCTACTTACAGTCACCATCTCACCATCTCCCTGGTCTGTGCTTAAAGCCATTCTTTTCCTTTATCAATTTGCTGAGGAACAGGATTCCTCTGTAAAACTGACCAAGGACTCTGCCAAAAAAACCCCAACTCTGGCCTTTCTCTGGTAGTCATAAGAAAATATAATCCCTTGCTTTGTTTGACAAGAACTGCTAGAGAAGCATAAACATAAAACAAATACCAAAAGATGAAAAATCTCAGGATGTTAGTGAGACCAACTGTCAGGGCATCAACTGTGCAACCTCCCAGCTCCCATGAGGCACTGACAGATTATCAGGGCTGAGCTGAACAAGCTGAACCTTCATTTCAGACATAAGTCAGAAAATTCTGTCAAAAAAGTTTGGTTTCAAAGGTGAAATTTTCAATACCATAAACCATCTTGTGAAGACCTCTACATAACCCTTGTAATGCATTGCTATTGCAAACATCATCTGTTTTAGAAGTTTTCGTACCTCTGTCTCTTTTCTGGGCATTCCAGACAGCTTCTGAAAAATTGTATCTAAAAGGAATTTTTCTCCATACAACTTTTATAGCTTTCTTCCTAATAGATAAGAATAACGATTTTATGAAATGGCTCAGTAAGTGATATTATCTCAAGTTTTAACCCGTTTGTTAAGTTACTTTCAATGGGAAAAGTTTCTCCATATTCAATATTCTTTGCAGTTCTTTAGTAGCAAAACAATTTAATAACCAAACATTTCTTATGAAATGACAGTTTTATGCCTATTCTTATTCTCTTTTTTTTCTCCCCATCACTTCTGAGTTTCTCATCTCTTCTGTGAAGGTCTTTTCTCTTGTAGTCGAGTAACACTCCTCTAAATTCTAAAAGGGTGTTTAGGACCTTCAAAGACCTTGGACTTGTTTTGTTCACTTAGAACCATTCACTGCATTTCCACTTGTTCCTGATTTGCCATGGGAGGTTCAGATGAAAGAACGACTTAATAAAAGCCTCTCTGAAAACGAACATGTGTACAGTCCCAGGAAAGGAAGTCCTATCACCTTGTTACAGTCATTTGTACTCTTGCTGTTTCTCCCCATGTCAGCATAACCCCACAGGATTTCACCTACTTTGTCCTTCCTTTCTTGCACAAATGTGCAGTGACCAAGTACAGAGTGGCACAAAACCTGTATTGTACTGGCAACAAAATGAAAAGGTTATGTCAAACAGGAATTGATAGCAGAACTATGAGAAATATCACCTGCAGAGACTGAGATTAATTTCTTGAACCATAATCTCTCTCCTCTTCCCAGTAATAAAATAAGCACATTATGAGCAAACTTCAAGTCTAGTCTTGCCGTGTGTACTTCACATAAAAATACAATGATATAATAATGGTGAACAATTTCTGTCTTAAAATTGCCTCCAAGTTATCAGCCCCAAAGAACCTCCTTCTAATAATAGTGCCATTACAATTATCATTATATATACAATATGCAGAATCAATTTAACTGTAGTAAAAGCCTTTGGAAACACTTTGACAACTGAAAGCTCTATACTACTGAATACACTTACAACAAAGCAATTGGTTATATGACAAAAATATACAGTTTCATAAAAGCCAACTGCTACATTACAGAGGAAATAAATATTGCTCAAAATCTTTATAGAAGTCCTTGGTATACTCTTTTTGTTGCTGGCCATAAAATTCACTTTTGTATGAGATAAGATGGGTAAAAACAAAATTAAAACAGGGCTTATGAAATTCCTAGAGGAATTTTTTTTAAAAAGAGCAAAATGGTACAATGCCTTAAAGAAAAATCAAGGATCTGTAATGGTTTTTTTTGTCAACTTCTTGTTGACGTTGTCAAATGAGAATGGTGGCAAATTAGAGACATATTTTAGTCCCATTTCTGGCCATTCTATAAAATTGTGACCAGTAAAAAGCATTTTGTTTCATAACAATCTTTCAATTCTTATTGATGAATTGAGCCATGCAATATAATACCTTGCTTGAAGAACATAATGGAAATTATTTCAGCAAAAAATGATGGTGCTATTAAATTCACCACATATACAGCCCACAATGAAAATCAGGGGTTCAGGCCCCTCCTCCCCTACCTTTGATTTACTTTTTACAAAAAATACTTGAGTTTACATTCAATAAGGACTTGAAAGCACAGGATTTTGGCCACAAGGCAGATCCACAGCCCAGGTGAAGTTTTGAACCCAGAGTAAGGTATGGAGGCTCACAATCACAGATTTGCACCCGTGAGCCTCACATTCCTTATGCTGTATCATATATCCTATATATCCTTATGCTGTATCATATATCCATATATCATATATCCTGCCTATAGTGGGCAGTGGGAAATGCCAGGCATAGGACCAAAAACGCAAAAGGTTCTTACTGTGTTTCCTAAACACCATGCACACTCTAGACTGATTTTGAAAATATGGTATACTGGGAAAGTAGAACTAATAAATGCTGAGAACAGAATACCTAGCCTGAATTACTATGTCTTTCCTGAAATTGACTGCTTGCAGCCATCCAACCAAAAGGTCAGAATCTGCCTTTTAAGACAAAAACATCTATTTTGAAATGAAGGTAGCTTTCCTTTTCCCCCTCTTTTAAAGTGCAGGGTGCACTTACAAATAAATGCACTACTTTATTTCCTACCTTGCTTTATATTTTAAATTTTATAGTAGTTGTTATACTCATCCAGGGAGTGCAAAAGCCCTAGCTCTAACCAATACCAGCACAAGTTTGAAGAGTGGAACTATTCCTCTCTTCCTCTAACCACTGTTGGGCACTCCACACTGAGCCAAGAAGAAAGACCCAGGGAGAGCTCACACCTCTGGTACAGCAGCTGTCCTTACCTAGGAGATGGGTCCTACATTTCTCTCTCATCCTGAGCTTTCTGCACAGGATGAAAAAGCATTATTTGTGAGAGAGAACAGAGTCTAAATTTCGTCTTCTGAAATTTATTTTCTAATTTCTGGTACACAAACAGGCTTTTCCTTGCACTGCCTCCTCCTGACCTCCCAAATCTGGTATTCCTTCCTGCAAACTCCACCAGAAAGACAAGGGAAATTTTCTCATTTTTCCCACATGGCAGTTCCAGCCTCAGAGGAAAACATTCTCTGAAAAGATGGGTATTTTGTCCCTGGGCAGAGCCAAGGCTGAGGAGACACCTTTTCCTGGGTGAACCATTTGAGTGGTACCCCCGTGTCAACAGGAAACCTTAAAAAAACATAAAGTAGCCCAAAAAATTCCATTGTGGTGGTGGTTAGGGACCCACTGCCGGCACATATTAGGTATGCTCAGAACACACTCCTCAGAGTTTCAGGAACACATTGCTCTACAGTGAAACAAGTCAGGCAACTTCTGGAGTTTCCCATCATACGAGGAGTCACAGCTAGGAAAGTCACAGGGCAACCAGTCAGTTTGCTTGCTTAATCACCATGTTGGAATTTGACATCCAATTCCTCTTCTATATGCCTCAGGCCATTTTGAACAGAGTGGTTTGTTGTATCTTCTGAAGATTTAGGAAATGTTTCTGAAGACTTTCTCAGTCACCTCATCTATAAATGAAACTTGGGCTATGTGGGCTGAAGAATCAGTAGAAAACCAGAGGCTTCAGCAGCAGCAAATCTTCTAAACTCAAATACAATTTATTTTTTATGATTGGAAGGGGCTTAGTCAGCAGCTTAGAGAAACATTAGTTGAAGAGATTCAGACTTTAATATGAGTGAAGGTGAAACAAAAGAAGACAGTTTAATCAAGTTTAATGAAGAGGACTTAATAGGAAGGAGGATGGAAAACAGGGTACCTGGCAAATTATTAACAAGGGGCAGATTGGATGTTCATCACACAACCAGACTTACATCCTTGCAAGATATGTGGCAAGAAAACTTCCAAAGAACTGGAGAAAAAGCTTTCCAAGGGCCTTCATATAATAAATACATATATCTAAAAAGAAAAAAACACAATCATTCCTTCCCAAGGGAAAAAAAAAAAAAGAAAAAGAAAAAGAAAAAGAAAAAAAAAATAGATCTTGAAGACATTTGCATTGTTTCCTGATTTTTTTTTTCCTGATGCTTCCATCTGCACTAGAAGAGGTGGTTTTGCAGGTATGAAATTCACTATTATTACATTCTTCCAGAAAATGCAGCAACTTCATAGGAAATTGCAGGTCACATCTGGACTCACTTTAATTACAGAGATGGCCCATTAAAAAGTTCATGTGTCATCTGTTATTTCTCAGAATTGTCTAATTCTATTTTCAACAAAATTATCTGCTAGTGTCCTATCAGTCTAAAAATCTTATTCCTTTTTTTTTCTTTTTATTTTCAGTAAGACCTAAGGGATGAAGAGGAACTTCAGTGCAAAGAACAGAATTTAAAACAATGAATCTAAATATGCAGCATGGACATATAGATACTTTGAAAAATTCTGAAAAATATAAAAATGTTTTACTCCCCGCACCAATACTTTCAGGCACATTACAGAAATATATGCATATTTTTAATATTAGTTTTAATTTCTAGCCATGGATTATGGATAACCATCTGTAAATGCAAATCCTGTTTTAGGATGACAAGTTTGTACTGGGATCAAGAGCATATAAGTTTAATTACTCAGTCAATAAAGAAGTTTAGGGTTGCACTAGAGAAGTAAGCCAAGCAGATAGATTGGAATTATTTTGGCTGCACTAATACTTTCTGATTTAATATCTGCACCTTCAAATGAAAATCAACCTTTCGACCTTCATCCACTTCAAGGTGGATGACCACCTGTTCAAAATTTCCTGTCTCTGCAGTCCTCCAAACGGCAGGGAAAAGCTGCGATGCTGTAATGGCTTTGATGCTGGCAGCACTTCTGGCTTTTTTCATGATATTAAGTTAATCAAGAGTCAGCCTTCCTGTAGGATGCAAGATGGACTTGTACTCCCAGTCCTGAAGCATGGTAGGTCCATAATATGAACGTTTTAATGATAAATCTGATTTCCACTCCATATGTTTCCTCATGGTTCACTCACTTTATTTTTTTTCCTTCTGAAGCAAAGTTTTCTTTCTAAAGCATTTTACAGTCCCTTCCTTTCTGTCTAGAACTGAGGATGTCTGGGAGCTATCTAGAACTGTGGGGGGAAAAAATTGAGTCTTTTTTAATATCTTAATGGCAATAGGCAGTGTAAAAATAATATCTGCCCATTACAGGATGAGGATGGTCACCTCACCAACAGGGACAAGGACAAGGCAGAGGTGTTTCATGCATTCTTTGCCTCTGTCTTCAACACGGATGATGAACCAAGGGGCTCTCAGTGCCCTGAGCTGGAGGACCACGACTGTGAGAATGATCAACTCCTAGTCGAACCTGAAATTCTGTGGGATCCAGCTGGATCTTAACAAATCTATGGGGCCTGATGGGTTTCATCCAAGAATCCTCAATGATCTGATGATGTTATCGCAAAACCTCTCTCATGACTTTTTGAGCAGTCTTGGGAATCCAGGGGTCACAGCTGACTGGAAGCTGGCGAACATTATCCCAGTTTTCAAGAAGGGCAAGAAGGAGGACCCCAGAAAGTACAGGTCTGCCAGTCTCATTTCAGCGCCTAGTAAAGTTGTGGAGAAGATTATTCTGGGAGGCATTGAAAAACACCTGAATGACAACTCAGTCACTGGTCTTTTCAACAGCATCACTCCAACTTAGACACACTTTCTGAAATGTAAACAAATAATATTTCTTCTTTAAGCCATGTCACTACACCATTTTCAAATACCTTAATCTCAAGATGAGTGGCTGGGGCGAAGTGAGTCAGGAATTCGTAAGAAAAACAAAGCCTACACATTGCTCTGATTGTAAATGCAGCTTTGCCTTAGTGCTGAAAAAGAAAACAAAGAAAGGAAGATCACACACTGGAGACCGGAGCTGAGTTTTCTGAGTAGAAGAGTAAAATGCACTAAGATTTTATGATTACAAGATGGTATAAAGTCTGGCAACTAGATGTAATAAAAGATGACAAGACAGCAGATCTAGAAGAATAATATCCCATCATTATGAAGTAAGTAGCAGGGGAAGCAGGAAAGCCTTTGGCAAATCTTACAGATATCTCATTGCAGACAGAGGAAGCACAAGAGGAATTGTGGATGTCTAATATTGTTCAAAAGTTTAAGAAGGATCAAAAGTAAAAATATGACTTCCAACTATCAAGTGGTGCAGAAAGCACTTATGTGGGATGCATACTTGATAAAATTTACAAATCTGTTATTTGGCGAAGGATGGTTTGTGATTCTGACATAGAGAATATCATCTTGTACTGGCCTCTCCCAAGCTAAACCAAAATAGCAAAATAGTAAATTATAAGGCAAAGAAGAGTTCTTTTCTGAGCAAAAAAAAGAAATGGCTTACACTGCAGCTCAAGAGGTGCTTATTGTTTTCAGCCCTACAGTTTTTCAGTTGACTTCAGCTAAACATTACATGTACACATGTGAAATATTTTTAAATTACACAAAATTAAAGAAATGTATAAAAGCCACTGCAGTAGAAGACAGATTAAAACTGATTCAGAAGGAAAATTCAGAAGGAAAGAGACATTTATGTTATTTAGTGAAAATCAGATGGAATTTAATGGAACTTTTGATAACTTTACAGTTTTAAGCATTCTGTAAAGCTGAACACTGTGGAAAACACTTTGAAAAAAATATCTGAGGGTGAAACACATAAGGAATCCCAGATATGACTCAAAAGTTTTCATTTTATTGGATATATGGCAACGTTAGGAGAAAAATCATCCTTTTCCTGCTTTTCAATACAATTAACAGTAGTGCTCAGTGTTATAATGATGTAAACCTAAAATTACTCAAATTTTACCAAAATGTGGGTGTGCAAGAGATGAGTGCAAGAAGGCATTCATTCAGGCAGATATGTTCTTCTAATGTTGTTCTCGCAACAAACTATATAAAGCAGAAACCTAAATTAAATCTCAATTGTCTTCTGAAGGAACAGAGTTTCTAAAGCAGTAATACTGAATTCTCAATAGTTCCTTCTTGCACGAAAACCCAGATATTGGCTACCACCATATATGTTCATGAGGGATGACAGTGAAGTTTGCACGAATATCTCTGACTGCTCAGAAAAATGTGTTCACATTTAAATTCTTTGAGCCATGATCTATCATGCCCTGTGTCCTAGCTGACTTCAGTACTATTTCTTTCATGGTGTATTTCCTCATCTAAAAATGGAGCAGTTCACTAAATTTGATACCACAATATAGGTCTCTAGACCTTATTCTGTTATCACTTTCCTTCCTGAAACACTCTAATGCTTTAAACTTACTTCTCCCTACAACTCATTATTGAAAGAGGGAGCTTGTGGTGAATAATGACAATCAAACCTGTTAACAGCCAGTGGCCAAAAATTCTGTGATGTGAAGATAAGAATAGAAAAGTGCTGTCCACAGAAAGAAGACAGAAAACATTTACTGTGACTCTGGGGAAGGAGATGTCCATTCCACTCACAAGAAAACAACATGACATCATTCCAAACTGCAGTTGATCCAGCACAGGAAGTCAGGAAAACTTTCCAGCCTATTGTCTCACACTTCTTTAAGCTTACATTGAGACAAAATGAGGTGGTGTGGTTAGAAGATAAAGTGAAAATTGAGATTTGAGGGACACATGCTCTAATTCTGGCATTATTTCTGCATCATTTCTTTGGCTTCAGCTCACATCTCTGTGCCTTCAGTAAAATATAGCCTCTGAGCACCTTTGAAATCTGCTGATTAAAAGGGTTTTCTTAAATGACAGAATTATTCTGCTAAGTTAAACCTTTGCCTTGCATGTATCTTGCAGCTTCCCTTGACTGACAGCCTCTTTGCTCTCAGCTGCCAGGAAATTTTGACCCTTCTTATTGTAGCACACCCATTCTCTCGAGGACACTCCAAGTGCCTGCCAGCCCCTTCCCTTGCAGCTCGGCAGAGTGAAGATACTACTCAAACGTTCAATATTGCATGAAAACAAGTGCACAAGTCATGATGCAGCCAATTCCACATGGGGAAAAGAGGCACATTTTGGGAGGGGCCCTTCCAGCAATAACATTCAGAGGTTGTTAGTAATATGCCTTGGGTTGAAAACACAAGATTCCTTGCATTATTAAAGAGATCAGATACTTCTAAGCAGTAAGATCGGTGCAGAAAGGCTGTACGAACTACAACTTACTGATACCTGTTTGGAAATAACATCTTTATTCCATTGGAGTCTAGTTTTTTCTCATGATTATTTTCCTGATATCATTCATCAGTAGCCTGGCAAATGCCCATGGAAGTTTAGTATCTCACTTTCCATTTCAGAATACATTTGTAATGCAAAGGGGCACAGATTAGAAAAATCAAAGTAGGGAGCTCTTTGGCTCCTCTCTCTTTCATTCAAAGGCAAGTGACTATGAATCTAGAAAAGGGCTGAAATTGCAAATGTCATAACCCTTCCCACAAAGAGGACAATGAATGGGAGCAGAAACCTACTTGACAGCTCCAGAAAAATATAAAAACCCACTCTTTCTTTCAAGTGCAACCATTCCAGAAAAGTCTTGCCTCCAATCCCAGGCTCTATTAAGTTGTCTCGGCATTGTGACTATGACGCTCTCATTCCTAGAGTGCAAAAATAAGCAGTAATTGGAGATAATCTAAAACTGAAAGGCTCTAGTCTATATAAAAAGCACAATGTTTTAATTAACACTTTTGAATTCTGACCACATTCCCCTTTCAAGGAAGATAAATCCCCATTTTATTAGTTTTGGTGACTTTCTTTCAAAATTAATAGTGGACTTCAAATGCTGAGCCAGTTACCCAGCTTTCACAGGCTTTTACACACTATTTCAGTAGCCTTTCTGGGTCTGATACGTGCACTTCTGAAAAGTTTATTCATGAGAGTAACTCTTAACACTCACCCCCAAGGCACTAATTTAATGAAACTGAACATCTGACTAGGACCATAGCCTGGCAAACTATGCAGAATTAAGTCTAAGCAAAGTTTGTTACCCAGCTGATAAGGCCTGACTTCCTTTTGTATTAAGAAGCTGAATTGTTCTTAACTCAGAATTTCACTTAAATTTAGATAAAACATGCTGGCAATCTATTGGCTGCATCAGATACTTTCCTGTTTCCTGTTTCAATCTCATATACATCTCTTCTTCTAAAACAGAACCCTGCCAAATCCCTTCAACCATATGTTCCTTGAGCATTTCTTTACTTTAGGAAGTAACAGATGCCTGCCCTGGGGGGAAAAATCAATTTATTTCTGTAACTTGGTTCCAGTAAAGTAGCAGAGTTATTTTGCTTTAAGGAAAGGGCAACCAACCCTGAAAGGATGCTTCTTTTACCTTTAAGAAATATTACATAAGTGGTTTGCACTGAATAATTTATGAACTTATACAGAAGAGTTATTCAAAATAGCTCAAACTGTACATTCATCATAACCTTTTTCTTCAGCTTTCCACTAATTAATGCTTCTGAAAATTCCTAATTTTAAGTTTCAGGAAACATGCATGTTTGGAAAAGTATCTCATTTTGTGTTTGCAATGAAATATACATGAACCATTTTATGAATTTTAATGAATCTTTATTAACTTTGGTCAGTTAACGTTATTCATTAACAATTCATAAACACTTCAACCTTCCCCTATTATGCAGCATTATGAACTCTTAGGAGAGTGTTTGATACAAAACAGTCATGATAACAATTTTGAAATAGAGGAGGAAAAAAATCAAAAAGCTTCTTCATATGCCAACAACGTACTTTTCTCAAATTAAACTTTCAACAGGTTCATAGATACTATTCAAGTAGGTCTGCAAGGATCTAGTCATGTCTGACTTCAGACCCCATACAGTGCTACTGTCTCAATCTGGAATATATCCCACCTAGAAGTTATTGATTTAACCTAAACTAGGCCCACTGCAAAATACAGTATGAGAGTATGGTTCAATTATGTTCATTTGTTCATATTGGAAAAAGCAATTTTCTGCATATCACTTAATGAGATTGGATTTTTCTGGGTAAGAGTGTTGGCATTTGCCTTTTAAAAGTATTTGCAAAAGCAGTAAAGATAAAAGAAAGATAATTTATTCTTCCTAGGTGCGCCTAGATTTTGCAGGCACAACCAATTCAGCCTTTGGAAGTTCTTTGTATGGCTTTCTGGAGAACTGCCTATACCCATGTCCCTTTTATGCTTTTGTTATAGTCACTTCCCCAAAACTTGCAGAAGTCAAACATGACTAGTTTTTCTCTGGAGAAGAGCAAAGCTCCTTACGGTCACTCATGAAGCAGGTACACATGCTGTGCACATGAACCAAATTTTCCTACAGCTAAATGTTAAAGAGCTGAGCTGCTTGATGACATTTCCCAGAGAGCAAAGGACCAGCCTGACACAGGCATGAGTGCTGGAAAGTCATCCCTAGCAGCAATAAACACAGCTCTGTGGGTGGGAGCTGTCTCAGCCTCCAAGTGCTCTCATTATGCTCTAGCTAACTTCTCTCACAGCATCTGGGGTTTTTTGAGAGCCATTACTAAGTGTCCAATTAACATCAGGTGTTTTAGGGATATGAATTTCACTGCCCCCCTGCGTCAGGCATTTGAACACAAATCACTGGTCTTGCTGGGTCACTACCTGTACGCTACTCTCCCAGTTCCATGGACGAACCTCCAGCAGATGGATTTGTAGCCAAATGCCCAAACTCTCTTTGTGGTCCTTCTCTAGGCCAGAAATGCAAGTACCAAAGAGGAGCAGCTGAGCTATGCACTGCCTGTGAAATCTGTCAGAGCAAGGAGTTTCACCAAACTATTTTTATTCTCAGAGGCAAAAGAAATTGGGAGAAAGAGGCATTGTGCTGATAAGAGCATATGAAGTATACAAGAAAATACAATCTGTTGAGGATGCAGGTAGATGAAAAACATCCCCATTGACAGAATGAGTTCTGTGGGTACCTTTTACTTTTTGTCAGGCCTCTCAATCTGATTGATCAATAATGTGCGTGTTTTAAACTACTCCAATCCATAATATACTCAACATTTTAAAATCGATTCTTCGGTGTTTTCCTTAGACAAAATGCCACAATTCACTCTTCTGTGCCTAATCCATCCACAAAATGCATTTTGTCAAACTATTCAATCCTCTCCCTTGAATGAAGCACATTCCGTCAATCCAAGCCGTCTGCTCTTACAACAGAATGAATTCTGTCTAACGTAATAAGCAGTGTATGAAGAGAGGCATTTAATCTAACATGTATGTTTAACAAAAGGAATCATTCCTTGTTTGGCAAGACATATTTTAAATTCGCTATGAATTTTAAAACATTCCACCACTGTAAATTGATGTATGAATCCTACACAGCTTTTGAATAGAGCAACTGTTGTATACAAAATCTTTCTAAAACCTTCACTCTTTAGAAAATTCAGAAACAGGAATGGTAGATATTAACTAGCTTCATGCTTTGTAAACTTAAATGAAACTACTGAAAAATTGATTTGGTTTTTACTCTTACAAGGTTTATAGTGATTAACTGTTACAGAGGGAACTGTGTAGAGGCAGCTTCAGCAATTGTGATATTATACTGAGAATTCCTTTAAATATGCTTCTCACATTCACACTGGTTATTATTGGGTAATGAAAATCTCTTTATTTCCTCCTAAAATCCCAGAAACCAAACCCAATTATTTTCAAAAGAATGAAAATTAAATACAACCCTAAAGACACACATTAACATTCCTGACATCTGGTCCAGTTATCTGATTTTGCTTCATGCCAGGGATGCTTCACGGATTGCAATGAACACTGAAATTGCGACTGACATGTCATTTGTACTCTTCCTCCTTCTGCCATGTGAATAATTCTTACCAGAGCTTTTGTACTTGAAAAGTCTGGACAGGAAATATATGTACATGTACTGCTTGGGTTAAAGGTTTTAGCGGTATGAACTTCATCTGACTGCATTACTTCACCGTGACCATCACAAGTTATTGGGAAAAAGGATAGATAAAATGTTTGTCCTAACACTCTGTATAACTTCATGATGTATGTCACATTTTGCATTACCTTAATTACTTCAAGTATTATAATTTGGGCTGAACTTTTTTTGGTAATGTTTTTCTGAAACATTACACTTGGACTATTATTTGGGCTTATGCTAGCCCAAAAATAGAAAAAATATCCAGGCTCCCTTATAGGACCTAAGAGACTGAGGGATTAAAACCTTTACCAGGACAGAGGTTCATATGTGGGCTTGAAGGTGACTCACTAAAAGCACTGATTGGTGATAAAAACCTAACACCTCAGAAAGAAGACAAGCAAGTGCAATGCTGAGAGGGAAGCAGCAGAAAATCAAGTCTGATCGAGCACTGGAAAATGACCTTGAGAAAAACTGTGGGGGAATTCCAGAGATGAGCAGCATCTGAAAAGGAGGTGGCAACTTTAGAAAAATAAACTTTCCTGTGAGAAATCTGTGAAAGAAAACAGGTTTTCTACAGTCTTGATAAACTTGATATTTTTTTCTCCTCTTATTCAACTACATGGTCCTGAATTTTAGCTAACTTCCTCAACATAAAAATGTGATTGACTTTTATAATTCTATTTTTCCTGAGAATAAACCAAGAAATATTCTCCCCCATACCACCTGCAAACCCAGCTGATTTAATTACTCTGACTAATTACACATCTGGCAAAACCCAGCATGCTTTCCCCAGTCAAAGCCAAAAGGTTTTTCTAAAATATGATATTGGATACCTTTTCACAACAAACAGCAAATCAGACTACATATGCATATTTATGTATATACATTTGCAGGGAAAAACACTTGATGTTATAACATTGTTCATCTCTCTATGATACAGGGAGAAAATTTTCCTACATTTTAAGATGAGAGGAAAACAGCCAAAGAGCAGGTAAGGCACAGGTAGGTGAGTGAGGCCCAGTGGGAGCAGCAGAACATCCTTGGGAGCAGATGCAGGCGCTGGGAGCCTGATGCTGGCATTTGGAAGTGCAGGAGATGATATGCAGTGCTGTGATTGCAGTCACCAGCTCCAGAAGCTCCATTTGCCTGCAGGACCCAGAGCCGACCAAGCTCCCTGCACCCCAGGGAGCACCATTCATCTCTCTGCAGGTCAGCTCCCTTTTGTGCATATGTTTCCCACAGAAGTGCTGAAATAAAATGATCAGTTCACTCACCTGGTACTTAACCAACTCAAAAGATGGTCAGAAAGCTTAATTGTTTGAACTTTGAATGCTACTACTTTGAAAGCCCCAGATGAAAGGTGTGCTTTCTGGTGAGCAGAGTGAACTATGTTTTCCTCTACACTTTAACAGAAAGCTGTGTTGAAAAGCTCTTCATGGCACAAATGAGTTTGAATTGCTGACAAATGCATGAAAACTAGTGCTTCATCAATTGTATTTGCCATATTTTCAGCTTGCAGCATTTTGCATGACAAAGTCCCATCAACATAAACACAGAAAGGGAACAGAAGATCACAAAAAAGGAGGTGTCTGATTGTCCTCAACAGACTTTTACAAAGAAATACTTAAAAAAAAAAACAAAGAAAGGAATATAAGGGTATGCTCCCGAGTATAAAAGATGTTTTCCTTCAAAAGGGTTTTAAAAAAATAGTAACTCCCACTTATCATATCTAAGTGTTATGCTGAGAAATTGAAGGCTCTTTATATAGGCTGTATGTGCCCAGTAGAGTGGATTAAGACTATACAATACAAACAGGTTTCACAGAAATTTACAATGCAGCCCTGGCTGGTTGGTTTTTATGAGTCATATCTTTTTTAATCTCAGTTCCAGCACAACCTTCTCTCCAGTTAATAAATGCATAATCATTCTTTACATATGTATCCATTTACTCAAAGATACTGTACAAATGTACTGGACCTAAAATGTCATTGCTGGTTTGTAATGTAATTTTTGAAAAAAAAATTTAGCTGGAAGCCAGGAAGTGAAACCACATGCCTAACCAGTCCTCAGTGAGAAAGCCATTGTTTAAGACATTCTGAGTCAAAGATTTCTGATTTTGTTAAAGCAAAAGAAGATTTGTCCTGAAAGATTCCCAAACAAGGACTGTATCTCAGATCTGGCAGTGTCTTACGGGAGGGAATGTAACCTGTGCTCTGATGCACTCTTGACTCTGGTCAAAGGCAGAACTCCCACTGGCTTCAGGCTGTAAAATCTCTCTCCTTGCCGTCAGCAATACACTTTGTTAAAAGAGGCATCTCAACCATGCCAAAGCAAGATTTATCCCTGTGTAAAAGCAGTTTGATGTTGTCTAAAGAAAACACTGGTCTCACTAGTGTTTCGCCTTTTTATTTGTTAAGCTCAGGGCAGGCATGGTTACTGCTGTGAAAGAAGGGCAGGTATACACTTTCACTAAATTTAATCAGTAAAGTTATAAAATGAAGATGTCTTCAATTTTGCAGAGTATTCTAGCATGGAAGCCTTGCATGAAAATTTAACAACAGAGTATTTGAGTGACACTTATTTTCAATGAATTACTTGGGTCTTCAGAAATTGACTGAAGCAGGAACTGAGTGTCATGACTCCATTTTTAGTCTTTTTGTCACATAGTTAGGATTCTTGTCCAATAAAACATTTCTTCTGTCTCAGTCTAAATTTTAGACAACAATCTCAAAAATTCCAACCAGCACGAAGTGTTTACATGGCAATTAGCATAAAATGGAAGTTAGGATATCAGCAATCCTAAACTGTGTCTACTTAGTTTAGTTGTTTCCTTTCTGCATTTGAATTTAGGAAATTTATGAGCTTGTTAGGTGGTTGTCACTCAATGAAAAAAAAAAAAAATCTCCATTTTCTTCACTACAAAAACATTCGTTTTTGCAAAAAAAAATTAGTTCAGAAATACCAGAAATTATCTATTTTACCTTGGAAAGACATAAAAGTATCATTTTTGAGGATTTTCCTGCAGAAATGTAGAAAGGCCTGTCTTTTATTTCTCCCTGCTTAGGGAGTTATAGGAAAGTGGTCAAATAATTTTGCTAGATATATTTTGAGGTAAGATGCTTCCAAGCACTTCAGTGTCAGAAATACTTACAAAATTATAATGTGATTTTAAACCAAATTATTACACCCTGTCTCTGAATGGCCAGACTCTCAATCAGTCATATTTACACACTCATTTTATCTCAAGAAACATTTCATTCAGTGAGAATTTACATCAGCTGAGATGTGAAGATCAACTCACAAAGCTTTGCAGTAACTGTCTGAGAAGTGAACTCCGATCTTATACCTGAAAAAGAGCAGATTTTAACTTAGATGTGTGGTTTCCTGTTGGATGTTCTAACCACCAGACTATGAAAAAAAAATCACAATAAAACAAAGATACAGACAATAGTTCAGCTCATATTTGCAAATACATCCAAATCATCTATCATGGGGGCATAAAACTGGCACACAAAATATTCAACAAGATATTTTGCAAGTATTTACATATGTCAATACTTGACCACACAATTCTCAAATAAAGGCATTGGCGAGAGTTTTTTGCAACTTCTGAGGGCCTGAGTACTTTTTCTGATGAAATTTCTTTTCTTTTTAATTATATTTATAATTAGATCTGGAAAAAATGCAAAGGATGAATGCAAACTATTACAAATATTAGATAGTGGTCACTTTCTTTTTTGGGACAATGTCTGCAAATACACACAACACTGCACAAAATGTTTTCATAATATAACCATTGTTCAGTTTCTGTGTGGATACAGTTAATAAACAAGTACAACAGCCTTTTCTCCCTCTCAGAATTCTGCTGCCCTTGATTTCCTAAATAGCTGGAATTATTACTATTACAGAGCACAGTAGACAGACAATGTGTAGACACAATGGAGGATAACCTTTTTCCCCAGGCAGTCTGAGGCACAATAAAGAGGTTGCTTTGAGCAGTGAGAGCATCAGGATCAGCTGCAGCAATGAGCACAGCGCAGCAAGCACAGAAGAGCCCCTGACCCACCCAAAATGCCCAATCTGTCCAGAGAGGCTTTAGTGACAGCTGATGACTAAGCAGAGAAGATAACTACACTCAGCCTTTCAGGCTGACTAATGTGTTGTCTAAACATATAGAAGGAAGAGGAAAGTTGAGTTGTTCTTATGACAGGGCTTCCTGTCAGGAAGTCTTATTTTTAACTAAAAAGAGTCACCTCTCCAGAACTTTACACTCAAATTCAATAGTTTCATGTAGAGGTGGCTTTTTTCCTCTCATCATAAACATGAAGGACAACATAATTCAAAATCATGAGTATTACTGAGTCAAGGTGAGCCTATACAAGGGTTTCACTTTCTCAAAAAGAAGAAGAAGAATATCAAATGTTAATAACACTTATGAACTAGCAGCAGAGATACAGAAAGTAAAAGCTGTAAAATTGCTACTTTGGGGCTATAGTACTTATATTGTGCGAAATATAAAGGACAATTACCAAACCTTCCTGGAAAAAAGTAGTGGTAATAACTCTTTAAGATTGAAGGGCAAGTATATAACAGGCAATTACAGGAAGATGGTGAGGATGAAATAGTTTTGTGATACAAGATTTTGCTAGATTTTATTTCTGAATTTATCCACAGAAAATTGTGTGTCAGTAATTTTTCCCTTCTTTAGTAGGTTTTTAATATCTTTTATAAAAAGCAATTCTGAAATGCTCTCCTCCCAATTCAAACATTTTACAATGTCAAAATATAGAATTTAGTGTGCTGTATCAAATCTATCAAACTTATTTCAGCTTATTTTCTAATAAGGTTGTGGATGATACCATTTACACAAAACATTTATGCTTTTAAATTTGTTCATCCACCTCATTTGTACATTAAAAAATTTTTCCAAATGTGAAGATTACTGCATTATATTTTACTACATATGTTGCAAAAGTACTTACTAGACTTCCTGCTGAAGTAAGTACACAAAATTCATGTTCAAGCATAACACACAACAAATGATGCTCCTCTACATGGGTTTAGTATACAGAAAGATGTTGTGTGGAGGAAATCTCTTACTCCTGTTTAAGAGAGCATTATCACAGAAGAAAACTTACATTCATTATTCTATTACTGCCTATATTTGTAGTATAAATGTATGTCAAAATGATCCTTTAACACTGAAAAGATATTGCAGCACTATTTTCTAAGGCACTAACTTTTCTTGTAAATTCCTCTGTGCAGAGTCCTCAAGGTGAACCTGGGTCAAATCACACCACCATTGCCACCTTCTCCCAAGTTATCAAAAGTGTGAAACAAAAAAGGCTAACACTATGTCATTTAAAACCACTCCAAAAAGTTATTGGGATGAAGTCAACATTTCTGGAACCTGGTACAACCAGGTTCAAGTTCATCAATTTTAAGTCCATTGACTTGGAGTGGGATATTCCAGAACCAGATTTGAACCGTCGTTTCCTTCTCTCTCAAATATTTGATTGCTGGTTTTGCTTTAACAAGTACAGTACTATGTTCTGAAACCATTATGCTTGATACCATAAAGATAATAACAATCACTACAAATAAAAATCCCTCCCTTTTTTCCCAGCCCACAGGAGACACGGTTTGTTTAAACTATGTAGGTTTGTTCAGTTGTTTCTCTGTGCGTAGAAGAGAGAATTAGTGTGTGAAAAGTGATTACTGTGGAAATTAACTGGAAGACACACTACATAATTAGCTCTCAAATATTTAAGCCGGTAGTTAATAATTTACATAGTATGGGTCAGAAGGGTTCATCGACTAATGCAGATTCTGGTGAAACCATAAGCCTGAAGTTCCTCATACCAATCTGACAGCAACCTTTCCCACAAGCTTCATCAGAAAAGCAAAAAAAAAAAAAAACCCCTATGATGGAATTAATAGCTTTTCTCTGTAATTACTTATCAGTCAACACAAAGTATTTTTCAGAATGATCTGAAATGTTGGTCAAAACTTTCTCCAGAAGTTGATGACGTTTATAGGAATTGGTGAGAACCAGCTTCAGGAACTGGTGTCTAGCAAAGATCACCTCTTAAATAAATCAAAGGTCATATTAGGAATTTGTATTATTGATCTTAGAAAAATTGTTTCCTTATTTTATTGTGTATTTATAAAAAGCTAAATCTGTACATTCCTTATCTATATTATGTCACCCAGCATGCTTAGGCAATGCAGGCATTGTGATAACATCTTTACACAGTAGAAAGGGAGTGAATAATTACAACCCATCAGCCAGAATATAAGTGTTCAAGTATCAGCTGTCAAAAAGTGGGACTAAAATTCCACGTGATTAAGAGCAAATTGGATTAAACATGTTTTAAAAAGAGATGCAAATTTTTTCCAACTGGAACTTTAAAGCTTCTATATTAATACACATGCACCTACAAAGAGAAGGGAAGCTAAAATAACTCGTAGAAGAAATAACTGTGGGAAGACATGGGAGAAGAGTCCAGACACAGATGGTTGCAGTCTGTATTTATTCTCAAGGAAATATCACAAGGCATCCCATATGATGCCGAGGAAATAAATAGTGTATTTAGATGGTAGCGTATACTGTGTTTAAAAAGATCATCCATCCTGTCAGAAACAGAAATATTATACAGAGGAAATATGGAGGCTGCAATTTGAGTGCAACCTCTGCTCCCTCCCTTCCTTTTGCTGAAATGCCAGGCAAAGATAACAGCAGCCGTGTTGGCTGTGGATAGATGGCTGCAACCAGGGCTACTAATGCGAAAGAGGATAAAATTCCTCTTTATGCAGTTCCAGCTAATCTTCCCCCTAGCCCTTTCATTGACATCTCTTTGTTTTGGTAGCAGGTTCTGTCCCTCAGTCCCTGTGCCAGACTGACACCACCACAGCCAGCTCCAGATGCTGCTCCCTGGGCTGCCCCAGCTCCGAGCAGCTGTCCCAAGGGAAGTCGATCCCGGTGCCACCACACCCAGCAGGCAGCACAGATCCTGCTCTGGTTTGTGACCTCCTGTTGTTTCCTCTCCTGCCAACAGTTCACCTTTGTGCCAAAGCTCTGCGTCACTACTCAGTTCTTTTCATTTCTTTACTTTTCCTTGTTTGCAGACTGAGACTTCCTCCTCTGTATCACTCCTCTTTTATTTTAACTGACATAGTGCATGTATTCCTATTAGAAAGTGGAAAGCAAATAGAAAAATCTTGGAAAATATTAGACCTCTTTAAGCTTTAGAAATTTTCTTTCTCTTCAATTAAAAAACCTTAATTATTTTCCTGGCTTTTAATTAAATATTATCACTTTTTATTTATTTCTTTTAGAAAAAATAAGTAAGTCTTTTTAATTAAGATTAAGAAACTATTTATGTGCACAAATCCACTATTAACAGCTCTATAGTGCATGTGATTGGTATCATATGGATTTACTCCATTATATTGATTTTGTACACTTTTAGGGATGAGGAGATAGTCTTTGTTTCTTTTGTTCCTGAAAAAAATCCCAACAAACAACAAAAAGCTCCAAACCAACCAAAAAAATCCCAACCACAAGAAACAAGCGAAGTTATTTTAGTCCTGATCCTAATCTAAGGTTCAGCAGAACATAATTTCAATATGAAAATGAATGGTACAGTTAAAATTATTACTTCCTTTCTCTTCCTGTTTGTAAAATCAGCTCAGAGGTGATTTTTTTCAAGTTTTCAGTATGTACAATAGCTAAAGAACCTTATCACAGCTGTGAAGTACACAAAACTCACGACGTTCCAAGAAAAATATTAGGCTTTTTGATCACTTCATATACTATAATAAGGATATATTATGGAACATGCCATTCTTATCTTGTGTATTTTAATAATGGCTTCCTCAACTGTGTAGCTTGTTTAAACTCAATGCTCTATCATAAAAGTTAGGAAAATGAAGCAGTGTATTTTTGCCACCAAAAAAAAAGATAGAAAAGCCAGAAAATTTCTTGAGAAATTACACATTAAAAGTCTTTAAGCAGTTTTATGTTGAAAAAAACTCACACTTACTCTGAGATACTAAACACACAGTCAAAGGTCTTCTTGGGGTATTCGTCTAAGAAAGCTTTTTGGATCTGGTCCAAAGCATTTTTGCAAGTGACTGTACTTAGGAATTCAAGTTTTAAGGATCTTAGAATGAAGAATAAGCTTGAACTATTAAGCATCATACACTACCCTTCCAAAATGATAGACAGATCGTGTTTAGAGGTTGATGTGTCTGTTAACAGCATGGCAATGAAAATCATCCCTTTCAACTTAGGAGGAGAAGGCTTTGCATTAGCAACTATAAATCTGAAGTTCAATTTCAGTGCCATCATAATATCACTCAAATTTTATATATATGTATTTTTATATGCATCATTTACCTTCCTAAATGTGTAATGGATGGCTAGTTCACGATAAAGGGTATCTTCTACTAGTTGCACAATTTCAAAAGTCTACTATCATTCTAGCTGGAGAAATAGTAAGTATTGACCTGATAATGGCCATGCTGAAAAATTTCAACCCTCGTCAGACTTTTCACTCAGTTCACTGTTTGTGCATTTAAGGAACAGCATATTCTTAGGTTTTCAGTATCAGGAAGCATCAAACACCATGCTGCACTATGAGATCACTTGCAGCAGACCCACTGCTCCTCCCTGACTGCAGAACAAGTCCTTGCAACAAGTTCTTTTTAATGTTTACAGACACATCTCTTTCTCTCTCTTTGTTTATTCTGTTAATCAAGTCTGTTTGGCTTAGGAAGTTGTAAAAGCTATTCTCAAATAACGGAAGCTTGTTGATCTATTTCCAGACATGAAACCATAAATTTTATGTTTTCTTCTTTTGATTGTGAGGATAAATTTAATATTTTATATCAATACTTTAGGACTATCTGCAAACTAGATGCCTAATCCAAACTCTGCTTAATCTTTCTAATAAGTGTCTACCCTTTTTTTTACAATAGGAACAAGCTCATTGTGTTCAAAGCTATAATAATGAAAAGCATAATAGCTTGGTTTATTCAGCTTTATAATCCTCTAAGGCCGTGCTGACTGAAGGTTGAACAAACATTGGGTTTATGATATTGGTAAACTCTTAGTAGATAAAAAACTGAGGATAAAGTCTTCCCAAAACTAATAAGATATTAATATGCAATAAAATTAGGCAAATACTTTTTAATCCTTCAAAATCAAATTAGATTGCTGGTTTATACTATTAACCTGTTAAATACAGCAAAATACAGAAATCACCAAATGGGTAGATCTATATCCTAGAGAGTCACTGATTACTCAGTTCAAGACAGTCTTGACAGTCTCACTGTCCTGGACAGGACTGAACTATGATGTTATGGTGTATCTCTGCAAGATGCCAACTTTTTAGAACACTTTGAAAATTGCTTATCCATAATGATTATGCAGCATCGAGGATATTGCAGTATAAATTATTGGGTTCAATCATCTAAACTAAAGCATAGCTTTAAGTAATTGTTTTATACATTGCTGTGTGACACCAGCTGAGCCTAACCGCCTTCAGTCACCACTTTTAACATTAGCAGTTAAGCCATCTTAAAGAAGCTTAGACATTCAGAAAATAAACTCTGTCTGAACCCTCTGTTGCTCCCAGGAAAATACCATTTGAATTTTAATGCTCTCATTCACAGACTGTCTAGATCCACCCAGTTTTATTTCACAGTTCTGTGGTCTGTATCAGACCTTTCTAGCAACCATTATTTACTGCAAAAATAGAGTTTCAAAGCACGATACATGTATGTTAATCAAATTATTGATAAGTGAAAAGAAATAATCTGTTTCCCACAACGTCAAAAAGCTAGCAAAAACTTTCTGCCATGCCTGTTGCACTTCTGTTATTATTGAGACATGCATTGGTTTTGTTATTGAGAGGGGTAGCCAATACATTGGCACAGGGCACCTTTATCAAAGCAGTTTCAGCCTCCTTGCATTTCTCCATGCTTGAATACATCAAGAAATCCTGTGTTTATCCTTGCTTCTGAAAAAGACTGAATTGGAGCTCTGCTTAAAACCACTCTTGGCCCAGAATTTTGCATCTTGGATGTAAATATTGAAATTTTCCTTGCAGCTCTTTCAGTACACAGTCATCAACATGTAATCTTTCTTTTTTGGACTTATTAAGTTAGCTTGAACCTCGGAAAATAATTCCATTATCATTAGTACTACATCTGTGCACCAGCCTTGCCACCCAGAAGTACAAATCTGGCACATTTGTTTTACATTATTCATAGATAATGAGTTTACATCGGCTTGATGCCTTTGTCATGTTTTTTATAGTTCAAGCTGCCATGAACAAAGTTAACTCCAAAACATTTTAAAAGTGTTTGTGCATAGAGACTTATCCTTGACATGTTGAATGTCAACAGATTTGATTTTATATTAAAGTCTAGATATTTAAAAATTGTTGAACTGTGGCAGAAATATGTTTACAGCTCAAGGTTACCTTATAATAAATGTGTCTACCATCTGCAATGTATAAAATTAAGAATCTTTCTGAGATTTTAACATGAATATATTTGATTATAGATCAATACCTGTTCAATCAACACCAGTTTAGTATAGCAAAGATTAAAGAATAAAATAGACCCTGCAAGCAGCCATAGGATGGAGGAGCTATGACTTCTCAGGGCCCCAGCTTGCAATATGGGATAAGGACTATCAGGGGAAAAACCTCTTCACATCTTCAAATCCCTGAGAGCACTAAGAAAGTTTAATGAGACCTGGATGTCTAACTTTTCTAGATCACCTTGAAAGATTCAGACTTCATCTTTGATGTGTTTCTCTCATTTTCTGTAATAAAATTTACCTTAAAAAGATGATAAAATCTCCTCAAGTCCTACCATCAAGGCTTTAAACCCAGTGTCATCTTTCAAATCTGTCTGGAAGCTGTGGGCAGTTTGCTTTGCACCTGTAGGCTTTACAATGGATCAGCTATAGATGACCTTCCCCCTCTGTGCTAGAATAGGCACCATCTCTTCTTCCACAGCCAATTATGCATTCTGCACTCTGGTGATTTTGGCCATACCAAAATACTGATGAAGCCTGAATCTTAATCTGCACTGCCAAATGCCACAGCACTTCACAAATCCAGGCACGATCAGAGACATTAAGATACCTGCTATGGCACAGATGTGACCCAGTAATCCTTATTACAACATTTACTAACAGGACTGCTTCACTTTTGTTTTTTTACTGTTTTCATTTTCTGCACCTTCTTTTTTAAGTAATAAATGTCTTGGAGCACACCTGGTGTACTTCTGGTCTGGTTTCTATTCCTTGACACTAGTGGTTAGCCCAGACAGAGGTGAAAACTTTTTTGAGAGAGAAGAATTATTAAAATACAGCATAAAACAATACTGTTTCCCCATGCTTTCCCTTTTTTTGCTTGTTCAGGAATAAGTATTCCAATAAGATTTGACCTACATCTTGCTGGTCAACAGGAGCCTTTCCATTAACTTTAGAAAGTTGCAGGTGAGGTTTAGACAGACTAAGAGGGGTCAGATTGTACTGATACAGGGATAAGCTGATACTTGCTTTGGCTGTTATGGAAGGCCAAACACAGAGCAATAATTCTAGATTCTGGATATGAAATGTGTGAATACTAACTGCCCATGAAAACATCTTTTTTTCTATCTCTGATGTTTTTCTTCTTGTTGCTGGTGAATGTCATGGATCAAAAACCACACAAGACTTTAAGGCTTTGGTATATATACAAACAGGATTTTTGAATAATATTCACTGTTAATGATACTGGGATTAATGAGAATGAAATCCTTTTATAATTTCATTTTCCATGAGTTTCTAGAAACAGACCTGGAATCAATCTGTGGTGCGTTAAGCTGTTAGAGTCTTTCTGTTATGGTTAAAAACGATGAAAAAAAAGGCTTTTTTTCACATGATATGTAGTTAGAGTGCTATGCAATTAAAACTATGATTCTCATCATTGGATCTCTCTCTTTAAAATAAAGGTAACAGGTAAATCAAGGAAAGTTTGTAAATGTGAAACCAAAGATCTGAAATTTATTTTCTATTAAATGTTTTACTCAACAATATTTAACACTCTTTGCTCTCCGGATGTTTTTAGAATAAAAATTGAGTGCCCAGTGATATAAATAGTGTCTTTTTCTCTGTGAGAAAGAATTCTGTGGATCCATTGCACCAGTGCTACTAGGATGCTATTTGATGTATCACTCAGCACAAACAGGTGATGTGGAAACTATCAGCAGAGTTCAGGAGATATTTGTGAGAATGGATTATTTATCTGTGTCCATCCATACAGTAATAGCAGGGAAACAGGATTTGATCTGGATTTCAGAGTTTATTGTGAATCTTCTGTTGGCATTAATGTGCTCTGGAAGAAGTCCATGATAACCGTTACAGTACATTAACAGATCAGCTTTCAGTGCAAAGGATGCACGAGCATATTGCAAACTGTATGTACCCTTCAAACATATTCTGAAAGTGTATGACATTTTACAGGAACTGTAGAAAATGGATTGCCTACTTGAAAATGTGGAGGGAAGCAAGGTAGAGTGGATTCTAGAAGTGGAGCTGTCTAGTGGAGTTAATGCAGTTTCAATCTGCTCTTTGAATGGCAAAACTTTGAGGAATTTTAGTGTCTGGTGTTGGGCTCATCTTTTGGGTCAGCTGGCGAAGCAGCAGCAGCAGTGGCAGCATGGGTGACTGAGGCAAGTCCAAGGGCGAGGGTTAGATCGATGTGAAGAGGTTTTTTTCTGGTGAAGATGAGCACGAAAAGATCCCTTTGGCCTTATTAGCGTATCAGTGAAAGCTTCTTCAGCTGTGGTATTGACACGCCGTGGAGCTCGTTCCCCTGCAGCTGCTGCAGTCACTGACCCAGCTGTGTCAGAGGTCTCCATCCTGCTAGACCTGCTGATGGAAGGTGTAGCTCTCCAGGTCACAGCTTCCAGGAGTGACTGATGCCTCTCTGGGAGGCTGGGGCTGACCAAGGGCTCTTTTGCAGAAGGCTGTGCTGCGACTGAGGAGCTGTGTCACCAAGGGAGGGAGCTACAGGAGGAAGTGATGAAGTTCCATTCTATTTGAGTGAATGAGCAAGAGATTGAATGGTTATTTTCAGAGATGCTACAGGCTCAGGACATTCAGGAGCCTCAAACCTTCATTGCAGTGGAGAAGCAGGTGGACTCAGAACCCTGCAAGGTAATTAGTCAAGGTTCTGTTGAAGATGAAGGCTGGAAGCAGTCGCTTCACATACCAGGAGGAAGGTTCGTCCTCCTTCTGTAAATTTAACAGATAGGACTGGAACCTTCTACAACATGTCTGAGGCCCTGGAACTAGAAGGACAGACAGCTGATGAGGTGGGCGAAGGTCCTCACTGGCATAAGTAAAACCTGGTGGGACAAGTCCTGTGACTGGAGCACCCTGTTGGATGGCTGCAGGCTCTTCAGGAGGGACAGGCAGGGCAGAAGAGGCAGAGGGTGACACTGTATGTAATAGAAGAGTTGGAATGCATGGAGCTCAGAGCTGGAAATGGCACAGTTGAGAGCCTTTGGGTAAGGGACCTGGAAAGCTGAACACAGGTCAGCAGTGCCCTGGCAGGAGGGCCAGCCCTTGTCCTGGGGACATCAGGCACAGCATCACCAGCCAGGCAAGGGAGGGGATTGTCCTGCTCTGCTCTGACCTGGGGCAGCCTCACCTTGAACATTGTGGGCAGTTTGGGGTGTGAAAGTATAAAAAAGACATAAAGCTGTTAGAGATTATACAAAGGAGGGCCACAAGGATGGTGAAGGCTCTGGAGGGGAAGGTGTATGAGGAGTGGCTGAGGTCACTTGCTCTGTTCAGCCTGCAGAAGAGGAGACTGAGGGGAGATTTTGTGTTCTACAACTTCCTTGTGAGGGGAACCAGGGCAGGTAGTGATCTCGTCCCTCTCGTGACCAGTGACAGGGCTCAAGGGAATGGTGTGAAGGTGAGGCAGGAGAGGTGTAGGTTAGATATCAGCAAAAGGTTTTTCACACAACAGAGTTCAAGAAGCTTTTGGACAACACTCTTAGGCACATGGTGTGACTCTTGGTCTTGTGGAGGGCCAGGAGTTGAACTCCATGATATTGATGGGTCCCTTCAAACAGTATATTCTGTGATTTCTGTGCTCTTTTTTGAACAGCAAGTAGTGTCAGAGCAGCTGTTTAAGGAACAGAGTGGAACAAATTTAACTCGTCTCAAACCTTTTCATAAATTATAAGATACATAAAAAAAGAAGGAAAATATTCTGTATATTCTGTCTGAGGTTTGGGTTTATGTAAGTTTATAGGTTTATGTAAGGTTCTTGTGAGTTGATAAAAAAATTCTATATGCTTCATGTTCCATTAAAAGAAACCCAAAAAACCAAACCAGAATTTGGTAGAAAATTCCAATGTACTTGGATGGGTATTCCAGCATAACAGATGACAGTTTTCATACTCACTGCATAGTATTCTCCCCTAAGAGGTATGATGCCTGGGCAGAAAAAACTGAGTGCAAACTACATTTAGTCTTACACATTCTTGGCCTGTTTTATTCCAAGCTGTGTGTGGGGAAATTTCATCCTGCAGTTTTCAAAAGATAGGAGACATGAACCTGTTGGTGAGTCCTTCTAACAGAAATTAGGGGCTTGAAAGTAATGGGAAAGGATGTTAGAAACTAATGAATTCCCTCAGGCATTTCCCACTCTCCCTCTGAGGATGTCTGTACCTGGCATTGTTACCCACATACTGACTCATAATCACTGTATTTCCATGGGCTCCCATTGGTGTTGTCAATTAAATACTGATATAGCTAAGAGGACTACACCATATGGTGGCATTGCTGCTTTGGGTACAGTTAAATACAGAAGTGATGTGAGTTGCATGTATGAAGCTGTATTTTTAGTATTCAGAATGACAGCATAGGCCAGATTTTTCCAAAACTCTTACTGTCATCAGGGTATCAAAACAGGGGCCAGGTTTTCAAGTTTTCAACTTGCAGCTCCTTGTACTGGGACACTAATTGTTAGATTTTTTCAGAAGAGTTTTCAATCAAAAGTACTATGATCTTTTGATTATGTTAATCTGCTATGACAATGACTGCTGAGATGCTGAAGTTTTCCCCATGAACTGGAAATTTTTATATCATGTAAATGTAAATCTAGCTATTCATGAAGTCAGCTGGGCTTGCTCTTCCTCTGCCTGCTTGCAGATGTGTAACTCCATGGGCATAAGTCCTGAATACACTGATCTAAGAGGACAATCAATTACATATGCATAAAAAACATCTAGAGGGAGCAGTAAGACCAGTATGATCCTTCTGTGAATGTCATTCCAATTCCTGGCTACTAGCTCTGGTTGTTTCTCTTAACTGAGTGGAAATTTTTTCAGTAAAAATTGCTAGAAATGGAATTCTGGTTTTCTCTACACGCGTTAGCAGGCGATGATGATGCAGATGAAGAGGAGACTCAGGGTGACCTTATTGCTCTCTACAACTACCAGAAAGAAGGCTGTAGCTGGGGGGAGTCTGCCTGTGCTCCCAGGCAACCAGCAGCAGGAGAGGAGGACATAGTGTTAAACTGTACTAGGGGAGGCGTAGGTGAGACATTTGGAAGAATTTCTTCACAGAAAGGGTGATTAGACATTGGAATGGGTTGCCCAGGGAGGTGGTGGAGTCACCATCCCTGGAGGTGTTTAAGGAAAGCCTGAACCTGGCACTCAGTGCAATGGTGTAGTAGACAAGGTGGTGTTCGTTCACAGGTTGGATTCCTCAGTGGTCTTTTCCAACCTAATTGATTCTGTGATTACTACATGTCATTCCAACTAAACAAGAGAAAAAAGATATACATTAAATAAAATATTTGCCTAGTTGGTACTTTGAAATGGTACTACCATTTGTTCTTACAAATGTGCATGTAAACTTTAACCCTTACTAAATTATCAAAATAAGAATATGACTAGTGCAGGTATTGTAATATTTATGATAAACTTATGATCCTTAATTAGACAGTTAATTTCAGAATCTATTGCTATTTTTTAGATCTATCTGATTTCTTTTCTCATAAAATCAGTAACAGGTTATATTGCTCGCAGTATTTGGTCAGAGTATGACTGATGCTTATGTAACATGATGTTACCATCTTGTGATGAAAATTTTCTAATAAACTGGAATATTTTCATATGTAATTCTCTGTGACAATTTACACTATTTCCCCAGTCATATTTTATCATGTTTACTACTGTGACTGCTGTGACTTCTTTTTCTCTTGTGGTGTCACCATTTTAAAATGGATAGTCCTGGCATGAGTCTTGAAATTTCGTAGAATAGTACAGAATGTTTTGGGTTGAAAGGGAACTATAAATACCTACAGTTCCAAACCCCCTGCTATGGGCAGAGACATCTTCCACTAGATTTGGTTGTTAAAAGCTCCACCCAACCTGACTTTGAACATTATCCTCCTTCTTGACCCTGACACTGGCACTTGTATTATGCCAGAACTCATATTGTGTTTGAGCTCTTCTGTCCCCGAGTTTGTTTGAGATCATCTGTTTTGTCTCCCCCCATGTCAAACACTAGGGTGGGTTAATTATTTTCCACATACATATCTTGGGTGTCCCTAAAGACAAACATGATTTCTTTATAAAGATTTGCTTAGTTTTGCATTCACTTTTGAGGCATTTCAGTAGGAGATTTCCAGGAATGTAGCACAAAATGGAAGCCATCTTGTGTGATAGTAATTGAAAAATATAATGAATTATTTTTTATCTATAAATGTCTCTCATTGTAATTACAAGTTATCTGAGTCATGCTTAAATATACTTATGTCCCTCCTTTTAATTTCCTAATTTATATACTCTCTCAAGACAGTACTTCTGACAAATGGAATTCATTTTGAAAATGTGATGGAGAAAAGTGTAACACTGAGGTAATGTTATGCAAAATAAAAGAGTTTATCAGCTATACACAATAACCTGCACTGAAAGAAAAGTGTATATATCCAAAGCATGAGGTTGAATCCTTGAGCACGTGTACATACCACTGACTTCAATGGGACTTTTAAGACTCAGCATCCCTTAGTTCAGCCTATAGGCCATATCTATCTAGTGGCAATGTTTACAATCAGTATTCAAAGGATAGTTATATCAAAATCAAGTGTAACTCCAACTTCTCTCTTACAGGGTGTAAAGACAAAATCTGTAATTCTCCTCCCGCTTTAGGTGCTTCACAGCGGTGACAACCCTTTAATGTCCAAGCATCAGAAAACAAAGAAAAACACACCTTGCATATTTTTATCATTTGAATGAATACTTATGCAGATATTAAGTAGTTTAATTTCTTCCAATGATTCCTGAAAGCATTTTTCATAAACACTATATACTATTTTGTTTTCCTGAACCCACCATTAGGAGCAAACAGTATTCACTTGGTGTTAGTCTTCAATTTGTTCTGAGAGCTTCAGGTTTCACAGAAATGGCGCTCAGTCACCATGGAAAAATAGGGTAAACTTTCAGACAACATTCTTCCCTTTAATCTGCAGATTGTGTGATTAAAGGCAAGAAAGGTAGTAAATAATTCTCTAGGGAGATTTTATGCATGCATAAACATGTCTGGAGGAGTGGAATGGGGTTGCTTTAAGAACTAAGGCTTTCTTTGTTTAAATCCTATTCTGGGGTTTGGTGCAAATAGAAGAATTAGTAAAAGTCATGATTGTTTTCTGTTAAGTCATGAGTTACTTCATTGGCATCTCTGTGAAACCAGTGAGTGAAAGGAAAATTACAACATTTCATTTGCTAATGTATTTGTGAAAGGTGGTAATTGTACCTGTGCTGCTGGAGGTCATACCAGTCTGCCCTATTTCAAAACATTTCCTGCTCTTTTTTCCTACAGATGATACCAAATCACTAACAAGATTTAAGAAAAATGTGCACAGAAGCAGTACAAAACATGGGAACTGGGTATATGTGTGCATGTAAGGAAACAAAAAATACAGCTAAGGGCTTAAAGGTTTGCATATGCAATTACGCACACGCTCTGAGGAGTCTGTGCAGGTTTGCATTCAAGCATGAAGTATTAGCACGTTATCCTCCCACAAAGGCTAACTAGAAATGCAGGCTGAGCAGCCCCTGTTTCTTCTGCTGTCCTGTAGATCTATGGATAGATTATTAACAGAGATAATAATATTAAAATACTCAAAGCTCCTCACTGGCTGGCTGGGAGCAGCTCCTCCTGGGACACTTGCCCTTTTAGGGTGACATGTAGAAGCTATCTTTGCTGCCTCATCCCTGGGGTTTTGATATGTCCTTCATAGCCCCACTTCCTGGAGCAGAATCAGAAGCTTCATTTTCCTTAAAAAGGAAGTGTCCAATGCTGCAAGGATCGTGGAAAAGTTTAAAGACCTAACTTGACTGCATTCAAAACCCCCAACATCAAGACATAAGAACAATACGTTTGTTTTCACTAAAAATTTCACAACTTTTTTAACTCGCTTATTAGTTTTGAAATATTTTTAAGCCTTGCTCAAAATATACATGGAGTTGCTAGTGGAGAGTTTACTTGATTTTATTTATTTTTCTATTATTAATCTGTCAAGCTGAATGAGGAAATGCAAAAGCCTACCTATGCTGGTCAAACCAAAAGACACAGGATTTTATAATGTGTGGAGGACGGATGGAAACCTGTGAGCAGGAAGTGAGGACAATGAATAGGTAGAGGTACTCTTGTTACCATTTTACTAAGCCTATTGAAAAAATCGTGTTAAATAATGCAATATTTACAGCATGACAAAATAACAAGCAAAACTTGACTAATGGTCTGGAAATAGGTAGGAAGATTTTGCTTGCTTTCTTTCTTACTATTACATTAATCTAAATTCCAGCTCTTTTTTGTTATATTATTATGTAGAAATGTATCTCTATTCTTGGCTCATGTTCTATTAGTGACGTTCTGAAGTGGTTATTGAAAATAAAGGGAAGAAAAAATAGAAAGATCAAGAATATTTTTTGAAAGAAGCTTCACTTCAAGCTGTGGTACATTTACAAAAAAGAAATGCCATACTGACACAGAACATTAGTCCGTTAAGGACCGTAATCTATCTCTAACAGAAGTAATAGGAGATGCTATTTTGGGAGACTAATGGTGATTAGCAGTAGTGCCTTTCTTTTGGTGACAAAGAGCATCCAAAATCTCTGTGTGAGATTTAGAGAGCATGTCCCTGCCTATTCTGTTTGGTATCTGTTTCTCCCACACTGGATTTCCACTGGATTTCCTTATGATTCTTTATGATTCTGCTGATATTATTTGTCTTCATAACCTCCCGTTTCAAAAGTTTCTAGAAGTCCTGTACCCATTGCGCAAAAAAGTACTTTCTATTGGCCAGTTTGAACTTACCTTCTGTTGATTTCACTCACTGCTCAATCAGCTGGTAGAGTGGGGTTGGTGAATAACAGTTCCACATGTGCCTTATGCATCATCCTGTAGGTATTGCAAACCTTTGTCATACCCTGTTTTCTTCTCTTGGAACTGACACTCCTTGGTGTCTCCTTGTAATGTGACGGCTTTACCTCCTTACTCATTTTAGTTGCTCTTCTTTGTACTTTCTCTAACTCCACTGACTTTTCTGAGATGCAGAGACCACACATACACACAATATTCAGGATATGGCCATATCAATGTTTCAAGTAGTAGCAAAATATTATTTTTTTCTATCCATACTTTTTTGTTTTTTCTCAATACTGTTTCTGATTATGCCACTCCTTGTCATGCAAATAATTCCACTCAGCTAATAATAATGAATTATATCAGTTCTCTGAGTTCTGCCTCTCATTTCTGAGCTCAGCATCATGTAAACATGATTTGGATTATATTTTACTGCCTTAACTCTACTCTAATGCTTATCTGTTGGTTTTTTTTCCTATTTACTCACTATGGTTCTTTTGATGATCCTTACCAGTAGCATGGTATTTGATTTCCCAAAATAACTTACTATCATCTGTGAAATTGGAAATTTCACAATTCACTCCCTTTTCCAGATTACTGATGAAGATCTTGAACCAAACTGGCCTGAATACAGATTCATTTATGACCTCTCCAGCAACTCCTGACCTCTTCAAAAGTAACTATTGAACCCTTCCAGTTGCTTCCTAGCTAACCATCTTTCAATCCACAAAAGAACTTTTTATTCAACTTTAAAGAAGTTTTATTTCCTCAAGAGTCTTTGGTCAAAAAAAAAAAAACCTGTCAGAAGGTTTTAGAAAATAAATGTGTTCAGACCATTTGATCCCCTTTGCCCACACATTCAGTGGCACACCTGGTAAACCAGAATGATGAAAACTCCACCACTGAAGCAGGAATAACCCTGACTGGAACCCTCCCAATAAATCACCTTCATTAATATGCTCAGGGACCTTTTATTCATCACAGACTCAATGGCCTTGTGATGGAGGGAGGGCAGATTCATCAGACTGTAGGTCCCAGGACCTGCCCATCGGACCTCCCTTTAAAGATGGGATTGTTTAAGTACTACTTCTCTGGTACAATAGACTACAAATTTTTTTAAGATACTCTTCAAATTCTCTTATTCTTATTTTTTTATGTGTGTCACGTATTAAAGGCTTTTCTTCTCTTTTTGCAGGCCTCCCATTTTTTAACTGCCATTTTTTCCTTAAGATAGTAACTTTTTCTATTTCCCATCATTGCTATGATAGCTTTTCCCTTGAGCCTTGAAGATATTTCATTTGATGACTTCATTTTCTCCTGCAATTGCAGCACACAGTTTAACCAGGCTTGCAATACATACTCCAGGCTCTTGCTTTTAGAACTATTCCTTACAGGACATTTTTGTTGGCTGGTTGAATTTTTCATTTTGTTTTATTTTATTTTAAATGTCTCTTTTTTCATTTAGTGTTCTTTTTTGAAACTGAATGTCTGTCTACAGGATTTGTCTTTTTCTCTCATGATACAAAATTAACTTCAACTATATTGTGATCACAGTTACAGAGTGGCTCACCCATTAGTAACTCTCGAGTGAGATCCTGTGCCCCCACTGAGACCAAGTTCAGGGTAATGTCTGGGTTTTTTTTTTCTTCTGGTTGTCAAACAGGCTGAGGTAGGAAGGAGCTTTTTTTTGCATTAAAAAACAATTTCTTCATCTCATCTTGATGAGGCACTAAACTATATCTAGATAGTTAAAATCTATAATTTTGTCTCTCTTAACTGCAGTTTCTTCAGTTTTGCCGAAGAAAATGTTACATTTTTACCATCAAAGTGCTGGATTTCACCAACAGATTCGTCAGTGCTCTTCTTTCCCCACAATATTGTACTTGAACTTCCCACAATATTGTGTCTGAAGCTAGCATTATACCTCCTGTACAGTGCCTCTCTCACACCCTCTTATCCCCTCTTTACTTTTTATAAAATCAATGTCCTAACACCATAATAATCTTGTTTACCTCTCTTCAACAGTCTCTGTGATGTGTTTTCTGTCAGGTTTGCTGCTGGTGCCAACCATTCAAATTTTTCTATCATTTTTAGACTTCTACTATTGCTGCAGAAGCATCTATAATTTTTGGTCTTGCTCAGTGCTGCAAATGCTACTCAACTGACACTCCCAAAAGACTGATTGTGATTCTCTTTTCATCACAATTCTCTATTTACATCCCTCCTGACCTTTCTGGAGGTGCATTGGACATTAGCCACGTCCACTTTGAGGATTGCATCGGACTGAACCAAGTGCTCCTCAGTGCCTGTCACCTTTCTGCTTCTAGTGCAGACAGTACTCTATGATCATTTTATCTTCCATTGCCACTAGCTTAGGTTAAAGTAAAGCTTATTTTTCTAGGATACAACATTCCCAAAGTATTCATCAGCTCTTAATACAAACAAACCCCTCCCTTCTATACCTTTGAGCCAACCTTGCCTTGAGGCTCTAGACCTCTTCCCAACCCATGGAGAGCTGTTCTCCTGGGCTAGGGCTGTGCATCCTAAACCTCTATCCCTGGGAAGAGACTCCTTCCATCCTCTACCCTGAGCAATGGATAAGGGATTTCGCAGCTGGACTCCTACTTGCACCTTGAGCTTGAAAGATGGTTCTGAAAGCATACAGTATTTTATCTTCCCTTCAGGACATAATGAGGATTATGTTATCCTCGTAATCTATTTTACCCTTATTAAGCTAGTTAGCAGCAAAGTCAAATCTGGCCTGGGACCTACCGTGCTTATTTTCCTTCCAGGAGCCACCCTGACAAGCTGTCAGAATTCCTGAAGGCATTGCCATTGTTTTCTTCATTTCACTGTCATTTATGGAGGCAAAATTGATGCAAAATGCTCCCTCATCTTGATGTGAAAAGATTTTATTTCCATATATACATATGGGCATCCACAATTGCACAACATGTAAAGAATTACACTAATTAGGTCCAGGGTGTTCGCAATCTTTTTTCCTATTTTTTCTCTAATCTAATTTCCTGCATGAATTTATTTTCAAAGCAGAAAGAATCTGATTTGGTTTTAATAAATGTTAAGAGTATGGATCGGAAGAGTGTGATTTGTTTTCATTCAAATTAATCAATGTAGCATTTCATATTACATGATTTCTAGAATTTGTATTGATCTACCTCAAATGTAACAGATTATTTTTAAAAACCCTATGAATGGTTTATATATTTTGTCTATGGCTGTATCCTCAACTGCAACAAACTGGTATCTTGTCATTACCTGATCGCTGCTCACTGAGGATTTGGCTCTCTAATTTCAGATGAAAGGTCTCTTCACCAATGACAGCAAACCACTTTGAGGCATATTTATAAACCAGCTGCTGGTGAAGTATTTTACTGGCCAAGAGATCACAGCTTGAGGCCTTCATTTTCAGTTCTATGCAATGGCTCAGATATCTAAAAGATAGTTGCCTTGATAAAACCAAGAATCTAATCTTATTTCACAGTAATGGTGAGAAATACTCAGGAAATGTTGTGTTTAGATGCTTATCCCAGGAAAGAAAGGAAAAGGAAACTGGCAAATCTCCAGACCTGCTGGAGCAATATAAGAAATGAAGTGCTAACAGAAACATGCTAGAGATGATATCTGTACTGACAGTACTGCTGCAGTGAGTTCAGAAAATGAAAAAAAATAAGGATGGGCAACTAAAGAAAAGATTCAGATCATCAAATCATGGCTATAACAATTTTTAATTTTTTTTTTTGTTAAAGGATCATGACGGCCTCCACCCCACATGATTAGAGAAGAATAGAAAAAATGAAAAAAAAAGGGGAAGATATGGATGCAGGAGAGGATACACACAGGGAAATGATAGAACTTTGTAATTATATTGCACATTTATAAATTTTCAAGTTCCAACCCCTGGGCAATGGCTGTTCTGGGTAAGTGCAACCTGAGGCACAACCGATAAAGTTCCTAACTCAGGTCAACAGTTTGAATAAAATAATATCTACTTTTCTCCAGCAAGCTGTGATTTTGGCTCTGTAATTTCTATTTGAAAGCTCTTCAGAAATGAGAGCCACAATTACAAATCAGTTGCTGATGCACTTTTTTAGTAGCTGTATTATCTTTCTCTGATGCTTCACATTCACATTCACATATTCATGTTTAAAAGCTCCACACACTCAGAAACAAATTGGGAATATATTTCAAGACAACATCATCTGACTTTGAGTAGATGCAATTTCAGGCACGTAAGGATGGAAATGAAGCAGCACTGTTTTTCATGAGTAGCCTTTAGTAACTTAAAGCAACTCCATAGGGGACCAAGACTGTAATGAAGACAGAGTCCCTGGGGACGGCCAGCCCTCTGGAGACGGCACTAAGCTCACTCAGCTTTACCCCATGCCAGTACAGTGCAGACCTGCAAAGCTTTGAGAGCTGGGGACAATAAATTTAGGAACCGTACACAGAAATTCAGGGAAGAAAACAGATGTGAGGAAGACAAAAGGAAATGAAAAGAACATGGCTAAATATCTGCAAAGAGCAAAATCATCCCCTGACACAGGACAGAATGGCCTTTGGCATTTGCAGAACTGTGCTTGCATTCTGCTGACATTCCTTTTTCATTATGTGCAATTTTCCTCAAGAAAAACTTGGATAAAGGGTTTAGAAACTTCCATGTTCCTGAGATGTGGAATTACTTGATCTCACTGATACAGTCATTGCACAGAGATCAATGAGAGAGAGAACAGTCATTAAAAGAGGATACTTAAAGGGCACATTTCTCATTATGAACAGAAAATAAATATTTCTACATTCATTATAGCCACAGTGTGTTTTTATTGCTGTTGCAATGTAAAAATGCAGTTATGACAAGCTGCCATGATTTCCTGAGAGTACATTTTCAAATATATATTTCAACTATATGCATTTATATTTTAAAACACTCTAAGACATCTTAGGTTGCATTAAAAATGCTGCAGAGATTCCCAGAATGAGGTTAAGAAGTTGGGCAAAGTATTCTGTAAATGTAATCAAAACAGAGTGGGAATCAAAATAAACTTACATCTGAGCATTTCATGTAAATATAAAGAAAACCAATTTATTATTCCTTCATCTATAAATTCCTGAGAGTTACAGAAAAAATCCTTTAAGTCCTAGATAAAGATTCAGTTAAGGATTGATGTAGTGTGGTCAGGGAAGGAGCTCTCCTGCTCATTTACAAATAGTCTCTTCCACTGACTCTTCTTGCACTACAAGAGAACACAGGAGGAAACATTGTCCTTCTACCTCACCTTTCTCCCCAAGAACATCACGTACAGAGTGGGACAAGGTGAGAGCCACCACATGGACAGGCTCAGCAGAAAAACCTTCCCTCAGCACTACAGCAAAACTGAAAGAAGCAGGAGCAAAGTGCAAATCCCCACCGAGATCATGAACACAAGAACTGCCCTTCACGCAGAGCAAGAGAAGAAGTGTCCCAATTTTGCCTGGAATGAGTGTTTCCAGGAGGAGCTGCATAAATCTCCAGTCTTAAAATGGCTGCAGAATAAACACAGTTGTACTGCTTTGGGAGGACAAAGTTTAAAAAACAAACAAACAAACAAACAAAAAAACTGTCTTATAATTGAATTGGAAACTACAGCCACTTAATTTTTTCTTTGAATAATAAATCTCATGACACACATGACTGAGGCAGGAGACCAGCATTGTGACCAAGATCAGAGCACCAGTTTGCAGAGTGGGGTAGAGCAAGGAGCAGGGAGAGAGGGACCCCCTTTTCCTCAATCAAAAGCTGAATTCTACCCATATCTCCAAGACACTTGGGATTAGTTCCACTAACACATTACTACTTCATTTTCTTCTTAAAAGAGAAATCACAAGGCAGAAAGGAATAGTATTCTCTGTAGAAAAGAGGTTTTTTCCCTTCCTTTCTCTTCAAATAAGGTGAGTAAATGGATTTACATTTTAAAGTAATATTGGGGGAATAGAATGAGCATTTTCTAGGGTAAAGACTGTATCACTGAAAGTTCACTGGCTAGAAGAAAAAAATGGCAGGGAGTGAGGGGTGGGGAGTAGGGATGGAAACAAATTTTTTATCTGAACTTTGAACCAAAATGGCCAGAATCTCACATCCACCCACACACTGAGCGCTTCCCTAATGGAATAGTCCTACACTGAAATAAGGTGAAATGAGGCAGCCTCAGCTACTGAAATGGAGATTGCACCATGAAATTTGCTTAATTCTTAAGAAAACTTCTTTTTGTGGGAACAATGAATGGAATGTTTCTAGAATTCCTAGAATTATTTTTTATAACAAATGAAAAAAACTTAAAATATGCATTATCGCTTTAGAAAACTTTTCGCATAATGCAAGTATTTATGTGATTCATATATTATAGCAGAAATGTAAGGTGGTTTTTTTCCTACTTTTAGTTTTGGTGAAAAAATCTTAGCTGAATAACATGGTAGGTTTTTTTCAGATTCTGTGCAGTTTTTGATGGTGATTTCTCTTGGTGATCTCTAATAAGGAAATTACAAGAACAGTGAGCCTGGAATGACATATCATGAGCTCTGTCATTTATTATCCTTGACATAACTATGACATTACTTTTTATTCTTAATAGAATGGGATCCTTTGGCCTATTATGCTAAAATAAACAAGAAGATAATCAGATAAAGTTGTGAATACAAATAGCAAATTTTTGGTTAAGTATATAAAGCAATTTTAGTCATGCATGAAGTTGCATCTAAGAATATTTAGACTGCTGGGGAAGCTAAAGAAAACTGACAGCAAAAACTGAGGCTAAACCACTTGTATGTTAAGACAGAGAGCAAAGGTTCTCTGTGCAAATTCTCCATTCAAATCAGGATGAACTGGTACACTTTAATGGATAATGATCAGGAAACAAGACTGCAGGAGGAAATAAGTTAAAATATCAACCTTTGAAATCATTAAAAATACACACTCAGGACAAACATACTATAGAACCCAGAAAATACTGATCTGGTGGAAAATAAAAGCAAAATTAAAGGGGGATATATCCTAGGTTATCTGGTTTTGCCTTGAAGAAGATTTTATCTGAACAGGAGTGGAAAAACTTTACAGGTAGGAGATAAAACATACTAGTAATCAGAAGTTAAACTAGATCATGAAATAAAATTGATTAGGAATTGTGAGAAAAGCAGTCATCAGCCTTGGAAACTGCACTAAAAATTTTTAGACCTATATGCTTCTGAAACAGTATTCTTAACTGTGAAATTTGTCTCCATCTCACATGAAGCAAGTCCACTGAATTCCAAGGACCTAATTTTCCTAAGGAGCAGTGTCATTTTGATTTATGCTTCAAGCGCCGTGGAAGGAAAAAAACAACCCTTGTCTTTCTCCACAAAAATTGTAAATGGCTCTGGCTTGTGGTTCTCATCCAAGTTTATCTGCATTCTTTTCCCAACATAAATCACTGATTTTGTATTTGGGTTGTGGAATGGAGAAAAATAGTGTATTCATTCATAACATTAAATTTCCACTTCTAAATTACTTGGAAAATTACTACTAAAAAGCATCTGTTCTCAACTGTTTTTCTATATAATTTTTCTTGCTCAGATTTGTGTTTTAAAGGATTCTCTCTTATTGATTTAGTTAAATTAGAATGAACTCTAAAACAAGAGTTCTTCCATCAGTGACATAGCCCTCCTTGGCCATATTAAACTAAATCTAGCAGACTGCCAAACATGTGAAAATATATTTATACAGGAGAGAATAAATATTATTAACTAAAACAAGATTTTGCAATTTGCAACATCTAGTGCTAACAACTAATCACTATCTATTTAAATGTTTCACAAAAATGAAAGCAGAATTTTACCATGTGAAAACAGATGCTGGTAATTAATTTGTAAATATTTTGAAAGACTTGCAAGAAAATCAACCCAACAAAAATGAAAAATTACCTTTAATGTACACCAATGTGTCCATGTTACATCCTCACCCATTAATGACTTTCTGATATTTTGAGGTTTACAACTACTGCTGCCAAGATTTTGGTCCTATATTCAGACCAATTCAGAGGAAATTCAGTGTAGAGGTGCACAATTTCTCAGTGATCCCAGAAGAGTGTTCCAGATCTGTAACTGAATGTAAAGACACTCTCCTCAAGGCCTCTGGTCTCCAGCTTTGCCCACTGTGTTCACTACAGGAATATCAGAGTTTTGGTGCATCATCTGTCACACAAGCATTTGCTATATAAACAATTCTCCTGCATTCAAACATGAAATTTAAGGCAGCAAAAACCCAATCCAACCCAAACTACCTCCTGAGTTATTTTCCCCTAGTTAGTAAGGCTGGATAGCAACCAACTTGGACAGATTTGAGTGTAGCCAGACACTGAGTCCAGTCCTGAGTCTTGCTCACAGGAGTGTCAGATCTCATAAAAACTGTTCATTTACAAATATATTTGTATATGCAATTACTATGTCTGTATGTACATACATATATTCTGAACACAGATAAGAAAACACACTGTAACCAGGTTCACACATTTAGACCACAATATATATAAAGTTTTGGTGATAATTAATTTTAAATACGCATCATATTCTGATAATGACATTGTAAATTAAAAGAGTAAAACAGTGGATAGAAGAAAAAACACGAAGAATAATCCAAGTATTCCTGCATTTCCTGCATTTTAGGTCAGAGTTCTAGGGTGCTGTATTCTGTAAATTCATGAGGGGGAGGAATTCAGTGACAGGCCAAAGTCTTCAGGCCTTAATTAATGTCATGGTGATGATAGATCTGCAGTACACTCATTGCATTTCATACAAATGACTATGCAAGTCACCTTTGTTAGGTACTAACTGCTCTATGGGAAGAAACAAAACAGTCACATATGTGAAATTATAATCCAAAAGAAAAGGTCTTAGACCATAATTTTCAGAGATACTTAAAGTGATAAATTTAAAGTATTTAAGATTTCAATATTTTTTAAGTATCTACATCTTGAAGTTGTACTGAAAACCTCAGTTGCAATACCTGCTTTCTTCTAGGCTACACCCTATCAGTTTATGAAATACAGGATAATATTAATGGTGTTAAAATTCCACTCCCTTTTCTAATGGTTCTGTTAAAATCACATTGGTATTTAGTTTAAGAAATATCAGGTAATACATGATCCTTTGCTGGCTTCAGCTGGTGGATATCTTTCTCTTCCCATCACCCAGCTGAACACTTAGCTAAGAAACCACATCTCATTTTAGCTTTCATGATGGTAAATTATCTTTATTGGCAACACTTATCTACAAAAGAGAAAAGTGATTTTTTTTCCTCAGTGAATCATGTTCCATGGAGCTTAACCGGTGTTTTCAAAAAGATTCTTTTATACAAATTTTAAGAGCCATGTGAAAGCCACATGATTTCAGAACACATTGATTATGAACTCAAGCTCATCGTGAGACCAGAGATGATATGCCAGACTCCACAGAACTGCATCTAGGAAACTGTCATCATCTGGAATAAATATATCATGTCCTGATTTGCTCTGCTCTCAGGAAAAAAACCGAAACAAACCAAACCTAAACCAAGGGCTATCCCATTTTTCCAACTGAGCAACATGTTTCAGGTATTTGTTAAAGTTTCTGTCTAAATCTCAATGCGGTCCTTAAAATGAAGCAGAGGCACATTAATCACTGCAGAGCTGTCACACTGGAGCAGAGAAGCACAGCTGGTGCAGGACTGAGGGTGCCCAGCTGTGCATGTGCTTCAGGAGAGAAGCTGAGCATGGTGCCCAGGAACAGCCGAATTGAACTGCCTCGGGGGATGCACTGCTGGGTGCAAACCGTGGTGGTTCAGGAGCTGCTTCCCAACTCCACTCATCAGCAGTGCTCCAGGAACAGGGCAGGGCTGCAGCTCGAGCTGCCTGTGACGTCTCCCAGCCCACACCCCTGACCTGTGACTATCAGCCATCCGTGCTTCTCAGGAGCTTCAGAAAATAAACAGTGCCACCTGTTTAGGCACCAACATTATCACTTGCAATCTCCTGTTGAATTACAGAGGTCTTTTGTTTAATTCTTTAATCAGTATGTTCATCCACAGCTATATCTGACTCAAAACATGGGTCATTGATCATACTACTCATGGCAATATATTTCACATATTCAGTATAGCTCAACATCAGTGATAAGCATTTAAAATTATCTGTTTTCACTTTGAAAACAGAACACTTTGTAACAGAACATTTTACTTTCAAAGGAAATATATTAAGTATCAGACTAAATCTCTCTGGATGGTAATCAAGGAGGCAAGGTGGTGGTTACAGCACCCGCCAGGATTTTCAGAGGCTCAGAATCAGTAATTCCCCATGCTTTGCTTCTTTCAAGGGGTCTGAACATTAGCAGACCACTCCATAACCCTTAGTTATCTCATTTTTACTAAATGTTAATCTTACAGGAGGAGGAGATTTTGTTACAGTTAACGTTCAGGATCTAAATCTAAGTCACGTATCTAAAAGGTTTGCTATTGCAATGCAAATGGTGTTAAAATGAGGATCACAAATGTTTAATTCCTTTGTGTATATGCCACAGGGTGAGAAAATATTACATCATCGAGTATGTAATGGAAGATCTGCCAGAAGGCTGTAAATTACATCGAAATATCAGAGCCACAGGTTTATCCAGCACATAAGTGCAGGAAGGACATTTACACTTCACATCAAACACACCACTTCATCAACTTCATCAGCATATTATCAGGGCCCATGTTCCTAAAAAAACCTCCCTACCACTCAATCTCTTGACCTAGCATTCAATGACTGTGGTATAAAAGATGGGTCAGAATAAGTAAGGGCATTCTTGTACTTATTACTAAAATAATCGTAATCTAGTGTAAGGCCCAGTTCTGCAACATTTCTCCTCAGCTCTTTTTCACCCTGTACAAAAGCAGAACAGTGTGTCCTGTCCATGGGGGCTGACAGTCATAAGCAAATAAAGCAGATAAGAGGGGGCCAGATGCCTGGGTCCCAGGAAACATGGAGATAATTGTGGCTAAATTGATAAGCAGTCCACACATAGCCAATTGCTCACAAGCTCTTATGCATCACAGTTTTCCTTGATGAACACAGAGTGCTGAAGAAGTGATCTGAGAGATGATAAGGAGGCATTTTTGTCAATGCCCAGGAAGGGGAGAGGGTTGTTTGAGAATACATTCATGTTTGGAAATAATAGGTGAGCAAAGGAAACTGGCACCAGAGGTGGATTGCAATCTGGGAGTGTGCAGCTTGACATGACCTGAGAACCAGAGGAAAGAAGGAAAGCAGGGAAATGAAAACCAACCCCTTTTGTGTGATGCAGTAGACAAGAGTACCCTGCTCAGAGGCTGAGAACTTATGTTGTTATGGTATTTGTGGAAGGTGGAACTGATAAACTGAGGAGGATGGGATAGATTATAGAATGATGGCCTGACACCAACTGTTTTTCCAAAACAACAGCAGGCGTCTATTTGTAAACACAAACTCAGGGCTTTATAACACAGGAGAGTGAGACTATTCCCCAGCCTCTTACATCTTCAAAATTTAAAATTTCCAATGTAGAGTTGCTTCTGCCTCTAGTTTATGCAAGTCCCTTTACTGGAAGAAAATTTTTATTTCTAAAGCAAGACAAATCCACTTAAGGACATGATACTCAACATGGAAAGTGCCTCAGCAAACAAGCCTCAAAAACTAAAACTGCAAATGCAGATTCAGGAAGACAAAAGTAACTCAGTTCAACAGGGTTTCATCTCTCTCCCGGGCACCTTACCACCATGTTTTGACTCTTTCAAATGCAGAATTTAACTCTGTGTGTTGTGGTCTCCCATTCAAGTGAAGAAAACCCACACTGAATGCTGCAGTGCCCCCTTTGCTGTATGTTGGTGTGGATAGCCTGTGGTGGGGTGGGATGCATTTTCCTAGGAGGCAATCTGCACACACAGCCCAAAACACCACTCCAAGAAGATTTTCTTAAGCGTCCTTCAGACTGTGCTGATAGGGTAGTCTTTAATATCTGCTCAGGGAATGCTCTCACTTCCACCTCATTGCTAGGTGGTCTCCTCATGCCTCTCATGGCAGCAAGGAACTCCTCAATTCTGCCATCTAGTTCACACAGCTGTGCAATGACCCAAATGACTGAGCCAGCTCTCTGAGCCTGTCCCCAGCAGCTTTTGTAAGCACCACCTTGGGGAGGGCACTTTGGCACACGGACAAGACTAAGCATAAAGTCCAGAGGTTCTGGCTGCGAGCAGGCGAGTATAACCACTGTGGACAAAACCCTATTAAACTACAGCCTCATCCTGTAGTTAAGCTGATTCTGGAGCTGGGTGAAAGCATGAACACTTTCTTCCTAAGTAAATGACTTGGAATAAAGGTAGGAACAGGGGGAAGGAGGGCCCTAGATTTTGGTGTGGTTTTTGCAGAGCATCTCAGAGCCATGACTACGGCTGTAACACCTTCACCTTGTTACATGCAGTGACTCTGACCGTAAGACAATGGAGTTACCAGGCTTCAAGTAGGTGCCAAGGGAGGTCTAAAACAGACTTTTGTTACTTTGCCCCTTGGGTGGAATTAAGCTCTTGAATACAAGAGACACAGATTATGTGTTTTACAAATGAGTTAGATTTGATCTGAAAACTTTTGGAGACCTACAGCTTTACTACTGACTTCAACAAAAGTTGTCACCACCTAAGGAGTGATGTACGTGTAGGCGACTAAAGCTGTTTGCAAGCCACACAGTCTCTTCACACCCAGGTTGCCACAGACACCCAGACCTGTTCTGAGAAGGGCTAACATGCCCCAACAGCACTCGGCTGCCAGACACAGTCAACACAAGGCTGAAGGAGTGAGAGATGGGTCTCTTGTCGTGCATAATTTCTTGCTGCTGGAAAAGTTATAGTCCTGTGTTCAGAGCTCTGTGCACTCAGAGGCCATCCAAATCTATTTAGCCTCTGCTACCAGGTTACGAACTTCTGAACAAAGGTCTGAGTATTCCCAAGATGCTTTCGGATCCAGCAAAACAGTAGGAGAGTGAGAAAATCAGTGCTCTATTGTTTGACTTGGCAGCAATATTTGATCAGCTGCTAGTCACAAGTAAAGAAACTCAAAACAGACTTTGATCAAAATACTGATTTTTGCATGTAAATTCTGCTTCAGAAAAGAAACAGAAAATAGGACATCTAGAATGTCAGATGACAAGAAAAAGGTATCTAATTCTCAAGGTAATATTGTAGACAGAATAGACTCACATAAAACTTCTGATATGTCCAAGCCAGAAATATTTTCTTTTGAGGCATTTGCTATTTTGGAGAATAGAAAAGAAATACTATAAATATTATAAAATGTATATGTAAATATATTAAAAAATAGGGAAAGGTTCTGAAGTTGGAAAATAACTTTTATGTACAAACAGAGATAGAGGGAGAAACATGTGTGTGTGTGTGTGTGTGTGTGTGTATGTACACATATGATCGGAAAATTTTAGCTGTCTCTGGCTGTGAAGAAAAAGCAGATGCAGTCATGGAACTCGAGTCCATTGCTCATTGAACCCTGGTTCACATCACTTGTACTGCAGCTGAGCCAAGTGCCATACATAATAGGGAACACATTACTCTAACAAGTTCATCTAGCAGCAGTAAAATCTCACAGCCTCTCTCAAATATAGCTGATTTGTTTCACTTGTGTTTACTTCTATTCCATTCCACAGTTATCTGCTTTCTGACTCTAATTCTCTAAAATTGTGCCAAATGTGTTCCAGATTTTTATCATAGCATATCACAATAGGATCTTTCCAGCCCATGAGAACATACAGTCAACAAAGCTCTTTTCCCTTCATTTCCTGAGCTACTGGCAAAAGCAATTTCATTTTCAGGATGTTAACTTTATTATGTCTGGCTAAGAAAATAATAATCTATCATTAAAATGCTGATAAGGTATCAGCAAAGAATGTTTTGGTTGTGGTTGCCATCTACAAATACACATTTATATGTAGCTTTTTGGAAATAAAGGTGAATAACAATAAACCAGTTGCTGAGGAAGACTTTTAATAATGACACAAAGTGCAATTCATACTAACAAAAAAATATTTGATGTAAACACGTCATACTAATCTGAAGTGGTCTCAATTTTAGACCTAATTTTTGGTTTGCATGCTGGAGTTTCCTTATGTACAAGCTATACATATACATATACATACACATACACACATACACATATATACATATACACACACACACACACACATATATATATGTGTGTGTATATATATGTATATATATATATATATATACACACACACATATGCTCTTTTAACACTTCAGGTCAGACACTTGTTGGAGGATATATGTGTAGCAGACACCTTTCCACAGACTTCCCTTCTACAGAAACCACAAAGCAAAAAGTTTGCAGAAAGGTTTGCGCAAGTCTATGTCTCATCATCACCTGGAGTGAAGATACAGGTGAACATCACTCCAGGGCTAAGGGATTCAGAGTTCCCACCATTCTGGAACAGCTTGAAAAGGCTTTTAAACTCTTAAACACAGTGCTCCTGGGAAAACCTGTTCATTCAAAACCTGTGAAAAGCAAGAAAACTAAATCAAGGTATTTTCCAAGCAATGGTATTAGTTTTTCCATTTTTTTTTTTTAATTAGGGGTAATCACAATAACACAGTTATTATCTAGCAGCTCTAATGACATTAAAAAAAATCCCTAGACTTTCATTAAATTAAATGAAATCAACTCATTGATAGAATAAATATAAACAGATTTTCTTTTCTTATTATTTTTAAATGTCTCAAATGCCTGTTGCTTTTGTTTTAACTAATATCTCCTATTTCTCACAAATGTTAAACAAAGCCTTTCCAATAATTACAGTCCTCTCAGTCCTGCTAGATAACTTCCTACAAAAATAATAGTGAGTTTTAATTACAGCAAGAAAATTTATGAAACATCTGAAAGCTTATATATATTGTGGACAGAATTAAAAAACTGTGCTTTCTTTGGCAGCTTATCAAACCTTAACTTTAATTTTCCATTCCTTTGTCTTATGCTGTGGCATTTTTTTTTTTACACTCATTGTAGAATTCAAAACACAACTGATTTAATGGATTTCCTGTTTCTGGACTACTTCATGTTATATTTAAAAAAATTTTAAAAAAGGTATTTGTATTCTAGGGTATTCTTGTTTTGTTTTGACCTGAGGCAAAGAAAGAAAGATCTTTCTTAACCTAAATCTAATATTATACAACCCTTCCATTGAATGATAGACCTTAACCTTAATACTTTGAAGTTTTTGACTGCAAGCTTTCTCTTCTCCTGTTCCATCCCATCTGCTTTTTTTTTTTTTCTTTTTTTTGACCCCAGCACCCAAGTAACTTTGCTTGTTCCTGATTCTTTCAGTGAATGCTCCAAAACCACTGATAGCTTCTACAGTCATTGTACCAACAAATCGATAAGGAACTGACCAGATTTTGACATTTAATAACACCAACCTAAGCAGTCTCCAGTTCAAACCAAGTATTAGAGGAGATCCAAAGAAATGTTTCTGCACCTAAAAGGTAGATGTTCCCAGCATTGAAAGGCAGACAATGAATTGGAGTCACATCCTCACACAAGCTAGACATCTCAGACAGAGGCACAAAAGAGTCAGCATCTCTGTCACTGGGATTGCCAAGGACGACACAAACAACGCCCAGAACTGGCCAACTGAGCATCTGTGTCTGAACAGTCACGTTTTAAATCTCTCTGCCCTTTGACCTTTCATTCAGAGGTCTCTCCCCTTACTTGAGTGGAGCATCTACTGAAAAAAGGCACCTATATTTTTTTGAAATAAATAGTTTTATTTCAAAAACCAGAGCTGTGCTTGACAAAATATCTTAAAACACAAAGTAATGAATTAAGATATCCTTTTGTTGCAACTGCAGTGTAGTTATAGCTATCACGTAGGGTATGGAAGATCATTTCAGTTCTGCACTAGATAAATTATTTCATATGACCGAAAGCTCAATTCAAGTCAATAATTTTTGCTCCTTCAAAGACTACACAAAACACCAAGACAGTTTCTTTCAGATAAAATGAACAATGGGAAAAAACATCCAAAGCTATTTTGTAATTCTTGCTCATACCAAGTTGTGAAGTACTTCATAAGAAGTTTCAATGAGTATTTCTCAGCTTTCAACAAACCAGAGTGAATTATCTTTTTAGTCTTTTTAAAGGGAGAAAAAAGCCTAACAGTAGGTATGAGTATATTACAAAGGCCAACTTCAAAATGTGACAGAAATAGCAAGATGAACCATAGGAACAGTGACTGACTGGGCACAGCTAATTGTTAGACAACTTTCACATCTATCAAAATAAAATTAATTTGAGGGAATAAATGAAGAAAATCTAATAAAAGAACAAATATAACTGTTCTTCTCAAGCACCCTTTGCTTTTGTTTTTATTAAAGTACTTATTGTACAAATGTTCTTTTAGACCAGTTTTTATATCAATATTTATGCATATGTACATCAAAATTTGTGGTTTTAGGAAGACGATATTGATCCAAAAAGAGAGAGTATTTTCTGACGAAAGCTATAGAAATACGGATGGCCAAAGACAGAGACCTTCACTAGAAACAATTACTGGGAGTTTATTTTAAGGTTGGACTGAAGTTGCTGTAGGTTTTGGGGTTTTTTAATTAAAAAAAAAAATTAAAATATAAAGAGAGATTTATAGTTACAGATTTTTTTTACATCCAATCTATGAAGATTAAATAGCAGGGACCCAACTGGTTGCATTATTATTTAAAGTTTTACTGTAAATATTAGGTTAAAAAATAACTGCATTAGTACTAATATACCTTAATACTGTTCAAACTATGCCTCCTAGAGATGTAAAAATACTGAGAAGCAAATACTTAGAAACAGTCTATTTAATGGTTTGGGAAATGTTATAAAATCTAGAAACTCAAAAATGTTTAACATGTCATAATAATACGAGCTGATGAGGTCATCAGAAAGGATACACTGAGGTTTTGTGCCACTATGAATATGTGAAAGAGGAAGAACAAAAATCCCCAAACCCAACTAGTGAGGTCAGGAAGATAAAATAAATTCAAAGGTTCAGTGACATTGCAGCCTTGCAGATAGAGACCAGCCTGGGAAAAGCACTTGTAATTTAGCATGAAGCAGAAGTTTGGTAACATTCTGGCTAAATAACAGGCAAGCTAATGAAACAGCAAGTCCATGAAAGATGGAATAATGCAGTCTAAGTTTAACTAAGGCATTAGAGTTGTAGGCATAAACAATTACAAATTCAGATCAGAGTCACTGAGAGAACTTTGTTTAACTCTCCTTGATCCATTGCCAGGTAAAAGAGCTAAAAACTCAAGTATTGCATAGCTCCCACTGACAGTGGGTGATGTGCTCCATTTCTGTTGGTACAAAGCCAAATCACAACCAAATTAGGCAGAAAACCAAAGTCAGGACATTGTCGTAACCTGTTGTAGGTGTCATGCTTGCCCTACTTGAAAAGCGAGAGTGTCCAGTGAGGGAACTGCAAGCTAAGCCAAAACCAAAATACACAGCACAAGTGGGTGTCTTGAAGGCAGCAGTCAAGACCAGAAAGGATTAGCAGAGGAAAAGAACAAGAAGCTGAAACACAATCTAATTCATCAGTTTAACTCAGTGTGGGAGGCATGGCAGCACAGTGAACCATGATGAGTAAAAATGCAATAGACAAAAACTAAAAAAAACTAAGAAAATGCAGTTATGTCAAAAGTAGGTATCTGAGGGAGGACATAAAAAAATTATGGTGAGAAAGCAATCTAAGTTTGTCATTATAAAAAGTTGCATAAATCCAAATTTTCAGCTGTTATTAAACAGCCCATGTTCAGAAAGCTCTTAATTTACCAGATGAGATTTATTTCAGCCAAGATGAGGATCAGGTGGGATTTTGGGGGGGTTTTAACCCTCTCTCTCAACTCTACCATGTAGTACATTTTTCTGTAAAATTCATATTACAGAGGCTGAACCTAAGGCACTGGTGGTTAAGGCAAAGAATATTAAAATGGTTTTACAGAGAGGAAATTTCACAAGAACTCCTGCAATCAAACTGATCTTGTTATTTAAATCCTCAGAAGGATGTGAGTAAACTGTTTACCTCACATTGTCCTAATAGGAAAAGCTGATAGATGACGAATGATAGAGCCCCCGGTGATGTTAGGCATCACTATATATTTGCAAGTCCTGTCAGATTCTTATCCCCAGCTGTCCAGATTAGGAACTGACTGGAATCATGGTCCTTTCTGGCATGTACATACAGATTTCCTTTCTATGGAAACAGATTCACCACACATCCCTGCTTGTGGCTGGAATGACATCAGAAGGTATGTGCATGCCCTAACCAGCCCTTCAGAAACACTCCTGGGCCAAACACTAAAGAGTGACCGAGATATCGCAGACTTGCACTGGTGTAAGAGAAATCAGAATTCGTCTTTTGTTCAGTGTCTTTTTCCATGATTAGCATAAATCCTAAATTCACTGCCTGCAAGAGAAGGGAATACAGGCACCCTATGGCTAGTTATGCACAATTACCTTCTCAGCCTGTACAGCCCCATTTTACTGAGCTGACTCTCTCAGCTCTGCCTTCACCCAGCACCTAGAGCAGTGGATCCCTTCTCTTTGTGAGAATTCCTGTAAGAGGAAGTGTGCTACATTTATATATCTGCAGCCCTCCATGTGGCTGAAAGGCACATTTGCATCTTTCCACTGTCACTGCCAGCACTGCCCGCCCAGCACAGCCATTCCTTCTGCCAAAGGTCAACACCTGATTGCCATGTGATTTCAGCTGGCCACATTCCTACAGTACTGGCATAAATCCAGCAATCTGATGGTCTAACAACAAAGGTTGCAGCAGAATTTCACCCTGAAAAGTGGTTCTCAGTACTTTCCAAATGTGGCTATTAATATTTATTTCTCCAGTCATTCAACCACCTTTGTCAGTGAAGTGGTTCAGAAATTCCTCTACTTTTTCCCAAAGTAAAACTTCCCTCTTCACCTGAATTCTTTCAGCATGATTAAAGCCACAGGTATTACTTATTTACCCGGCTTTTTTCACAGAGTACAATAGATTTGATATTATCTACTTCCTGCTCAGATTCAGGGAAATACATCCCAAGTATGTGCAACTCTACCCCTTCCGTGAAATTAACAGAAGAAAGAGAATTTATTCTGTCCAAATTTTGCTGATGTGCAAATCTGAACCCATCAGCAAAATGCATTATAAGAACAACTATGAGAGCAAACACGCTTTTCAATATTAATAAAAGTGCAGCAAATGTATTTGTTAAATTTCCTGCTTGCATTTTTTTTCCCTGGTAGAACAGAGAATAGAACAAAGAATACTGGTGGGTGATTAATTTTGCCTGATTCCAGTGAATTATAATGTGGAACAGCTCAGCTCTCAAATTAGTCACTCTCAGATAACTGATACAGAGGCTCACAGGCTCATGACAATCTTTCCTACAGAGATAATAACACTCATTTATTAAGATGACCACTACAATCAGAAGGATACAGAAGACAAAGATGCAGACCAGTTGCAGTTGTCTTTTGTGCCTTTTAACTTTCATCTTTAACTGATTAAACAGAAATCTGAAACAAGCAACTGCAATTCAGGGAAGTATGGGTCACAGGGTTTTTTTCTCCTAAAAAAAAATAGTAATTTATAATGTCTCAAATGCACTGTTACACTAATTTTGTCTGCATACTAATTTCAAAAGCATGGCCTGTACTTAATCTTCCTATTTACAGCGCTCTGTAAATTAACTGTTGGAGTAATTTATGTCTAAGTCCATCTATGCCAATGAGTTCCTGAGGCATAGCTATGGCACTATTGCAGTTCTACTTCTTATTTATTATGGCTTGGCCTGCATGCTGTACTAATTCTACACCTTAAAATATGTCTTCTTTTCTGTAGCAGTTAGCATAGATCAATTGCATGTCATATGGTATTACTTATCTGCATACAGATCTGTATTACACAAACCAGCATGAGGACTTCAAAAAGCCTGCATTTGTTAAGCCTCATGCCGGATTTTGGGTTGTTCTTGTGGCAGATGTAGCTTTTTCTTACCCCTACTACTAGAAAAAAAAGCTCTAAAATTATGAAGTATGCAAACCCATAGTGTTTCTGTACCTTGAATTTCCTACAGTAGAGTCTGACAGACAAAGGCAGGATCTGGTTTAGCCACAAGAAGCTACTCCATTTTCTGCTTCAGTCCATGGATACAAAAAATAAATGAGGCTATCGTAAGACAATGAAAGAAGACTTTGAAAGAGCTTCATTTAGTGCTGCCACATTCACACTTAGCTTTGAAGATATGGGCTTTTTTCGCACATTTTTCTCCAAAGACAAGGAGCCTGGCTTGTCCTGAGTGTGTCATCCAGGCTGCAGTCAGTGTCTTTTTCTTTGACTTCAATGTCAGGGAAGAAGACCTCAGACCACATTAGGGCGAACATGGAGCAACCTCACTAAGCAGCGGAAGAGTTTGGAGTGTCTGTGGAAATAAGCCAACATTTTGCATTCTGGGATCAAAGCATAACATTTCAGTCTTCTCACCAAGTTCTGAAATGCCACAATTGCTTTCATTTACAGTAATATAGGCACTTGTGGAGCTGTGCAGAGGTTTCTTCCCACCTACCATCATCCAATTTGCAGAGATTTTATTTCAACTTTTAGCTGCAAAGTACTTGTGCAGTGTTTATCAACATAAATAACCTGAAGATTCATCCATTCTTATCTCTGAAAAAGTTCCTTACTTCTTATGTAACAAAAGGATTTGTTCTCTGCCATAAAGGCTTTCAGAATTACAGAGAAAACTCAATTCTAGGAAAGTGATAAAGACCAAAATATAAAGGAAACACACAAATATTTGTTATCAGAAAAAGACATTTATCTTTGATTTTCCTGAGAAATTATGACTCATGCAAATTAAAAATGGTGAAATGGTGGCATGTAATATTTCAATGCATAAAAAAATTGAACATTTTGCTATTTATATTACACTCATACAGATGCAATTGTAAAAAAAATTAATCACTGCTATGAGGTTGTAAAGGTAAGGCTGTACAGTCAAGCAATGCAACAAAAGGCAATTTGAGCATTTTGCTAACATTCACAAACTTCATGATACAGTGTTGAGTGATATGATCACTGCGATCTTTGAAAAGATCTGCTTCACAAAAGAGGCACAGGAATGGTTGTTTGCTCACATGCATTGTGCTTTTTTGCACAGCAATGGGCAAACACAGAACCTCTCTTTTTGGTGTTCATCATTGTGTAGGTGAGTATTGCTGATCTCAAATGCACTGAGTGAGAATCATTATTTTCCTCTACAGACTGTGCTGTTCTCACAGTATGTTAGAACTGGTTTTGAAATATAATAATAATTATAAAAATCTTCTCAGCTGTAGGGATATCACATATCCTATCCACTCCCCATGCAAGAGTTATCTGAGCTTAAAGTGTGCTCAGTCCATGGGGGGTGTTCAAAATATCCCACTGCCCTGTTTTCCTGGACTCTTCTTGGCATATAAGAAATCAAACTCTTTTTAGAATCTTGAAAACCGGCAAAACCAAGATGATTTTTTCAAAAATTGTAAACACATCTCCCTACTACCATAACAAATATCCTGAAAAGTTAAAATGATTGACAGCATTCAAGCTTCTGAAGAAAGTTCAGTGATTTTTTTTCAGATGCAAAGGCAAAAACAGCAGTATTTTTCCTTAACTTCATTTTTAGAAATGGCCAAACCATTAAAAAAATAATTTCCCGAGTCAAACATTCAGCATGACAAATGTGTGCCCAAACACATTAAATTTAGCAAAGTTATACACTGCTATAAACATGGCCTTGCAGCATAAATGCATTTATTTTGATAAATATGTTTACACTGCAGGATATAAAAGGGCTAAAATATGAATTGGATTTGGAATTATCTGCAAACTAGTAAACAGCACTGAAAAGAAATATTTTTATGTATGTTTATTATATAATACTTAATCTCTTCCTATAATTTTATTTAGGGAAAATGGCCTACTTTATGTCTATTATATGAATAGATATACCTGTGTGGTTTAAGGACCGATTTGCCTGTGGGAGGGTACCCACTATCACACAGTATCCTACATTCTGCAGCCCCCATTACCTCTGGTATCCATGGCCAGGAAAAGAAAGGGACACAATTGGAGTATTTGTCCTCAGGTGGTGATGTTTCCATGTGCTGTGACAGGTAAACAGCATCTAGTTCTTTCTAAAGAGAATATCTTCTGACGGACCGTGATGAAGCAGCAGAAGAGAGGAGCTGTTCAAAGAAAAGGAAGGGATGCGTAAAAGGAGAGCAGATGTTAGCAGTGGATAACCATTTCTTTCACTTATAACCTTCTTTTTCTTAAGGCAATACATCAAAATATCTGTTCAGTACATATCTCTTATTAGATATTAAAAATTCAACATGTAGTACTAATTTTGGAATTTTTGAATTTGTAGACAGAGGTCACTTCACATTTCTTGAAGAGATATTGGTTTTCAATTATTCTGCTGTTTTACAATTCTGCATGGATTTTTTCTCACTCATACATTAGTTGGTTTCAAACTTTTTAAAAAAATGCTTACAGTAGAAAAGAAGTCAAAATCCTGTAATTGCTTGATGGTACCAACCTGCCCTTTTGAGGTTAAAACAAGACAGTATAAAATTTTTTTCCTTACCCTCTTTCAACAGATGAGCCAGGAGCAGACAGTCAGTTGAAACAGTGATGATTACAAATGACAACTTGTAGCATGTGTTATCACAGACACTGTATACAGTAATTCTGCTAACAATGTATTTTGCTAACCATATGGATTCAGGGAAAATTGTTTTTTCTGTAGGAAATCAACTGCAGACGAATTATCACAGTATGTCTTTCCCAGGATCTGTGTGGGACAGTCACGCTTGTCCCAGCACTGCAGGGGACAAATGCAATGTTAGTTTAAAAGGTCTTTGGCAGACATTGGGTGAAAACAAGGCCATTTTAAAGTTAGTGACCAAACATGCAAGCATATTAGTGTGGCTGAGGTTGTTCTAACTGGTCAAATAACTGTTGGACTGTCAAATATTGTGAAAATTGTGAAAAAAAGAAAAAAAGAAGGGAATTATTTATGCACTGGGAACACTGAGGACATGGATCAGAATGAAAGCTATACATTTATAGGTTGCAGATTTCAACAATATTTTTAAACAATATTTTTATTAATTAGGAGAGCATTTTAAAAGCTTTGGGTCAGACTCTTCAGGCTCACTGATGCAAATCCTTTTGAAGCAGTTTAATACTTCATTTTTTATTATTATTATGTTCTCTAGTTATTTGAAAACCGTTCAACTTTCCCAGCATGGTGGGAACCTCTCAACCCTACAGAAGTAATGCCAAAGGCAAAACACACCAAAATCTTCAAAGGCACTACTTTTTCACCCCCAGTTGCTATTTTTGGTAAATATTTTTCAGTTTACTAGGCTATGTGATATCAGCTCAGCTGGAGACTTCACAAAAGATGGAGTCACAGCAGCCCCCTCATGTCTCAGTTTCTGAAATAAAACCAACTTTCAGCAAGTGGCAGAAGAACAAATCTATATTATTCGAATGTCCAGAAGAATATTTATCTGTACACTTAAGACTGTAGACACATTTCAGTGGGATGTCCATTCCTGTGAACAGAATGCAAGGAAGTGAAAAATTAAGTCTGCTGCTTTGGATAACGATATTAGCTGCAGATATTTTTATATAAAAAATTACTGCAATGAAATGTTCTAATACAATCAATCCGCAATTCCAATTATACAATTTATAGAAGAAAATTCACTCCTGTGATCACCTGCAAACTCGGGAGTGTGTTAGAATTGTCAGGATGACAGGAACCACCAGGGAGCCCAGAGAGTCTCTTTGGCTGCCTCAGCCTCTCTCACTTTCTCTGGATGTACACAGAGTTGTGAGCTCATGACAAGAAAAATCATGACTCCCTGTAACTTCACATAATCCTACTGCCCAGACATTTCTCACAGAGTATTTCTAATGCAATTTGTCTGGGAAAATGGTATCTTTCAGTATCATTCACTGAGACAGAGAGAACATAGAATATCCTCAGAACTGACATTTACACTTTTCAATTCATAAGCAGTTTTCCTTGCAAATATTTCAAGCAGTCACTGAAAATAGTGTCATGGAAACCCTATGAATCCAGTTCTCCATCATACAACACTTCACAGTCAGCTGTGAACCTGTGGTCAGTTTGCCACTGGCTGCTCCATCTTCTCTCCTAAAATGGGACATTAAAAGAAATCTAAAGCCAGAAAGGTCAAAACTCTCTTTTATGTTGACCTGGGTGGACTCACACCGGGGAAGTCAGGGTGTGAGTGGTAGACAGCCTTACCAACTCTGAATGATAGCACTTCACACCCCTTTGAAAACGTGTTACTGACTGTGCAAGGCTGCCAGAGGACAGGATAATCTGGTCTAAAATTGGACATTCTCTTCCTCACATTCAATTTCTTCCCTGATTCCCAGAGGAAGGCCACTCTCATTTCCCTTAAATGCAAAAATGCATTTCTTATTTTTAACCTACCCATTGTCATCTAGGTCATTATATAGCGATGATTATTCCAAAAATTTCCTCTTACTCCAGTAACTTGAAATGAAATTTTCTCACTGTGCTGCACACAAAGTCAGAGTAGCACACCCAGTGACAGGACATTTTCAAGCAACCTTCAGTCGCATGATTCATTTCCCTACGGCTGTTTCACATGAGTGCTAATACTTAGAACTTCCCTGCCAACAAGGATTGGCCTCTTGACTTACTTGTTTGGTGAGGGCAGCTTCCCTCAGGCATTTACCTAATAACATCCAATTTGCAGTTACCATTGTACCATCAGAGCTCATGCTTAACTGTGACTTGCCAAGTGATATATTCTCTTTTACAGATATAACTGGCATTTTCTGGCACCGCATCACAAATTTGGTCCTTGTATCAGGATTATATGTAGAGGCTTGGTATATGTATAGCAATAAAAAGATATTCTTAATAAGCTTCGTCATGCAAACACCACAGAGAACCTCTGGTTTCCACAGTGCTTGCGTCCAAAATCAGCTTAGTTTTGAAGCCAAATATTTAAATAGCTGTAATAGTCCTCCTGCTAATAGAAAGAAGACAATTCAAGAAACAACAAAGTGAGTCAATACTCCCCATTTACTGTTCAAGCTGACAAGTATATACTCAAAAATGAATGCCCTCAGGGACAAGAGAGCAGTCCCTGACCAGAGAGATCTTGTTTGGGTTAGTGACTTAGCAGATATCCTGCTCTTTGCTCACAACTCTTGAGACTGAAAAAGTTACACCACAGTTGGAGTTGAGAAATGAGTAGCACTGCTCCATATGTGCATCAGCAGAGCTGGGAGATGACTTTACAGGTCAGCTGTTTCCCTCTGAACAGGTGGATACAAGCAAGAGCAAGATGATAGCACCACAAAGCATCTGCTACGTGTCACTGATTAACACTGACCATAACTTGCCAGAAATAATTAGCACTGGAGAATGAGTCATTTTACCTTGATGTAGTCCAAGGATAAAGAAACCACACTTATCCAAAGGTACCTAAATCAGGTCTAAATGAGTTAGTTTAAGCTGCAGAACAAAGGTAGCCATGTTAGCACAGCGTGACACTTGCTTCTCGACAGAGCTAATTAATCTGTACAGAGTGCAGCAGTAATGGGGCTGTATTGTTTCTGGCAGCAGCCCAGCATGGCCCTTCCCACAGCTCTGTTGTTCTTTCCATCAGGAATGTCAGTCCCACATCAGCCAACACTTCCCAAGCTCATCGGGAGCTAAGATTTAAAGCAGTGGCAAACTCAACTGGTAATGAGGAAATACAATAGATTTTTGAAATTTAAAATGCAGGAATAAACCACTCGAGCACACTTCCCACATAAATCTCCCTCTTAAAAAACTCCTCTTCAGAGTCACAGGCCAAGTATTGCAGGTCAAAGTGATGGGTGAAGAGGAGAGGTTAATAGAAAGATGTATTACATTGAAGATTGTTTAATGTCATCCATGGCAGGGAAATATTCTTTGCAGCCTATGCCTTCTTCTGAATGTTGAGGTGTTGATCTGATATCCGTGGTGGCATTTAAGTGGATTTCCATGGAAATACTTAATTTTATCAGTCAAGTTTTCTTTACATGAGCAAAAAAAAAAAGGGTAAATTTCAACAGTAAAATATCTGATGTGTCTGAGAAGCTGCTGCTTGATAAACCCAATGACTACTGATTTGATTGGTTTGTTTGCTAGATGACAGTCTTCAACTAAAATTTTGTTTCCATTATCAACTTTCTGTTATGCCTGTTATTGTCTTTAAATTTCTGTTATTACTTCTAAAAGACTTCTGTGAACTGTGTGTTGATCAGAAGAACTAACTCTGAATGGATTCCTGCAAGAGGTTTCTGCTCTCCAGAATAATTATTAATTACCCTAGAATAAAACCAAAAAGTCCATGGGTGACTTCACATCAGGGCATGTGCACAATTGCTCACATACATATATACACCTTTCTTTCAACAAACATGTTGAGGTATTAAAATATTTTACAAGCATTGAAAATTTCATTTTACATCAATCCTTCAAGCAATAAGGCTAAAGGCAGACCTGGTTGTGCAATCAGCCAGTAAAACTCCCTCAGGCCTGAAGTTACAGGAAGTTTCCCTTCAGCTGTCATAGTCCTGGATGGACACTTTTGAAATGAAGGCTAGATGTTCAAACAGCTGAAGATTCTTTTGTGGAATGCTGCCAACATCCTGTGTCCCCTCCCTTTTTTTATTGCTTGTCCATATGCAGCCAATTCATCTTAAGGTTTGACGCAACATTTGCAAAATGTATACAGGTTCTCTGATAAAAAGCCATCCATGAATTCTATCATCATCATTATTTACATTTATCTTACTACTGAGCACTGTAATAGACTTTACTGTCATGCACCACCAGCAACCTATGAATCACTGCCACCTAACTCAGCGGGGTATGAACTAGTTGTGCAAAAATTTGACTTCAACATAATTTCCTTTTCCTCAGACTATTTGGACAGAATCCATCTTTCAGCTGAGAAGGAACTCCAACTCCATGGAAATTCTTGATGAACCAGGTCCTTTAAGGCCTTGTTACTTGCACAACCCAATAATACCCACAAGTGTAAAAAAATGTTTACAACCTGTCCCAAACACTTTGTCAAAAGTTGGACCCAGGGAGAATAGCATGGATCAGGTAATCATGAAAAACTTAACAGTGGGTGGCTTCACAGGACTCAGACACTGCAATATTATCAGAAAATGCCTCATGGAAGAAAAACTAATAACAATTTTCTGCCTCCTCTTCAGGATCCAGTGTGCTTATAAATACTTGTAACAGCCTCTACTGAAACAAAGTTATACATAATCAGTAGATAAAATGTAGTCATGTCTACACATACAAACTGAAGCTCTGATTTTTAGCTGAGCACTTGGTACCATGACCACGGACCTCTTAATACAATCTATTTTCTGTAATCAGGTGTCTGATATAGACTAAGGAGGGGCAAAATTATTTTGCTTTATCATTTCAATAGTTGTATTGACCTGTAAAGCCTTTGTGCTTTTGAAGAATTTTGTGTCCAGGTGGAAAAACCATTCCAGTAGTACTTAAATGTTCATAGCAGAGCTGCCTTTCATGCACATCTTGTCTCTTAATAGCCTTCATTCTGAAAAGAAATGCAAAATATTTTCAATTTACATGAAAAGTTCAGGTATTTAGTGCACTGCAATTGCACATGACTCATAATAAATCACAAGAGAAATATGATTTCTCAGCCACACCTTTAAGTCCAGCTGCAATTGAGTCTAGAATGATGCAACTTGGTACCAAAGCTAATGTACCCATTTAGGGGAGGACCCATAAACTAAGTTGCTTTAAAAAACCCCACAAACAAAAAACCAAAACAACCCCAAAGAAAATGGATTAAAATGAGGAAATTGATTAACACTCTGTTTCTTCTCCACAGTGAGACTTCTTGAGCTGACTGATTTCTTTCTCCTTTTCAACGCTGCTCACACTTACAACACGGCAATTACACTAAGGCAGTGCAGTCTCCTTTCATTCAAATATACTTTTACAATAACAGAGGAATTAATCCAGCTCCAGGAACTCATGAAGAAAAAGGTCATAGCTATCATGTAATAACACTGCTATCATGGTCAATAAAATTAGATTTAACCATATCTTGAGCAAACAGAAGGGTTTATTGCTTTTACTAGTTAATGTCTGAAAATGTTCCTGTGTTCATATTTTCTTAGAAAATTAACTGTTCACCTCAACACTTTTCACTTAGTCTCCACTTTGAAGTCTCTTACAATTATTTTTAGAAGAGATAAACATTCATAAATATAGGGGGGAAAAAAGTAGCTCTTGAACAGAAGACAAACTCTTCACGTAGTGGCAATTTTGATGCGGTTTTTCTTGACAAACCAATAAAAAGAAATAGAGCAGATACTCACATAGCCACTGGAGAACTGAGGAGATAAGCCTATGTTGTACATACTACCTTTTCTATGTCCATGTTAAGACTGAGAGTGAAAAAATATTGTGATGGCATGCACACCTAATTCAAGATTGTGACTGAGAAAAAAAGTAGCATAGCCTGGCACCTAGAAGATTGATTTCCAAACACAGATTCCATGAGTAGTTTCTAGTGTGGATCACAGACACTGGGAATTTCACTGAGAAAATTAATATTCTGATCGTTTTCATAAAAACAGATTTGTTTCAACTACATATTTAATAAGAAGTTGAAAAAACTACCTTGACTTTCTCAAAACACACCAGAAATGGAAAACAATTATATTTTGACAATGTTTAAAAAAAATCATGCTGTTTTCATTCTGAATTTATATTAGGCTCTGTTGTATTCTATTAAAAATTACAGATAAGCAAAGAAAAAGTTGAACTGAAATATTTTTGCAATATTGAAATAGTAATAAATAACAACTTTTTTGAAAGGAAAGCAGGTGATAAAAATTAAATTCTTCAGGGGTCCCAAATGACAGTAATTTTTTTTTTTTTAATTTAGAATTTCACTGAAAGATACTAAGCTATCATATCCTCTCTCCCACAAACACAGATCCAGTTTCTGACCTGCTTTATTCTATTAACTGCTTGTAAAGATTATTTTATTACCTCCCTATGAGGTAAATTGTTCCTGTTTGGCACAGACTACTGGAAAAATCAATGCAGATCCACACTACCATGGAAGGAGTAACAGGAAACACTGGGGCTTCTCAGAACTCCCTGACTGTCCTGGGAGATGTGTCAATTTAAAACATCCTTTTAGTGAGGTACAGTATATTCACTACATATACACTATTAATCTCACTGTGCTGGTAACAATAAAACTCAATAACTACTTTCATGGCTGATTATTTTTAGAGTTGCAATGAGGGAAGAAATGGGAATGAGCACTGCAATGCCCTGCATGGGAAACAAAGGCAGGCACAAGACTTACTGTAAGAAAGATCAACAAGATGTCCGTAAGAATCTCATTACACACACACATGCACAAAAGAAAAAAAACAAACCTGCCATAAGAGTAGCTATGTATTTATTTTGAGAGGAAAGAACAAGTTTGATACAAATGGAGTCTGTGTGTTATTTCACGCAGTATGTGAGCCCACAGGACAGCATAGTGTGAGCTGCCTTTGTGGGAAAGTAGAGAACAGAGGAGACACATAAAGGCAGAGTAACAAAGGCAGAAAAAAAATACTCTTGCGTCAATTAACTGGAGTACAGAAACTGCAAGCGTCACACATCTCAGGTATGTGCAACTCTAGGGTCTCATGAATCATCTCTATGAAGCAAATAGTATTCATCTTTACAATAGGAATTGACACGCAATCTACAGTTTACTTTTTCCTTCTCACACATTGCTCAAAAATGTAGCTTGTCATATTCACTTGATGTTACTGTTAGGTGTTAGATTTCATTATTTCATAAGTGGCTGAAACTGCGTAGTTTATAAAGCAAACAGATTGCTCTTTGTTCGTGTGATGGTTATTCATTCTGTCGTTAGGTGAGATACTGGAAAATAAATACTGATGGTTTTGAATGCTGTATTGCACAAACCGCGTAAAGCACCTCTTGGGAGAAGGATGACGGAACACTGCTTTCTCTGTGATTAATCATTCTCTACTATCGTACCCTTTTCATAAGGAGGATGATATAATACATATGGCTGCGTAAAAACATTCATACTTCTCAATTCAAAAAATTAAGTATCCTCCCTATGCTCATGTCCCACCTTGGCCTTTTGCCAACATTTTTATGAATTCCATGGAAGAAAAATTAAATAAACAACTGATGAAATTTGTACTAAAGAATGCCTCAAAGGTGAAAAGTGTATTTCTCTAATACAGTGTAATTTGCAGCACTTAGTAGTCGACAGCACCAACAGAGACATTTTGGACCAAGTGACTGCCACATGACCCTGACTATCTTGCAAACTGCTGCAGCTGAACTGGTTTACTTTGCCATGGAATGAATAAGAGCAGATGAAGTTCCAAAGCTGGTTTAGTAAGAAATGGACAGTTTTAATGGCAGAGACTATTACCAAGCTAGTGAATGAAAAGGGTGGAGACATGATAGCTACTGCTGTCCTATGGGAGTGAAAGCACCATGCCAATGAAACAGGTCCTCATAGTCCATCTGACCCCAGTATTGATCTAAAGATTATAGAAAATGGGCCAGAATATTTATTGCCTTCCATTTACTCCTCTGCTAAGAGTATAAAATGTTGTCAGTATGGGTAATGATTCAAAAAGGCAAGGCTGAGCACAAACCTCACCTCTAACCCCTGAGCTGAGGGAAACTGAAGAGGCTGCACTGGGAAGTTTTCTTCCTGTTCTCCATGCCCTCATGATCCGTAAGACATATTACTTTACAGTGCTCACAGTGGGAGTCACAGTTTTGCCAACGCTCTACATTTAATTTCGAGAAAGCATAAAGTTCTGGTTTTGTCAAAGTGAGAAAAATCAATAGAACTCAGTTTGGCAACTCTTCACATTTTGTCCCCTCCCCCTAAAATATTGATTAAAATATAAATATTAATATGACTTTCCTTTTTGCATTCTTAATTTACTCAAATCTGTAGACCCAAGTTTTTCTGGGAGAACTGACTTAAACTTTTTTGACAAAATTTCATACAAAAAGCCATGAGCAAAATTAAAGAATGAAATCCTGCAGTTACTCATATATTATAAAATTTTTCCCATGTAACCACAGTGAAATGCCAACATTTTCTGCATACACTGAATACATGTGCAAATCCCAGTTGTTTATCCCTGCAATGCTGTATTTTATTGAGTGCATAGTTATAACGCAAGGAGACAAAACAAGATATCATGACAATTACATTAAAATTAATCAGGAAAATAGTGATAGACTACACTGAACAAGGCAAATTTATCCATAGTGAGAGCCTGACTATGTCAGTGGAATTAAATCAGAAATTAATTTGGGCATACACAGATACACCCCTGGATTATTTCATTGAGCAATTTCTTTTCATTATGCAAGAAAACCAGATTGAAATCTAGTGAAACTGAATAGGTTAATCTGACTCAATGCAAGGTGGAAAGTTTGCTGTATAATCAACACTCCTTAGCAATATTGCATTATCTTTGCTTATTACAGGAAATGATAAATGCCCATGACTCCTGATGGGCACTGGATCTGGAAAATTACATGACAGACAAGATGAACAAATCTCTTCCTGGGATATGTGTGAACCAGCAGTGAAAACTTTAAAGCAATTGCAGATGTGCAGGTGAGACCACAGAGGTTTAATTCACACATACACCCTGAATCAGCTACTTATATTTGTTAGATACTTGATCATTGCATAATGTTGAATGGGGGAAAAAAAGTGAAAGAATAGAACAGGAATGAGGAAGTTGTGCTGAGCAACAGCAAGTGATTTATCACAGAGCACTTGAAAAGAAGAAATGTTAGTTTTTATAGACACTGATTATTTTACTTTTAAAAGTAAATTTGGTGCAAAACTTCTAAAGTGAAACAAAATAACATCTGAATACCTCAAAATTAGATTGTTTGGGGACTACAGTTTAAATGTGTTTGTGGCACTGTATTCCATAAAGACACAGATCTGTACAATGGCTTTTAGTACACACTAATTACAGCCAGGAAAATCACATACACTTTTATTTTCTACAGAACTCAAACAGGAAAGACAGAAGAGAACTCTGCAATGTATTTATCCATTGGGCAATTAAGTTGAAAAGTTTCTATTTCTCCCACTTTTCATAGTAAATGCAAGCACACGAAGTACTATCTAAAAGGAAAGCCCTCAGCTTTAAAAAGGGATAAGAACAAATTAATGAAAGTCAAATACAAGGCTGGTAACTATGGACTTATTTCTTAATTGTGAATTTTGTTCTGAAGTAGAAAGGAAGAAGAAAAGAAATTTTATAACTAAGTTTATGCATCAACCATTACATGTTCTCATTGTAATAATTTTTGGCCCAGTTCTGGCACCTTAAGTCAGTGTTAGCTGCATTACATAATATCATTCATTACCAGGGAGTTACTTGTGCTGGGGGCTTTATAGGTCAGAGTGTCCAAATCTAATTATTTATTTTCATTAATCCAATGTGCTGCCCATGGCCAGATTCTCAGCCAGCATGAATTATGATAATATCACAGAGTTACACCATTTTAGACAGTTGCTTTAAAGATATATTCAGGTGATCTGTTCACCGGACCCAGATATTCCTGTGGGATATCTGTGTCCTGCTCAACCACTTAAAGAAGCTGAAATGGGTTAATCAATAAATACACAGGAACAGTCATTACATGTGACGTGCTCATACTTCCAGTCCACACCTTCAATTCCAAAGTATCCACACTCCAGAATCTTTTTCATAATTTCCCATCTTCAAAATTAGATTTTTTTCACCCCTGTCAATCCAGAGTTTTCTTTATCTGATGGTCACAAACTTTCTACTTACAAACTTAATGACAATTCATGACCATTCAGACCCATTAGTTTTAATGAAAAAATTTGCACTTTACCTTAAGCAATTCAACTTCTTTCCTGCATTTGTTTCCTCTCTTAATCCTGAAATATTTAGGTGTGTACCTTTTCACCCTTAATTTTATTGTAACATCAGGCAATCTCTGTTAATTCTTTCTTATAAGAATGCCTTCACAGGCCATCTCTGTAACATTTTCTGGACTGTTTTGGTTTAGTGTCCCACACATCTCTCTAAAGCAGAGATATGGACTGGCATGAACAATCCCTGCATTGTTTCATAAAACACATATATCGACTGGAATTATTTTTAATCAACTTACATTGCAAAGCATTAAACTGCAGAATTTAAATTTTCATACAGTTCAAGCTCCTTACTTTGAGCTAGTCCTATTCTTTGATTATTCTGGGACAAGCACTTTGCAAATCCAAAAGGTTCCCTGGACATTTTTTAACTGTGCATTTAATTAGCAAGCTGAGCTCTTCTTCAAAAGGTATTACTAGAGTCAGGTATCTAGTCTTGACAAAATATTTAAGAATTGGGCATTTGATTACATAATTAAGTCACCCACAATTAAATCAGATGTGAAGAAAACAACAAAAGAGTGAAAATGCTTGCACTTGAGGGCAAAACTTAATTGCTTGTTGTTAAGAAGAAATTTCTTTTTAACTACCTTACTTCCATAAGGCTCCATCCAATAATTCTTTTACATTCTAGTCTGTCCATTGAAGGCATGGCTACAGAAGTCCAGGGATTTCAAATATGGGGCCAGTTCTATAACAGACTATTATCATGAGTCAGAGTTCTTTACAGATCACAGCAAATTTCTCACAGATCACTGTGACGCTGTAACATCAAATTTTGTTGAAAACAAACTATAAGCAACACAGCTGAGACTGAGATATCTGTAAGTGATTCAAAGTCCACTCATAACTGAGGCACCTCAGCTTAGGAACTGCTGAAATGCCCATTTGATGTGATGAGTTAGTAGTTGTCTTCCTACCTTACAATCTCCCCCTCTCCCTTTCTCCTGGCATCCTTTCTTGTTCATGCATGTGGCAAAAGCAATGAACAAGAAAGTTTCTGAGCCAAATGCTCACCCTTGCCCTGTTCTGACTCACACAGGAATGCAAACAAACACTTTCAAACAGATTAACAATACTGAAGTTTGCAGCCACTACTAGAACAGGAACTGGTATTTATCAGATGATTTTTATCAAACCTTTGCCATATATACTGCCCCTAACAATATTAAGCAGTCTTTTAACAACATGAATGATTGACTATACAGTGGGTAAATTATTTTATCTATAGTTTACAATCAGGTCAGAGCTCAAGCAGGATGCCAAAGTGCTCTTGGATCACACAAAAAGAGATTGGCAAGACAGCATTATGGCTGGACTACAACACAACTACAACCCAGGGTAGAGTTTAAGTGTTGCCCAAAATAGCAGCCCTGCTTTAGATGGACAAACATTTTCTCCTGCTAAGACCAGCTCATTAAATGAGGCTGTGACATTCAGCACAGTGACAAAGCTGTGCCTGGCTCCTGTCTGCATCTCTGCAAGGAGTCACGCAAACTTACCTCCTGCCTAAGGAACCCTCTTTGCGCTATGTGATGAGCCGTGCAAACCTGCTTGATGATTTCTCAAGAAAAATGAAGCCTTATTTCTACTTAGGTCTTATCCTCATTAAAAATGCTATTACAACCTGCTTCAAATACTGATGTGGAAGGTGCCCTTTCACTTGCTTTTGCTTCTCAATGAATAAGTTAATAAGTTTCCACAAGTAGTGCAAACTGCTTTACCCTTGCCCTTCACTTCCGTGTTGTTAGGTGAGAAATGCTCTAGAGCATTTTGCCTTCTCATTTACTTTGATTATTTACAGTCCCACTCTTGCCTTCAGTGCTACAATTGCTTATGAGTTACACAAAATCAGTCAGTTGCCTTTATTCATAGTGAATAGCCCCATAGACTACAGTGAAAGCATGCTGAGTGCAGCAGACTTCAGTTTATGACACCCATGAATCTCACCTGACTGAAGAACTTTAACAGAGGAAGTAATTCAGAGTAACTTCCACTATCTCTGCAAAACAGGACATGGCTTCTACCTCACCCTCCCTAAGAATCTCTATCTCTAAAGTTAACCCAAGATCTGAGTTACCCCTTAGTTCCGGTATAGTTCTGGTATAGCTATGAACCTTGGGCAAGCTGTGCAATAAAAGTTAATGTGCAAGTAAAATTGAAACCCCAAATTTAAATTTAAAAACAAACAAAAAAAACCCCTCACAAAATCGTGGAAATTCAGGAAACCCCTCAGAGTCCAATCAAACCCTTGAACTCCAGACTCAGTTTGGGGTTCTATTACAAGCCCATACACAAGTCATCTTAAAATTAACCAGAGACCGAAGAAATTCGCATCCCAAAGACCTCATATTTTCAATATGGCAATATTTTCTGTCCCTTCCTATCTTCTATTGCAAATGTGACCAATGAAGTGTTTATTTGAAGAAGGATGGACTTACATTGAGAATGCAAACTGAAGTGAACCACAGACAATAAAACCAGTGAAAATTACAGCATGAAATTGTAGTTACCTTATAGCAGCCGAAAAAAATCCTCTCCAGATTCTAAACTTTTCTTAGAAGAGCTTGTGAAATGTCTACCTACAAAAATTACATTGTGAAGGCTATTAGATATGGAAGTAGCCAAATAACTATAATTCAGCATGATCATGACAGAGAAGGAAGGCTCTTCCTGGACTTCTGATCTACTACCTCAAGTATCAAGCCAGAAGAAAAGGTCACACCACAGTGACAGCAGCAGCAATTACAGAAGCATAGCCTGCTAAAGCACTATTCAGCAATAGGGACAACCCAAGCATTCTTGTACCCATCCTAACTTGGATCATATCTTGATGTACAATTTGCTCTTATTTTCAGCTCTGCTGCATAGTCAAAAAAAAAAAAAAAGAAGAAAAAAAAAAGCTCATATTATTAGCAAGACTGAAATAAGCACTGAACCTTGGAAAAATGTATTAATTCTTTGGATGAGTACTTATTGATACCCTAATGTGTTGGCTGTCTCCTCTATTTCAGGAGCTTTATTATCAGGGAGTCATCTCATCGTCACAGAACAAAAAGAAATCTAGGTGTGTGTTAAATTGCTCTTTAATGTACTACAAACAAATTATGCTTACATTGTCTTCTGGTTTTGCTGCCCAAGAGATTTCTTCCCATAAACACAAGCAGTTGGAATTTTCCCCATTATTCATTTAATCTTTGCTCAGCTGCCACCATGGCATTTGGGACTGCTCAATACAGTTTTCAAAGCACTGCATCTGATATTTATGAACCTATAAACTGGTGCTGTTTGTTTGAAGCAGCTCAGGCTGTTGACAGGGTTTGTTTCTGGGTTTGATGGTAAACAAGTTCTGACTGCATTTCAGGTTCATTCAGAGTGAAACCTTGAAATATCCAGTGAGAGACACCAAACAACTTCAGGCATGTCTATATTCTTATCAGCCTTGGATGCCTAAAACACCTTCTGAGGAAAGGACAGACATGAACTTGTCCTCACTGTCCTTCTCCCTACATGCATCCCTTTCTTCCAGCATTGTTAAGAAATAGCCACCATGGTTTCAAATCAATTTCCCCAAGAAAGCCCTATTTCCCAGTCCTACATTTCCGATTATATGCATTCACTGGGAAAGAACGAAGTCTATAAGGTATACATTTCTCATTAGCTCAGCTGTGTCTGTGGAATGCAGACGAGAAAATTTCAATAATGGTTTGGCAGCTATATATTGTTCTAGCATCATCACTGCAACCATTGTATAATGGCTGAATTCCAGTTCTTGCTCACTCCAAGGATTTTCTAAGCTAAAAAGAGGGAGATGCCTGGAAAACTCTGAAATTTTCTGCCTGATTTCCTCTTGTTTTTTCTTTTTCCATCGTTCATGCATCATCATCCTGAAGTGATGGAAGAAGTAACACTGTACATCTTTCTGCTTATTTTTCCAGTTTCTACTTTTCAGTGTACAGTGGAAAAGCTCCCAGACTGTAGAGCACTACAAGCTATGCTTAATGACTCCTGGTGTCACTGAGAAGACTGAACAAAGTTCTATCAATATCTCATCATTTAAATGATGCTCCTCAGAGTTTTATTTTTCAAATAAAGTTTCCCCAGCTCTACTTGCCAAAACAAGTATAAACAAGTTCCTCTTTTTCAAAGACTTATGTGTCCCCCATCACCACAAACAACTGTATGAATAAAACAAACAATAGCAGATGTGCTGGTTTTGGCTGGGGTAGAGATAATTTTCTTCACAGTATCTAGTACAGGGCTGTGTTTTGGATTTGTGATAGAAAGTGTTGATAACACAGGGATGTTTTAGTTATTGCTGGGCAGTGCAAAGGTTGGGTAACACAAGCCAAGGACAGGCAGTTTGCCACTCTGTTTAAGAGGGAAATAGTTTATCCTTAAGCTCATGACCAGGCCAGACCACTTGACATAAATGCTAAAAACATTCCCTGACATTGCTTAATATTCTAGCAAAAATGTAGTAACAGTGTCTAGGTAACTCTCAATGCTTAATTTACTGAGCTTCAGTTTAAGGTGGGAGGAAGGGAATAAATATTGTTACAAATTGCACTCTACAAAGGCACAAGGACAATCATGCTTGCTTTCCCAATAGCATTTGGGTAAGCAATTCTCATGACTTCAAAGATCAAGGCAGGTCTAACTTCATTCACCAAGGACTTCCATGGGCAGAAAGGGATTTGAACCCATCACAGCTCAGAATCCAAGCAAATGGAACAAATTTTCTTCTTGTGGACAAAGCCTGTAGCTAGCATTAATGCCAAAAGTGATTAATGCCCATGGTTGTACCAGCACTAAGCCATAGCAAACGTGACACTTAAGCAACTCCAGATATGACTAATCCCATGCTAAAACAGGTCTCTAAAGTACATAAAGTTTTCCTTTAGTTTAGGTTTTCTCTACTAATTATGAAGATAGCCTTGATGACTATTTTGGTATATATACATTAATTTTAGAAAGTTAAAATTATGTGAGAAGAATCTCAGACTGAATCCATCTGTGAAACTAAAACCAAAACTCAATAAAGAGCGTACAGGGGGCAGTATAACTCAGGAAGGTTAGATTTACATCTTTGGCTTAATACTTTATAAGAAATTATAGCAAGAACTTCTATAATTCAAAATGTAAGATGCAATCATTTTACTAAGAGTTTTGCACAGTTTCTAACCTTTTTTTCCTCCTGATGGTAAGTTTTAGGGAAAATTTTTTTTCATTATCATAGACTCAGTGACCTCCAGATAAATTGCACTCATTTTATAAAATCCTTTTCAGTTTCTTTTATTTCTCACAATCAAATGTAAGTGTGCAACTGTAGTTAAAGGTTAAGAAGTCAGAAAGATTTATCATTGAAATGACACAGATAAAATCTGCTATGGAACATCTGCTCTAAGAAATTTATTATCGCAATACTTCCTAAGCGCTCTCTTGATTATCTTGCAAAGATCTGCATACTAACAAATCTGCTGAATATCAATTTACAGTGCATATATACTTACTTCTTAACATATCAGAAAAGCATAAATGCATGAAAATTTCAGGCACTGTCTATCATGGGGCAAACTCGATTCTAAAAGATTATCTTACAGTGCCACATGCTTTGTCATATTCTCCATCCAAATTCTATATTTCCTGTTCTCAATCTTGAAGCAAACAGTGAAGCAAATTGTTTGCTCAGATACATCTTGGATCCCCAAACAAATGAGAATGAATGTCTTGTTTTCTTTTGGTGAAAACTGCCATTCCTTGCAATGGAGGGATATAAATAAATATACATCAAATTATATAACATGTCACACAGCAGACAGTCACAAGATGAATTTGTCTTTTTTAAAGGCATAGCCTGAGTATAGATGCTGAGAAAATGAAAACAGTACCTCTGTTATAATGTACAGCATGACTCCTTTGACCTGGAGATAAAGGAAGACAAAGCAACAAAGCCATGTCATATCTAAAGGATATAAAACCAGAGAAACCACTGTGCCCTGGTTTTGTGTACAAGTTTTCTCTAAAGAAAAAAAATATTTCCTTTACATTCTGTTTGCTTTATCAATACAGCCTTATTCCCAGAAAGCAGTACTGTAGGTCACTTAGAGGGAAATCACTCATTGCTAATGGAAAAACAAATCAACAATATATTTACTCAGCTAATGCACTTCCCTAGGTCACATTATACAGTAAAGCTTTTAAAAATCATTTGTTTGACTGATCATATTATAACCTGAACTATTAGCTACTCTGAGTAGGAGGCCTTGTTTTAATGCAAGGGCTTTAAAGATACAGTTCAGATGTGCTCACTGCTGGAAGGAAGGAACTGCTGTGCTGCAGAACAGCTGTATTTCCAGCAGATGAAAGGGGCCTCAGGAAAACCAAACACTCTCAGTATCAGCTCCCAGAAGTTCTGCTCCAAACTCTGCTCCTGGTCTAAGAAGGGGCAGCCCTAGCCAGCGAGCAGAGCTCCTGCTGGGCTTTCTGGGCTGGTGTGACAGAAAGCTGAGGTTCTCCTAAGGTGTTTGAGTGAACTTAAATGACTGCCATTTCGTGGAAAAGTAAAGGGGGCATTTCATGGTGTGCAGTCTGTTCAAGCTCGATTTACCACTGGAAAAAAAGCCACAGAATATCTGAACATAAGAAAGCATATCCTGACACTGAGGGTGATCAAACACACACAGGCTGACTTCAGCCTTGTACCTGACTGCACTACACCTGTGCAGCACATTCCTGCATTTTCTACACCTGCAGTGTATATGCAGTGGTGGTTTACCAGGAAATGTTTGCCATCTTTCCTTAGATGAAGCACTACAGACCCTCACTTGAAATCAAAGACACAAACTGAAACCTCTTTCATGGGAAATCCATCCTGGCACAAACTATCTGCAACTAATGTGAGCCCAGCTAAATGCAATATGATTTGTATTTCTATATATATATTTATATGTAACCTGGGTTTTAACAGTGTTTTATTTTTGGTTTTAATCTAAATACCAATTTCCAAATGTCAGAGAATCATAGAATATGCTGAGTTGGAAGAAACCCATCAGGATCATCAAGTCCAACTCCTCATCCTGCAGAGGACATTCCCAAGAGCCACATCATGTCCCCAAGAGCATTAACCAAAGGCTCCTTGAACTCTATCAGGCTTGGTGCTGTGAACACTTCCCTGGGGAGCTGTTCCATTGCCCAACCACCCTCTGGGTGAAAAATCTTTTCCTGATATTCAAACTAAACCTCCCCTGACACAGCTTCATGCCATTTCCTTGATTCCTGTCACTGGTCATGAGAGTGAGAGCACCTGCCTCTCCAGCTCCCCTCACGAGAATGGTGAAGACCACAATGAAGTCTCCTCTCCTTCAGGCTGAACAGATCAAGTGATCTCAGCTGCTCCTCACACAGCTTCTCCTCGAGGCCCTTCACCATCCTCAAGGTGCTCCTTTGGACACTCTCTAAACACTTTCCCCAAACCTCTAACACAGAGTTAACTTCTCAAGAAAGCTAGAGTCAGTACATGCAGAGAAACACAGCTTGTCATAGAATGTTTTGAATTGGAAGGAACCTTAAAGATGATCTCGTTCAACGCCCCTGCCATGGACAGAGACACCTTCCACTATACCCATTACTCAAAGCTCCATCCAGCTTGGTCTTGAATATTTCCAGGGATGAGGCAACCACAGCTTCTCTGGGCAACCTGTGCCAGTACTCAACACCCTTCTAGTAAATAATTTTTTCCTAATAACTAATCTAAACTTACACTCTTACAGTTAAAGACATTCCCCCTTGTGCTATCACTACATGCCCTTGTAAAATCTTCCTCACCAACTCTCTCATGGCCCCTTTAAAGGTACTGGAAGGTCCTATAATGGTCTCCACAAAACCTTCTCCTGTCCAGGCTGCGCAAGTCCAACTCTCTCAGCCTCTCAAGTTACTTCTACTGTTTCTACTAAAGAAATGTTTCTCTTAACAACAGTTTCTACTTCTGAAACTGAATTTTTATTAACAACTCAGCACCAAGAGCTCACTACAACAGATAATTCATTATTTGTGAGGAAGGTAAAACACGAAAGAAAGGTCTTCAATGCAAAATAAGTGATGAGCACGACAGAGGGCTATATATTACCCAAAGGAATTATGCATTGTCCAGCCTATTGCTGTATTCTTTCTCTCTCAGTCTAGTTCACATTCACCATTATAGTTAGGGATTTTTTTCAAGGGGGTCTATTATTATAATTATTTTACATGAATCAAAAGACACTATAACAAAAATAGCAGCATAAGAGTGTAAGTAATTATTATGTCATCAAATAAAACCTTTTCTATCTCAAAAGTGAAAAACCCCCTTTTTGACTGCAAGTGTCAAGGTCAGAATTACATTAGGTTTAGTTATTTATTTTCATCCTTTACATTGACCAGTACAAAAGATAATATTTTGAACCAAAAGGAATGCGACACTATTTATGTTCCAAAGCAAAATGGAATATAGCAATTGTCATAATTTCTCTGATTTGAAAAAATATATCCTAAATCTGTATTAATTTATAAGCTCTAGTGAAATATTTGGTAATGCTTTGTATTACATGTTATTGCTAAAATATTTAAAATCCATTCTGAGCGGCTAAGAAATTATAATCCATGTAAATTTACCATGATTATTGCTGGTCCACTTCCTGTAAATCCTCTAGAATTTTTGTTTTGGAAAAGCTAGAGGACAAGTATATCACCATCTGCTTGCCCCATTCATATCTCTAGCATCCTAAATTGGCCACTAGCGTACACACACAGCAGTCCAAACAGACCTTTAGTTTGACTCATTACAGATGTTCTTGTGTTCTCAGCATTTAAGATAATTGCTTTAGAGAAGGGAGTGTATGGCTTTCCTAATAAGTTTGTGTTTTGTTTCAAAAAAGCAGTGGCAGTGCCATTCTCTTTTTTAATCTGTTTCGCATTGCTTAGTGCAATATTTTGCACTTCCAATGTAAACAGATTGCCCTTTGATGTCAGGACTAATTCCTTGCATGTTGATGGAGCAGAATATCAGAGATGAAATCAATCATATGGCTCTGAGACAAGAATCCATCTGTACCATCATGTTAATTTGAGAACATATTTGGAGCCAAGATAAAATACAACACTGCATGGAGCTAAACATCAAGCTGATCAGCAGAGACACAACTAAATGCCATTGAAGTCCAAGGAAAATAAAATCAGTGAACAAATTGAATCAAGTTGTCCAGCAGTATTTCTTTACAGTACTACAAATATGTGTGGCACATGTATAAGCTCATATAATGGAAAAATAATAAACTGGGAAACATTTGCAGACATACCACAGTGGAGTTTTAGTGTAAGTATTAAAGGGCATTAGATTTTGGCACTGTTTCTTTGGATCTAACAATGAAGAAACTCACCAACCTCAGCATAAAATAAGCCTGAAAAGTTGCTTCTTGTGGCAATTGGAATAGGGTCCACTTCAAGAACTATTAGCATATGAACTTTAGTTAATCCTATAGGATAAGGGAGTGGCTTAGTTGTAGAAATAGATGAGTACATTGAATGTAAAATACACATCAAATATTGTGACTGTGTCTTTGTGGAAAGCCTTTGAGATGGGCTCACCCAGCACCAGAGACCTTTCGGGTGTTGAGGCTGCCCAAAATTTCTCTCTACACAGTGCTATAATGTTTGATGCTCAAAGCCACTGGAGAATGGAAAGGGACCTTGCAGCTCTGCCCCATGACCATGTAAAAACAGCTCGAACCACTACTTTGACTCCCTCCTGCCTCCTCTATCACATTGTCTTTCCAATGGGGCAGGGAAATCACATAATTTGTAAAATGGCTCACCTCTGTGATAAAAGTGTTTTGGCATCCAATCCATTTAGTTTCCGAATTCTTCCTCATCAGTTATATCTCTAGTCTCTGACAACTCTTCAAAGAAAGGATTATTACCACACAAATGCACTGATATGGAGATTAGATGCCATGAGTGACCTAGAACATGGGTATCCAACTTTTCATGTTGATAAGTCTCTCATGAAGGTGTGTGACTCCTGTGCACTGTGGCTCATCCCTGTGCATCCCTGTGTGCACCCACCCTGTGACCAAGCTGCAGGTGCCTGCCATCATCCCCATCTGTCTGCAGGCACGTGCAAAGCCACATGAACAGTGTCCGCTTTTGTGTACCTCTTGTTTCTCTGCAAAAGCACATATTCCACTATCCTGAAACACGCCTGTCCCCATTCATACAACAGGGCATGCAAACAGCCTTGGGGCACCCAGCCTTACATGTGTGAACATGCAGAGGGCATGCCAAGCACACAGCATAACATTCTAACCCTGCTATGGATACACAACTGGTGATAGAGTGGAAAGGACTGGTTACACAGGGAAAAATGACAAATCTCTGGAGGGAGAGGGTTGCATGGAAGAGGCCAGGCAGAAACAGCCTGGACCAGCACATATAGCCTGTGGTGCCCATCCTGTCATACACCTGACAGCGCTTCCTAGTCCTGACAGAGCCTTGGTAAGTCCTTCCAGAGACAGTTCTCATTGTCTAAAAAACACGTGCACTAATCCATTATGGCCAGATCTGCCCATTAATGTGGGGAACTTTGAGGATGAAAACACATTTCTGCAGCCCCTGAATGGATGTGTCCTGTCTCCTCCTTCATGCATCAATGGCAGCACTGAGCACAGAGGGAGCACAATTTATGTTCTTTCTGCAAAGTCTACTTATTTCTCTGCTGAAGAGAGGGCAGTTCAGACATCAGCTGGTGGACCAGTGAGAGGATTCCCTCAGTTCCCTACTTAGATTAGGATCAGCTTGGACTGGGCAGACAAGATGTGAGAAAAATCACAGCATGGTGATTCTTAACAGAAACTAACTTTTAATTAATTGTTCAAAACAATAAAAGTGATGTCCTCCATCTGTTATAAAAAATGTGTAATATTCTTCATGTCACTTAACTTGTTCTGAACACTCTGTGGGAGAACACAGAAGAAATAGTAAACTAAGCTAGGAGTATTTCATAACATTTCATGGCATCTCCTCTCAGTAAACTGCACTGTCTACTCTAGTTCTTCACATACTTGCATTTTTTTGCTGCATTCCTAGAAAGCCACATGAGGGTCAAATTCATAATCACTCAACAGTAGCATACATTCATACAGGTACTAGCAGAAATCACAGAAAGCTTTTCCACTAGTATTCAAAGTAATGTACAGGAACTGGGAACTGGGGAAATCGGGATGGAAAGCTCTAAGTCAAATACAGGCAGCTGAAAAAGAAGGACCTATATCTCTTCCCTGAAGAATCATCAGTTCAGAAACACAAATTTAAGTATTAGCTGGTCATCATCATTCCTTGTTTCTAATTAAGAAGGTAGAGATAAAGAATCAGATCACTGAAATGTGTTTCACATTAATTTTGTTCTGCTTTGGGCACTAGAGCTTAACTACTCCTTTTCCTCTTGCACCACATGCCGAAAGCTGTATTGCCTGGATCTTTTAGGCAGCTGAGAATATCACTTTGGGTACAGGTAAAATCCACTTTGCAATCTTTTGGGTGGCCTGCCTACAGCCACAAAGGGGTGGAGCACTCCTCATCCTCCGGCATACAATCAGCTTAATTTGTCCAACATATGAAACCCTAAGAGTGGAAAAAAAGTGACATCTTCTGTTTGGATCCAGTCTATCTAAGCACAATTTCTGAAGGTATTCTAATAAGGTATATGAAATTTTTTGATGTTATATAGTCATGAACTTGCATAATTTTATGAGTATATGTGAGCCTGGTGTTGAAGGAGAACCGCAGAAATGTGAAGATCACATATTAGGTCTCTCCTCTGCAGTGTGGGTGTAATATGGAAAATGGGAGCATTAGTAGGTATTTATAGAAGAAAGGGATTGCATTAATTCTACTTTGTCATTTTTCCATTTTTCAGAAAGTTATAAGAAATTGCTTCCTTTGCTTTTCCTTAGATGTGGCATGACTCAACAAAACCTGAAACTCTGCTATCTTCAGCATTTTGTAAAGATGCAGTACACAAGGAACATTCCAGCATGAGGAAGACAGTAGATGCAGAACATAAACTGAGCACAAAAGGGCTAAAAACATTTCTCTATGCCTCTTCCCAAAAGCAAGAAAGGAAGTGCTTACAGGATACCTATTATGGGATGCCAGCAGGTCAAAGTACTATACCTGAAGGGAGGGTGAAAAGAAGACAGGACCACCTTCTTTCCAGTGGTGTCCAGCAACAGAATAAATTGATACATGGGGGATTCCCTCTGAACATCAGGAAACACTTTTTTACTGTGAGGGTGACAGAGCACTGAACAGGTTGCCCAGAGAGGCTGTGGAGTCTCCATCCTTGCAGATAGTCAAACGCTGTCTGGACATGGTCCTGTGCAGTCGTCTATAAGTGGCTCTGCTTGAGCAGGGCATGTGGACCAGATGACCCCCAGAGGTGCCTTCTAAATTCAAGCATTCTATGCTTCTGTGACAAATATGAAGAAAAACTGTTTCTTAAATCTGCATTTCAAAATCTTGGCTTGGTGGAGCAAGTTACAAATAATTTCACTGCAGGCAATGAGCTACATGGGAAAAAAAGGCCATAACCAGGCTGTAGGTTGTTGTTCCATTATGTTAGACTGGTAGCCAAGTTGAAAAAATAAATTTGTAAAGCAACTGCTTGAATAAATGATCAATGCTATTTGCAAGATATTTGCATGTTTTAAAGTCCACAGATATCACTAATGCATAAAATTTGTTTCTTCCTCTATTATCAACAACAGTGTTAAAAGATGTGTCCTGGGAGACTCTTCACCCCATCAAGAAAAATACAGAATCTTCTCTGGTGCTGTTTATCTCCTATGTTATATCATAACAAAGGCACTTATTTCTATCCTAAGGAGCTGAATTCCACTAGAACTAGAAATGGCACACACCTGAGCTCACAGATCAACCTCTTCTGCACAGCAGCTGCCTAGTCACCACAGATTACTTCAGCACCACTCCAGAACTGATTGTGCAATGCTGCCCAGAGACCACTGACATCTCAAGAGGACAGGTGGGGTATTTAACCTGTGCACTGAGACAAGGATTCAGTCCCAAATGCTGATTTTATTTTCTTGACTTTTAACTAGGCTTGTTTGACCTTCTGTGTCTAAAGGATTTGAATAAACGTCTTTTCTCTAGGAGCTATACACCCTCTGCATATCTGACAGCACAGTTTTACTGCAAATGTTTCCATCTCCTTTTAAAAACAGGTCATTTGTCTAGTTGAATCAGACTTATGTAAGACACAGCTTACCAGGGTAGCAAATGTGCATTAGCACTCTTTTATTAATGAGTTCTGCACAATGGTATTCAACAATTCTTTCTGCTGTTCTCCCAGAGAACTAAAAACAGGCAACGGGTTTAAAGCAACTTTCTCATCAAGTTTCACCTCATTAATAGGGTTGTTTTTTTCTAGCTTTTATAGTGAGACTGCTTAAAAGTACACTTTAATTAACTCCAGTTCATTTCTGCTTACTTTTGACCAAAGATCGTGTGAGCTGATGCTCACAAACAGGATGTTTCTTTTCTCACAATTTTTAAAATAAATATACAAACAAAAGTAGATTTTTTTTCCTTTAAAAACCCCATGTCTTTCTAGTAATATTTTCATTATGTGGATATTTACATAAAATAGAAATATTTATATGTACTATTATTTACATATGGATATATTAGCCAGGCACATTTTAATAATGAAATATACTACATACAGTACACACCAGGCCACATGGATAGAAACAGCAACGTAGAAAATGTAAATACTAGAATATATTCTTATCAGTCATATGAAACTAAATCCTTTTTTTTCTTTTTTTGTAAAATCTCAGACTTTGAGTGGAAAATGGAAGTAGGTTTTAGCCCCGTGGGTGAAAATTAACCAGTCTTAATAATGAACATTTTAAGTATAAAATACTTTTCTGCTGAAAAAAAATCTAAACAGGGGTGTAAGAAATAAAAATGGCAGATTAATGTGACAGAAATGGTTCCTATAATAAAGGAAGATAGGAGAGGGGGATCCTGTAGCAAAGCAACAGGTCAAGCCACAGCTGAGAACTGACTGTACCTGAAAAAATGTCAATGGAAAGGAAATCACAGAAGTCAGAGAGGTGACAGAATTCCAAATAAGTTAAGGTAGGCACAGCCCAGTCTGCCCAAGAGATTTGCACTGACTAAATACTTGTATGCAAACTAAACATGCAAGAATTAGTGAAGACCATGGCAGTTGAGCAGGCTCTGGCTTTGGGCAGGCTGTGCTAGATTACATGAGATTCCTCTCAACCTGAACTGTCCTGTGATCTAGATAGGAATTCATGTTAATGATGGTGTCCAAATCCAAAGTATTTGTAGAAAGAGGATTGATAAATAAAATTGCAATTTTCTTTATTATATAGTCCCTTTCATCAACCCATTTTGTGATTAGAAGGATGAATTATGACAAGGTGGAAGCTTGTATCCTCAAAAGTATGATTTGGGTCCTAGTAAGATTTGGATAACTCAAGGCCTACCTCTGCTAAAAGTATTGGTCTCTCAGCACCCTTGATGCCCACACTCTTCTTGTGCTTTCTCCTTCCAGCATCTCTGACCTGTGCTGCCTCCTGCTCATTCCTCAGCTCATTCCACTCAAATTCAGCCTCTCCTCTTCAGAGGAAATGGTAACAGAAGCAGCAAGTCACAACATTTGGGTATGTTTACCTCATTTGTCTCCCTTCCTTTATTATGGTTCTGCTGCAATGTAAGGACAAAATTATTCTTTGAATGGAAAACTGGAGTAAAAGGCAGATTAAGCAACTATTCTAGCATGGAATTTTTCAAACTGTAGGTCTATAACTGTGTTAAGAGGTATAAAATTTATATTAGTCAGACATAGATACCTTTATTTTCTGGTAGCTGCTGAGGAAGGCTCTTGATGAGTCTGTGCCACAGGTCACTTCTTCTTTTCCTGAACTGTGTGAATTGAGATGCTTCTACCTTGTGTGTAATGGAACAGTCGGTGGAATGAGAGGTTTCCAGATGTATACACAAAGACACCAGAGTCTAAAATGGTGGCTGAATTTTAAATCTGCCATATCTTATGAAACATTGTCTTGGACAATCTAGTTACTCTTCGTACACAAACAGCTATTTGAGAAGCCTATCTTACAATCCATGCTGTATATCCTACACCTCTTCCACTGAGGGAGAGAAGTTGGAAGGAAGAAAATACAGAGGGAGATACAAAACAATCTATTTTTCCTTTGGAAAACATTTTTCTCCAAAAAATCTTCTGAATTCCTTGAATTAATATTCATTTTTCCCCTTTTTCTACGCTAGTCATCAAACTGAGACATATGCCCAAGAGAGAAGCAAGGACAATGGCAGCGGAGGAAGAGACTTTTCAGGAAAAGCTGCAAGATATTCTCGTACTAAATGTTTTTTATATTTTTTTCCTATTTAATCAATAAGACTACTTTAAATTGGTAATTTCTATAAAAAGGAAATTCAAATATTACATTTTCTCTTTAAAGATGAAGTTGGGATCAGAAGTTCTTTTCTATCACTGAAAGAATTGAACTGGCTCATACAATCTTGCTTTTCTAGGAACACAGGGACATCTCCAGATCCAGAGGATCCCAGGAACAGCCTTCTTACACAGCCAGTGCACAACTCGAGGGTATTACCACCTCTAAAAACCTTAACCGTATTGAAATTGATCCCAATCACAATCAGATTGAAATTGAATTAGGCCAGAAAAATCAAGTGTTACCCTAAGAGAGTGAGTGTGAAGCAGTTGTGGGTTTGGGTTCCTTTCCCACTCCATGAAGGAACTCTGAATGACATTAGCCCAAAGAATATAATGAAAGCTCTTTCACCCAGTCCAGTGTGGCTGCCTTTCAGTCAGTATCGCCCCATGAAAAACAGGTTGCTGTAGCTTAGGCAGATAAGGGTCACTCTCTTTTTGTGATGATTTTGGTATTTCCAAATGAGGTTTCTACCAACTACAATTCAGCATTTAACAATTCTGAGGGCTGGATTCCTGCCTAATGGAGACTCTTGCAACCAGGAAGCCAGGATAATTTAGGGAGCCCCCAAATACAGCCAGCCCCCAGGATACTGAGTACCTGGGGAAAAAGTCAATCCCAGAAAGCAGGAAGGTCTAGGCATAATTTCAGAAACAATTTTGTTTCCTTCAACCTCCAGCAAAACCAGTTTTCAGTTGAAATACTCTCATTTGGCTACATGATTTGGGTCAGTATTTCAGCTGAATCAATCTAAATAGTTTTCACCTGTACCTTCTAAAAAGACCCATAAAAAATTGGTGTCAGTCCTGTCTCTCAATGTCTAGGCAACCTGGATCCATCTCTGTAGAAGTCAAAGAACCAGACTCAAAAATGTAGTGAGTTTCATTAAAGCTTCATTCATTTCTAGTAAACAGATAAAAGATTTGCTTTTCATTGTTTCTAACAAGTGAAATAAGGAATAAATGTTCTTCCCCCGTAGCTACAGAAATTTGAAACAAGTCCAAACAGCTTCTCTATTGAATTTACACAAGCAGCAGCTCTAAGCTCATAAAAATATATCACTGTGAAGCCTACAAATATGGCTTCATTTTATTACTCTTACAACAATAATTTGGAGCAATAAATATTTTACACTGAACTTGTATTCTGTCTGCAACACGGGTCATCTAATTTCCTCGGACTTCACTCTGTATTTGGAGCTCAGGTTTCATAACCAGTTGGTCTGTGCCTGGAAATTCTACTGGTGTCAGTGGCAGTTACGTGCAACAAAGACAAACACAGACCAGCCCATGTTCCACATGAGCGGCATTTGATGAAAGCCTGGATCACGCTTTGTTTTTCTCTGTTAAATGCACTTTGCTCTGCAAGGTCAGTTGATTTCCATGGAATCACTTGCAAACTTAGGCAGGACTTTGAATCACAGCACCACAGTTGAGCTTTAAGGTTTAGAGGCCACCACAGAAAAAAATCGCCAAAGTATTTTAAAAGCCTTACAGGAACGCAGTTATGCTGGATATCATCTGGTAGGTGAAAGCATCCAGCCTTGAACTCTGTGTCTAATAAAGGCTACAAAGCATCTGTGTGTCTGGGCATGTTCTTTTCATCTAAGGTAACCACAGCCCTACTGGAGCTATCGCAAGCACCTTAAACATTTTTTAGTGTTAAGAGCAATCTCAGCTTGTTTTAGGCTTCTAGTCCATTTAGTGATGTTAAATTCTATTTGAAATAAGAAAAGACCCTGGAGTCAAAAGGAATTTTTCCTGTAGCATAAACCCAGGGGACAGATGACCACAAAAGGTTCCAGTCTTGGCCCTGACCAGGTAAATGCTTCACACTGTCTATGGGAAGGATGGCTTCAAAGTGTCCCATCATGTCCTACTGCTTCTGAAAACACAAGGTATGATTCACCTCCTACTGATGGTGTGAAAGAGAAGCAGCCCATGGCCTTACCTGTCTTTAATCCCTGTAAAGCCAGCAGACATCCCAGACAGCTGCAGTGCTACCAGGCTGTTTGGGAGGGAGCTGTGTACAGCACACACTTTGATTCCCTGTTCCCTGCCCATGTCACACACTAAAGGCTGGGTAAAGTCTAGCCCTCAACAATACACTGCAGTACTAGAAGAAATATGGGTGCATTTATTACCTCGTGCAGGTTTTCATTTGAGTTGCAGAGTATAAATTCAACACAAAGTTGTTTCTTCACCTAAGCAAGAAAGCCAGTAGAGTGCACTTCAATTAGAGTATGCACATTAGTTCTGGCCTATTACTATTAAATTCTCATAGACCATGTAACATTGGCACAACAGGGATTTGCTTCTAAAAAAAGCAGTAGATACACACACAAATACCAAAACCAAGCAACCAAACAAAAAAATCCCAACCCAAACAAACAAACCAATCAAACAAAAAAAACCCCAACCAAACAAAAAACAAACAAAATATAAAAAGCCCCTGCATCTGGTATAATATATTCCATCAGGTAGCAGATACAGAAAAACAAAGAGGGGCAGAACAAATGCAGAACTGTCCTTTCAATCACAGCAATGCCCTCTAAAAACTGAGATGGAAACTGTCATTCTGAAGATCATGAATACCTATCATGAATATCTTTACCTTAAAATAACCTAAGGCAAATCATTCCTAATTTAGAGTGGCCAGAAGACTGAGCAAGGAGCTAACTTTTCTCATAGAGACCTTCTGGATATTTCCTTACATTTGTACAAGTCTGTGAGTGGAAAAAAAAAAAAAAGTCTTTCAGCTCTCAGGCTGAAGGTATAATAAACCCAAATAATAAGAGACTTTTCTGACATTGAGAGATGTCTGAAATTGCAAGTCTGGAAGTGTAATAATCCTTGAATGGGAAGGTGACCAGTTGTTTACACTGCCTCCTTTCCCCATATTCAGGATTTTTTCTGGATTTAAACTGCACAGCAGGGCTCAGATGCATGGATTGCTGTCACCTGCTCTGAGTGAAAGGGTCTGTGCTGCTAGCAATTTCCGATGTACGCAATAGCACTTGACTTTTCCCCTCTGATTTCAAGCGGATAGGCACCACTGAAAATATGGATCCTAACTTTTTCTCACCAGCTCCCAGCCACACGGGAGTCTTCCCAGGGCAGCTTGCACAAAACCAACAGGAAATGATTCTCTTCGCTGATGGTTTTCTCCTGGTTTAGCAAACTCAGCTGCCCAACAAATGAGTCCAGCAGCACTCAGGTGAGGATGGGGAAAGAAACCTACCTGCATTTTCAGCACCTGAAAGCTCTGCTGCCTTTGCAAGGCTCTGCTAGACTTAGAATGTCACCCAGAACAGAAGGGTGGGAAATGTTTCGCAGCTGCAACTCCCCTGGACTCACACAGCTGTTTGGGAAGCTGACATTGCAAAAATATCATTTTGTACCTATCCCCTTCTCTTTTTATAACAATACCCTACATGAAAGGGGTATCCTACATTCTCAAAGAAAGAGTCTTAATTGCTTGCAGAGCTGTAACAAGTCAGACACAGAACTGGAACTTAGATCTCATCCATTGTCAGCTTATCACTAATCTTTTTCTTCCTTTGTTAAAACCAGCATTCTTCAGACCATGTAAAAGCCATCATTCAGAGTCTTGAATCACCAAGTGATAATCTGTTTCTTATTGCAAACAACACTACAGTTAGGGAAGGGAAAAGTCTTAAAAGTTTATGCTGAACTACAGAATTTTGACAGGCCTCTTTCTTACAGCAGTATAAACCTCCATGCTCAATATTCAACTCCTGGTGCTTAAAGTACCAACCTGCGAATGTTTGAATAAAGAAAATGAATTAGAAGGCCATGGCACCACTGCATGCTTCACAGAGATCATTTTAAATAAAAGTCAAAACTGAGCTATGAAGCAGGGCTGTGAGGAATCTTCAGACTAATCCTTTATTTATTTCTCTGGAAAAGTTCAATATTATCACTTAATTATAATTTATTCTCTCTTTTCACTGTGAGGTTCCTCTCTGCATGCTTCACTTCCACCTCGCTTCCATAAGCTCATCTATACTGCAAGCCCTCACTCATTCTCTATAGTTAAATCATCCCTGAAAATATTTTTAGGAGATTAGGCTTTTTAGATTTTCCTTGCACCTCCTTCAGTATTGTACCTAGACTAGTCTGGTCCTTCTCACACAGTTCCTTTCCATCTGCTACATTTTGGTTCATTTCCCTGCATTTTATTGCTTAATCTAAGGCGTGAACTTAATTTTAAAATATACTGGACCACAGAGAGGATATATAGAAGTGGTGCCTCCCAGCCTGGACCACACTACTACATCTCTTCAGTATTGCTATTACTAAATGCACCATCACAGCTTCTGAGAAGTAGAGCTGGTTATCAACAGCACTGGACACCTGACAAGCAAATTCAGCTTTCAAAAAGTTTACAGATTACCTTTTGCATATTTGTTCAGATCTGGTACCCGTTCAGAATTACTCTCATTCCCACAGTTTGTGTCCCTATTTCAGCTGTACCTTCTGCTGTGAACAACCAACCTGCTCTTTTCCACCTCAAGGACAGCTCTTCTTTTCAGATGTACTTCACCTGTGCAAAGGCTGGCTTATAGCCTCCCACTCCCAAACACAAACCTCTTTCCATACTTCCCTTTCCACTTCCTTTGCTTTTCTCATCAAAATGGTGCCTTGCTCATGTCTTTACACTCTTGCTCTACATTAGACCCATCTTCTTTAAATTTTAGACCTCAAGTAACATACCTTTTATTTCTTGAATTTAAAATAGCATTACAATATATACCTATTTAATTGTATTTTAAAATTCTACACCTGAATTCTGTTAGCTGGCTGGATAACACCACTAATTCCTCCCTGATTTCCCTAGAGTATTTCCTGGTGACAAAATAAAATCTGTGAGTCTGAATTCTTAAGTCATATCTGCATTACTTCAACCTGACAAATATAAGTTTTGTTGTGTAACAGGCAGCTCCAGCATAGACCGTACAGAGAAAGATCTAAGCATTTCTTCAATTAAGAAATTTTCATGTCTTCGCTCTTTCAGCTCTCCACCTCTGCAGCTTTCCACCTCTGCATTTCCAAAACACAGCAGAGTGGTGGCACAGCATTTGAAAGAAAGTTTTCAAATCCCTGTGATGCTTATTGCAGCAGGGAAGCAATGCTCTGCAGGCTGTGCTGGGAGCTGCTTCAGCCAGCCCCAGAGCTGAGCCAGCACTAAAGCCACCCCCAGTGCTGGGTGAGAGCCACTGGGGTCTGTCCTGGGAGCCACATTGCCTTCCGTGAGTCACCACCTTCTCCCACCTCTGCTGCCCTACAGTGCCAAATACGAGTCCTGTGCCTGGCCCAATCCCCAAATTATCCAATCCTGGCTCTGAATCATTTGCCATCTCCTCTAGCAGAGTCATATTCACTAAGAAGGCTCCCATTCAATTTCCTGTATGGGCAGAACATCCTTCCCTTTGCATGTATGGCACATGTCAGTCATCCAGGCTATGCTGGAACTTTGCTAACCCCATTTTTCATATCCTCATTTTTGGACTAATAAGGGAAGCATAACCGAGTATTGGTAAAGCTGCATTGATAATTTTTGTTTCCTTTCTCATTCTTTTGGATTTCAGAAGTCTCATTTCCTTTTTCTAAATTAGTTATTACTCAATTAGCCGAATAAAAATACAGCACTGTTGACTTAGTGTCACTCTCTCTTACCACTTTTCCCACAGCTGAAGAGAAACTACCACCATCATGTCAAATAAATCTGCTTTGAGGAAATTACAAATTTGCTTGATAAAGAGAAGTATGAAGGCAGAATACTCTCATAAGGCATCAGCTTTAGTAGCTTCTAGATTTAGAATTTTAAAAGTAAGGATTGCATGATAATGAAAAGTACTTGAAGTAGCTTAAAAACTGAGCAGCCAGTAGATTTTGAAACCTTATTGGCAATTGGGAATCATTATCAAAGCATTGTGAAAATGCTTCCATTGTGAATTTTAAGCATCAGTATTGTACTCACTGATGAGAACTTGTGAAAAGTGAAGAAAAGTAATTAATCTAAACTTTCTTGAGCCTTTCTGTGAGACACTGCAAGAGATCATTTTGTTTAGCTTATTAAAAAGAGAAAAAGAATACTGAGAAATGACCCAATTAGAATAAGAAAGTATGGTTTTGGGCAAAGCATATCTTTAATCTACCTGGGAAGGTGATAATATAAAGCAGTGGCTTGAAGTTACACTTACATACCTTCAGATTAAAAGATACACAGATACTTTCTGTTATTAATTTGACACTAAAGATAGTTCATGATTGGAACAATAAAAAAATGGTGACTTTTTCATCTTTGGTTCTTTTCTATCAAGACTGGATATTAAACATGAAATTAATATTATGGTATCTGACCAATACTTCACGTGTGATCAGTTCAACAGTAATCCCTTATGACTGAACTGTGAGGGCCTATAGCAGTTCAGCAATATGTAAGCTTTTTGGTTTTAACCTGCTGCCAAGACAATCAAAACCCATGGTCATGACATAAATATCAGGGTTAAACAGCAAGGCTAATCACAAATCAATGTATTTCTCTACTAGACTCTCAGATTTATAATAAATATACAGAATGGTATTAAAATACAAAGTAAAAAGACTACTATTGTTTTGGTTTTTTTAGTAAACACTCTTGTGTTATATTTCTATCTTAAAAAATTGAAAGTAATGCATTTGTTCATATCTATTGATGCTAAAGCAATTACACTGCAATGATATAGTACACTTAAATACAGAAAACATTTTAAATATTAAATATCCAAAACCATAAAATAAAATACATTTATAGTAATAATATACTATTTTTCCTTAAGTAGTTACATTTTTTTAAAAACCTTTGACAAGCTTCTACTTAGTAATACTCCTTTTAAAACATAATTGAGTACTCTTCATTCCTTAGACGTTGTATTACAAATTTATTTTATTAATTAATTTAGTCATACAAAATATGCTTGTTCAAGGCTGGAGGCAAATGGTTGTAAACAGAATAACTCCACAAACACAGCTACTTCCTCTAATCCATTTGAAATTGCTGGTGATACTTGAATAAACATATCATCTGTGTTCTGCTTCCCTCAACAGAAGTCATGATTAGAAAACAGAGTTCCATAATTGTTAGCTTTGCCTCCTGTTATAATACCAGTCCAAGCCAAGGCTGAAAATAAAGGATTTAAGAAAATATACAACATGAGCATTTTTGCATAGCATTAGTGCACTACACCAGGTTTTGGTGCAGTAAGTGTAACCTGACATTCCCCCAGCCCGGAACTCAAGAAGTAAATGAAGAGTGAGCAAGTGGCAGCCCACGGTTAAAGAAGATGTACCCCTGCTGAGAAGGTCAAGGAAGGCATAACCACCTGATAAACAATGCTGGTCAATGGATGAGGAGACTGAGGTACTAAACCACTTGTTTTCCTCAGTCTTCAGTGGCAACCACCACCACACTTCTGTCACGGATAGACAGCAGGATGGGGACTGAGGGAACAAAGAACTTCCTACTGAAAGTATAGACCACATTCATGACCACTTGAAGAACCTGAACACATACAACTTTATTGAACCTGATGAGATGCACCTCTAAGTCCTGATGGAATTGTCTGAACTACATCACTCCCCTGAAAAGAACACATCGTTCAGGTGAAGTCTCAACTGACTGGAAAAGAGGAAACATTCCATGATTTCATGATAAGTATTCTGCAAACCTGCCATTAGTCCAGTCTCAGCAGGAATATCAACCCGTGTCCTGTCAGAGACTGGAGAGGTGATTCAAGCTATTCTCATCCACCGCTTATTTAAAGAGAACACTCTAAACTCTTTAGGTCAAGCCCATGCAAACCTCCCAGTCCCCACACAGCAGCCACAGCAACAATTTCTTGTAGAAGGATGGAATAAACCTGGCTGGTGCATTTGTACAGTGAGAACCCAGTCCTTCAATGTTTGTGCAAACAGCTCCACCAGTGTAGACGGAAATTGAAACATCAAACCCTAAATCAATTTAAGCATGTGCTGCTGGAGAACAGTAGTTGTCAGAGCAAACTCATGAATAAGCAACTAGTCTTTCCAGGAAAAGCTACAGATGTAAAAGTAGAGAAGTAAAAGTTCGGAACAGAGGTTACCACTTTAGGCAAACAAAACTAAGACCTGTGTACAATGAGTGCTAATAGACCTTCTTCGGGAACATCCTACCTCTGTCAGGGCTGTTAGACTGCAAAGAACTGATTGAAATCAACTGACATTTTTCAATTTTTTTAAAACTTACCTGGGCCTGCATTTTTCTCACAGTAAATTTCAAGAGTTTTGCTGTTGAAATAATGGATGCAGTATGTTAATGCCAGTTTTAATGCATTTTGTCTTGGAAAAAACCACAGTTCAGTTCGTAGTAAATACAGACCTATTTCAATAATTTAACCTTAAGACCTAAATCCCCAGAAGGTCTTTTCCCCACTGCTCTTAAGTCATTCTAGACATCTTTCCTACTTTAAATTCATCTGGCTGAACAGAAAGCATTTCAGGAGTGAAAAGTAAAAAAAGATCAGAGCCACCTCCTAAAGTCCTGAGGACGTAAACAAGAAGTAAATACAAGTACTATAAGTCTGTTATTCATGCGACCTCGCACGGGTGCTATTTTTATAAGTACAGGAAGGAGGCAATCGAAGGACTTGGACTCGTTGCTCCTTGCGCGTCCCTTCCAACTCACGATGTTCTATGATTATATGGAGGCGGGGGCAGGTGTGCTTTCTGCGGACAGCCCTCGTTTCCGCAGACCTGCAGCACTATTGGGGCTAACTCCCTGTTCGCACCCCCGCCCGTGACCACCGACGCACACCCACACGCGGCAGCTCCGCCGCCCCCCGCGCTGCGCGCCCCGCGCTGCCGCCGCACCCGCGGGCCGGGCCGGGCCGGGCCGGGCGGGGCGGGGCCGTGACGCGGCCGGGCGGGGCCGTACAAACGAGCCGGCGCCAGGCTCGGGCTGCGGCGCTGCCGGCCGGGTAAGCCGGGCGACAGCGGGCGCTCGCAGCCCCCGGACGCCGCCGCCGCCACCCGCGGGCGCCCATGGAAGAGCGGGGCGAGCGCTGCCCCCCGGCTCCGCGCCCCGGCGGTGAGTGACGCGCGGTGCCGCGGACGGGAGCGGAGCGGAGGGCGCTGCCCTGGGCGGCGTGGGAAGTTCGGGGTGGACGCGGTGCCGGCGTTCGTGGCTGGGCTCTGCCGCCCCGCGGTGCGCCGGCGCTGCCGCCCGCCCGGCACCTGCTGCCGGCAGGTGGGAGCTCCGCGGCCGCGGGAGGCGAGCGCCGCTGCGGGGCTGGGGAGCGCCTGCCCGGTCGGGCGGTACCTGAGAGCTGTCCCCAGCCCGGCAGCGACTGCCCCAGCCCTCCCGACTCACCGAGTCAGGCTCTGGGAGGCAGCGCTGTTGCGGGGATAGGAAAGGAGGGGGGCAAAAGCAAAGTGGTCGGCAGCACCTGGCCAGGTGCGGCCCCTGGGCACTTTCTTCATCTTCTTTCCCTTGTGGCAAAATGACAAGCGCACATAAGGGCAGAGTGGTGGGGCTCTGGAAGCGGGGTGCCAGGGTGCGGGGCGCCTGCCTGACAGGAGGACACTTGCAAAAGCTCCGCTGAGCATCTCCGATGCGCTCCCTCGCATTATGCCGGAGCTCGCTGGATGCAGCGTGCTGAGCTGGAACCTGCTGGGCTGCATAGGGCTGGGGTGGTACCGTGGTCTTTGGGGGTTGGCAGGAGGGCACAAAAGCCTTAGCTCGAGCTCATGTGTGTTTGAAGGACTGGCACCCTACAATAGAACAGCAAAGCCTTGGTTACTGCAGTTCTCAGCGTGCTTTCCAAGGATAGAGGTGTGTGCATTTCAAATATTTTGGGGGCAAAAGGAGGCCGAGAGGGAGGGGTGGCAGCCCCCAAATGGAAGAGTTTGGGTTTGTTCTTATCTTCCAGCCAGACATTCAAAAGATTAGGGGGCATGCAGCTGAGTACAGGCAGTTCAATCACCTCTGCTGACTGGGAATTAAAGTATATGATTCTCCTTCCTACCTATGTTTTCCTTCCTACCTATGTTAGTGCAGTGGGTTAAAGGCTTTCCCTGTTCTGAGACTGCTCCTCTTTGCATACTGGTGAGGAAAAAAAAAATATCTGTGAAGTTCTGGGAATATCATGCTTGAATGGCACGGGGATAGAATGTCTGCAGGGAGCATCTTTCTGGCATGAGAGATCCATGCAGTGCCCACTCCCACTGAGAGCCTCTGCAGTGTATATGGCAAATGGAACATAGTAGAACAGGTTCAGTTTTATATATTGTCTGGCTGTCAAACTTAATTTGTAAGTATACATATAATAACTGTTACAAATTATGTCTGTCAGCATTTCTTTTATTCTCAAATAAGTACATTTCCCACATTGCTCAGAAACGAGCACCTCTCAGTAAGAGCACAGTCACTGACATCAACTTTAGCTTTCTCTCACACATCCACCCTTTCAGCACCCTCCCTGAGTTTTTTCTCCTTTTTTGAAAATGCAGAGGATTTTGATATTGCATAGCCAAAAAAATACCTCTTGTAGGTCAGCAGCAAGATTATGCATCTGAAGCAAAGGTAGCTGTTGCAGTGGAGAAACACTAATTTGACAGCAAATCCCAACATCAGGATTGCCAGGTTTCTGTCTGTGTTTCTCCCCTCGTCAGGTTATTACCTTGGTTATTCTGAACTAGCCATATGCTTACACGGACATAACAGAAAAGCAGTGGGTGGAAAACACTTTTCCAAAACATTCATATATTTATAGATACAAACAACTCTTCTGCTTTTCACTAGGGGAAATCAAAAATGTTTTTATTAGTCTGACTAGCTTGGGATCTCTCCCTTATCTGGAAATGCCACTCATAGTGCATAAGCTATCAGAGCCCAAAAATATGTCAAAGCTGATGGATTTCCATGAAAAGTTTTGATAATGAGAAAAAGAAAAGTGTAATATGCCAAGGCAGACCAAGATGGGAGATCCTGCTGGGTCATCTCATTTGTCACTCCAGAACAGGAGGGTTCCCTCCAGGTCACCGTGGAGTGCTTTGCTTAGTAAATTGATTGGTTTAGCTAAGTCTAATACAGTGATGACCTCACCAGCATGTACCCTGCTCCAGTGTTATTCTGAAGGCAGGAGAGTGGAAGACACAGCAATCTGCAATTATTTGGAGGTGTATGTTTTTGGTTTTGTTTTTGTTCTTTTTTTGTTTTAATATCTTACTGGTATTTGAAATGGGGCCCACAGCCCTGTGTAAGTGGTAAGAAATTGCTTGGCAGAGGAAATGAGAATGGGATTGCTTAGTCTGCTGTGTTCCCTATTTTAATACATCCAGTTAAGGTGAGCCTTTGTACAGAAAGGAGGAAAGACAGGACAGAGCCATCCTTTCACACAGGTTGTTTTCTTGGGGACAGCTTTGATGAATTAGGAAGCAACTCTATTAACTGTGCAATAGATTTCTACTTCCTAATTAGAATGTGACCCATTTTGCCTGAAAAGTGGGGTGGGGAGTAATTTCCAGATTTTGGATTGAATTTCCAGATTTTTAATTGGGTTTATGGGGGGATAGAGAAGGCAGTGGTACAGTGTACCCTCTTTATGAAAAAAATTGAATCCTGACACGTATTAAAAAAATTGCTAGAAGCTGTTAAGGGGATTCCATATTACTCTTCAGCACAAAAAATTTTGTGCATCCTGAGCTTTTCAAGTTTATTTTTATTCTGGTGTAATGTCCCATTTTTTATCTTACCTGCATGAGGTTCTCTGAAATCTAGGGTATTTTCTCTTCTAAAAATTTTTATGATCTCTTGGCATGAAAGACTGGAATGGTCCCTTCTGACCTTAAGAAAGAGTGTATGTTATATATAACCACAGTCTATTATAAATTTGTCACCTTACTGCTCACACTGGAGCTGAACTCCTTTAGAAGTCATGAACTGGTGGCCTATCTAATTTGCATAAACTGTATTTATCACAGCAGGTGCAGAAATACTGCAGATTTCAGCCAAAAATACTTCCTACCAAGTCAACATTTCTCAGCTTGTGAAGTTCCCCTTCCCAAAATTTAAAGACTTTTTAAAGTGTATTTCTGAAGCCTTAGTGCTGATAGACAATATCTCATCTCGACACTACTGAAATTATTATTAGATTTCTTAACATCTGACTATAAAAGTTAAAGCCATGGTTTAATCTCTTCTGGTTGTGCAGCAGTTTTGATATAATTTGGGAAATGTTCATAGACCATATAATCTAGGCACTGTAAAACAGGTTCATACAATTACCTATACTTTCACGTCCTTTCTTAATGTGCAAATGGCTTTTTTAATATATCATGAGGTAATCAATAGTTTATGGTCCTAGAGATCTACAGCTTCAGTAGTAGGTAGTTCAATTTAATTTATTGCACTTGTCTCTGTAGCATTCACTAATGTAGGCAAGTACTTGTAGTTAATTACTGGAAACTAGAATTCAAGCATTTAATTGACGTGTTGTTTAAAACCTTTGTTAAAATGTGATTAAAAACACAAGTGTATGCGGGGGGGGAAGTATGGGAAAAAATTCTTCATGGAGAGGGCACTGTGAGACAGTTTAATTAATAAAAATAGCAAAATTCAAAATATATTTCCAAGAAAAAAAAACATTTCATAAATTGAGTTAAAAAATAATAAAATTGCTCTCTTTCCTTTCCTGCTCGTGGCTGAGCTTTAAGTTGTAGCTGTGCTGGGAAGTTTTATGTTATCAGGATACAAAGTGGCACTTGAGCTAATATAAACAACTAAGGAATATATCTTATGGTGGACAGAGCCTACCCTTAGAGGATAGGAATATACTGTTCATATCAATGAGTTCTTGAAGGATTTCAAGTACACTGCAGTTGCTCTAGTTCAGTTTTTTAAGCACATCACTGAATACAAATGTTCAGAACACTGAGTCTTTATCAGTTTAGAAAGTTGGTTATCTCAGTTAGGGGAATTTTTTTCCCAGTAGCAGAAGCAGCATAGCAGATGTGTGGGCTGTACTGCACAGCTAGTTTTAACCAGCAATGTTAGTCTTATATTTTGCAGTACTGTGTGCCCAAATATATGCAAAGGAAAATACAGTCCACAAACTGTCCTGAGGTTCTATCGCATCAGCAAAACTAAATATTCTTTATAAGAACAGAATGTCTCACTCAGATTTTCAGCTCTAATCTCCCTCTACAGACAAACTTCAGCAACTGAACTGTGGTTCTCATTCAGTCCAGACTGTTTTGGTTTTTTTTAGATGCCTGGGCAGAGATCTCTCCAGTGAAGGGATTGAATTCTGCAGGGAGAGAAAGTGAGGACATCTGATATTTAACCTGTTTGTCCACAGTCCCTAAAGAGCCAGGAAAACACCTCTTTAATGAAGGTGAAGTCACTTGCATGCTTATGGAATGGATGTAGTCCTAGTTACTATCCTGGTAATAACTGTGTCCCATTAGCTCTGCTAAACCTCTCCGTGTGTTGCTGTCAGCTTTTTGGTGAGGGATGTCCCTGTCAAATCTGCCAGCAGACTCTGCCTGATGCTTACTGACTGCCCTACAGACACTCCTTATATTTCTTCCTACCCTCTTGGGCAGCTAACTCGGAGGTTCTTCTGAAAATTCAGAGCTGAATCTAACCTTATCCCCTTCCCAGCAAAAATGAGCTTATCAGTCCAGGGAGAAACCACCTTGTTTTGTTAATGATTATTAAACTAGGAAGTGTATATAATCTGAGTAGTTTAGGCAATGTCATTGACAACACACATACAGAGGCATTAAAATACTTTTGTAATATGGTAAGAAATAGTCAGAAAAAATACAATAGTGACACGTTTCAAAGAGTACTGCTTAAAAGTCAATGACATATGACAGCCTCTGGCCCTCATTCTGCGCTTACTGATTAAATTGGCTATTTGTTTCCAAGTTACTATTATTATTGAAGGGGTTTTAATCATAAAGTCCACATTGAATCTTGTTAAATAAACAGGATGCCACATTCCATTAATTAATTGGAGAAAGCTGAAGAAAAGATTAAGCAAAAGCAATGAGACTTTTTCAAAAGTCTTGGTACAATCTTCAAAGCACCATTTAACATAAACTGTGTTTCTTTTACAACTTGCTTGTTTACTTGTAGCAAATACAATAGTAATGGTTGTCAGTTAAATTTTCTGAACTAATCTGGAATACAAAGTCATCAAGTGAAGTCATGTATGCTCTGCATGGCTTGTGGATGCAGTGAAGAGAATTCTTAAAGCAGAAAAGTAACTTGGCAAAGTGGCTGATATAAACTCCTTAGTGCATGCTTATTATTGTTGAAAGAGTTTTTCAGACCCACAAATTAAAAAGCTATGGAATACATGTTTGCATCATTTCATATAAACCCCTATTAATTCTAGACACAAAACTACAGATCAATCTAAAGCATTAAAGAGGACATAAGAGAGCTGAATGACAACCAATTCATATGCTGCTTTATTCCTGAAGAACACCTTTCCCACACATCATGTATTTTGTGCTGAATTTAGAGGCACAGTCATGTCCATTGTGTTGCATTAGTCTAACACAACAAAATAATTGATCCAGATATCAGACCTGTATAGTTTGGGAGGAACAGAATGGAAAGGAAGGGCAGACAGAGCTTTATTGCTTGCAAACAAAGCAATAATAGCCTATAGGTGCGCTGAATGGCATAATTACTGATATGGTTCTTTGGAAGTGCATAAAATAAGTGCTACAGATACTGTGGCAGTGTTCTGCAGTGGAAGATATGCACCTGAGCAAATAGCTGAGGAGGAACAATGAAAGTTTTGTTTCAAAGTATGTTTGAAACAAAAGATATTCCTATGTTATTATGAGATTTCATGTTGAAACAGAAAACAGGTCTTTGTTTATTTAGAAAAAGCTGTGCCCCACAAAAGTGTTTAAGAATGGGAGGACACTGAGGCAGAGCTCTACTGAGGCTGAAAAACCTGCCTGAGGTGAGGCCCCTGGTACTACACCTGTAACATCCCACAAGTATGATTTCAAAGATGCTGACCAAAATAAAAGTAGAGCTAGAATGAAGACACACCTTGCTGTGTTACTACACCTTGCTGTGTCTTTTTCTCAAAAGTTCCTACGCTACATTCAGCCACAGGAAGGCTTGAATAAAAAAGTTGGCAGCTGAGTGGTATGCAAACTATGAGTTTCAAATTAAGAATCCTGATGAATTAATATGTAGTGTTAATATTTTTTCTTAAAAGGAAAAAAGAAAAAAAAAAACAAAACAAAAAAACCACAAAAACCCCAACAATAGCAGAAAAAATGCTGTAATACTCAGCAACACCCCCCACCCCTCCAATCCAGCAGTGTGTTGTGACTATGAGACCATCAGCTAAAATTTAATCTTTCCAGAGACAGTCTGTTACAGAGCTTGGCTGTTAACATAGCATATTTCAATCTGGATATTAAGAAATGAAGGTTCCTACCACTAGGCTTTAAATTCACTCCTTCCAACACAGTTCAACCTGTTCCTTGCTGGAATCCTATTATGCTTTTCCAATAAAGTGTTAAGACAACAACCCAGGCTTACTATTTATGGAGCCAGTGACTTAAAATATACTCTGAAGTAAGTGGCTATTCCTTTAATCTGTGACCTTAAAATTCAGCAAGAGTTGATGTTTTGTTGCTCTTATGTACTGAGCTGCCCATCAGTCACTGATCCAGTCTGGCTGGCGCTGTATCCTGTGCTCCCATTGCTGCTGAATATGGTGGCAGCACAGCTCACTGAATTTACCTACACCGAATTTTCTCTCAGGCACTGTCTTCCCCCATCAACATCCACAGTGTGGGGCTATTAAGACTATTTCTTGTTAAAACTGATGTAGATTAAGCTGAGAACGATTAGCAGGAATGGTGAGGACAGGGAAAGAGAGCAGAAGACTAATGACAACAGATGAAATGGAGTTTCTCTTTCAGCCAGGGAAAACTTAACGGTGGCCAAAAACAGAAAAAAAACCAAATTCCTCTGCAAAGTTGCCTCACATCAGACATCACAGAACAGCCTGAGACAAGGTATGCCCACAAGCTCAAAGCCTGTGGGCATACAGGGAGGCACTCTCTTAACTCCACATCTATCATGACACTTTGCTTCCCTTTCTTCCCAGCCTCAATTTCTGCTTCCTAACAATATCTCTGCCTTGTCGCCCTTTAAAAATGGAAAAAGGGAAAGCACCGAAGTGATAATCAGCAGAAAACATCAGGAAGCAGGCCTGTTCCATTCAGGATGGAGTCATGACCTCTCTAAATGCAAAGCTATCAAACAGAACTTTAGATCACTTAGAAACACATCATTAGTCCTTGTCGCACTGGGACTTAGCTTATTGTGGAAAAGTCATTAGTTTCTTTTCAGATTCTCTGGAGAATTTCCAAAACATAGCCCTTGCATTTCCTCAGGTTGTTCGTATGTAATTTCATATTTCAGCCTTTGTTGGCTGGCACAGTATGTGCTGTTCCAGGCTTAAATTCATAATTACAGTAGCCTGCTATGGCAAAGCAGTCAGTTAGATGTCATGGCTTCTACTTCTAAGTAGAGTTACACCACACCAAAATCCACACCAGCCCTTCGCTGAGGGTATAAAGTCTTTGGAAAATATCATAATTCAGGGAGCTTGTGCACACTGCCTGCTCATAATGCAACAGTCTAACAGCTCTACTATGTGTGAAACCATTACGGTTTCACTTCAGACATTGCATTAAAAATACCCTGACCTTTAAAGGGTGTTCAGTGGCGGTATTTAGTAGTCTTTTGATAAAGTCTAAAGTTAGTTCTTTATATCGCAGCAGCTTGCTGGCTAACTCTTGAAATGACCTTCAGAAGTATCCATTGTGTGTTTTCTTTCCTGCGTATCAAGACTGAAACCACAGGTCTTTTAGTGTTTTGTTGATTCAGTCATACTGTAGTCTATGGTTTCATTATCTTACCTTTTTGCAGGGCCAGCGTGCAAACCACCTATTTTATCCTTAGAAACAGTAAGCACAAAGCAAAAGTTAACTTCTCTTAAAAATGACACGAAAATTCAACTTTTTTTTGGTGTACTGTTTACCCAGAGCCCTTCCTAACCTAACCTCTTCCTAAGAGAATGTTGCCTTCTTGTGTTGGACAGCTCTATCCATATTGCATGAGCTTTTTTCCCAGGAGGCTTGACTTCTAAGGTTGCTGTCATATGGTTCTTCAGGAGGCTATAATTCCCAGGCATCCTACAAGACCCTCAGCTTTTAGGAGTGCGCTTTTGGTCTACTCCACACCTTTTCTTTTTTATGTTTTGTTTCTAAGACAAACCCATTTTTGTAGATTTTAAAAAGCACTTAATTCTCTTGCAATTTGGTTCCATTCCAAGGAAATCAGATATTTAAAAAATAATAACTAATAATACTCTGGGTGCAAATGAAAGATTCATAATGTTCATGTCTCCTTATGACTGGAAATAATTTTCTTATGGCATTATTGCATATGCCTGTCTTTTAAAACATTTAATTACAATAATTTATCTATGAGCCTAGAGTTGGAATAGCTAAAGAAGTTTGTTCAGTTGTGAAAAACAAAAGATACTTGCAGTGTGGCTTTAGTAGTGATATGTCTGAATATAAGATAATGTGCTTTTTCTTTTTCTTTTCCCTCTTTCAGCGAAGTTTCTGCTTGAGAAATACGTGTTCACTCAGCAAAACAAAAACAACTTTTAAGGGTTGTTCTTGGTGGAAATCGCTCTATGCCCTATTAACCGCTTGAGTGAAACCAGACTAAGAACTTCTGTCATGGCAGCTTTTCTGCTGGGAGCTGTGTTGCTTATAGTTCAACCTCAGATAGTGCCTTCCAGACCAGCTATAAATTCAAATGCTGAGACTTCTTCTCAGTCAGTTCAGAGAGAGCTTTTAAAGAAAACATCTCAGAAAAATGACTTCAAGGAAAACATTCATTCTAATGGATCATGTCAGCAGCTGCCACAGACTATTATTATTGGAGTGAGAAAAGGTGGAACAAGAGCTTTGTTAGAGATGTTGAGTCTCCATCCAGATATTGCGGCAGCAGAAAGTGAAGTTCACTTCTTTGACTGGGAAGATCACTACAGGAATGGATTGCAGTGGTATATTAATCAAATGCCATTCTCATATCCCCATCAGATCACCGTGGAAAAAACTCCAGCATATTTCACATCACCTAAAGTGCCTGAAAGAGTTTATAACATGAACCAATCAATGAGACTACTCCTTATTTTAAGAGACCCGAGTGAGAGAGTACTATCAGATTACACCCAAGTGTTCTACAACCACTTGCAGAAGCACAAGCCGTACCCATCCATCGAACAATTCCTGATTAAAGATGGTGAACTCAATGTGGACTACAAGGCAATAAACAGAAGCTTATACTACATTCACATGCAGAACTGGCTGAAGTATTTTCCTCTTGATCATATCCACATTGTAGATGGGGATAAACTAATCAAAGATCCCTTTCCAGAAATAGAAAAGGTAGAGAGATTTCTGAAGTTATCACCACAGATAAATGCTTCAAACTTTTATTTCAATAAGACTAAGGGATTCTACTGCCTGAGGGACAGTGGTAGAGAGCGCTGTTTACACGAGTCCAAAGGGCGAGCACACCCACAAGTAGACACGCGGTTACTCGAGAAACTGCAGGAATATTTCCACGAACCCAACAAGAAGTTTTTTGAGCTTGTGGGCAGAACATTTGACTGGCACACATTTGTGGCAAGTTAGTGGTAAGCTTCAGAGCCTATGTTCCAGTGTACAGTTAGAAGATTTAAAAAGGGCATTTAAGCTATTATTTATTTGTAAAATCCATAAATACTTCTGTACAGTATTAGATTCACAATTGCCATATATACTAGTTATATTTTTCTACTTGTTAAATTTGAAAGCATTTTGTATTGTTTTTCATGGTTGTTAACATTGTGTATGATGTGTCTATATGAAGAAACTAAATTATTTCATTGCAGAAGGTGCTCTCTTGAGAATGTGTTGTCTTTTTAATAAATAAGAAATTCATTTCAACAGAACCTTTCTGAATTATTTGAATACTTTGGCCTTCCTGGACTATTTCCTCTAAAGCTAATGAATATGCTAAACTTTACCTTTCCATTTTTCTTGGTTTAAAGTGTGGATTAATAATTTATTTTCCATTTGAAAATACTGTTGTAGTTAACAAATGGCTCCATCCTGCTTTACAAAATTATTTCCTGTCAAAGTGTGGTGGTACTTACACATGTTGGGAAATGCACACCCAAAGGACAATGGGAGTCTCTGTGTAAGATGATATATTAACTACTGTAGTACCTTCATATTTACTGTTATAACAAGTGCTCCTCAATTCTTTGGCAGTACAGTGCAGGTTTCATGGCAGGTTTTTAAAGATTCTGTGGGGACCAACTCATAAAATACAGAGTTAGCTGTAAAAATATGGTCAACCTGAAAACTTCTTACAGTCTCTGAATGTATGCATACTTCATAAAGAGGTAAGGTTGTGAGAATTTAAGCAATATAGAGACTTTTCCAAGGCTGCTTTTGACTGTTCTTACATTTCGTAGCACATTTATGCTTTACCATCACTGAAAATGAACACTTACACCAGAAAAATTAGTTGGTCTACATTCCAGTAGGCAACAACTTCATTCATATAAATATTACCACTTTTTTACCCTACTTAGGCTGTTTTCTATGAGTTTTCAGTTGCTTCATGCAACTGAAAATTGCCTACGGACTACTGTTTGTTTAATCTCCTTCCAAGAACCATGATGCCAGGTCTTGATTAGATGTGTGTTGTGGGATTAGCCCAAATTCCAGGAACTTTCCTTGTTTTCCATCTGCTAAAAATGAAAGTTAGATGTTAGTACATTGGTAAAAACTGCAGTTGTCCTTATCTACAGTGGTTCTGATGTCTTGTTAACCATCAGTTTCTGGAGTTAGATTTAATCCTGTTTCCACACAAGGCTTCTTACAGTACCTTCAATCCAAGTTACTAATTTTTATTTCACTATCTTGAGTTTAGTTGTTGAATGTGCAATGGTGACACCCAGTAAATTTGAACTTAAAGCTGATTGTTACAATCCTTTATAAAATTTAAATGTAGATTCATTAATTTTTTTCTGGTGAGCTAGTGCAAACTTGGGCACTATGACAAGGTATCGTCTGGATGCAAATACCCCATATTATGCCTCTTGCATGAAAATTTGCAGATGCTGTCCCTCTCTTTCCCACTCCTTGTGCACCTGCCCAAGCTGTATTCAACCTCAGAGAGGTTGGTGGTGTTTTATAAAGCCTACAATGAAATAGTATTGTACTCAATAAAATATTTTCTGAATTGCATTTTTCCTTTCTCTTTTTTCCTTCAGTTTCTGGTTTGGGAGACCAGAGTTTAGGATTCAGCTCATTCAGATTTCAGTTAAATGTTACTTAAGAACTTAGCTGTGGCCTAAGTTGATTTGAAAGCAGTTGTTTGCTGCTGAGTTGTGCCTGAATCGTCCACTGCTGACCCAGAATATACAACAAGGAGGCAAACTTCCTGGTGGCAATAATGTCAAATCTTACATGAGGCAGATGCCAAAACGAACAGAATTATAGTACCATCATGTTCCTATCAAAGTTTTAGAAGAGAGAAATTGAGGGTATTTTGTGTAAGGTGGGGCAGTATTTTTTTCCACACTTATTACTTCCTTGGTAATGTTATCTCTGCAGGTGCCAGCTGCACCAAGGAGATTTGGCCCAGACAAAAGGCTTCCATTAGTGCCTCCCTACAGTCTCAGATTAAGCTCACCAAACTCACCAATGCTTTGCTGGGAAAGGAAAAGTACTAGCAGGCATGTGGCCAGGAGGCAGAGGAGTACATAAGGCAGGGCTGCAACAAGTCCTCCTGCAGCAGGTCAAACAGGGTGGCGCAGGGCACCAGTGCTAGGTTGGGAACGTCTGTGCGATATCGTCTGTACCAGCTGATGTTGGTATTACTTCTAGTGTCTGGTGCCACTTGATCCCAGTGTTCTGCCTGTCACTGAGCAGCGTGCACGCATTTCCCCGCACACCGTGTGGCTTGTCTCTGCGGAAAGAGAAGTGGAATGTGAGCATTTGGTCACTACTACTGCTGTAGTGCCAGGAGCTTGTAGAATGCAGTCTGCAGAAGTGACCACTTCAGGGGACATTCTGAAGCAGAATTTCACATGACTCAGGTCCTAGACACCAAGTTCAAAGGGTCCCACAGAAAGTATATCATACCAAATGCTTGCACCTTGTGCAGGGATGGCATGATTGTACAATACTTATCCTGGAGGTTGCATGGCTAGCTCTCTGTTAGCTGTGATGGTGATGAAAAATAAATCACACCCACACTAATAATAATGGTAGTGCTAAGTGCCATAGATGCCTTAAATTCAAGAGTTACAATTCTCAAAACTATTATAAGTGTGAATGTTCAGTTTAACAAGAGCAACATTCGTTTTCCATATGAGTGACTGTCCTTAAATATATTTGCTAGGCTATTTCTAAAGAAGAGCTAGGCAACAACAAAAGCCGTCAGAAGAAAGTGAAGAGAGAATGAAAGAAGGAGGCTGAAGTTCATTTCATTTGGGACTCAAGAAAAATTAATAATGACCTTTGAAGGCGTGTCATATCTGCTCATAAAAGAAAAAAATCCCTGAAATACCTTTCCAGTGTTACAGAGTACAAGTATTTATTTCTGTGAAGTTCTGCTAACTCAGGTTTAAAGTACAACCACTTGGGTGTTGCTCCAGAGACCTGTTTCCTCAGGGCAGCTAGCCAAGTCTCTGATCACTCTTGCAAACATAAAATAAATACAAAACTTTATGAGAATTCAATGTCCAACTCAAAGCCTGGCACTCCCTTTGAGTAAAAGAAGAAATGTCAACCAAATAATTATTCAGGGTGGCACTGCAGGACTAAGTATTGCCCTTTGCATCACAACACAGATTAGTGTGAGACTTTGAAAGCCAGATATTGTACCTGCAGAGGACAAAGATTAAGCTATAATGATTATCCCAGGTTCACTGCTGGAAGATTACGGAAAGGGGAAAAAATACCAAAGCTATTACTTCATCAAGAGCATTGTTACATTTACTGCTGATGTATGATCTTGTTATATGTGCTTTGCTCTTCCTTGTATATTTTTCCTGCTGTTACAGGTGAAAAAATATCTACTGTGCTTGAATAAATTAACATTTCTTTGGAACATATAAGAAGAAAAAACTATTTTAGATCTTGCTGCATTCATTGATGAGTGTGTGAAACTTAACACTACAGAATATTTTAGATGAAAACTTCTTTAGTTACGTTCTCAAAGCATATCATTTTGTGTTTCCTTGTCTACTGCCATTCCCAGAGTCATCTTCTGCAGAAAGGCAGGATTCTCATTCCCTGTTGTCCTCCACACAAATTTCAAATGCCAAAGAGAAATACGGGATATAGCATATGGGATATGGCATATTTCCATGTATCTTTCTTTTGCTTTATCAAGCATGGCTGACCAGATATTTAAGAAATATCACACATGTACTCCATAAGTAAGAAGCTATACTTCAAAACTACTTCTCAGAGGAATATTCCTTCTCCTTTCTTTTTTCGGAAGTCTGTGACTTGAAAGTCCTAATTTAGCTCACATTTTGAATGAAATTTTGCAGGAACATATTCGTAGATGTTCTCTAATACAGTAGCAAAGTAATAAAAGTACAATAAGGCAAAAGCATTAAATTAAACTAAGTCAACAAAATCTGTTGAACTTGGTACTAGGTATATACCTGCTGAAATAGTCGAAGGATGTGCCCCTACAGCTATAGCAATGTTTTCTCATTCTTAAGCCAGTAACCTTTATTTATATGGCTCTGTCTAAATGCCCAGTTGTGCTGAAAAGATTGTATGTTCAACGTTAATTCCTTCATTTTTCAAACTATTAGAAAGGCCAGTTAGAGGTGGAAGTCATGCAAATATCTTGTGATTGGAAAAAAAAGTATTAGTAATTTGCTTACAAAAAATAAATGAATTTGCATTTAGGTCTCCTAGAATTTTAGCAGTGGAGAACAACCGTAACCCATCCACAGTAAATTTTCTACTTAAATACCACACAACAGTTGATGCCGGTTTTAAGTTAATAGTGCAATAAACTCAACAGTGATGCTGCAGATTTTAAATGCCTTCTGGGAAATATAAAATGTGCAAGTCAGGATGGGGAGCAGCTGGATGCATAGGAACATCTGGTCTCATTGGTCTGAAACTTTTTTTTTAATGGTAAGGAACATGAAATTTTTGGCTTGGAGAACACTTTGTGTTGTCTATGAAAGCAATGTCTTCAATTAACTTCCAAGTTAATAATACTATCATATTGACATCATCTTTATACTTAATATTGACATTATTCTCTGCCAAAACACATTTTAAGAGCCAAATCCCAGATAGAAAGTGTATCCCTTAGTATTAGAAAAAAAATTGGAGTACAACTCTGACACATAGCTTCAATTACAAAGGGACATTGCCTTGCACAAAGGAGTATTCTGAACTTGATGGCAAAATTCTTCTTTTCTTAATTTGGATGAAGGTTACAGAAACAGGAACATTTTATACATTCAAAGAAAACAATAGAACAACTAACACGTCCTCCCCTCCTTGGTTTTCAATCAATCAATCAGTAGTATTTCAACAAAAAAGATCAGGCCAGGATCCAACACAGTCCAGATAACACTCAAGAGTTCTTGCAGTAATTCTTAACCAAGCAGAATTTTCAGGGTATCTCCTATTACTGAAATTTATGTAATTCCTCTTTCCCCCCCGTATGCTACTGTATCACATCTATCCTATTAATTATTATATTATCACTCTATAAGAAATAGATCCATTATCTGATGGCGTTTTTATAGAACTATTCAAATGAATGGGAAATCACAGCATTGTGGAGTACAAAACATATTTTATGTATGTTTGCTCTGACATATTTTAACATTTAATTGAATAAAATTCAGCTTATTTGGTCTGTGTCATTGCCTTACAGGAGGAGCTATTGTTCATACCATCACATGTAAGTAGTTATCTAATGATAAATGGTATTTTATAAATAGAAATGTATAATCAAAATAATAAAGCTTTCTTGTTGCTAGAGTAGCAACTATGTTATTGGTATTATGAGGCTTTTACCCATAATCCCAATGGTAGCAGTATTTCTTTGGAAGTGACAGAAGCAGTTTGGGAGCCATTCTCTTAATACATGTAGGAATAGGGTCTTTCTTTGTTCCCTTTGTGACCTTGTGTGAAATACAAAGTGCAGGAATGCAAGTTATGTTCTATAGTCTATTAACAAGCGTTGGTGAAATTTTGCTAAATCAAAGGTATCAAAAGTGTGCATGTTCTGAAAGAAAAGGAATTGGAACCATACCAGGTGGTTTTTGTTTTAATGTCTTATCATTTTCTTGCCAGATATGTGTTCCTGTGCAAAGGGAATAACAGAGGGGGAAAAAGGATACATGCTGCAGAAACAGAGCACCTGCTCTGCTTTACTGTCACACTGGGTGGACCTCAGCTAGGCAGCTGCACGAGTAGGCAAGGACACTGGACATGGATAGTAAGGGAACGCTGGATGCAGGTGAACATCTTGTCATAACCTCATTGCCTGTGTTCATACACTTACATATGATGAACAAGAACTCTCAACTCTCAAAACAACTTAATTTCCAGTTCTTGTCTGTGCTAGAAAAAAAGGCATCCAAATCCATCTGGGTGTCAGTTGATTCCCGTGCCTTAAAGCCTTTCTTACAAGTTAGTGCAGTATAATGCAATTAGAGATATTCACCTAAGTGTCTAATCTTCTCTTTTTTTGTTTTTAAATTTGTACTAAGTTTTCCATCTGCTACAAATAAAAGGGTTTGATGAATAAATTATTTACAGCCTGCAGGAGGAGAAGAGTTCATATGAAACATTTTGCAGACAGGAGACTTGCAAAAGAGGATATTTTCTCATAGAAAAAAGAGCATCTGTGGACCAGTTGGTTTCTTGCTGACTAAGCCAACTGGATATGATACTATTTTGGCAGCTTCCTTATTCTTGTGTGGGCTTCAGATATATGAATTCCATAAGATATTTATTATTGAATGTAGCTATATATTGAATATAATGGATGTGATGGTTTATGATGTTGGCATTCATTTTCTAAGTTAATTATTTAACATCAAATGATGCTAAAATCCTAGTGCCATTTTTTCATACTTAATAATCTTGAGTTATTTAATGCTCAGACATTCATAAACTAGAAAAAAGAAAGTAAAAGTTGAACTGCCCCTAATGCTCCTTTTCATGACTCACGGAAAAACTTTTTCTCTACAGCCTTATGCAAGAAAGTTAAATTTCAAGCATGGTAAGTAAAGGAAAGGATTTATTCTCCCTTACAAAGAGGGCAATGCATGAAAAATGGATTTTAGCAAGCGAATTAACTGTTCATGTCATTGAACAGAGATTGACAGCTCATGAAAGTGAAAAGGAAATCCCTTCTTGTTCTCCGAGCAAGGGTGAAATGGGTGTAAGAGCCTCTGTGGGGACTTGCAGAGTTCTGGTATGTTCCCTCCACCTTAGCACAAACATGAGGGTTTTACTGCCTCTCATCTGTCACCTCAAAAAGATGCTTTTTCTTCTCCTGTGCTCCAGATTACCAGCCTTGAATTGGTCTGTTTAGCTGTGAGTATACTGGAAATAACAATGTAAATATAAAGGAGAAAGTGGCTTAGAAGAATCAGCTCTCTACTCCACCTACATAACTGCTTGCCTTATAAACAGTTATGCTGAACCAGCTGGGAGGACAATGTGCCCAGTGCAGACAGAACATTACACTGGTACTGCTGCTAAACTCTTCATTGCCTTATTCAGGAGAAAGCTTTGTCGTTGTTCTTACTAAGTGAAGGACCTCAGCCTTTAAAATTGCATCCATTTCTTTGGCACACAGGCCATTATGTCTTGTGTTTGATTGTCTAGTAATAAATACTCGCTGGGAATGATGCCCCTGAATTTCCTATTCCCCAAACCAGTAATTCAGAATGTGATTTCAGCAGATATAAGACACGGTTGAACACTCAGAGATACTGCTTATTCTGGCCAAAGCTCGTCAGAGCTGTGCCAGAACAGGAGTGAATTCAGCTGAAAAGGAACCCAAACAAAACCTGTTTTTTCAGCTGCATCAGATCCCTGGTTCAGGTCATCACAGTTCTGCAAACAGAAGCATCCCTGAGCAGACCTGGATGTGAGGCATCCTTTCATTCCAGCACTGCCTCCAGAAATTAGCCCATTAAACTACATAAGTCTTCAGCTATTACATACCTTGAGATATTCCTGCCTTCTATTTTTACTGTCTCAGGGCTGGTACCACTTTGTGGGTAGTTATCCTTTGAACTGGATCAGGGAATTGATGTATCTTTTTATACATTTGCTTTACAGCACTGGTCATGCGAAGAGGACTAGAGAAGTGGCATGCTGTGGCCATTGTGGAGGTTGATATGAATTTTTCCATGGAACAGTTTGTGGTGTGACACCACAGCCCTTGGATGTACATTTCAGCGTGACCTATCTTCACCCACTGACTCTTCTAGTTCAGACCATGAACTGACAAACGCTTTTGATAAAAACATTTAAATTGAATGAATGCCCAGGGCTCATTTTCTCCTCTGACTGATGCTAGACATAATAGTGTTCAAGCACTCTAGGTGAAGAGAAGGCGGTGGTAAATGACCCCCAAACCTGTCTGTGAGGACACTGCAGCAGTGGAAGTGCAGAGTTTCCCACACCACTCAAAATCTTCATCTTTCAATGGGTTACGTTTTCCATTCAATTTTTTCTTTTCCATTCAATCCTTAGTGTTTTGTCTGTTTGCCAGCAAAGGGTAGAGGGTCTAAGATAATTCCTGTTTTTGAAGGAGACAATTTTAGTACCACCCTTAGCCAATTTCACAAGGGATTTGTGCCACAACTTTGTATATTTTTAATTCAATATTTGATGGGTGCAACCAACCAGAAAAAGAATGACCAAAAAATCTTTCCTGTTCTAAAAGGATGTACAATTATTGATCACTTTTAAACAAAATACCAATAATTGGGAAAATTTTTTTTTCTAATCAGCAGGATTGTTATCTTGCTCTTCTCTCAGATGCGCTGATTAAACCTGCTGTCCTCCATACAATCATCTGAGGATAGGGAGATAATGCTATAGGTCCATAGACAAAAACTACAGTATTTTTAAGGAAATGCAGAAAGGTAACCTTTGGCATTTTAAAAAGCAACTTCATAAAGTACCAGATTCTTTTCATAGGCTGCAGCTCTGATAGCCTCCTGAAGGTTTTGTGAATATTGTCACAGGGAAATAGTTTTTGACTTCTAAAAAAAACCCAACAATCCAAAAAAATCACACACACCAAAAACCAAAAGGCAAAACAAGGAGTCCATAACTGAAGAAAAAACACTACATTTTAAATATCTACAAACTGAAGTAATGAAAATAAAATCTTCTTATCCTTAAAGACACCAAAGACCATTTCAGTTAAGTAGTATAATTTTTTTCTGTTTATGCCATCTCCAGTAATAATTTCCCTGTAGCTTAGCTACAGTTTTCTGAAGTCTTGCTTTCTCCATAGGCAAAAGTTAAAAAGAACCAACCAGAAGGCAAGGGAGACTTACCTCAGTTCTACTTTCTATGGAACATTCGCAAACATATCATAGGAATTTCGCATTATAGCAAGTGGAATAATGAAAGAAACACAAATAATCAAATAAAATGCACAAACATTAGACATGCACTAGACTTTTCCAGATGGTAAGCCAAACTCTCAAATTGTTTAACACAAATTCATTAAACCGTACACATTTTGATATCATACCATTTTTGTCACTGGAAAAGAGATGAAGAAAACAAAAATTATCTGTAGTTGTTCCATAGTCCCTCTTCATTTCTGAAATGGTGTAAAGGACTTTATTAAAATGAAACTAAATTCTTCCATCACTGGTCCCGAAAACAATACCAAGATTATTTAGCTATCCTTCTTAAAATAGCCTAACAGCATGAGAGAAAAATGTATTTTTAAAATTCCAAGCAGAGTTATAAAGAGCTAGATATCTTTCCAAGAACAGGAAATCATGTAGAAATTAGCTAGAATCAAAGTGCACGTGAAAACAACTCATGTCTCATAAAATCCCCTCCACCCAAGTAAGCACAATTCATTTTTGAGCTATTGCCTATCAATCCAATGGTTGCTATGTAAACTTGTCTTGCACAGACGTGACTTGTTCACTCTTTTACAGAGTAAATTTAAAAACATGCCTGCTCTACATATTTTCCAGCAGGACAGTCAATAAGCTGCTAACTTGATATGTTGCTTTACAATTTATCCCAAAACAGACAATGAAGTTAAATGCAGCAGAAGGATGCAGACAGGCCCAGCAGTTATGGTTCATGGGTAGCATATTCTGCAGCTCAAACTAAAGATTTATGGTGGATCAAGTTATTTTTCTTTTATATCCCTAGAAAATTCCACTAAATTATCCATATTTTGACACCTGTAATTCAAGTATAAGGGAGAGAATGAAAACAGATTTTTCTTCTGGCTTTCTTGGAGCCTGTCTAGCAATAAAGAAGTTACCAGGCTTCTTTGCCTTTTCTAGTACCTTTAGTGTATGCCTCAGGAAATGGAAATGCCACTTTCCTTCTCTCTATTTCATACTCCAGAAGAAAATAAAAAGGATATGCAGAAGTTGTTACTAAGGCAGATGCCAACTTGCTCATGCAGGCGAGATAAGCAGACAAGATAAAGCAGGCAAGTGCAGATTGGTTTATGAGACATAGACCGTAAGGACAGTCATCATTCCTTTGAAATCATTAATCATTAGTCATGTCCTAACAATTTATTAGCCTCCACAGATAATCAAGAAAAAGCTGTACCTTGCAATCTGAGTGTGCAGGCTAAAATGCTATTTTGAAAAGCAGAAAGAACCACAGCCGCTGCCCTTTATTGAATAAAACATATCTGCAGGATTGTGCTGAACTGGTAAGAGTCCTCTCACACAATGGACATGGTGAACAAAGACTTTCGTAAAATGCAAAGCAAGGCCATGACTATGCTCAGATGTCAGCTGTAATTTAGATAAGAGGTCAGAAAAATGTGAAGCTGCTAAGAATTTTTCTTCTTTTTTTTAAATTATACAATTCATACACATGTTCACAGAAGGAAGACAACCAGCTCTGCCTATAATACACCCAGAGGATTACTGTGGAATCTCTGTTTTCCCTCAGTTTGGTCTAGATCAAGTGGTGGCCTCAAAAGAGCACATGTTACCATGAAATAGAGGTTAGCTCAAGGGGAAAAAGTGGAAGCTTGCACGAGTTTCAGAACTGGTCATTAGTAGCTCTTATACAACAAACTGACATTTTAATTCATTCCTTTCTTGAGATGACATTATTGACTGCATACCTCAATAGAGGTTTTGTCTCAAAATCATTAGAATACAGTCTTATTGAGACCTGGTGGTGCTGTTTGTACTGAGTGTATATTAAGGTCACCTGTCATCCGGCAAAAAAAAAAGATTCATGAAAGAAAGTGCAGCTTTAGGTGAACCTTGGTGTCACTGGAAAAGGGCTATATTCCCTTACTTCTGTAGAAATCATAAAAAGAGAAGGAAACAGCAGGCAGGAAGAAAAAGGTGCTGCAACAATGAGGTCAATGACTATTAGATTTATAGACTTAGCTAAATTAAGCTAAATATAGAACTACATCCTTTTCCAATAAAGACAACAAAGAAAGCAAAAAAAAAACCCCATAAAACATAAAAAGTTTAAATGTTTGTTAATAAAATAATAAACTGCCAAAAGGATCAAACTTTTCAATATTTTTGAACTGCCCATATAGATATTTCATTTGCATGAGGTAAAAAGGTTTCATTAAATGATTGGGAGGAATTGAATATATCTGGCTGTAGGCTGCTGTTCTGCAGATTAAATATAGGAAATGTAAATTGCCATTCTATAGTTAATAGTCCTATAAAATAAACAAAGCCTTTTTCTGATTGACTTTTGTAGGTGAATATCAGAATGGAAGTTAATTTCTCACCTAAATAAACTGGCACAAATTTTTTTAAAAATTTGTACACCAGCTAGTAAGATGTACCTCATGTCTTCTTTCAAAAACTATGCAATGCAATGTGTCATACCATTTACAGTACTGTTTGCAAAAATTATGTTCTGTTGCTGTTCTCCCTGATTGGCTGTAAAAATCATGAAGAGGATTTAAACAACATCTGAATGTCTGTGACAACATTACCTCAGATATCCAGATGATGTACAACAAAAACCTTTACTGCCTTACTTGCAAAACTAGTCACATAATGCTGATTTTTTTTTTTTTTTGTGTGCGTGTGCTCTGTTTTCTGCTAAGTGTAATTTAGAACATCATTGCATGAATGTTATCAGGCAAGATTCCAAAACAGAATTAAAAAACCTACAGGTACCTCACCATCATTCTTTAAAATTATGTGACTACTTAAGTATGAAATCAGATTGGGATTCCGGGAAGGAAACAACAGAATTTCCTCTAAGGACCCCTACAAAGATATTTTTGGAAACAAACAGCTTTTCTTCAGACCTTGTAAATTATGTTAATAGATACTATATATTATATTAATAAATAATACAATATAATGTAATATTATAGAAAATTATATAGAGTAATATATATTAGATAATACGATATAGAATATCATTCTAACATTTATCTCTACTGCAATTTTCTCCCAACTCCCAGTGCCTTCCAAATCAGTGACATTTGAAGGAATGTAACTGAAGTTAAAGACCTCAGATGAGCTACTTGCTAGAGATATCCACTCCACTCAAATGCTAGAACTTGTATTTAATGATTTATCTATTCTGAATTCCTCAAATATTATTCCTATAATGTCTGAATTTTCAAGGATACTGAAATTGTTTTGAAGAACAAAGAGATCAGGCTAGCACATTTTAAGCCAAACCAATATTGTCCTAGTAGAAATAATATCATGGAATCCTAGAATCACAGAATATACTGAGTTGGAAGGCATCCATCAGGATCATTGAGTCCTGCTCCTGGACCTGCACAGGACACATCAAAAATCACACCATATGATTGTCCTGAGAGCATTTCCCAAATATTTCTGGAACTCTGTCAGGCTTGGTGCTGTAATCACTTCCCTGGGGAGCTGTTCCAGTGCCCAACCACCCTCTGGGTGAAAAACCTTTTCCTGATATCCAGCCCTAAACCTCCCCTGACACAATTCCAGGCCATTCCCTTGAATCCTGTCACTAGTCACCAAAGATCTGTACCTGTCCCTCCTCCCGATGAGGAGGTTGTAAATGAGGTCTCCCCTCAGTCTCCTCCAGGCTGAACAGACCAAGTGACCTCAGCCACTCCTCACACAGCTTCCCCTCCAGACCTTTCTGAGTATACTTTTCTGAATGTAGCAACCTGGTTCAACATTAACTGCCCCTTCAAATCATGCTCAACTCAAAACTTAGGGAATCAAAAAAAAGCCACAAGAGACCACCTAAAGGCATTTGCACCTGCTAGACGCTGATCAGCAATATATGTAATACAATTCTATTAACGCAATATAAAAGGAGTTCAAAGTTAATTCTTTATGCACCTGTGAATATAAAGCAGCAAAGGATGCAAAAGAACAGCTTTGCAAGAAACACTTCTACTTAATGGAGAATGGATGAAAAAAATTTAACAGAGAGATAACAAAGGTTCACTGATGTAATGTTTTCATTTTCTACATTACCAACACAGATAACTTCTGTACAAGGTCACTCTGGACAAAACAGACACAATCTAAATGGTCTATGATGGTCTTGACAGTCCTCAGTCTGTCTTTACTGAGAAGAATCAGATTTATACACTTCTTTTAATGTAATATTGGAGAAAAAATATGAACATCATTGCCACAGCTAATAGATATATGAACCTCTCTTTCTTTTGGACCTTCAAGAATGTATATCAAATAAGCTAGGTTTTTATTTTGTCTCTCTTTAGTTGGATTCACAGCTTAACCTCTCCCAGGATTTATCTGAGTCACAATTGGTCATAACTGTTTCTTAAACATATGTACAGATTCACAGCTATATGATTGCACCTGAGAAACAAGAAGTGAAACATGCATTCTGGAAAAGTAGAAACATATACAGAACTGTGTGAAACTTTTATTTTCTCATGAACTGAACTAACCTCATTTCTGGAAGCAAAGCAAAATAAAACAAAATAAAAAAAACCCCAACACCCCACTCAGCTCACCATACTTGATATTTTCCCATGTCTCTTGCAATTTGACTGTCAGCTTTCCATTGATTCATCCCTCATAGCCTTTCCTAATCTATTAATGCCCCCTCCCCTTTTCTAAAGTCTTTGAAGTTTCAGATCTCTGCTGAACCCAGGCATAGCCCTAGGAAGAGTACCCCATTCCAGCCTACACAGAGCCAGTTAGTCTCCCAATAGCCCAGCAGCCACTCATATCTAAAATTCTTTGAAGTTATGTACCTTAAGCTGCCTTATCTGTGTCATTGTTCTACCTTCTAAGGCACTTCTTTAACAACCATGTTGCCATTTCCCAGGGTTTAACTCTGCATTCAGGCTGGCAACCAAACAAAACTGAATTCCGAGAGAGTCATAAATAGTCAATACTAAATTCATAACAAATTCTGAAAGTATATATTCCAAGCTTTATAGATTGAGTAGAAGAAAATGCATTCTGCAAATGCCATTTTTTAAAAATTCTAAGTCGTTACTTAAATACTAATTAAATTAAAAAGAGCAAATTAGTTTTAAGTACAAGATGCTTCATGACTCAGCTTTGCTGACACTTTGAGCCCTTATAATATTTTCTGGAAGTTGTGAAAAGCTTAGGATGGAAAATGCTTCACTGAATGTAACTCATCCAACAATTGTGTCCCTTAAGGTTCCTTATCTGGTGCACAATGAGACGTAGACCTTTCAGAAGGGCTGCCCTCCTCTGCTAATAGAAAGTTGCTCTGAGTACCCAACAGAAAACTCTGCACTACCGAGCGCTCACTCTGTTCTCTGGGGGTGGTCCTTCCAGCTCTCCTGGAAGCAGGGTCCAGCACCTCCTGCCCAGGACAAGGGCATACCTTTCACACAATTGAGGAGGACTCGTTTTCCTTAGAACAAGGCTGTGCTGCGGCAGGGTTCCTATGAATACCAGCAGGTAGCAAATCTTTTCATACAACTTTAAATGGCTCTGTCTGCTCCTTTCCAGCTCATAGAAAGAAGGAAACATTTGGAGGGTTGGCTGACCTGACATTCTTTAGACATTTATTCTTATTCTATTAATCACATCCTGGATGTGCTGCTCAGGGAGCTGAGGTAGTTTGCACCTCAAAAGCAGGTGGTATTTGAGGCAGTGTCCACCCCACCTCCTCCCAGTGACTGGAATACTTTTTGAGGAAGTAGAGGATGGTCTCTCAACTGATGGGCTTCAGCACCATGCATTGCTTCTCCAGATGGAGAACCCTCATCAGAAGTTTTAAAAGCCTGATTAATTAAATCACAATCTGTACATCCTTTAGGGCAAATTTTCTAGTATATCTCTTCAGGCCAGTATTGTAGATTAATTTGCTTAAAACAGTCATATAAAAATAGTGGGGCTTGATGTGAATCAATCAAATTACTAAAAAGAAATATTCTCACTTCTTTGTTTTATTGGTATTTTGATTATAAGATTGCCATACGAGGTAAAAGGCACCTGTAATAACCTTGGTAAAACCAGAATTTGGAACATACTTTCAACAAACTTATTAAAGTGCAAGCATCAGGGAAATTTGGGTCATGAAGTAAATTTTGGCAGGAAACTATTCAGAAGTTTACTGCATGATTTCAGTATAGCAAAATATGCTACTAAGACTGTAAGATTAATTTTTGCTTTGCTATTTAGCCTAACCAAATTTAGGGAGGAAGAAATTCACAAAGTGACTGAATATAAAACTCAGTATACCTAAAGGAGTGAAGTCCAATTTCTAATCTCTGGGGAAAAAAAAAAAAAAACCACCCAAAAAACAGTCAGGCATTGCCTAAGGAGATATTTGGCATAACTGATTTCAATATAATTTTGATCCAAAATGAAAAAAAACTACACAGAATTTGTTTATATTGGCCACATTTCACAAATAAATGAGACTGGTGAAAATCTTATGCCTGCCAAGAAAGAGCCCCCCCTTTGATTATTGGCATTTCAATGCAATTACAGAATCCAGGTTTAAAAATTAGACTGACTGATAAAAAGCACATTCTTCATAAATATTTAACCTTCTTCAGTATGACAGTAATTATAGTGTGGAGCTCAGTAGCTGCATATTCCATTTAAAAGATCTGTCATGCCTTCCATTCGAAATGCTTCTTTTCAAAGGTTTGCAATGCCAAGATAAAAAGAAAACTCCCCCAAGGTGGAAACTTAGAATAAAATCTCATCTTCTTAAAAATTATTATTAATGGTAGATTCGAAGGATGAGAGACTGTTTGAAATATAGTGAGATTTTACAACCACTGCTTTCTTTTCCTGAGCAAAATATTTGATAACATTGCTTAGTCATTCAATTTTTACACTCTAAAAATATCTAGAAAAAACTTGCAAAATAATTTCAAAATCAAATCACTGATTTTCATGAAACTGTTTTTGTATTGTAATGTCCTTTGATCCTACTGATAATATTTCCTCATTTAAAAATACTTGAAATAAAGTATTGGGTGTTGAATACAATTGGTTTAGATCAAATGAAATGTTTCTTTTCCATCAACTATAGATAACCAAAGAAAATCATTATTCAGCTTTAGATAGCTACAAACACATTTTTGATGGGTAAAATCATATTTTCATGTTATGGAAAGCCAGGGTATGTCTTTGAGAAAGATTTTGATAATGCTTAACTCAAAATTCTAAGTTGTTTGACGTGGGGAAGCTAATTCAGCCATTTGAAGTCTGGTGGTCTGGGGGTGGGGGTAAGGAGGGGAAAGTGCTAAACCTCAGCTATATTCATTAGCTAAGTGAAGATAACAGGTCTTGTCAGGAGAGGCTGATATTTGTGGCTGTGCTGGCACCCAGACTTTTGACTCAGGTTTTCACTTGTGACAGAAGTAGGATGTGCAATTCTCTCGCCAGGGCAGAGCCTTGGTTTGTTACCGAGTGGTTGCAGCGAGAGCATCTTAGGAGCAGCCAAGGCTTTCCTCTTTCTTGCAACGAGAGAGCAAGAGCATCTCTCAGGAGCTATTTTCCCATTCTCTGCCCACACGGTGTGGATGAGAAACTAGGCTAGTTTGTGTGTAGGTGGTTATGGGGAGGAGGTAAATAAAGACACATATGTTTATATGGTTCTTCATTTCTACAGGAAGCCAGTGAATTTGGAGCCCAGCTTCTGCTTATGCAGCTTTGAAAAGCTTCTTCTCTGTCCTTGGAGTTGAACTCTTATTCAAGAGAAAACTTGTCTCCAGCTTTACGACCATACAGGTGAAGAGTAAGTGGATTAGCCAAAAAAATGCAGTCAAAATTCAAGTTTCACTTCAGATTCTCTTAAGCACTGAAAGTTTTAATGAGACATCTGTGCTTCACTTCATGCCTTTTCTAGGTTTTTAAAAAAATATGAAGAACCTTTCTCTTTCTTTATTGTTCATAATAGCTTTAGCCCTAGTTACCTGGATACTATCAGAGTCTATTTTTATTCATTTACATCGCTTTGCATCTATGGCAGTTACTGTCACTGCATTTTTGTCACTGTACCATTTAGTGAGCATGAGAATTTTCTGAAACTTTTGACAGTCACCTTTAAATATTTCTGGTTTAAAAATCATACCATAAAAATCATATACAATCTCTATTACTTCCTTATTAATACTTTTCCCAGATTTTTTAAAATTATGCTATGTAGCACAGGGATCTCACTTCCAGCTGTCTTCTATTGCCACAACCAAGTATATACTCTACCTTCTATTTCATATCTTTTAAACAGCTGCTGACCTATCTTTATTTCCTGTGACAGCTTCATTTCTCCAACAATATTAGTTTGATCATCCCTACTGATATGCTGTTGACTTCAGAGAACCCCTAGCAGATGTGTGAATTAGGAGTTCCCCCTATAGTGCAAATCTTCCCTCAGATAACCTCTAACCATCTCTCTACTAACTCTCATACACATGATACTCACCGCTTACTCTAAAGTGTGTTTAACTGGTTAAGGAATGATTTCATGTCTCTACATTTTCTCTGAGAGAATCCTTAACATTTATTTAATATGCTAGAGGATATTGACATTTAGATGGTCGTTCAGCTAAGTAGACAAAAATACTGCATGAGTCTACACATCTGTCTAGTAAAGAAGCCAGATTCATTGACCTTTGGTTTCTTCAGATCCTTTTTGTGTCTTCAGAAAGTTTGGTGTCACATTGACCACCTTCTGTTACTTCTTTCCTCAGTAAGATTTGTTTATCTTAGGACGAGGCTGTCATTACTGGGACTGGGCTACCTCTCTTTGATGCACTGTGCTATTTCTTCATTATGATTTGTCACATTTTAACCTCTTCATGTAACCATGGCTGTCAAATACCAAAGAAAATTTCCTCCAAATGTAGGTTTACATTCGCCTACACACTTTCCAAATTCTTTGTACAACTCAGGAAGAGACATGCACTTACAAAGATTAAGGACTAGTATTTTCTTTGAAGAAATCCTAGTTATTAGGAACAGATCATTTTTATGGCTTGATTTCAGGGCAGTGGTAACTTTTGATGGTTCATTCATCTGGGTCAGCTATTATTTAAACATTGTCAAAATGCAAGAAGCCACAATAAATGAAATTTATTTCACTGAAGTTGCTCAAGTTTATGTGAGCATAATCGTGTGAGTATCAACATATACAAATCCATAATTTAAAGTTTTCTGCAGTTCTGTAGTGTGAGCTTCTCCATAATTCTTGCAGTGAACTGACTCTCTGAGTGTACATTAATGAAAGGTTTTGGAAGACCATAAGCACTTGGTTGACTTTGTCCTTTTCCTTATTCAGTACTGAGCACATCATCAAAGGTAGATATTACACAACAGCTGAGGCTTAAGCACCAAAAAATTAAAAAGCTGAGTGTGTGAATGTTGGACCTCACTGCTGCCATGCAGTGTGGATGTGCATGATGGTGTTCCAAGCTACTCAGAAAGCCTAAGCATGCCAAGCACCTCATGCTCTAGAGCGTACAGTCATGATGGGGGGAGATTTACAAGTTTGAGACAGGTTTATTTTTTATGTTGAAAATGATGTGAACTTAAGAAATTTCCATACCCATGCTGCCCTGTGCCATGTGTGCCTGTTGTCCTTAGCTCTGCACTGAAGTTTACTCTCCCTTCAGGGACCTTCTCCTTTATCCTTACTTAGTAGGTGCCAATAAAATTGGTTGCAGATCATTTCTATGAATTAGAACACTGAAATTATCTAAATTTTTTGTCTCCCCTTGGAAATATTTTTTCTGTCATGTTTTTAAACCCAGAACATTTTCGTGAAGCAGGTGACAGTTAAGTGCCCTAGATAAGACTGTTCTAACCAAACCCTTACAGAAATCCAGCTCTTTACTTCCTTCAGAAAACTGCTTATATTAACACCATTATTATAATTAGACAACTATTAATCTTCAAAGAAGTCTCAAAGAGCTGCAAGAATTTTGCAGACAAAATTGAATTTCGTAATTAAATCTCAGTTTTAAAGGCATAAAAATCCACATGTAAATGGCAAACAGAATAATACATTCTTCATTTATTTATTGCCCTACAATAAGTAAAAAGTATAACTTCAATAATCAGTTATCAGTGAAATGCCTGATCTATATAAAGAAAAAAAATGAGTATGCAAAAGTACAAGAAAGATTTACTTATTATCAACAAATATTTCTGAATCTTTATGGCAAAGATGGACAGAGAGAGGGTAGAAGGGAGGGGACATAAATGGAAATATTTTAAATTACTAGATGCAATTCCAGATGATAGATATTTCAGAAAATTCACAAGATAAAATATAGCAAGATAATAACTGGAAATAAAACTCTAATCATAGAGCAACGAAGCAGAGAATGTGGTTGCTGGTAACAATCCAGAAACAGAATCAAAGAGGAAAATAAAGAGGATGGAAAACTCGAATAGGAGTACAAAAGATTGCACGCTAGAAATAGAGGTGTGATGGGGAAAACTACATGAAAAGGATGGAGACAAAAGACAAGGGAAAGAGACATCCCCTCTTTTCTAAAAGACTTGCTGATTTTTTTTCAAAAAACTGTGTGAGGCTATAATAGAAATAGGAGGTTATACTTTGCAGTGAAAGCCACAGAAAAGGATACAAGATAAGATCTCTAGTGTTAGCATACAAAGCATCTCAGCCCAGGTCTATAAAACTTCACAAATGAGATTTCCACTCAGCATAACCAATGCTTGTGTGTCAAAAGAAAAATGAAAGGTTGAGTCCTCTGTTATCAGGAAATAATTCAGTGCCATTGACTTCAAACAGAGATGGGGCAATTAACATCAGTACAGAACCTGGTCTGATCTGTTCCTTCCCATACTAACAAGGGGTTACACAATTCTCTGCTAATTTGTGACAAGCTTAAAATAACTTTGACTGTTGCAGCTCAGAAAGTGTAAGATGAAACAAGCCCTGAAGAGTGGTTGGAGAAAGTTTCATTTTTGTGAAAAACAGCTCTTCATTCTCCTTGCAAAAGCAATACCAAGGCTAATAATCTCACTGGAGTTTTTACATGAATACAGTGAGTATAAATACACTGAGAAAGGACCAGTCCAGTCTGGAAATCTGAGAAATGCAAGCATATTCAGGAAGGACAAAATTTTCTTTAAGATCTTAACACAACAATTAAATATATTCCTCAAGTCTCATCTAACTCCCTGATGTTGAACACTTGTGGTGACTGATGCTGTGTGTCCTGGTACCTTGAAACTCCAGGTCTGAGTGTTTTAAACTCTATTTTAACCTGAAAGGGAATGGCTCTTCTGCCCAGAAGATTTGCTTTTTGCTTTTGTTTTGGGAAAAAGAGAGGGATCCTGACTTGGATCCCTGCAAATTACTGGAAAAGCAAGGTGAGCTGAAGCTCTGACCACCCTACTGATAAAACACAGCTTTAAGTGATCTTTGAATTCCTGATAAAGTTAGAAAGGAAGTTATTCACTGAACTGTTACAAGTGCAGAAGTGCTCTAGAAGAACAGGGTGTGAACAGAAGCAGGTAGGTTTCCTGCAGAGGAGAGCACATTTACTGGCAGGTCACCCAGTTTCTCAGCAGTGTGTCAGAAAACCTAAACATAGCCACGATTCTGGCAACTGCAGAACAACAACTAAAACCACAAGGAGCAGCTCTTTACAGCTCCCTGCAAGGGTGTTGGAAACCTCTTTGTCATGGAACTTGAGTGAAGCCCAGATGGTTGTGCTTGCTGAATGTGGCCAGTGATCTGTAAACCACCACTACTGGGGTGTTCAGGGAGCTTAAGGAGGTTCACCAAAATTTGCCTTTGAGAAATCTATATAAATTATTCTCTGTGATTTTATTTCTTCAGAAAGACAAGAGTTCAATACGTTCTTTTCTTAGAGAAATGAGTTTCATTCGTTCAAATGCAGAAAGTTTTTTTAAATCTTCTGAGTCTCCTGCTGAATGTAATTTCGTATTGCGATGAGCCTCAGTACATGGGCACCCAACCATAACATTAGATATCCTGAGAATCTGTGAAGCTTCAGTGTCTTTGCTAGTTTGGGCCCTAATGTGACTTTAAAAAATTAACCATTTTTTGGAGAAAGATCTGTAGAAAACACAGAAAATGTAAGCAGGTAAATTATTAACCTGCAGAATATAATACATAGATTCAAGTTTTCTGTTTCAACAGGAAATTTTGAAGAACAAAGACAAAGTTCTAGGACTGGATCAAGGTGTTGGGACTGCACATGAGGCAGAACATCAACCTCTTTCATTAAAATCTGTGTGTCCTGCAGTCTACAGATGTCTAGGAAGAGCAGGCCCTGGGGAAAAAAATCTAGAAAAAAAGAAGAAAAACCCCAAACTTCTGAATATAATAAACTTATGAAATTGAATAAGAGTTATTTAGAAGAGTTTATGCCATTAAAGCTAACATGCCTACACAGAATAAAAGATTTCATTCCAAATACATGATCTGCTTATTCTTTCTGTCATGCATGGAACTTGTCTCCTTACAGCTCTGTAGGAACTGGAATTTCAAGAGATGCTATTTCTTTTCGCCTCCACGTGAAGATCTTCTATTTTATATAAACAATTAAATATTTATTGTACATTGGACTAAACTAATCAGCATGTAGGTCAAACACCTGAGGATATACCATAGAAGATATTTGACTTTTTAATACATGATTTTATCTTGGAGAATAAAAATATTTGTGAGGGCTGGAGAAGGGGAAGGAAGGAAGTTGCTGAAGTCTGTACACTTCCTTCAAGAACTGGAGTTCTTTGAATTGTCATTTTCCTAGAGACAAACCTTGTCGCAGGTGTTCAAGTCATTCCACTACTAAGAACTCCGTCTCACATTGTTCCAGCCAAAGGACAGCTCAGGAATTTTCACTGCCATGGTGTCACTTCCACACTCCTTTGGCAACCCACCAAAAAAAAAAAAGAGCTCTCCTAAACTATTGTTTTACCTGCACAATTAACTGCACTGCCAGGCCTCCCTGCTATGCTTCCTGTGCTTCCATTGGGAGCTGCCTGCACATGGTACAGAGAAACTCACAGTAAGGCTGACAGAGAGTGCTCATAAATGTTTTAAGAGCTCCATGTTGGAGTTTCCTAAGGTGCAACATTTCAAATACTTCCACAGGAAATCTCGTATTTCTTATTTTCTGCTCAAGTTGGAAGAACATTAGAAAAGAGAAAGGTCTTGGGGAGTAGACATACAATCTCCATCACTGATTTTCTCTTAAAATTCATTTTCAGCTTTCAAACAGATAAAACTAGACAGCCCTACAAACAGATATTCAAGCTCTGCCATTACCTAAATTGGACAAAAAAATTGATCCACTGATGCTTTCCGTTATATAAGGGAAAAAAGAGATAGTTAGAAGGTGTTTACATCTCACAGCTTACTTTCTGTCATAGAATTTCTCTGGGGGCCTAGTTGGTGCAAATCTAAACTGACAGTTCCTAGAATGTGTAGGGCAAATTCATCAGTGACATTTAAAAAGACATTTTACCTCATTTGTTGTCTCCTATCAACAATTTAAAAATATTTTGAAAAATGGAGTCCTGAAGAGCATAGGCTTTTGGAATCCAGAAACTCGATCTAAGGAGAAATTAGCAAATAAACCACATGACAGTAACAGACACAGCAAAACTACCAACTAGGCAACCTGAGGGGACCCAAAAGCCCTGAACAAGAGGACAAATCTGCACCACAGTATGAAAATGAAACAAGAGATTTAACTTCCTTGTGGAAGATCATACCTGGACTGCCTCTGTTGCTGATGTCGCATGGAGGTTTTGGATTTGGTCAGAAGTTTGAAGGCATACACCCATTTTTCTCTACATTTTGACAATTCCAAGTACTAAAACAAGGACAGTCTCATTCAAATGATGAACAATTTATAAATAAAGGGTTGCTTAGGAACTCTGAAGTCATGAGATGTCCCTGGGCATAAAAGGAAGTCAATCTGCAGTACTGCTAAGAATTTTCTTAAACTGATGAAGAACAAAACTTCAGTAAAACAAGCAGCTGTTCCTGGTTAATTGGGTAACAGCATTCAGAAGTCTTCTAGACCCAGTGCTCTGTTTGCTGCTCCATTTCCCATGTTTAAATTCAATATGATCTCTGTGCCCGATGCAAACACAACATGTACATAGTACTGATAAAAGAGGGTGTTATATTCAGCAGCACCTCTGGATTCCCTTACAACAGCAGCATTTCTCTTAGAAGAAGGCCTCCACAACAGCCACAGCACGTTCACTGTGCAACAATTCCAAATCCAATGTGGAGATACTCAGTGTCTTTGCAATCTACCCTCAATTTCATCCTTACATTTCCTGCTTTTCTTTTTTGAGTGTTTACATCTGCCTGGCAAATAGTCTCACTGGGAAAGAGTCCACAAGCAAGGAAAAAACTGGGCATATGTAAAACAGTTAACATCCTTAGGATGAAAAATACTCATTGCTGGATTTCGTCTCCATACCAAAAGGTGTCCCTTTAACAAAAGGAAAAAAAAAAAGGAGAAGTGGTGTTTGCAACTTCTCCTTCCCCCCAGTTTCAGAGGTCACAGTTGGGTCACAGTGCATCATATGATCTTTCCAAACATCTGCTGTACCCTGGTTTGGTACTTCAGGTAAGAGTTGATCCTAGTTGATCCTCAACTAGTCTTCAGTAACCACAGCAAAATAAATACCACAGTAATAACAACAACAAGGCAGGTTTTGCTTACTGATACAATACCATAATGATTGCTTTGCTTACTGATACAATTCCACTGATATCACTACTCCTGACTGATGATGAAAAGTCCCTTCTCTTCCTGCCATTTCCACAGCATTGAATGAAACCACCCTTTGCAAACACAAGGGATCTGACATAATATTTGTAGTGAGATATTAACTGTAGTATAATGGGGAAAAAATCAGAATTTTACAAAACTGCCCATGATTTATAATGATTGTATATCAAAGAATGTCAGGGTAGAGAGTGCAAATGAGACTATAATAACTGAAACAAAGACAGAAGACTAAAGAAATAAAGATAAAAAGAGGCAACAACACTGAAAGAGTTGTTAGGGCCTTAGAAGAAAAATAGCTCTTGCAATTTGTCAAGTGATTAAGCTCAGATACTATTCATTAGGCTGACTCCAGCATTCCAGACAATGATATTTGGTACTGGCAAAAAGTAAAGGTGTATTTCCCATGAAGAGGCTATTAGCATCAAGAAGGAAGATATATCCTTTAAGGTTCAGTAAATAAAACCCAAACTTGATCACCTGTATAAGTGAATGCAGACTGTCTCTTTTAGTGTCAGTGAAACTTCTTAAGCTTTCTTAGCTTAGCATGCACATAGTGAGCTTTTGACAAGCTTATTCAAGTTTTATAATAAAATCTTGTTATCAGGAAAAAAGGGATCCCACTTTATATAAATAGTTATGAATTTATTATTCATCCAATTATATTTTAGTCTGTAATCAAAATACTACACAAGTATTACAGGATAATACCACTGGAAATTATATATTGTCTTCCTAGATCCTACTCTTTTTCTCTAATGCTACTTGCACTTTTACAATGCTTCTCTAGGTCCTAAAGCCAACAGTTCCAGGCTTCTGTAAGAAGCAGGGGGCATTGGAGCCTTGCTCAAAGGAGCTTGAAAGAAACATTATTTCTTTGTCCCAATTAATAGAAAAGGGTGATGTTTGTTACCAAGCACATCTACATGCTTCTAAAGCAAGCCAAAATCAGCTCAGGCTATGACAAGCCCAGGCAAGCTCTAAGATCCCACATTCCTAGACTTTTTACTAGTAATGAAAAAAATTATTTTTACTGGCCTACATCTATGATTAAGACGTGTAGATACTTGCACACAGCACAAGAGAAGGGTTAAGTACACAAACACTACTCCTTGCTGCAGGCAGAGACAACCTAGTGACTGTCACTGGGAGTATATGAGCCCTAAATGTAGTGGAATTAAGAGATAGACACAAACCCGCTATCAGAGCTGTTTTGAAAATCTGCAACCACATCAGAGTGCCAAAGCATAAGCATAGTCACATTCTTCTTACTTCTGACATATGGCTGATGTCTAGAATTACAGAACTGTGTCTGTAACTCCAGTGTTGTATAAATTTTTTAAATCATGTTTCTAAGTATTAAATATGTAGAATAAGATAACTTCTCCTGAAGTCAGATGGCTTTGCTAGTGGAAACTCATGTCCCTCTTAATTATTTAGAACTTTTGAAGAATTATCAGCTGAAAGTACAAAAAGGAATGAAAAGAATCTACTTGAATATTTTAAAAGTCTAGGAGAAGATACTCAGGAAATTAAAGTGCTTTATGTGATGGAATCATTGTTCCTATGGGACTTTAATGACAAATTATGTGCAGAAAGGGTTAGCTGTTAGCACAGTAGGTGTTAGCAGTTTGGAAAAGATTCAAAGATGCAATTTATTTTAAAATAGTGTAAAAAGGGAAGAAATAACAAAGCTTGAGGAAGACAAAAATTTGCATTAATTGGATTTAGACAAGTTAAAACTGAAAAAAATTTAGATGTGCAAAAAAACAATAGGGATTCAGTGTCAAATTACCTCAAAATCCAATGGCATCTATATAATCCTTGATACTATAAAAACTTTCTTTTAGTTAATTTCCCAGATTTAGTATTAAAACTTGACCAGAACAATATCCAGTATAATTTGTTTTTACACCTGTCAGATCAATATGTAGTCAAGTAGAGAAAAAATACTTGATGAGATGGACTTCTGGTCTGATTTTATGTATACATTCCAGTGTAGACACTGCTAATATAAGAAATAAATAAATATTTAAGGAAAATGTGCAGTTTGTTAGTCAAATAAATGTAATAACTTTTTAGGGTTTATTGTGTTTGTATGGCCAGGTTTTGGTAGCAGGGGGCTACAGGAGTGACTTCTGTGAGGAGCTGCCAGAAGTTTCCCCTATGCCTGAGAGACCTAATGCTGGAAGGCTCCAGGATGGACCCACCGGTGGCCAAGGCTGAGCCCATTGGAGATGCTGGTAGCCTCTCTGGGATAACAGAGTTAAGAAGGGAGAAAATAGGCACAACTGAAACTGTAGAGAAGTGTGAGAATATGTGAGAGGAATGGTCCTGCAGATATCCTGGTTAGAGAAGAAGGGGCAGGGGGTGCTGTGGACACTGGAGCAGAGGTGTCCCTGCAGCCCATGGTGAAGGCCATGGCAAGGCAGCTGTGCCCCTGCAGCCCATGGAGCCCCCACTGGAGCAGGCGGATGCCTGAAGCAGGCTGTGACCCCATGGGAAGCCAGCGCTGGAGCAGGTTCCTGGCAGGACCTGTGGCCCCCCAGAAAGAGGAGAGCATGCTGGAGCAGGCTTTGTGGCTGGACTTGTGACCCTGTGGGGAACACCCTGGAGCAGGCTGCTCCTGAAAGACTGCACCCCATGGAAGTGACCCACACGGGAGCAGTTCCTTGAGAACTGCAGCCCATGGGAAGGACTTGTGTTGGAGAAGTACATGGAGGACGTCTCCTGTGGAAAGGACCCCACGCTGGAGCAGGGCAAGAGTGTGAGAATTCCTGTCCCTGCAGAGGAAGGAGCAACAGAGACAACTCGTGATGAGGTGACCGCAGCCCCTATTCCCCATCCACCCTCACTGCTGAGGGAAGCAGAGAACTCAGGAGAGAAGCTGAGCCCAGAAAGGAGGGAGGGGTGGTGGGAAGGTGTTTTAAGATTTGGTTTTATTTCTCCTTATTCCGTTCTGATTTGATTAGCAAAAAATTAAATCAATTTTCCCCAGGTCAAGGCTGTTTTGCTTATGACAGTAACTGGTGAGCAAAATCTCCCTGTCTTTATCTTGACCCATGAAGTTTTTTGTTGCATTATCTCTCCTCTGTCCAGCTGATGAAGGGGCTTTGATGAGCACCTGGCACCCAGCCAAGAACAACCTAACAAATTGTCACTGGGAAAGTGAATGGGAAGTTGTAAAACAAGAACAGGGGTAATTTTAGGGTTGTACTGTCTCTTGCATAAATTTTAAATTATAAGCAAAAAGGGGCAAGAATATAGTCAGAGAGATGTCATTTAAAGAGTAGACTAGAGTTGCCATGTGAATCAGGCCTCTGTGATTAAAAAGCTGGTGAGTTATGCTAAATGTTACTTGTACTGGAAGTTGAGCAATAAATTCTAAGGTTGTTAAAATACTGAATTTAAATATATTAGGTACAGTTCAGCGTTCTATGAGCTGAATTTATTGCTGGTTGCCAAATTCCTTGAGTTATGTCAAGACCAACTTTCAACTTCAGGCTTGACTTAAAAATTGACATTTTCATGTCGTAAGTGCTTGAGCAGTTCTGTAAAATACAGGGCTAAAAATATTTGTGTGGTGTTGTAGCATCTCAGGTTTTCTGTTTCATTTTGCATCTTGAGATTGAACTTGTTAATGCTTTGGTCAGGAATAGAATAACATGTTGGACTGACTAACCCAGAGATCCTGATTCAGTTATTCTTGAGTAGCTGACATGAACAAACAGATGACATTTTATCTTGAGATTACCGATATATGAATCGTGAAACACAACCTCTCAGTTACTTCAAATTTCATCTGTTGTTTTTAAAACACACCATCTACTTCCCATTCATCTCAAATGGCCTGCAAATAGCAAGATAACATGTAATCCCTATACAGTAGCCACCCTGCAGTCTAGGGATTATCAAAGATTATTGTGCAGGGGTTTTTTGTTGTGGAGTTTGTTTTGCTGGATTTTTAATGCTGAAATAAATCTACAATTCATGTGTGTTTGGCTCCTTAAACTTCAGTTCTGTAACAAAGAACATGAACATGAAAATGGAACAAAAATTTGCCCTTGAAGAGAAGATGCTTAGTTGCAAACCAGGTTGTGTTATCAAGAGCGTGGACAAGAGGTCCTGGGAATTGACAATTCTCTTTTATCTGATACATGTGAGGCTGCACCTGTAGTACTGCAATCGAGTTTTGGGGTCTTGAGATAAGAAAGATGTTGACATGCAGCAACTAGTTCAGGAGATAAGACACTAAAACAGTCAGGGAGTTGGAGCACGTGATTTATGAGAAGCTGAAGGAGCTGTGTTTGTTCAGCATTAGAAAGAGAAAGCTTAGGGGAGATCTCCTCGCTATGCACAACTACAGCCTAAGGCAAGGATTTAGAGAAGGTGGAGACACAGCCCCTTTGCAAAGGTGTGCAGAGTCAAGAAACACTTTCTTACCTCAGTGAGGATCTTGTATTCTCAGACTTTCATAACAGGACCAAAAAAGAAAATGTCTAAAATTCTGAATTGTTTTTAAATACTAAAAAATTATAATTATTAACTAGCGTATTTTTACTAGCATTGTTACTATATCAAACTCTTCTAGAATTCTCATTTTCATGCTGAGAGATGCACCCCATGCTTTATCACAAAAAAAATACCTGTGTGGAGATGAGAGATTTTAAGAAGTTGCAAGTGATTAGCGATCGTTGAAGAGCATCAGTTTCCAAATATCAATAGGACAAAAAAAGGCATAAGATCCAAAAGTGAGGAAGCTGCAAAAGCCTCACTTTGAAGCAATAAGCCTGTCCTAAGAGGGAAGAATTTCCCTGCTGAAAGCTACACAAATTGAGATCTGGAAAATCAGATGCCAAATAAGAACAGTCTTCTATTTGTTAATAACAAATTTGTGTTGCTGGGATCTTGGGGAGGACGAAATCCCTTTCCTTTAAAAGACCCTTCTTACTGAGTGAGCATTTTATCATGCTGTGCTTGATCAGAATAAAAAAAAATTAAAAAAATAATTTAAAATGCATGCAAAGATCCAATAAAAATACTAAGCCTTATGGATAGCCTGTTTTCTCACATGGATCCAGAGTACTTTTAGTACTGTACAAGAGAAATGGTATTATTTCCTTCTTTGAAACAGAAGAAACTGAGATAATAATGCTAAATGACTGGACAAGACACCAATTTATCTTGGACTTAAGACCTGGATTCTCTGAATACCAGCCCACTGACCAAGCCACTAATCAACACTGTTTCCTGGCAGTAAGTTCAGAGCATGTCAGTGTAACTGCATAGATTTTGTATATAAAGTCATGAGCTTTATGGTCTTTTCTTCCTTGGGGGAAAAAACCCCAACAGGTGTGGTCAGTAGGCAAATTGGCTGGTCCTGACCATATTTAATGTCCCCTAATGTTTATATAATTATTTTTTAATTATATAAGCAGCCACTGCATTTCAGTGTGTCCTTTCAGCTTCCTTGAGGCCTGCAGCACATCTTGGCAAGAGCTGCCACATCCCCAAAGGAATCGGTGATTACTTGTTCAAATGGAGCTGCTGCTACACTGGAGTTACTCTTCATAACAATGGGCTATTTTTCCTGTAGATGGACTTCTTTGTTCCCCTTTATAATTAATCTGAAACTAGAACATTTCACAAAACTGTAAATGCAGAGTATCTCATTTTCAATAGGAAGGCATCTGCAGTAAGTGTACTCCATATGGAATTAGTTTCTCTATTCAGTACATGAATGCAGTACATGATGCCATTCAACTAGGATCCAGATTCAATATCATCTGCAAAAAGAAAATACATTGTATTAGCATTCAGTTTTGAAATCTTTTTATGAAAAATATAATATCTTGTCACCACAGTTAAGATAATTAGATGTAGTTTAAAGGGACACTATCACGTGAAAGAGATTTTGTGATTCAGCTAACAAGTGTTTTATGTTTTACCATTGACTGATGACATAATCAGCCATTCAGCAATGGCTGAAGTTACCTGAATAGTAATGTGCAAAACAGAAGAGATGACAGGTGTTACATTTGACTTTTGTTTGAAGAATTCTTCTTCAAGTCTATGTCTATCCAAAAGTAAACCTAATTAGTAAAGTGCCTTGCATGGCTGGAATCATGATAGAATATGCCGAGTTTGATGGATTATTGTGGGAATTAAAATATCTGAGACAGATCTTCAAATATCTTTTCTACAAGGAAAGACAGACAAGATGCAGAAGACTTAAAACTAGTATCTACCTACTATAGATAGCTTTATTATTAACAACAATAATGAAGCAACACACAGTAGATCAAAAAGCATCCCCTATATGCACCCTAAAAGGATTAAATTCACCTTGCTGCAGAGGATAAGAACAAAGTTAATGTACTGTATAATCCCCACATAAGTCCAGAAAGCTGTGTTATTTCAGTTGCTTTTCTGACATGAAGGCAAAAGCAAGGATACTGCTTTTGGAACAAATAATTTATCTCTTTGAATTGATTTAACATGCATGCTTAGATTCAGGGTAAGCACACAGCCATCCTGACAATTGCTTTGCAATGCATAACAGACCTAGATGAGACATCGAAGAAGCCTTAAAGGGTCAACTTCTTCCACTGACGGTGGTTCTTAAGCCCAAGTAAAGAAACAGCATTTAGCCAGCTATGTAAGTGCTTTGCAAGGTAAACAATGTGCATGTTTAAGATCCTGACTGTTTAAAGCTGCTCATGAGTAAGCTTTTGCCATCAATACTGTATAATTTTGCCAGTTAGTTATGCTTTACTCTGTGGTCATACATTGATCTTTTTCAGTGACTGGTGGAGAGAAATCGAAATAAATCCCTTAATTTTTTTTTTTAAATTTTTTTTTTTTTTTAATTTGGTAAGAAAAGGCATGATAAACTGTTAGCTGGTATCTTTATTTCAGACTATACATTGATTAAATAAATGACCCAAAATAATTCAAAATAATTGCAACCTTGGTGGTGATAGAGGTGCCGTCTTTTAAATAAAAAACAGAAATGGGGACTAAAACACATTAGTTGCTAAAATATCATAAGTATATTTACAACAGAGGTGAAGAGAACTATAAGGCAGGTGCATACACAAAAACAGGCTCACAATTGCACAGTTAGTTTATGCAAGCCATTATTATGATTGCAGATGTAAATGGTAAGTCAGCTGTTTAACTGTTCAATTACTCATGTAAGTACTGTTTTCCTAAGCAATGACATTGTATATATGTAAATTGAGAGGCAGTCTGATTTGTTAGTGTGGTACTCACTTTGCACAGGGGTAAATAGCTACCAGAGATGAAAGAAAATAGGAAATCATGGCTGTAAAGTTGAATGGCATTAATTATTGGTGGCACTGCAGCTCGTTATATTACAAAACCTCTTCCTGGTTAGATGCACATTCAATAGGAGAGATGATTATAAAGGGAAAAATGGGGGGGAAAAAAAGAGACTGCAACAAGAAATATTTCAAAGCTTCTGCAAAGATGAAAAATGTCCATTGCCATGTTCTGGAATCTCTCAGACAGAAAGACCTCTTCTGGGATATAAACTATTTCCATTACATTGACTGTTTTTCTGTCAGGAGCAATATGTGGATTGATACACACCCTGTCTGTTTCATTATGAGACTCCTAGTGAGACAGGAATACCTGCCAGTCAAAAACAACACAAGCAGGGATGCCTCTTAATCTACCATGCATTTTTCAGTCAAAATATTATTCATGTTCAGCTACATAAAAGTTCTTGCTAAACCCAAAAGCAAGTCCAAATGCCTGGGGTACAAATAGCTATAAAGACTTCAATAAAATGTCCATCTCCACGTTTTTTATACAGTTCCTGAATCCCTCCATATGACTATCCTCTGGAAGCTCCTTCATACTGTCATTTCAGGTGCTATTCTGGGCTTTCCTTCTCTCCAAATGCCAATCCTAATCCAAACCCTAACTTCAGCATGAATCCTAACCCAAAACCTAGTGCGGGGGCTGTGGCTTGGCCTTAGCCCAAGGCACAAACTGTTGCAAGAAGAAAAAATTCTCAGGAGAACCCTGGAACCCAGCACTTGCTTTGGCAGCCCCTTTTCAGTCCCATTCAAGTGAAGAATGGGACTGAAAAGTGAAGAAGTTCTAGGCTTCTTTATTCATCCGGTAATGAATAGAGAAGTGACCTCAGCTTCACCTCAGGAGATGTGATAGAGACAGAACCTAGAGCTGCAGCTGGAATGAGATACGAATTGGTGGCATGGGCTCAAAATGAAACAGTGTCCTAGGTATATTTTACTGTGTAGTGCTAAGAAAGAAAAAAAAGAGTAAAACTGCAGCAGGAAAAAACTGGAAGAAGTGCTGGACTGCAAAAGCAATTCTTAACTGAGAATTTCTTCCTGAGTGTGGCTGAAAACCTTGGTCTCAGACTCCATGTGGCACTAGGGTAAGGATTGGGGTTAAGCTTAGATGAAACTCACAGCACAAAGCTGCAGTTGGCATGGGGCTGGAAAGGAGCTCTGAGAGGAAAGAGAAGGCTCCAAAACAGATCTTTCCTGACAATTGCTCATATCAGACATTGGGCTGGCCTTTTGGAAAGGCTCTGCTCTTTTACCTATTGGTTGAGTGCTTTTGATCCCTCTTGGTGTTGTGTTAAGTAGACTTTGGGGGAAGCAGAATAGCTCTATTACAATTTTTAATGACACAATCACAATTTCCAGTGTAGTTTAGGAAAGCATTTCAATATGAAAAGTATGTAATGAGGATGAACAGGAATTATTTAGCATAATAACACAGGAAATATGCAAAGTGATGGGCTTGGGGACATGAAAAGAGAGAAGAAACAGTAAAAACAAAGTTTAGCTTGAGTCTTAAGGAAAACTCTGTCCCACTAAGATTCATTAATCAACTGCATAGGTGAAAGTGTTCCTACTTATGATATTGACTAAAGGATGGGATGCTAAAGATTAAGCATTTGGCAGGGCATATTGGACATGGCTTTACAAGCCTTTCCAAAAATTATATCCTTTTAAAAAATGCATTTTTTAATATTTAATATTTCATTTAATATTTTAAAAATAGTATCTTTGAGTGCTTAGGGTAAAAACATAGATACCCTTTTGTATGGAATAAAATTCTTTCTTAGCATGTAATGGTGTAGACTATTTTCTCTGTTTAGTAATTCAATATTTTATTTTTCTGATTCCCTATTCACATCTTTTTTAGGCTTCTACGGTAATAAGGGTATTATTTCTGACTAGTTGAACAAATTTAAAGATTGAAAATCTTAAAATATCAGGGACCAAAAGTTTTATACAGATTTGGTTCTGAGAAGAGATTAGTCTCAATGGAAATTTAAGTAGAAAGTTAATGTTGTCAGGGTTATTGAAAGCATTATTTTCACAATTAATTTATAAAGAAAATAAATAGTTCCTGCCTAATTTATCACTATTCTGGATACATTTATGGTGATAATTAAGGGTGCCTTTCTTCACATTCCTGTGGCTTAATGTTTGCATATACCTTGTCCACCAATTGCTTATTTGGGCTCGTATGGAAAGATTTCAGTACTGTACATGGCAAAAGAGGCCTTACATGCCACGCATGGAATAAGTTAATTTAACAAGGCCAAAAGACCATGATTCCTTTGGGCACTCCTAAATGGCAGCTTTGTCTGCATCCCAGTGACTGAGACAAATTTTCAACCACAGAACTTTGCAGGTGTTTGGAGTCAGTGCAGCCAGCAAGCTGGAGTCTAACTCTGATGCTTGGTGTTTAGATTCTCTCAGCCAGGAACTGGAAAAGGCTGAGATTCACCTCTTCTTCCTCCCTCTTTTCCTACCATTTTATTATAACTTTTGGCTTACCCTGCTTTGCCTGCTCAACCCTCAGCTATTAAGCAGGGTCAGCAGTGCCCTGGTTAGAGCAGGCTCCAGTCAGTGCCAACAGCATCACAAGGAGGCACCACCAAAAGAGAGTCCGTGTGCTTAATGACAGCTGCACAGTCACCATCGGGAAAGCACTGTGGAGGGCCCCTCCTGCACTGTAAAGGACCCAGGAGAGGATGCATATCTGAAACAGCTCCCTTTCTTTCTTTGTCTCATGCTAGATGGCCTAGGAGTGAAGGGGAAGCTTTATTACCTCTTAGTCATCTTTTGTTTTGTTTTGGGTTTTTTGTTTTCTTTCACCACTTCAGTTAATGCTATGGATTCTGCTAACAAATCCTTGTGCAAGTGAATCTATTTCAGCATTCTTAGTGCAGCAGATTCTTTTCACTGATTTTTGAGTCCCAATATGCCAAGAACAATACTATATGTCAGTCACACAGTATGGTATTGTTTAGTGTACCTTTTTAAGTGTACTCCACTTCCTCAGGACCTTAGAGCTGAGCTTCTCCTAAACTTCTCTAACCTCAATGAAGCTTGCTGCTAGGAGGACTGCTTGGAGTGTTAGTTCAGGAACCCTGAATTTGAGGCAAACTCACAAAAACAATTACCCAAAAGACCCACTTTGTTGCTTTTGAACTCCTAATGTTACTATTAACTGATGACCACAGGTTAGGATCCACCCTCCTGATAGGTCCAAACCTTTTCAGATGTTGCAGGCACTCTGATACTTCACTCAGCCAAGACACTGTGAAACTGTGGACATCATCAGATGTTTAAATGCCTGCAGTGAATTAGGTACAGGGAGCAGGGTAGGAAGGGAGAGGTTTTGGATGATTCTGCTCAAACTGTTCAACAGAACTTGTGCCTCTTATCCCTGCAAATAAATAGGGACATTCGTTTTTCTTTTCGTTCAAAACTTATTTATCTTAGCATTTTAGATTTTGCTGGAAGGCTTTTTCCTTCGCTGCAGTGAATTATTGAGCAGTATCCTACTGGAGGACAGAGCAAGGGTCTTCTAAAAGCGATTGTACTAGGAATAGTAAAAATAATTTACACCATCAACTAGTTCTTAAGGCTCATCATCTTCATATACAGGAATGCATTTCTGTGTTACTGATTCTGAAAATACTCAGTTTCAAAACTCTAGAAATTTGCTTTTGGGAATTGCACTGTTAAAAAAAAAGAAATTACATTCACATGCGCTGTAGATCCCACACATCCAGTTATTAAGTAATTCAGGAATTGCATTTCCTAGGTTAGACTACTCTGATTTTTCTTCTCTTCCATCACTATGGCAGAATTATATCACTGAAAGTACACAAGAGTAGAGGTTATTTCTTCTGTTGCTTTGAAGCAGTGAATGGGAAAGGGAGAAGAAAATTGGAGCAGCTGCTGCCAAAGTTGTGAATAAGTCTGCAGAGAATCTTTCTGCAAATTACTTTTTTATCCTGCCTATATGACTTAAGTTCCCAAATTGTCCTGTTGCAGACTGTATCATCCATTAGGGAGTCAATCACATGACAGGGACCAGGAAACATCATAAAAATATTTTCATGAATTTTCGTCTGGTTTGGGAAAAGAATTTGCTTTGGCTGTGGTTTACTTTCCAGTTGCAATTAATGAAAATTTTGTACAAAGACTAGGTTGAGAAAGGCTCTTAGAGGTGTGAAGGCAGAACAAACTTCCTGTTAAGCCAAAAATGTTCCATATTTGTGCCAGAAATAGCTGAAATTATTCAGTTACATGACAAAAAAAATATAATCTGCATGACATGGCTAATCCAAATAAAGATCCCTGCTTTATAAGGCAGAATTGGAGGTTAGCCTGTCATTGGAGTCCAAGGGAGGTGTAAGCTCCCCTTTTTGTTTGTAACTCAGGTAGGGCAGCTTCATAATTCAGTCCTATACTGACAACCCTGTAGGTGGATTTCCACCACCAAATATTTCCCAGGGCTCCAAAGAGGATCATAACACTGCCACCTATGTTGCCACCACAGATTTTTGCTGCCAGCAGAGCTGATTATTCCACTTCTGACACAGCCATACAAGCTGCTGTCATGTTCTCCTGTACAGCAAAACCTTTAAACATATTTTGAATATTATCAATGTTTAAAATCATATATGTTCATTTACATGAGGAAAAATGAAGCAACACCACTAACTAACTTATGTATTATCACAGACAGACCATAGCAGAACAAGGTTTTAAAGCTCCAGTCTTATAAACTGAATTGTTTCATACCACTAAAATGGCATGAGTTAGAGTGAGGGCAGCAACTTCTACAATGCTGATGAAGAATAAGAAGAATCCTGAATCAAATAGCCCAGCAGCTATGCTGTTTCTTTTGATATTATGTAAGGTACATCATATAAATGAACTAATTCTTTTCAGAAAATCCTTTTAGAACCTACAGCTTTTGTTGTTTTCTCTTGATGCAGCTTTTTGCTCGGAGTGCTGGCAGCAAAGTGAAATTTACTCACATCCTGATGGCCGTGTGGAGCTGGTGCTTCAGTGAGCAGAAATTTGAGTAAAGTCTTCTTTGCTGCCAGCAGTCAAAGCAGAACATACAGGATTTCCAGGGAGAATGCCACATTTGGGAATGCAAGAACTACAGATGGCCAAAGGCAACTTAAAAGCTGGGTTATGCAGAGGAAGAAATGAAGCAGGAAGAAACAAGAATAAAATTGGAGCCCAGAGAGAGAAAAAAGAGAGAGACAAGGCAAAACCAGTCAGGACACAGGAAAGGGGAAGTGTAGTGGACTTCAGCCTGTGTAAATAAGGACAGGTCTGCACGTTACATTCCAGTTACATTTCTATCAATTCTAGAAGAACAAACAACTTCCAGACAAGGAATGGATGGTTACTTTTATAAGTGAAGAATCAATTTTCAATTTGATGTCTTAGGTCATCACTGCACTTATTCCCATGCTATTTCTATTTGTAGATCTAGCTGCTGCTTTTTCTCAAGGTGATAATCTCTTAAAAACACAGAGGAGAAGAGAGGTCCCTCCTTTTAAGTCTCTTTGGAATACCCATGCAGGAAATGTACATTTAACTAAACACCTACATAGTAGAGCTGCTAGAACATTTTAAGAATATGGAAAGCTGACAATCTGTTTCAACAAAGTTGTCAGCTGTAAGTTTCTGTGTTCAAGTTCTGAGGAAACAAGACAAAACCTGACCTGCCTGACTCTAAAAAAAAAAAAAAATACATTTAAAGTGCCATTTTCTTCTAAAAAAAAAATTGAAAGGTTTTTAATTCTAATATGGAATAAAAACAGGTTCTGAAATCCAATAAGCTTCAATAAAACAGCACTGCTATCCCCTAGCCACTTCTCATATTCTTTGGACTAGTTGAAAAAACATTTTCACTTTAGCAGGTTCACTGTATGATTTTCCTCCTAGTATATTGAAAGAAGATACCCTTTCCTATTTCTTTAGTACAGAGAGGCTTTCAGTTATAAAATTAATTGATTGCTTGCCATAAATTCAAATATTTGTGCAATTCAACATAAATTCACCACCGCATCTTGCTGTGTGTCACTGAGCTCTGTAGTCCAATTTTAATGGAATACTTGATGAAGCTGATGTGCATATTTTCATCCCACACCTACAAATTCATCATGAGAATGATTGCCTTCAGCAAACAAAATACCACATGTGACATTACAAATTTAGATATCCCTTTCTGAAAACATAGAAAGAACAAAATGAAAGACATAATGGCCAGTGAAAAATCAGTCTGAAATTCAATTCTCTGAGAAATATATAATCCTTGTCAAAAGAAGAATGGAGAGTGGAGGGGAAAAATAAAATAATCATTATTAGAATTATACATAAAATAACTCAATCTGACAATCCAAAAGCAAAAAAACCTTACAGCAATCATGAAATTATAGTTTTTTATCCTTGGAGAAGTCAGGAGGGGGGTAAGCAGAACTGCCGCCTTGGACTTCCAGAGGGCAGATTTTGGCCTGCTAAGGAGACTGGTTGAGGGTCCATTGGGAGGCAGTCCTGTGGGGTGAAGGGGTCCAGGAAGACTGAACAGTTTTCAAAAAGGAAATCTTAAATGTGCAGGAGCAGTCCATCCCTTGTGCCAAAAGATGAGCTTTGGGGAAGAAGACTGGCCTGGCTAAACAGAGCTTTGGCTGGAACTCAGGGAAAAAAGAAAGTCTATGACCTTTGGAAGAAGGGACAGGCAACTCAGGAGGACTATATGGATGTTGTGAGGTTGTGCAGGATTAGAAATTAGGAGGACTGAAGCCCAACTGGAACTAAATCTGGCAACTGCTGTAAAAGATAATACAAGTGCTCCTATAAATACCTTGGCAGCAAAAGGAGGGCTAAGGATAATCTCCATCTTTTACTGGATGGAAGAGGAAACATAATGCCAAAGAATGAGGAAAACACTGAGGTGCCTAATGTTTTCCCTGCCTCAATCTTTAATAACGAGACTGGTTGTTCTCCAGTATCCAGCCCTCTGAGCTGGGGACAGAGACAGGGAGCAGAATGAAGCCCCCATAGTCCAAGGGGAAACGGTCAGGGGCCTGCTTTGCCACTCAGAACTGCACGAGTCCATGGGGCTGGATGGCACACACCCATGGGTAGTGCATGCAGTGGCAGAAATTCTCACCAAGACACTTTCCAGCCTTTACCAGCAGTCCTGCTTAACCATGAGGGTCCAAGGTGACTGGAGGTCAACAAATGTGACAAGAGTGGAAGGAGAATCTGAGAAATTATCCTGACCTCAGTGCCAGGGGAGGTCACGGAGCAGATCAGCTTGAGTGCCACAACAGCACACATACAGGACAACGAAGGGATCGGGCCCAACCATCATGGGTTTATGAAAGGCAGGTCCTGCTTGACCAGCCTGATCTCCTTCCATGATCAGAAAACCATCTTAGCGGATGAGGGGGAGTCTGTGGATGTGTCTTCCAGAACTTTAGTAAAGTCTTTGACACAGTTTCCCACAATATTCTCCTGGAATAACTGGCTGGTTATACCTTGGACAGGACATTGTTTACTGGCTAATAAACTGGCTGGAAGGCCAAGCTCAGAGAGTGGTGGTAGATGGAGTTAGATCCAGCTGGGGTCACCAGTGGTGTTCCCCCGGGCTCAGTATTGAGGCCAGGCCTGTTTAATATAGACAACCTGGACCAGGGGATGAGTGCATCCTTTGTCAGTTTGCAGAGGACACTAAGCTGAGCAGGAGTGTTGATCTGCTGAAGAGTGGAAAGACACTTCAAAGGGATCTGGACATGCTGGGTCAATGGGCCAAGGCCAATTGTGTGAGGTTCAGCAAGACCAAGTGCTGGGTCCTGCACTTGAGTCACAACAACCCCAGGCAGTGCCACAGGCTGGAGCAGAGTGGTTGGAAAGTTGCCCATTGGAAAAGGACCTGGGGGTGCTGTTTGACAGTGACTGAACATGAGCCAGCTGTGCCCAGGTGGCCAAGAAAGCTAATGGCATCCTGGCCTGGATCAGCAATAGTGTGGCCAGCAGGACCGGGGCAGTGACTGTCCCACTGTACTGGGCAGTGGTGAGGCCACACCTCGAATCCAGTGTCCAGTTCTGGGACACTCAATTCAGGAAGGACATCGAGGGGCTGGAGCATGTCCAGAGAAGGGCAACAAAACTGGTGAAAGGTCTGGAGTACACATCTTATGAGGAACAGCTGAGGGAGTTGGGGGTGTTCAGCCTGGGAAAAAGAAGGCTCAGGGGAGACCTTGTCCCTCTCTAGAACTACCTGAACGGAGGTTGTAGTAAGGTGGGGTTGAGTCTCTTCTCCCAGGTACCAAGTAACTGGATGAGAGTAAATGGCAGGGGAGGTTTATATTGGATATTAGGAAAAACTTCTTCACAGAAAACATTCTCAAGCACTGGAATAGGGTGCCCAGAGAAGTGGTGAAATCACCATCCCTGTAATTGTCAAAAAGTGTAGTTGTGATGCTTTAGGATATGGTCTAGTGGTGGGCTTGTCAGTGGTGGGTTAATAGTTAGACTTGATGGTCTTAAAGGTCTTTTTCAACCTAAATGATACCATGATCCTACAAGCTATTTGAAAAGTCGAATCTAATTTGCAACCCATTCCTTTTTCAAGTCACTTGAGGATCTTTATTGTTTTTCAATACCCTTTCACTGACTAAGTATATTCCCATGCGTCCCTGCAAGTTTCAGCCAGCAGTGTCCTGGATGAATGCTGTTCTAGAAAGAATACTGCTACTTTGTGGTCTTCCTCCTATTGCTTTTAATTTATTCCCTGGATGTTTCATTAACAGGCTGCAAGTTCTGCAAACACTAATAGAGGTTTAAATAAGATGAGTTTCCTTGCATTGGTCTTTCATGTCTCAGCCATTCAATCTTTTCTTCTAACTTGATACACAGTTGTAAATGTACTTTTCATGCATGTTGCTTTTCCACTTTTTTTTTCCTAGTGAGATTACACATCACAGAAGCAAACAGCCACAAACAAAAGGGACACTTCCTCACCCATGGTAAGTCAGCAAAGCTTACAGAAGGTGACAGGTAAAGCCATTTCCAACAACTATCAATTCTGTATACACTGCAACATCATTTGTGATGCAAGAAGGCAAGACTAGATTCTATTCTCTGTTTCATCTGTGTTTTAATACTCTCCCTCCCTACCAGCTTTCAAGGCTAAGCTGTAGTATACAATGATACCATTTGGGATAAGAAGTCACCCAAAGCCACGCTCTTCCTTTGACTTTTATCCTAGAAAGTGAATGCACATGCAAGGGTTCCAGTTTGGTACTCAGCATATGCCGCACAGTATGTTACCACAGCCAGCCCAGCACTGCAGAGGAGCAAGCCCAGCCTCTTGTGCCAGCAAAGCAGCAGCAGTTCTGTTCACTTCCCAACCCAGAGTTGTCAGCTGTGATATGAGCAGGCCCAACAAAAAAATCCTGTCACAGCAAACAGCCCATTCACCCCCAAACAGTGCTGGATCTGGGGACAGGGAGTGGGGTAAGGAGGACATCTTCCTTCATTTTGAGAGATTTCTAATGCATTAGTGGATGTGCAAGAACATCAAGAACAGATCCAGTCTTAATAGGACATAAATGATGGAGAAAATTAAGCTTCCCGGTGATTTATTACTCAGCTTGTTAAAAAAAAGTCACACCATGTTCATAGTTTGAATTTATCTCACTTCAGTGTCCAATAGCTTGCTTTGCCTGCTAAATTAAAAAAAGCATCTGCTTCAGACTTCTTCCTTATGTACATACTTTTATAGCAAAGCATGTCTTGAACCCCTTGATCCCAAGTCAGACTGAGTTTAAATCTCCTGTGATAAGCAGAATACTTTAGACCTTGACTAATTTGTATAGCTCTTTCCTGAACCCTTTCAGGTATGATAACCTCCCCTTAAAGGTGTAAATATTAGCTTTGAAGACAGTGTTTCATTAATTAGTGGTAGCTGGCAATGTTCTGAATCAATGGTTTTCCTTTGGAGAATGCTAATTTGCTGAAACCAAACAACTGTAGTAATGCATCTGGTGTGTCAAATCTATCAGAAACTCCTGTTTTCCCTGTGAGGCTGTTTTGCTGGCTTCTGCAGAATCAGAACCCACGGGTTTCTGATAAAACCACCACAAAAATCCATAATTTTTTAGTGGCAAAATGAATTGTAACCTCAAATTCAGTCAAAACTTCCTGCACGGTGATAACAAACGGGACAGCTCAGTCTTATTTCCTGGAAGGAAATGAGGCTTTTAATTTTTTCAGGCTATTAGTCTCCAGCTGGACCTAACTAAGTGCCAGAAGGTTTTTGGGATGTGTACCTTGGTTTATTGACCTGCATAATCAGATTTGCTATCTCTCCCGCACTGGTTATGGGTGATTACTGAAAGATACTTCATTCTTTTATAGCATCTGTGATACCAGCTTTTAAAACTGCTCATACAAGTTTTTATTCATCCTCATTTCTCCTGAGGACAAGCTGGACCAATATGCTGAGGAGATGAGCAGTTTGTTCAGTAGTTGAAATACCTCTTACATATCTGAATCTATTTAATCACAGGTTACACTTATCTCGGACTTAAACAGGAAATAATTTTTAATTTCCCCTTCTTAAGTAAGGACTGTGTCAACCCTTTGGATGGGAAAAGTAATATTCACCAGAGCACTGAAAAGTACTTCACCAGCTAGTAAATCCTCCTGATGACTTTGATGACAAAGGGCACAGTTCCACGGGAGTTTATCCTGATAACATCTGCTCCAAAGGAGAGCATTCCTCCTCCTCCCTTGCATGACTGCGCCATGAGCCACCAGAATAAAGTCATGCCACAAGCTGAGTTACACATCTTCACCGCTAAAAAAAAGCTAGAACCATGCAAGCTCAGCTTCAGTTTGCTTTAAACTGCCATTGAACCACATTTTCAGGCTGTCATTCAACCAGATTTTTTTTCTGTAGCAGTATCTCTGCTTTCATGGCTTCACCTTCTTTCCCCTCTGATGACGTGCTCATACCTTATCTCAGCACTGCCCACTCAGTTGTACCAGGATCTGTGCAGCTGAGCAGTGAATCAGAGAGCTGGCCAGGTTAAAAATAACTCAGGAAAAAGGTTTTAACAGATCAGTCATCTGATCCAGTTCACTCCAGCTGCACAAATTGTGGTAGGTGCAAAAGTGGGAAGAGAAGGAAGAGTGTCAGCAATAATTAACCTGAAGAAGGAAAGTGGACCGTGACACCACTGAATGAAATGCTGTCAACCTATAACTTCTGTGAGAACAACTTTGTGGGACACTCCTCCAGCCACTGAACTCTGTGTTTTGTTTTATTTCTCCAATCAATATATATTACTAATTAAAATTACTATTTTTGACACGTGTACTAACCAGGATATTTTGCATAAGTTTTCTGTGGTTCAGCTTTGTGCTAGTTTCAGCTGGGGTAGAATTATTTGTCTTCACAGTGGCTAGTACATAGCTATCCTTTGGATTTGTGCTGAACACAGCTGATAATATAGGGATGTTTTTGTAATTACTGAGCAGGTCTTACACAGAGCCAAGGCCTTTTCTGCTTTTTGTTCTGCCACACTGGCAAGGAAGTTGGGGGCACCTGGGAAGGTGGGAGGAGACACAGCCTGGACAGGTGACCCCAAATGACCAAAGAGATATTCCAAACAATGTGACATCATGCTCAGTCTGTAAAGTGGGAGGCAGAAAAAGGAAGGGGGAGACATTTGGAGTGATGGTGTTTGTCTTCCCAAGTCACCCTTACGTGTGATGTGGCCCTGATCTCCTGGGGGTTGCTGAACCATGGGAAGCAGTGAATTATTTCCTTGGTTTGCTTCGTTTGTGTATGTGGCTTTTGCTTTCCTTATCAAACTGTTTTTATCTCAACCCATGAGCTTTCCAGCTTTCACCCTTCCAGTTTTCTCCCTGATCCTGCTGGTGGGGGAGGGAGCAAGTGGTTGTGTGGGGCTTGGCTGCTGGCTGCAGTTAAACCAAAACAAGGTTGTAAATGGCTCTGAGTCAAAATGTCACTGGATATTTGAAGGAAAATTCCCTCTGGGTAGGTTATATTATCTGTTCTGTCAACAAGGCTGTGCGTAGCAAAAACTTCTGGTTCTCTGTTGCCTCAATCTCCGTATAAAGACCTAGCAAATACAGAAAAGCTAGATTTGTCCATGATAATCAGGTGGTACCTACCCGTGACATATATATTTGCTATAACTGTGAAATATCTACTAACTCACTGCCTCCCCAGCTTGGTGATTCATGGAGAATTAAATGCCCATCAGTAACTTTTTCCCATAATCAATCTGAACATTCTCTATTTACCACTGCTGGAACTGCTTTTAGGAAAACCCTTAGTCTGATACATCTTTGTTACACTTAGTGAAATTTTAGACACACTCTGAAGTTAGAGGAAAAGTACTTTGTGGTTTAAATGTCTGCTGAATTGAGGATGTGCAGAGAAAGGCCACAAAAATTATCAGAGGGCTGCAACACTTCTCCTCTGAAGAAAGGCTGAGAAAGCTGGGGATTTTCAACCTGGAGAAGAAAAGGCTTGGGGTGATATTTTAACAACTTTTTGGTACTTATTGGGGGTTTAAAGACGGGGCATGCATTTTAGCAGGACAAGAGGTAATGGTTTTAAACTAAAAATGGGTAGATTTAGACTATATGTAAGAAAGAAATTTTTTATGGTGAGTGTGGTGAAACCCTGGAGCAGGTTACCCAGCAAGGTGGTAGATTCCCCATTCCTGAATGCATTCAAGGTGAGGTTGGCCAGGGCTCTAAGGAACTTGATCTTGTTGAAGATGTCCCTGCTCATTGCAGGAGGTTGGCCTTGATAACCTTTAAAGGTCCCTTCCAACCCAGACCTTTCTATGATTCTGTGATTCTGTGAACTTGCAGAGTTATCTCACCTCCTGCCAAAATCACCTCCTGCCAAAAAGTAAGAGTTAAGAGCATTTAACACTTGAAGACAGCTCATAAAATCAGCTCCCAGGTGATACACCATTTCCCTTTGTTACATTATTTGTGTGAACTTTGCTGAAGCTCATAATTATGATAATCACATAATCTTTCAGGTGGAAGAGACCTCAGAAGGTCTCCACTCTAATCTCTTGCTCAAAGCAGGGTAAGCCATCAGATCATATCTGATCTGATCTGATCAGAGCATAATACTGGATACCAAATCAACTCTGATATGTGGTTGATATTTTCTTGTTTCTCATAGTATATCCAGAATTCTTTCTTTACAAATAGAATATAAGGTGGTTCTGTAGCACAGTGCCTGGATTTTAGAATGCTCTGTTACAATACTCTCAATAGTTAAGTATTATCTGACTGTAGTGAAAAAGAATCAAGCAAATCAGGCATAGATTGTTTTTCTCTTGTGCATTTTGAGAACAAAGATTATTTTGCCTGATGTGCATGATTTTTCATGAAATTGTGTTGAAATACAAAAACAGCGTAACCTAGTGGCCAACAAGCCAATTGCAAGGAAAAAGGCTTTTGTTGAAAACTATAAATCTCCTGAAACATGAAATCTCTTAAATGTTCAGCTCTTCCCATCTTTCCTTTGCTTGCCTCCTACTCAGCTTAAAAGAAATCCGGTGGAAAAGAAAATGGAAATTAAAAGAAGCCTAAAGAAAGATTTATGTACTTCTCTTCAAAGCAAACTTTCCTGGTGTTACCCATTCAATTTCATTCAACTCCCACCTGCTCTAGTTCATTGCCCTCTTTCAATGCCTTTTCAGCAGAGATTTCTGACACTGGGCTGAAGCTAACTTCAGCAGTGTCAAATCTAGAGTTACATGCCCATCAACAAACCATTCCACCATATGTGGAACCATTCCCTGGCCCTGTGGCCAACTGGAATAGAACAGCATGTGTTCCCATCAAACACTATTCCAAGATGTGTAGTGCTATCTTGACTAGCTACTGGTAATGGTTCCTGACCCAGGCTAACTTCTGAACAGGTACTTCATGGCAAATATTTGAGAGCATAAAGGTTGGTCCGGGCCCAAAGCTTTCTAGGGGATGTTCTGGCAGTAAAATAGTACATACATTTAAGTTGTGTTTCTGGGAACAGACCCCGGGCATGTCTATATTATTAAATTAAACTCTGCCAAGGAAATGTCATAACAGCAAGGAAAAAGGCTGAGGAATAGACTACTGTTCATGTCCCTGTTTACTTCTTTTGAGCTTTGGCTGGAAATTAACTCTGCTACACTTAGGAAAGGTTGAACTCAGGACAAACCTGGCAGCTTGGGCTGCATTTGGTCTTTGTCACACCTTATCTGTCCAAACTCAATGAACCTGGACAAAGACCTGCAATAATTATGAGGAGAGGCCAAGTGCACTGGGTTTGTTCGGCTTTGAGAAGGATAAAGGCAGCTCTTAACTACCAATAAATATTGAATAGAAGGATACAGAAAGGACAGAGGCAAATTCTTTTTGAAGTACCCAGTAATAGGAAAAGACACAAAGGAAACAGGCTGGAAGACAGGAAATTCTACTTACATGTAAGGAAGAACTCTTCCAGCAGAAGTGTGATCAAACAATAGACCAGGTTGTCCACGAAGGATTCATAGCCTCCATCCTTGGAAATACTACTCAGAAAATGGATGGAAAAGCCTTAAGAGGTCTGGCCTAGTTTAACCTGCTTCCAACAAAGCTAAGTGACTGCTAGGGATCCTTTTCAGTTTGAATTGTCCAATTATTCTACAATTCTAAGAAAAGAAACAAAATTCTCTAGATCCACTCTTAAGGAAGACCTTGAGCTTGGAAGAAAGTAGCTCTTAGTATGTGCATGAGGGTTCATAATACAAGAAAAAGTATGTTGTTTTTAGAGTGAGCAAACACAGTCCTATAACTTAATTGGATTGGCTGGTAGACCATTTTAGGGGGTTTAGTGTGGTTTTTTTCTCGATGAAAACACAATGAAGACAACAGCAAATTAAACTGCAAAACTACTCTACTGTGGCAGAGCCTACACATGAAAAAAAATATTCACTTGTCTCCAGCTCTCTTCTTCCATAAGATTTCACTTATGTGTACACAAGCTTACTCTTTTCTGTTGTTTGGACTTAGAACTCTCCAATATCTCTTTTGGAATTAGAGCCCTGTTGTGTACATCACTTTTCTAAGATAGTCTTCATCTATTTCCATCTTACCAACTCTCCAGGTATTTCTAAATTTACTTAGAATCCACCATCTTTCCTTCTCTAAGTCTTCATTCTTTTTCCTGATGACATGTACATATATTTGGGATATGGGGTTTTGTTTGCTCATTTGTTCTGCATGATAGCTTTCAACATAAATCACAGATCCTGTGGTTCATGAAATTGCCACAGTAATAGTCCAGTACTTTTTCCCCAAACCAAAGATCTACAGAATGAACCCCACTGTACATGAAATACCCAGCCTTCCTCCAGAGCTCCCTCAAAAATTCCTGATTTGGAACTCATTGCTCTTAGGAAATCCCTTCATTCCACTGCCATGAAACTGACATCAGATTCAAAGGTAGTCTTTGAGCCATGAAGACAGATGAACACTAACTCTGGACTCACTTTTTTCATGGGCACTCATTAAAAACATTTTTAAGATGCCAGTCCTGAAATTTCTCTCCAGCTGCAGATACTGCAGTAATGAAGCAGCGCTCTGGTGCCAGCACACACAACAGAGGCCCTCCCCCAGGTCTGTGTTTTGTGCCAGTTACCCGTGCATTTTTCATTATCATTTATTTTTATTAGCAAGCCAGTCAGTCAGCCTGCATGTAGACAGTGTGCTACTCCCACAGACAAGAAAATCAGGAGAATTTTAAATAAGCTCTTTCTAAATTGTTTACCATCTAAACCTAATTCCCAAAGTGCTACTGTGGATAGCTAGAGTGCATCCACCTACCCAATTTTGTACCCTGGAGGGAATTTCCATCAGGACAAGAGTCTCTCCACAGGTGATAAACAGCCTTGCCATGTGTTTCCATGTATGTTTATTCATTCATATGTGTTTATTCATTCAGGTCCACACAACAGATTTTTTGTCTCCAGTTGTGAATGTGGTTTGGCTGAAAAAGCTTAGTTCACACAAATCTCTAAACATCTGTTCAAGTTTTTCTCATCCCTAACCCACATCTATTAGAAATTCTAGGTACACACTATGGAAAGTTTACTGCACCTTTATCAAATAGGAAAGAAAGAAAAGTAGACAAACAAACAAAAAACAACAAAGGGAATCCCGCAACTAAAAAAAAAACCTACCACCTTCTTCACATCAAACAAATTCAGCTCCATATAAAAGAATCAACTTCAGACACCAGCAGTTGAATCTAATACTGTTTAAGTCTGGAAATACACAATTTAAGATGGATACAGGTGGTGTTCAGGCCTCAGTGCAAAAGTGAACATCATCCATTATGAAAATTTGTCTTGAATCATTAAGAAGTTTGTGTATTAGTAGGCAGATCTAGGTCAAATGTTCCCAAGAGCTGGGCTGCTAATGAAACAGGTTGAAATCTAGTTGCGTTTTCATTATAATTTCCATACATTTTTTATGAAAGCTTGTACATGACCAGTAGAAAGCCCAGCACAATCTTTTTAATAGAAATACTCATCAAAATGAGATTAAAATATAGGATTATGTTAGTTTTGCTTTACTGTATCAATGAACTTTCTAGTTTTGTTGATTTTTCCCTGTATATAAATAAAGCATACAGCATGACAACATATTACATTATTTTCATTATATCTTTATTGAGGTCAGCTCTCTGTTATGCCACAACATTCAGGTTCTTCAGAGAAAAATGTCCATCTGTCTTAATTTCTAGCTTCTTCTACTACTGACTATTCCATCTCAGGCATTGCGGAATGGTACTCCAGGAAACTAAAAAGATCTCAGCCTCTCGTTTTGCCAAGGGAAAAAAAAACCAAAAATGACAAACCAGCCAGCCACTTATTTTTTCACACAACACTGTTTGAGTGTCTCATGGTATATAATGTATTTATGCAACAGGACAGTAAGTGGGGTGGATGTGCTATTGCTATTAAAGCTGGGAGCTGAAGTACAGGCTTGTTTTTTGGTGTTGGGAAACTTACCAGAAAAAAAAAAGTAATCAAAAATAATTATCACAGAATTCGTCTACCATTCCCCTGAAATTGTCTGCATCACTAATGATGTTTTATATAATGCCTCATGCAACAAGAATCATCAGGTCTCAATACCATTATGATAGTTGAAATGCTCTGGAAAATATTAAAATATCTTCATCCTAAAAGGATGCAACACATCCTAGCTGCCTCATAATTCTCACTTTGCTCCTACATCCTTAGGTAATAAAAAACAGAGTACAGGTCTCAAACTGTCAACACACTGCATGGAGCAATGGCAACAGGTTGAAAGAGGCTCCCACTCTGACGCCTGCACATCTGGCATAAACTCTTAGATACTTAAATTCTGGGAGAAGAACTGAACCAAGAGAAACTGATGAACTTGCTGTTGGCATTCACCAAGGGCCCCCCACTATGACATCTTCTAGTTTCGCAGTGGAGCTCACATAGAATTCAGGAGCTGTTATGCTCTTCCCTCTGTTTTCCAAAGTGTGTAGTATCTATTCTATGTTTTAACAAAACAACGATTTTGGTATTCCTCTATTGCTCCTGTTTCAATTACCATTGTTCCTATTTATGTAAGGGATAGGGTTTTTATAAACTGACTGCTTTAGAACAGAACCATGTATGCAGCAGCCACGTGACTGCCCACAATACACAGCAAAACCCAGCCGTGAAAGAAATCCATTAAACAGCCTCTTGCAAAAAGCATCCATGGTATGACATTTCAGAAGAAGGGGAAGTGTAATAAGAACAGTTAATCTATATGTGAAATCTGACAAGTTATAGGATTCCATAATACAGGACAAGATAAGCTACTGAAAACAAGCCACTAAGGTGAGTCTTTGAGAGAAGTGAAGAAGTGAAGATGCATTCTGCTGCTGCCCCCTCATACTCATTTGCTAAGTCTGGCCAGTGTAGATCTCTTTCATATTCTGTGAAAGCTTTCCCACATGCAGGGAGAAAAAAGAAATTGAGAGATAATTCATTCTTTGCGAGACCTGGCACTTCTTCAAAAATCATGGAATTCTCTCCTGGATGGAGTTAACACTAACTTCAAAGTCACCTCACCACAGACAAAAATTAAATGAAAGAATCCATTTTTACAGAATGCTGTTCATTGAGTACAGTGCCCTTGCTTCATTTTGAGCAAGGAATCAAGTGTAAGAATGTTGAACACTCAAGAGAGAAGCTACTAACATCTTTGCAATGCGTCAAAAATATTCTTTGTCTGGTCCCCATAAAGCATAAAAAGTTCTAGACTACTTTCAGGGGTATAAGAAAAAGTCATCAAAAAGAAACAAAGTCACCAGCAAGCCCCTACTGAATAATAACCCAAATGTCATTTCTTTACTTTTTTATAGAGTGTAATTTGTCTAGCTTTTTACTTTTTCACCCATTAAACACTGTGCTAAGTAAGAAGACTGGACTGCAAACTCCCTTTTTCTTTTAAAGAAACCATGATAGCTTTTGATAACACAGTTTTGACCTTATCCAATTTTTTACAGCCTATTTGCTATTTCTAAAGTATTATTCATTGCCCATTATTATACCAATAAAGTTTATTATCTTTTATAAAGCCACCAATGGTTACATGCTTGAATGGCCCTCACAAAAGAAAGCTATAATAACATAACAAGGTAAACCTAATAAAACATTCTTTGTTCTCAAAGTGTATTTGTGATAATGGACCATTACCTTTTATTTATTATTCACATAAATGTATGATGGGATTTGTACCCTCTTCAGTATTAACTGTCTCAACTTGCAGAAACCATCCAAAATTTTCTTTGTTGAATATTTGGTCTCTTTAGTAAGAAGATGAAGAATGTATTGGAAAACAAAATTCAAAATTTTCCCATATTATCATTTTTATAGTCTCAGCAACTGCATGCAAGTATACTCATCTAAGTGCTATAGTCACTTTTCCTATTTTCACACTGAGCTAATGCTACCAGCTTAAGTCACTTAAATATGAAATAAACAAGCAGAACATTTCAGAAGGTGAAAAATGGTACTGTTTGGACCCTTGAAATACTGCTGAAATTTAGTGGAATGTCACCAGCCCTGTAGTTTTATATCAGAAACCATTATTAGACCCCATATGCCTGCAACACAGGCAAAACAAAGAGCATAACTAAGGAACTTATAATGAACATCCATGGTGTATGTAGGTCTCATTTCATTATGTCAAGTACTGTCTTGATGCATGTCTGTGTACAATTTAGTAATTCCCTATAGATGTTTTTCCTATAGCTATATGGAAACACAAAACCTCTCTCTTTGTCATATAAATTCTTAAATTTGTTTAATTATTTTCAAAACCCTTTTCCACTTAGGTCTGCTAAGTGTCTCTGTACTAGAAAGATCTAAATCTAAGGTTCTTCAGCTGTCAAACAGATATACAATACTGGACTGGAGGTCCATCCAAACCACAAGATCTTCTGTTATCCAAGACCACTGGAGGAAGAAACAAAATCAAAACTAAACAAAACGAAACCAAAACAATATCACAACAACAAAATCACCCAAACCACACATACAGCTTAAAAGAGACTGTATTTGACAAAAGTCTCTTTCTGTGTGGTATTGAAAACTAGAAATTAGATTTTTAACCCAAACTGTAAGCCAAACCTGTAAAAAAAACCTGGAAAAAGAGTCAGATTTAGCAGACTAGACTTTGCTTGGGCTGCACCTCTGCTGACCATGATATCCTCCATCCGTAACTTCAACGCAGGCAGGACAGACCTTTCAACAGACACCAGGAGACTTCCTAAATGCAATAAAACTGAACTCCAAAGTGTACATAATCACACTTGCCCTGACCTCCTTTTCTTGTACACCTCATCATGCTTTCTCTGTCAAAATAGTGGTGCAGGATGAGCTTGTAAACAAGGCTCAGAACAATTCCATGTTGGGGACATTTTGCCATAGAGCTCCCCATAAGCAATTTTAATTTTCTGCCATCAGTGCCTGCATACCATTTCCATCAGTGTCATACTGAAAAGCAGTGTTAAACACAGATAAGACACATCCTAATTTGAACCAACACTTTTCAGCAGTATTGTGTACAACAGAAGCCTAGTGCTAAAGACCTCTGATGAAAATTTAAGTGGAACACTCATCAAATGCAAGACAACGATTTTTTGCAATCAGAATACTGATATACCAGGAGTAGGCTCAGATCATAGCTTCATATAATATACATCAGTCAGACAAGTAACACATTGTAAATTATTCTTGGTCTAAGCTTTTAAAAATCTTTCTAATGTTCAGACTGTCTTCCTTTTGAGGAGCACGTGGTATTTCTCTGGCAAGCATCTGTTAGCTGGAAAGAACTTGGAGGGTGTTATCATGCTCCAGTAATATTTTCATATTCAAGTTAACTCAATGTGTGCTGGTTCTCCCTTTAGAGGCAGCCATGGGAAATACCCTACTGTACAATTAATTTCTATTCAGCATTGCAATAGTATGTTTATTTTTCTTAGGTTTTTTATGCACAGTACAAAGAATAGAAGGCTATAGGTTGTCTATCTGATCATGCAAGATGACATCCTGCAGAATCTCAGCCATTCTTTACTTGGATAATTTTTAAATACATTCTACAGTACAGCATCTTTCAGAATATCTTTTTATTTTGTAAGTCTTGGGGTAACAGACAATCATGCTTCATACTCATGTAAATTGTTCCTATAGTTAAGTACCCTAGCTATCAAAAGTTTACCCCCCAGATACACACATCACAACAAAATTTTCTCCTAAGTGGGTAGAGAACCTAAATTAAATAAACACTTTGTCTGTCACTATTATTTTTCTTTTAGATTCACATAAGTGTTTCTCTTAATTATTATGTTACTCTTCCGTATGCTAAGTAGCCTCTAACAGGATCTGAGATGCAAATATGTATGCTCATTATTATAGGAAAGCAATATTATTTTTAAATTATTCAGGCTAGTAAGTACACAAAGAGCTTTCCACTCTTCTTATCCAGGGAACACAGCATAGCAATGAATATTATCAAATCAATATTCTTTGAAACTTCTGCTTCTCACTCATTTCTAATCACAGGTAGACAGCAGGGAACTCATAGCTGCTCTGCCATTTTTTTCACCGTTTACCCTAATGATGGTACAGTGTCATAATTTGCAAGTGAATTATTTAGTTTTCTATTATTAAACTCATTCTGAAAATATTCAGAAAGGGCTGCCAACTGGCACTGTTCTCAGAGATGCTCTATCATAGGCCAAAAACCTGCCCATGTTTATTAACAGAAAACAAAAATTTTAAGACACATATTTGTCAGCATTTGAAAATTATTTGACATAAACTTCCTAGTCATCATAACCAATCCCGACTCTAATACAACTTTTGAAAAGAAAAAATCAGGTGAGGCACCTTACCAAAGCTGTAAATTCAGTGTGGGACTATGGCTGACTGTGCCCCCAGCTCCTTAGGAATTCTGTTAGGAAATCACACTCGGTAAGTATCAGTTTCTCAGGATGAAGGTCTCATTCTGAATCATCCTGAGAAGTAACTGCAAAGAGCTGTGGGAGATAAACAGCTCACAGCACTGCCAGTTTCCCTTTAGAGGATTATAATCTACATCCTTCAGGGAAAATGTCATGGGAATCCCAGAATCATTCAGACTGCAAAGGACCTTGGGATGCCCTGTTCAAAGCAAGATAATAATTGAATTCACACCATACCTGGGGCTTCGTTTCGTCTGGTCCTGAAAGGCAATGGGGCCTTCAAGCATATGAGCTGCACCCTCTGTTTTGGTGTCATCTCCAAATTTGGTGATGCTTCATTCTGTTTCCAACTAATTTATAAAGATATTAAACAAACAAGGTCCCAGAATAGACCCTGGGGATCTTCACCTTTAACCAGCCTTCAAGTAGAGTAGAAACTATTGACTACTAACTTTTGAGCCCAGTCTTATTTTTTACTTATTCATTCTTTGTAGCCATTTTGCAGAATGCTAACCAAGGTCAAATTTAACATTATTTAGCTCAAGACAACTGTAGGGCTATCAATGGAAGTTTATTTCCTCCAAGTGACCATATGCTGTGAAACTGTTCTAATTTACAATGCAGACTGAACTGGTGCCTGCTGCTCTGAGGACTGAATAAGTATGAAAATGGCCCTAAGAAGAACTAAATTCATTCAATTAAATGTTTAGGAAAATGGAGGATTTCTGCTTTCAGCAGCTTATTACTACAGGATATTTTTCCAGTGTGTTCTGGTGGTCCACACAGTATGATCACTGCTCATGGGAGTTAAGAGTAGGAACAGACTCAGCCACTCCTCATACACCTTCCCCTCCAAATCCTTCACCATTCTTGCAGCCTCCTTTGGACATTCTCTAATAGTTTTTTTGGTTTTTTTAAATATTGTGGCACCCCAGACTGCCCCCAGCACTCGAGGTGAGGCTGCCCCAGTACAGAGGAGAGTGGGACAGTCCCTCCCTTGCCTGACTGGCGATGCTGTGCCTGACACCCACAGGGCATGGGTGGCCCTCCTGGCTGCCAGGGCATTGCTGACTCACATTCAATTTTCTATGGATCAGGGCCGCCAGATCCAGATTCCACAGTGCTGCTCTCCAGCCTCTCATTCCCCAGCCGATACACACAACCAGCGTTGCCCCTTCCCAGGTGCAGAATCCAACACTTGCTCTTGTTAAACTTCATATTGTCAGTAAAACAAACACAAAGATTCAGGAAGGGCAAAGTGTGGTGAACTTCAGGCTCTTCCACAGACTTTTTCTTCAATCTGTAATGAATCTCACAATTTTTCTTCATAGTTTCCTGCAGTGTAAACTACTTTATTTTAGCTTTTATTGCCTACTTGTGATTTCCAGTTTTTCTTGAGAATCAACACAGATCCCAGTGATGGCTTGGACTCCGGATACGGTTGGCAGAGATTATTTTCCAGGGCCAAAACATGCCCTGTTATTTCCAGTATTTCGCTCTTCATTGTCTTGGAGAGTAGAACCAAGACCCTTTCTCGTCAGCTTTCTGCCCAGCATGTCCACACAGCAAAGTGATCAAGCTCTTGGGATATCACTAGAGAAATTCCCTTCTGCCCAGATTAGCAGAGCTATTTGGTTCCTTTATCTAGGCTAACGTGCTAAATCCCTGGCAGATCCATTGAATTAATATTTGCTTTTACCTCCCATCAAAACAGGCAGAGTAATCAAAAAGATGGATTACAGTGTGGGATAGAAGGCCCTAAACATATCCCCAGTCTTGGAGACTATGCAGCATTCCATCTCACACTTAAAGACCTATTAAAGGAAAGGAAAAAAAAATTAATAACTCATCAACAAGTCCAGTAAATCCTACCCCAGAACTGAGAAGTACCAGAAATTCCACATACTACTTAGGAATTCACTTGTGTGGAAAGTGAGGCCAATGCCTGTCTAAAAAGAACAGTTTTCAGAGGGGCATCCAAGTGCACTCTTGTCCTCACTTGTCCCAGCAGTGTGATGTTATCAAGCCTGTTTGAGTGGTACAGTGGTGTTTGGTACTTTACTCCTCAAAGCATAGCTTGGAGTCATTGGCAAGGAGTCTACTGGGCGAGGATGACAGCGAGAAGGCTAAAGAGAGCCAAAAACTCCATGTTTTTCACCAAAGCTTCACAACCAAAGTCAACTGAGCTCTACATTGACCCAAACATGCATCTTCCCTGGTGCCAGCCAGAACTTCAGCCTAGCTTTATTCAAAGCAGGATAAGGATGAGTTTCTCTATTTCTGCATAAGCCCAAGGACCTGCTTCCCAATAAAAATTCTAAGTTCAAGAGACAGTATAAATCTTGACACACACATGCAGAATATTTGCCTTCCATTTAATAGGTTTTTCACCAGATGTGTAACATTAGTTTGTCACTAAAACAGTGAGAGAGCAGGAGTCTTTTCTGTCTTCCACATGCATTGCAGGATAAAGTAAAGCCAAGTAGGGAACCAGCACTTGTGGTTTAGGCCTTCTTTTCTCTGCAGTTCTGGTCACAGCAGGACCATACCAGCTCCTAGACACCACATCTGGAGCAGTGGAGCAACAACAACAAAACAGCATAGAAATGGATACAATTCTTTCAGTGTCAAAACCGGAAGAAACTACTCAAGTCCTTACATCTGGGAAAATGCTCACCTGTCTGTCAATACTAATAGATTAACAATTCTCCAGCTTTCTGTTTAAAAAAGGGAAAAGTCGTACTTCAGTCTTTATTTATCCCTTCATTTTATCTTGCCATAAGATGTCTTGAAGGAACATTTACTAATCCATATGCACAGTCTGTCTTCTCATTTTCTTTTAGTGCACTTATTATGAAGGAAAATAGATTTTGTTTTTCATTTTGTTTTTCTATGCTACATGAAATGAAGAGGACACAGAAGTCAGCTTGTAAATATTTATGCAAACCTCTGAATAAACTCGAGGAAAAGAACTCAGTAAGTAGGCAAAGGGCGACCCTTCCCAAACAAGTAGATGTAAAACTCATGGTGGTCAATGGAATAATATAAATTTATAATTTATATGTCTTCAAAATCTTTACCTGTCTCTGAAACATTCATTGTGTTTTTCAGCTAATACTTAAAGCAATATATTACTTTCTGGAAATGCAGGGTAAGTACCCCTTATGCCCTAAGCAACATGATACCACACCCTCTTTCAGCTACCCACTCTTCCTACAGTTTCAGTCATCTGAGGGAGGATTCTTACCTCTGTGCAATCTCCTTGGCCTTTCCTCAGTTCCCTGGTGAGCTCTATCCTTCTCCTGACACCACACTGCCCTGAGCACAACCACTAAATGCATTTAAGTGGCATAAAGCAGCCAGCAAAAGAGAGCTTTTAGACAGACAGTGTCTTTGAAAATCAGTTCAGAGAGAAGCATCTGTCAGACAAGAATCTAAGCTTACCCTTTTCTGTTTTCCATGGCTCCTGTTTGACCTTAGGAAGGTTTCCAGGACTTTGGTAGATAGCACAAGCACAACATAGCAGCACGAAGAAACACCATCTAGGCAGTCTCAGCAGCTGCTCGTATTCCAGCGCATATTTCACACACAGCCAAGTGGACAGGTCTTCCCTCTGAGATGAAGTATTTTTCACTTAGCTACAAGTGAATTCTGTCTTAAAGTCCAGTCAAGTGAGACAACTGGTTTAATAATGTAGCACACATTGATGCTTGTGTCAGCAAGACGTAAAAGAGGAAGATGAATTATTTCTACAACGTGAAAACTGCACATGACAAAGGCCTTGTAATGCCAGGACGAAAGAAGAGAGGTGAGGGGATTGGAGGTTTTTACTACTTTTTTCTTTAAATGACACAGAAAAATAAACAGAAAATGCAATGGCCATTTTCTAAGTAGAGCTGATTCTTGTTATGTTGTTTGCCTAGAGAGATAGTATTAAGCAGCTATTCACAGCTGCTTCACATTCACACTGTGCTGTCATTTAGCACTGTTACTGGGCTTCTGGGAACTCTTGGAGATAATGACACATGCTTTCATTTTAGATAGAATTATCTGCATGTTCTTAAAAACCACTAGAGAATACATCAATTAACATATCCCAGATATTAATCCATGAAGCTTGCTTGTATGTTTGGTGGTTGGGATTTACTGTTTTTAAGCAGTCCTATTCTTTCTGCTTTTGTTAAATAATTGTTTATTTACTCAGAGATCTGCTCATTTATTTAAAATTTAAAAAAAAAATACAAAAAACAAACAGAGAGAACTTTCAAAACTCCCGATGAACTTAGGAATTTTTATTGGGGAGAGACAGGAAAGTGAAAAGGGAGAGGTTTTGTACAGCTTCTATATGAATATATTATCAAGTGTAAAGATATGAAAAATTCCTTTTCTTTAATCATCAGACACCAAATACTTTGATATTAAATTTGTCAGACATTAATATGTTGGGTTTGCATGGGCTGGGTTCTGTGACAAGCTGTGGGGAAATTCCCCCATGTCTGACAGGGCCAGTGCCAGCCAGCTCCAAGACAGACCTGCCATGGGCAAGGCTGAACCCATCAGAAACACTGGTGGCACCTGTGGGATAAGGGTGGGGGCAGAGGGGAATAAACTACAACTGCAGCTGAAAAGAGTCAAGGGAGTACGTGAGAGAAACAACTCAGCAGACACTGATGAAGAAGAGGTACTCGAGGAGTCAGAGCAGAGATTTCTTTGGGTTTTTTTTTTTGCAAGATCAATATAAATTATATTGTAAGTATAATGGCTGGCTTTAAAAATGCTCACCAAGCATTTTAAAAACAATGTTGTGATACTTCAATTATTTTCTTAAGAATGCATACAAATGTCTTGCAAGAAGTCTGTGAAACTTATGTACATTACCCATTTAAAAATAATTTAAGGAAAAAGCAACAACAAATAACCAACAAAAGTCTTGCTGCATTTCCTGGCAGCAGTTTGGCAGGTGTCTTGTCTTCAGCACAATTAGGAGGGCTTTAAAAGAAGGGATTGTTCACACAAGGACAGGTTGTCAGCACATGAAATCTTGATTTTTATCCAGAGTCATTAAATTCAAGGTTCACACAGATGAAAAATCTGATTAAAAATGCTTAAACCATCTCCATTCAGCTCTTCCTTGTAACCATATCATAGGATTGTAACAACTCTAACTGAACATTCATAGAGGTTCTGTGAAATGTACTAGAAAATCACAAGATAAGGAGCAAACAATCTCAGAACATTCTTTTCTTTTCCAATATCTGTGTGTTCAGTGCCTTTTTCAGTAGGATTTAAGTCTGATTCTGCACTTTGTGTGTGCCAAAGCAATGCAAATGCTGCAGGCAGAGGTCCTCCAGTTTGTATGCCTCTGAGAAGAATTAATGAGAAAAAGAGCAAGAAAAAGGGTGTTTCTTGGCCTGCCAAGAATATCCTCCACCATCTGGGTAAGTACAAATTGTCCTTCTATAAGAAATGCTTTCACATATAGTTAGTTATTGTAATTTTGACACAGAAAGGCATTTTTATCTTAAATAATTCTGCCATTTCTATACGAAGGTTTCTGAATGAATGTGCAAAATGACTATATGCGAGCAATAGTAATTTAAAGTGGAATAATTCTACTGACATAATGAATTTTTCTGGGAAAGAAATCAAAGAACAAACTTGCCTAAGTCATACTTACACCAAATTGTGGTGCAGGGAGGAGAATTTTGATCTTCAAAGTCATAGGCTTTATGATTTTCCTACCAGAAAGTTTTCTCTCATTGAAACAAGAAACCCCCAAAATAAAGAAAAATAAGAGAAAAGCCCATGGATTGGAAACGCTAATCAGAATCTAAAAATATAAAAAATTTAATAGAAGACAATAATTATGTCATTATTTTTGAAACTCCGACATAGAATTCTATTCAAGGCTCTTAAAATTTATATTTTTTAAAAAGAGTAGGTGTGGTTCAAAAAGTACAGCAAGGACAGCAGCAGAGAGATTGGAGCGATTTTGTTGAAATAGACCTGTAGGTCACATTCTTACAGCGTTTACACGTGTTCACATTAAACAATATCATGATATGGAAACAGGTCTAAAGCTCAACTTGTACTACATTTTATTACCTTATTATTGTATTGTAGGTCAGTATGCATAAAATGGGCTATATACTTTAAATGACCTATTTAATCATTCTGGATTTATTGTGACAAGCACCCGTGAGACAGAGATGCCCAGGTATGGCACCTAGGCTGACCATAGTGTTGCCTGAAATCAGAGGCAATAAGGCAATAATTTGTAATTCAACCAACCATATCAAGCAGTGAAATGGATTTATGATGGTGTTCTGTGAGAGAAATGAAGGTCAGTTTTCAGCAGTGAAGGTGCTGTTGACTGCAGAAGTATGTGATGAAATTATATATAAGTTTCTGTCATCCTTAAAAAAGAGAAAAGGAGCTGAATGAACTTCCATTCTGTGGTTTAAATGATTCCCTGTCCCTTACCACAAGACGGAAGATGGAAGATGGTATCAAGAAAATGATACATTGTTATTTATCTTACATCAGCTAAAAATAAAAATAATGTCCTGTCTGCCTGAATCTAATGTTAGGAAGTTATTTCATAACTTATATTTTTTTAGTATTTCACCATTAAAATTGATAATAAGCATAAAAAAGGAAAACAAATATTGCCATTTATATAATCTGCACGGATAGAAAGAATCTTCCCAATGGCTGTTTTTCAGACTACGGCAAAAATTGGGATGTTTGGGAACTAAATACTATCAAAGTCCTATGGGGACAGAGGAGATGCCGCTGTCTAATAGCTGAAAAACTTCTATTTTCTACCTTATTTCTTACTATGTTAAATGTGTAACTGTGATACGAGCCTCTCACCACCTTGTTTCACCTCTCAGTTGCCTGCTAGGATCTTATCTACAGATGCTCACCTGTGTAAATATCTCCAAAGCTGTCAGTATAAATATAGGCAAGTCTACAACAGATGCACTGGTGCACCTTGGGAAGAATTCTTCATGGACATTAAAACAACAATTCTCCCTTTCCCATAATATTCTTTTCTTTTTGATCTTTAGGTGCACATCTGTGCCATCTTTACAGTGTCTCTGTACTTCACCTCTTTACAAAGGATCTTAACATATCTGGTCCCTGCCTTGTAATCCTAACTGTGAAAACTCTTGCAGTGTCTTAATTGTGTTTCTCTTTAAAATGTAAGTGAAAATAATCCAAACTTATATGAAATTCTAAGGGGAGGGGGGAAGGAAAAATGAATATCTATGAGTCTGTCAGCTAGATTAACATGGAACACCTTTTATTTTAATTTTTTTTTTAAATTCTTGTGACTAGGATGATAAGTAAACAAAAATTGGAAGTCTCACCGATGCAGGAAAAAAAATCAATTCCATAGAAACTCTTCTGGCAACTGATCATTTAATACAGCAAGACTTGAGAATTATTAATTACAATGATACTGAAATTTGCCAAGAAGATGTCTAAACGCTAGCTGTGAATTTAATCTGTTGTCCTACCAACCCAGCTTTTATAGCACAAGCTATAATGAAGGCTGAGACCCAAAGCCATCAAAGACTCAAGGATCAATTGTTATCAGAACAAGAGAAGGTGCTTAGCAATTTGGAGGATTGTCAGAAAGAATTATGAAGTGTATTCATTTGATTATGGGACATAAAGAATGCGAGATGAATCGAGTAAATAGTGGCTTTGTATTTAGTCCTTGATTGACTACATTCCAGATACGCTGAAAGCATATATTAATCACAACTAGATCTACAATGGAAAGGAAGAAGGTCTCATCCTTTTGCTAATCTCCAACAAAGGAATAGAGTACTGTATGATGCAGTAACTAATTTGATGTCTACTTGCATAATTGTGCTGCATTCTACAACAAATATCATGCATTATATATTCCCTCTTCTTACTCTCTTTTAACAAATGCCTGCAGTTCAGGAGAATATTTTGCAAGATATACATTGGAAGACCAGTTTATATTTTATAAAAATAAATGAGGAAGGTATCACATTGATTAAAAGACTCACCAAAACTTAGAGCCCCAGTTAGCCTATTAGGTATAAGTGTTTTCGGGGGATGCCTCCCCTGTGGGGAGGCTACAGGAGTGGCTTCTGTGAGCAGCTGCCAGAAGTTTCCCCTGTGTCCAACAGAGCCAATGCAGCTGGCTCCAAGATGGACCTGCCACTGGCCCAGGCTAAACACATCAGTGATGATGGCACCACCTCTGGGTTGGGCATATATAAAAAGGAAAAAAGTTATTATTGAAGAAAAAGCTCAGCCAGACAAAGGAGGAGGGAGAATATGAGAGAGGAACAGCCCTGCAGACACCAAGGTCAGTGCTGAAGGAGGGGCAGGAGGTGCTCCAGGAGGCAAAGCTGAGATTCCCCTGCAGCCTGTGTTGAAGATCATGGTATGGCAGCTGTGCCCCTGCAGCCCAGGCAGGTCCACTGTGGAAGGGAGATCCATCTGCAGCCTGTGGAGGTTCCCACACCAGAGCAGCTGCATTCCCAAAGGAGGCTGTGATGCTATGGGAAGCCCATGCTAGAACAGGCTCCTGGAAGAACCTATGGCCTGATGGACTTGTGACCCCATGGGGATCGCGTGTTGGAGCTCATAGGAGCATGTTGTAGTCCTGAAGGGCTACACCCATGGGCAAAGGACCTGTGATTGAGAAGTTCATAAAGATCTTCAGCCTGTGGGAAGTACTTAGTAGAAGAAATTGTTGGAGGACTGTCTCATGTGGGAGGGACCCCCCACAGTGGAGCAGGGGAAGGGTGTGAGGAGTCCTCTCCCTAAGGAGGAAGGAGTAGAAGAGACATCATGTGATGAACTGACCACAGACTCCATTCCCTGTCCTACTGCACCACTGGGGTCGAGAAGGTAGAGAATTCAGGAGTGAAGATGAGCCTGGGAAGAAGCAGGGGCAGGGGTGATGGTTAAGAATCGGTTTCATTTCTCATTATCCTACTCTGATTTCAGGATAGTCTGATGCTTGCAAAGCCCTAATTGCAGCTGTGGGTCAGCAGCTGCCAGCAAAGAATTCTTACCCTCTGTGCCATGGTTCAGCTGATTGCTTGTGGGAAGCTGTTTGCTGATAGCTAAAGGGAGCATCAGCAAGTGCCATTGTTCCACTCTCCTCCTGGGATCAAGAGAACAGTTTCTCCTTGCCCAAGGTGTATAAACAGATATCAAGCCATATACACTCATGTAATTATAGACAGAGATGTATAAAATGGAGTCTTGACTGCAGTCCCAGTGAGAATCATTGCTGGTTTACATATTTATTTTTTTAAGAAATATGCATTAAAATAACTAAGTTATTTTGATAGAAGAGCTAATTACTGAAACTTTTTCTCAGTCTCTAGTATTGAAAGAAGAGAGGTGCAGGGGATAAGATAGTGGGCTCCAAGATGCTGAGGAAGTCACCTGCCTGTTTTCTTTCGCTTCTGATCAAAATAGAATGGAAGTGGTTTCAGGGAAAATGCACAAAAACCTTTTTATTTCATAATGTAATTCAGAAAATCACTTCAGGTGAATCATAACAAAGCATGCAGAATATTTTTAGGAAAGACCAGAGGTCTCTGTGTAAGTGGACTAGTTATGCTGACCTTGATAAATTGATTCAACAGTGCTTCATTATGATCCACAGTAAACTTATGTTTAGTTCAAAACAGAGTTTGAGAAAAACTCTAGGAAAATGTGCAAAATGCCAAAGAAGGAGCATGACTGAAAGTTACTTTTAAGCCTATATTCTTCCTTTGATGCAGGCTTATAAATCCAATTAACATTAATGAGAAATGTGTTGTGCCCATATGCAAACCATGAGCTGAGATTCCCTACTGCCCCTCCAAGATTCCTTTGTATAATTCAAATATTGAACTGTTACATTTAAAGCATATTTTGACTTGAAAAGTTTCAAAGTTTAATGTTTATTCTGCCTTAATAAAAATTAATAGCAACAAAATATAATTGCTTCAGTAATGTCTTGCAAAAATATCAAAGTCTTTTATGTTTCTGCAGTTTGGAAAGAAACCTCAAAAATAATGTTAATGTATTTTGCACAAATCATATAGCCTACATTGCATAAATCACAAAATAATGACAGTTCTGGAAATATTCCACTGTAAGGTGTTTAAGTCAGATTTCTAAACAGACACATAATAAATCAAATAAAAGAGGGCAGGATCCGTGATTTGGAGGGGGAAAAAATTAATAAGAGCTTAGAACTGCAGAAAAGCTATTCTTAGTTTCAAGACAGCCTTCTTCAAAGGAAAAAAAAAAACCAAATTTAAAATGGAATGAAATACTTCAATTGTTCCCTGAAACAGATTTTAAAATGAGGAAAGTAAGGCATCTGCATTATTAATCAGAAAAATACATCCTACGAATTTTAATATTGTATTTGTTATTTTCTACTGAACACAGTGTTCCTCATAACCTGACAAGGTGATGATCCCAGAATCAAAACAGATGGTCTTTAAAAAGATCTGCAGATCCTCTCTTATAATGAATTTCAAGAATCCTACAGGATTTATAATAAAGCTACTCATACATATAAAAAGAAATCTGCTTGCTTAACAATATTTCTATGAAATCAATTACCTATGTCTGGTGGATTTTGTGACTAAGAGACATCTCCTAGCCATTCCACAGCTGGTGCTGCAATGTTATAATCTAATTATTCTTCCTCCATTCTGCATTGGGGCATGTGCCTATGATTTTTCTTATTCCCAGTTTTGCTCTGTCAGCTTCTTCGAATTCAGTCAATTTTCCCATTCTACCCTCTTGGCATGGAAAAAGATCAGCATCAATTTCCCAAGCTGTCACTGGGTTCTTTCCCAATCCCTGCCACTGTCCTGAGTCAACGGTTCACTCCCGTATTACACACCTGCTGACCTGTGTCTTCTGCATTTCTGTCAAACTCTCCATCTTTTCAAATTACCTCCTCATCCCAGAGTGCTTCCTATTTTGCTCTAACTTTTACATCCTGGAAAGCAATTTTATTCTATATCTTTGAAAGAGATGTGTTTGGTTGTTGTTTTTTTAATATGGTTTCTAGTGAATCCTTGAGTGCCACTCCGTCAGCCTCGGCAGTGCAAGCTATGATGCATTGACTGCTGGACAAGGGAAGAGCTCCATATCTGGACACAGTGTAGCACAATGTCCTTCCCTCTAAATTGGAAAAGTATAGATTTGATGGGTGGACCATTCAGTGGATGGAGAATTGTTTGGATGATCACATCCAGAGATCAGTGGTCAATGACTCAATATCCAGATGAAGACCAGTGATGAGTGGTGGCCCCCAGAGCCTACGCTGGGGCCAGTAGTGTTTAATATCCTGATCAATGACATGGACAGGAGCAATGAGTGCACCCTCAGTAAGCTGCAGATTACACCAAGCTGAGTGATGGGGACAGGATGCCATCCAGAGGGACATGGACAAGCTGGAGAAGTGAGACCATGTGAACTTCCTGAAAGACAGCAAAGCCAGGTTCCAGGTCCCGAACTTGGGTTGGGACAACCTCCAGTATCAATGCGAGCTGTAGGCTGAAGGGATTGAGAGTAGACCTGCTGAGAAAGACTGGAGGGTGCTGGTGGATGAAAAGCTGGACGTGAGCTGGCAGTGTGTGTTTGCAGCCCAGACAGACAACCACATCCGGGGCCAAATCCAAAGCAATGTGGCCTACAGGTGAAGGGAGGGGACTCTGCCCCTCTGCTCTGCTCTGCTCTGGCAAGACTTCACCTGGAGTGCTGCATTCAACTCTGGGACCCTAGCACAGGAAAACATGGACCTGATAGAGCAAGTCCAGAGGAGGGACAAGATGATCAGAGGGATGGAGCACCCGTGCTATGAAGAAAAGCTGGGAGAGTTGGGGTTGCTCATCCTGAAGAAGAGAAGACTCTGAGGAAACCTTATTTTGGCCTTTCAACATTTAAAAGGGCTTATAAAAGAGATGGGAACAGCTATTTTAGTAGTCTGTGGCAATAGGCCAAGGAGTCATGGCTTTAAACTAAATTGGGGTAGGTAGATTTAGATTGGATATATGAAAAAATTTTTGTGGTGAGGGTGATGAAACACTGGAACAGGGTGCCCAGAGAGATGTGGTGGTTGTCCCAGCTCCAGAGACATTGGAGACCAGGTTGGATGGGGCTCTGAGCAGCCTGATCTCATTGAAAGTGTCTCTGCTCACTGCAGGGGAGTTTAACTAGATGACCTTAAGGGTTCCTATCCAATCCAGACCATTGTATAATATTAGGCAGTAAAGCTATTTAAGGACACATAATTTGTGTACTGCAAAGATAATGAAAGAAAGTATTTTAAAAAATATTGTACTAACTGTCTTATATATTTATTTATAACATCCCATCAGTGATTTGACAGATTTCTGCCAATTAACTGGTTCCTGAGGACAGCTGCAGACAGTTCAAACCTCCTGTGAAGTATTTTTTCAAGAGTTAAGCACTCCCTGTCTTGGAGAGGTCCCACACTGGAACAATGGAGCTTTTAATTGCCTCTGATTCTTCTGACTGACCAGGACAGAAAACAAAATAAAAAAGGTACATTGTACTTCACAGAATTTATCCAAACATCCCGTGCTCTTATCATCAGAGTTTATTATTTGAATTCAAAACACAGCCAAAAAACCCCAGAAAAACTCTTAACTGCAAGTTTCAGCTGGTTTTCCATTAAAGTAATATGAGACTTCAAAACTCCAACTCAAATTCTGTTAGAAATTATAGCTCAATGGAATTCAACAGTGGAATAGATTTATTAAATCATATAACCTAGTACACGGACAGTAACAAATCCCTACTATTTTTGGTATTTTTATCCCTACTAACCTTTGGCCAGGTTTGTTTTCAAAGTCCTATATAACGGTTGGGAAAACATTTCAAAGTTTCTTAAAAATTACTGAATAAAAAATAATTATGAGTAGAGAAACAGATGTTTCCTGATTTTTTTTGCATACTATATAACTCATTAGAGACATTGTAGAGGATCTTTCTCTGTTGAAAGGTTTGCTGCTTGAAAAAACATCACAGCCTTTGAACCCCATTTTGGTGTCGTTGCGGGGTTTGTTTTATTTTATCTAGCTATTCTTACATATACTCCCCCCTGTACTACATAGAAATAATTTTCTACGTGAAGCCCTTCAGATAAATGTTGAGAACAATCATATCATCCTGCAATCCCATTTTACTGAAATCTCATGTATTTGGCTCTTTTAATCTTCCTTCAATCCTTCCTCTTTAACCTCTATTGTTTATTTCTGGTTTTCCCTGTACTCCATCTTCTTTGTGGTAATGTGATGGTGTTTCGTAATTTTCTCTACCAAGAATGAGATTTTTAATGAAATTTTACAACAGGGTACTTTACATGGTTTGAGTCATTATGGACATGATGTAGAGCTCTAGTGTATGCCTTCTAACAGCCCTCAGCCAGTAGAAATTCTCTTGTTATTTAAGTGGAAGAGGCCTATGATTTCAGAGAAGAAAGTTGTAATTTCCTCTACATTCATCCATTCAGTTAGCTGGTAAATGTGATTTCTGAGTACACAAGCATCCATGAATGGCTTTATAATGATCCTGCAGTAAATTAATGTGATTTAATCTGAAGAGACTTGAAGGCAGCAGCTGCATCAGATGATGTTGCTGTCCTCCTGAAGCACAAAAGTAGTTTTGGTCGTGTTTCTGAAAAGCGATCTTTTGCAGAAGGGAAAACAAAAAACAGGACAAACCAAATAAAATCTAAGGCCATCATTTCAGCTACCTTACTAACAGTAGAACTGCTGATGAGAAAGCAGAGTTTCTGAAAGAAAAGAGGTGGGCACGTAGAACTGAGGGGAGATGAAATGCAGCCAGGAGGAAAATAAAGCTGTTGAGTTTCAGCTTACTCTGTGAAACATTAAGAAGCAATGAGCCCTTGCAAAATGTAGCTGAATGAAACCTGCAGGGCATAGAGATTGTCATGAACACAAAAACCTGGACAATCCATTCACTCATAAACACTGCGGATTTTCTTGAACCTAGAATATAGCAAAAAAAAAAAAAAAAAAAAAAAAAAAAAAAAAAAAAAGAAATCAAAATTCAGAGAAGGACCTACTAGTAATGCAACCTTAGCAAAACACAAATATATGTAGTACTTTCTCTCTGGGAAGGTAGGAAACTATACACAAAACCTGTCAGATATTCCCTCCATTTCATTTTATGCACTATCTTATTCTACTTTGACTTCCCCAGGGACCGTCCCCTTTGGTCTCCTGCCTTGACACAGAAGACACCATTCTTCATGAATCCTAGCTCAGTGATCTGCTGATACCAGACCTGTGAACATGCCACCTAGAAAAAACCATTGTCCCAAACACTGTGAAAGAAATGAGGACACTTGTTGCATCACTTTCCATAATACAATTATTAATTTCTCATTTCCATTAGCCATCAGAGTAGGTGGGGATTCTGTTAAAGAGCTCAGGCTTCTGACTTAGCCTCCACATGACCCCTGCTAAGGGGTTGAGCACTAAAACTTCTGAGAGATCATCTGTACAAACCAATTTGACCAGAGCCCTCTTGTGCATGTACAGATTTTGCTTTGCAAGCTATGAGCGATAAAACACCCACACATTTCTAAAAACTTAGCAGTGTATAGCAATGTTATATATTACTGAGTTTCTACACACAGAAATCAATACCTAGTGAAATCAACTATTAGAAAAATGAAGAGTGGGAGAGAGATAAGAATAGTATCCAATTAAAGCTGATGCAGCTTTAAGTAACAGATGTTTTTAGCAACATCTGTGAAAATGAATGCACTTGTTTTTCATTCATTTCGGAGAAAAGTTTTCTTTCACGGTTCACTGTCTCCATTAGAATATATTAAACCACTTAAAGCACTTAGAACCTTTTGTGAAATTCATGTCTTCAGACATACACGGTATTTTGAAAAGTAGAGAACCCTTTTTTTTTTTTTTAACCCTTCCAAAGCATTTGACTATTACTTCTATGCTATGATTGTTTCCACCTTCAGACAATTCATCTTCTCTTAATAAACAGTGCTAATGAGTTGTTTTCCTGCTCTTATAAGCATGCAGAGTAAATAAGGATTATCCATTTCACTGGTAAAAATTTAATTTGTTGAATTATCTCCATGCTCTGGCATTGTACTGCTATATAGCCTCTGACTTAATGTGCAGCATTTGAGAGGACTTCTATGAAAAAAAATTATGAGGATAACTCCTTATTTACTTACTTGTAATCAAAAGGATAAACAAACTCATTTTTCTTCCCCATGAAATCATGAGAAGCTCTAAATCTAAAAAACCCACTCTAAACAACGATATACTAAGCCATGCAAGCATTATTTGCACATACTTTGTGTATGAGATCAGTTAAGAAATAGGCTTATCTCATGGATAATGGACCTACACCAGTCAGGATATTTTTAATTTGAAAGGATGTTCTGTTAAAACAAAGATAGCAGATTTGGAAGATCATATATCATTGAATTTGTTTTGCTCTGCTCAAACATTCTTCATGAACAGATAGGAAAATATTAAAAAAATAAAAAGCCAACAGACAGTACAATATGAAGGAATAGAAGAGACTGACATCAGCCACATCAAGAAAAAACATAGCAACTGAATTGGAACCTTTCCCACTTCTTTTGTATCAACAAATGCATTTACTTTTCATAAGTCATAATAAGAGCTGGGACATAAATGTTTCAAGTGTTATTTGGCTAGCAATTTAAATTAGAAAAGGAAGACGAAATATATACAAGCTATAATTTAAAAAAAAAAAAAAAGCTCAGTAAATGGAAAGTTTGCTATCTAGGAATCATCATGTTTATTCTGTCATTTTGCTAAGCACTGTTTTATTTATAAAAATATATTGGAAAGTCAAGCGGAACTCAGGATTCTAACAGGAGATGGATAACGGGAAGATCTTGTGACTCAGGAAAAGAAAAGTTCAGAAGTTAGAGGCAGAAAGCTCAAGAAAAATGAAAGTGTTTGAGATAAAACTAATTCTGCACAGCAGAAACCTTCAGGGCAAGCACGGGATGAGGCAAGATGGGACAAAGTAGGTTGGGATGAGATGGGAAAGGATAGAAAAGAATTATCAGAAAAGAATAATTAAAGTAAAGCAAAATTACCAGATAGGTTATTTATGTTCCAAATAGCAATTATTAAGCAACCAAGAAAGCTTAAACCTCCACCATGCCATCTGAAGAAATCCAACATTTTGGAGAATTACAGTAGCATATCTGTTTTTCAAATTGCATGTACAATTTTCAAGTTGCATATACATATGAGTGGTATATATGAATTTTAAGGTATGACAGTAAAAAAAACAAAAAGAAGGTATGAATTGATGTAATACGTTTACATTACAAAGTTGGGGAGTTGGATAGGCACTGCAGGGGTGACTTCTGTGAGAAGAGACTTGGGGTCTCCCTCATATTGGATAGATTCTGTATCAGCCAGCTCTGAAATGGAGCCCCTGAACAAAGCAGAGCCCACACAGCAATACATTTAAGAAAGAAAAAAAAAAAAAGGCTGTTGTGCAGCAGCTGTAGGAGAGTGCGGTAAGAAAAAATGTCAGAGAAGAAACTCTGCAGACATGAGGGTCAGTGCAGAAGGAAGGGCAGGAGGTGCTGCAGGTGCTGGAGCTGAGAGTCCCCTGCAGCCCGTGGTGCAGGCCATGGTGAGGCAGCTGTACCTCTGCAGCCTTTGGAGGTCCAGGGTGGAGCAGAAGTCTGCAAGCAGCCAGACCATGGTGGAATTCATGGAGGATATGTCCTGAAGGGAGCTGCAGCCCACGGAGAGGAGTCCAGGCACGAGCAGGTGCTGGCAGGATCTGTTATCCATGGGGGACCCATGCTGGAGCAGCCTGTTCCTGAAGGACTGTGCTCCATGGAGGGGACCCATGCTGGAGCAGTTTGTGAAGGACTGCACTCATGGGAGGGACCCCAGGCTGGAGCAGGGGGGCAGTGTGAGGGGGAGGGAGTGGCAGACAGACGGTGTTATGGACTGGCTGCAACCCCCACTTCCTATCCCCTGCATCCCTTAGAGAGGAGGATGTAGACGACTTGAAAGTTGATGAAGACAAGGAACCTGAGAAGATGGGGGGGAACTGGTGGAGGGAAAGCAGCTTTAGTTTGTTTTTTGTTTCTCACTATTCTACTCGTTTTTAATTGTCAATAAATTAGATTAATCTTCCCAAAGTCAAGTCTGTTTTACCCAAGATGGTAACTGGTGGGTAATTGCCCTAATCTTATCTCATCCGATGAGTTTTCTCGTCTTATTTTATCTTCATGTCCTTCTGAGTAAGGGGAGTGAGAGACCAGTTTGGTGGGCACCTGGCAGCTTGCCAAAGCTAATCTATTACTGTTGAACAGTCATGTTTAGACTTATACCCATAAATGACACTCAGGGTTTAAGGTAGAATGAAGTTTGCCATTCTAGCATATGCACATTTAAAGTACTAAACTGCAGGAAGTGGATTTCCTACAGGAAGAAAAATCTGCCCAAATGAACTCGCATCCCCCACTGCCTTAATATGTAATGCTTCCATCAACAGTAAGAAGTTAATGTGCAAATAAAGAAATTTGGAAGGTGAAATTAGATGGATTTCTAAAGGGGGAAAAAAAAAAAATCTGGCTCCATGCCAGGTGTCAGGAAATCTCACAGAATGCACCCGTCAGGACTCTTCCTGAAAGGAAAGTAAGTTTGGGTGGAGTTTGGTAACGCAGAAAGCAGAAATTCCAGGCATATCCGTGAAAGGGCAGAGTGCTTGGATTAAAAGCAAATTTTCTCTCTCCAGGAAGTGAGTATCAGATCAGCAGCTCTGAGATTTGGCTCTCAAATCAATAAACGGACAGGAGAACAGAATGTTACCCAGTAACCCAAAGAAATTATTTCTTGTTAGGAACCAAGCTGAGAGGAAATGTATACACATTGACATAGTGCAAATATATTTATCTACTGCAGTAAGACTAACATCTTGGAAAAACAACTACATGGACATCAATACCAAAAGATTACATTTTTCAAATCCTCTGAATGTGCCTAGGTGAGTGCTACTCAGGACCAAGCTCTTGGTATTTTCTGTTGCAGTGGAATGTGATCCTCTTTGAATATGAACACTAACAAGTAGCCAGAAGGGACGGAGCACAAAGTATTTACAGGGAATAATTTGGGTCTCAGATGTCTTCATTATGCTCAGAAAGTAGAACATCAAAATGTGTGCATAAGCATGTCAGGATAAAACAGACATAAAATGTCTACGTGAAAAAAATCTGTGTGCAATTTTCTCTTACTGCAGGAACACCTTAAACTTATTCTTATGAATTTTAGAAATATCTTTCTGATCTTAAAGACCTAACAGAGGGTTAAAAAGCAACAAAAGTAACATTTTATATCTTTAACTACAAAGGTTTTAGAAAATTATACCTAAGCCAACTCAGTTTCTAAATCGTGTCTCACAAGTGCTTCTGTGTAAAGGAGATGACAGTAAGTGGGCTGAAACATATGATCCAGGGTCTCACCCCATCTTTGATTTCATGCATATACAACCTGAATAAAGACTATAGGATAGAAATTTAAAGCTCAGTAATATTTGCCAGGGAAGTAGAGAATTTCAAGAATTAACAACTACCTTTATTCAATAGAACCTATACAGCTTAATCCAATTTTCACAGAAGCCAAAGACAACCTACTTGTTGCCTTCTAGTCACCATGAATTAAGGCTTTTGTCATTGATCGTCTTGTAAGGAATACAAGGCTCTGTTTCTTTGATGTAAATGATACATTCAAAATAAATCCTCATTGTAAGACTAATTGCACTTATGTGGTAAAGCAAACGGCAAGCTTAGTTTCTAATGTGTGTTTTTCAGATGATAATCTGAATGCAGTGTGCTAATGTTTTGCATTTAGGTAGACTGAATTACTGAAGGTCAATTCAGTCAAGTTATTTAGAAATGAGAGTATATAAATGACATTCACTAGGAACAAGAGGGGTTAGTAATTTTCATTTTAGATGAAGAAGAGTGGAGTACATTTTCTTATGCATGTATCTTATTCAGTACATTGCAAGACTAAAAGAGAGGAGGGTATGTCCAGGATGTCATTCATTTGCTGTTTCCCTGGTAGTAGTGAAGTCTGAAAGTAGCAGTAGTGACTCCTCCATTATCTATCTTCCTAGGCGAGAAAGTACTTTGAACACCTGAAATCTTAAACTCAATAGGAATTTTCTGCCAGCCCCATCTGAGCTAAACTTTCACTTCACTGTGGCCTTACTTTTTCACATGAAGTTTAACGGTTGAGATTTTTTTAACTTCTTAATTTTCATAGGGCAATTCATCTCATTATCTGTCTTTTCAGCGGTACTTAGCTAATAAAGATGGAAGCAAAAGAAAACCTTCTATAAATTCATTACTGCTTGTACTCTAAGGACTCAGGTTTTCTACAATAGGAATAGTAAGGAATAGTAAAACGCAGAGACAAAGAAAAATAAAGAGGATTTGGCAAGGCCCATCTTCTGGAGAGCTAACAGAATTTAGAGGGCTAATTGATGGAAGGGTCTCCAATTCAATTGTCTTTAACATAGAGAAATCAGAAATAAACATCAAAAAGCATATTATTGCAAATATCATGAATAAAGCTTTACAGGAGAGTCAGCTGTTGATTTCTGCATTAAAGAAGAAAGAATTAACTATTTCCAAAGCAGCCTATTTGGTTTTGTTGTATTGGAATTTTTTTTCCCCAAACAAAACAAGTGAATGTGGATCCCAGGACATATTCCCTGGGATCCCACAAACTAGTGTGTCAAACTAGGCCAATGTAAAATGTGTACTCATTAGCATGGATCACATACAGCGAATTATGGAGCCACAAGAGACTGCTCTGACCACAGACCTCATGATAACATACACTGGAGACTTCCACTCTCATTCAGTAACTCCTGCATCATGCTGGATACTTTCCTGTTGAGCAAGAAAACACATCCATCTCTTTAAACCCCATTTTGGTAAATTTTCAAGCACTGATGAATTCACACCTTTCCTTGACTGATTTTACTAGTAAGTATATAAATGTTAAAAGAGGTGTACCTCAGTTCTCACCTGAATTTATTCAGTCTTATTTCAACACAAAATGCTTCAAATTAAGAGCAATTGATTTTGAAAACATTTCTGTTTCATAATTTTTCCACTTTTAAGTCTCAGACGAAGGACAGACTTTGCTTTAGCAGTGCTGATAAGCTGCACTGATAATTATCCTGGATTGTAAAAAAGGCCTGTTAAATGCCTAGAGTTTGAGGGAAAGAGCCTTTCCAGTTCTCTCTGCTGAAAACAAACACCTTAAAACTGAGCTATAAAGCAAGAAAACTGTAACATATATAATTAATATAAAATCCAAGGGGTGTTTTTAATACTTCAGGGCTTTATTTTTAGTTTGTTTATTTCTCCTTAGGGATCATCACAAATCATAAATTGAAATACAAGCCTCTGCAAATTCAGACTGAGGATATTAAAATTATATTTAATTCTACACCATAAATTTTTGGAGATTAAGTCCAAAACTAGATCTTCATTTCAGCTCCAACTCCGATGGGGTAGAAATTTCAAATCACAAGAAACATAATTAAATATTTCACTGTAACATGGCCTCTCTCTCATGATAGCACTAAGACGAGTCAAAATTGTGTAGAGATAGTTCATCATGAAAAATGTATCTAGGAACTGGTATACCAGAAGGAAGTTATTTGTTTCATTTTCATGAAGTATTATATCACTGGTTTTTTTTTTAATACAGTAACATTAATTTCACCTGATTTTATTTATTTTCTGAGCTTCTGAGGGCTTCTACAGCAAGATTGGAAATATGTTTGGTACCCTCTAGTGGACGAAATAATATATAACTTCTTATCATAAAATGGCTTCAACTTCAGAAAAAATTACTACATTTTCTCAGGCAGCTCTGATCTACAAATATATAATAAAAATATATGTGTATTTAATATTCCATTTTTCTTCTAGATTAAATCACATTACAAAGCCACATAACAGAATTCTTTTCTCTCTCACTGTCTGGAATGACCCAGTGCAATTTCTTGGCATTGATCTGAATGTTTAGTCCCAAAGTAATGGCTGTGGGTTTCAGAGTTCCACCAGAAAAAGAGCAAAAGTCCCTTTAAAATACAAGACAAGCGAAAGCTGAGCCTAGGAAACTGCCATTTACTTTTTGTACTATATTTTATAAGGAAGTACAAAGTGAGGACAATGTTTTAAAAATCTATCTTTTTTCTTTCAGCTTCTACTCAACGCTGATTTATACATACACATTTTTCATATCACTTCAGCTACTCACTGCCCAAAGTGAGCAGATACAGATCAGACATTGTAGATTTTATTGTATTTCTCTAAGGAGTAGCTCTGAAAGCTTCACGGATTGAACTGAGGATTATTGTGGTATATAGATGTTGCAAATATTTTTTTCTTAGACATTAAAAAGCATTGCTGGGTGAACCATTACTGGCTACCTGGAGCAGTAAATCAGATATGGTATATTTACTTTTTTTTTTCTAGTTTGCTCTTATATCTTGTCTGTCAAGTCCTTTGCGGAAAGTGAAATTGCTTTTGGCATGTTTTGATGGTCACTACGCAATTTACACTGACTAATTTCTCTTCTTCCATGCAACTGACTGACATTACTGGCTTGACATATCAATTAACACTTTGTCAGTCTTTCCTTCCCACATTATTCATTAGTAGGTCACCTTCACTTATATACCATCATTATATCATTTGATTGCATAGCTATTTCCATCGCTGATTTGACACATATATTATTAGTGCTTCTGTTTTCTTGATGCAAATGAGAGAAAATGTAGTTTGACTTGGAATCCAAGAATGTTTCTCTCTTCACATTTTAGAAAATTTCATAATACATATTTAACATTCTCTTTGTCTCCGTACTTCCATTTTTATCACCAGATACTTAGGTCTGGACATAATAATGGATTTATGTGTTTAAAACCAGCAGCAACAAAGTTACTTTCATGAAAAAGGAACAGTTTCTGAAGGCATGGACTTGGGTATCCCAGAATGGGATCCAAAACAGCGATCACACAGAATAAAAACATACCAGTTGTTAGCCAATAAAGGTTCCTAGACAGGACGGTAACCAAAACCATCCCTTTTGAGAATACAGATTCAGGGGCTCCCTCTGTTAACAGACTGAATCATAGACTAAAACCCTCCTGTCCATTTCCCCCCGTAATTTTTTCTTCCAGAGACGTGAGCCAGGCTGGTTTCTGGAGCCTGGCTGGGGACAGCTGTTGTGCTGCCCAGTTAAGCAGCAGGGCAGACAGTTCTTATCTTATGAAAAGCCAGAGTTTCAACTTCTTTTTCAGATTCAGATGTTTAAAATCATATTTTTTGCCTCCTGGGAGACCAAAAAGCAAATATGCTTATCTGAGTGGAGCACATATATGCCCTTCTCTGAAGTTGCACCAACACTCAGCACAGGACACACCAAGGTGGTGAGCAGAGCAGGGTCCTGCAGCTCACCGTGGTGTGAAGATCTCTGTGCAGCCACTGTTCCTGCATCATGGAACTTGGATTAAACAGTTACTGCTCACAATGATTGGGAGACTGGCACAAATATGCTGTTACTCTGCTTAATAAGGTTGACTTTGATATTAGCAAAATAAACAACCCTGTTTATCTGGAGGAAAGAGTAAAGTTATCCACGTACCACATTAAAATATTCTGGGGAGCAGCCTGCTTTGTTTCTTGTTGCCTTCCCCTTTCTGGTCCATACGGATAGACAGCTTTTGTGTGAGAGCAGAGAAAAACCTTCCATCATCTTGAAATGAAAATCCCTTGTGAGGGAACAGGGAAGTTTTGGGGCAATTATCTTTCAGCCACAAATAATAGATAGATGGAACCTGCTAACAGCAACTCAAGATTAGATTAAAACACTTTTCCAGGGTTTATGAAACCTCCATGTTTCCAGCAAAATCTTTTGTTCATTTTCCTATTAGAAGAAAAAATAAATAAAACTTCCCTACCTCATGTAGTTTTTCTCTCAGATGTTATGATATTCATGTTTATAGGAGAGTTTACATGTATTCTATACTCCTGAGAGTTTCTCTCCAGTCTAAAAGACTGATTAGTATTTCTTTCATGCCTGAATAGAGTTCAAAATGATCTCAACTGGAAGCAAGGGAGGGGAATCCAAATCTTTTTCTCTAACAAATCTCTTGAGACTTACAAGGGCTCAGAAGGTAAGGCGAAGTAAGCACTGCCATGTAGAGAAATGTTTTTCTGAAAGAAATAACACCAACTGTTCTTGAAATAAAACTCAAACTTCTTGTACTAACCCAGAGAAATAATTAAAATTTTAAAACCAGTTTAATTTTGTTATTTCTATGGCTAACCATCATTTAGTATAACGTGATTTATAACTAACCCATCCTTATGTAGTGACTCAGTTTTTCTTTATACATATATATATATATTTAACATATGATATGTTTAAGAGATTGAGATAAATGAAGGCTGCTTTCTCATTGTGGAAGTTTGGTGGTAACTGCATTTTTGTGAAGAGCTTAAAAAGCTTGGTTTCAATTTTAATCCAAAGATTTTGCAAAATTAGCAGATGGCTGCTGGCACTGTAGCATTATCAAACTGAAACAAGTGCTGGAAACTCTAAACACTTGTACAAGAAATGAAAATATTACTGAATTTAAATTATCAAAACAACAAGTTCTCAAAATTTGCCCATTCTTTGGTGGCAGCAAAGGAATACACATACACCAAGGAAGGAAGACTATTTTCAGGGGGTAAATTTCTGAACAGAAATAATAATTGCTTAATATTTCTAAAAAGAAGGAGTTGTGGGTTCTGGTCCTTTGCTATAAATGTTCTGATTTAGTCATTACTGAATTGATCACAGCAAAGAGACCATTTCCAGCATCTTTAAGCAAAGTGCTTGCCATAGTCTCTGAGCACGTTTCTAACTTATCTCATAAAGCCACACACAGGAATAAAGTTTCCTTCACATAGGATCCCTGGAAGTGCCTGCCCTGTATCTCTGGAAAAGGATTAAAGCAGGAAGGAAGCTGATGACTAAAGGGCAGAGCCATGACATCAGCCTCCTCTTACGCTGCAAAGGCACATGAACGCTCGTATCAGACTCACTTCCTCTGCCTCTGTCAAACACAAGGAATTGCTGCCAAAGGAATGAGTTTCCAAGATGGGTTGCCTTTCAGCGCTGGCCCTGGCAAGGTGGCAATACCTCTCCTAAATTCTTCCCCTTTCAACATAACCCCTTTGAGCCTACATCAAAAGTAGAGTCAAAATGAGTACATTCCCTCGGCCGTTGGTAAACTTACCCCATCTCTGAAAGGAATCTATAACTCACTGCAGTGCTCACCTGGATTTCTCCATGCTGATACCCTGCTTTCTCTCTAGGCTGCATTTCATGATCCTATCACCTTCTAAAATCCCCTGGAGTCTGAGAGTTCTGACACTCAGGCCTGGGGAACACCTCAAACTAGACAGTGAGGTGAGACTGTGAGTGTAGGTCCATCAGTCCATCATTTCCAGCTCCGCCTCAGACTCTTCCTACAGGCTTTCCTGAGCTAATATTACTAAGGAAGGCTTTCCCTGCACTTTTCGACCCCTCCTGCACTCTCATAATGTATTTTGCTCTGAGTATTTTGCTCTGAGTATTTTGCTCTGCTCCCAAAAATTCTCCTGCAATGAGCTCGCAAACCCTATGTCCTCATGTGCATTCTGTGTCCCTTGTCTGTAGAGAGTCTCCGCTCCTTGCCTGAGTAATTATGCTGCAGGAGACAAGCACCAGCTGGCAGATAGTATTGTAAGTATTATAAATTACTGGAATTTCTACTAATTTTGAACCCTGAAAGTCACTCTGTTCTCAAATGCTCAGCAAATAATTTTTTTTTCATGAATATTGGAAGTTTATTGTGTCACAATAGCCAGCAGATGTATTCTGCCTTTTCATAAATAGGACTTTCAGTTTTCTCAATTTTTCTTCTAAGAGTGTGTATTTCTAAAAATTAATGATCTGCAATTCTCCATAGACAGCACTTCAAAAGAAATGCAGGTGGGTAACGTGTTCTCTTCTTGCCAATCTCAGCTAATCTAATGGCTTCTGACAATATCTAGCAAAGGCCTCACAGCCCACAGCCTGCAGGTACTGTAGCTTGTGGAATTTGACATTACCTGTGTTAGTTGTGGTTTCTTGTCCCCTACTGGCTCATCTTATCTCTAAACAAGCCAGACAGAATCACTGGGGTTTCTAAACTCTCAAAGAAAAGGTAGATAAAACAATTTAAAGGCAATCTAGAATGAGCCTAAATATTTTCCACCCTTCTTTTGCTAAAGATGGTTGATTTTTTCATATGTTGAGGGAACTAGGCTTAAAGATACTTGGATGTCTCCCTGACTAGGATGTGTGGCAGATGATTTTACTGTCTTGAAGACAGTCAATGTACTTTATTTTCTTATTTATAATACTACGCCTGCATTCATCTGGATGTAAATATTCCTGCTTTCTTCCTGTGATAGGTAAAGGGAATTAGCTCTCCAGACATAATTTTCTTTTGTCATGCTCCTCAGCAAATTCTGTGACAATTTTTGTCCTCTGACCAGGAAAGCTGTCACTGTGCTGTCACCCTACAGGCAATCCCAAGGAAATTTGCATCCTTTGCAGATCAATCCTCTGAAATTAAAACATCTGGCTAAGGTCAGCCTCAGGCGTTTTAGGGTTGGGTGTTTCTCTTCTTTGGTTTTTTTTGTTTGTTTGTTTGTTTTTTGTTTGTTTGTTTGTTTTTTGTGTTTTTTTTCTTTCAGTAAAAATAAAATACTTTGTCTGGGAAAGTGGTATATCATTTCCTCCAGACCGATATTACAAGGATTCATAATCTTGTAATCATGCATTGAATAAAGAAGAGTCACCTCTTGTTGCATATTCCAAGGACTGAAAAAACAGTGGTGGTTTTTTACTCTGTGAATATTCAGTGAACGTTTGCTCCTGCAGACAGACTGTGGGAATTCACACGGACTAGCTTGCCCAGCTTTTGTGCAGCCCCTCTTTAGATTCAGGTGGATGCCTTGGCAAGGTACTGTGGGACTGCTTGATGTACAGATGCTCTGAAGTGTAACAGATTTGATTAGAACAGTAGGCAGCTTGGTTTTTTGTACGAGATTATCTCATGGTTTCTCCCTCATGTGCCACATCAATAAATAAATGACAGGTCTGAAGCTAACAGGATGCTGTGCAATTTAGGTCATGCTTGCTTTCAAGTCAGAAGTAACACAGACACAAATACAGGAAAAGAATCCGCACAATATTGTGCACCTGTCTGACCTGGCTACTGATCTTGAGCAACCTAAGGGAACTATAAAAATCACCTAGATCCTATTTTAAATACTCTGAAATTTTTTTTCTCCTATTCCTCAGTCTTTAAATCCTGCCTTCCAGTCCTGCACAGATATTTTCACTTCAGCAGATGTTTCCCCTTTGAGCTTTTCCTATTTAATATATTTCAAACTGAAGTCTCAAGCTGCTTGCTCACCTCTCTCTACTTCAACATATCGGTTGAGATGCAAGGAGAAAAATAGCTCAAGCAGATGTTTCAGAAGTTAAAAATGTTAGAAAAATAAAAAATGGAAGTTGTTAATGTGGATTTTATATTTGTCTGTAACAGCATTAACAGATGCTCAGACTAATAATTAGGTCTATCATTTTCCATGAAAACCAAGAGTGAATTTGAATTTAAAAAGTTGCTTCGAAAAGCACATATGGAGTAATATGATTTATTACATTCAGTGAAAGACAATAAAATTTTGCCAGAGAAACATTTATTATATTCGAAACAACGAAAATGACAGACCCATGCCCCAAGGAATTTAGCAGGTTGTGGCCTCCCTGTGTGGGGGTGTACAAAATGCTGAGACGGAGAAATTATCCTCTCTGCACTGAGCTTCACAATATCCAGTCAGTCACAGGCCTACACTCCTTTTGTTGTTTTAATACAAGAAAAGAAATACAACTACACCTTTGTGCGCCTTGGTTGCGGTGACTATTCCTCTTCAGTGTGAATAAGCTGGCTTAGTGCATGTCTTTGAGCACACTCTCCTGATTTGAGGGCTAATGGCATTTTCAAGAATGTATAACACCTTCAGCAGCACCAAAAGGTTTATAAACTCTTGAAGGTTATCCAGACATTTCTATGAGTGATATCCTAGTGGTGTTTAAAAAAAAAAAAAATTATACCCTAGAAGTCTAAAGAGGGAGTACAAAAGATGGGAAAAACCATGGCTGTTGGTGTACTTGTTAATGCCTATCCTCCTAGTTTATTTTTGGACTTATATTTCCAGGGTCACTGAGGATCAGAGTTTGGTTCTAGGGAGAAAGAGGAGATGGCTCTACAGAAAGTACTATCTCTGACAAAGACGAGCTACATGAAACAGAATATGTTAGGAGCGCTGGTTTAGGAGATCTTTTACAGTAAATGTACGCTGGTGATAAACAGTGAGAGTTGACGCAGGATACAACAACACAAACAAGTTCAAATTTGGTACCTGAGGGATTGGTTACTGCACAAAAAACAGCATGGAAACTATTACAACTTACAAATAGGTTCAACAAGACAGTGAAATTAGTTGATGTGTCCAAGGCCAGATAGCCTAGAATCATGACATCATAGAATGTGCTGGACTGGGAGGGACCCATCAGGATCATCAAGTCCAGCTCCTGGCCCCGCACAGGACACAGCAAAAATCATACTGTGTGCCTGAGAGTATTGTCCAAATGTTTCTGGAGCTCTATCAGGCTTGGTGCTGTGACCACTTCCCTGGGGAGCTTTTCTAGTGTCCAACCACTCTCTGGATAAAAACCCTTTTCCTGATACCCAGCCCTAAACCTCCCCTGACTCAGCTTCATGTCATTTCCTCCAGTCCTGTCACTGGCCACCAAAGTGATGAGACCTGAACCTGCCCTTCCTCTTCCCCTCACAAAGAAGTTGTATCTGCAATGAGGTCTCCCTTCAGTCTCCTCCAGGCCGAACAGACCAAGTGACCTCAGCCATTCCTCACAGATCTTCCTCTCCAGACCCTTCATCATCATCATTGCCCTCCTTTGGACACTCTCTAATAGTTTAATGTCTTTTTTATATTGTGGCCAAGACTGCCCCCAGCACTCGAGGTGAGGCTGCCCCAGGTCAGAGCAGAGCAGGACAATCCCCTCCCTTGCCCGGCTGGCGATGCTGTGCCTGATGTCCCCAGGAGAGGGTTGGCACTCCTGGCTGCCAGGGCACTGCTGACTCCTGATCAACTTTCCATCGACCAGGACCCCCAGGTCCCTTTCCATGGCGCTGTTTTCCAGCCCCTCATTCCCCAGTCTGTCTGTACATCCAGGGTTGCCCCATCCCAGCTGCAGAATCTGGGACTTTCCTTGTTAAACTTCATAAGATTGCGGCAGAATTGAAAACAGCAAAGCCCCACTCCCCTCACACACTCGTCTGTCCTATTCAGAGTCTGAGCCATGGACTTTCACTGTGGGAGTGTTCTGCCTTGCAACAAAACCTTCCAGAATCTGTTTCCATTTCACATGAGTGGCTGTCAAAAAATCCTTTGATTTCAACAGGACCTGAAGTGGATCTTTTACAAGTGAAAAATTAAGAAACTAGACTTTTTTTCTTCAGCTTTCTGTGATAGACACTTTCACACCACATACTGGTGTAAAAATGTTAGTCATATGGTAAAAGCAGCATATGCCAAACTGCTATATTGTTTTGTTTTTTTTAACGTACTCATAACATGCTTTTTGTTTTCTGTGCTGAGAGATGGAAGAATCACAAAGCACCTGAGAGAATAAGAAATACACGAAGCTACAGGGAATACACTTCAGAGAGCAGTCATTATGTAAGCAACAGCAATTATATTTTAACATTGGTCTAGTTATTTGTGAACTAAAAACTATGTTTTGAGTTTTGTTTGTAGAGTAGAAATAAATCTTTACACAGGAGAAATACAGATTGTTATGGAAGCTGAAAAATTTGACGGTCTTCAAAAAATATACTACACACATTTAAATTCAGACCTATATACACAGGAGGGGGAGGTATGGATTATCTTCCTCCGTTTTTGTATGATACAATGTTTGAAGCATTGTTAACATAGAACAGGATGTAAATATTTATTCTCTTTATCCCTTGTTTATCTTCCTTCTCTTCCATTTATTCTCTGGGACAGAACTTGAAGCTTCAGCTGATGTTAACTGCACATAATTCAACAACTTCACATATGCAAGATGGGGGGAATCTCTTATACTTCTCCCCACAGAATTCCCTTCTCAGCCAGCTTTCTAAGTGAAAAGGAAGTAACACTGCACATTAGATTCAGCAAAGATACCTGAGCACCGTATGATCTTTTTTCCATAATATTCTCTTGGTCCATAATTTCAAATAAAATATAATAAAATTTTCTTCAGAGAAATTGTGAATTCCTAAGCTAAGTCTGTAAAAAAATTCTTTTCTATTTTCTTTTGTATACTTTATTAAAAGAGCATCACTTCATGAAAATATAAGCAAGATGTATGCATACTGTTGTTTAGGTTAGTTAGTCTTATATTGTCAGTTCTGAAGATACATTTAGACTGCTGAGTTTTGAAAAAGTGCCATTTGACATGGGGTTATTGGGTTTTTTAGCTATTAGTGTGTTTGGGAGCAGGTGATAAAAAATAAAAGTAAAAATCTACATTTGTGACTGTGGGCATACTCTGAAGAAGTCAGTGTAGAACTATTTACATTATCCTTTCTAGGCACTTGCCTCAGTAATGAACTCTTTAATCCTATGTTCTTGAGATCCTATCATTCTATGAAAAAAAATTAAATCAGGAAATGAATTCTGGGAGTTTACTTAGTGAAGAATAGCAATATTCATATTTTCAGAAATGAGTTCTTGTCATTTCCTTAGAAATATTAACATTTTCTAACAGGTTTAGTTTCAGTATTATTTCTTTCAGCATTTAATTCTCTTTCAATAAAATGGTATTAAAATAATATAACAGGAATGTTCTTGAAACAAAATCTTACAAATTCCTAATTGAGTGATATTTTACAGAGCTGTGCTTAAGTAGTTTTCCTCTAAAACATAGAGACAGTGTTCTTAATATAATGTTTGGCCTCACAAATAATTACTTTAAAAAGATGTCATTGGACTTAGACAAAACAATTTGTTAAATTTGTTATAGTTATACTTTAAACATTTATCACAATAATGCAGGAATAAATTAGTAAAATATAAAAAAAGAATAAATCTTTGTCACCATGATTTTATATTGAAAAAATGAACCAGCAATTAGTTCACTTTCATATTGCATATTAGTCTACTTTTTGATCCAATAAAGATCTGTAATGATAAAATTTTAGTGAGCTAATTACTTACAGAAATACTGATCAACAACACTTCCAGATTAATTCCCATAGTCACAAAGCAAGGGGAAGTATGTGTCTAGTTCCTCCACCTCAGACAAGTTTCTCTTTGTTCTGCAGGGCACACCTTTCCTCCTCCCGGTCATTTTTCCATTCCTGACAGGTACTGCTGATAGGGAGCCAGGCACTACCTGCCTCTCAGGGTGCAAATCGTGCCTCCTTGCTGCCTGCACTCTTGGAATGGGTTACAGGAAAGAAGGCTGCTCAGTGACCACCCAGACATCACAGTGTCACTGAGGAGTTTAGATGAGAAGGGATATATGGGGTTATGTCATCCAATATCCTGCACAAAGAAGGGTTGACTTTGAATTTATATGAGGTTGTTCAGAGTCAAATCCAGTTGAAGTTCAGTTGACTCCAAAGACAGAGATTCCACAGCTTCTCTGTGCAAGCTCATCTGATCCTTCATCACCCTCGCTGTGATAATTCTTCCCTTAGATGCTATTGGAATTTCTCTTTTTGAAGCTTTTTTCTGTTGCATGTTGTCCTTTTTGAGAAGAGTGGCTCCATCTTCTCTGCAACTACTCCTTAAAGGAAGTTAAGAGAACCTTTAAGTCTCCCATATGATTGCTTATGTATCTTGATTTTACATAACTTGATTTTACTCATCTATTGCACCACGGAGGAAGTGTTGGCACTACAGTGGCACTTGGCACAGTAACCTGTGAGCAGAGCTTACCAGGAAAGGACTCAGTGGGAAGTGCCTTGTTCATCCACACTTGCCTTCCACCACACTTGCTTGACTTCCTGCATGTTGGAACGGACCGTTATTGTGCTTTTAGGAGCTTAATCTGGAGTTTTCCTTCTCTGAACTCACTCTTCCCTTTGCTGTTGTTCACTCTTCACCACCATCTCCCCTCATTGTCTCTAACTGATGATTTCTGTCTTTTCTTGGACGTTTTTTCTCAGAGACACCACCAACTTCAGCGATGCGCTCAGCAGTGTTCTGCAGAGGGTCTGTTCTGGAGCCAGCTTTGTCCAGCTTGAGGCAGTCTCATGGGCCATCCCTTCAGTCCTCCCACTACCGAAACCTTGCCACCTACACCAATGCAATATTATATTTCTGTGTATTTCTGAAAGAGTGTGTCAACCATCGTGCCTACACCTGAAGACACCCTGAAGCTTTGGGGAAGTACAGACCTGCATCTTTCTGAATTATGATAGATGCTTTAAAATTCTTTACAGCTTACAGTGAGGTCACTGTAGATACCTCCCTTTAACAATTGGACTCAAATCACAATTTGCAGTATATGACTTGCAGGAAAAGGATATATACTATGCAAAATGAAAATGGGGACGATTTCTGTTAACTTTTGTTCTAAATTTTCAATCTGTAACCTAAGATCTTAGTCATTGCTCACTTGCATCAGAGTGAATAATTTTAATTTGATTTACTTAAGTATAATTGCTTGAAATTTATACTAATTTAGTATCAGCTTTAGTTTACTTCCAACTCTATATATCAATTTCATTCAAATCTGTACTGGTCACCACTTAAACTGGTAAGGACATTTCCACTCAAAATAATACATTTCTTTTAAATGTATTAGCTTAAGATTTTGTAAAGTAAAAGATGCATAAAATTTAAAAATACTGGTTGAAAATATGGCATATTTGTTGATAAAAGGAAACTACTGGGGTGTGAGCGAGTGGGTGAGTTCAGGCTTTTTTGTTTGTGCTCCAAAACACAATAAAGGTAAACCAAAGGCAGCAGCAGAAAAATGTTTTCTTTTGTGTAAGAAGTGTTCTGGTTTTGTGGGTATTTACAATGCATAACTGTTAATTTTGATTTCTTTATGTCCTGCTGTGGCATAAAATTATGGTAGCAGAAGGACAACAAAGGTTTCCTACATTTCTATTTCTTATTAAATGATTGTTCCATTGTGTTTCCCTTTTTGTTTATTTATGTTCTGCTTCTTGAAATATAAGCTACTGTTTAAACCAACTAAACTAGTTTAGGTTGCATAACAATAATGAAAGTGTGAGTTCTTTAGCCTCCAAAATAATCCTAAAATACTTCTCTCTTGTACCAACATTTTACTTATTATTAGCCCTCCGGGGCCAAGGAGCCAGGTCTACACAAATCCTGGCTCCTCTGTGCTGCAGAGCTACTGCAATCCAGCTGTAAAGGGAAGCTGAGTGAGTGCAAGATTCCATCTCCAGAGCAGTGCAAAGACACAGCCTGGCTGTGAGGATCTGATCCAGAACACATTTCCTTTGATCTAGTTTTTTTCTGCATAAATGCCTACACTTATTTTTCTACAGCATCTGTATTCATATCCCCAAGTCAGATTCTGTGATATGTGCTTTATCCTTTCAATCTCAAAAATGTATTAATTTATTTGTATGCCTTTGAGTTTTTACCCTGCCTTGCTCACAGTTCTTATGAACACAATCTACAATCTCATTTCTGCCACATTAGTTTCATTTCCTTTTCCCTGCCTTATCCAAACAACAGACCACAAATAACATAGCTCAGAAGGTAAATTTGATTGTCCCCACCACCACTGAGTGTTGACATATGAGGAAGCAAACACATTGCATTTTTATCTTCATTTCTTTGACAATGCAGTATCTGTTTAACCCAAGCAGCACAAAATGGAGAGAGGATTTTTGGTGTAAAAGCAAAGCTTCAGCAACAAAAAGCATTCACCGTGTCTTAACAGGAAAAGAAACAAATAAAATGACAAGGTGGCTACTCCACCTCAGGAAAGGTTTCCTAAAACTTTACTCCCTAAGTCTCCTTTTGTGGCTCCAGGCAGTAAAAAGGAAGTAGCAGTGGGCACAGAAGCAAGAAAATAGGTCATTCCTTGTTTAAAAGTTCATGCTGCACAGCAGTTCCTGTCCTCAAAAGATGTTTTCTTTCAGAAAAGCAGCAGGCTGAATGCAACACATTGTGCAAAAGTTATGAACTACAGTCTTTTCGGGGTTTAAAAAAAAGAAAAATAACAACCCAAACCACAAAACACCAAAACACAGAATTCTTGCCATGGTAAAAAAAAGAATCTGTGTTTTTCTGGAACAAAGCTAGCATTGCATAATGCTGGTCTGATCAACTCTTTTTTTTTTTTTTTTTTTTTTTAATAGAAATTTCCCCTCAAGGGAAGGATTTAAATGATTTATGCAGATTCACAGATTCTGTCTTGATTTGACTTAGGCAGTAGAGATACTTTCTGGAAGATGCAGACCTCCACAGATTCAGGAGGCTTGCACTTCTGTCCTCTGTTTGTTACCTGCTCACTGATTTTGTTGACAAACATTGAACATTCCTCATTGTCTTTGACATTTATACAGTAAAGGTGTGACTGACATTAACCATGAAAAGAGTAATAAACATTTTAAATAATTTTTTGGGGGTTCTGCTCAATTATTGTTGTGGTGGTCGGCACAGCAGTTCCCCTTTCGATACACTGCCACCATTGACATTAAGATGTTTAGCAGGTTGCAATGCCTTCCCAACGTAAGTGCTGAAGCACTGGCTCTGTCCGCATCACAGCTTCTTCCTTGGAAAATTGGTGCTGTTAACCAGTCTCTTTCTTACGTGCAATACCTGAGTCCTACCAATCTTCTGTCTGTGACCTTTTGGGTTCAGGCTCAGAGAGATGAGACCTAACTCCCCGATAAAACTTCCATGCACTGATAGCTATATTTAACCCCAGGGTACACCAATCTTCTCAGTAATTCACCTCTTGCTATTCATGTTTCAGCAGTAAAGTTACCTGATAAACACAGGCTGATTTATTTCAAAGATGTACTTACCATCCAATCTTCCTCTTTTCTACAGAGAAGGCTTTGTCTAGCGAAGAGAACATGCACAAACAGTGACATTAACACGGCCATGAAAATCAAATCATGTACATTGAAAGGGACAGGACAGGGAAAAAGGAAAAATATCAATAGACACATAATATGAACCTAAAAGATTAATGCATTGCTATGGATTTGTATGATTTCCAAACTAAGCAGAGGTAATGGCTTCACAAAGGTGTTCAAGGTGCATCCAGACACAGCTCTGAGATCACCATGATATGAATATCGTCTCTCTCCAGCTGCTTGAACACTCCATGACCTATGTTGCATGTAAAGTTCATACAGAGTCAAAAACATGCAGTGACTGTTGCCCTTCTCTTCCTGGACAAAATCTTGTTCGATTTTGAGTAATCAAATACCAAGAGCTGTGAACAGTTGTACCTCATACCCACACATAAAAAATCATATACATGTATTACACTGTATAAAAAGACACAGACCAAGTATCAGAGACATGAAATGGCAGCCAGCAAAAAAGGTGGCATCAGGTGCAGATACCAATATTACCAACTCTTAAGTATTTTCAATTCAGTGCTCAACATCAGTGCAGACTATTTTTGAACATCAAGGACAAGTAGCACAGGTAACATGGGGAAGTAGACTAATACAGGGAAATAGAGCAGATGCTACTAGTAGCAAGCTAAATTGATGGAAAAAATCCCACATCTTATCCCAGCAGAGTCAAAAACATTGTAAGTTTTCTAGTCACATTTCTCTATTTTCTTTGGTGCTCTTATTGTAATGGAAGAGAAGAAAAATTAGTCTTTTCTATGTGTAGAATTTTCAAATTAGGGGTCAGACAATTTGGACAAAAGTTGGGTTGAAAAACAGGTCCTGGAGTAAAATCATATAGAAGATTATTAATACTCTGTGGAGGAACCAGTTTGAAAATGCCCTCGAGACTAACAGTCCTTTTAGCTCTCAGGATCCTCTTCAGCTCTACATTTTTCACAATACAAATCAAGACACAAATCTAATTTTTGTATATCGTGTCTCTTCACACACCACTCATGGTCTGTTAACTTCATACGCCAGTTTTTCTTTTGTTCTTCACTTCCGTTCATATGATCCCATTTTCTTTCCCATTACTATGCCTAAAACTGGAGCACCTTTTCAACTATTTTAACCTCTTCCAATTTTCTACTTAACCAAATTTAGTCCCAATCCATCAATCCTGCCCTATTATTGGGTGTTCCAATCAACATAGTATGGCAGACAGAATGCAAAAGTATCTTAAAAATGCATATGCAGATTAAAAATATAATGACATACTAATGAAGTCAGACTGAAATTGAAGCTTTCCTGCATTACAGGAGAAGAAAAATGATAAAGATTTGTGGGAAAATGAAACTAGTCTTATACACAGAGTGAGTGTCCTTAAAAGTCAGTTGTAAAACAAATCCCATCTAAACCAGAATGAGGAGAGTCAGCACCTCAAAAAATTATTGCAGAGGTAAAAGTGTATGTTTTACCAGCAGCTGTACAGCCCTGCTTTGAAATTCCAGACTGACAATTAAGACAAAGGCAATTTTAAGGATCAAGGAAAACATAATGATCTTAGAGTTTGATGAATATGATGATTAAAAGTCTCTTAATTAATTTGAGATAATTATTGAATCAAAACTTGTATCTTCATGGAAGATGACAATCTAATTGCAAAGCTGCTCCAGATGTGAGTATACCAGAGGGAGATGCAATAGAGTGTCAGAGTTCAGGTTTATTTTGCTGCAACAAGGAACATAAGGATTTTCTATGATTTATGCAAGAGTAAATGCATTCAACTACTGTGATGAAGTGCAAAGCTCCCCATTACATTCCTATTGGAAAAATTCAGACCTTAATAATACCTAAGAAAAAAAACATTTATGGAAGAAAGGCACCTCTCCACATATTTCCCAAAATCCCTGCCCATGCCACACAAAAGCTTTCTTCTCCCCTTCATCATCTCAAATATATCACATTATTGGAAAATCCTTACTCCCTTAGGACCAATTCATATTTGTGATGTACATCCTGTGCTGCATATTACAGCTGGTGAGAGGATCTTTTGGCTTTCATTCCACCAGAGAACAAATAAAAATCAAGTACAACAAAATAAAAATGTGTTTCAATACAAGTCACCCTTCCATGCAACTGAGCTCAAGTATCAAATTCTCACCAGATTTACCATGACATGAAGAAGAAGCATGAGTTTTGCACAACTTTTGTCTTTCTAAGCCATTTAGTAAAGTATTTCACTGCAGATTTTTCCTCAGAGACTTATCTTCAAAAGGAAATAAGACTGATAAGAATGGTAAGACTCTTACAAGAAAGAAGACTGATTTCATGGTCGCAGATGTTCAGGTTCCCCAACACTCCATGGCCCTGTGGAGAGAGAAGCCCACACCAGAGCAGTTTTGCTGGCAGGACCCCAGGAGGGACCCACACTGGAGCAGTTCATGGAGGACTATCTCCTGTGGAAGGGACCCCACTCTGGATCAGCAGAACAGTGTGAGCAGTCCTCCCCTGCAGGGGAAGGAGCAGTGGAGACAATGTGGGATGAACCAACTGCCGCCTCCACTCCCTGGTACCCCTGTACCACTGATGGAGAAGAAATAAAGAATTTGGGAGTGAAACAGGGCCTTGGAAAAAAGGAGGGGTGGGGGAAAGGTGTTTTTAAGTTTGGGGGTTTTTATATCCCATAATCCAACTCTAATTTCTTTGGTAATAAATTAGTTTTTTCCTGAGTCAATTCTCTTTTGCTCCAGACAATAATTGGTGAATTATGTCCCCTGTTGTTATCTCATGGGCTTTTTATTATCTTTTTCTGTCCCCTGTCCAGCTGAGAAGGGCAGTGATAGAGGGAGTTTATGGGCATGTGATGTCCAGCCAGGGTCAACCCACCACAATATTTTATCTCTATTTTAAATACATATCCTTTTTTATCAGCCCATTATTTCTGTTTTTTTAAAAGAGGTACTCATTTATTTTAAATCTTGAACTTTTGTGCATATTGAGGTAGTATTATTTTGGAAAATATTTAGAATTCTGAAACCTTTCCCTTTTACTTTCACCTTGAAACATATGTTTTGCCTGCACATGTTTCGTAAGTTGTATTTTTTTAGTTAGATTTTAATACATTTCCAATGGAAACAAAAGTATTTTCCCACTTCCTTTCTAGCATAAAAGAACAGGACTAATGGGGTGAGAAAAAACCCAGATTTTTGCAACTGTTCTGACATATAAAACATTTGAAAAAAATTTTCCGAGAAAATCCTTTTCCAAAATGAAATTGCTGTTAGAATATATTTGGGGAAAAAAAACAGGACTGCTAACAGACCTTTTACAGACATCCAATTGCCTTTTCAGTCTGAGGCAGATTGTTTAGACCGTGTATATAGCAAGAAAACACTCCAAATGCTCTGTGTAAGCCACCTCCCTGAGCTACTGGAAGGACATTAATGCCCTTCAAAAAACCAAAGCAAATATCTAATTAATTTTTTTTCCCTAGGAGTTAGATTCCTAATGTTATAAAAAAGAAGCTAAATCCCATCTGATTAACAGTTTTCAAAAAGGGACACAGTAGATCAGCCTAAACTGTTTTTCTAAATTGGAAGATTTTACAAAGACCAATTAAAAACCCAAACAGAACTCTTCAGCAAACCACAAAAAAAGAGAATTAATCTACAGAGCAATGTCTCTTTTTTTGCCAAGGCTCTCACTCACTTTTATATCTGTCATTTTTGTTGACTTCAGTGAATAGCACTATGTATGTCTTTCCAGAGTAAAGAACTACTTTATGAACTGGACAGAGTAATAGTTAAAATACAATTGACTTAAGGTATCTAAACTTTATTTTGAATTCTATTTACAACAAAAAGATGGCAGTGTAACTATAGTAGAAACTTAATCAAAAATGTTTTCTTTATTCTGGCTTTAGTATTTGGAGTGATTAAAAAAAACATAATAGACAAGTTTATCAGGATATACAAGTATAGCACAGAAATTAATCTGCATTACAAACCAGAATTTGCTACAACATTATTTTCCATCACAATTCACAAAGATCAGTTCCAGGTGTTCTCTAATTAGCAGAGTACCAGACCTTGCCATTGCTACTCACATTATCTGTATTCACAGATTCACATTGTGTTCAGCAGCTTCTTAATCCCTCAAAGGAAATTTGTAAAACGTAAAAAAAAAAGCAGATTATGAACTCTGAGTGATCACTGTAACCTGTGTCAACTCAACCTTTCTTACAGAAGCTTTATTCTTTTCTGCCTTAGAAACATCAAAACGCACTTGGTTTTAGCTGTGCACAAAAATCCCTGTCTAAAAAATTTTTGTCACACACATCTGTTTCTCCTGCCAGAAGCTTCCACCACTTCCTTTCCCTGTGCAAACCATTAACATGTCAGATCAATTTTGATGTATTCAGAAAATAGCAAGTAATTTCTTTCCTCATGATTCCTTTTTTTATCCAAGGATTCAGCAAACTCAGGTGAACAAGAGTGAGTTAAATTAAAGGTCATAAATCATAAGGAAAAAAAAATTCTGGGATAGCAGGAGACAACATAACACTAATAACAGTCTCTTTCCAATGTATTTAATCACATGCATATAGTAGTAAGCTGTTCTATCACATTCAGTCTGCTGCGTTTTTTGACCTCTGCTCCACAGTGGCACTCATCTGGAGTTGGACCATGAGTGGTAAAATAAAGCCATCATTAATTTACTGTGAACATATTCCCACTCTATATATTTCATTTACTTATGTTATCTTCAAAAAAAAAGAGCCCCAATGACAAAATATTACACCAATTTTTATACAGTGTTTTCAAGTGTTGTTCTCAAGACAGTCTTTAAAATAAATTAGCTGTAATTGTCATCACTTTTGCTCTAGACATTCTATTAAATACAGTTTTTATGAGCTGTTTACCACTGAACATACTTGAGTTTTCTAAACACTAGCATGTACTGCTAATGTGATAACACTTGTGATAGAAAACCAAAGGTGTAAGTATGCAAATTTACTATACCTTTTCCTTAGGCTGGTTACTCAGGAAATTTTGGTGAGGAGGGTGAGGTACAGTATGATCTTCTTATTGACTCAGAACCTCAAATCAGTGCACTTACCATCATTTTGGTATTTCATTTCCTGTGGATTAACTTAGAATTTAATTTAGAAATTTGACTGGTAAGGTCAATGCAGTTACATTGCTATAAATTCCAGGTTAGTTATCAGTTTTAAATATTTCCAGATCATTAGCCATATGGAGTTTGACTTTTCAGCAAGCTGGGAATGCATCGGGTCATGCAAATGGCATTTGGTGTGATACACAATTTCTACTGCTGCTGCAGTCTATACTTACTTCCTAAAATTTTTGCCAAATGTTGCCTTTTCTTTTACTATGAAGAAGAATTATTTTTTATCTTATGCACACATCACTGATTTACTGAGTTATTCTCTAGAGCTATGATTCATCAAAGTGAAAGCCAAACAAATACCACACTGGCATATATATATAATAACATGTGTTACCCAGCCGAGCCTGTGTCACTCCAAATCACCTCAGCAGACTTTGGCATTATCCTTTTTCTTGGGCTCAGTGGGTCGTTTGTACCTCCAGGTGAAGACGTTTGCAGGTAATGTTTGCACCAGTTGGCTGATTTGGAGTTGTTGCTCAGTGTGAAGGGCAGAGTTCAAATTGCAGCTGCAGGCATCCACTGGAGACAAAGGGAGCTGTGGGGAAAGGCAGGAGCTTCTGAAAGGCAAGGGGTGCCCACGAGTTAGTAGGGTAGTAAAGAGGTTCCTAAAGAGAAAACCTTTACAAGGAAAACAGGACTGGTTTTTTTCATCTCTTACTCTTATGTTCTCATTTACACATGAAAACAACTGAAACAACAAATGAAAGTTGATGTGCGTCCAGTTAAAGACAAGTAGTGGCATGAAAAAATAAAGAGGTAAATGCATCACCTAAACAGAATTCTTTTCTCTCCAGACCTTTTCTTCATGAGAGGCTTTAAAGAAGCATTAACAATGAGAGTATGTGGCATGGATTGAAATTTGGGTTTATAGTGAAAGAACCAAATATCTGTTTCAGGTTATAAGTGGCCTAGGAGAATAACATAAGAATTTATTTACTGCAGTGCACTAGTAATTAAACCTGTGAAGGAAATGAGTGAATAAATTAAATTTGCTGTTTAAGTTGTACTTACTAGCCAAAATATTTATGGAATCAAAGACATACTATAAATATATTTAATGAGGTAAAAAATATTCAGAAAATGCAGAAGTTTGGAGATTGTTAACTATACTTCCTCAGAAAAGCTAGTTCCATGCTGAAATATATCTACTGTTTATACAGCTCTACAACTTCTAAAAAAAAAATTGGATCCAAGCACTGTGTTACATTTGCCTGCATTAGGAACTGTATATTGTACAATATATTCTCTGCTCTGGACCTTTTTATAGGAAACAACTCCAAAGGACATAATCAGTATTAGTAAAAATGAGAATTCTTTTTAATTGAACAATGCAGATGTTTCAGAATTTGTACAAAAGTCTGGAGCCTTAAATAATATGTTGGCTGGTTTCAAGCCTGGATTCCAAATTATTTCAATCTTTAAATATCTTAAATCATTGTAAAATGCTGGGAATATTTAGGATAGTCTGGAAGTCATCTTTCTCAGATGAATCTGAAATAGATTTGCACGGTCATGTGCCACAGGCTCTTACAGATGAAGCATGCTTATGTGTCTTTGTTCCATAAAACCCAAATTATCAGATCATCAAAACTACTTTTTGCAATTGCTTTGCTATATGACTTCTTTCCTGCTGTTATTTGCCTTTAGGAAACTAAAAAATCTAAACCACTTTGTTGTTTAGGTTTGTTTTAGGAAGAAGTCAGGAACTGTCAAGGGAAAGATTTCAGCTACATCAGCTGGGAAAAGAAACCTGGCTTTGACCATCTCTGGATTAAAAAAATGGATCTTTTTGGTGCTGTGCAACCAAGCCTTGAAGGAGCACTAAAGCCTCTTACAAAATTCTATATATCTTTGACGTTGTTAATGCTTCAATGTGAGGATATAATCATATTTGGTGTTATAATTATTAACATGGCTATATATTTCAGATGATTGATAAAGTTAGCGCAGTTTATTAGAAGGCTAATAAAGTTTAATCTTATTCAAACAGGTGCAGAGTCCACATTCTTCTGAAGAAAAAAGTATTCACAGCTGCTATGAGTGAGCCCAAAATAATTAATCATTAATCAGAGCAAATTGAACAAACTGTTTAAATTACATGCAACTGAGGGCTCTCGGTTTAAAAAAAAATTTTATGTTTTCTTTGCTTCTTCCACAATTTCCTCTCTTCTTTTAAATCCTTAATCCCTTTATATTCCTGTATTCTTTCAGGCAGAGAGAGATATTTATCATTCAGCTTATTCCTATTTAGCAGGACATCTGTGAATGTTTATTTAACCAGTTTCAAGTTTGGATCCAGAGTTTCATTCTTTTTATGATTATTCATACTGCCTCCAGTGGACTCATCTCCGTAACGATTTTCAGGTATTGTGTCCAAAGCCTGTTCCTTACTCGAGAGTTCACAGAATTCAGGACAGGTGTTTAGGTACAAAGATTCGGAAGTCGGGTGAAACAAAATAATTCCTTGCATTAAGACAGCAAGAAGGATTAGAGGTATAGAAAAGATGTCTTGGATGGCTGGATAGGAGTGGAACATTTGTGTCCTCATCTTAAACACATGTTTTGCCAAATGGCTTATTTCCTTGCCTATTTCAAAGGCACCTAAAAAAGGAAAGTTAATGAACATGACATGAAGTTCCACTGATTAAGGCACTGGGATAGTCAGATATCTATTCCTAGCCTCACTTTGGCTTTCTGCATTAGCAGCCATTGGCTAACTGCAGGAATAGTCAACAAAGAGGAGCTATGAACACTAAACCTTTTGCTATCTAACAGCCTGACCCCAGAGCCAGAGATGGTGTGGTCCTTTCCTAATGGCTGCTTGAAGGGTAGCTTTTTGGAACATAAGAGTCTGAACTTCTTCAAAAGAGCCAGTAGATCCAAGGTTCTTGGTTTTAATCTCGTTAAGGTTGGGAAGCATCAATTTTAGCAAGACTTATTTTTTTAAATGGAGTCTGCATTGTCAATATTATGTGTATTCCAAGCAGAACTGTCCATTTTAGACCTTTCAAAGAATTTGTTCCCAGGGACGGCTGAGCAGTAAATTTCAGATGGACACAGGATAGACACAAGTAACAAGCACACAACTGTTGCGAGGGGAGCAGTTGTTTGCTTGCCAAGAAGAAATGAATGCACCTAAGATTTTGTTTCTTTAAAACTAAATCTACTCTACGGTTTTACATGCATAAATAAGACAGGAATTTTGTGGATTTGTTAGACACTTAAATTTGGCTGGTGTGGTACACAGTGCTGCCTCTATTATGGTCCTTAGTAGCCCCTTTGAAGAATTAAGGGCATACAGATAAAACTAATATACATTTTTTGGTCTAGAGTAATTAACTCCCCCTTCAACAACTTCCTGACCAATTACATGTCATTATAGTTGAGTAGTAATCCCCCAAATACAGTAGTTCACATGGTTTTCCAGTTTTATTACGGGAACTCAAATTGGAAAAAACCCAAAAACCAAAACTCTCAGATTTTACAGATTAGAAAAGGCAATTTTACTCAGAGAAAGCTCAGCTTTTTCTCTGATGCTAATTCACATCTTGCTGATGCAGAGCTTAATCCCATATGAACATCTTGAGAATAATTTGTGCAAATAAATCAAGGAATACATTAGTTTACGTGTAGCATCTATCTCCAAAAACTCTTCCAGGCAAAATATCTATGCACTCTACATTTTTCCCAAATCTCTTCAGTCATTTTGAAGACAGTACTTAACTGTGTAATAATTGAGTGTATGTTATGATTCTGCTACTCTATTATCTTAAATCCTCTTTTCCACTAAACATAGACCTATGTACAAGTAAGTAACTGAGTGGGCAATGTAAGTGTCATGCAAGCATTTTCCTATATCATGGTAAGCAATCTTAGCATATTTCGTAGGAACAACCTTTATAGAAGAGAAATAATATTAAAAACAAAAACTTGGCATTAAAAAAAATCTATTTTGCTTTTTCCTTGAATTCTGCATTTATTTAACAAATAAAACTGGCTTTCTTACTGGCACTTACCAAAGGCAATTTGTTAATTAAATTAATGATGATACAATCAGCTAGGTTCTTTCCTACATATGGTAAGTGGTACCAAAAATGAAACTGATACTTGCACTATAGGTTTTTGGCAAGATGCTCATAGTTTAAATGAATATAGAATTAAAACCTCCATTGTATAAAAACAAAAAGACAGGCATTTAAATGAAAATAGACATTTAAAGGAAAACATATAAATATTTACCTCATCTCCAATAACGGCAAAAAAGCAATCACTTAGGAAAAGAACATAAAACCAGAATTACTATCCAGATTATATTCTGCATGTAGTCCACTGAAACAATTTCCAAACACAATATTCTCATAGTTTTCAGATTCATTAAGGAAGATTAAGAATAATAGTCTTTCTAGGGGCAAATAACTTACTCTGGATCTTCATTATGTCTGCTGGACCCAAGATCTAACTAGCTGACACTAGAAAGGCAATTTATCCTGATGAGATCTGATAATCCTGAGAACTCATCTATTCCTTCTTCCGGTATATTCCCTATAGTGATGTGGAAAAAGAATACCTTGATTCTTCTTTCTTGAGTACTGAAGGCTTTATACCTTCACTACTTGAGCTGGTAACATATCCCAACTCAGCTTTTTGGAGTTTATGCACGTCAAACTCAAACTTTATGTGGATCAGGCTCTTTGATGAAGTTTTGAAAGTCAAAAGTTTCATTTTCAAATGCACAGTCTCATGAACTTTTGAACCTTTTCTGTTTCCCCTTTAAATTCTATTTTAAAGTGATAAATATTGCACGAATATAATTGGATGTTTTAAAATGTGTTACAGACCTCTTAAACCACTGTAAAGATAGAAACGTAAGACTAACTTGCCAGCAGTTGGATTTTCAGTAAATACCCAGAATATATCAGCATACAGGAAAAATCAATATTTTTACAGAAAGTAGAATATAAGATGAAAAATGATGAATCACATGGAAGCTCATAATCTTATGAGTGTGATATCAGCCTAGCAGGCATTCATTTTGGATAAGTAACCTTAATATCACAGGATAAAGATTATATAAAGGAATTGCCAATATTTTGTTATGGAAATGAGAAAATTCAGGGTTAAAATAGAGACGAGCAATTTCTTTTCATCATCAAGTGAAAAGATCAGCAAAAACTCACATGGAGCATCTTTCTGTATCTCTGTGGGAATTCTGCTTCTTGTGATCTGCTGCTGCCAGATTTAATGTGCTGAATTTATTATACACAAAGTTGTCTGACTCACAAGTTGTTTTTATATCCTCAGCACGGATACTGCTTTATGTTGTTGTTCGGCAGCATAAAATGGTTAAATAAAGTATGTTTTTGCACGATATACTCTACATTTTAACAGAAAGTACATGGGTTATCAATTATATTAAAAATATACTAAAAATAATTGGGTTTACCAACTGTATGTTACTTGTAAAACAGCCTCTAATTCTTTCTTCAGGTTCCTCTTTTAAAAATTCATCGTGTACAATGATTCTCATTGTTGACCTCTGACCACATCACTTGTTATCCCTGAGGACGGTATTAATCTGATCAGGACAAGAAATAATTTTTTTCTAGTTTGCTCCATTTTCTTATTTGAAACACAGTAAAACAGAGCTAAGAAGTGAGAGGAGGGCCCCTTTCTTACTTGGGTTGGCAGTATCACTGCACTGCTGAGTGCTGCCAGTGAGGAAACAAGGGTGGGAATGTGCAAAGAGTACTTTTATTTGCACATCTTTTATCTTGCACACCTAACGTACACAGTTTAAGATTTCTCAGATATCACTTATTGGCTTAGAGTAAATAATGAGCACTAAATATACAAGTAGCATAATCATTAATCTCTTCACCAATCCCATCGTGGGGACAGCTGATGAGCCTCTCCCAGCCAGTGAACTGTCAGGTCGGTGGGGAAGGGCTGGATCTGTAACGTTTTGAAACCAACTGACTTGATGTTGCTGAGGTGTTGTCTTCTGATGTTCTGCTTTGTCTTGTTTGTTTTATCCTTTTTCATGTCAGTACTTTTCCTCTTGCATCCTTCAGCTGCTGAAGACAACTATCTCAGCTACTGTACTTCTGTTTGTTTTTCTTTTTCTTATCTTGCATAGTTCTAGTTCCCACACTTTCTTATTTCTTAATAACAGTTTTCTCAGTAAAACCAAGCCTTAGTCACAGAGATGTCATGCACCAAACTAGGCCTGGTTCACATTCAGCTGAATCCTCGCACAGTGGGTTACAACAGACGCATTCAGAGCTGAGCAGATTACTCAGTGTTTATGGTGAGCTTGGATTATATTCTGTCCACCCCTGCTGAGCTCAATGCCTTATCTGCTAGGCCACATTGCCTGCCTTCAGTACCGGCACGTATAAACCAGCATTGCCCAAACCCCTCTGCTGAAGAACACCATTAAGATTGCAAAGTCATTATTCAACGTTTGCAGATGCTGTAGTGGAGTTACTGATATCACCAATTCACTGCTTTTTCTATTTATACAATCTGAGCTCAACCTGAGAACAATCATATGCCCACTTACTCTTTTAAATAGGAGTCCTGCACTGTTTAGCTCTCATTTGGAAAGGAGTTATTCAATATTCTGTTGCCTTCCATTTCCAATGCCTTGTTCGTTGCAAATTATCAAAGACAGTTATTAATTCCGCATGGCATTCCCTATAAAGCTCATCTCTGCAGTTACCTACAAAGTTTAACCACAAATTTTGGCTGTGCCATTCAGGTTATCTGCGGCCTCGCTTCTTGATAAAAGACTTTTACAAAACACTTCATTGTTGTTTCCACTCATGCCATCAAAATACAAAGCTCTAGCATCAAACAATCTTCAAAATTACCATGTTTTATTCTTGTACCAATAGTAGCTGACAATCCAGTAGTAAAAATCTACTACCCCTTTTCCTTTAATTTTTGGTTGTCATGAAATTAAAGGCAGTCAAAGTCAGGAATACTTTAGGGCTGTGGGAAATAATTTAGAATACCAAGTCTACAAAAACAGGGCCTGAGTATTCACGCCAAGTAAAGATTTAACTGTTGTGCATTCTGCTGTTTGCAGGAATTCTTGGTCTCGCTCTACAAGTGTCCAAGAGTCCTGGAGGAAAGAAAGATGAACTTAGAAATATTGAAGGAAATCTATCTGCAAACAATTTCACTGTCTAGAAATAAAAATCACAGATTTGTAGGTAACAGCTATTTCCATATCTGACTAATCTTGAGATTTCTGGTGAGAACTATATTAGGCCCTCATTACTTCTTTTTTCTATCTCAACAACCAGGTCCAGTCCTAGTTCCAGTCTGCATTATTGAAAGGTGAACTAAAGCACTGAATATTTTATACATCAAGGGATGTTTACCAAATAGACAGCCACCTGCTCTTCTCTAGTTTAAGAATAAAGCCTTTATTGTGCAGACCATTGAGGCAGTGTAAGTAATGTAGCCTGAAAAGGAAACCTTGTGTCTTAATCAATGCAATTAAAAAGAGGTGTCTAAATCTCACAACTACAGTTCCAATAGGTGTAATTGGTGTCCATCAGGGCTTGCTCCTTAATCGTCTTTGTTTTCTTCAGATCCCCACCATAGATCTGGGAATTCTGGGAAACAAAATTTTCATTTTATAACATGAGACTGAATAGTCTATAACATGAGACTGAATAGGTATCAGTTGTCTGCAGAGGGTTTACTTTTGCTCTATACATTTGGCCAAAATCATGTCTCCTTGAATAAAATTTCTACTGTATCTGTGATTGGAGTATCTATTGTCTAGTAGTCTTGACTAGTATTTTTCTTATATGTTCGTAGTTCCAAAATCCTAACCCTTGTCCCTGTCAGCCTAAGAAAATAATATTGTCATAAAGCACCAATGCAACTATATCCATAGAAACCAAGGAACGAATACTGTTCTAGCAAAATAAATTACATGCACATTTTATTTTCTTTCTCATATGTGATGATCTACACTGATAAAAGCAAGCTCACAGAATGAAGCATCCTACTATTTCAGTAGATAATCAAACCCTCTGCTAGCTCACAATCTCACTAGGTCTGACTTTCCCATTTATAGCAAAATTTCCTTTTTCTGATTTATTAGAGAATTTAGAAAATAAGCTTTCTGGCGTTCAGACTCTCAATTAATTGGTTGGAATTAATAATAGTATTATTTTGGAATCTATTAACTAGCAATGTAAGGTTACACTTTCCACAAATATACTAACAGTTTTTCATTTTAAAAGCTATAGGGTTTTCACATTTACAACACCTTTTTTCAGCAAAAGTGACATGAGATTTTCCTTTCTGTTTGAAGAAATTCCCTATAGTTGCATGTGACTTAAAAATAAGTGTGTCCAGTGTTTCTTAAAGCAATGACTATAGATTATTTTTTCCTTCCTGTGCAGCTCCAGTTCAGTGTCATTCATCTGTTGTATTCGACATAAGAGGTATTGTCTGATACAGGGTCCTGATTTTTTAATAGGAATTTTGCATTTTGGCAGTCAGAGAGACTTTCTCAGATAATTAATAGATGTCCTTGCTCACAAATTAAACTAATTCAGTTCTTGAGAAATCCAGAACAACTTTTTGTGTGTGACAGAATGATGCATGTTTTCCATGATGAAGTGGTACTCTCCTGACCCTTCATCTTTCTGTGGATATTAAGCACTGACAATCTTTACTTCACTGAAAAGGAGCTCTCTGATTTATAACGCTCATGCTTACTAATTTATCTGTAAAGGCCAATTAGCTGACTGAAGTGCTCAAATGAGTCAGTAGTAAAATGGTCATTGCAGCAAGGACTTAGCCACTATCAAAGTAAATCATTTCTCCCTTTTAATAAGACTCAAAAAAATTATTTCAACTGTCCATTGCCTATGCCTCCTTCTCTGATTCAGATTTAGTTTTCTATAGACCAATTAAACTTATGTTTGCCAAAACACATTTCAACACAATTTAGCAGGAAGCAGTAAGTGGAGAAAACGAAAAAAAAAAGAAGGCAGAGGTTTGGATTAACTGAGTACAACATTTGCAGTGGACTCAGACCTTAGTTATTAACAAATAGTTTTTATCTAGAAGGCCAACAAAAGGCAAAATACAAATATAATTTCATAATAAAATTAAACATGTAAATAAAGATTACCCTGCTGCTTTTTCTAGCATGAACCTTCTGCTTCTCCTAAGGAATGAGCTGTCATAGAGCTGGAGTTTTGTTTGATTTTTTTTACACTACTTTAGCCTACCTATTGTTTAGTGGGTGAGGCACTTTGCAAATTTGTGGAGTTCACCAGCAACAGTACTTGTTGTGTTACCATTTGTCATTGAAGCAATTCTCTGTTTAAAAGACACTTCATGTCCTAAAGTCTGTTCCTTCCTGTGCCCTCTGCAGTTCTAGCGATCTAAATAAATCAAGGCCCCTTTACGGCAATGCATTAATGTGGAAGTAACCCAGAGCTGCTACCCCGCTCATCAGAGTTTACATCTTCTTATATGTTTTTACCTTGCAGTTATACAGTGAGTTTGAAGGAGATGAGGGTATTATCTGCAAATTGCATACATATATTTTGTCAGGTAGCAAAATTTATATAGACCTATTATTTGTCTGAGTCTTTCCACATCCATCCTGAGAATATATGCGCTCTTTAAAGTACTGTAAATCTAACTGTCCCCTAAATCACCTTGGAGATTTCTGTCAAAATGAATAGGATTAAAGCCATCAAGAATTTTTGAAAGTACATGTCTTTCTAAAAATCATAATACTGGTTCTATTTTATGTGTATGGCAATGCAAAATAATTATTGATTTATCCAAAAGCAGCAAAGAGTCTTTCTGAAAGTATTGGAAGGGACTCTGAGTTGGAATGATGAAGTGCCTAATGGCCAATGTTCTACAGCAAAAAACAGATCTCTGTCATTAAAATATATGCGACAGTCAGGCTTTTGCTAAAATGTGTTTAGTTTTAGAATGCATTATTTATTAAATAAACTTGATTTTCATTTGCCTCTTTTATTATCTTCTTCCTTTTCTGTTGTTCTAGGATATTTTATAGCCATTCAAATCAGAATGTTGAGATTGCAGAGTGTTTCCTGCTAGATGAGAGGTTTAAAAAGTCCAAAGAAATTTACAGCAAATGGCAGCATATAACTGATGAAAGCTTACTAGTTGCTTTATTTACCAAAGTTGTGTTGTTTTGTAAGCCTGATACTTCATTAAGTAAATGTCTTCAATTTTAAGATGCAGTTGCCTCACTCTTTAATTTGGATGGTTCTAGTGTTACAGTAAAGACTTTTATGTTGCAGTTACTGAAAATAGCTTAGCTGTTTGGTCACTGAATCATTATTTTAATATATTGAAGTATAACCATAATAGAATCACTTCATCCTCCTGTTAACATCCTGGAATGAAGCTGAAAGAAAGCAATAGGATCATCCAGGATCATTAATAATGGTAAAGAGTGACCAGAATGAGAATACAACGAAGAGCATCTCAGGCTAAAACTGCAGAAGGAAATGGTTAGGAAAAAGAAAGGAAACACTATGGAGCACTAGGGAAGTTTAGCTGTAGGCAAAAGTTTTATAGTGGAGGTCCTGATTCCATTTCCAACAACTCCACTAAACAGGATAATTACTCTGGCTGGAACAAGGATCTTTGCCATTGAGCTAGAGAGACTCAAAGATAAAAATATTTGCTCGACACCTTGAAAGCCAATTAGAGTATTTATCTATCCAACTCAAGTAGCTGATTACAGAGCTAGGGCTGTTTCTTTTCCCTGGGGGCTGGATTTTACAGTGGGAGTTTGGTGGGTGAGGGAGGGATGGAACTTTAAACAGTTTAAACATATGCTGGTCTCAGTTCTACTTAAAGCCACAACAAAACATCAAAGCCATTCCTAGCTCCTTCTTCATAGGTCTAAAAGGTAATTAAGTTCTTTTTCTTCAGTACCTTCAGCTTGTTGAGTGCCACTCAACTTAAAAGGGAAGGAAACAGTCTAATAATGTACACGTTGAAGTGTACTTAGCTATTCATAGCTCATAATATCTTTCAGAGAAGAGGGGTTTAGTAGCCAAAAATCCTAGGGCAAATTCAAAATCTCTTCCTTTCCTCCCATACACTAAAGAACAACACATGTGCAGACATGTACATGTGCACTGTGGCTAGGGAAGGGTGTCCTTCATGCTGGAAAAAGGCTGTATAAACTCTTAGACAGAAAATTGGAAAATAATTGCCCAAGGAATGAGTATGACTTCCTGATTTCAAAAAGTGAATCAGGTGGATGCCTTTATGAGAACAGAAACTCATCTGTCACATGGTCTTCCACTTACTGGTGGAAAGATGGGAAAATTAACTGAATGGACTCACAGCTGCACTAATACACAAAAACAAAGGTAGTTTTCTACATCAAAGATTTAACTCAGCATGTATTCAATCAAGATTGTATTCTTCTATCTTGGTAATTAGATTGAAGATTAAATGTAGTTTCTTCTCACATTTCTGCTCTTTTTGTTCAAATAAATATGCTATCCTCTGCTACACTTCATCTGCAGTTCATAGTTAGTTTTAAAAAGCTTAATAAACAAATTTTTATAGCATAAATTACTGTGATGCATTTCACGGAAAAATGTCAGTGTGAAAGCTGAATGCCACTGTATTATTTTGCAGGATTTTTTTTTCCAAATAAGGAAATTGTGACGAATGAAATCAGTTGTTACAAAGCATGTCAAAAAGAATCAATTTTTAAAAACACACAAAACCAACCCCCAAAGCACAGAAGATGGTTGAAAGTAGAAATTTATCTTACAGACCCAATGAGGACTTCCTTACAAAGGATACATCTGCTATCAATTTAAAGCGATAACATTCCCTCACTGGTACATGTAACCCAGATTCATAGCAACTACTAGAGCCATACTGAAATCTCCTGACATAAAACATAAGATAAAAGATATAGCCAGCAGTCTGAAACACCTTATCCACTGGCCACTAGTGATGCACTTAGAAAAAGTTGTTACAAAAGACATAGCACCTAACTCTTTAGAAGTCAGCTGCACTACACATTTAAAGAAGAAAAAAAAGTCAGCATATAAGACCATGTATCTATTTTGCATATGCTAAAAGGCTGATTTCTACTTTGTGATTTCAGTGAGGCAGGTAACAAAATCAACACATCTTGAGGTACCAAGACTAATTTCAACAAAATCTGAGGATCACAGAAATACTCCTGAGGATATTAGGTTTCAATCAATAGATCACTGGGAGTTCACAAATAAGTTTTAAGAGAGTAATGAATTTATGTCTAAAAACCACAGTAGTTTCAGTAGGTTTTAGTGAACCTTGGATTTTACGAAAAACAGACTGGAAAATCTTCTTAATGGAAATGATTAGCAAGTCTGTAGCCAGTCTGCTGCAATAAAAGCCCCCGTTCATCAAGATGCTCTTTGGTTTTGGCAGGGTCAGAGTTCATTTTCTTCTTAGTAGCTGGTACAGTGCTGTGTTTTGGATTCACTGGGAGAATAATGCTCATAACACGCTGATGTTTTGGCTGTTGCTCAATAGTAATTACCCTAAGGCAAGGAGTTTTCAGTGTCTCATGCTCTGCTAGCAAGGAGAGATCATGACCAGGAAAGATGACCCAAACTGTCCAAATGGATGTTCCATACTCTAGTATATCATATCCAAATAAAAAACAGGGGGGAGTTACTTTGAAGGGGGATGATTACTGCTTAGGGGCAGGTTGGGCATCCATCAGGGGTGATGAGCAATTCTAGTGTACATCACTTGTTTCTCTTGGGTTTTGTCTCCTTTCCCTCTCCTTTTTATTAAAATTATTAGTGCTGGTAGCATCATTACTATATTTCACTTTGCTTTAGTTTTTAGACTTGTGTTTTATTTTCCTTTCTTTCTTGACTCTCCTCCCCATCCCACCATGGGGGCAGAAGGGAAGTGAGTGAGCAGCTGTGTGGTACTTGGCTGCCAGCTGGGGTTAAACCATGACAGATGCACAAAAAAAGCTCAAAGATAAGCAAATGAATTGCATCTTTTTTGATCTGATATAAACTCCAGTTCTCAAGTGACAGAAACAACAGTTAAGGTTTCAAGGCGGGGTAACACATTAAGATCCTCATCTTAAATCATTTTGCAAATGCAATGAGAAAGAGAATATTCTGTTGTAATGAACATGTTTGCTAAAGGGTGATATGCTTCATCAATGAGTGTGTTACCAGAGATTATTTCAGCCATGGAGAAAAATTAGGACTGACAAGCTAAATAGTCCTGATATTTTTGTGTGTGGGCAGGGTCTATTCTAGTACAGCTTTTACCACTGGAACTCTGCAACCACCTTGGCTGCTGGCCAACATTCACAATCCCTTAAAACAGAAACAGTAGGCAAGAGATCCATTTCTTGGGCCATTTCCATGTTGGGTTTGGGGGTTTTTTTAGTTAACAGAAGAATTTGCACTTTATACTGCTGGATGGGATCTTAAAAGCTCTTAAAATTTGCATAGAAATTCAGCATAACTAAAAGGTGTCTGAGATCAAAAAGTCTGCCAATATAATTTATTCAAAACCAAGGTTCATGCCACCCATCCACCTGTACTTCTTGCTACTTCCATTACACTAATTTAAAATGCTTTTGACAAAGAAGATGCAATTTTAAGCCTAGTGAAAACCATTTCCTGTGAAACAATGAAAGCATCACATATATCCAATAGCAGAGCTTAGTTGTAAAGAAATATGTTACTGAATTGGAGGAAGCTTCATATCTTATTCCCATAGAACCAGATAAAAGGGATAATTTGAAGTGTATTGTTGTATAACACTGAGCTTTTGACTTCATGGACATTCTTTGTTTTTCCTGTGTAACATATTTCATTTCTGGTAACTGTATAACCATAAGAAATTTATATTAGCAATTCAAAGGGAAAGACATCTGTCATTATTCTAAGGAACAGAGCTCATGACAGTATTTACCAAAGAGTTGTCCAGATTTGCCTAGCAAAGACCAATCTTTACTTGCTCATACTGTCATGAACTTTGAAGTCATTTAGGCTAAAACTTTCTGTGCTCCAAATGTCAAGTGAACTCTGTGTGCACGTGCAAGGAAAGCTTCAGTCCAATCAATGTCAAAGAGCTTGTCTTGACAAACTGACCAAAAGCCCAAAATTGTCTGTTTAAGTCTTGCAAACTGTGCTTTGTTACAAAGCTTATTTTGCATGCACTTTCCCCTCACTCTCAGAGGAATGGTCAGATTTAATTGGATCTTTCTTAACCACAAGTTGTCACTTCACAATGAATCATAGAATGGTTTGGGTAGGAAGGAACCTTAAAGATGTTCTAGTTCTGACACATCTATCATGGACAGGGACATCTTTCACGAGACCAGGCTGTTCAAAGCCCCATCCAACCTGGCCTTGAAGACTACTGCAAACAGAGCCTGAAATTCTGTCTATTTGTTGTAGCTGTTACCAGAGTGATGAAAGAGTGAAAAAAAGAAACAAACCCACGTAAAAAACTTGCGCATCGTTGGGATCTTGATGAGTTTGAGTAGCTTAGTCCTGTGCAAGTTGTGGCTGCATCTGTCAAGGAATTTCTATGAAATTTCATTTTCTTATGTCTCTAGACCTTGCTGTGTACAGGGTCTGACAGGCATTTGCTGTGTCACTCTTTTAAATCCAAAACCAGGCAACCACTCCATTGTCTGTAAAGAAACACAGCATGCCAGAGGTGGAAAAAAATGGGGACAAGGAGCCTGGGTGAGAGGTCAGGACTGAGGCTATGGAAAGTACAGTTGAGGGAGAAGAACACACAAATGTCATTGGGAGGAGTCTGGGGGAGCACAGGGAGTTGGGAGGGGACACACAGGGGACAGCTGACCCCACCTGACCACAAGGATATTTAATATCAAAGGGCATCATGCTTAACAAGGAAAGTGGGAGGAGAATCACAAAATGACAGAATAAATTAGGTCAGAAAAGACCTCTGAGATCATCAAGTCCAACTCATGACCAAACACCACCATGTTAATTAGACTATGGCACTAAGTTCCACAACCAACTTTTCTAAAATCCTGCAGGGACAGTGATTCCATTACCTCTCTGGGCAGTCCATTCCAATGTCTAATGTCCCTTTCTGTGAAGAATTTCCTCCTGATGTACAACCTGAACCTCCCCTGGCACATCTTGAGGCCATTTCCTCTCGTCCCATCGCCGGTTGCCTGGGAGAAGGTGCCAACTCCACCTGGCTACACCCTCTTTTCAGGCAGTTGGAGAGTGTGATAAGATCTCTCCTGAGCCTCCTCTTCTCCCATCTAAACACACCCGCAGCTGCTCCTCATCAGTGTTGTGCTCCAGACCATTTACCAGCTTCATTGGCCTTCTCTGGATTTGCGTCAACATCTCAATGTCCTTCCGGAATTGAAGGAGGAAAGAGAGGATATTTAGAGTCATGGTATTTGCCTTTCCAAGTAACTGTTAGGTGTGATAGAGCTTTGCTTTCTTGGGGATGGCTGAACACCTGCCTACCCTTGAGAATTCTAGAGTAGATTCTTTGGTTGCTTTGCTTGCACAGTTCCCTTTGCTTTACCCATTAAACTGTCTTTATCTCAACCCATGAGTTTTCCCACTTTTGTTTTCCTCCGATTCTCTCCTCCATCCCACCAGGGTTAAGTGGTGCTTGGTTAGTGGCTGGGGTTAAACTGTGACATCTTCAGTTTTAGTATAATTTTTCCTGTTTTTCTTTTTTCTAACTCAGGAATATTATGTGTATGTGCAGGTACCGACATTAAAATACAATTACATGAGTAACTGTGACATGTGGTATGACTGAGGTACGCTCTCTACTCAAAGCAGTGATTCAGCCCTTTTGTTAGTCAATCTCCTAAAAATATTCAACTTTCATTTTCAGGATCAGAATGAGTTGGCGAAATTAATCAGTAGCTGTACCTTTTGACTAACTTTGGGGAAAAGCCCTGTCTCAGTCTCATCTTTCCCTCTAGTGATATTATTAATAACCACAGATTTAACTCTTATTGAAAATCTCATATTCAGGTTAAACTAAGGTGTTAGCAATTAATTTCTTATATTATTATAACACTATGGCAGGCTCACAATCACTTTTAAAAGGACACCCAGGAACTCATCAGCTTTCTTCTACTCATGATTTGCACCGGCAAGTTTGTTGTGATAATTCAGTAATGTAAGTTCGTTCACTAAGAGACTGACAAGGTCAAGAGTTTTTATCAGTCCTTGGCTTCTCCCATTTGCCACTCCAAGTTTTGGCTGCACATTGCCATGAAAGTTGTTTTCCAGACCTGGTAATTATGCCTCTATAGCTGATGCAATTCAAACAAACAACAGCACCAGGAATACAAGAAGAGCTTTGGAAGATATATTTAAACTTGCAATTAAAAAAGTTGTTTGTTTGTTTTTGAGGAAGATTTAAAGGTATTTTGTTCATTAAAAATAACTCAACATTTTCTTGGGATCTAATTCAGGATTAGTTTATTTGTGAAATCTGTTGTTTTGTAAGAACTTTTTTTTTTTTTAATATTACATTTGCATGGAATTAAAACTAGCATATATGCATATGATAGCATATAAGTAACAAAATGGAAAGAATCATTTTCTCATAGTCAAGTTACGTTATACCTGGGAATCCAGACTTACACTTACATTGTAAGGAAACCATGAACTCCAGAAAAAAAATCTTCATCAAATGTTATGTAAAAGAATACAGAAATTAATGGTTTTTTCATATCTTAATTATCTAAATCTACACTAAGATTTTTTCCATCTATCCCTCACATGATTTCAATTATTATAACAATAAAAATATCCTTGAACTGAATGTATTACTGGGAAAAACTAACATATTTAACCACTATCTTATGTGAATGCTAATGTGGGTTGAGCTAGAGTATTTTTAACTCTAAATAGGTAACAAAAATTGACTATGCTTTAGGATTATGATTTTTTAAAAATAATTTATAATTTCCTGGTTGTTCCAATAGAACTAATACAAAAGTCTTAAAGAAATTTTAAAATACATTTTTACAATATCACAAGCATCTACATTAAGTAAAGATTTATCAAGCAAGCATTACACAAGAAAAGTTTTACATCACTTGGTAAAAGCAACTTTTTGTTTTAACATTTATGGTCTTTTTTCAGTTCTTCCTTTTCACCCTATTTGGAACATTCCATCTCACTTTCTGTTAGACATAGATTTAAACAACTTGGTAAACAAAAGATTGCAACATCGGGTAATACAGGATTGAAAAAGAAATAGATTTCAGTTTGAAGTTTGCAAATATGCGGAGTAAAAACAATTCTGTTCATTCTAGGAATATTCACAGCATCAATTACAGAACACCTAAAGTTCAATATTGGTATGATTTTAGTATTTTTAATATTTTAGTGGTAAGAGTGTCTCAGGTAGAATTTTTACACTAAGATTATTTATGCTATAAGAAGGAGTATTATTTAACATTGGCTCTTCCTACACTATTTGCAGATATGACAGAGGAACTGAACCATTATATATGAAAAGGAGAAAAAAAAAGCAAATCTGGTAAAAATCAAATGTCAGAACAACAAAGAAAAGACAAAGTTCTTCAGTTAGAAAATTTCAGAATACTAGGCAGACAACAAATCACAGAGCCACAGCTTTCCATCAGTTTAGAAGAGCTAGAGATACAGCCTTTAAACAGCAACAAGCTTAATGTACTGCAAATCTCTAACTTCCACAGACCACACACAGAGCCCCCAAAAGCCCTTCAATGTTAGTTTTATTCTTCATATGTCAAGAACTGCCATCTGCCTTAAACTGCATGCATTCTCTCATTTAGTAAAATCAAAACTGGGTAGCAAAATATAAGTGCAGAGCCCTCCTCTCCACTGCTTTCTCCAGCCACACACCATGGACCTTTAAACTCAATTGCCAAAAACATACAAGCCCAGAAAAATACATAAAATAATTGCAATGGTTTGACAGTTCCTAGTCACATATGTAAGAAAACACTATTCTCTCCAGCTATAAGGAAAAAGAGCCAAGTAAACTCCCTTTATCTACCCTGCAAGGGCAGAGACTGCATATTTTCTTTCCTCTTAATCCGAGCTAATTAACTCCAGGTGCCCCTCTGCAGGAGTGGTGCTGGGAAGAATCACTGATTTAAGGGTTTTGACAGGTCCTGTACAGCACCACAGTATTCAAACATTTTGGTGTCTTAGTAGGTTATTCTTCAAAATATCTGTGCCACCTGAAACACTGAAAGACACTGTTTTCACTTTTGAGAAGAAAAACGGGTAACAATTGTCTTAGAGAAAAAAACATATGATGAATCTGAACAGTTAAATTTCAATAGCAACAAGCTTGTGGAATCTTTAAAATGTCTGCATGGGAAAACTACCAGTGTGTTAGTGTATTAGAGGAATAAATAAGGCAGAGGAAATAAATCCCTCTATGAGTTTCCAGTGAATTCACAGTTCCAGTTAGTACATTGTCATTCCACCACATATACAAGATTTTACAGGAAGAGTGCAGGTTGATTTGTTATGGCAAAGCAATAGCAAGTTGCAATGTTTGAAAGTGAGTCAGTGACTTAGGACTTCTTTCCACATTGTCACTCAGTTCAAGTTCTTTGGAAAGTCATTTTGAATGTATAAAAAGGAATTACCGATTTAAATCGTGCATCGGTTTTTAAATGTAAGTTTTTATATATGAAAATTTAAATCACATTGAATCTGCTACACAATTATGAGAGCTGACCCTGCATATTTTAGTAACTGCCACTGAAAAAAGAGTAAAACCAGTGCAGTATCAATACACTATTTCTTGCACTGCAAGGAGAGTGTCTAGCCTGCAAACAGATATTCGACCTTAATCCAGATACACTTTTTAATTGAGATATTAATAAAACTCAGAATCAACCTTGGGACTGTCTAGACCATGCTTATAAGCATTTTGTGTTTAACCACTATCTGTAGATTCAGGCTGCAGTTTTGCTGATAGTCTAGAGCTCTAGAGAATCATGTCTGTCAAGGATCCTCCTTCTGTACAAAATTTACTCCACCTAATTTCTAACAGCCGGAGATTAGAGAAAAGCAATTATCACTCACAGCCATGGCTGGCACAGAACAGATTGGGGTGACATGGCCAGATGATTATGTTACTTAGAGACGAGGGCAATTTTTCTCCTGACAGCAGCTCAAGAACTTGCTCAAACCTAAAGAGGTGAGAAAATTATGCAAGTGAATCAAGTGCAAGCACCTCTCCATAACCCTCAGAGTTCTGGTCTGTTGTTCTGGTATCTCACCTAACTATAGCACAGAGAAAAAAACAAGAGGGAAGCTAAACCAAACACCAGACCATATCTTGACAATTTGTAGGTTCTGCACTTGTCCACACCCAAAGCATGTGACAAATTCCCCAGTCATTTCGCATGGCTGAAGTGACACATCTCAGTCTGTTTTGCAACAAAAGGTCTCCTTGAGACAACTAAAGCAGAGTGCCAAATACAAACAAACTATAGAGGTATGGTCATTTCTTTGCCCTTGAGCTCTCATCCAGCCTGCAACCAACTTTCTATACCTTTGAATAACTATTTTCAAATCTCATATATTGTAATAAAGCAACAATGAAGGAAAAGTTTTGAACTTTGAATAGACTTGAGAAAATATCTAAGGAAACTTTCAAACTGATAATACTCAAAATGTATTGTGAAAAGCCAAGAATACATCATTGCATGGGGAGCTTCAGGAGAAAATCTGCTGTACAAAGACAGTGTGATAACAGAAACCTGAAAAGCTAAAGTTTAAAAAAAAATTACCAATTTTCCCATGTCATGATGCCATGCTACAACACAAAAAGTAATAGAATAGTAAAACAATCCCAGTCTTTCTAAAATAGGTCTCAAAATCTTTCAGTTACAAATCCCTGCCTAAGCCAAATAGAATAATTTGTTATTTAAAAGGAAAAGTAATAAATTGGATTTTATGCCCAGAGAGCAACCTAATCAAGGTGATGTTGGATGCTGATAATGAGACTTTAGCAGGAAATCTGGAGATTAGTTTATTACCTTCTTATATGTTATTTGAGTTCAGATCCTATTTATAAATGCAGGCACATTCTTTGCTAGGTCGTTCCAATTACTTGGTATATAATTCAGCACCTGAATCAATTCCATCAAGTTGGAGATGATGCACTTGACGAGATCCTATTTGCTGAACAATGGTGGAGAGAATCTTCCTTAATAAAGGAAATAGAAAAAAACCTGTGAGCAAGTAAGACAAAGTGGAAAGTCACTCTACAAACGCAGGCCAGTTTTCTGCAGCATAGTGAGTTGCAGCCCAGCATTTGCATGGTGGAGTGTTACTTACAGATCAAAATGTCAAAGTCTGGTTTTCATTGTACAGGATGACAAATGTAGTCCTCATGGGAGAAACTTCTCAGCATAATGAAATCTAATCTCTCTGGAAGGTCAAACATTCACTCCCCGTTCATTTCATTTCTCCTCAACTTCCCTCTAACGACTCCATGTTTTATAAGGGTTTCATACCTTTGTCAGCCATGACCAACAGCAAGGGGATAGAGGGGAAAGAGACAGAATTGCCCATAATTTTAAATTTTTCTCCTTCCTGTGCACAGCTGATTTCTTCTATTTCTTCCCTGTACCACAGTGATGCCCAGCTGGTGGAACACAACAAGGAGTACAAACAAGATCTCCCAGACCTGTCCTGGTTGGACCCAGCTCAGTTCCCTGGTTTTTAATCTGCTATGAGTTCATGAACACCTTCCTATCTTCCTGAGCATTTGAAATATGTGACTAAAGACAGTGTATTGCAATTACCTTTTTCTCATTTACTTGATCATTTGCTATGGAATCAGCTTTCTCCATGAGGCTTAGCTTTTCCTTGGTCTCATCCCTTAAAACTACTAATGGCTTGGAACATCTTTCTGGTAATAGCCTAATATTTGGTCTACTTAATAAACTTGGCAATAGTGTTACCACATTTTTATGAAGTTTGATGTTCCCATTAAAGTTGTTTCGTTATCATCTATATACGCAGTTAAATGATATGATTACATTGGTATTCTCGTATAATTTATTCCATTTCCCAAACATGAAGAAATCCTGTTTCTCAACATCTGAAAGGACAAAGAGGTATAGTTTATGAATGCCAGTCAGTGAGGACATCAACATGATTCTAATTATTTTAATGGTGAGTCTTTCAATCGAGCTCTAAAACATAACACTCCAAATCTGGAAGAGGCCACAGATCAGACGAAGTCAATCTGTGCACTATCTGTAGACTAGAAAGTTGTTTCAAGCACTCAGTGAGAAAGAAAATGATGAAATCTGATGGATTTATACAATTTCTCTTTTCTTATTTATTTCTTGCCACAAGCTGCTTCCAGTGATCCAATGGCACTAACCTACTTCAGAAGCTACTCTTGATGTTGTGTGAAAGGCTCATGGAAGAATCATGGACAATGAGGGGCCATTTGTATACCTAGAAACTTGTCCCCAAAAATGTATTTCTTTGGTTTAATGCTTTGGGGTTCAATCAGTGTTTTACGCAAAGAAATGTAGATTTGAACTTTTCCAGCTAACATGGTTCCACTGGGGCAGTCACGCCTGTCATTTGACAATAAGAAAATGTCCATGTATTTCAAGAGGAATCACTTTGTTGTAACTGAGAACTTTGTGGGCTAAAATCAGAGCTAGTTACTGCCTTTCTTCAACCCACAGCCTTTCCTGATACGTGTCTGAAACTTCCCCACCCTAATTCCTGTTGCATAAATGTATAAAAGCATATATATAGCTCAAGATAGGTAGCTGCTTCCTTTGTGAGTTTTCTTCCACAAACATGAATTTTGAATCTGCTGGTGGGGCTCCACATCTGGGTGTCCTGCTGCCAGAGGCCTCAGAGCACTGTACAGCTAAAGCATCATGTTCCTTAGCTTCTTCACCCTCCAATTTCTACACCATGATATTTCTGCTCTTGTGCATCTCACCAACATATGTGATGGTGAGAAATGAGCATAACATTCAAGATAACTAAAGGGTTGAAAGTTAATGTAATCATACTGAAATTATCCTAAAATAAGAAGACGGAGTACAAACTCTCTTTTATATCTGTAAGGAGGGATGAAGATTGCACCGTGACCAGTGTTTCATGCTGTCTTCATTTGCTCTTGTTCAGCATGAGTTCACTTTTCAGACAGCCCCTCTGTGTCTGTGGGAGTGTGTGCAAACTTCAGTGCTGGTATTTGTAGAAACAAACAGGTGTTTGCTTGTCAATCAGTTATAATATCCATAATAACTATTTCACACAAACCAACATGTGCTCGTGTGAGGTAAACAGATGGCATCACATTTTCCCTCCTGATGCAAGCACTTTTTAAAAGCTTTTGCAAATATTGCTTCAGGATAGTTAACAGTGTCAAATGCAAACATATTTACCACCTCTCTTCAGTTCTATATCAAAGTATGGATGCATTTTTTATTTCTCTATCCACATCCATATGCCTCAAGATACATATTCTCTTTCTAATATGATGCTTGATTTTAATTGGCCCGTCTTTAATTCAGAGGGACTTTGTCACTGATGGTAAGAAGATTACCTCACCATTAAAGCTTTTTGTTTTAACTATAAGCTTTCTCCATATTTCAAAATTCTGCCAATGCAGCTTGGATCTTCCAAGTACTCAGTAGGGAGTGCTTTCGCCTCTGATAGAGCTCATGTTCTTGAGAGGGAAGCACATGCTTAAATGTTTGTAGATTACTGTGAACAAAGCCTCAGAGTTTTGCCAACACTGTGGAAATTCCATGTGCTTAGATTTTAGGTTAATTTTTCCTACAAGTCTTGGATAAAATTAAGACATAAAAATCTAATTAATAAATAATTTCTCTGGACAGGAAATTATTTCATTTAATTGCTTAAATGACAGCTGGATATTATTTACTGACTTTGTCTCAGGACACAAGGTGGGGTCATTTCTGTTCCTTCTGCTCTCTTCATTAGATTTTCTTTGCACAAAAGGGACAAGTGTTCTCTGTTTAATCACCTGTAGGAGCCTCTATCAGAACCAGCAGTGCTATGTGCAGGGCAAATGTATAACACCACACAAAATAACCAGCTGACAGATCTGGTAGGGTTCACCTCACTTAATTTTAACTTCCTTCATAAAAGTTAGCTTGCTAGCCTTCCCTCACCCCAATAAGGAGAAAGAGGCATTGCTGGATACCCAGCTCATGTAACTTTATTTAGATTTACTTTCGTCTGAAAAGAGTGAATATTGATTACATTGACTATAAAGGGTGACTAGGACAATTAACTGCTGATGTAGACACCAGCTCTCTGATCAGAAGAGCTTACTATTTAATTTGGAAGTTAGATTCAAGCCATTGCTGCCAATCCACAGGCTGCCAAAATAACTGAGAGAGAAGATCCTGCAGTGCTGAGCTGATTCCTGGTTCTATAGACATTGTAATTGGAAATTGTGTTTGGAAATGTTAAAAAAAAAAAAAAAAAAAAAAAAAAAATTACCAGAACGATGTTTCCTAAGACCACATTGAGAAATACAAAGCAAGACTAGAGAAGTACCATCAGGGAACAGTACTTTTGCAATGCTGCATCTTCACAACGCCTTTGAAAGACTTTCAAGAACAAGAATCATACCTCCATCCACTTCTCTCGCAGCTCCATGAAGAAAAACATTACAGACAAGGAATAGTATGAAGCAAAACAGCAGAAGAAGAAGCAGCCAAGGGCCCTGCAGCTGATGGCATGTTCTGACACAGTGTTGATCTGCAAAACACAGGGCTCTATTTGCATTGTCACTTCCCCTGACTTCCTTTAACAATAAAAATACAAAGGCAGGACAGGGCAAGGTGGGGGGAAAATGTATTTACAAACAGAAATGATACATTTAGAGAAACACAGGGTCTCTATTGTAGAATTCAAAATGTTCAGAATTCAATAGATACAGAGATTCAGTGTCAAATAAAGACTAAAACAATTGGTAAAATTGTCAATTGGTAAAATTGATAAAAACACCTAGATTACTGATAAATCAATTTATTTTTTAAAATATTTTTCAATCCCTCTTTCATTGTAGCAGAAAACAAAAATGAAAAATAAAGACATTCAGATAGCAGTTAAAAAAAATTATGAAAACACTGTCTGAAAGCACTGTTCACTCTCTGCTTCAGTTAATTTATAACTGAGCAGCTGTTGACAATAATGCTGTGAGCACAGTGCTGCTTAATTTTGACTAACCCTGTTGAGTAATCTAAAGTTTTAGACACTTCATTCTCATGGCATTAGCAGTCAGGACAGTAATAAAAGTGAAGTCCAGAAGAAAAACAAAGAATGAATATTAGCAGAGAGTTATTGTGAAGGACAGGAGGACAACCTCACCACAGAAGGAAACCTGCTGGCAATCTCTGTACCTAATTCAATGCTCAGGTGCAAGTCATACTGGAGGGCCTTGACATTGAGTGCTGTGTATCTGAACCCAGTATGGAACAGGAGAATGATTTTTTTTTTTTGTTATTCTATGTTTGTTAATTGACTACCAACAGAAAGAGAGAAAGAGAGAAAAAGGGAGAGAGAGAGAGAGAGAGAAAGAAAGAAAGAAAGAAAGAAAGTGCAACCTTAGCAGTTTCCATTTCCAAGTTTTGCCTATACAGTTCAACATTTTTATAGAAACCATATTTTATGACATACTATTAATACAAACTTCCATTTCAGTGAAGATCAAAGTCTCCTTTTCCAAATACAGATCCTTTCAGTATTCTTGAAATATAGGATATTTTCATTTAGATTAAATCTACTTTTATTTAGTCATAGACACCCAAGTATAAAAGTAGATCAGTATCTCAGTTAGAATATATCTTCCTAGATCACTCAGAAAGCCTGACTGTACTGAAAAGCCCTCCACGAGCTGATGGTTATTTTAATTCAGGAGGCTGTGAGTCTCATCTGCTGAGTCCCATGAGCATTAGGACACTGAAACAGAGCATCTCTTCCACTGCACCACAATGCACATTTAGATGGTTGATTTCTTCTGTAAGGCTCAAAGCCAGTGGGAAACCTATTTCAGATAAAGCAAAAGGCTCAAAGACTCTAAAACCCTTATTTTTTATTCCAAATTAAGTTACAACTTGACTTGTTGCTCAGTTTTTCCAAAGTTACATGCTTATTTTCCTTTTTTTTTTTTTTTTGTTTAATATAGTGTTTAGACCTCTCATGTTCTCCTAATTCCCATCAGTGGTTATCATTGCCATCAGTTTGGTAATACTCTGCTTAGCTTGTCCCAACATGTACTTTATGATCAGATAAAGGAACAAATTCCTTCATGCCTTTTCATTCTGGATACTGACCCACAGAATGAGTCTTGTTTCTGTGTCGTGATAACAAGAACGTGAGTGAAGAACTCCAATATATCTAATAACAAATGATGTTACATTATTTGATCATTTTAATGTGGAGATGAGAAACCTCTACTGACAATTGTTTATTTCAAAAAGGACTAGAACAGCCAGATTAATGCAGGGCTCTTCAGTTGTTTTGCTAGCACAAATTAATCAGGCCCTTGACTTTGTGGCATTTGATGTCTGTGTTTAGAGGACTATAAGTGTTATTAACATCAGTTCCCTGAAAAAAAGATGAAGATGCAAAGATAATATGAAATTATTCTGGAAAAATATTCTCATGTAACTGTAAATATCATGTAAGGAGAGGAGAAAAAGAACATTTCAGGGCTAGAAGAAAGATTGCTTGTTAACAAATAATTACAGAATAATGATGTTATATTCATTTGATTTTCAGGCAAGTATTAACTAGAAAAAACAGCAAAAAGAACTGCACAAAATCGAATTCATAGAATAGTTCAGGTTGGAAGGAACTTTTTGAGATCACCTAAGTCCAACTCCCCTACTCAAGCAGTGCCACCTCGATCTGGTCACTCAGAACCATGTCCAGTTGCTCTCTGGGCAGTCTGCACCTCAGAGTCAAAAATTGTTTTCTTGTGTTAACATTGAATTTCACCTTTTTTTGGTGGTGACCTTTGCTTCTTGCTCTGTCAGTGGGCACTGCTAAGATCCTGGTTTTCTTGTCTTCTTTCTCTTCCACAAGAAGGGAATACACACAAATAATGTCCCCTCTTGAACCTTCTTTTCTCCAGGTTGAACAGTCACAGCTCTCTCAGACTCTACACTTGAAAAAGATGCTTCAGTCTCTTAATTGGCATGAAATCCTTTGCTGGACTCACTTCAGTAACTCCATTTTGCCATGTTTTGGTGATCCCAGTAAATCCAAATAAGCTCAAATAGGTTTGTGCTTTGCTTTATTCAGTATTGTAGAAAAAAAATCTACTGAATCTACTGCAAATGAGAAGAAAATCTGCAAGAGGATTTTGCATGTCGCAACATTTCATTTTTTGTGTTTGTATTTGGTCTCTTTCTGATCAATGAAAGACTTAGTGGACACCAACAGCAGAGGGAAACTTGCTGCAACATGCAAAAAGAGGGTAAATCAGTGAAGAAAAAGAAAACCAAGTGAATCATAAGTTCGTGACTGACTTGTTTCCTATGGGTGTGAGGCCACACTGATAGCAAGGAAAGCAGTGAGGCAGTGCTACAGGAACAGTCAAGGCACCTTGTGAAAAAGAGGAAATCAAGCAACTCACTGCAACAACAATCTGTGGACAATCTGTGGGAATATTCATCAAAGTACATTGAACGGGTAATCTGGAGTATGCACAAGTCAAAAATAGGCTACAAAGCTGTTCAAACCTTACCTGACTACTCATTTTGCAGTTTCTTCACATAATATTTATTTTCTCATCTTTCTGCTCTGGGTTTCTGCCGTGACTGAAATGAACAGACACACATATTGAGGCTACCCATATGCACTCTGGCTCTTTTCTATGACTGTGTTGGATGCTATTCTGCTGAAACATCAACTTAAGATGCCTGCAGGCCCAGATCTGCTTGCTTTAATTTGTCAGCAAAACCCCAGATGTGCCCAGAACTGCCCTCTGGATCACACTGTTCCTCAGTGTACCTGTGCCTTGCTCATGGCCCATCAGAGCAGGCTGACAGAGCCACACAAAGGTTTTACACAAATGCTGTCCTTAATGCCACCACTCACTGGAGACATCCTACCAGCAGCTCTGACATTCCTTGGCTGAGGATTTGGGAGGAGTATTTATGTAGCCTGAAGGTCTCAAAGCTCAGTCTCTTCTGCTGCAAACCTCTGCAAGCAAGGACACAACAGAATGGCTGAGAGCTCAGCACAAGGCTCTCCACACCTCTCCTCTTTCTCCAGTGCAAATTTTAGAGGCTCATGGGCACTGCCATGGGGAATCTCACGTACTTTTGCAGCACATGAGGTAAAAGCTATGGAACACATCTTCTGACTTAAGACACATGAAAGCCTAAAGTTACTTCCTTACCATTTTTAGTTCATGGATTTCTTTTCCTCTCACAATTTATAACAGATATAATGTCATTATTTTCATACTGGGGTTAGAGTTTAGGGAAGATAAATAAAAATATTGGTATAAATTACATAAATCACTGATTTCATAATTCACTTATTTTTGTGTTGCTTCATACCTATTAAAGAGTGATGTCTTTATTTTGCTTTCTCTCTGCTGTCTACAATAATTTTAAATTATACTTTCAGTTATAACTTTGTCTTCCCATACTTTTTTTTCCTGTCATATATCCACAGCACAATTCTTTTGCTCCTCTCTGCAAAATTTTGCAAAGAGCAAAACTATACTCTCAAGCAGCTCATCCACAAACCACTCTGATGTTACTGCAATTTTCCATCTCATATGTTTGTTTATTTTCTCACTCGCAGGAATTTTGAATTTCTCAACCAGACACATTGGCACAATTATTTTTACCTTATTTTATGCACCCTGCTGAGTATGTCTACAGGCTCACAGTCAAACGTCTGCTTCCTCAGCAGCTGATAATCTTCTAAGCTCTGTGGGACTTGTTTACTAGTCTGTGCCAAAGGGGCACAGTGTTCTTTGAGTGGCTCTCATAGAGAGCTGTTGAATTTTTTACCAAGAGGAAAATCAGCAGCGAGCAAAAACAAGGATGAATTTTCTTTCACATAATTAACTCAGAAAACTGCATTTTCAGACAACTGCCCCATTTACTCAAGTCTGATATAGTAAAAACATAAACTTCATAATTATTCGGGATATTGTTTTAACTAAAGCATAAACATCTTATCAGAACCTAAGAAAATTAAAAAGGGATCTTGGTTCTTTCTTAAAATATCCCAGTTAAAATACTGGTAGATGATGGCAGATGCAAATAAAATGTGTATAAAACTACCATGTAGTCTAAGTAGCTGCTTAATCATGCCAAACTCGTAGCCACTCTGTATCCAACATTTGTTGTTGAATCAGTCCACCACTTTTTACTTAAGCAATGGCCAACCCTGTGACATAATTAAGATGACACAAATAAGATTTTCCCCTCTGTGGTCTTTTGTGCATGGGACACATCTTGTTCCACTAAACAACAGAACATAATTTTATTTGATGCACTTACCTGTCCATTTCTGATTCAGCCCCTGTATGCCAGACAAGTCACTTTACTTCTGCTTTTCCTGGGAAGCAGTAATAATAAAACAGACTTCCACTGCAAATTGCTTTGATATTTCATGATAGAAACAAAATAGAGAAGACAGGAATTATCACAATAAGATGATAATCATTTAATTGTTCACACATCAGTAAAACTTAAATCAAAAGGTAGTGCAATAACCTTAAAACAGTATGAAAATTCAGCTTCTGAAGACTGCTCTGCTGTGCATTTGCTAAACAATACACAGTGGTTCCCAACACTCATTTTTCAAGAAGAAATTACTACTTGCCACCTAGAGGTATAGCAATTATCAGCAATGTCACTGATAGATAATTGAAGTCCTTCTTCTGTGAAAATTGAGCATTTGTTTTAATATATTTGATTGTTTTCAGTATGCTCAGATTTTCCTTTTATGCCAAGTGGAATAGCTATTGACTACTTCTGTTAAACTATCGAGTGACTGGATAAGCTCCATGCAAAATTTAACCAAATTTATGTGAAAAGTAGAGCTATAACAGCATCCCTCTGTGCTGCATTACCTCATGGGGGCAAATGGAGAAATTACCTGATTCAGGTTTACCACCTCAAAGTTCCCAGTCTCACAAGATTTTTCCAGTCTTGTTATGAAAATCTTGCTAAAGATAATCCTAAGAAAATCCTTCTGATATCAGCATCATCCCTTCAACAGCTTGCATTAATTGAGATAGAAAGACTAAAAATTATGTGTGCTAACTGACAGGAGTCAGCATCAGATTCTGCAGTTCTTCCTAACATGAAAGCAATTACAATCAGACACTCATACCACGACACAAGGGTATTGTTCCCCCTATCCCCCCCAAAAAAATCAGGCCCTTCATTGACATTCACCTATTCAGTTTAGTGCCTTTGGTTAGTATAGTTTCAGGAACAAGGTGTAAATTAGGCATCTGGTTGAAATGCATGCATTTCTCATTAAGAGAAACATTTTCTCTGTGATTTTGAGCGATGTTAATTGCCTTACTAGTCCAATGCTGAAATATAAAAAGTGGTCATTGTTAAAACAACCATGTGACATACAGATGTATGTTTACCTTGACAGTGTTATAGCACAGAAAAAATTGATACTGGGGTTTGTTTATGTTTATCTAATGAACAAATTGAACAGGTGTTTTCTGATATTTAACCAATATCTTCTATAGTAGCAAGAGTCTGGGAAAATTTTAAAAATATATATGTACCAAGAGAAATTATGTGACTGCTTTTTTCCTAGGGGCTTCTCCTGGAGCCCTCACAATAACAAAGGCAAGGATACCAGGGGGTAAACAGTCAGCCAGAATTCGACATGAAAAATACAATACATACATCAGCTTCAAGAAGGATGAAAGAAATTATGGCTTGAGTACTAGGCCAAATTTGAGGTATCTTGCTGAGTTTACTGTCAGATTTCCTCTGTCATATGTTATAAACTCACCAGATGAAACAAATTGTTAAATAAGGGTTGAAAAAACCTTCTAATATTCAATGCTGATAGCTTTTTCATCTTTACGTAACATACAATTCAAGTATTAGAATGAGTAGTGTAATATAGGAACCTACAGCAGAAGTGATAGATGCAGTCATTAGATTAGAAATGGGAAAGTTGTCTTCTGTAGATTGAATATCTGAGAATTCATGGAAATAGGCAAAGTAAAACAAGCATCTATAATAGAACAAAGATAAAATGAGGCATATCATTAATTAATTTTTAATATATTTGTGTTGTTCATTTACATCTGACATATTCACTGGCATTTTAAATTATTATTCCTATCATTGCATAGTATTAGTAAAAAGCAGCATGTTTTGGTTTGATTTTAAGATATTGTCATTAAGATTTAGCAGCCTAATGAAATAAGAATAAATAATATTTTCAATGATAAACCATATCTCATATGTAATATTGTTATATCACTATATGTATTGTAAGTTGTCTTTGTATCTACATAAAGGGCTATGCTTACACAGAATGCAGATAAAGTCATTTAATAATGAAAATTACTAATTATTCCATAGCTCCATAAGTTCAGCCATATGGGAGATATTCAGATGTTTTCCCCTGGGGAACTTTTATTTCATAAGGAAAATAGAAATGCATTTGAGGGCACACTCTAATCCAGTGTACAAGACTTGAGACACAGCTATATAATTGAGAAATCCCACATTTTTTAGCAAGCGTATTTTTAAAATTTGTTTAGAAAATTTATTTTGATTGATGAACTTTTAGCATCCCTGACTCTGACATGAAGTCCTATACAGTGAGAATAGAAATTCTTTTTTCCACCGGTTTATCATTTCTTTAAGACAGCTAAGCATAAATTTCTGCAGAAATTCTCTGCTTTAACAAATCCAATTATCCGTAGTGCACACAGACTTCGACTCTTCAATTAGTTAAGGACTGGTAACTTGCATTTCTTTACATTCACAAACAGCACTACTATATAGCATTACTTATATATTTCCATGCCAAAAATACGTATCACTACCAATATCACAACCTATAAAAACAGGGAGTGTCTCCAGGAAAGCTTTACACAAGTCACTGGCCCATAAAAACATTTTAGCTATTGGGAAGTTTGGCATGCACAGGGCAGAGACAGTGCAATGGCCTTTAATTTTCCAGAGAGAATGGCAGTGCTCATTACTGGTGATTACAAACTCAAAGTGATGGATGAATTCGTCAGTGGATTCTGACAGGCAGGTTGTCTAAGTTCTGAGGAGAGGAATTTCTGGAACACTAAACTTATTTTATTATGTTTCTTAAGATTATGCTGAAAACCACCTACACACTTAATATTTATATCTTTAGGAAGGACACACACCCCTAAGTGACCAAAACTACTCATTTACATGAACAATTGTGAGCAATTATTGTTAGACTGATCAGTGGTTTAGCATCATTTTTCCTTTCTTTTTTCTTCAAGTCCAGATTAACTTGGGGAAAATAAAGTCTCCAATACCATGTTTAAAAATTGCAAGCAAAATACCTACTTGTGTAATATTTTCTTTCTTGGCATGTTTTCTGTAAAATGTTAATATATTTTTGCAATTCTACTACAAATAACTAAATTATGGTGAAATTTTAAAAAAAAAAAAAAAAAAAAAAAAAAGAGAAAAGAAAAAAACAAGCATTAAGCCAAGGTTTTGTGCCAAGACAGCACTTTCAGGTCTCTGAAAAGCTAAATGAGTTGAAGTAAATTCTTTTCATCTCTGAACTGGAACCTTTTCCTACTGTGTTTGAATCAAATGCGTTAATGCACCAAGGCCCACAGAACAAAATGTATGTCTGTGTCTGGAACCTTCTGCTACATCCAGTTTAATGGATCTTTGGGGGTGGGATGCCAATTGCAGCTGCATCTTCTGTGGAGCAAGAGGTGTAACTTACAAAAATTTCCCTTCCTGATGTGAAAGTGAATTTCACTTTTGTCTCTGGTGTGCTTGTAAATTAAAAAGGGGGGTGAATTTTGTCAACATCACTAACTTTCTCAGACTTAACTTCTATAGATTTAAGATCCAAACAATGCTCCACATCCCTTCTTATTTCAGCTACAAGGGTGTGAATTGAAAATAAAGCACAAAATATTAGAAATTTCTGTCTCAAGATCAAAGAAGTTCTGCATATTATATGTTATTAAATCCAAAGATTTCCTTTAACAGAAAAAATAAAGCAAAATCCCCACATTCTATATTGGATGTGATGATCATTCCCTGATCTTTACAGTATCAGGCATGGAAAAAACTGCAGTAAGAGTACCAAGTGCTTCCCAGTCAAATGAGAATAAGCACAACTCAGTCAGAATTTCCAGTCTGACTGTCCAAAACCAAGGTGTCAAACTCTGACCATGGATCAGGGTCCTTGTTCAGCTCAAAAAACTCTGCAGTGCACTTGCTTTAGATCCTGTAATCACTGCCTACACTGCCTGAGGCCACACTCACGTTTGCATACTCTTCATCAAAATATCGAGTAGTCTTTTAGTAGTTATTCCTTGGCTTTCCGGATTCCCCAGTAAGGCTTCTTTTAGACAAATAGACTAGAAAACAAGGGAGCACAGATTTAGCCATGCTAAGCCAGGCTTAACCAAGGAATATGCTGCATCCTTGTCTTTTTTAAAGCATTGCAGAATTGGGGAGATAATCTGTTCTCCTGTTGAGAAAAGCAGTCCTTTCTTTCTTCCACGCAGGCAAGCTGAATATTCACAGCAGCTCAAGCTACTGCTGGGGAGACAATCCACTTTTATGAGGATTGCACTGGGCCAGCAGTTCTGAAGCAATAAAAGATGATGGTCCTTAACTGCTGTATCATCTTTCCCAGTCACAAGCCTTCCAGAATTTTTCACAAACCTTCTGTGGAATACATCATAGCAGGTTTGCCTGGGCAAGCTTAGACAAACACTGAGCACTTACCACAAAAAACAAGTGCACCCTGTGTGTCAGAGCCACCTTCCACCTTTCCACCTTCAGTTTAGAAATAAAACTGAGCTGCTGATCATTAACAGTCCCTGACATTACCATGTTATTTTTCTTCATTATTTTATCGCCGGTGTCCTAGCCTGATTCTGGACAGATTATTACTGCATTCTACCTTCTCATACTCCATGTTAACCTTAAACTGGATTGGGTGTTCTCTCTCACATCCCATTCTAAACTCATAAATTTTTCTAAGCAAGTTTCTGTTTCCCTATTTTTAACTAACCAAAGTAATTGCTGCAATTATTTGACCTACTTGCAATTTTTATACTAAAACTGGTGCAGTTACTGCTACTGTTCTTTCCTATGTATTTATTCTATCCACCAACACCTATAAAAACTCAAATCAACATATCTCATATCCACACGTACTATAACTAAAGAAATAGCTTTCTAAAAAATCTGCCCCAAATGAAAATGTATCAAATGAAGTTGCAAAGCAAAGGCATGCGATACCAATTAGATAATGTAATCTTAATCTTACTTATCTCGTAGTAATCATGGCATTGACAATTTACAATAAGGCACCAGTATGAGGTACTTTTGTAAAACTGTAAGGATTATAGCTGAACATAAACAAAACAATCATTGAAACTGGAAATAGCTTTAAGATCATCCTTTTGCCATAAATATGTATGAATTTATCAAAGGAAGGAAAGGCTCAGTTGCTTTATCTCATTGGCTTCTTATCACTTGTCACAAATGATAACTGCTCTACACTCTCAATATATTACCCCTTTGCTCTCAGTCTGTGACGTTTCAATATGATGGGATTCTGCCTTCAGCAAAACACACTGAAACTAAGCAGTAGATGGATATAGATTATTTGTGCACCATCAACGTGGATGTTTAAAGCCAGCCTCCAAAAATGTAACAGTGATGCCTGCCCAAGTTCCGTGGTCTGCTTTCTCATCTGATTTTTTCTGAGAAAGTGTTTGTTACATAGTTCAGAAAATCTGTGGATAAAATAATGCGTCTCTACTAGAGACAGATCTCCCAAGACTATTGGATTTTTACCAGAAATAAAGGAACACCAATGACAGGACTAAAATGATGCAATTTGCAAAGTTCTCTATGACCACAGATTTTTATCATAAATATAAATAAGCCCCACTTTGTAAACGGCTCCTGGACCCTCAAGGCTTTGACTCTAAAAGTTCCCATTTTCCTTCTACAATTCTGTTTCCTCAAATCCCCACACTTTGTCTTTCTAAAGTGTCCATCTTTACAACGCTTTGTCTTTCAAGAAGATGGGTATTCAGCCTCATATGCCTTTTAACAAGTGGCCACACACTACAAGGCAACTTCTTTGAGAGATCAAGGAAGATTCACAGTTTCTTTACAACCTTTCTATTCTGGAAGATTCAGCAAGCTTTAATCCCTTAGTTCATGTTGTAAGCACAAAAATCTAGTATAAATTTATGATCTACAGATACTTTCACCAGATCAGCACCCTCATGATTTAAAACACTGCGTCTGGGAGTCCTTCCTTAAATTTCATCAAGAGGAAATTAAAATGATGGAGTACCTTTCAGCTACAACCATACAATCAAAACAAAAATGGTTATCCACTAAATCTATTTGCTGATGTGACTAATGGGAATCATTGATCTAGTAAGTTAATTACAGCTTTGATTTAACCATATTTTTGTTCTATTTGTAATAGATGTAATAGTAAAAACTCAGTAATAAATTATACATAAAAATAACTTTGATTTCATTAGAAAGTTGGGAAAGCAATGTAAGAAAAAAAAAGTATACAAACAGAAGAGTATCCCCAATCCTCTGCATCATGTCACTGTTAGACAGCATTGCCTTTGCTTCATTTCACTTCAACTCACTCTTTTCAAGGCAGCACTTCTATACAGGAGAGAAGTCCTAAGATATTCAGACATGGTCCAGTCATTTGCATTTCCACTGAGTACTAATGGCCCATTTCTGGCCCTCCTTTACTTAGTAGTATGGACACAGGATGCGCAAAACCTGACAGCTCGAGAGATTTTGGGAAAGCAGCCCACACACCACAAAACTCTACTTCCAAATGAAAACCAGTCCATTCAAGTAACTGCATGGGACTCCACCAAATTCTTGTAGACCAATACGACAATTAAAAAGCTGTCATATATTCAGCCCAGTATTTTAATAAGTTGTTTTAAACAGGCTTCTGAATCTTTTTGAAAAGAATATGGTCTGGCAACATGCAAGATTTAATAGCTGTCAAAAGCCAGTTAGATCTGAGATACTTTCACTTAAAGTGGCAACTGAAATTTTGAAGAGTCATGATGGAAATTGTATGGAATGAACAGTGCACTTTTTAAAGCACTTTTAAAACTGATAGAGTGAATTTGAGAATCCACGGCACTACCACTTCCCTGAAACTGTAACTTTTACATGAGAGAAATGGATGTAACAGGATATGTCATCACCTTAACCTAACAGAATTCTTAACTAACAAGTTTCTGACTTCAGTAAACATCAGGTCTCTTCCTGAATTTTACCTTCCTTGTGCTACAATGAAAACTTGGTTGAAGATCCAAGGCTGTAAAGAACATATGACATTAATGATAGGAATCAAATTCCTCTAATCCAAATACCAGTGTCCAATACTGAAGCTGAAGAGCCATTCAAATCCTATTAGCCTGAGACTCTGGAGTAGTGCTTGACCAACATCACTGCAAGATTTATCACTGCTTAAAAAATAATATTTACCTTGAAATTTACATTGTTATTCCTTTTGCTTCTACATCCATTTCTCTCTCTCTTATGGATGCCTTTCATGAATGGGTGAGCTATAGCAGTTATGTTTCAGTGTATATGGGATCATGCCATTTCTAGTGGCTCAGTATTGACACCAGATACAGGAATATGAGACAAATCCTACAGCTCTACTGGAGCAGTTGTTGCTCTGATTGTATTAGTTCCTGATGTGAGTAACAGAGCTGTGAGCTGTGACACACTCAGTCCATGCTGCTATTTTACCTCACGAGTGGCCTCCAAAGATAACAGGAGGTCTTTGAAAACCATGAGTTCCATTCCTTCATTCTATCTTTTTAAGTTAGAGTACCCCAAAATTTGTGTCATGCTTCAAAATTTTGTGTCATGCTTAGTCCAGACAAGGCTGAATGGTTCAGTTCCTATTTCACATAGAAGTCTTACACATATTGACAATCCTCACCCTTCTTTCCTCATTTTGAAGTAGTCACTGGCATTCACTTTTTCTTCTTAAGTCCATGAAGGGACTGATTATATATATTTCTCCTATTTCTACTCTTCCTGTTGCACAGCACCAAGATGTCACTATTATGACTTTTTCCCCTCTGTGCAAGAGAAGACAGTCTTTTAAATATAGATTTTGCTTGAGTGGGAGGCTTTTTCCCAACAGTAGTTTTCTTGACACGTTTCTGAGTTTGGGATTTAAATACTTACATATATTTTACATATAAAATGTGGATTGGATGGGTAGATTAGACAGCATACAGGAAAACCTAGAAAGGGACATATAAACCAAGAAAGAAACACCCTAATCAAGTGGTATGGCAACATACCTGTGATTACTGGGTGCATTTTCCACCTTTGTGGTGCTGGAGGTCATGAAATGTAAATGCTAGCAAATAAGTATTGCACTCATTTTAGAATTTTCTGGTTCTGTTTCAGTAGTTTATGATAAGGGTGCATTATCTCCTCCAAGGATATCTGAAGAAATTATGCCTTTTGACAAATATTATTTCCAAATTAAAGGCAGAATTTTATGCTGAAAACAGCATAAAGCAGATTTGTTTTCACAGTAGTCCCTAAAAAAATCATTTTTTAAAATTATTTTTAACAGCTGTAATGCACATCAAGAGCTTTGAAGGGAGAGAAAAAATCAACAACAAATAAAGTGGGTAAATGGAATGAATAAAATCACATAAATGAACATAAAATTAAACATATTTATAGGATGAAAAAAAAAATAGAAGGAATAAAACCAGCTTTAAAACTAGCTCTTAAAATTCTCAGGAGCTAAACCAAGAGCTCCCAAGGAAGAAATATAAAGCCACTTGAGGTCATACAAATTACCAGTAAAGTCATGAACTTGATGGAAATTCTATTGCAAAAGTGGCTCTTACAATCAAACCTGGGAACCAACAGTTGTTAAAGAAGCCTGCTTCTCAGGCTAACAGAGAACTTCACTTAAAATCATAAACTCAAATACAGTGGTGAATAAATAGTGCATTGCTGATAAAAATAGTTTACGTGCAAAAGCAGTATAAAATCAGAGTACCTGCACAACAAACACAGCTAGAAATATTTGTAGTTAAAAATACAAATATTAACTTGAACATCACTAATGAGTCACCATTTCATTGGAATGGCAGATAACTTCAGTTTAGAGACACAGTTTCAAAGACCCAGGGGAACTGAAATCAATAGAAACCAGAACCTGTTCATGAACATAAGTTTAGTGCAAGGTAAATACCATTTTAAAGGACAGCATCTCCTTATAATCATCTCTCTAGCGCAGAATTATTTTCTTACTCTGAATGAGTTACGTAAATATAATTATATGATTCTCAACTACATATAAGACAAATAAATACACATATTTTAAATGTTAATATTTTTAAATTATTTAATGTTTTAAAGCAAAACTATTGGTCTATTTTGAATTAAAATGCCATTCAAACTTTGTCCATGAAAAGCCCTGAATTGTTTATTATTTCTGATTCTCCTTCCTGACAACGGTACAGTCATCTTATTTCCTATTCATATAAGTAAAGCAAAGACTTTCACTTATGCTTTTTTAAGCTTTTACCCACATTTATTGAAGTTTTTAAGGACTATGAAGTGAATTAAGGCTTGATGACAGCCCTCAGAAATAAGGCCAAGAGACTGGAAATAAGGTCACCTGTGAATATGTTCAAAAATGTTGCTGTGGGGAAAGAAGAGCTCTTTAGATTGACAGGAAGTGTAAAGAGCATCCTCAAAGCTGCTTTGTGTACATGGGTTATTTAACTCAGATATTAATATCAACTCCATAATGAAGGAATGTTCTATCCCTGTCTCAGTTTAACTCACTTCAACAAGAGAAAAAACTTCCATCTTAAGCCCAGGCAATGAAAATTTTTCTTAAGGATCTGAGATATATTAGTTCTCTGCTCAAGTGTCATATGGACTATATGGTTCAGCACAGGAACTAATAGCAGAGGATGATACAGAGATGACTTTCTGGAAGAATGTAATGCAAAGAAAATCTTTGTTGATATTCCAGAGGACAATAGCACAAACTAGCTTTCCTGGTCTGTTTCCAAATAATTTTGAAATCACTAAACCTAAATGGGATGTGGGGAATACAAGGACTGGGCCAAGCATCACTTTCTGAGGCAATTTTCCTCATGGACATATCAAAATTGTAGAGTTGCAGTACTTGTTGAAACCAAACTATAAGGGGGTTTCATGGGACAAGAGAGGGGAAGGGATAATGGAATGGATAGTTTGCCTCTCATAGACGCAAGTGTCCATGTGAAGAATCATCTAACATCTTCCTGACAACCCTGTTATGCTCCCTTTTGCAATTGTTACACAACTGTCACACTCTATACTCAATGTGTATGTTACTTCTTTTCCTTCTCTCCCCTCTTCCTCCCCACTACCTCAATTCTCTCTACTGCAATTTTCAGCTTGCACAATCAGCAATCCAAGCAGCCAAAGCAAAATGTTCCGTAATGGATCAGAAAAAAAAAAAAAAATGTGCTGTCTCTGCCAGTCCCCCAGTTGCTAATACTAACAGAGCAACTTAAGCCCTGAAGCTTAATGTCGGACATCTTCTCAAAATAAGGGCTGTAATACTCTTTCACAGTGATGGTATTCCTTCTGCCTACCAATATGTCCCTTCCTTTAAAAAAATTGCTAGTATCTTGATGTGTGACACTGAATTTGAGTCTTGAGTACATGAAGGAAAAGGGTGGGAAGGGGGAGAATTTAATCATTTTACTCAGAGAATCTTTTGATTTATTTCAGTCTCAGTTTGCTCTTGTGTTGCTCTGTTTGCCCTATCAGCACACTATGCCAGATTTAATGAAGTCCATTCGTGATTCACTGTCATTTTTATTTAAAGATTATTAAAGCACTGATATTTAGAAATTTCAATTTAGTTAAAGGTGAAGGTTTGGGTTTCTTAAGTATCCTCAGATGCTTAAGCAGAAATGTTAAGGTATCAAAGGGTGGCTGAATCTCAGGTTTTGGATTATTGGTCTTAATCTGAACTTTTGACATCCGACATTTCACTCGGCTCCCTAAAAAACGTGCTTCAGAAGTGATATTGCTGTGGAGAACATGACAAAAGCTAATTAGCAACAGCAGATGAAGTGTTGATTTCTCACCACAAGTAAAACCTGCTATAAGACGGAAAATAAAATAATTGTCAAATATAAATAAATGTTGGTGATTAGCATGTGATATCTTTGTTTTCACGGTACACACAGAAAATGTGGAAGGAGGTTTGCATAGACAGCAGGTATGAAAATACCTGCACGTGTACTGTGGGCAGGGAGGAAACAGGAGGCAGCAGATGGAGGAGCCACATGGACTCCTCACCTTCTTCGCTTTCAACTAAGTGCTTTCTGTCTGCAGTTCCACAGCCCAGATCAGAAGGCAAGGCAGGCGCAGGCTATACAGTAGGCCAGATGAACATATGGATTTCTAATTACAAGAACCCCGACAACCTCTGTAATGGGAGGGATTTGACTGTGTTTTCGGTGGCTGGAATAGCAGCCCCAAAGGAAGTTACACAATTACCAGGTGTAATGACGCTGCTGATGGATGCCCAATTGATGCCCACAGAGAAGTTAACCATGAAATCCTCACTGGCTTGCCTCCTGGAGTAAAAAAATTTTAAAAGCCTTGAATTGTTGGAGCCCAATTCCTACACTAAACATCTATATTTTGGAGCAAAAAGGAGAAATAAATCCCACTCTTAGTCTAAATTAACCATCTACACTCCTCTGTATTCAATGAAGAGAGATGGACACTGGAAAAAGTAATTCGTCTTATCTCTGTTAAGATGGAATGCATAGCTCTCTGGAGATAGCTATTTCTCTCCACTGACTACAGAGTGAGCCTGGATGACTACCTTAGATTAGAGCTGTTATTTTTTTTGATGGCTGAAATAAAGTAAGATGAATCTAGGCAAAAATTAGCAGAACTACTAGAAGCCCATTTATTTTTCTTTCATCTCAGGTTACCTGCAATCATTGGGAACCATACAGATGAGTACATTTTCTCTGCTCATTAATTTTAATTCAGTAATGTTCCTTACATAGCATAATATAAATTTCTTCAGAAATGCCATATGCTGTTCAACTCAAATAAATTCCTTCTAACCCTTCAACTCTGTTTAATTTTTGAAATCGATTATTTTAACCCTACATCATAAATTATGCACTATTTCAGTTTATTTTAATAGTCTGAACAGTGGTCTGTGGGATCTAAAATCTCTGTTGGTTTATTCTCTGTCACTTTTCCATTTTATCTTTTCACTCTTAATGGCTATTTAAAAGACAAATATGTAGAAACTATCATATTTTAGAGCTAACATTAATTAATTAATAAAAAAGTGTTATCTTAATTCAGCAGAAAGACTTTAGCAGATATAGATGTGCTTTTTTGTGCTGGAATAACTTTTAGATTTAGTTTAGTATACACCCTGCCCGGGCCTGCGCTTCTTTCTTTGACATGAGATGATGTAAAAATCTCTTCTCCAGCTTGCAGAGGGTAATTTGCATTCCAAGACACATGGATAGGAATCACTCCACATCCTTTCTACTTAATTATGTCTCTTTCCCTCTCCGGAGCAAATGGAAGGGAGAGGTGAAGAAGGAGTTGGGCTTTGGTTGTGTCTTTTGCAGAGCACTCTGCACAGCTGAGCTGATGCCAGCCCCAAGCTGGCAGACCCTGGGGTCCCTGAAGCTGGACAGAATTTGGATCAACAGTATTTCAGAACACTTTTGTAGAAGACAACACAGAATAAGTAATAATAAGGAGAGGAAACTCAGGAATATTCTGCAAACCTGTTTATTTATAGGAAGGTAGTATTTGGAAATCCCTAATTCTTAATGAATTTTAGTACAGCATATCCTTCTCCAGGAAAAAAAAAATATATTAAAATGAAAACAAAATTAATATTCCATTCATCAACTCTAGAATTATCAGCATCATATTTCTGCTTAAGTGACACACATTATCAGGTGAAGACACCGTGGTAATAAACAGTATAAAACCAGGAAAATGCAAACAACTTCTTGTCCAGAGAAGGGCAATAAAGCTGGTGAAGGAGCTGGAGCTCCTCGGATGAGGCGTGTCTGAGGGAGCTGTGAGTGTTTAGCCTGAAAAAAGGAGTCTCAGAGGGGACCTTATTACTCTCTACATCTCCCTGAAAGGAAGCGGTAGCCATGTGGAATTCACTGTGCATCTCAGCACTCAGTGACACCTCTGTATGGGCAGGGAATCGGGCAAGAAAAAGTACATGAGAGGCAGTGTGAATGGGAAAGGAAAAGGGCCTATAAAATCAGAAAGTATTTGCTACTTGAAAGCAAAATTCAATGCTTTATCATTGATTTTATAATATATTCAAACATAAATCTATTAATAACTTGATTATCAGTGCAACTTCTGTAAATATGGATCATTACTTCACAAGCTAAGATCCGAAAGACATTTCATTCAATTTAAATGATTGGTTTTTTCTTTTTACTGCTGAGAATTTGTCAAAGATATTAGAGAGAAGTGGTCTTTGGACTAAGACTCCTGCCACTGACTGTGTGCAGGGATCTGCCGGACCCTCTCAGATGGGGCATAATGTTCCCACTAGGTAGCTCTCACATTTAGGAAGTTATCTATTTTGTGTACAGAATGCTGTAAGACCTTTCAAACGACACTTAATTTTTCTAACTGAACCCTTCAAACTAGGTCAGATCCCACCCAGGCACTTACACAAATGTGAGGTGCTTGAGAGGACAAAGAAGGTTTCTGACTTCCTGTGGGCCACTTCAGCAGTTAAAATATGTTAATACTGGTGGTTTGGGTGGTTAACATGACCCCCATAATTCTGGCAAATGCTGTACTAACAGCCTCACCATCTCAAGCCCTCTGGTTTCTTTTGTTTTGTTGGGTTTGTTGTTTCTTTTTCCTGAGAGAAAGAAGGCAATTTCTCCTAAGTTTTATACTATTATACCTAGTTCTGTAATAGTGTTTATCTAGAAGTCACCCTATCCAGGGCTCAGATGACATCACTGATGAAGCAGGTGCATTCCATGAACAAATATGCTTTGGCAAGATAAAGCGACATTTCAGCTAAAACTGTGATTCTGCAACAAAACCAGAAATCTTAACTCCAGTTTCACTGGGGGAAAATCAACAGGGTTTGTCAAAGCAGTGATAATTTCAGTCTTCTTAAAGAGTGCTGCAGATGTAAAAAATATCTTACTTCAGTCTGCACTCTGGTTTTACTTAAGCTGTAGAATTCCTGCCTCCCTTATAATGGATTTTAGGACTGAAGAGGCCTCAGCACTCTGATCTGTATACATTGCTTTACTGTATTATAGTTTTATTAATTCTGTGCAATACTGGGCTTCACCTTTTAGTTTGGTAACTACTCAACAGAAGAAAAAAGTTAATACTGTAATTCTAAATCTTTTAGGGATAGCTCCCAAAAAGAGAATGTATTTTTCACAAAGGAACCTTGGCAATGATAACTACATAACATAGTGAACGCATGATTGTTTAATCCTGACTTGAGAACGGAAGAGTTTTGACTGTTCTTTCAGCCCTGCTTGTCAACAATTGGCACAAATTTCACAAATCTCCATTAGACTAATTAGAATTCATTTGCTTTGTAGTACGTGACAATTTTGTCACCTCTTAAAATTTTTCAGAGTTTTACAGAGTTATCAGAACAGAAAATTTGGAACAATGTGACCTCAAAAGTTCAACAATTATTTGATGTCAGCAAATGTCTATTCCAAATGGCATCCGTTTCCCTTTGAGACTAAAAAAAAAGTATTTTTATTTATGTTTTCAATTCCATTCTCGCATATAAGTCTAAAGAAAATCTATTATAACATAGACATAAATCAGATGAAATTTAGATGCACTTTTGCTTTTGTAATTATATAAATAAGTCTGAAAATTCTGCAGGGTTCCCATTGCTGTATTAACTCAGCTTTGTGTCCCTGAAATGGATTAAATTAGATTAAATCAATAGTCTGGCTTTCCTTTTGATATATTGAAGAGACCAAACACAAAACAATGAGCTTACGGTGATTCCATTATGAAGGTAGTTCCATTCTGATGTCTGCAATAGCAATTGACTCAGAATTAAGTTTTTCAATGCTCAAATCCCCTACCAGTGGAAATGAAGAGTAGAGTGCTCCTGCATAGCTGAGGCAATTTTAAATATTTTTAAAATAGAAGATATGAATGAACAAATGATTATTCTGCTGGGACAACATCCAAATACCAAGCAATACCATGCTCTGGACATGCATTAAAGACATGCGTATTCACAGTCCATTACTTTCTTCTACTAATTTACCTATAAGAAGTTTTAATTAATTTCCAGAGGCGTTGCAAATGCGATTACTTTTTCCCTGTAGAAATACCCATCTATCCTGATTGTTTTGAAATCTATGAATAAATAGAAATGCCTTTAATCTCACATGAATAGCTGAAACTCAGATACTCTTTTATGCAGAATGACTCAACACAATGAAATCCTACTAATAATTAAAATTAGCATAAAATTAAAAATAGGAAGAATTTAATAACCATTTTTTTAAGTTATGATGTGCTTTCCAAGGATCTATCCACAAAGCTGCTCCAGAAACTTCTTGGACATCATTAACTAGTGAAAAGCACTGCAAATAATTGAGGCCCCACTTCACAAATAATGAATGTCATGTTATAATTATTTGTAGCTCCATGACATATTAGCAATGCAATGGGGTGAGTAATGGAGGAAGGAAGAGTATGAAATGAGAGATTTAGGGATGCTACATACTAACTAAACCCAGAACATACAAAGTATTTGGTGGTAGAGCTCAAACTTTTTATTGCCCTTTTCTTGCCAGAAAACTGTTCTTAGAACTGAAATGTTCATATGATAGCATCAGATATTTTAATTCACTGTTTCTTATGAAAATATAGTTTTTGATTTTCCAGTTTGTTCTATTGCAAACTCTTCAGAAGAAAATCTTATTAAGACATTAGGCATTCCTTTAGACATTCCAAGGCAGTTATAATGTAGATATACAACATCTATATGACCATAATGTAGTCAAAGATTTACTGTGTAACTCCAGGGTACATTTCTTTAGCCTTTAGCAAATTCTAAGAACAGTTATGTCTGTGTTTCAGTTCATACATGCCCATAATTTCAGGGACCCCCACAAACATACTGCAAGTAGGCAGAAGTGTTCCTTTGTCCCTCACCTCCCACCTTTGGTTGCCTTGACAAACAGGTTGATGTTAATTCAGGTCTAGCACTGATACACAGACCTTGCTAAATATGTTTCTTATTTAACCATTTTGCTATTTTGCCACAAGCTGTGTTGGGAACATGCTGTCACTTATTTGAAGAAGTTCTGCAATTTTGTTTTGAAAATGAGCTTGCATTGCTTTATTGTTAATGCCAAATATGAAGCACTCTCAGATCAAGCATTAATAGCATAGAATAATTTAGGAACTACTTAGAAAAATGTGGCACTGGTCACTGGATTGTTACAGACCTTGTCCAAAAAAGTGTCAGGGTATTCTTGGAAAAATTCCTTCCTGATGAACATCTAAGGCATTTTAGAAGGGGATACTAGTTAGCGTGTTACACACAAACCTCTCAGTACTTTGACATGTTTACCAGCTGTGAATTCGAGGCATGGATTTTTCAGGGAGTTAAATCTCTGCCCTCCAAAAGTCAATATCAAATGCCATATGATAGCCTGACATTAGGCTGATCTATGCATCTCCTTATCCCTCTAACATAGGTCTAGCCTATACCTACACCTGCATCCAGACTGGTTTATTTTTATCAGTCATCAAAACTGGCATTTCTAGAATTTTAATAGCTGTTTACTGTGCCACTGTTTGCTTTCCTCTAACACCTGCCCTCTAATGGAAATAATTTAAGCTTAAAGCTTTTTGCCAGTCTGTTTTTTAGCACATGAAAGCACTATCAATTGTCAGTTTTCTTCAGATAGATTTTAAAATAGAAAATAGCCAATACCAATACAATATTTCTTTGTCAATAATGAGAAGTTTACATCTAAGTTTGCCTCGCTTCTTCTACAGACCCAATGCATCAGTCTTGGCAAATACCACTGAAAATGAGGCCACAGGATCAGAGAGTCCTGCACAGGTGGAGTCAGAGATGTGCACTCTAAAAACCCAATCTCCCAACACTAAAGTCAGTGATTAAGTAGAAAATATAGTTCCTGAAAAACTGGAATGAGCTTCCACTACTATAAGGTATGTTTTCTACAAAAAAGTGATGGTAGGAAGGAATGCCCTCGTGAGAACATTGTGTCACTAGGGCATAAGAAGCATAAAAGTACTTTTTTTCCCAGATACAAAAGCCAAAGTGAAAAAAAAACCTTTAGGAGTTTTATGAACTTCTAATTACTTAGATCAGGGGTTTTCCTTCTGGATTTACAATTTCCAGATGTTTCAGGATTATAATGCCAGCCTAAATTCTGATTTGACATCAAAAGGAGAAAAAAAAAAGATGAATAACAAGCTTCAAAGGGAAGCAAAGGAAAAAACATGTTTGTTGGAGAATTCTTCATACATTTTTAAAAGCAATTATTGCTTTTAAATGTCACACAGATGTCCCTGCAGAAGTGACTTCTCCCAAAGCACTGATACTTCACACTCCCAGCCTAGACCATGGATAAAATCACTCCGCCATTTTATGTCTTCATTTACCATCTATAAGGCTCAGGAGGATAGGAGGTTTTCCAGCCTCACACCCTTTAGGTTATGGAATGTGCAACTGTTTTATTGGTTTATTCACAATTACTACAAGTTTACATGATTTTGATCCTTTACAAAATTATATCTGGGCAAGTAGAAAAGTGGCTTTATTTTTTTTGGCCCAGCATGTGCACTTTGAGTCAGGAGCACCTGGAAAATTTATTCCTTTCTCAAGGGAAGCTGAGGGGAAGCCAATGGGAAGAAAGGGATACTCAGTACCCTGGTGGTATGAGATTCCAGAGTGATTTCTTGAAAGAAAAACACCCTAAACAATTAATCCATGTTTAACCAAGCTGGACATATATATATATATATATATAAATTTGCATAAATAAAACAATGACAGATCACTTAATTCAGTATTATCTTTTTTTACTTGGATAACTAGTTTGGATTTTGACGCAAATAACCAAATTTGGGATTTTTGGTACATACGTTTTTTACGAAGCCTTTCAGGGGTAAAGCAATAACATCTCACAGCTACAAGGCAATTTTAGTCAGTACTCTTCCACAAATTCTCTCAAGACCTGTGTTTTTGTAGTCACAGCAAGTTCTGGCATCTTCATTTTTTCCTTCTGTGCTCTGGCTTGACTTTGCCTCTCTCCAAATACCTCCCAAATAAAAATAAAAAACATTCCACCTAAATAGCTTCAACTTTTAAGTCATTATAGTTGTGCCTTTTTTTCATTTGGAAAATTTTACCTCATAAGTTCTGCAATCATAAGTTCAGGGCAGGGCCACATCCTCACTCAGCTAAGCTTTTTTAAGATTTATTAGCTTTGTACTAATAAGTATTGAATTTATTTCCTGTTTTTAAAGCAGTCTATTCTTTTACTCACTTTGAGCTTTCCATAAAGATACTGGATTTTTAAACACCTTTTTTACTTCAGCATATCAGATGATCTTTAAGGTCCCTTCCAGTCCAAACCATTTTGTGATTCTTGGATTCTACAATAAATATATAATTATAATAATAATGATAGAACTTGCATATTTCAAAATTTGCTTAATACTTTGTGAAATATTATAAATACAATTTTTAAAGGTATTTATCAGAGCTATTTGTTGCTATTCAGACATATTTATTGCAGTGCCAAAAAAAACCCTCATCTTTATCTGTGGCAAATTCATTCCTCTGCTTCCAGCAGGTCTCCAGGTAAGCTCATACAGTAAAAAAATGGTAAAGACTGGCGCCCTTTCTCCTATGAAGTACAATATATGGCTTTGCTTCTTCTGCCTTAGAGGATGAATTTGGGTCTCCAACCTCTGTGTGTCCCCAGCTCCTAAGTACTTCATAGCACTTATCAGGTTTTTTTTGCCCCAGAAGCAGGTAACTGATTCTTGTGAAACAGGATTTTTTCTCCCAATTTAAAAGAAGACAGCTTCACCCTCCAGCTGCTTTCTTCTTTGAAAGTGTTACACAAATTCTTTGCAGTGATTTATATAACCTTCTAACTTTAACATTTGACTAAATTTAGTCAAATATATGTTCTCTTACACATTTGTTCCTGTGACAATTTTGTTTAGTTTAAATAATTCTTCTCTCCCTCTTACTTTCACTCTTAGTATAGAGAACCTCTTCCCAGGCTTTGTTATACAAGCTGTTCCTGTTTATTTTCATCAAATATACATTTTGTTCACCTTCTCCTTACCTTCTGTATTTCAATTTATTATTTTGAGATGAGATTCTAGAAATCTTGCTCCTCACTAACCTGCAACATGATTTACTTAAGGATCTTTGTTGGGAAATAATTTAATGAGAAAGAAAAAGTTGAGCATTGCAATTCACTTCTTTTGAATTTCTGAGGAAAACCAGACTTGATCACTTAAAAAGCAAGCAGGTAATAATGGCAACACAAACACACCCACATCCACCTTGGGCCATATTTTGGCAAAGAACTGTCAGTGATGAAGAAAAGCAATGAGAAGTTAAATCCTGTGGATATTGTGATAAAAAAATCACAGTGAAACTGAGGATTCTCTAGAATGATAAAGTAATAATTCTCTGTTTTCCATAGAAAGGTGCGAAGTTTTTTATATCTTCTAGCCATAGCCATATAATCTGTTGGAAAGAAATTTTGCAGATTTTTCTGCCAAACAATGTAGACATAGAGATCTCCTAGTAGACTTTTTAATGCTCAGTTTAACATGTCTTTCTGTTTCACAAGCAACAAGTTACCTGCTTCACATTAGTAGGTAAACAAGTACTTCACTTTTCTGTTGAATTCGAAGCTATCAGAAAAAGCAAATTGTTATCTATTAACCCACAGTCTGGAGGATAACATAATATGCCTAAAACTTTTCAGTCATGATGCAGCATTGCACTCAAAGTCAATGAAATTTCATGTAAAGACATGTCTGTGTTAAGAGTGGTCTGAGACCAGGACCCGAAACTCCAAGACTCTGAATCTGTTCTGGAATAATGTTCAAAATAAATTAATTTTCCCTGTGATGTTCAAATAGACTGAATTTGAGTAAGTAATTCTTGCTCAGCCTGAGTCCCACTTACATACAACTTATAAGAATGTTCAAGCTGAAAATGTTTGTTTCTATATAATCTTTCTACATACGTCTGTCTCTCCTGAGTGGTGTATATGGGTTGCCTCTATCCTTGCTGTTCATTTCATATAAGCTTGAGTAATTTGGCAGCTTTTTGGGTGAAGGCATATCATGGCACTTAAAATATTAGCTTTTTCAATCTACAACTCTTTGAATTTGTTTTCTAGCAAATTTTCAATTAGCTGTCCCTCTTATGTCAGGTTGCCAACAAGAAATTATTCCAGTACAGGAGCTCCTCAGCCACAGGAATGCAAGACTATAAGGCTGGCTCAAAAGATCCTCATTATTTTCTGACAACTCCTTAGGAACAGTTGTTTTGAAAACACTGTGAAATAGGTTGCATTTAAATAATGTAGAGGTGCCTGTAGATGCAGCCTGATTCAAAGTAAAAGCAACAAAATGTCAAGGCTGGTTAATTTTAGTAAGGGTAAAAATGAATAGTTTTAAACTTATCTTTTCAGGTTTTCAGTTTCTAGCTCTGCCTAGATCTGTCCTTCATCTTCTTTTTCTCTCCCCAACCTTTATTTCTGCTTATCCTGGCCACTCTATTTCAAAAACACCAAGAGGAACCCCACTCCAGCCCACTCTAACCCACTCTAACCTCAACCCCTCAGCTCCAGCTCCGTGCTCAAGCCCCCACGCCACCCTTCACTTTCTTGATGCCTGCAAAGCCCCAGACAGGAGGATGCAGTAGAGGTCAGTGCCTCTGTAGGCAACACCGCTGGTCTTCAAATCTTGGTAGTCAAAGCAACGCTGCTAAATGAGGCCATTTGAGAGCTGAAGCACTCGGAGGTATTTTAGATGGGGGGGGAAAAACCCACTGTCATTATTTATTTCAGGAGTGTTTGAATACTTTTTTTAAAGTAGAGGCTTTATGCATTCAAGCTTTTTTTCTGAGGGTTAGAAGCATAATTCCATTTAAAGGAAGGCTGAATCTCACATAACCATGTGATTTGGGGACTATGGCCTCTTAGACAAATATAATATGTTACGAGAGTCACCCATGAGAATTGGCAGAAGCGAGTACAATGTGAGTATTTCAATCATCATAACAGAATGTTCAGAATCAAATATATAAAATCATAATAAAATGTGACAAATATTTCTGCTGGCCTCAATTGCATAAAAGTTTTTTATGCAGTGTAAAAGCCAAATCTAAGCTGGCATAGTTGCTGTAAACCAGAATGAGGAAGAAAGGTCTAGACAAATATGAATAATACTTTTTAAAGAAAAAAAGCTTATCTGAATCTCAAGAAAAGTATTTTTCCTGAAGACAAGATAAACATTATTTTTTATTTTATTTTCCTTATAAACTGTGTCTTTAGTGATTATTTAGAAAGTTGTACAAACAGATTTTTAAAGACAGAAGAATTGACATGTAAAAATGAATAAAAAATGTAAGGCTTTGCTATGCTTCTTTTCATAATAGAAAACAGACACACCATAAATTAATAATCACAAGCAATAACTTCTAAGAAATTGAGAATCACAGTCTATCTATTTGTCTGTAAGATGTTGCTTTTCTCACAGTACTTAACACCACGATGCCTTATTGTGGCACACAGCTAAGGAATTTACTTTTTGGTGACTTCAGTCTGCTTTGAACTAGGTCCTAGCTGAGAATCCCAACAAAATATATTACATTATGTAAAACAGATGTATTTGTTATTTTAAAAATTTCAGGCACTTATAAAAATGATTATATGAGTGTCCAGAATCACTGTTTGGAAAAAATGTACTGAAAAAAAATTGGTATTATCCAAATCAGTCTCTTTCATAAACCCAGCAGCTATCTTCCAGTAAATACCTGAAGTATTTACTGAAAGATAGCTTGTGATCAGCCTTCCTCCAGAAACACTGTTCATTGATGGAAGTCAGTTATCACTCTGCAGACTGCTATTTCAGAGAAATCTTCATACAACCACCTCTCTTTAAACACCTACTCTTTTCTATCACTATTTCATTACAGGCATTTTTAGGAATCATTTTTTGTGCTATTTGAAGTAACCATCTGCATTTAAGCTATATATATATTGGTAAAGTACAGTGCTGCTCTGTGTGCACTCCTGACACACATTCATTAATGCAATTAGTTGACAGAATCATTCAATTCAAATCACCAAAGTCCTAGAAAACCTTTTTTTTGCCACAGCCACCTCAAAATGCTCAGAAATTTCTGGTTATTTATGAAGGGCTGGCTACTGGTGGAGGATATTGCTGAATTGCACCCAGCCAGCAGGATGGACTCCACATACAATGGGAAGAGTTTGTTGAGATGGAAACTGCTTTAGTAACAGCCCAGAAGTGCCTTGAAGAACTAAATGCATAAAAGAAATATGAATAACAAAATAAAAACTGTGACCACATGTGTGACCTCGGCATAAAAAGACACTGACACACTTCCTATTCTGGTTTACACCAAAGAAATCGTTCTCATTTGGTTTGCTAAACACTTTTGATCTCATTTAATATGATTGTAGGTGTTTTTAGCTTTTGTGCTCCCATGTTAGAAAAGTAACCTTTTCCGTAGTATACAGGGCAGAATTATACACTGGAGATTAAAATAATTCACAGATGCACTTTAACATATTAAATATGTAATGAAAATATTAATAAAGAAAATGTAGAGAAATAATAAATATACAAAATTCACCTGTAGATTTGCTTTCAAAATAATGAGTACATTGTTTACAGCTGGAGCCCTACAGGAATATTTCCTCCGCATGTTATAGGAACATCATAGAAAGTTAACATGGTAATGATTATATGTAGCACTAACAGTGCATAATAGACTCTGCCAGCAAGGACAGGCTAATTAGAGGATCTGTCAATGAGCAGTTATGGACAGTTATTATCCAGTGTTAGCAAGACCAGCTCAAGCAATGTTGTGTCTTCTCTGTTGTCCACAGATGAAGGATGTGAAAATGCAAAGGCAGTTCAAAGGAGGGCCAAAATAATGAACTAAGGGATAGGAAAAGTAAACCCCATTATATGAGTCTTAAAGAGCTCAACTTATAAAATAAATGCTTGATCATGAATACATGAAATAGTGGGAGGCCTTTGAACCTTGCTGACAATGACATAACGAGATCCAATGACTAGAAATGGAAATTAGGCAACTCAACTTCAAAGTAGTTGAAATTTCACAAAAGATGAAATTTCAGAGAAATGCCACCAATTATATACTTCAACAACTTAGCTTTACTAACACCTTGAACCTGTAAAGTGAGATTAGATAAATTTCTCCTGAACAGAATTAATGCATCTTTTGGAAGAAATTCCTTGGCTTGTGATCATGGTTTGAAAGGAAGGATAAGACTGGAGAATCTTCCTGGGTTTGAACTCCTTGAATTGGATTAGTATCAGTTATTTCTTTTATTTCTGAGCCCCAGGGAGACCAGGACATGCATGCACATCCCCCACAAGCTCTGTAGTTCTGCATTAAGATAAGGATTACAGATTTCATACTTTTGGATTTTTCAAAGTGCCTCTAAAGAGCTGAAAATAGGTGTTTTGTCACAACATCTCTTTTGGTACAGGCAGGGGCAAAGCTTCTTACCTCCCTCAAAAGCAACAGAGCTCAGTTATGGGGAAGGGTAAGACATGGAGAAGTATCACACTCCGAGCCTCCCAATTAGTATACACTATAAATAAATTAATTAATTGGTAATTTAAGTTGATGTAGGTAAATAAATTTCCTCTCCAGTGAAGATGGTGTAAACACTCATTTTTCACAATTTTATAACTTAAGAAGAGTAATTCTGCTTTCTCCATGTTGTTTTCACTGCAGAAATATAATTCATTGTTACACATAGTAAGCATTTATTTTCCAAGTACTAATGCCCTTGATCTTGTGAATTATGCCTGATAATATGTAATATAAAAAAATATCAAACAAGTTCATATGGTCTACTTGTCTTTGACCTGATTAATTAAGCTAAATTAACTAAAATTAATGTAAAAATCTTAAATATTGCATTTAACATTTGGGCAGTCTGAGTAAACAAAAGGTGACACACAATACCTACCTACACATATATGCAAATATGATTAATTACCTAAATAGAGCAATTTTACCAGCAGAATTTTCCTTTTCCTGGTGCTACGAAGTGATCAGATTTCTTTATGTGCTATTACTAATCAATTTCTGATCACTTTTATAATCCTATTGCACTTAGAAACTCAGAGAAAACCAAGAAAAACATTTTAATGATTTTCTGCCTTCCCCCAAATGACTCAGTTATTTCTAAGGTGGATACTAAGGATTATTATAATATTTTACCCATGTAAAAACACTTTTAAATGCATTTTAACCATGTGAAAATAATTTTCACCATTTTATGTAGAAATCTAGTACTCCAGCACTCAGACTTTAAAGAAAGTCTGTGACAGAATAATGACATTTATATTATAGATATTTTTCTACTCAGTAAAAATACCTATATTTAAAAGTTTTCTGCAAACTAAATAGTCTCACAAATCTATAGATGCTTAGGTGAACTGATCTGCAAGATTTTTGAGTGACTTCTAGAAGAATCTTGACAGCTGTGACTCTGAAAAGTTCCCTCCTTGCAGAGTACTCCAGAATCCCCCTGTGTCCAAAGTCCCAGCTTCACAGCAGAGTCGAGAAACAGGGAGATGCGAATCATACTGAGTGGACTCCAAAATTAATGGAAGTTTTTACGTGAATGCCTCAGTTCTTCATCAGTCAAATCTGGATAATAGCATGCCTTCGCCTCCCAGGGGTGTTGTGAAGATTTATTAGATAATGCTTATTAAGCACTCAGATACCACAGTGATCATGGCATAGGAAAGCTCTCCAATAAATACTCTCTCTTCAAAGTACGTCTCCAACAACATTAAGCAGAAAGAGGAGGCACAAACTGAACAACAAAAAAAAGATAAACTATTTCTGAGCAAGTCCCACTCACTGTATGTACTTAGCAAGACATCTTAATGTTTTATCTTTTTTTTAAATCTAAATAAGAAATTAAATTGGGGCAAAAAGAATATGAATAAGTTTGCCCACCAAGAAATTACAGCATTTCTTGATTCTGAGTACAGTCCAGAAAGCTCTTCTGAAGATTAATTTTTATATAATCTCTCAGAGATTAAAACACACAGTTAGATACAGTTAGATAAACATATATTTAATACCTTTCATGTGTCAGACATCCAGTGATGTGTTCTACTCCCTATTTTTTATATGAGTGAGATTCTATTAGCTAAGAGAATGTCATTTCACCAAGCAGTTTTATTAACTGAATGTTTAGTTCTACTAACCTGTTCCAGGAAATATGGCCAACCACAAAAAGGTCAAATTCAAAAGAGAGTACCTCCAAAAAGGATGAGCATATGCAGAGGTGTTCAAGTTTTTCAACTCAGTGGTTTTGCTGACTTCTCTGTTTCTGAAATTGGTCAATTCAAATTTGAATTAGTTCAAGTAAAATTTTGAAGTACTCAGTCTTGGGTCAGACCCAAACATGGAATATGTTAATATTTTAAGAAAAAATTCTAAAATTAAAAGGTAGTCAAGCAAAACAAAAGCAGTGCCCAGAATTCAGTCTCAGCCACTGACTTTTCTTTCTGAGCAGGTCAGCCAAGTGCCACTTCCATTACAAAACAGCTGAGCTGGGGATGTGTGAGGGAGCCCAGTGAGAGATACTGAGTTCTCACCTAGACAGCTCAGCTCAATCAAGCATTGCAGTTCACAAAGGAAAAGTTATGTGAGTATCTTGTCAACAGCATCTTGTCTTGGCTTTGTTCCTGACTTGTGCTTCCTGCTGAGCTTTGAGCTCAACATTGGCTGTTGTGCCAGGGGTGGACAGAGGCTTTTGAACAGGCAGCAAGTCCTGCTTAAGCCTTTTTTCCAACCACAGGTCACATCAGAAGCCCAGTGCTCCTCAGGATGGCAAAAAGATCTAGGCCAGCAACCACCATTGTGATCCTCTGCACTGCATAGGTTAGTGCAGGATGAGAGCTGGGCATTCATGATGGACAGCATTAAATCTGCTCTGTATTGGTGAAATGTTGTATTTATGTCTTCAGGACTTGATACTGAGGTGCACAACATAGAGGTGGGCTGATTTTAACTGCTGGAAAACCTTCCATGTGAAACTATTTCAGAGCTGGTGTAAGTAGAAAAACAAACAAACAAACAAAACAACAACACTAACAACAAGAAGAAATCAAAGAAATCATGCTTCTCATCTCTGGAATTTGAAGTCCAGGTTGACTCTATTTTATGAAAATTGAAAGGACATAATATGACGTGTAATGCCTGAGGAGTGTGATTGTCACTCTGAAGCACAAATGAAAGAAAAAGTACAGGAAAACATCTGCCCCAATACCTCAGTTGCCCCTTCGTGCACCAATCAGACATAAGACACTGAATGTTATCTCACAGTAGCAGGTGAATTGGAAGAGGTAGAAATAAAGTAGGGGTTTGAGTATTTTTGGGGGCAGAGGAATCAGTAGTGCTTTGCTGGTCCTTTTGACAGTTCCACATTTACACCAGGCAGCCCTGGGACAGGGTGCCTCCTGCTCCAGAAGCATGCTCATGTTGTTGGGGAATTTAAAAATATTTCACAAAGGTATCTTTGGGTTTATTTGAAAAGTATCATTGAACTTTTCCCCAACCCCAAACTTGATCAGAGGGATATTCATTGCAATTTACACAAACTAATTTGAACACTCTTCTTCCACAAATGCATTGATGTCAGCAACTTTTATCCAAACCCATATTTGATAATTCTGCTATTTAAACCCACAAGTTGAGTACAAACAGCTACCTAAGTTGAAAGTAGTTTAGCTGATAATGATTTGTGCTGGTTTTAATTAGTATATTCTATAGGAAGCTGAATTGGAATAAAATATGAATAGATATTCTTTTCATTGTTCAGCAGGCCTGATAGGTTTTTATTTCTTAAATAGTGCAAAAACTTTCATCTGATTTAAGTCACACTCCTTGACAGCACAGTATGCAGATTTCAAAGCCTGTGCCTCTGGAAAAACAAAACAAAATAAAACAAAACCCAAGAAAATGAGTGTAATCAGCATCATATCAATGAAAACTTGATTTGTTACCAGTCAAAACCTCTATCATTTGTTTCAGTACTTTTGTACCTCACAGACAGACATTTGTGCTACATGCAAATATCACATTTCTAATCAACATGGAGAAAAGAGGATGACTGCAATGGAAAGGAGACCAAAACTATTGATAAATTTGATCAAAGTGTGATGTCCTGGTCTAAAAATGGCAACATTTATTTTGCCATGAAAAAGAATACTATATTGCAACCTCACCTGACCAGTAATAAAGCTAAGGCTCCCATGGGGCTTCCCTGGAATTATGGACTTTTAATTTTGCTTTGAAGATGAATACATTTGGTTTTAAAAGATATGTTCTCATTTATTTTGGCAGAGTTGATCTATTACTGCAGACTCTGTGACCTTGATAACACACAGACATTTTAATATGGATATGATCTCCATGCAAAAAATTACAGAGGCACATTGTACACAGAGCTTCCCCACTGGATACATCAGCCTTATTTGTATTAGCATAACATACAGGAGGATTTGGCCTTGTAAGTGACACTGAGGAATGTATAAAAAGAAAATTCAGAAGTCAGCAAAATGCCTTGTAGATGGGGGGCATACTTTGCTTTTCAAAGCAGTGTTACAAGCAAGAGAATGGTGAGAACGGTCTATAAAAATAGATTTGAAAAATAACCTTCCTAGAAAGGGTTGATTACAAGTCTGTAATGCTACAGGCACCTTATTATTGCTTCAGGGAAGAGATGCAGGATATACATGTTTCACATATACTAGAAATTCCATTATGAATAGGATTTATCCATAAAAGTACCCATAATCAAAACATAAGTTGGTGAAAAAAGGACAGACAAACATTGTGGGTTTTTTTCATTGACCAAAACACAAGGACAATGTCTGTCTGACAGGATGTCACCTGTAGGATGCAAGCATAAATATTGTATAAATAATAGGTCTTGCCCTGCCATTTACTAATTCCTCTCCTCAGCACAGTGTTTGGATGATCCCAGGCAAGACAGAAGGTTCCTGCTAAGCACTCATACTCTTAAACATTTTTATAGACTTTCACTGAATTTGGAAAAGCAACAAGTTTTTTGTTCCATTTATCTCAAAGCTGAGTTTATTCATCATTCAGATTGTGTTGTAAAAGCTGTTTTTCTGTGTTTACTTTCCCATCATAATTGTATTGTTAGAAAACAAATTTGGTGATTCTGGCATTTCATCCTGTGCTGGTGGCTACCTGTAGTATTTAAGAATGTGAAGGATATTCCCATGCTTCCCATAACAAGATAATTGACTAAAAAGAAAAATCGAAGATACAGAAAGCAATTGAAGCAAACTGGAGATATTAATTCAGGGCCTTTAATTCTTCATCCAAGGGCAAAAGGGAATAAACAGAAAAGAGAATATCCTGCAACAGAAAAGCCAATGTCCTTCAAACCAGAAAAGACAAAATACAACCCATTCTTCTCTCTACCTCACAGTGAAAAATGTTCTTTGTCTATATGAAAGGGCACTTCTACTGGCCCTATTAATCCTCAGCTCTTCAGTACAGGAGGTCTGCAAGAGTGTTTTTACCCAGGACAGGAAGCCTCCTCCCCAGTACAAGAGAACTTGCAGGTCCAAGGCTGCCCAGCGTGTTCCTGTGCATTCAGCCTGTCCCACGGGCAGCCTGCAGCTCTGCCAAGGCAGCCATGCAGATGGAAAACTTGCAGGAGGTGAACCACACTGTGTTTACATCTGTCCTGGGATGCTGCACTTTTAGAGGCGCAAAGACACGGCCATTGAGTTCCTCCACTGTAAATGAGACATTTTCTCACAGTGAACAGCTTGGGTATTAAAGCAGTAATGTACCATTTACTAAAGGCAAAGTGCTATTGATGTTAATTATAAAGCCAAACCAACAGTTTCTGAAGAAAAGAGATGTTGAGGGAGTTTAGAAGCTAATCATTTCGAGATGCTGAAAAATTTTCTAGGGAAGTAAGATTTTTCAAATTCTCCCCATTGAAACAGGCGCTCAGTGCTTACAGATTTCAGCTTTTGGCAACGTGTGTTGCCAGAATTACGGCTATACAAAGAAATTGTGAGATTGGTCACTCCACAGCAGTAGCATGTACCTTATTGTTCAGCCTTAAAAAAGACACATCCTTGTCACAAACATTTTGCATGATCCACAGAGTCATTAAGGAAGGTTTGTTCCCTCAGAATCAAATGGTGCTTTTATAAATGGTACCTTTGTGAACTCTCTAAACTTAGTCTAACGAATGTTTCATTTCAAAAATTTTTAAACTGTTCCAAAATGGCTGACATTTTTCCCCCACTTTTTCTTCAGTTGAATTATTACTGGGTCCCAGTGGTAACAAAGTCTGCAAGTAGATGTGGATAAACAGAAATTATTTTTATCAACAACTAAAGCAAGTAAGTCTTAGCAAAAGAATACCATAGTCATAGAGTCATAAGCACAGCACAAAAACACTGTCCCTCAGAAACTGCCTCAGAGTTCCAAAACTTTCTGTTCTGTAAAATGTGAGCAAGAACAGACTTCTGGAACAAAACCAAAAGTCACATTATTGCTGCTTCAGTCAGATGAAACCCTCACCCGAACAGAAAACAAGAGAGGATGAGCAGCGGTGGAGGCACTTATGCAATATGAATCACAAAGGTCCATCCTGCAATAGACAGTATTAGTATCATCACTCCATCAAAACTCTTCCTCAGTATTCCTGTAGTTATTTCTCTTCAGTAGGATGCAAAGGACTGCCCATAGCAGAGTAATAAAAGGAAGAAGAAAACTGAATTTGCAGGGGTGTTTTACAAAGGAAGCCATAGGGTGCATCTTCATTCCCGAAAGCAACAATTCATGAGAAGAGTAGGAACCATGCTGACTCCAGTTTATGCTAAACTGGCACTCTGCCGTTTTACAGATGATAATTATAAATGTGTTCATCTGACATAATGGTGGTACCATGCAACATTTTAATTATAGTATTTTATTTATGCACACAGTACTGTCAATGTTATGGCTTCAAATGTGCACATTCAAAATCCCAAATAAAAATATAGCATGTTTTCCAAACACAGAAAAACTATCAATTGGTTTGTGGGCTACAGGCTGATCTGACTGAGAATTGGAAATACCTATTCCATTTTTTACTGATTTCTTGCACAAAAAGTAGATTTTTTGATAAAATACCCTTTATTCCTGAGAAACACAACAAGCCTGCAGCAAAGCTGTTGGAGGGGAAGTCAGCTTACAACAGAAGTATTTGTTTTGGAAATTCCATTAGCAAGATTTATTGGGGCTTTACTGTTAGTGCCCCATGCATGCTGGTTTCTGGACTATCTAAAATGCTGCCATGCCTTTGTGCTGGGACACCATTCCTGTATGCTATGAACTGATGTTTTCAGGATGTACTGTTTTCTCCCATATCAACATTGACTTTTTTTCACACAATATTATTTTTAGTGGAAAAATTTACTGAGTATACCATTTTCAAAACCTCATACATATTTTATATTTACATATAGGTCTTACATTTTAAAATACAAGGAAAAACATGCTTGATGTTTTACACAATAATCCTATACATAGGTACAAAGATTTGCTGAAATCCCTTGAAACCATAGTGCGAGAATAAGCACTTTGTTTCCAAATTAATTAATTTTGTTCTGAGAAATGGATAGTGAAAGTAGTTAAACATAACTTGAAATAATGTGTAAGTTGTTTGAAAAACTTTAGAATGTGAGAAAATCTTAAATCAGGAGATATATTTTTTTCCCCATTAAAATTAAGCAGCAGCCCACCAAGAAAAATTTTTGTGTTAACATTTGAAATGGTTACTGCCACAGATACAGAGCTGCTGAATATGGGTTAAGGTAGATGAGAATGAGAGAGCATCTTGTCTGTCTTTTCTCACTTTGAGGTATATTCTTAGAGCGGAAAGAGTGAATATCCACCAGTCTCACGGAGCTGATTGGTGCCCGAGCTGTCGTGGCCATTCACAGGAAACTCACCAAAACCCCACAGAATATTTGTCCACCTGCATTGTTTCAACCTACCAGTGTCTCTGACCTTCAGACAGCTTTGTGAAGTATTTAGCAAGGCTGCAAAAATTTGCTTTACAGGGGAAACCACCTGGGCATTGTGCTAGCTCCAAACCCACACACCGTGAAGGAAGACCTCTGTGAGTTGTCCTTGATTCTTCCTATGCTCTTCTGCTTTTAAAATGTTTCTGCTGAAGAGTTTTATCCAAGGGATTAGCTTGTGTTCCACAGTCTGCTTTCACTCCAGCAGATGCCTGCTATGTCTTGAAATGTGAATTTCATGGGATGAAGGTCCTAGAAATAGCCTGAAACCTTGGGCAGCCTCATGGCGCAGAGCAAAACTTTGTGCCAGCCTTGTTTAACTGTTTTCTTCTCTCTTAAGAAAATCTTTAGAGCCCCTATAAAGCAACTGTACTTGTTTTGCCTAATTCCACTGCATGTGTTTTCTACATTGCTAATTTATGCTGCTGGGCAAAAGTTATAGATTAGAACTGCATTACAAAGCTACACCTAACAAACCGGTGCAAATAGTTTACTAACTAACTGTCTTTACAGAGAGCTTTGGCAGCCCCTCTTAGAGATATATTTTGTTACTGCGAAGCTTCTGGTTGTGCTTCTGGCAAGATCAGGAATCAAATTAATGTGCTATTAAAATAAATTGAACAACATGCTAATTATTGCCAGAAACGAATTAATGAAACGAGATTGTATTCATTTAAATAAGATAAATAAGTACTTCCTCCTACATGTAACTGTTTGTTGTTGCTGTAAAGACAGCCTTTGAAAAAATTTTGACAATGCCATTTGACAACTGCTTTTCACTTGCTGGTGAAATGACGGCTTCAATTTCTACCACTGCTCCCTCTTGTACCAAATACAATTGGCCTGGTGCTCTAAAGCACTTCAAAAAGAGATTGAGCAGCATAAAAATTAAGCTTCCCAAGAATTCCCACACCTTAACTGTAATCTCACAGCAGATTTTCTGAACCACGAATTCAGTAGTGTCTATGGCAACTTCTACCCATTTCCATTAAACTTTAATGTGAGAATACAGACAACCAAACGAGCAAGAATAACCAGTGAAAAGTTTACACGATGCCTCTGTAGTGTCGCAGTCTCTGCATGAAGATCTGGCTCCTGGCAGACATTTTTAGCTATTTATAGGTTGAGGTAATTATTTACAGAACTGAAAACCAAATTCTTCAGTTCTTCCTTCAGTAGTTCTTGACAAGGAGTCTGGCTATGCCGTCAGTAGGATTTTCAAATCCTCTTTTCAAAGGTGTCTAAATTATTTTAGAAGTCTACATGCCTTTTCAGAAGAAAATTGAATGTTTGTGAGCTCACATTTGATTATAAGAAAAAGTAATTTTTTTCTGCATCAGCTCAAGGTAGGTTTTGTTTTGGTTATTTCCTGTTGGGCTTGAGTTTGTTTGGGGTTTTTTAAGAAAATTTAAATGTCCTGAAGATCCCTATATGTTCTTCTTAGTCGAATAACAATGGCAAAAAAACCTTAAAGCACTAACGACGATGTACTGTCTAGCAAGTTAATAGAAAAACTTGCACTAACTATCTAAATGAAGAGGCAGAGACCTTCGTTATAAAATGAAACATTTTAAAATACTCAGCATTTTAATGTACTGGGTCACCCCAAGGATAGTGCAGGTTCCTGTGATTTGCTCCAGTCTGATGTTTGGACAAACAACTCATGAAATTTCCTGCAGGGGACTGAAATCTGTTTGCATTGCACATCCCTCTTCTGAAAGTAAAAGCCCCAGGAAATCTGCTGCCTTTTGTGCAACAGAGTTAAACCAAAAGCAAAGCTACACATCTTCACTTTTCCCTTTCATTTTGAAATTTCATTTAAGTCACAACAATTGAAAGGTTTTGATCATTTTTCATTGTTCTTGGCAAATAGTACTTGGTTGGATTTTTAACCGTACTTCATATGTTGACTAGTCATTTTTTTAGACAGTACATAAAAGCTAATTCTCGTTTTCTCATTACCCTTAGTTACGGTTTTTACAAACTCTTGGTGGCTTGGGGCCTTTTCTTTTTTCTGCTTTTTCTTAAATTGCATAGAAGCACCCCTTCTGAGCCTCATTTATGGGAGACCAGATTTTTTTTTTTTGTTATTTTGACTAAGATGGTCCTTTAAGGACAGGGGCATGACTGGCATGTGCCCTGTTTCAGTTTTCTTGGCAAGGGGCCTCTCTGCCACAGCGTTTAAGCCAAAAGAAACAATCTCCTTGACTCCTGCACAATGTGCTGCATGTCCCTGTGCTCCCATGTTTGATGGGCAGAGGGAGAATGGCAGTGTGAAGGACATCACGAAGCCCCAGCATTTTTGTTGTCTCCAAAAGATTTTGTGTTACTGCTGAAAAGCAGACACGCGGCTACGGTTTGTTGTCACTTCTTTCGTCCATGGAACATCTACATTTACAATCTGGGCCAAGTTTACTAGTCTAAATTATTGCAAAACCTTTTCTTAATCAATAACAGACATGGCTGTAATTTTACTAGCTGTATTTATTCCAAGGATTTTATTTCCAAAGGCCCCCACACCCACCGTAAAGGCAGCCACCCAAATTCAGTAGGTGTAAATGGCCAGAAAAATGGTTTATCACAACACTTGTGTAGGGGAACTTAGTATAGTGTTACTTCTGCACTCTGAGTGATTTCCAGCGAGGTTAAGTTGCAAGAAATGAGATATTTCTGTGATTCAGCTGAATAGGGTTCTCAGTTGAATTTTCTAATGTATTCAATGTTACCTCCCTACCACATTTTACATCCCCACTACTGACAACCTCAGTCTTTTAAGACTCTTAAAGCAAGCTAGAAAAATAAGGTTTGGGTTTTTCTCATGTGAATGTTCTCTTTTGTTCTCCTTCTAACTTAGACCTTGTATTTTAAGATCCAATCTGCATTAAAATGCCTATAAATTTTTTTAAATACATTATTGCACAACTATGCAATTATTAAATTCAAAACAACTCCCTCATTTGCAATACTGTGAGTTATTACAAGTTTACAATTTGGCTCATGCCATCTTTGAATACTTTAAAATCAGTTTAACAAATGCAGACCCAAAGAAAGTGTTGGCCAATCTGCTTCATAATTTTCAGGTAGCAAATTTTCAAGGTAGCTTTCTTCAGAATATGAAGAACTTTTCAGATGTTTGGAGCATAATGTCCAATATTTAAGGCAGAAAAATAGCTTTTATTCCTGTTGTATGTGATAAGAGAAGTCAGCACTCTTGGTGAACTTTTTGAAAAGTACTGTTTCTTGCACATCTTCCAAAATTTTAACCCTTTCTTAATTTTAAAAAGTAATTAAGCAACTTTTTTTCCCAGATGTCCATCTGCTTCTATCAACACTGCTTACTGTAATTCACAAGCCATCATTGGCCACTTCCACTGTCACAAATCCCTTATTATCACTTCAGAGAAAGAGTAACCTGCTCTAGAAAGCTACAAAGAATATCACAAACACAGAATAAATATAATCCATAAAGAATAACAACAGGAGAAAATTAACTGTAGAAAAAGAAAACACTTTGGTTCACCACTAATGCCATTCAGGAATAGCTAGAATTGGGTTAAAGCATTTTAAAATAATCTGAATGTGCACACTCATGGGTAAATAGAAAGTTTAAGAATGTTTGTCTGTGAATTTATGGCCAATTTAAAAAGAAAATGTAAAATAGGGTGAGGATAATAGAAAGCTCAGAAAGAGTTGATATGCATACAGTTGCAAGCCTCTGCCATTTGACAAGTTGCTGCACATTAGGAGAGCAGACAATAAGACCATTTTTTACTCTCACTGCAGTTATTAAGCTGAGAGAAAGTAATGGCAGTGGACAGTGATAGAGACAGAGTAAATGGAAAAGTTATAAATTCCATTTTTATGTCTAAATTACATGACTACTGAGGCTTCTATTAGGAAATATCAGGCAGAGACAAGCAGACAATTGGAAAATTGATTGAGTCATCAGCTTAAAAGTCTTGGCAATATAAGAGGTGACAACTCTGAAACAGGGTTAAGAATTCTAGATTTCTCCAACAAAATGGTAAAACCAAACTTTTTAAAACTCTGTGTGTGTGTATACAGACATATTTTAATTCCCTCATTTGTGACCAAGGAGTTTCACAGATCCATAATGTTTAGATTGGTTTTCAGAGATAATTTTTAAAATTTATGCTTGGTTTTCAAAATTTAAATTTCACTTCCCAAATTCTCATATAAATGCAGATCTGTATGTACAAATTCCTTTACTGACTGCATAGATGGTAATGGTAGAACAACATGTGTAATAAAAAATTTGTCCATGTACAAATGGAGATATCATTAAGGTCACTTTTAAAAACATGATCATGTTAAACACTTTCTGATGCTGCTCAAAGTCATCATCACACTTTCAAACAGATTAACACCTGCCAAAATTGAAGCATTTTCGCCTCAGAATAGAGGGTAATTCAAGATAAATTCTTTTCTAATTTAGCAAAAATTATTCTGAAAAAGACAAAAAGGTGCTGAAGATGAATACACCTAGATTTTTAAGTCTGTAAATAAACAGCATATTTATTTTTTCATCACAGACTCTTTTGAAGATTTGCATTTCTGTGTGTCAGGAATCATGAACAAGGAGTAAGTACTGTACACTAATGTCTCCAGCCTCTCTGTGGCACTCAATACTTGGTTGTTATTGCATTTGATTATTGATGTTAATTTTATACTTCACTCATCCTAAAGGTTACATGGCAGTCTCAGAGTCTTTCCACATCTTCTAATCTGTTACTGACTTCCTCTTTTGTCCTTTCTGAAACTGCCATGTCTTACTTTAGCTCTTAGTTCTCAAATTACCCTTCAGGATGGCTTCTGAAGGATGACCTTAATTCCACTATACTTGCCTTCAATACTGAATATATAAACCTCATCTATCTTTCTAGCAGAGCATTTCAGGGTTTTTAAAGAAGGCTAAAGAGCCATCAGCCCCATGCAAGACATGCCAGTGCTGAGGGGATGCACAGGAGGCAGTGAAGTCACAAATTACAGACATGCAGCTAAGGATCTTCCAATACCTGGGGAAAAGGATGGAGCACTCTAGAGCCAACTTGTAGGAACCTCTAGTATTAACTGTGGGCAACAAAGCTAAGGCTTGGTTTGAAGCCAGTTAAAATACATCAAATGCATTGTCAGAGCCAAGGCCATATAAGGATTCAGTAGCACATCCTATTAGGGAATGCAAGATTTTCAAATCCCACTTGAATATCCTTCACTGTGAAACACTGCCTCCTGTGTTACTTTTCGACTGGGGCCCTTCAGCACAAAGATTTCCAAAGCAGTTCCAGAATCATATATTAGTGGATAGGTCTAAGAATATGTTTTAAATGACCCGGAGCCAATGGATTTTTTCCATGGGTAATAAATGGACTTAAAATTTATTATTGTGTCACATTATCCCTAAAGATATTTCTCTTGTATAAGCATCTAAAGTGAACAACTCATCTGGGAGATGGATTCAATAACTTTTCACTTCCTTTATGTGTTTTTTTTTTCCTCTTGCATACTTCTCCAAATTTATGCCTGCTTCTTGCAAAAATATTAAGACAGAAGTGATAGGCAAAGACTGAAAGGGACTGTGTTTGCTGTTTGCTGTTGAGATATTTTTTCCGAAGGAAATCTAATTGTCCAACAAGGTGACCCAGCTTTCTTCTGCTGTGAGGCATCTTGCCTCTTACCCATAATGAGTACCCGACCTTCTGCCCAGGTTACTTCACTCACACCACTTACACTGCTGTTGCAACAATGTACCATCGATGCAATCCATTTATCTTCATTTTAGGGTGGCTTTGCTTCTGGGTAGCATCACAAAATTACTGTCCATTTGCTGCACTTAGGCATCCCCACCCTCTTCTCCTCTGTAGCAAACATCTAACAGCATGTTGACTCACACCAGCTGCCTGGGAGTGTATGTGTTGCATCAGGATTCAACAGCAAACACAGAAAGGAAATATTCAGTATTGAAATGTATTCGCTTTGCTGCGGACCAATTCAGTTATAAGGAACAGAGCAATTAACATGCTGCCAGGAATGTGTGTTTTGTTTCAAAACATGTCTTAGGTAATTGAGAGCAATTATTAAAATTGACAAATGGAAATAATTCCCCAAATCAGTCTTTTGTTTTAGATGCTTGTGTGTCAGAGTTTAAAGCCTTACCTTCTTTCCCCTTTGTATTTCTCCTGCTCTACCCTTTGACTCCCTTTCCACACTGCCTCTTCTCCATGGGTTTTTCCAAGTTTCTCTCAGTGCTCCCAAATGATAGGAGCTACCGCACAAGGCCTTCCTTTAAACACAATTTAATTCCTTTAACAGATTCTCTGATTACTAATATGAAAATGTATTTTTGACAGTTAGAAAACTTTAATATGATGTAATATATACATGAACAAATCACAGAATGGTTGAGTTTGCAAAGTACCTCTGAAGGTCACCTTGTCCAGCCTCCCTGCTCAAGCAGGATCAGCGAGAACAGGTTGTCCAGGGTTTTGTCCAGTTGAGTTCTGAATATCTTCATGGATAGAGAGTCTGAGAAAATTATGACAGTTTTTGACCACCCTCAGAGTAAGGAAGTTTCTTCTTGCATTTAAACAGAAATTCCTGTATTTTGTTCTGTGTCCATTGCCTCTTGTTCTGTCACTGCTCATTACTGAGAAAAGCTTGGCTTCCTCTTTACTCCTTCCTGTCAGGTATTTATGAACACTGATAAGATCCCCCCCAGGCCTTCTCTTTTCCAGAGGGAACAGTATCAGCTCTCTCAGGCTCTCTTTTCACGAAAGGTACTCTGGTTCTTTAATCAACTTCATGGTCCTTTACTGGACTCACTCCGGCAAGTCCATCTCCTTCTTTTACTGGTTAGCCTCAAAGTCCATGCTCAAGATGGGCCTTCATCAGTGCAGGGTCACCATCCTCAGCCTTGCTGGCAGCACTGAGGATGCCTCTGGCCCTCTTTGCTGGCTCATGCCCAGCTTGGTTGCCCACCAGGACCCCTGGGTTACTCTCTGCCAAGCTGCTTTCCAGCCTCAGCACAGCTTGGTGAATGAAGTTGTTTCTTCCCAGGCGCAGGAGGCTGCATTTCCCTTTCTTGAGCTTCATGAGTTTCCTCTCTGCCCATTTTGTCACCCTGTTGAGGTCCATCTGAATGGCAGTACAACCAACTGCTGTATCAACAACTCCGCCCTGTTTTCCATCTCCTGAAAACTTGCTGAGGCTGCACTCTGCCTCATGGGTCACTAATGAAGATATTAAACAGTACTGACCCCAGCATCAGCCCCTCTGGTGCACCACTACTGATCGGCCTCCAGCTGTAATTTGGCTACTGATCATAACCCTTCAGGCCTGATATTCAGCCAGTTTTCAGTACTCTTTACTGCCCACTTATCTAACTCACACTCAGCTTGTCTGTGAGGATGAATCAGATATGAATATGCAAATTCTATTATGCTGTAGCTCTTTTTTCCAGTTCTTTTCCCATTCTTCTAACATCATGTCAGAAGGGATGTTATCACATCCTGTACTTACTTTAATGTCCCTGACATCTCCCAGAAAGGAGAAATGCACCCTGTGATTGGTGTAGGGACTGTGCAGTTCAGGGAACAGTAATTTTGCTTCAAGTGTTGAATTTTGCTAATTTGTAGTTTCCCTCCAGGGGCACAACCACATTTCACTTTTTTCATCTGTTGGCTTCAGGGAAGAACTCAAATTCACAGGGAACATAAGGGAGCCCATGTAATTTCCTATTTACAGATTTGCAAAACCCTCAGGTTTTGTATGTCAGAGGCTACAACAGAAGCCATATTTCAGAAGATGTTAATTTTGGCAGGAGCAAGTGGTTGTAATTTGGGGAGGTACTGGGATTAGTGAGGTTCTTTTAAGTTATGACACTCTTTTGTTCAGACTTGGATCCATCAGTCAGGATCACCTCACAACATTTCCACAGAGAGCAGCGGATCTGCAGAGTCTGCCTACCACCCCAACGGGAATTATAAAGATCTGTGAAAAAGTGGGGTTTTTTTCTGTAGGAAAGCTCAGCCTCTACTTCATTTTCTCTTATGGTTATTTTTAGGCACCCCAGACACCAAGGAAATGTTACAGCAGAAACACCCTGCAGCTACCAGGTCTTGTAAAGAAGAAGCTAACTCAGCTTAAGCTAGTCAGCTCACTACTGAGAGTAACACACCAACAGCAGCTCACTGCCAGATGAAAGCAACCTTGGAGGATTTACCTCCATGAGCAGGAAAGGCTCTAAGTTCAAAACTAGCTCTAGCAGATTCACCTTGACTGAAGTCCCTCTAGTAACTAAATTAAATATATGGAGGCAAGTTTTATGCATGAAGTTTAATTTGTACATATGTGTGTGTAGGAGCACTGACATAATAACTTAGTATGAATTTTTGTTCTGAGCAGCTCTTTACAGCAAAAGAAAAGATTTGTGTGTAATACTCAATATCAGGTCATTCTGTCTGAAAAATGCTGCACCTATGCTGCACTTGCAGATTTTTTTTCTCCTTCAGATGGAGAAACGGAGTGCTTGGGTTTAGTAAAATGAGAAGAGTTCATAAATATCCATCTTCTGAGCTATCACAAAAAACACACTTCATGTTTAAGGAAGTTAGACTTCATTGGACAGTGGACATACAAACAAGAAGGGGCAAACCCAAATTAGAAAATTAAGAACCCTTTCTGACGTCCTAACAGGTTTATATATACTTTGTTATAGATTTTATAAATGTCAAATCCATAGCTAGACAGTACTCCATCCTAGCTTACCCTTGTTTTTTAAACTGTGATCCTGGTGGGTCTCTTCCAACACAGGAAATTCTGTGATTCCATGACTGATCAGTGGCAGGACACACCCACTGTGGGTCTATAATTTTGAATGCCTAATAAAATCCAAAAGTATGATAATGTAATTATTTAGACCATGACACACATTCTGTAATTACAGGAATTCATTAATCACTGAATGAAGTATTGTAGTTCCTTCAGCTGGGAGCAAAAGACATGCCCATGGACCTGACTAATATAACATTTGTGGAAAAATCCCATCTGTACAAAGTCGCTTAGCATTTATCATATCAGAGTTGTAGTCAGTAAAATAATACAAAATAAGAGATGCACATGCTTTTCCCTCCTATCACGAGAAAAACAAAGCCAATTATTCCCTCTAATGTGGAAATCTATTGCAAATAACAACTTTAAATCCATGGGCTCAGACTATGTTAAAGTCAATGTTGTCTTTCATGCTCAAGCAAAAGATATTCCCAAAATCTCTCAAAACCTTGCCACCATCAGTCCTCTGGCACAAAAAGCAAAGGCATAACGCATTATTCTGGATAGTTTTAACTAGGACCACAAATGAAAATAATGTCTCAAATGGTACTCTCTTCCCACATCATAAAGTAACATCAAAGAGCACAAACAACCTCTGTGGTTCACCCTTCCACATACTCTCTCTTGGAGTGCTGTACAGAAATGGGGTTAACACAGAGTTTCTGGAACAGTGCACTCATCCTCCTTTCTGTTTTTTCATTTCATTTTCTCACAAAGCTGACCAGGGGGAAGGAACACGCAGCTGCGATTACTCTCTTCAAGGTCTAATAACAGCCATGCAATATATCACTTTAAAATACATTTTTTAAATGAACAAGTTGCCCTCGAGGCTGAAGACTGGTGAAATCTCCCATGCTAGATCAAACCACTGCTTTTGGTTTCAGCTACAGCCCCTGCTGCGACTGCTCCTTTGAAGTGCTCGCAGGTAGGGGCAGCTCAGCAGAGAATGCCCTGCTGTGCTAAACCAAGGAGCTTGAACCCAGAGATCTTATTTTCTGCTTGCTCTGGAAAGAATCCTGCTGAGCTGCAGGCATATGTATTCAAATAGGAAGGCTACAGGTACGTTAGAAATATTGCAATTGATTAAATGACATTTTGCATGGGAAAGGAGCTCAAATTTAAGCCAGGGTCTTTGTGCCTAAGTGTATTATAGCTATAAACTGAATTTCAACCTGTGTTTTAAAGCTGGTGGCTTACTTTTGCTGTGGGAGTGGGTTTTAACTACATCTGAGACTGAAGATGTGGTATCACCTGCCTCTAAAGCAGATACAGAGATGTGTCTCTGCATTGAGAAACAACTCCTATAGTCAAGCTCCAAATAAGCTACAGCAAATTTAAAGGCAGTGTTTAAGACAGTGTATTTCTTTGTCTGCAGAGAGGAGCTTCAACCCCAGCTGTGAGTACTTCAAAGGCATAGATTCCACAGCTGGTACTAGAGCTAGAATTAAGATGCCAGCTTCAACATATGCTAGATTTTATGATCCAAAGTTTTTCATCATCAGTTTTATTAATGTATACATTTTAATAAATTGGAAGTCATCTGTAACACTAATTTGCAATTTTAAATATAGCTACACTCTAAAATATTATTTAGATGAAGGAGACATTTTAGTATTTGTGGATTATTTACATTTTTCAGAGGTTTTCCTTTCCAAAGGATCAGACATATACCTCCTGTAGTTTGGTAAGGAGCTGAAAGTAAGACTTGCATTTATTAACATGTCTAGATAGAACTTTCCTATGATCAATCAAGGCCTCTGAAATATTTATACAATATACTGAGGAATGACTCCATATCGTAGCCAAGTACAATGTTCAAGCTGCAAAAATGCCAATGTGACTGCATGGAAAGATGGCATTATTTCTCAGACTTTGTTCTGAAATAGCTGAAACACTTCAAGCACACAGCTTGGCATGTGAAGGGAGAGCTAAGAGTGAGACTGCAGCTCTTGCCTCTCTCTAAGAGTAGCAGGTGAGAAAAGTTCCTCGTCACACAGACACTGTATCCAGGGGAAGCTTGGCTCATGCTGGGGTAAAGCACAGATTTTATAATGTTGCTTTTAAAAAAATCCCAATTATATATGTTTAAATAATATTTCCTAGATTAATCCAAAGACCCCCCACACACACACACCTTATCCCTGATCCACAGAAAATGTGGTTCTGCCATTCTCCATCTCCTGAGTTTGGAGCCTAAAGGGAGGATCTAGAAGTTGACAAGGGACAGAATAGAAAACCCCTGCTGACCCATTGTCTACAGGGTGTATTAAGCCAACAGGAGTGGAAAAGTATCTTTTTGGGGACTATCAATTCCATTTTTAGTCATGGGATTTCTTTCATCTGAAATGAAGCCTACTTTGAGGAGTTCACCCTTCTATTTTTAATGAAAAATCTAAGTCAATAATTTACAGCTTTGCTGACAAAAAGGTCTCTTAAAAAGTTCTTAAAATTTTCTTGGTAAAATGGCTTTATTTCACTTTGTCTCCATTATTTGATGAACAAAGCATTCTAGTGTATTTGGCTTTGTTTATGTGTTTCCTCTTCTTCAAAATTAAATGAAAAGAGACAAAAATGTTGAGAATGGGATGAAATCAGGAGCAAAAGCTAAATTGAACTGGAGAAAGCTCGAAGCTTCCTGAGAGTCTTTTCTGCATACTCATTACACCTCCCATTTCCTCCCTCCCTTCTCTAGGCAAGAGGCAACACTCCATTTTATTAGCTCACGATGAGAAGCAATACAATGTTTGCTATCTGGCCAGGCTGGAATTACTGTCAATTCAGCTGCTCTGTGCAAGAGACATTAAAGAACATCTCTTGTTCCATACTGGGGTTTATATTTTGTCTATAGCTATGAAGCTTTTTCAGTCTTTTTAACAAGGGCAGTACAATGTCTTTGGAGGGATTATATGGTTGCCCTTTTCTTACTGCAACTTAAAGTATAATAGAGAACCATGGAGTAACTATAATGCTGTAATTAACTGGAGTGGCTCTGCTGATGTTATTAACCATGAGCGTATAATTCAAGTGGCTTCTGAATAGCCATAATGCCCCAGGAGTGACATACAGCTCCATATTCACTTCATAACCATCTGTTATTATCAAAATATGTGGGATTTTTCAGTTTATGGTGAAAGTTTTAAAGGAATGCCTCTCTATGAGACATTGGAAAATGCTTTTCTAGATGGTCCGTGACTGGGGGAGTAGGCAAAATTATAATACATTGGTACTAAATATTAGTTTTATTTTATTGTATCAGAGCAAAGTCATGCTTGTAATTCTCATTACGCTTTTTTTTTTGTCCCAGTGCAATATTCTTTTTCAGTCTAATTTTTCATTCTGAACAATTTATGTACATCCAACATAACTGTAGCCTGCATTAGGGAGAAGTGAAAAACACACAGTTTAAAGCCATTATGACTCTCCCTGCCCTGTGGTGCAGAGCTCAGCTTGTGAGTTGTCATAGCTTTGTTAAGGTCAACATTCCAGTGGCTGATAGAGCATCTGATGCTCCTATGGTTTTGGTCTGGCACACTCATGATTTCCTTCCCATCTGCTTTCCTTTACATGCTAAACATTTATATTTCATTAACTGTGTGCTTAGAATTTCACCTTTTAATTCACACAATTTCACCTTTTAATAACACACAAACACTCAAAAATTTTTAAGGTGCATATGTCATGTCTGGCTTTTGAGCAAGCAAGAAAGGAACATTGGCCCAGAGAGCAAAGCTTTAGCAGGCATCAATCCTTACGTTTTTGGCAGAGAATGGAATTTCCTGATTTTTTTTTTTTTTTTTTTTTTTGCTGCTTCCCTTATACACAACATCACTCTAATTCTATTTTTAGAAATCAATGACATTTCAGGAAAAATTATAAAAATATTAAATGGGTCACAAGGAGCTAATAACTCAAAGGAATCCAATGAGCTGGGCAAGGTGAATTTTATCACTTCCCTTTATCAGTAGCCTAGCCAAATGTCTCAAGGACAGCCAAGTCTCTGCCAGGCCACTGTAGCTGTGTGGAAAGAAGAGGCTGAGTTGAAAACAGTCAGCAGAAGTGTGACTCCAGTTGTTGATGGGTGGGGAGTGGAGAGGGGGTTTGGAGCATTGTTTAAACTTGAGGCACAATCAGATCTAGGACTGGAGTTCAAAGCAACCGGAGTTGGTTTGTTACAGAACTCTGAAAGGTATTTGGGGTTGAGTGAATACCGCTGCTGCTATGGCAAAGAATCTCTGTTGGTGTGAGGCTCTATTATAATTAGTACTAGAACTGGAGCTGGTGTAAAGTTCTCAGAGAGTAAGCTATGAAAATATGGTTGTGTTGCTGAGTGACAGTGAGACACACAGGGACAGCAAATGCACATTTCTAGAGGAGACTTTACAGATGGATATGGTTTATTGAGGCACCACAATGTCTGAGGCAAAGGTGAGGGAACTAAATGAGCATGTACTGAATTTAATATCCCAGTGGATTTGATTGGACTGGTAGGGTTAGGACAAGAACTCTCCCAAGCGGTGCAGAGCCAGGAGACAAGGGAGTTGGTAGGACCATTGGAGGAAGGGCCTTGCCAGGCAGTGCCCACCACAGCACCCCAGTGGGACAAGCAGGAGTGACAGCCAGAGTCAGCCCGGGGTCCAGATCACACAAACTCATGGTAATGAGGCAGAGATGTCACATGACCCTAAAAAAAAAGTCAGTTTGCTGACCCTATCTTATCTGATGGAGGTAGCCAGGGTCAGACACAGTGTCATAGTGTCTGGGCAGGATCAAAGTCATGCTGGGCAGTCCTTTGGGGGTTGGCATATCAATCAACAGGGTCCATGGACAGACATGGGCATGGCTGTGGCTGAACTGGAGTCTGGAATTTCTGTGAATTCATTGGGTAGTGTCTGACAGCTCCGTTGGGCTGAAATGGGGCTCCTGGGCCAGAGGTGGGGCTGGGCCAATGACCCCAGGGGTGGCTGGTCAGAGCCATAAAGGACCAGTAGTGCCCTTGGGGTCTTGGCAGTAGATGATGAGTCATGACAAGAGTCTGACCTACCTTTAAGGTGCAGAATTGGGGTTGAGGCTCCAGGCATAGATTTAGGAGATAGCTTTAAACTGTGTCAGAGGAACCCCACAGAATTCGGATGTGGGCTGACAACAGCAGCATGGTGGTTAGGTCTGTAAAAGGTTTTCTTCAAGTACAGTTAAGGCTAATTTCCACCCAGGGAATAAATAAGTGGTAAAGGCACCATTTATTTCTGGATCAGTATAGGCTAAGATAAGAGCTGTGAATGAGTTTAGCTGCCTGATGGGTTAAAGAACAGCAATGGCAAAAAAAATGAAGATAGCTTTCTTGGGTTGCTTTCTTCTGGACATGAAAAAGTACAAGTTGCACATCAACCTAAAGCAAGGATGAAGGGATTTGCTAATCTTTTTCCTTCAGAAAAACAGATGGGGTTTTGTGCATGTGTCAATGGTCAGTTTAGCATGGGCAAATATTGAATGTAGATTCCCCCTTCCAAAGAGGTTTTGGTTGTAATTGACTCGACTGAGTGTTAGATCTTACTAATATTATGTTTGAAGCTGTAATCAAAGCATCTGGGCTTTAACAATTCCAGTGATCTCCTGAACCAGATGGAAAATTGAGCAGTCTTTCCTAGGACTTTTCTGAAGTCATCCCTTTGGGCACATCATCACAGTGAAGCTGGCTGGGTACAGCGTCACTGATCTTAGCCTTGAAAGGAAATCAGCATTTTGAGCACCCTCAGGGACAAGGAGCAGAGCCTGCACTGATCCTGTGCCAGTAGGTTAGCGGAAAGCATGAGGGCATTATGCAGCCAGTGAAGAACCTTGGAGTCTGATGTCACTACAGAAAAAAAAAATTCACATTATGCAAAAAAATCCATTTTAAAAAGCATGGTTTTAAACAAATACATGAATGTTCTCTTCAGTAGGAAAGGATGGAGTAACTGCCCAGACTCATTTAGCCTTCCTCTGGTGGTATCTTGAAAACACATTTTGCTTTTTTTTTTTACTGTAATAGATATTATAGAAACCTTAAAGACAACTATATTATTGGACCATGTTACAGGATTAATGGTGCAAAAATGTACTAAAATGAACTGGGTCTTAGTATGTTAATTCATATTTGTAAATTAAAATAATTCTCCCTTCTTCCAGTACATGTTCACATTTGGAAGCCTTTAAGCTTCTAAAGTGCTCCTTTTCCTTTTGGTACCATCCTGATGATGGTACTGGTGATGTCTGCAGAGAAAAGACCTTTGCAGGCCTCCTTTTCCAACATGAAATTTCTGATCTGTCAAAAGAGAGTACCTGTGGCTATCATTGACATCTTGGCAGCAAGAAATAAATTTTTAAAAAAGACTTATTGACTCCCATGAATATAAATGCAAAATCAAAATACCTGAGAATAGATGTTTTTATTAACAGAAAGTGATTCCTTTGAAAAAGTGTATACACATACTGGATAAGATATGGAATTTCTAGAAGAGGTTAGTAGTAATAGCCAAAGCAAATAAGGATAAATGGTGCCTTCTTTTGACTCTCCTGGTCCTCTTTCTCTAGGTTCTGTCCCATATTGTAATGGGAGAAATGCTACCAACAATGGTAATTTTGGATGTATAAGTGATATTGAATGAAACGTTCATTTGTTGTAAATGGAACCTAGCATAACTCTTTTCAGCCTCCACCAAAGATACTGCTGAAGTATCTTTTTTCCTGCAGTGGAGCCTCCCAGTTCTCATTTGAATGACTTTCCCAGCATAAGTTTATATTTGCAGATATTTTGAACATACTTTCTTGACATTTTACCTTGTGTTGTTCAATTTGGGACTGGAGGTCAGAGTTGGGTTTTGCTAGGCACACAACCTGAACAGTGGACGCTAAGGATAGCATTACTTTAAGTGTCTTCATTTGTGTGGTCAATCTTTAGTTCATTTCACTGTATTCATTAATCTGATTGGAATTTCCATCTACACATTAACATGTGCATGCTAAAGTATTCTGCAGTCTGCTAGAACAAGAGCATGCAGCGATGGTGCCACTATTGAAAAAAGCAAGTTGGAAAAGGAGTTTGTTTACAGTCTTGCTTTTTGACAGGCTCCTATTGCAAAGAAAAACATTATAGGAATCCGATCAAACCCTTTGAAAGTCAGTGGGAATTTTCCCATAAACTTATTTGACATTCATTAGATTGAATGAAATTGATGATGGAATGATGTAATATTAATTTTCTGCCATAAACTGCAGAAGTAGTAGAAGTGAAGGAGATATTTTGCAAAGGTTACAACACTAAGTTAGCACCATTGGTTTTTTACCAAGTTGCCTAATCACTGTGCTCTCCCCAGATACAAAAGCAGTATATTTGGCCTCTGCTTTTCTAAGCAATATCTGACAGCAGCTAAAGGTACAATAAATACAAAAATAAAAAAGAAATTATTACAGTTAACTGGAAGAAATTAATGACCCCAGTGTGGAGTCAAGCCCCCTAGCAGGTCTGATTTCAAGACTATTTCATGCACAAAGGATGGACAAGTTGAGGAGTGTTCAGGTTTTATCATCTTCAAATTCCCAGGTATCACAGACAAACTTCAGTTAACAAATTTTTGCTGATCCTTTATGAAAATCCAGTTATTTGCCAAATAGTTTGTTTGTAGTGCCTGTACTCTGTTTCCGATTAATGGCCTTCAAGGACAAAAGAACTGAGACAAAGATCAAACATCAGGCTGCAGTTGAAGGTGATGATTTAAGAAATCTTTCCTAAAAGTAACATCGTGCTGCTTGTGAAATGTGGCTGGTTTTCATCTTTGCCAGCCACCAGAGTCAGGCACTTATTCACAAAGTCTTCAGAAAACAGCAAGGTCTATTCCCCTCCAGTCCCTCTCCTTTAGTAAGTTGTTCATGCAGACACGCAGCCTTTCACCTGAGTACGTCTGCTGCTGCCAGGCAGCGTGAACAGAAATCCCAGGAAGCCACGAGATCAGGGAGCCAGAAGTGCTGAGCAGGAATCCAGGCGTGACTTCTGTAGCATTTGCAACTCCAGAGTGGGTCACAACTGCAGAAGAGTGGACAAAAGTGAGAAGAGGGTTAGTCTGGGATTAGTCAGGAACAGACACCAATTGCAGCAAAGGACAGGCCAAGAACATGAGCTTTTATGCCAAGATGGATAACTGAAAGAGAGAGAGGAAGGGAGAATTCTTCTCAAGTGGAGGGCTTTTGGTGGGGTTTTCTATTTTCAGAGGCACTTAGCTACAGCTAGAGAAAAGCTATTCTTTTCAAACATGAATGCTGACACTGAGTCAACAGGTTAGTTCAGCCCTGTAATTTACATCTTAAGACCCCAATCTGAATGATATGAATGTTTAAATTAGCAAATATTACCTATTCAGCAAACTGTACCCACTTGCTCCCAAATTAAACATTTCTTACATTTGATTTTTCAGTATGAGCTCTACAGATTGCTAAATCAAGATGTCAAAATATTCTGAAATTTACATGTAATTAATAAATACAGCTCTCCAGTCAGAAATCCCATGCAGAAACCACTGGTTTACTAGTTGTTGTTCTCCCTGAAGAACTTTGTGTTTAGGAAATGCCAGGGGCTGTTTTCCAAAAAAAAAAAAAAAACCAAACAAACAAAAAAAAAAAACCCACAAAGAGGTAATTTTAAAAATAATGAAATTAATTATTTTTGTGTTTACTGCTTATTCAAAAACTCCATGAACATGCTTATAAATGAAAGAAAATCTATGAAGGTGTTTTCTTGCTTTCATTTTTACTTGGAAGAATTACCACTATATTTACCTCTAATACAGCATGGAAACCAATCCTGTGAGAACACTCAGAGCAATCATTTTCATCCTCCTATAAACTGGATTTCATCAGCAACCTGCAAATACAGTGCGACACTGTTGGATTCACAGATACTAAGAATGTGGTATAGGTTTAGAGGACAGTCTTGCTCTTTTCACTAGATCCATATTTCTCTCCAACCTTGGGCAGGGTAATTTCATTCTCTCTGGATACTAAGAGCCATATTTTAGGCTTTGTTCTCCGTCTGCGAGGGAAGGATCAAGGACTTACATTATTACATTTATATGCAGATTAGTCCACCTTGACTCAGATAGAGTGAAATTAAATTAAAAGCTGCTTACCTGCTAGCTCCTTCCTGACAGCAGGTAGCAAGGAAGAACAGAAATGGCATTTTCTTCAAGCTCTACCTTGTTACTCGCCTGTCATGTGCAGTAGGTAGGCTCAGGTTGGTTTATGATCTGCACTTGTAGAGAAGTAGTAAACCATCAGCATAATGGGAATAGGGAGGGAATTGTGATCCAGGCACTTAACTCTAAGTCAAATGTCTGCTGAAACAGTAGGTTTGCCTAGGGCTGTGGGGAAGATTGCCAAACTCTGGCCTCTGGTATGTGCTAGAAAGAGCTGCACAAGTAATGACAGCACCCCGGGCAGTGCTGAGCCTCACAGCACCTCTGAGGTCCTCTGGCACGTGGCTGCAGCCAGCACCGCATCCCCTGAGACACGACATCATCTGCCTGACCTCCTGTTTGCTCCCAGGATGTCACTCATCTGAGGAAAAGGGAGATAATAAACCTTCAGCTCCTCTGATCACAGGGGCTGGGATTCCTGGTGCTCCCTAGGTGAGTGGAGATAGTGGGAAACTAGAAGGCTTTAGCTTCCTTTTTCACATGAAGCAGTCCCCAAAATGTCTGGCAGATGGTGACTTCACAATTTCAGGGACTAGTGAGAGATTAAAGAAGTTAAATATTTTTCCCTCTGACTTCCCCAGGGATTTGCACCCTTCATTACAAGATGAAGGGGCAGAGATAAGCCATATATTCTGATTGCAAAAAAAACAGTAAAAATAACTTGGTAGGTAAGAACACAGAAAAAGTATGAAAACTGTACTGCTTATGAGAGGGACAAAAGAGAAAATAATTTAAAATATATATATGAACATTTGGAAAGACACACATTGTAGGTAGAACTATCTTTAGCTGGTGTGTTTTCAAACTTCTTGTGTCTTCTAAGACTGCCTCTGTTACAAGGATCTTCATGAAAAGTCTTGCCCATTCAAGTCTTTGCTCTTCACTCCAGAAGAAACCCTCTACAATTTAGATGTGAAATATCTCAAGGGTTTGCACAGAAGATAGGAAATGGAAAAATTAGTGTAGCTGCAGTGATGCAACCCTAAACCTCTAAAAAGCATTAATATCATCACAGGAACAAATTCAGATTAGGCATTTTAATTCAATGGCTTCAATTTCTATGGCCACAAACCGCCAGTGCTTCAAAAGCATCTTTTTTTACTGTTATTATGTTACTATAAACTACTTTACATGCATAAAGACTTCCCTCAGTCTTGTCCACTCAGTTTAGCATTTACCTGCTTGGACTGGAAAATGTGAAAACCCTGTCCACATGACAGATTTGGTTCCTTTGTAGTCTTACTCATCTTCTCATAGAATACATGATTTTCAGTGAGTTTAGCAAAACTTTCTGAGAGACAATTTTTATTCATTCTTAATAAGCATTTTTATTTCAATCCACTGCATGCCTAATCTCTCTGCTCTATACTGTGCCATGGCAGAGCTGTTATTTTAGATAAGAAAGTGCTTGGCATAAGCAAGCACTGTAATATGAACAGTAATTACAGGTAGCCAGGCCTCCCAGCAGCATTCTTCCAAGTGCCAGGTGTCTGTGGTTACCTTTCAGGTGCCCACAGCGCCTGTCGCTCCTGACAGCATCACTTCAGCCAGCCAGGCACTGCCTGACAATTTATCAGCAGCTCACACTACAGGAACCTGACTAAATTGGGGGTGTCCTGTGGTCCAGGAGTCGGACTAGATCATTCTTGTGAGTCCCTTCCAACTCAGGATGTACTGTGATTCTATAAAAACAGGTTGGTCTCAAATGAGTGGACTTGAGGTGACAGATTCTGTGCTTAAACAAGTAAATATTATTAATGAAGCTGTGGTACTGCCTTGAGCAATGTATGGCATTAAGGAAACATACAGGAAGGGTAACACAAGGAGGAGGCAGGCTCATTGTTCATACCTCTATATTCAGAGGCATAATTTTCATGACACACCTCCCCAAGAAATCTTTGCCATGTGGTTCAGATTATATTGCAGCATTTGGCTTGAAATGTCCCATACTACTCTGGTGCTGTGTGAATGTGTTTTATCTGATGCAGTAAAAAAGTTGTGGGAAGAAAACCGTGCCAAACACTGAATCTTTTCCAGGCATTTCTTTGCAAGGCGTGGTGTCATGCACAGCAACAAAGACCAAATCTCTGTTTCAGAACAGCAGTGGCTTAAAAGGGGCAGTCTCTGTCAGTATTTGCAATTAAGACTGAAATCAATATTTTCCCCTCCTGAAAGATTATAAACTTTTGGCTTAATACATGCCTTAGTAGAGAGTCAACCTTTACTTCAGCCAAAATTTGTTCTCTTTTTCTCTCTTCTAGTGCAAAATGACCTGTGTAGGATTCATTACAGCAATTCCACATGAGATGATACAGTAATACAAGTTCATGCTGTGTATCCTAATTGTTAGCCTGAATACCTGTACTAACCAGGACTAGAGAAGTGGCATTCATAACACATTCACCAGGGACTTGATTCTCTGATAACGCTCTTTTCAATGTCTTTGACAATTCTGTATGTGGAACTAGAGTTGTGCATCCAGTTCCGGAGTCCCCAGCACAGGAAGGACATTGACTTGTTGGAACGAGTCCAGAGAAGGGCACCAAGGTGATCAGAGGATAGAGCACCTCCCCACGAGGAAAGGCTGAGAGAATTGGGATTGCTCAGCCATTGAAGTGGCCTAATTTCAGCCTTTCAGTACCCCATGGGAGCCTACAAGAAAGAGGGAAAGAGACTTTTTACAAGAGCAAGTAGGAACTGGATTAGGGGAAATGGTTTCAAACTGAAAGAGAGAAGGTTTAGATTAGATATTAGGAAGAATTTTTTTAGTGTGTGTGCAGTGAGGCACTGAAATACATGGAGTATTTGTGGATGCCTCACCCCTGGAAGTGTTCAGGGTCAGGTTGGATGGGGCCCTGGGCATCCTGGTCCAGCGGAAGGTGTTCCTGCCCACGGCAGGTTGGTTGGAACAAGATCAAGTTTAAGGTCCCTCCCAATCCAAGCCATTCTATGATTATATAATTCTTGCAAAGAACTGGCACTTTGCAGCTTGTTACGGCACTTTGGTACTACAGAAATGTTTCTATTCAACATTGCTAAAATCTGCATTTAACCAGTGCAATAATTAATTACCGTTCATAATACTTGTGTTTCTGTGGGGTTATCTGAACTGATAATGTGCTGATTGGTTTCTGTATTTACACATAGCATTTTAAAGGTTGCCAGGGAAACCTAGAGCACTCTTTTTGGGAGAAGAGAATCCAAATTAATTCTGTCAATCATAATTTCTAAGTAGTATTGCAAGTGATCAGTTACATAATTTTGCTAAGATAATAGAGCCTTTAATATTTATTATTATGGTCCTAGCATTTACTTTAGATAAAAAGAACAGAACAAATCTCCCTGCAACATGGCACACTTGGAGGACTACAGTAGTTTAAATGTGGTAATCAAAAGAGCATCTGTTTTATGGAGTATTTTTTGTAAGTCACAACAGTGAGCACAATGTTGCCATGGATGATCTTATTACTGATTCATAAAACTGACCTTTAAAAATTAAAAGAAACAAAAAGCTCCATTTTAGAGCAGTAGTTGGGATTGTATAAAAGTGGTCAGGCCTTTGCCTTAGACCTGGATGATATTTATATGCCAGTGTCAAACCTGTGATCCTGAACCCCCTGCGATCGGCTGAAAGGTCAAATGGCTCTTCCCTCCCATCCTGCAATCCCTACCTGCTGATGTGCCTGCAGAGGGCTGCCCCTGCCTGGGGAAAGATGGAAAGCAAGCAAGGAAACTTGTGGGTTGAGACAGACACAGTTTAGTAAGCGAAGGAAAGAAAAAGAAAAAAAATGAAACAAAGCAAGTGGTTTGAAGGCAATCACTGAGCAGTGGCTGTCTTCCAAAAAGAAGAAAAACCTCACTTGTCTTTTTTTGCTGAGCACATGCTGTGCGGTGTGGGATCTCCCTGGGGTTAGCTGGGGTCGGCTGTGCCAGCTCTGTCCACTTCCAGCCTCTGCCCACCCCCAGCCTACTTGCAGGGAGGGCAGCACAGGAAAAAGAGAAAGCCTCGGTGCTGTGCAAGCACTGCTAACAGCAGCCAAAACACAGTGTGTTGTCAACACTGCTCTGGTCACAGATCCACAGCACAGCACCCTACAGACTGCTCTCAGCACAATTAACTCCATCCCAGCCATGAAGTACAAATGTGGTTGTCTCTCACCACAGGCCTGACAGGTGCCTGCTTTTCAAACTAGGGACAGACCCCCTCCAGATGTCTTCAGTCAGCACAGAGTTACACCCTTCATGTTTTATTCCTTTCCTTCTAGAAAAACGCCTTTTACCTTCAGCTTCTTGTTTCCTCCCCACTTGTCAGTTGCACCCACCTATTTTCTCTTGGTTTATATATCCTTTGGACTAGGACTGAATTTACAATTGCTACTCAGCTCTTACAGGAGGACTCTTCCATGATAGGAACTCTCAAACATATCAGCAAAACCAAATAAATATGATAGAACCTCTCAAACATTTCTGCAAAACCAAATAAATATGTAAATAACTGTAAAAATAAGTCACAACAAAACCAGATCATCACAATAATGTTTAAGCAATAAGGAATTGCTTCTGGATATTTCGGGCTAGATTAGGCGATTTGCAGTCTGTCATGAAGAAGGATTTGACACAAATACAGCAGAGCCTTTGCAATGCAGTAACTGATTGAACAAAACGTCAGGCAATATTTAAGTGTTACATGCAAAATATTGCAGTCAGAGGAGAGCTGGTAAATATGATCACAACAACATCTTGTTGTTTCACTGTTGAAATAGAAGAGAAACAATCAAGGTAAGAGGAAATGGACTTCTCTCTCTTGTACTCATCTGTACTTAGCCAACTTTTATTCCTAGCAAGTAAAATTTACCCTGGTAGCAATCCCCTTAAACGCTGTGAAGCAAATAAACTTTCAAATGGCATGTCTTAAATTTACTTAATAATTTCATGACTCTTGGAAGTTTTAAGATCATTGAAACAGACACTTTTATACAACCAATTCATCATAAATTAATCATAACTTATCACAACAAAACCTATTAAGATTAATTCAGTTGACTTTAATATAAATGTAATTTCTGTTTCTGTAGGTGCTCCACTACAATTGGTCTGCATTTAAATATGAGTCAATCACCAATTAAAATGAAGTCTACCCTCACTTTTTCTCCCCAGTATCAGTTCTGGCCATATATAACGTGACTTGAATCTTGAGAGGAACAGTATTGCTGCTCTGTCTGTGCCACTAACCTGTATTATCATAAACACACAGCTTAGGATTTTGTACCTGGTCAGTCTGGTATAAGTATCATAAATGGAAAAAGTTATAAAACATAGCCAGATAAATGAAATTCTACATTTTACTGAAGTGAAAAAGGGTGAAAGTGTCTTAAATTGCATAAAAAAAAAAAAATCCCACCTTTTTGCAGGAACAATGTTGCAGGAGGAAACAACACCGACCAGAGAATGAAGAAAATTCTGTGAAGGAAAGATGCTTTAGCCCCATAATTAGACATGGATAGATATTAAAAATAGCATAGCTATATTTTAAAGTCAAAATGGTGAAAAATACTTTTTTTTAAGCAAGATGGGGATTTAATTAGCATACAATATTCAAAAGTTGCTAAATGTCCTCATGGTCTCAGCCATGATACGTTTCTGACAAATCCTAAGCCATTTGTGTTACTAGTTACCAGGAACGTGTATGAAGTTGTCTTCGTTTGATAGACAGGTGTCTGCTAAGGAAGGTGGGAACCTTCCTTAGAGCAGAAAATGTGAACCCCCTTCCCTCTGAATTATTATAACTTTAGAATCAAGGGCTCTCAGGCAAAGGTATGGGAAAAGGAATAAGAGTTTTTACTAGTATCTAGAATGAGGTAAACAATCAGTAATAAAAACAGTAAACAAGATTAAGAAAAACAATAACAAAACCAAAAACTCGGTGGCAAATGTCCCTGGGGCTGTCAGGTACTTTCCCGTTTGGTGCAGTCACGGTCACGGCCAGCAGGGGCGCTGTTTGGCTCCCAGACCAGCAGCGCAGGTGGGATGACTCCCGGGAAGCTGCAGATGGCGCTGTGCCGCGAGGTTGGATCTGTGCCGCGTGTAATGGCGGACGGGTTGGAGCCGGGTGGAGTGCAGATGGACGGGGCGCAGCAGAGAGCCCAGAGCCGGGAGATGGAGCAGCCGGGTCAGCTCACCGGGGCCAGCCAGCAGAGGAGGCGGCAGGAAACTCCGCAGTTGGGGCAGGCAGGGCGCGGGGCAGCGGCAGGCAGGCCGCGGGGTGGTGGCAGACAGGGGCCCCGCTCCGCTGTACAGCGCGGCCGGCAGATGCACTCTCCCGGAGGGGGCGAGAGGATCGGAGTCCCGTGACCTTCCCCTCAAAGCAAAGACTCACCCAGCAGGCAGAGAAAAACTAGTGCAGAGCAAGGCTTTTCTTTTCCTGCGGTCCCAACCAGAAACAGAGAGATGTCTCCTCCGCTGTTCTCTCTCCGAGAGCAGCGAGCGAGTGTCCCCTTATCAAATGGTGTAATCTCTTCTTCCAGTGCCGCCCAGCTAAAGTCTTTGTCTCTTTTGTGAGAGTAAATGGCCCCGATCGTTACCAGCCTAGCAACAGAATGGTAAAAATTCCACTTGCCCCCTGCCCTCCCCCCAACCTTCCACAGAAGTTCTCATGGATTCACAGAGTTCATAGATTCGCCTGTAAAACCTCAGTGCTGCATCTTGCATGGAGACAAAAACTACCTAAACAGACTAAAATAGTTCCCTGCTGCAGGCAAAGGACAACCTGCAGAAGGTCACTCTGCAGGTGCATGTTGGGGAATTTGCCACAGGAAGGGGCAGGGAGGAATGAAGTAAATTCAAATACACAAAAATTATGTTCACTGTATGTATAATACTCATGCAGCAGCCTTTTGCATTTGTAATACAGACGGCCTTGGGGGACTTGGGGGAAGAGATTTTCAAGGAATGAAATTGTTCTTTTAAAAGACAAAAAAATTATCCATGAATGATAAAGAGCATTGAGATGACAGAAATCAGTTACCTGTTCATATTCCACATGCTCCAGAGACATAACGCTGCAGTATAGATTTAATGACTTAACCAAATTCTCTATAGCTATAGCAACTGCTCAAGCACACCTCTCCTGCTAAATACACAGCTGAGAATAAACATATCTTGTCATTCTTCTAAAATTTGCGTCTCTGCCTTTGTGTCCTTTAGTATTTCCATAATAAACTGTTGAATATCACAGTTAGAAAAATTCATTAGCAATGTGGACATTTAAATATTAATTAAAGTGTGTGTGAGGGGGTGGATTTTGGTTGTTTGTTTTAAATAGGTTTTGGGGCATGTTTATAATGAAAAACTGAAACCTGATTTGGCAACACTGATTACAGGATCTATGAATTTAAATTAGTTTGAGTAGGACTAGGTCCCAAAGGACATGATAATCTTTTCAATCTGTAGAAATTATTTGTGAGATAATCTTAATTCTTTTTCCTGAAAGCACTGAAATGTCTGATAGTCAGAAAGTAAAGGTGGAAATCATCTCAGTTTTTGTTTCAAGGATTTACAGATCAGTATCATTTCACATGAGTAGAATAAGGGGCTGTTTCTAAGAGAGGCTCCAGAGCAACCAGAAGTAGAGAGGCCAAGAGAACTGAGCTCTGTTGTTTTGATTGCTACATCGCTGGTGTTTAGCAACTATTTTACTAGCAATAGGGATCTTGGATAGGTGCCCCTGGGTTTTAATTCCTATTCAGTAGAATTCAGTAAGTACCCTATTCTAATGTAAGCAAAACAGTGGATGCAGGAATTCAGTTTCCAGCTTTTCATTCCCTCAGCAGGAAACCGTTGTTCTTTTCTCCTAATAGCTGAAAACAAAACAATCAGGAAAATATTCAGAGAATGAAAATGTTTGAGGTAGAGAAGGTAATCATTTACATATGTGCATTCAAAAGTTTTGAAAATTAGCTTTTGAGCTCTGCTTGCACTCGCATTTCTTCCCCACTTATTTTGCTTTCTAACAGTAAACTTTTTTCAATTCTGTCAGAGCCAACAGGAAAAGAGTAGAATATCACCCAGCAGATTCAAACAGCAGGAAAACAGCTTTGCCAAAAAATAAGTAAGTAAATAAGTTACTTTTGAAATCACTGATAAGTAATATAAATAAAAGTTTTGTTATTGCTGTGTCCAGGCTATTATCACACACTCTACTACACTTGTGTGGTTTATAGCCTCCTCACTGAACAGGAAACCACTCAGCTTCACCCTGTGCTCAAAAGCTGCTGCTAACCTAAATTATTTTGTACTTGTAGGAGTGGGCTAGCTGAAACTCAGAGGTTTGTGTTGGAATTTCCCAAACTTTAGGCAACTCCAAGGGTGGATGCTTAGATATAGATAAAATGAGTGTGCGTTAATGCAGTCTCAATGTGAGCCCTGGGCAAATCTTCACTGCAAAATAACTTTTGACATTGCTTCTGAATACTAAGTACTGCTACTGCCATGATCCACAAGTGTTGTTGGACAGGCTGACACAGACCTAGGGTCCAGTAGGTAGTGACGGTCGTGGTGGGGGAACCAACACCACAGTAAGGTTTATGTGGTTCTTCCACACCCAATATATGTCATATATTCTCTGTGGTGGAGTAATAGCAGGATGGAAGAATACTCCACCCGGCCTAGGGGAAGTGTTATACTTTTTTGGCAGAATGGGAAGGCAGCCACGTGGAGTGGCACAGCTGCAAGCGTGAGAGAAAGAGAATTTTAGTTCCTATCTCCCTGAGGAAACTCATCCCTCCAACAATACACTGAATATGTTAAAGCATCAATAAGGCTCTTACAATATTTATGTCTAAAATGAAAGTTTGCAAAATGGGTAGAGCTCTCTGCAACAATCTTGGAGGTGTAAGTGAACAAAAATGTAAGGTTTGACCCAAGATTGCTGAATTTCCAAATCTGCCTAGTCATTTCTCAAATGTAGTCATTATCCTTGCAACTTTCACTCGTTCATTTAAACCGGACTCTGAGAAGTTTCATAGAACAATTTTTAACATTTAATTAAGTGGATTTTTTTCTTTTTTTATGTATTTAGATCTTGCCCAAACATACGTGAAGTAATGAATCCTAATATACATCCAAAAGGTAAAACTCTTTCACTGCTGAAAAAGGAAGTACTATATAGTCTATATGTCTATATAGTCTATATAGTCTATATGTCTATATGTCTATAGTACTATATGTCTATTTAGCCTACTTATTACTCCAAGCCAGTAAAAATCTGTGGCAGATCTGAACATATTAATATTTAAAAAATTCAAATAAATTGTAGGAAAAAAATGGAAAGTAATGGATACCCACTAAGGGAATACCCACTAATGCAGAAAACAAAAAGGTGTTTACTTCCAATGTGCCCCAAAAAATTTTTGGCTTCATAATTGTATACACTGCCAAAGCCCATCAGTAAGTTATTTTCTTGATGCAGGCTGAAAACATTACCTTGGCTGATAAGAGAACTTTCTTTTTTCCTCTGTTGCTATCTTTGAAGGTCTCTCTTCTTTTTGCTGTTTGCTGTTACAAAACAACCAGACAATGACATGGGATCTCTAAATCTGTTTTCATGACAGATTATGGTCTGTAGTAAAAGTGTTTAACATACATTAATTTCAAAAGTAAAACACTGCACCTACTCAAATTGGTGGTAAATGACACTGTAGTTCATAACTGTAGCTGAGCTGAGACATTTAATGCAAAGCATATAAAATTATGTAGCTAAAAAGTGGCCAGATAAACTAGCCAGATAAACTCATTTGATGTACCATATATTTATAGTGTTATATGGAGTTTGCTTAAATGCATTCAATATCCATACAATACAGAAGATTTAGATCTAGGGCTGGAAAATGCAGTTCTAGGAAAAATAAAACCCAGCAATCTATCACTTAACTGCAAATCTTTTATTCTCTGTGGAGAGTTGGTCTTAGCACAAATGCCCACCACAACTGGCATTTATTCACATGCCTTTTACACAGTCTCGGAAGTGAACCCTGCCTAATCTTTTACTTCGTACTCTAATTAAACCTATATTATTCACTAAGTTTCTGTTTGTTCACCTAGCCCCTCTATAGGCTAGAGGAACATACCCAAATAATTGAACAGGACAAGGCTTTGCAGCATAAATTTGGACGAGACAGTAAAAAAGTAACTGAAAATTTCTATGCAGTTCTTCCTTGCAGCATTTCCAGCTTTAGGTTTTTTCTCCTGAAGTGGTTAGGACACACCCTGTCAGGATCACAAGGTTCATTAAATCACAACCCACAATTCTTTATTGTTTTCTGCCACTGGCTGAGACACCACAGTGACTAAAAAAAACGCTGTGCATTCACAGAGTCACAGAAGCCAAAGGGAACAGATTCACCTTCTGCTTTCCCACATAAAGGGCTATGTTTTTGATGTTGGGTTTTCATGTACGAATTCCTAACCTGTCACTCTATTAAACAGAACTTTTTTAGGTCACCATGAAATGCAGTCAAGGTTGCCACAAAATGCACACTCTGTTTTATTCCCTTGCAAATTAAAGAGAAGATAATTTTTTCCATTCTGTCCTTTGACATCAAGCATTCTCTGTCAACCAGCAGAAACCCACCCACACATATGTCATAGAAGTACAACACCTTCCTATTATCATAAGTGGTATTCTCTATTTATTAATTTCACAGACAATGCAGCAAAGCAACAAAAAAATTCAGACTGAATAAAATATGATCAGTCCCTACAGCTCTAGGAGACTCTAGCCTGTGCCAGCTATAAGTCTTTAGCTTGTAGTAAAAAAAAAAAAATCATGCCATAAGGTCCAGCTGATTGCAATTACCTGGCACAAAGATTCTGTCCTCTTTCATCATTCAACAGCCAGTGCTGCAGAAACCAGAAAATTTGAAGATGTCCCTGCTCATTGCATGTGGGTTGGACTAGATGACCTTTAAGAGTCCCTTCCAACCCAACCTAGTCTATGATTCTGTAATAAATTGGATATTCCAGGGTGATAGATGAGAGATAGATAGATAGATAGATAGATAGATAGATAGATAGATAGATAACAGCAGAAATAATCTCCCCTTATGTGGTGAGCCTTTTCAGTGGTACTTCTTCTAACACCTGGACAGTGTGCAGCACTTCTCATTCTGAAGGCCTGATATGTACAGCAAGGCTGACAGAGTGAAATATTCATCTTCACTACAAAAGTTATATTCTTAAATAAGAGGAGGAGTAGTTTCTAGCTGGTTTGCACTCCTCAGCTAGCACAGAGCAAATATTTGGGCACTGACCTTACACAGAGGGCATACCCACAGGAAAGCTGCACCAGTGCTGCTTCCTTTACGGGCCCAGGGCAAAGGAAGCCTAAGGAGAAAATGAGAGCGAAGGCTAGAGTTAATCCCAACTCCAGTGATTCATGCAGAACAGAAGAGATGATAAACTAACCTGGACATCAGATTGTGAACTGGTATTGGATAGCAATACATCACCACAAAGGCTTGTGTCAAACAGTCCCCTTTTAGCATAAAGCCATGAAATGCATGGGTAATAGCATTGATGTTTACCACTGTTATTCATTTTTAATTGTTGAGGATAAAACAATCATCTTTTTTTATGAACAGAAGTACAAAGGCTGCAAATTAAGCCACTGTCTGCCTTTTTATTGTTATCCCGGTACCACTGTTGACTGGGCTTACTTCTGATTTGCACCACTAAAACTAAACAGAAAATCAGACTTGTAAAGTACAAGCTACTTGCAAAGTAGCTTGTATGAATAAGTCTCCTACCCCGTCCCCCATAAATGATTCTCCAAGCAGAGATTGAAGTACTACATCTATTGAATAAATGAACATTTAATGCCATCTGCTGGGGTATACAAAAATATGCAATACCAGGCTCACAGAACCTGAGCAACAAATGCAAGGAGGGTGTTCAGGCAGAAACTTTCTTCTTTCAAAACACAGCAGTAAGGGAGGGCTGTGGGATGCTGGCTGTCCTTAATACCCTTCACCACCTGGATACAAACCGTGAGCAAGAAGTAGGTCTGGTTTTAACTCCATCCTTATTTTAAAAGCTTTTCAGTGCACAATTATACCTTTCTTCTAAGCATTAGAGCATGCTGTAATTATTTGTTATTGGTTGGTCTTGACAGAAGGACTTTCATGCTCTGCGTTTGAAATCAGGCCATTTTGTACCCAGAGATGCAAGATTTGTGAGGGTACAGGCAGCCTAAGGATTGAAACCATCCAGAACGAGCACATACTGGGCCAGGTCGCACCATGGCTGTTTTGCCTTAAAGAATCCCTGGATTGTATGTGTAAATCAGGTTAAGTGCAGAATTTGGGAGTCTGCTTATCAGCTCTTTGGCCCTGTAGCTCATGCTCTCCAGGCTCTGTACCATGAGACAATTCCATGGGCAGAAAGCACCACCAAGAGCAGTTTGTAGCCTGATAGCTGGAGTGTTCTCAGTTTTGAGATATTTTTCTGCTATTAAGAGAACAAAACACATTTCCATTCACAAAGGGATTTCCAGACCAGAAGATCCACAGCTCTCACAGTTCTGCAGCAAGCAGCAAAACTCAGAAGACAGAGAGGAGTTCAAGCACATCCTTCTTTGGGTGTTTTTAGTGGGAGGGCTTAGGCATGCTCATGGTTGTGAATGCCATTTCCACGTGGCTACTTCCTCAGGCATTGTAGAGACCAACTCATGGGTGGACCTGCTTCATGTCCTTCTTTCAGTATCTCTAAAATACTGTAAATAAGTACTCTAAAATCTCTGGCTGGCAGATTTTTATTCCTTTCTATAAGTTATTAGCTACTATATAATTTACTACAGAATGGGACCTGCTGACAGTTTTTCTCCATTTCATACAGAAAACAGAACTATTCCTGATAACACCTATCATTCTGTAAGTACCACATGTTCTTCCTAAAATTTTACTTTTCTTTCACTTACTGGTGTACATTGATATCATCTTGGCTATAATACTAACAAAAACCGCAATCATCACTGGTTTTTAATGCAAAAGAAGGCATGAGATTTTGAAATATAGAAGAGAACTTTCACTTTGTTTTAGTGGGATCTAGATTGGAGAAGTGACTCACTAGTCAATTCTCCATTTATGGGCTGCATCTAAAATACACTTTATCATAAGATCATGTGAAAATAGCAGGAGTCAAGTTGAACAATTATGTAAGTCATAAACCTCAAGGTTAAATATGTACTGATACAAATGAAAGACGAAAAGCAAACAATTCACATTTCAATGTCTTCCCATTTGTATCTGAAAGCTGGGTTTGAGCTTCGGTTCAGACAGATAAGGAGTGTAAATGCATTTTAAATCACAGAAAGATGAAAATAAAGCGCAGGTCTATGTTTAGTAAGTTGGACAAATAAAGACTAAAGAAGTTTGATGTAGTCAACATTTTGACTGCTTCAAGTTTCACAGCAAGATTGATAACAATCAGATGCTATATGGGATTAATATCAAATAGAAGGCAGCAATAGTGCAGAGCAGAACAGGGAAAGAACTGTCAGGAGAATATTTATGCTAAGGCACTTATAGAATTATTTGAAGAAATTTCTGATACATTAGTTGATTATCTTTAGGAATTCTCCAAAGAGATGTGAGTTCCTAAAATGATGGAAAAGAACAGTGGTAACCACAACTTCTTCCAAGAAAGAAAGCAAATCCTGAGGATTTATTTGGTACCTGGAGAGATTATTAAATAAAGTCAATTTGAAAGCATCTTTTGGAAACAATAAGCCTGATTATGTAAAGAATTGCTAATGTGAACATGAAGAACATCTCATCAACTCCTCAAACTAAAATAATTTCCTTTTCAGCAGAAATATGATCATGATAATGAGAAAAACCAGTAAAATTTATATATCTTGATTATTGTTGTAAGGCCTGTGATATTTCCCAGTAGACAATCTGACAAGCAGACACCTGGAAACCTGGTTAGATGAAAATGCATGAAATGTTTGCACAACTGGTTGAAAAAAATAGCCACTCAGCCTAGCTGACAGTCATCTGCTACTGAACTGGAAAGAGTTGTGCAGGGAAGAGCCTGAAAACCCAGGTACCCTGAAGGGGTCTGTCTAGTGTGTGGTGACATTTTTATGTACTCTCATAAAGACAAACCTCATCCTGAAATATACTGTAAAGGACACTTCTTTTTGTAACAAAAATGTGTGCAACCTGGAAAGAGTTCACAGGAAAATAACAATGGGGATATGAGAATCAAAATCTTTTAAGTTGGTTGACAATTCAGGAAAGATTTAAAGAAACATATTTGCTTAGTGAGAAGACTAAAAGAAAATGTAATTATAGGCATTAGCATAATAAAGGTTGAAATAAAATGAGTAACACATGCAGGGACACCCTGAGTCACTCAGCACCACATTTCCATGGATCCCGCTGCTCAATACATACTTGCTTTCACATTCAATTGGACTGCACATTTGCTAGCACAAATTCCCCAAATGTTTTTATTTTGGAGCGTGACATTTGTGATGAGCTATTTAATATATTCTTGCAAGTAACATATGTAAACTGTCAGTAGAGTACAAATACCACACGGATAATACTACAATAAAAAAATACAGTTTCAAGTATCTGCAATGATCATAAAATTAAACACTCTCATTATATTTTCAAGAGCAGAGTGGCAAAATTCAGAAAGACTTTTAAACTGTCTCCCAAATGTCTATTTTATTAATTTAAATTAAAAATTTAGGTCCTCAAACCACATCCTTAACTATTTTCCAACCCTTCAGTTTCATCAGAAAATTTCCCATGCACCAAAATGTCTGGTTATGGCAATCATATATTTCCATATGGAAATTAATATTGAACTTAAATTTATTTGTATTATGTGTATATCTCTTTTTCTGTCCAGAACAAATATTTGACAATGAAGGGCAAAAGTGACGTACAGTTTTCCTCTGAGTTATCTGAGGAGGAAGAAAATGAGTATGAGATTGTAAATTCTTCCATGCTGGAGGCCATCCATTCTTTGAGAATCCTTCCTGCCAAACCTCTAAAAGAATCTGAGTATGCAGGTAAGTTTTTCTGTCTGTGGAAACTGAGCAAAAACCTAGAGTTATATAGGAACAGTATAGACTTGGTGTTTTCAGATTGTTTTTAATTAAATGGTTCAACTGAAAGATAAAACTGGTAAGCAGAAACATGAGAAGAGCATTGTCTGCTTCATATTCAACAGTTACTCTCATTTTCATTAGCTTATGCTAAATTAACAATTACACATTGTTTTTTTAATTTTAATATTACCTTGATGGAATAAATTCTGTTATCCCAATCCATGTGGAATGTGCAAAAAACTGGCTGATCAGACCCACAACCATTTCAGAAAAGCTCATTCCTATTTAAGCCTAGAAACCTCTAAGATGGAAAACATTAAACACACTAAACTTTCCTCCAGATGATAATATTCTTTCTAAGGTAGTATTCTTTCTAAAGGTGTTCTCTGATGTTTTAAATAGCAGTAATAAGCAATTACTTTGAGTGTATTTCTCAAGCACTATTAACCTCGTAAGGCAGTTGCATTAATCACCTCTTGCTTTACTAAAGCCATTGTAAGTCACATTTAATGCCTAAACATACAGAGCCAATTAATATCCTGTTTATGGAACTGAAATGTCATCCTAGCTGTGCATTGCTCAAATCCCTTATAAACACTCTAGAGGTTTTAAATCGTTAAAAAACTGGAGGGCAGTCCAAGATGAGAAAGAATGGAAACCATAAACCAAAAATATCTGAAAATACAGGATCAATATATCTATGAAAGCTTGCTTCAGCTCACATCAAAGTCAGCAAAGACATTTTCTACTGATTTTTTGTGGGAGTTTGTTTGATATCTAAACAAATAAATGGCTTTTAAAGTGAGTAAACTTATCAGTGTGTGAAAGGATCACAATCAGTCTGAACAACCAGATATTCTACATTATGTTCAAAGACTAATTTGTCCATTTTATTTGGAAATCTGAAGTGAATTCCAAATACAGTTTTTATCTTGGTCAGTAGTAAAAACTTTCAGTTAGCAGTCAGCATCTTTTGTCATTTATGTAAGACTGTCCTGAAATAGCCAAAAGACATAGTTTTTGTTTTGTGATTTCAGATAAAACACACTAAAAAAAAGCTGCTTTTTGCCTGTGTATTATGCCCAGTAACTATAACATGGCAAGATACAATAGTGAGGAAAGGACTGAAAATGTATTTCAAAAGGGTAAAATTCAATGCTAACATTTTTGCCATCTTCTTTAGATAGATACCAGTGCCCTTGAGATGTAAAATTAATGACTGAAAAACACATGCTAGCATACAACCTGTGCATTTCTTTTTGATGGCCAGGGATGCAGATTCTATTAAAAGCTAAAGTAAAAATTTAAATGCTCCCTAGAGAATAAAACCCCTACAAACCTCGCAAAACCACAACAACACAACGGTATTGCCAAGGGCAAAGGTTCAAATGAAAAACAAATTCAGTAATGTAACCACAGTTAAGGTCAAATGTCTGCCTTAACTGTTTACCAGCTTATGAAGGCTTTTTTTTTTAACCACAGTGAGGAGGTTAACCATATAGCTATTATCAGGGTCATGCCTATGTCTTCAATACAGCTGCTAAAATGGTAGTTCTTTTAAAAAAATGCCATAAAAATGGCAAGACCTTACTTGGAAAGCACATTTTGAACACTAACACCACTTCTTCTTAAAACATCATATTACTAAGTTACTCAGGCTTGATTTTTCTTCCTCTTTTACAGATAAACGTTGCTTAAGGCCTTCAAGTACCACTTCCCCAACAAGCGAGAACCCATCTCAGCCCCTTCCATATTCAGCTGTAAGTAAAGATACCAAACCTTATTCACAAACATATTTCCCCTTTTCTGTAATATCCCCCAAACTGCAGCCTATTTAAAGCCTTGGCCACATCACATTCATTTGTACAAGGCCACCCCGGTTCCTGTGAGCCGTTCCTGTTTCACTTTGCATGGATGCCCTTGCCCTTTGCTTTCACTGGTTGGCTGCTGGGGCTCTATTGAGTGTTTGGGGCATCCCAGTCAGGAGCAGCATCCTTTCACTGGCCATGGCTTCAGGGGTGGTGGCTAACATCACTTTTTTTTTTTGGTTTATCAGCAGATTCGCACATCTGAGCCAGAGGTGAGCAGAGTGCCAAATGGAAGAGGTATAATAAAAAAAAAAACCTAACCGTTTCTGCAAACAGAAATAGTAATTGCTACTTCCATATTCATCTTTTGTACATAGGCAGATTTACAGAAGATGGAATAGACACCGTTTTCAGAACAGCAGCTGTTTTCCAAAATAATCGTATTGCAAATTTTGCGTACTGGTTCAACTATCTAACATTGAAGATACTACAATTATTTGCAGAGGGAGATATATTTTATCTCAGGAGCGCCCTGTTCCTCCAGGGGGAGGAAAAAAAGCCCTTCCATTTAAAAATCAGATTTTCCTTTTCACTATAATGACATAAGGGGCAGGGAGAAGCCTATGTCTCCTGAACTCTTCCACCAAAAGGCTGAAAGATTCCTGCTGTGCTGTACTTCTAACAATGTAATGATTTTTCACCACCTATCCCTCTCAGGCTTTTGCATAAACTAAAGTTTAGTGCATTAGTAAAGCATAAATTAATAACTATTCTTAAATAGTAATAGCAAATTTAGCAATTCCCATTAGGGATTTACATCCTAGGGTAACTATTTACAAAGGCTGTCTGGCAATGTTCACCTACTAAGAATATGTTAATTGTGTGGTACGTCACCTAGTATATCTTTTTTCTCTGCTGCTTTACCTTTAACTGCAAATTTGCTTCAAAATCCTTTAATTTTGAGTCACAAGCATACCTTTAATTTTTGTTTGTTCTGTTTTGTTTCTTGTGATGAAATCACGACAGACTGCTATCTTATTCTTCAATAACCTAATGGTGTCCAGATATTGAATCCTCTGATAGTTTTACTCAATTGTAAGATCATTTTAAAAGTAGGTTTCTATACACCTTTTTATATATAAGTTAATTTAGATATAGCAGTACGCCTTCAAATCAACTATTAAAATATTAAATATCTGATTAGCTTTGAAAAGAAATTATATTTTTTATCTTACCATTTTCAAATCTTTGAGCCATAGAGTAAATATGGTCAAAAATACTGCAATTGTCAAGCCAAGAAAACATGATTCTTTCTGTGTTTGCTGTAACAGATGAATTTTAGAAAGTATTACAATTTGACCTGCCAGAAGAATAAGTCAAAAAATTCCATGTAAAATAGCATTTGGTTTTTTTTCCTTCTTACCATACTTATAGAGCTCATTATTATTTTTTTATAAAAACTAAAATGTTTTTTAAATATATCCTAACATTTTTCTCATGTCCAGTGCTGTTAAGTGGCCTAGCCACAAGATGGCATGAACAGCACAGAAGACTTTTTGTCAGCAGTATTTTCTAGAAATTTTAAACATTTAAGGTATCATTATTTTATTCAGAGCAAATTGTTGTGGTTTACTTGAAGGAGAAATTGAGATCTGTTGCACCTCCTTTGCATTAGTTAGGGTTTCAGCATATAGAACTTAGGAAAATATTTTCAATATCAAAATATAGTGAAAATAAAGTAAGATTTTTTTATTAGTAAGATCTTAATTTAAATAATTAGTCATACTTTAGTATATTTGAAAAATATGCATTTGATTTTATTGGTTTTCAATTTTTTTTTTTAAATTCTAAACAAAAAATAAAAACAGACAAAAAATGCACTCCTAAGTTGATAAATTAATATGTATATATATAAAGTCTCTGAAAAAATATTTAAGTTTACAATACCTGAATAAATATCACCCTCAAGGGTTTCATTCTGAAAGCCAGGGCCCAGCTCTGGAGGCAGAGCCAGGGGAGGGCAACGAGTGGGGCTGGACTGCCCATAATAATAACAACAATACCAGAATAAAGCTGTAACTTCATTTGTGAATTTTATAGGTAGCACAACACTAACAATTATTAATAATTATTTTTAGGAGGAAGAATGAAAATACATGGATACCAGGTAAGTGGAATCTCCCATCAATTAAAATTTTTATAGGTAATTTTGCCATTTAATAGATTTTTAAAAACAGGCTGCCATTTTGCTAGCACTACATAAAGGATAAGAGGACTCCTATCTGCACTCCTACATTATCTCACTTACTTGCATTCACAGTTCATGAGGATGTCTTTTATTCTAATTATATCTATTATTAGGTCTATAATTATGTCTATTCTGCCTTTTATTTATTTTATGATTTTAAAATGGCACATTAAAGCATGATGTTTTGTGCTGTGGAGCACATAAACCCTTTGATTCTTGACACACGCATGTCTACTTAATCTAAATTCTTCCCATTTCTTTCTAGTAAACCAAGAGGGAAAAAAAGCTAACAGAGATTTTTTGTTTCCTCTCTTTTCCAGGAGCCTACACCTCCCCCACGGTAAGATCACATCAGAAATCACTTACCTGTGGTCCCTGGGGAACTCAGTGCTAATGAATGCTCGCTTCCATCTGTACTGCTCATGGTAATGAGGTGGCTGGAAGTGAGCCAGCATCCTTTATCTGCTGCCTCTCTTTGGACTTAGAGGTTGGAATCAGGGAGAACAAAACATGAGCTCTAAGTGTCCATGGCAGCAGCTCAGGCCTGCATCTTCAAAACCAACTTGGCTGTTCCTATGGACAAGTCAAAAGTTTAGAAATATTGAATCTGGTTCAACCCAGATATAAATTGCTGGGGAAAAAAAATATTCCATCAATTTGATTGGTGCCTTAGGCTCTGTTCACTGTGATAATATTGACTTCATTCTCACTTAAATCAATTTGCCAGTGCTTTTTGCTACACATCTAAATCATGTATAGAAATCAACTGGAATATTTGCACTTACTCCCACAGAAGATAGACCAAGCTCTATTCCACAAATATATTTCTCTATGATATGCCCACAAATCAAAAATTAATTGCTTCTTGATTTTGTCAACCTCAAATAATAATTGCTATAATTAAAAAAAACATCTTTCCAAAAGGTCATCTAGGAATGACACCCTATGCCTCCATGCCTACACTGACTTGCCTAAAAGCTATAAAGAATTTTAAAATATGATTAGCATTACATATTCAGATTTGACTCTAAAAAATATGAAATAGCATAAAAAGGCAGAATAATTTCACAAATTAAGAACTGTAATAGTGCAGAAATAAAAACATTCTCTATCCACTATTCTACAAAATTGCACTATTTGTTTCTGTTTGCACTATGGTGGCCAGAGTGGCTCTTGATTCTCTCACCTGACTTAATCTGGGTGTGAACTCTGCAGACACACAAGGCTCCCTCCCAGGAGCCCACACCTGAAGGCAGCTCTGCCAGGCACCATGAATGGTCCTCCAGCTTTGTCCAGCCAACCTCTCCATGTCCAGCTTCCAGCCGGAGCTGGGCTGTGGCTGCCTGGTCTCAGAGCATGGGCAGGGTGTGCCCCCATCTGCCCGAAAACACCAAGCCCATGCTGCCTGGCAGTTTTCTGGAATGAAGAACATTTTCTCTGTCTTTGAAACTGCAGTGTGTTCCCTGGCTGGACCACAGCCATACCCACCCCGAAATATGCACTGCAGAGCTGTGCTTGGCACACACGGGTGAGGCACACAAAAGCAGTAGTAGGTGGCACACAAGACAGTGCAGTAATGTCGTGCAAATGTAGAACATTATCCAATATTACTATTGCTATTGAAGGGCCTTAAAGAGATCCTGGACCTGAGCTTGGCTCAGCACAAATACACTGAAATACTCTCAGAATATTTCAGTCTATTACTCCTGGAATTTGCACTTACAACACAGTCCCTGCACATCCTTTATTCCCTTGTAGCTCTTCAAGTTCTTCTTTGACTTCTCTAGGCCTCTGAAGATGCTGCCAAAGCAGTATCAGCCACTTCCTCCGGAGCCAAGAACAAGCAGCCAGGTCTTTCACAAGAGGAGCACCCTCAGCCAAGATCCCACCTTTCCAATATCAGCAAAAGTCACAAGGTACAGTGCATTCCTCATCTTCATTCCCTGAGAATCAAAACACTCTTGCTGCTCAAACCACAAGATTTTACTTCCATCACACCTCTGCTCTTACTTAAGAAGGTTATTCTTTAGACAGCTGTGAATAATTGAGAGAAGTGGTATTTAGTGTAATGTGACACTGGCTTTTTTTTTTTTAAAAGAACTAACAAAATAATGGTAAAGGAGTAGAAAAGTAGAACTTTCAGAAACACTTTGTTTAAGGTTTGTCCTATTCTTTTTCTTAATAACATTTAGAGGTCTTGCAACCACTTTTAAGTAGAAGAATGCTATTTGCTATTTATTTAGCACAGTTTGTGAATGGAGTGATGGGGAAATACACTGACTGCACCAGAGATACAGAAATACACTCCACTTCCCAAGGACATCACATTCAGCAAAAGAAATGGTTCATCTGCAGCCAGAAGTCTGGATTCTGCCCATGACACCATTGAATCCAGACTGCAAATCCCTTTGTGCCCTTTCTGTCTCGCACTCCTCAGTCACAGAACGCCCATGGTCATTCAGCATCCTGGCGTGGCAGTGAGGACGAGCCACCACGAACCACTCATGTCCAGCTGTGTGACCCTGCCCATGCTTAGCCAGGTTATGAGTCTGGTTGCTTTTTTCACACAACACATATCTGGTTAGTTGATCACATACATACACAGCTCACTGCCACGTAACCAGAGGCGCAGCTCTTGCTGTAGGACCAAAATGCACATTCATAGTGGGGGATGGTGTTGGACACATGCTGGGAAGAGGAAAGACAAAAATCCAGGGGCCATAGGGTATGATGCTCAAATGACTCTTGGCAAAAACCTACAGCAGCCAGAAGCTGTGCCAATCCTGTCCATCCTTCCTTAAATGACTTCAATCTCTGCTCATCAGGATGGAATTTAGCTTCATTTTACAGAGGTCACTACAAATCCCTTGGGGGAAAAATAAGCTTGCAAACCAAGGAAATAACCATTTGCTTAAAGTTAAGAATATACTTAATGACTTCTATACTTAATGGGTTCTAATTATGGGTAGTTGGGGTGGGACTTTTTTCCTGAATGGTGCTTAAATTTTTTCACAGATTAGGTTCCAAAAGCTGTTGGTTACTAAGGCTTCTTATTAATATGAAGTAACTTCATATTCAGATGCAAGACCTGACACAGAGTTGCAAAGTTCCAAATCCCATGACTGATCCCCTCCCTTGGTAGGGCAGCACACAGATTGAAAGCTTTGTGAGAAATGTTATAATCCGTGTTGCCAGCAGACATCAGTATGCAGAGCACTTGGATTTGAAATGTCCTATTATAAAGCCAAATTCTGTAATATAAATACATGTCATGTCTATTGTGCTAGGTTTTTTAATCACATGAGTAAGACAGAAGTGGCACAGAATAAGACCACACATGATCTGGGGAAGGCACTTGACAAATTTCCCACGCAAGCACTTCACTCAAAATATTTCTCACCCATTCTCAGTCCAGTTACAGATTTGTAAGGAGAAAAGATGAGCCGCAGAGGGAAGGAGGATGGCATTACAACTTAGAGTCCTTTGCTAGACTGTAAGCAAAGCTGTCCAACCACAGATGTGATTTAGGACTGCAAGTGCTGTTTCCCAACAAGATTTGGAAGACTTATAAAATTTAACACATCGTTATTTATACACTCTATAAATAGCTTCACAAAAAAAAAAAAATAGTCATGTGCAGGATCCTGGAATGTATCTTAGAAGCTTTGGGATGATTTAAACTTTTACATGCCTGTGGTAAGCAGGTCATGCAAGGGGCATGTCCTTTGGAGGTGGAGGCCAGCCCTGCAAGCACACCTTTAAAGTCACTGAAATTTACATACCCCCAACCTCCCAAATATGAGCTTTTACATAGTAAGTAATGGCCCTGCTAACAAATTGCAGAGGCTAACACAAAAGCAAGTATCCAAACACAAAACAGTTGCTTTCCTTTCTCCTAGCCTTCCTGAAACTTTTCCCAAAGATCTCATTCCCAGATTTTTTGTCTCAGGCCTCCGTGCTGATTGATGTTTCAGCATAGACATGAAGAGAGCCCTCGTCACTGTAGAAAAAAAGATCCCAGTGTTTCCTATACCAGATCTTCCTTTTGTGTTCTCTCTGACTGATTTAGCAAAATGTCTCACTGTCATATTTTTTCAGTCCAGGAGATAGGCTAAATGGGGACTAAATCTTAGAGCTTTCCAAAAACTAGTAAATGCTTATTCACACCTTATGTTGCTAAATAACTTGTAAAATCTGGTTCTCCATCTCTTATTATGAGATACATGCTGCTAAAAAGCATAAGCTTTCATCAAAACCAGAATATCTAACAAAATATGTCAGACTCAATTCCTTGTCCATTTTTGGAGGGAGAATATTTGCTTCCCAGGAAAGGATGATAGTCCTGTTAATCAGACATATCAGGAGAAGACAAAAAAATACCTAAACACCTACTTGAACCAGGACCATGAGGAATGTTTTCCATTCCTCTTTCCCTGGTTTGCACCTCCTTTCCTCTACACTTCCCATTCTGCCTCTGTGAGTGTTTCATTTATAAAACTCTTCATTCTTCAAGGAACCTACTTCCATTTATAGCAGACTCTGAAGTGCGTAATAAGATCTTTTGGCATGAGATGAAAAGTGTTGAAGTTGATACTCCTCTCTCTTTTTCCCCTCCTTCCAGTATAAATCCTTAACAACATTGTCTTATACCATAATGAATTCAGTGGATGCTATTCTTTTTTTAAGGAAGTCCAAAACCTTCTCCTGAAAATAATTTTATAAAAACTAACTGGCCTCTAAACTTCTCTAGCAGTAATAAAACCCTTCCCTTGTTAAGGGCTGTTAGTTTTCAGTGATTATGTAATCAAAATACTTAAGTGACTTAAGTGAATTTTATTTTATCATAATTAAATGTTTTGCATATCATTCTTTCTTTTCCAGACATCCATCTGTTAAGGAATCAAATGAAGTAAGTATTCATCTTTGTATATATTAAGGCCATAAAAGCCAAACACATTCCACGGCTACACAGCCTCTCTTGTAATAGTATTTTAGCCTATTAGGTAAAAAAACTATAGGAATCATATTAGCTTTGGGTCATAAAAGTGTCCATCTTTTATGCACGCTTCAACTTCAATACTGCTACTTTCTGGGTGGGGTAAGCTCCTGAATTTGTTTACAGAAATAAAAACATAGGTACAGTGCAAAGCTACCTGTGCAACTATCCGCATAAAATTCTCTCATAACTGCCTGATGTAGATTCCTGTGATAAGGGAGCAGCAGGAGACACTCTCCTCCAGGCAAACAGAGATTCTACATACATTTTTTCAAGCAGAAAACTGAAACTATAAGGTCAATAGAGTAGTGTAATAGCTTTAATATAATATAAATACTTCAAACAAAATATGGCCAATTTCAATAAGGAACAAAAATGGACAAATTTTAAATCCCGTTTTAACGGCACCTCCTATCCCCCAGCTCTCTTTTCCCTCTCCTTCCCCACTCACTTTCCACTCAGACCAATGAAGTAAAGCAGAGGAAATGGTTTTAGCAATAACGGAGTTTAATTATGACAAGTGGCTTCCTATAAAAATTATTAAGATACACAGTTCCTACAGTCATGCAGAGTGTTAAAGGATGTTTGTAAAATTTGGAGAGAGGTTATAGTTTATAGCGTTTTGTGCTTCTTACTGAAAGTTTTAGTTACTCCCCTAATGTGTTCCTACTGAACTGTTTTTAATTTTTTTTCTCACTAAAAGGAACAGAAGAAAGGAATCTGTAATAGTTAATCCCAACTGTTTCCTTCCACAGCAGGTTGTGACATGAGTCTATAGACTAGTGTAGATCTAACTTTTAAATCCATTGAGTTTTCCTTCTCCACAGTTCTGACTGGGAGGCTGTCCCAAAGCTCACTCCTTTCAGGGTTAGAAACTCCTTTAGTTTGAAAGATGGTTACAAAAACGTGGTTTGATAGCAATATTATAATTAACATTTAATTAATTGTTTAAAAAAAAAAATTTAAAAAAAAGATAAATTGACAAGAAAGATAATATTTTAACAAAAAAAGCTTTGTCTTGTCCTGGATACTGACTCATTACAAACCAAATATGGAAACACTCCCAAGAAAAATAAATATCTTACAGCTAATTAATATTTCTGGCTGGACACTGTACAGCTGCACAAATACCTTAGCTCTTAACAGGTTCTTAGTTTGGCTACATTGGAAAGAGAAATACTATGCGTCTCATGACATGGAAAAGATAAAATTTAATTTTCATCATTTCCCATTCATATCAGCTTAAAGACCTAAATAGTTTCAGTGTGACCTGGAGGCGGAGAAGACAGAGTGTGCCCTTGTCAGGGTTTCAGACACAAAACGAAAGGTCAATGGGCTTGAGAGAAGGACTGCCCTTCACCATAACTGAGACAGGCTGCAGGAAAGTGTACTGAGGAGCCTTCTGAAATGGGAAAGCACAAAGGCAAAATCCTACCCAGGAATGAACTAAACCCTCTGCTCAGCTCAGAAGGACCTGGGGACCAAAGGCTGAACAGGAGCCAGTGGTGTATCCACAGCAAATCGCTGCACCAACAGAAGCATTGGCAAGGGAAAAGGGAAGGGACTGTTCCCTTTTACTCATCACTCATTAGACAACACCTGCAGTACTGCTGAAGGCTGAAGATGACAGAGGGCAGAGGGTCAGCACAGGGTCACAGGACAGCCAGGGCATGCAGGACTTGCCCTGTCAAATGAGGCTGGGCTCCCTTTGCCTGCAGAGGGGACAGCCCTTGGGGAGCCCAGTGGCTGCCAGGTGAGAGATGCTTGTCAAGGCAGAGCATGGCACTTTACAGAGTGCACAGTGGAAGTACAAGATGCAATGACCTTGAAATTATGATAGTTTCAACCAGAAATAGGGAAGAAAAATTAATTATGAGGGTACTGGAAAATGATTCCCAGAGAAGCTGTGGACTCTGCATTCTGGGAGGTTTGCAAGACTCAGTTGGTCAAAGCTCTGAGACCCGAGGTGTCATCTCACAGTTCTTGTGCTTTAAGCAGGAGCTTGGGCTAGGACCTGCCTAGGTCTTGTCCTACCTCAATGACACTTGAAATTCCTAATAGGTAAACATTAGTGGGGAAGTAATTTATAAGAAAGGCTCAAAGTGCAACCTCTACAAAGAATAATCTAATCTTCTCTTTAATATTTATGTATTATGGTCATACATGCATCAGAATAACAAACAAAATAATTGCTATTCCCCTGTGAATCAAAATAATTCAGAAATACAGTAAAATCCTATGAGTCAAACTCCGGTCTTTAGAAACCTGTCTATCATTCTTATTTTTAACATAACATGCTGGATTAAGACTCTCCACACAGTGATTTTGAATGAAATATCTGCCATGACAGTAAAAATAATTGTGCTGTCAGTTAAGGAGCCCGAAAAGAAGTGACTGATTTTAATCTTTGGTTATGGTTGGCTGGAGAGACACTATCCAATCTCTTGATATAATACAAGATTAAGGAAGGAAAACCATATTGTAAGTTAAACTGATACACAGTAGTCATCATGAAGTGGTGGTCTTTACAGTAAACCACATGTTCGCTTACATCCCTAAAATGTTCAATTCTCATTGTTGCTAGTGGACTGAGATCAGCATTCAGCCCAAGTTTTTGATGAAGGGATCAGGTATGAATGATTGAATATCTATAAATTGTTATAAAATTGGCTGATAGTTGGGTTTGTATGGGTAAATTCAAGTTACTGATCCAATGAAAAATATTTACTGTGTTATCATTTTATACAGGCACCTGGCAGAGAGCAAGGTCAGTATTCAATAATATGATAATAATTCGTTGTCTTTCCTTTATATTCCAAAACTAAAAAATTCTATCATTAAAATTCTAACTGAAGCAAGAGACATCCCCCAGGTATACATCTGCTGAGAATGAAGAGAGTTAGAGAAACCTCAACAGCTGCTGATGAGCAGCAGAAAAAAGGAAACTTATCTTGGCCTTCGCTACAGCTGCTTGGGGAGCCAGGGTATCCCATTTGTCCTATGCAAATGTCTTAAGGTTTTGGGGAAAATAAGAATGTTTGTGCCTAAGAAAACAAGAGAAGATGTCCTAAAAAAGATCTGCACAAAGATCACCCTTCTCTCAATGTTGCGGCTCTACCATTATTTGAGAGTGAGAATTTTGAAATAGAGTTTTTTAAAAGCTTTAGGTTTTTAAATCTACCAAAATAAAAAAATTAAAACCTCCCATGTTTTAAAAATGTGTCAATTCTTTAGATGTACACACAGTTTTGAAAAAATGGCTTAAACCACTCACTGTGTCCATGTAAAACAAAGTTACTCCGAAATACTTTGGAGATAGACACAGGTTACTTGGCTTTTATGCTGTTTATAGTTTGCGTTAATGAATTCATCATTTTCTCTGGCATTTCCTTTTGTGGATTAAGGCACCATTACCTGATTTTCAGCAAGAAATTCATTAATAAATTCAATGCCCATCCCGTCCTATAAAAAGTTCAGCATTCTACATTATTTACTATTATGTTAAGCCATATTTGGCATCAGCAAACCCTGTAACGTCCCCCATGTAACATTCAGTGCGAGTAGAAATGTTTCCCACTGAAATCATTAGCTGACTCATTCAACCCACACTGATTGCAGCCCTTTAAGGTTTTCTGTTGAACCGCCCCACCCTCGTGTATGAATGTAGTTTATTTATTTTGCAGTAATTGCTAGATACTGTCAGTTACACAAAAGAGGAAATAATAAGTTCTTATCCTTTTTACTAATAGTCACATGTTTGGGGAAGAAACCTGAAGTATCTTTTCAAGCACAACAGCATACTCCTCATGCCAGGTAGGAATATAAGAATTCCCTGAGTTTGTACCGAACGCTTCAAGGACTAAGTCTTCTGCCCTAGAAAATTATATTTCACTATGCAATAACAGCAAGATGATTTCCCTTTCTGATGCCATGCAGTGATATTGTTTTGCCCTGATATATGACAAGAACCATCTTTGGGATTTGCTTTCAAGTTATTGTAATCGCACAGCCAATTTTTATCTTTAATAGTATGCTACTGTATTACATTTCTGCTGCTATTTCTGTAATAGGGTGTTAAATATACTGTATAAAGAAGCTCTGCTTTCTCCAGCCTCAGTATTTCCTCTCCCCCTCACTTTCTATTTTTATTTACAAAGGATACACACCTGGCTTTTCAAAGGCCAATTATTCTTCCATAGAAATCTTCCCTAGTTAGTCCTATTTTGCTTTTCTAACCAACAAAAAATCTTCCTACTCTAAATGTCTTTAATCTATTTTCTCCTGAAATATGCAACACTCCCCAAAAAGAGAGGAGAATGCATAGGAAGTATAGGAATGATTTAACATCTTTCCTAGACAAATACAGAATCTCTCATGTAACATTGTTTACAACAATGGCATTTCTCTGAGATAAAATTGTTGTATGGAGTAAATATGACCATACTGCTGACCCCCAGTATTCTGTTTCTTTTTGTGGCTCTGTTAGGTGAAGTTATTTGGTCAATGTTCTTCCCTGTGTAGCACAACAAAAAACTAACTGGGCATTCAGAAGGGATCTAGAAAATCAGAACTGCAAGGAAGAACTGCTCCCTGGGTCTGCCTACAGAGGGACTGGGAACATCAGCTGAATTTAGAAGGGAACAAAAGTAAACTGTGCTTCACTACACATGCAGTTAAAATGTGGAACTCTTATGGAGAGTAAAAAAAAAAAAATGTATATAACTTGAATAAATGGCTGGTGAAAATTAGGGAAGAGAAACCTGTTAAAAGACACTAAATACAAAATGACCACCCAAAACCTGGGAAGGGCCAAAGCTGCCATCAGGAAGAAGGGATATCCTGGTGAAGTACAGCTATGCATTGCTCTCTAATTTGACTCTTATACTGCCACTAAAAGAAATAATTTTCTGACATTACTTTCATTACATTCATTGTTTTTTCCTAGCCCTCAGTGCATGCGGAGGTCTAAAAACATTTGCAGATCAGGTAAGAACCAGAGATTGCTTTGAAAGCCAAACTAAACATGGAAAAATAAGGCTAAGAAAGAGATTCAGGTTGCTATGTTTCCATGTCTGCAATGTTTTCAATGCACTTCCTACTGTCCTTAACTACATAGCATACTTTTACTCTCCCATAACTGCCTCTGCAAATGCCCTTTTTTATCAAAAAAACAAACCTCCTAAGCTGTGCTAAGAACCTATGAGTGCATGGTACAAACTCATGGTAAAAGCACCAGGAAGAACACATGGGCTGCATTATTTGTTCAGATCAAGTGGGATTCAAATTAGCTTTGGTCACTGCCAGCCTAACCAAGCCCACCTCCCCCAGCTTTGTGTCACAGGCCCCATGCAGGGCTTCCTCCATTGAGCTGCTTCCTTCTTGTGCTGGGTGCAATTTCACACACTGTCCTCTGGATACCAACTAAAAATTATTCTTCACATAACCCACAAAGCTCATCTAGGTCTCTGCTGCTGCCACTTCAGACACTTCCTACTACCTCTACCACGGCTCTTGCTCATTCAGGCTCTCTGGACAGTATCTTTTTTCCTCTGTCAATTCCTGGCCCTCCTGAAGCAGCAGGGAGAAAACAAACAAGTAGCCTTTCCCCTGCCAGCCTAAAATTGCCTTTAAAGTCTCTATGTGGCTTGGGAAATATTTTAAGAACAAATATTCATTTTATTAAACTTATACTAATATCCTTTTTTTTAAATTCCATGTAAGTATATGAGTGCTAGGATTATAATTGCAGTTGACCTTAAAGGTGTTTTCCAACCTAAATGGTTTTGTATTTCTCTCTCCAGTAATTTTAGCTGTTAAAAACAAACTGTTTTCTGTGCAAAAATCAAAAACATTCAATTTCTCAACAAGCTGCTGTTAGCTCCATCTCAGCCAGACTTTACAAGAGAATTTTACCCTTTTTGTCCCACAGCTTAAGATACACCAGAAAAAAAATTTTGCAAAACACACATAGCAGAGGTCACAAAGCAATTATGGTCCTAGCAGAGGGGTTTCTTTTAAAAGTAAAAGTTTCTAGGAATAGCCACTAAAAATGCAATGTGAACAAAAATGCTAAAATCATGATCCAATAAACTGAACAGTAACATTTCATATTTTGACAACTCAAAGTGATTGCAGAAACAAAAGGCAGATGTCTGGTCCCAGGCCCTTTGAACAGTGATTTCATTACTGAACACTGATTGCCTGCTGAAGATCATGGCTCTTTGTCTAATGCTATCAGTGGATCTTGTTTTAAAAGTAAATGTAATGCTGTTATAAACCAGAACATGGTACATACATGAATGAAGCAGCAAAATACAGTGAAAACCATTTCTCCTTTGTAAAAGAAAGTATTCCAAGTAAAATGTAATATTGTCATATGCTACGTACCAGCATAACAATAATAAACTGATAAAGCATGAACAGATAAAGCACAATGAAATACCACTCTGACAAACAGCAGTCTCTGGTGACAGTAACCAGAAGGAAAAGATAGAAGCCATTGATATCCACATTCTTCTCATTTACTCTTATAATGGACACTGGGCCATTTTTCCCACCAGCACTACATGAAACAAACAAAACTGTTTTCTGTTATACAGCAGGATATGATGGTTTTTATCTTCAATTAACATTTTTTCCCTGTGTCACATATCTGAAAATTACATTTGATCTTTACATTGAAAGCCCTTGCTTTTCTCAGGCTGTTTCTGCTGCATCCTCATCAGTCAGCCCAAGCCTCCCATATTACAGCACTTCTTGTGCTCCTGACCCAACCCTGCACTTCCACAGCTCCACAGGGACCTGGGTAGCTGAGCCTGGCTGGTAAAGGGCAGCCCTAAACCTGCAGACAGCGAATCACATTTGCTTTGGGAGAAGGGATCCAGCTATTCCAGGCCCCTGTGTCAGCCAAAGACCAACACCTTCTCCTTAATGCAAGAGCAGCCTCACGCCTTGGCCCTGAATTTGTTCATTGAAACAAGTCACAGAGCAGACTGAAATGCATCAGCATGGCAGAACTGAATCCTTCGAGGTTTCAACAGCTTGGTAGAAACAATGCTAGCTGGCAATGGAATAATGAGGGGCTTTAATGTGAGCCAACATAACAGCAACTGCAATGCAACACAAATAAAAGGGGCTCAAAAGGTGAAAATAGAACAGTGTGAAGCATTATCCTTGTCCCATATTTAGTATTTTATTTAACATTCGCAGCTTTATTAACAGTTTATTATTTGGTATGCGCACAATAGTCTGTCAGATTGAAGTCAATTAAAAAGCATCAGGAAACTAATGTATTACATCTCTGGGGGCATTAATCTGAAATCACTGATGCTGCATTAACACAAGACCAGTTATAACTGACAGCTCTGAATTTTAAAGGTTAATATCACAATACTCTATTTCTAAACTGAAAGTGCTATTCTCAAAATTACTGAGTAAAACATTGTGCAAAATTAAATTATACGTTCAAAGAATTTAACTTTTTTCCTTCTGAATTTACTTTTACAGGTTCCATATTAGGTGTAGATAATTTGACATTGAAGAAGCCACCACCTCCTCCATCATATGCACCATGCAAAAATAAATCAAAACATTTGCTTGTAGAACAGGAAGTGCAATCTCTTACCCAGCCCACTGGAAAGGTAAAGAGCAGCTTTGCTTCATGAAAAGACAAGTTTTTAGGAAACAGGATCAACACTATAGAGCAGTACCCCTGACCCCCTCTGAAAGCTGTGGGTATTCAGCACCCTTGAGAAAGTCCAATATGAGCTCTTGAAACCATGGATAAGAAATTAAATGTCTAATTTGATTAACACTTCCTAACAGGACTTCTCAATATAGATGCATTACAATTATATACTGTGCCAAATGTGCTTTCAATGCCGATTAGATAAAATCTGCTTTCACTAGCTTCTGCTTCTGCCAGTTGTTGTTAATTTCTATACACTGATTATGCTATTTTAAAATTAAGGATTTAAACAAATGTGAATGGTACATTGGAGAATATGATCGCCATAAAGCAGAGAAGATACTGTTACAGAAAAACATTGTAAGTAGCATTTACATCAAAACTTGGGATGTAAACTCTTGGGGGGAAATTTCTGTAAACTGTCCACAATTGTTTATGAGTTTTGTTGTGAACTATCCATACAATCTGTAATTTAAACCTGTATTATATAGGATGAGACATTCTTGGTTAGAGATGGTTCAAAGAAATCAAAGGCTGAACCTTACGTTTTGGTTGTTTATTACGGAAGAAGAGTATACAACATTAAAGTACGTTTCCTGGAAGAAAGCCAACAGTATGCACTGGGAACAGGGCTCAGAGGAGAGAATGTAAGTAAAATCCCATCTGCTTTTACAGTCTACAGCTTTTATGTTGGACTCCACAAGTTCTTAATGCTAAATACTAGTTACAAACTCTCCCACATACCGGACTTGCTGTTTCATTGAAGTTTCTTTTACAATACCCTCATTTCAAGTATGTCTCAAGTTTCAAGCAGCTTCAACATAATTTAAACCCAAATTTTGCATACCACACTCAGATTCAGATTTAAATCAATGTAAAAATTTCCTAAGTATTTACAATACTTTTATCTACTGTAAGTAATACCTGCAAAGTAAGAGGGAAAGAGAAGCTCTATCTTTTCAGGTATACATATTATTTTAGCATATTTTTAAACCTGTGATAATTTAAGCAGGCATTTTCAAATATATACAACTCCACATATCGGACAGGAGGACCTGGTGCTGTGAAGCAATAGGACAGTTGTCATGGATATTCAGAAGCAATTAAATCATGTGGGTCCCCAGCAATCAGACTTTCAGATATGGTAAATTTCAATTAGAAAACCCCTAAAGAATAGCAATGCTTTTTTACATAATTAAATTCAATTACAGTCATGATAAGAGTCTAATTCCTATTCTACATATATGGTTAAATAACAAACACTGTATCTGCAAATTTTTCATACAAGGAAAAGAAAATTAAAACTGAAAGTCAACTCTAAAAATGGGATATTTGCAAAACAAATCAAAACAAAACACAAAAAAAACAAAAAAAAAAGGAAAAAACCAAACAAACTAAAAACCAACCTAAAACTTAAAGAATGCTCAGCTGTAGAGTAAAAAAGCATAGCAACAGCCTCCTGTGGTTATTAGCTATCTAAATCACTGACACAAATCCAACGCGGGTGAAGCAGCAAAGACTCTGTAGCTGAATTTTCAATTATATTACTTTCATGTATGTCAATACTTTTCAAAACTTACCTTTTGTATAGATAGACCTTAAAAAGCCTGAAATCACAAATGATCCAAGCTGCCTTAAGGCATTTGATGGGTCCAAAATTCATATTAGTATTTTTATTAAAAAATATGGGATAGGATTCATGAGCCTTCCCAAGAGGAACAAGGTTTACTGGCAAGTTGTTCTTCAGGGACATGGGTTTAATGATGAGTGGGAAAAGAAAATCTTTCATTATTCAAGCACAGTGAAAGAGTTTGGGAAGCTGAATGGTAGCACAAATCAAGAAGTGTACTGCAGGTACCATCATCCTGGTGCTGCTGTAGTGAGCAAGAGTCTTCTGTAAAGCACAGGCTGCATTTCTGAACTGACCCTCCCAGATAATTTCCTGGAATTTTAGTATGATGTAGCAGAAAACAAGTTTAGTTTTCCATTATTCTTATATTGTTTAGTCTTCCTGTAATGGCTCTAATACAAATAGGCTCAGAACAGAAACAATGACAGAAATAAGGCACACTACAGCATAATGTAGTACATGTGTATTCTACACTGCAGAATAAAGATGTAGAACTAAATTTTCATTACGTTAACAGCTTTAACAATTAAGGTAACTGGAAAATTACTTGAACAGTACATGAACAATTTTTACTGAACTAAAAGGAAGGAGAACACAATCCCTCCCATCTCAGGAAATACCAAAATATATGACTTTGTTGTTTATTCCAACTTGTGCACAGACAGTACATATCTTTAACAGTGGGTCTGGACTGACAAGTCGAATTGCAAAGCAATAACACCAAAATAAGGATTCCAAACATCTAGTTAACAACACACAGTGAATCCAAGACTTGGCTCTGCCAGGCCAAATCCGTGATCATGACTCCTTACCTTATGCCTTTTTCTTTGAGGATTCTTTAACTCAAATCTTCCCATATATCAAGCACAACAGAAAAAAATCAAAATCATTTTACTGGTCAAGTGTTGTACCAGGGAACCACAAACATGGCAATCTTCCACCCCCATGTATTATTCTCAGCAGTAGACACAAAAATAGAACTGGGCACAAAGCATATGTGCAGAAATGAACCATCAGTGGCACCAACACTGCTCAGAAGAGCTGCTTCCATCTCAGGCAGTCTCAAAGGATTCCCCAAAAAGGCTCTTTCTTGACTCAGTTTTTTCTGCTCATCTAAGGTTTTTTTTTCCAAAGAAGGTGAAAACACTTTGTAAGGTTGTGAATTACAGCAAATTACTGCCTGTCATTTTCCAGTACCTGTTAAAATGCTTTCCAGAGCACTCTGCATTGTCCCTCCATAGAGATACCCTTCATTACACCACATTTTGCAGTGTGCACTGCAGCCAGACCTAGCTGCTCTATCTAGATGAGCAGAATAGTCCCTCTTCACCAGCTAAAGAAACTTGAATGCCAACAAACATGTGCACACCTATTACAGTTTTCCCTAATTGGTGATTTTATTCAGAGGTTTGGTCTTAAAGGATTTTCTGCAATGTGTTTTCATTTTTGACTTAGGCTATTTTCATCCATTAAAAACATATTTTTCCTTACACATAATTATTCAAAGTTTACCCTATCTTATTGCAACTTTTGACTTTTACTATACAGCATACAAGTTGTTCATATATTCTATTATCTACGATTTTAAATTATTGTTTTAAATGTATTTAACTCTCAGTGCTTCTATCATTAGCTCTCATGTAGCCCTGTAAGGCCATAAGGGGGAAAAAAGGGATTGATCATCAGATTTTTATAGTGAAGGTAACTAAAGTTCCATGCAGCTAAATTAGCATCAAACTCATAATAAACAGAAGCAGAGAGGTAAAAAAAAGAAAATTACTTACTCTCTTAGTGGAGGTACATATTTGGTAGCTATTTAGCCACAGATGTTCACTCCTATGTACATATTTACTATACTATAATGAGTTTTATAAAGGCCAAATTACATAAAGCTATGAAGATCAGATCCCCAAATGAGGCATACATGGAATTTAGGCATTTACATTCAAAACTACTGTCCTGAGCATCCTTTACTTGGCTGTTGCCTACCTCTACTCCAGACAATTTCACTATTAAAGATACAGAGATGCCTGCAACACTACCTTTTTTCATGTGCATAGTTCTTTTGAAAATGATGAAATACAAACCTTGCTCACATTTAAAGCCGATAATGACACAAAATTTAAATATTTTTCTTATCTCCTTTTCAAAACTAGATCTGCCACACACAAAGTACATGTTTTTAGCATGTCTGTAGCATCAGGCTCAACACCCAACACAGAAACTAAAAATGAAAGGCAGAAGTAGGCTCCTCTTCAACTTGGTGCCTGTTTTACAAAGTTTAGAGCACAGCCCAATGAGTATCTCTGGATCTCCCTGTTCCAGCCATAGTATTTGCTCCATCCTCACCACTGCATTGGCAGCTACCTTTCATCTTCAAACTATCAGTCACACCAGCCACACCATTTCACTCAATTCATTTCCACGTGAGCCAAATGGATTAGCTCCACCTACCTTCAGCAGCTGCCAAAGTGGCCTGGCCCATCCAAGCAGATTAGGAAGCACTTCCACGATGCCTCCTACTGACAGGGTTATGTCAAAAGTTACTGCCAGGAAGAGGCACAACAAACAGCCAGTACCTTCAACTGAGAGTGATGCTTACAAGTAAGCATCCTGTCCACAGCTTAAATGACAGCTCAGGGATGAATGGTCTCACGTTCAGGATGTGCAACATTGCCCAGAGTTCCACCACCTTCCCAAAACAATTCAGAACTACACCTTTCATGAGCAATCTTTGAGACCCTATTCCCATCTCCACAGAAGAGTCTGGAGACCTGCAGATAGGAAATTCCTATGACAGCAGAGATTGGTTGAGTCTCTTCACACAGTGAAGGGAAACAAATCAAGTACTGAATTTTCTTCACCTCTATGTCCTTAGGTGTCTTTATGCCTAACAAAATGTGGAGTTCCATTAAATGAGCCAAGGACATAAAATTCTGGACCAAGTCTTACGCTGCCCAAGTCAACTTCATGTACTAGCAGACATAAAGAGACTCAGATCTTAACATTTTAAAACTCACTAATTCAAATAGGAGTTCAGAATGAAATAATATAGAAGGAAAAAAAACCTAAGTAAGCTCTGAGATGTTTTTCTCCCATTACCAAAGAGCTACAACAATGAATAATGTGACATTAAACAAGTGAAGCCTAATTAAATTTCCAAAGTAGAAGAACAATTATAGTAAGATCTCTTAACTTTCCAACCAAAAAAAAAAAAAAAAAAAATTAGAAAACAGGAAAAGAACTGATGCTAATAAAGAGTAGTTTAGAGCAAAAAAAGTAAGGATTACTTTCATAAGGCATGAAATATAATACACAGTTTTGCCTGGATTTTCAGTAGCAACAGTGACTTTGAACATAAGCAGACAAAAGAGCAAAGTAGAAAAAATGCATGTGAGCAAAAATTATCAAAACAAAACTTTTAAAAATTAGCATACTGGCTTTGAGATCAAATAATTTTCATCTTAATACAGGAACAGTTTCACCAAATCACATCCAGAATCAGATTGTTGTTATAAACTAGGTGTGAATGAGGTGGGGGTGACAGACTACCATGAGATACCACCACGTGTACAATGAAGATCCATACTTACAGTAAATGTTATATAAATACATGATAAGTATTGACATCAAAATAAACTTTCATTACCATGTACAGTTCTGGTGGTTTAATACCAATGAGTCCAAAGAACAGCTCAAGAGGAAAAACACAGATATGATGACAGCTTTGTGGTGTGATGGAGCTTAGATGTTGCACACAGGGAAGAGAACTATTTAAACTGAAGGACTGCTAACCATTGGAATGGGATGCTTCCACTAGAACAGATGAGAATAAACACCCTGGATGGCTTTCTGTTGCTGTTTGATCAGGTCAGCAACCTTGAACAAGACCTTTATCACACTAGGAGTTGCCTGGAGGATGTCATTGTTTTGGGTACGAGAGAACAAGGTGCTTCCTATTCCATACTTCAAAGGGATTCTATTGCAACTGTTTCAATGAACTGAATGGGGAAAATAAAGTGTACATTTAATAAGGTACATTGAAACTTGCAGTGTAAAATATCCAGCACTGCTAATTAATTGCAGCAGGAAATAGTAACAATTTATAGTTGCTTCATTGTTTTAAGATCTATCAACACAGCCAGCATCACAAACTTTTATAGGTTATACTGCATTATCAGGGCTTAGACATGCTCCCTTTTTCCCCTAAGCTAGTTGCATTGTCCTGCACAAGACAGAGACACACAAAGGAAATAACAGGTTAAAAATATGGTGGTTTTCATTTTAGAATTGCTTCCATCTAATCATAATTCCATGCAAAATATTAACTATTTTTAATACTGTCATTTGCAAGTCTTTTGATGTTATAGATTAAAGCATCTAGCAATTTCATCTTCAGTCACTGATTACTGTTTTCCCCCCCCAGAAATTTAATTCCGTGGAAGAGATCATCGACTTCTACCAATCTGTTCCCATAACACTCATTGACGGAAAGGATCAGTCAGGAACCCACAGAGAACAATGCTACCTCACACATCCTTTCAAGACATGTTGACATTTGCTGCCTTAATGCCACTGATTCATTTGTACATATATAAATAGAAGTTATTTAGATGTCTCAAGAATCAGTTTAGCCTTTTGAGCAAGGAGCTCCCCATAATATAATGACGTATTCTACAGATCTACTCCACTTTTTGAGTGTTGCATTTTCACTTTGAGGATACAAGTAAAGAATATGCCAATGTATTAATTCACAGGAAAGTGTTGAGACTGACTCCTGATATCTTGACAACTGATCAATTTGCTTATCTTGCACTCTAGCTTCTAATTTAAGATGAAAATGAAACTCACCCTTGCTTACCTAAATGTCACTGAAACTCCGCTAAGTAGCAAAAGCTAATAAAGTACACCACAATCATTAAATAAATATTCTTGCTTTTAAAAATACACATGAAGCATTGTGTGCCACAGTTCTAACAACTTCATGTGGTGTGCATGTTTGCTCAACAAGCTGTGCTCATCTGCCACTGAAGTTTGTGTCAGCTGATGTTTACAGGCATTGGAGATTATAAAGCTAGATGTAATTATGTAAATTCCTCTCACTCAATAAACACTTATTCTTTAGCTTAAGTAGCAAATACTTGTATTCCTTATCTGAGCCTTCAAACACTTACGTAGTAGGATCATTATGCAAACATCACTTTGAATTCCTACCATGTGCAAATTTAGACATAAAAATCATCTGTAGGAAGAACAGTTGTGCTTCAAAATCAGCAAGAAAACATGTTCCAGTGTGTACGAGCAAAGAATGTGAGAATGTGGTATTTTTCCAGAAAAAAAAAAATACAGAAATATTTATTCATACAATTTGAGTTTTGGAAGGCCTAGCTAAATTCTGTATGTATATAAAGGCAAACTACAATTCCATATGTATATGACAGGATTTGTCTGCACAGCATTGATAATCTTCCTACCCGCACTCAGAAGTTTGATTAGGTAATTGTCATATACCAAAAAAGGAACCTCAGTTACTTTATCCTTATAGAATAGGAACAAGAAGAATAAAATCACTCAAGCCCAAGACCACAACATTCCAACCCAATTCATGACGTATGATGTAGTGGCACAAACTAGCTCTAAAAAAAATTAGCAGTTGATTGTTATTTTCTTCCAACCTTTTTATTTCTCAATGCTGCATCAAAATGGAAGAAAACAATCACTGTGAATTATTTCTCTCAAACTGATGAGGCTGTTAAACTTGAAGTTATTCTGACATAATTTTCTCTAGTAAGAATAAAAGTAACAAAACAGAAGCTGCTAAAATAGAGTTTAGCATCTCATACAAAAGTATGACATAATTGCTTTAAGAATGTCATAACCACAATACAATTTAACTTAAAAGAAGGTTTTCATATTGAAACAAGCAAACAAATTCAAAATTCAAAACCATAAAAACCCCAGACGTTTACTAAAGTAAACAGTAAACTTGCTTACAGAACACAAGCATCACCAGTATACTTAAACCACCCAGAGTTTATAAAGCTGAGCAGCAACAGCTCCCCCATCCCCCCTAGTACACCTTTCATGAACAATGTTCTGATTTTGCTACTGACAACTCCTACAATGCAAATTCAAAAGTATTTATTTAGTAGCATCTACAGAAACAGAATTCACTCAATCAGTAACCTGGACTGAAGGAATTAAAACAAAGGAGGAGTGCTAAGCATGAGGTTTTTAATGTTAACCATTTCAGCATTTATTGTATATGATATGCCAGAATTTTAAAATGGAAACTATTTTCACCATTGAAAATGCAAATAGCACTGTTAGGTTTGGCATCAAAGTATATGAAGTGAAAAAAAAACCCTCTAGTGTACCCATCTAAAAAAATATAATTCCATTTGAATACAAAATGAGAACTGTCATTTCCTTATTGTTGACAAAACAGGCAAAACAAAGTTTGTTCTGTGGAACAGGTTAGTCTGATACAAATGATACAAAAATTTTCCATGTGTACATGAGGACAAAGATCTGACTTAAAGCACCAACTATCTGAAGAATTTTAACACTGTATTGCAAAATTATGGGAAAGCAATAAGTGGTTTTGAAAATAAACCTCAGATGTAGTTTTAAAATATTTACATTTCAATGTAGATATGATAAATATTTTATCAAAACAATGTATAATCTGCTGGAGTATATAAAAAAATATTCCCAGCTAAACTGTTTACAAAAATGCACCATCAGTGAAAAGAGTTAGGGACTACCAGTTTACCAGAGAAGCCCCAATTCAAACATAGAACACACATCCAGCATTAGAGTCAGTATTGATTTTCATATTTCTGAAACTGTAACACATTATTTTAATTGTAAGTATGTGCTTCAATATACTTCATTCTATATGATTCTAAAATGATGTAAAATTGACAAGATGAAGAGAAACATCCATAGCTCACATACAGAAACAAACAGTAACTTCAGTGTCATCCATCCCTCTTTTTTACTAAAAAACTGTAATTTGGCCCTGATTTAGAGAAGTGTTTAAGCAACTGAGCAATGTTTTCACTGCACTCAGTACACATAAGACATAATCTGTAACTAGGCACATGCTTGTATGAATTTGAGGCCTACAAAAAATAAATTGTAACAACATCTAAATTATTAAGCATGATGAAAGATTGCACTGAAAATCTGGTTCAACACTGTCAATGTATAAGCTGTGCAACATGGCTTTTCATTTTGAAAAGTCTTCTTCTTCAGCAAGTTCCCCTGTAAATAAGCTCACCAACTAGAGTTCTAACCAAATACTGAGCTCTGTAAACACTTCTATCCCACACAAGGTGGTAGAGGGTTTATGTTTGGCTAATACTATTTCTGAGCCGCCTTGAGGCCATATAGAGAAGTGCTTTTCACTATCCACCCAAGCCTGATGGTATCTCTGGCTTGATGGCACAGAATCCTGACAGTGCTCTGCTCCCTCACATCTACACAATGCAGTCTAGGTAAAGACTAGGCACTAAACAAAACTAAAATTTTTTGTGCTACCTGACCTAGTGGGAGTAACTGATTCCATAGATTTTTCATTTACGCCCTTGTATCTCCTCTGAAGTCAGCAGAAGTGTTTTTATTTCACTGAAACAGAGCACTTGCATTTAAATTTTATTTTTTATGCGTAGTGCTTAATGTGCCACTAAGACCTATGACATACACTTGCTGTCCACTGAGGACCCAAGGTGCTTTTCAGTACAGATGTGCTCAATCTCTGAAACACCATGCTGTAAAAAAAGCAAACTAAATCCTGTTAAATTTACAAAGATCTCATTATCTAAGACTTTAATCCATACAGACCTAGCACAAACCACATACAGCACAGTATCCTAGGGTGACTAGAAAGATGTTTGCATAGCAAATCTTCAAATTTCTCCTACGGAACAGATGAAGCTGACCTCCAATGTAAATTTCAAACACAAGAGTGCAAAGTAGTGCTTAATCCTCACTATCAGCTTCTCTATCTCTTTGTACCTCTACTCTCTTCTTCACTTTGCTAACAGTAGAGGACTTTTGGCAAAATAAAGCAGTTATTTCAATCCTCCATTCCAAGCAAGTTAGTGGCACTCATTAAAAGCAAGAAGGGAAACCTCCCCTAGTCTCTCACTTAATATTTTCTTCCTTGAGAAAGAACATCCCAACCCTTGGTTGCCTCTATTAAGTGCCTCTGTCCATGACTTATCCATTCTTCTTGGTCCATATATACTCTTCCACAAAACCAACATTTAAAAAGACATTGAAGTGTTTCAGCTGGTGAAGTTTCCACCACTTGGTAGTTATTTTTATGGGTCTTTTTCAGCTTCATTTTTAGCATACTCTGCTTTTTAGCTTGGTTTCCTGTCTCAGCATTCTGAAGAGTAAGACGTTTTCGGTAACGTTTGACACCAAGACAACTACTTGTCCTTTCTGACAGAACCACTTTCAGGACTTGACCTTTATACTTGTTAATAGTCTTCATTACATTAATTATCTCTGGTGAATCCACATCAGGATGGTTTAGTACCACAACTGGCTGGTTACGGCGAGGGCATTTTATCAACTGATTCGTTTTCAGAGGAACAAGTCGAAGCCGTCTTGCTGTCAACAGGTACGACATATCAGAACTTGAAGCGGCTTCTGACTGAGCTCTTGTTTTCCTCTTAGGAAGTTCTCTGAAGCTTGCTTGTTTTGCCTTACTTTTGGGACCTAGTTGACTTTTTGGATAGGGCTTGCTTTGCTTGCTCACACCAATGCTTTTCTGAAATGGTACACCAGTTTCCTTGCTGTTATTTTTTACACTTGCTTCTCGCTTTGGTCTTTGCCTGAGTGATATTGTTCGGGATTCAGCATTTGGTTCACTCTCATTAGACAAACATGGGAAATTAGTGCTGGGTATCTCAGAAGCACTGACAGGGACCGGGCGAGGCAGAAACATTTCATTGCAATGCACAGGAGATGATGTTTCACTCTTGCTTTCTATTCCATATGAGCTTTGACTGCTAGCAGCATTCAGCACTCTCAGCATTGTCCCTTTGGGGATAAACACTGGGCTAGCAACATGGGAATTTTTAGTTACCCTGTTTTTAGAAGTTCTTGCAAATGTAAAGAGCTGATCTTCACTGTGTTCTTCACTGCTAATCACACTTCTTCCATCATGCACTTGAGACAAAGACACAGGTTGTTCCATTTCAGTGGCACAAACAACTGTCTCACAGCTTCCTGAACTTTCTTGAGGCAAAAGCAACTTTTTACGAGAAGCTTGACATTTCAAGGGCACAGATTTTGTGTTAGGTTCAGCAGCGGACATGAGCTGAGCAATCTTTCTACACAGCAATGTTGCAGACTTCTTCCTGCGTGTTGTGTCATCCCATCTGACATCCTCTGGAACATTCTCAGCCCCAGAACTAAGAGAAAATACAGATGAAATAACAGGTCCTTCAGGAGGATTTGCTTTATTTTCCATCTTCTGTAGTTCTAGCGATTCCAGAAGATGACTGTTCTTTTGACTTATGGTTTCAGCTCTCTTTACTTTGCTAAAGCCAAAAGTTATATCCTCAAAAGGTGGAGTTTTAGTAACATGAAAGTTTTTTCCTGCCTCAGAAGATGTAACATACTTTTTATCAAAAGCCTTTCCAGCTAAATGTGCTTCAGTAGAGCTGACTGGTAGACTCCTACATTCTTTGCCAACCCTCTTAACAGACAATGTATTCTTTTCTTTATGGACTGGAGAAAAACTTTTGCCCTCCTGAGCAGCTTCTACTGAAATGTTCTTGGAACTTTTACCTTCAGAAACAGAAGCATATTTTGGATGGTATGTATCTTCAACTTCTTCATAACAATACACATCACACTGTAAGTTATTTTTTCCATCTACTTTCCCCCTTGAGGATTTAAGATCACTTTTTTTTTCAGTACTGTTCGTCACCAGAGATGGAGAACAAAGTTCTATAACACCTGAATGGACATCAATACCTTTCACCAAATGAAAGCACAATTTTGATGTATCTTCCTTCTGTATAGATACAGAGCTACAGTCTGAGAGTTGAGAATCAGAAGAACAAAAACATTCAGAATTCTTGTCATATGTACTATCCAAATTAAGCTGGTTACTAACACTGGATAATCTGTTTACATTCACCTCCATGGTTAGTAACTCATTTTGAGACACAGAAGATGGTTTTTTTACTTCTGCAGATTGTTCTATACTTTGATTCTCAAGTTCCTCTTCAGCACAGTTCACAGGTTTGTAAGTTGCTTCCTTCATAGGAATTAGTTTAAGAACCAGCTGCTGTGCTCCATTCACTATTTTAAGCTCTACTATCTGAGCTAAACAGTTAGAAGGAACTACAAGTTCAGACGGTGCAATTACTGTTAAAGGCATCCCAGGTTGTAAAGGCTCTGTTTTTGGAGAATAAACCTCAACCTCCACACTTTGATTCTCACATACACTCATTTCAGATGGCTCCAATATTGTCTTATCCTGGACTGATGCTGTGTTTATGCTACATTCTACATTTTGAGATGAGCAGACTGTTTTAGTTGTTTTACCTGGAATCTCACAAACCATATTTGAAGACAAATTTGAAAGTTCATTCTGGAAAGGAATTTCATTGTATTTCTGCTTTTTACATAAAGTGCTTTGACTCTGCTTCTTTTGCTCGTGGTTTATGAGAGTATCTGACAGCCGTTTTCTGGGTGTTTCATGTACTCTTCTCGTATGTTTAACTATATAGTCATGTCTAACAGCACCATATTCACAGTATTCACACTGATACGGAAAAGTTCCAGTGTGTTTCACCAAATGTCTCTGGAATTCTCCTTTGGTGTAGGATACATAACTACAGTGGGAACAAAAAAACTTAATTTCTTCATGTTGCCCTACATGCTTTTTATACTGTAAAGGATCCTTTGTTGAAAATCTGCATTTATCACAGTAGTATTTACCTGGCAGAAAATTCTTTACTTTAAATGTTTTCTGAGTTTTACTTGGGGTTTTTCTTTCACGTTTTTCAAAGTCTGCAGCATTGGCACCCTCGGGAACAAAATCAAAAGCTGGTGGCTTAATATGACTGCACTTCTTGCAGATGAAATTTTTGTCTTCAGACCACTCAAGCTTCTTATGCTTTTCTATATCTTGCATTGAAATTTTCTGAACACTTCTGCATTTTATACAGCTTATCAGTGTCAACTTATTGTTCTCAGCCTCAGTTCCTTGGTAACAGCAGTTTTGGTCATCTGCCCCTTTTGACGGATTTGTTTTATCATCAGAAGATTGCTTTGGGGATGTAGTTAACGAATTATTTGTATCATTGATTTGGCCAGGGTACAATCTTGGTAAAATTTCCCTCATTTTTTTCAACTGCATTTCAGAAGAAACAACTCTGCACCAGTTTCATTAAAGACAGCAGCAACAGACAGAATGTTTCCTTGGTATTAGTCTTGTGTACGTTGCTTATCAACCAATCATTCAGGTCACCAATTCTGCAGATTCTAAGCTTTTGGATAAATGATGTTCAAGCAACTGCATCCGTATTATATTCCATGTTCTTAGTCAGTCAACTTGCAGCACTGAAGAATAAAAAGCAGAGAATTAAGTCAGTTACAATTCACTGATCACTGAAATACAATGAAATAATAATTGAACTATCAGTGGAGTACAGCTGAATTACAGAGTGCAAGTCTACTGTTAATATAGCACTGACTGTATTCTACATACTTCAGAATATACTCTAAACATTAACTCTAAAACATACCGAATCAAATAATCCTTTAACATTTGCTCTCATTCAAAATGTTCGTGAATTCATACAATTATGTGCTATGCAACAAAACCTAAGGAGTTTGTGGTATTTCTCCTATGTCATGAAAAATTTTACATTTAATAAACATATTTAGAAGCCAAACAAGAAAGATACTTGGTAGCAGTACTGAGCAGCACGGTATGATTTCAGTTCATACATAACCCTCAACTCAAGACAAGATATCACGAAACACTGCAAGTGCCACTCGTATGTGAATATCAGAGAAACAGAATGTGGCTACAACGGTTACTAGAAACACACAACTACCAGTTTGTTTTTAAATAAAGGAATTTTTAAGTTAGCACGGAAATTCCTGACATACAGAAGGAAGTTCTTTTCCAATCAGTGCCAATGTTTCAGATACAAACAGTCTTGAATACTAACTCATAACAAAATGTGATTTATGCTTCACATGTTCTCAAAATAATGAAGTCAAAACAATCTGTGGCTGCAAAATTAATTACTTTCTCTTCTATTAATATCACGGTGTAATCACTTCTGTGCATGTGGACAAGCATATAAATAATTCACTTCATCCTAATAAAACAAAATGTCAATCATGCAAAATAAACAACGCAACATAAGGCAGAGGGAGATCAGTAATATCACTGTAAAACACCCCATCAACATATGCAATATATTCGGCCCACAAGTCCCAGCACTGTCTCTGTACTATATTTAACAGGAAGAAGATCTCAGCCTTTAAGCTTTTGCAAAGACTATGTGACCACTATTATTTGGAAAATAGGCAACCAAATTAGGCTTTTGAGACATACATGAAGTCCAATCAACACTTTTCTTATCTAATATCATTAGTTATAGACATTCTGTTGCACAGATCTGCATCACAAACAGACTCTCTTGCAATGGGTTATTTCTATTTTTCAGTATACCCAACAAAAGGCTTCTGCTTCTGAAATCCAGATCCTCACCAAGTCTACCTACAGAGACCAGGGCCTGATGTGGACTCCAAAACCACAGTGCTGAGTTCACTTAAGCAGCTTCCCATCACAACAATCATACGCTAATGAAGAAATTAAACTGTGGTACTGGAAAGACATTGAGGTGCCCAATTGAGTCCAGAGCTGGTGAAAGTTCTAGAGAGTAAATCTTACGAGGAGTGGCTGAGGGAGCTGGGGGTGTTCAGTCTGGAGAAAAGCAGTCTTAGGAGAGAGCTTGTTGCTCTCTGTAACTACCTGAAAGGAGTTTATAGCCAGGCATCAGCCTCTTCTCCCAGGTAACAAGTGACAGGAAGAGAGGAAATTGCCTCAAGTTGCACCATGGAACGTTTAGATTGAATATTAAGAAAAATTTCTTCATTGAAAGGGCTGTCAAGAATTAGAACAGGTTACATACAGAAGTGGTGGAGTTACCATCCCTGGAGATATTAAAAAGACATGCAGATATGGCCCTTAAGGATATGGTTTAGTGGCTGGCATGGCAGTGCTGGATTATAGGTTGGACTTGATGATCTTGTAGGTCTTTTCCAGACTAAATCATTCTGTGATCTCCCCAACGGCTTGACAGGACTATACACTTGATCCAAGAAGGCCTTCCTGCAGCTTATGTGCTCACAGCCCAGAAAGCAACCATATCCTGCACTGCATCAAAAGCAGCATAGCCAGCAGATCGACAGAGTCAATTCTCCCCTTCTACTCTGCTCTTTCGAGACCTCATCTGGAGTGCTGCTGCATCCAGCACAAGGATGTTCCATGGCTCTCCTCTGGATGCATTCAAAGCTGATCACAGGGCTGGAGCACCCCTCCTGTGAGGACAGGCTGGGAGAGGTGGGGTTGTTCGGCCTAAAGAGGTGGCTTCACAGAGATCTTACAGAACCTCCCACTACCAAAAGGGGGCTTTCAAGAAGGCTGGAGAGGGACTTTTCACAAGGGCATGCATAGGACAAGGGGGAATGGCTTCAAGCTGAAGAATGGTAGATTTAAACTAGGTATTAGGAAGAAGTTTGTTACTGTGAGGGTGGTGAGGCACTGGAACAGGCTGTGCAGAGAAGTTGTGGATGCCCCATGCCTTGCAGTGTTCAAGGCCAGGCTGGATGGAGCCCTGAGCAACCTGGTCTAGTGGAAAGTGCTCCTTCCCATGGCAGGAGGATGAACCAGATTACTTTTAAGGTCTCTTCCAACACAAACCGCTCAGTGATTCCATGATCCTCCTTGTGCTCTGTCTATATTCCTAACTGCTACGGGAATGCTGCCCTAAAGATGGGGCTCTTCAAATATACTGATATAACCACAAACAGTAAAAATAAGTTAGAAAACTGGTTAGGGACAACATAACAAGCCTTTCACTCTTAAGCAGATGGATGGCTGTACAATAAAACTTCTTAGTGGGTAGTTCTAGGACTGTAGTAATCTCATCTCATTGCAATGCAGACAGCTGTGAAAATACATACAATGTGCAAAACCAAACAACGGCAACCTTGCAGGAAGGAGAAAAGTATACATGACTGCAGTACCATGATCTGGAGAATTTTCTTTAAGCAATTCTAACGTGGGTGACATTATGTCCTCTATTACCCTGATTCTAAACAGGAAAAAAATAAAAAATGTTTGCAGTATTTCAGATGGAACATCCTTTCATGGCTATTATCACTTTCTAGACTTACGATAAACCTCTTGACACACAAGTGTGGTGGTAGGCCTGTGTTCAGGAAATCCACTGTTTTGTTTCAGCAGAAAGATAAGAGATCTTGATAAGCTCAGGATTCATACCAAAGATGCTTTATGTGTTTCTATACAGCTTTAAGAAAGAACTAATACAGCATTTGAAAGGATGAAGTTAGACCAGTATTTGCCTTTTTCTGCTGTTAACATCTATCCATTAATACTGAAACTGCCCTCCATGTGAACTGACTGAAAGCTAAGTATAGAGAATTTATGCCATCAACATCCTTGACCACAAAAAAAAGTATTACAAACCTTGAGAATTTTCTTGTATTTTTTAAACGGCATAAATTCTACCTTATGGGAGAACACGAAAAAGTTTAAACAACCTTTAAAGGGCAAGAAATACAAGAAACACAGCCCAACATTTTAAGAACAATTTAACAGACAGTTCTGGGCTTCTCAGTCCAAGACTATGACAGAAAAATTTAATAGGGGTAATTTGAAGAACAGGCTAGTAATCCTTCCAAATTTTCCTGATTCAAACAGCTGTATGTAGGAAAGTGGAAACAACTAGGTTTGCCATGGTTTAAGCCCAAAACCAAGCTTTCATTCAGACCTGTGACAAATAGACCATGTTGCTAGAATGCAGGTTTCAAGTGCTGGTGTGTGACTGTGCTCCATATGCACAGTGGGTTGATCCTAGGCAGCAGCCAAGCAGCCACAGAGCTGCCTGCCGCTGTCCCACCCACCCCTCCCTGAGTGGCAAGGGGACTGAAGCAGAGAAGAAGCACAAGAAATTTTATGGGTCAGGATGAAGGCACTTTAATAGAAGGAAAGAAGCGGGGAGGTGATGTAAGGGAAATCACTCAGCACCTTCCACAAGCAAAGCAGTCCCAGGCAGGCTCTGAGCAGCAGGCACCTGGAAGGCAACTCCCCTCTGCCCTTCTCCCTCCAGTCCCAGTTTTCAGAGCTGAGCACAGCATTGTATGAGGTGCACTATCTCCCACACCAATTCTGGACAGCTGTCCTAGCTTTGTACCCTCCCAATCACTTGCTCACCCCATGCCTACTCTCCAGAGGGGAGGTAGAGAGGGGATGGAAAAGAAAACCTTGATACTGTGCAAACATTGCTCAGCAACAACCAAAACACCAGTGTGGTATCAACCCTGTTTTAGCCACAGATCCAAAGCAAAGCACTGTACAGGCTGCTTTCAAGAAATTTAACTCCATCCCAGCCAGACCCAGTGAAGGTAAAAAAAGAACTGAATAACCAGTTGATGATGAAGTTACATCTCTGCTGTCTTCCTAGCTAGTTTTTCACCATATACCCTGAATACTCACCAGTTAATAACAAAGATTTTGATACATACTGCTCCAATTTATCCTTATTTTGAATTAAACAAGCCCAAAGTTACATTGTCATTTCATGCCTGTTTTAAAAATATATATATATTTTTTTTTCTGGCTACTGCAGAAAACAGATCATCAATGTACATAGGGAAGTGACCATCACATCCATTCACTCCATACCATTGGGGGAAGTGGGGAGGGGGAGGAATTTCCCTAAAGATTTGTTTTGGTATTTAAAGGATTGGCAGAAACATGCTACTGAAGATTTAATTAAAAGATAGACAGTTGGTTTTTCAAGTTATAATCATATGCAGTGCACAAAGACCAATCCAAAGACATCATTAAAGGAACAGCTCAAACTCTACAAGAAGTATCAATGGCAAACACAGGAATGGGATGAACAGAAAATGAAGTAAGAGACACTAAGAGTGTCAAAATCAATTCCAGTCACTATCTTTACAGGAATGAACGCACAAAAAAATACAAAAATACTCAGAAATACAATAAATTAGGAAACATTTTGAAAAATTAGAGGCCTTATTTGAAAAAATAAAAAAATTTAAAAAGAAACAAAAGCTTAGAAGGACATGGAAAAAAGACATCATAGAAAGATAAACCAAATTTTCTCATTCACTCCTACCCAACACCTGCAACTCAGTGACATTAAAAGGTCAGGAATTCAATGAAACCAACATTTCTGCCTTTCACACAATACTATTGTATCTTGAACTTTGCTGCTCAAGACACAAGAGATTCACAGAACCACAGGAGTCAAAAGGCCTTCCAAATTTTGAGTATCACATGTATGTAAAGGTTAAAACACAAAGGTCCATTAAAACAAAGGAAAATAGGATGAAACATCCTCTGCAGCCTGACTATGCCAAATTCAACCAGTACAAGGGGGTTTGCACTGCAGTAGGTTACAAACCACTGATGTGGCCACTGTCAGACTGGAAATTTACTTCAAATACATTGAAAACTTGTTTATTATTTCAAAGAAGAATACGTATATCCCAGGGCTTTGAATCCCTTAAGTTCAAACTATACGCTGCTATCAATGAAAAGGGTGTGATGAGCAGGATGCATTTAGCCTATGTGATGAAATAAATGAGCCCTTACTTCAACAGAGCACGCACCTCTCACACACAAAGATCACAGACTGCAGCCAATAATCAGGGTGTGCTTTGGTACTGAAAAGCCCGTATAAGGCAACCCTAAGAAAAAGATGTTCAAATAGAATTGCGAAGACACTGTGCATCATTGCATCAGAAAGACACAGTGTACAAAATCTGAGCCACTGTGAAAAATTTAAATCTCTCTGCATATTAAAAATTACCTTGCCTGTATTTTCCAATTATATATATATATACATATATGCCATATACTGACTGTTTAACATCAACTATCTCTGTCAAGTAGAGTTAACTGTTCTACTGACCCAACTACACAGCTGCCAATCATCAGTCACTAATTTTAGGCCTAATGACTGGGAGAGATCCAAAGTGCTTCACTCAAGTATTACATATTGTATTAATTAAAATAATTAATTTGGTATTAAAAACAAACAATTCAAATACACCAAAGAAATTTTGTCTACAAGCATTTCTTCTAAAAAAGACATTTTGTTTCACAATAAGGGCTAATCACACAGTCATAACAGTTTTTATTTTGTAGCTGAAATTCACATGAGGTTTTTCAAAGCAAAACAAATGACGAATGGCAGAGAATTAAGAAGAGCAAGGACCATGCATCAAGTTTTTAGAGCTCATTTTTATTAGGAAATATACAGTTCTTTCACTCTACAGAAGGAAAAACAATTACATTTGAAATGTTTACTACTTATAAAGTCATGCAAAACACTGATTGAAAGGAAAGCACTATTTTTTGAATGCGTAAGTGAAAAATTGTCCAAACTACTGACGTTTTTTGGCATTGTATGGAGGCAGGTACATGTATGTACTATGCAGTATTCTACTGAAATGGAGGTCTGCTTCCCTGTGGCTCTAGGAACAAGGCCTAGCTTTCTTTGTACCTGAAAGATACACATTTCTGTCATATCATTCAACGGCTTGGTGGTCTTCCTGCAATAAGCTAAACAAGGCATTCCCAAATAACTACAGTATCAAGAGCAATATTCCAGAGAGTGCTCAGAGACATTTATAGAGTTGTTTATCATTACATGTATGATCAACTTTCTTAATCTACGCTGCTCATTTCATCATTTCACACAATTTACAACGATTTTCAAAGTTTTTCTGTATATCCAGAGCATACTGACTAGTATAAAGCTTTACCCTACTCTAAGCTCTAAGACCTCTAAGAAATACAGCAAGGAAGTATGGCACTGAAGAAAATGGGAGAAGAGAGGGAAAAGTCCCATTAAAAGCACATAACCCTCCATGCCTAGATCTCAAAGCACTCATGCAGATGTTAAAATTGATTTCCACAAATTTCATTCCTGCTAAAATTAGCCATATACGTTGTATGTGCAACATACATAGTATGTGCAAGAAAAGAGCCTTGACTGTAACCACCTACTGCAGTAACAATGCACAACAGACTGCTAGAAAAATCCTGTAAAACACCATTAGTCTTCCTAAACATAAACCAGACTTTTTTAATTAAATGTAGATTGCAGGACACTTTGGTTACATCTACGATAACACTAGATCGTTTATATAGAGGAAAATCGGTTTATATGTCTAAATTACCTTAAGTGTCCAATATAACACTTTTCAATGATAGATTGTCTTGCAACAAAATTCAATATGGGATTCAATTAAGCCAGTCTTATGCCCAAATACTCAAAAGAACCTCATTTGCACACAAAACACAGGATGTTCTATTTTGCTCATGAATACATTTACTAACCCGAGAGCTCCTTTTCTTCAGGATGACCAAGACGACAAACCTGGACAACAGCTTTAGTCCAGACGAGTCCAAAGCGGCCTGATGGCGTCCACGAGACAGCAGGCACCAAAACCCTTCTTTTCTTGGGCATCCAGCCCACCCACGCATCAGTGCTGCCGCCTCTCCGGGGACGGGAGGCCTCCCTCGCTCGCTCGCTCGCTGCCCGCGCGCGGGGCCGGAGCGCGGCGCCGCGGGGGATGCGCTGCTCTGCGCTGCGGGGCGGGGAGCGCTGCGCGGGCCGCGCAACCTCCTCCCGCCGCCGCGCAGTGCCGCCGCCGGCCCGCAGGGGGCAGCACCGCCGCGCCGCGCCCGCCCCGGCCCCGCGGCGCCGCGCGGGCGGGCAGGACGGGCAGGGCGGGCAGGGCGGGAGCCGCGGGCCCGGGGCCTTACCTGCCTCGGAGCGGACGAGGGCGATGAAGGAAGCGCTGCCTCCCTCGGGGCTGGCGCCGCCGCCGCCGCCGTTGTCTCCGGACACACGAGAAGCGCAGCGCCGCCCCGCGTCCCGCGCGGCCGCTGCCGCCCCGCCCTGCGGCACTTACCCCGGCAGGGAGGGCGGGCGAGCCCCCCGCCGCCGGCCCGGCCCGGCCCCCGCCCGGCGCGCCGGCGGAACTGACCTCAGCGCGCCCCGCCCGCCGCCGCGTAGAGCTCTACTGAGCCCGGCACCTGCCCGCGGCCCGGCAGCCTGCGGACCGAGCTGCGGGAAGGACAGCGCGGACAGAGAGCCCTGGGTGCTGGGTGAGGAGCTGCGGCCTCGGGCTGGTGCCCGCGGGCCGTCCCTCCGCTCCGTGCCACGACAGGCCGAAGGATGCGCTGTTGTTCCCAATAACATCTCTACGTCCCTTCCGATTCCGTTGTGTTTTATCAGGGTATGGTGTGGGCACGCATTTCAGGACATCACTCAGTGAAGTACTACAATGGCGGAGTGGTTGCGTATTTTCAGATCCTTCCTATGAAATCCAGATTTCTTTTGAAATAAGGTGTTCTTGGCCAAATTTGAAGGGAGAAAAAGAGGGTTAAACTGACTGCATCTTGCCCTCTAAAAGTACCTTTGATGTCAATGCAATGTCAAATCACTCCGTTTAAAAAGCAAACCATATCTAACACAGGGCCTGAAGTCTTGCAAGATGAGGTCTTTGAAATGAAGCTTTTTGGTACATGTCTTCAAAGTTGAGCTCTGTGTTGTTGATTGTTCTGTTAGCATGGATTCTGTGTGATAGCCAAAAGCAGTAAGACTAAGTTACATTTTCTGATCTGTTCTCTCCTGGAATGATTTGAGAGTGCTTGGTCTTGTCCAGGCATAGACACACATCTTGAGGGATCTTGGATTTTGAGGTAGGCTCTTCCAGTCACAAGAAAAGGGAGAGCTAGAGAAGGGAAGTCTGGGGGAAAATAATCCTCTTAACTATGATTTTTTTAGTTCCAAAATGAGATGTTGCCCTCAAGAGTCTGTTACATCTATTGATTAGCAGTGTAAGAAAGCACTCTAATAGCAGTTTGGAACAATGTAGTTTACTGAATATTTTTAAACTCATGAAGAAGATCTTCCAGCTGATAGAGCCTGTTGGGATTTCTAGAAGGCTTTTGACATAGACTGTCAAAGAAACTAAACAGTAATGGCATAAGACCAAATGCCTTGGCATGAATAGCTGGTTAAAGGTGGAGTGAATGTGTGTTCCTTGTAGCATAGAGATGACGGGTGCACTGCTCTATCGATCTCTGTTTGGACCTGCTCAACATACAAGTGACTTGAAAAGGGTCTCAGGTGACAGCCTTCTGATCATACCAAGCTATTCAGGGGCATAAGGACAAAAGCCCACTAAAGATTTGCAGAGGGACATTATGCAGCTGAATAACTAGACAGTAAAAGGGCAGATTAGATTTTGGATAGATAAAAGTGATGCACAGTGAGGAAAAACATCCTGACTTCAAATAAAATAAAAAAAAAAACAACTCTAAGCTGACTAGTACTGTGCAAAAGGAGCAAAATCGTGGCCTTAGGAAAAGTTTCTGTGAAAATCTCACTTCAGTGCTTAATCGAGTTCATAAAAATAAGCCATATGCTGAGATTCAAAAAAGAGCAGAGAACAAAGCAGTGTAATGCTGTTGTGTAAATTCATGATTTTACACATTTTAAAAGCAATTTGAGTTTCTGAGTTCCCTCAGATCAGGAAAGACAGAATAGTAGTGGAAAGGGTTGAATGAAAGGTAAAAAGGATGATCAAAGGTACTTTGCTCTCAACTTTTACATAAGGAACAGCTAAGTAAGCTTCTGTCTGAAAAAAAGGATGACTATTGATATAACAAAAGGCTAAAAATCATGAGTGATCATTGTAGTTGTGAGCAATTACAGCTGGAAGTTGTGTATGTGGATCCCATGGAAGCCACCAGGGACAATTCACAATTACTAACTGGTGTCAGCTGTTCTACAGAGGTGATTATGTAGTGTTATGAACATTTACTTCCCTGTTATAACAGTCAGTCTTTGTAATATGAGCATGTATTCACTTTGTTAGTATGTATTAGTTCACATAATACAGTGAAATGGAACAGAGATAGTGGAATTTTATTGGAGACTTTGAGTTTGTTCATACTCAAGTAAAACAAACTAAAGGACAGCCCAGCCCTGGAAATAAGGACTTTGCTTATTGGAAGCATAGAACTGTCCACGAAAGATAAAGGACGCCCATGGACAGTCCAGATAAAGCCAGAATTCTAGCCACTCTAATATGTCTTTGAAACCCTTCCAGTGTTATCTGGCAAAACTGACCCCAGGGACATCTGGATCAATAGACAAGCAACAAGAATGCTGCAGAAATGCAGTTGCCTGGCAAAATTTTATTATGGTTAGAAATCAGTAGTGTGGTCAAATCATGTTGTACAGGAGTGGTTGAAGGGTATAAGAATCCTGTGTAAAACCACATTCAGAGTGACCCAGTTTGGCTGGGACACCTCATGCACTTGAATAAATATTTACTCTTGTAATTCTATACTTTGTTTCCTGACCTCTCTTGGTCAGCACCAATTGTTACAAAGTTTCGTAAAAATGAACTACACTTAACAGATTGGTTTTTCAAAACCAGAAAAACTAGAAACATTCCTACAATACAAAATTATAATATTTAACACAATTAATTCAAGAAATAGTTTGCTAGTCAACAAGTTTTTTTGCTCATCTATCTGTATCTGGAAGAGTCCAGACTGCAATAAATATATTTTATATCAGTAAAATTGAATCAGTTATTGATACGCAACACAGTTTAAGCACTTTTACCTTTCTTTCTTAGATAGTTCTTCATTTCGTTTCTAGCTAGCCAGCTCTGAGGTTTGAATGGCAATTTCCTGAAACAAATGATAGAATAGATTATTCAGTATTTAAATAAGGCCAAACTAAACTATGTCATCCAGAAGGAGCTTTGTTATGGAAAGCTTGCGAGATAATGTGCATCTTCCTCAGTGTTTTCCGGCTACAAAAATTCAGTCCCTTCCCTGCATTTTCTAACCTTGAGTTCAAAGCAACTTGATTTCCCTTCCATGTCACATGAATACTCTCTTTTTTGCAGACACGAGTCGGACGTGATCAGATCAGATCATTGCGCCTCTTTCTCCCTTAGGCTCCAGCCTTGAACTGACTTAGAACACCAGAGAGGGAGTAATTCTGCTGCAGCTTCCACCTTTGGTTTGCCATTTGCAAGCCATCTTTGGTGACCTCTGAATTCCCAGCTCTTGCCTGGTATTTTACTCCTTCTCAGTTTGTCCTGTGGCTCAGCCACCGTCGGTGCTGGTTAGGTGTTCCTGAACTTTCCTGATGAGGGTCCTGAAGGAAGGGTCGTTACTTAGTAATGCCAAGGCTTGTTAGCTGATAGCAATGCTGCTCATGGGCAAACAGGAGCGGCATCTGAGCAAGAAGCCTCTTTAACTTCCTGCATCCTCTGCAGCATTGCTGTCTGTGAAACTGGTCCTGTCACATCCTGTGGGACACCCTCATGTCAGGAATTCACCACGGCTTCACCAGTTGCCACTGCTGGTCCTGGTGCAATCCTGCGTTCCTTTCCAACCTCTAACAAGATTATCTGACATGAAATGCTGGTTGTTGCTTGTGGTAGACAGAATCACAGAATCAAAGAATGGGTGAGATTGGGAAGGACCAAGTGGGTTGTCTGGTCCAACTTCCCTGCTCAAGCAGGGTCACTCTAGAGTACATTGCCCGGGATTGCATCCAGATGGTTCATGAAGATCTCCAATGAGACTAAACTATGTTGGGTGGTACCTTTTGGCTTCCAGGGTAATAATATGCTACTTTGTAAGCGTTCAGAGCGCTTAGAAAAGAGAAACGCAATCTTCGTTTTCCAAAATGTGCACACAATGACAATAGTCAGGATTTAAAATAGCAAGAGCAGAAGTTTCAGTTCTGAATTTCCCAGCCGCGCATATTGCACGCTTGGACTTCGAAACTGAAGGAACCAGCTGAGTGGTTGCTTTGCATTTCTGCAGCTGTTCTTGATGCTGCTTGACATATTCCCTCTTCAAGTGGCTGAGCAAAGTGCGTACAACATATGAACATTTTGGAGGTTTCGTTAGATACAGGTTGCTGCTGATGCACAGATCTCTTCCTCCTGCTGCTGGGCTGGATCGGAGCAAAGTGCGCACAACATATGAGCATTCTAGAGGTTTCGTTCGATATGGGTTACTGCTGGTGAGCAGGTCTCTTCCTCCTGCTGCTGTGCTGGATCGGAGCGCGTTCGGATCCCCAGGAAGAGTCGGGCGGAGCTGTTCGTGGCGGTGTTGGCTCGTGCAGCCGCGGCCGTGCGGGCGCTGCGGAGCCCGAGCGCTCGGCTCGCGGTTCTCTGCTGCCCTCCAGCGGCCAACGCCGCGCTCCGCAGCCCCAGCGCGACCGCCGCCGCTGCGGCCGGGCTGGCCCGTCGTGTCTCGGGGAAACGACACTTCGAGCTTCGCCGGGAGGAAAACACAAGTCCCTCTCGTTTTTCTGTCCTCTCTTGCCCCGGCATTTCTAGTATTTCCACCTACTAGAAATACTAGGTTTGTCGGTGACCTCACCATCCCGCAGATGGTGTCTCCTCTCCACCCCAAAGCGCACACGCAGGCAGAGCCTCTCCCCGTTCCTGAGCTACGTGGCAGCGCCTCTGCTGCCTCTCGCCAAGAAAAACACTTTTGAATGGGCTGCTAGCGGGCACTGCAGTGCGGCTACTTGGGTTAAGTTAGTTGCTTCTCCAGAAAGCAACCATGTTCTGCAGACTTCCAGGAAACACTCTCATGTAAACCTCAGCTCATTTACCAAAGGGTTTGATTTGGGAAGTAGATTTCAGTATAGGGGTGAAGGCTGTGGGATGTGCCATCACATAAGCCTTGATCCTTTGGGGAATCAGGTTTATGGACAAAAGTCAAGATGGAGAAGAGCCAGCTGAGAGTGTGGTTGGGGCAGAAACTGGAACAAGGTTCTGAACTAGTGGAGACTGCAACGCCTGCAATGGCTTTTCAGCAGACAGGCTGTGAGCAGTCAGTAATTTGGGGCTAGCTTGGTCACCTTTTTGAAGCAATGATTACCTGCAAGAAAGAGACCAAAGGAGAGCTAGAAACCCTTCTGGCGCTGTGTTCCCTGCTGGTGGCTCAGCTAAGAGAAGCCCCTGGGGACTGTGGATGTCAGCCAGCACATCTCCAGTGGCAGCCCCCAGGAAGGAACAGTGAGCATTGGTGAGGATTCCGGTGAACCCTACAGCTGCCTAAAGGAGAATGAGGAGGAGATAAGAAGTGAGGGAAAGCAAAAATTAATATTCGGTCAATTAGAAAAAAACCACACCCAGTTAAAAATCAACAGTTCTCCCTCATCACTTATTTTGTGGCTCATAGCTATTCCTTAAAAAATATTTGAAACTCCCTGGGTCGAGAATAACAGTCTTCATCAAGCAGTAAAATGTGTTCATGGTAAAGATGTGTCCTGCAAACCAACACAGCAGGAGAAATCTGAAATAGAGTCTTGCATTTTACACAGAAATTAGAAAAATAATGCTTAGCCAAACACCATTAGCATGTCTTAATTCTGTCTTCAGGCATTTCGGATTTCATTGCCTTAGACTTCTTTAGGTATTGCAACTATTGCAAGACTTTTTTCAGATGACTACCCATTCTGTGAAGTTTTTTTTTTGTCATCTATGAGAAAATTAAAGACAAGCAGAAGATCATCCCTGTTAAATCTGTACATACTTAAACCCTGTTAAAACTATGGAGGTCTTAAGTGACATTCTTTTATTTAAAAGAATTTCATTGTGTGACTTTTTCTAAAAGGATCTTAGTTTCATATTAAACAAAATGTTCAATAGTAATGCAAATCCAGACTGCTCAATGCATGCCTTTTTTTTTTTTTTTTTTTTTTTTTTTAGAATAAGGAGGAAGGGCAAAATAGGAGTTGGAGGTCATTTTTGGTTTTGTTTTTCTCCAATAACTGAGAAATCCAAGTCATGATTTTCACTTGTATTTTACCTTTGCATCTAAGGATTTTAATTCCTGAAGAAGTGAAGGTGAAGAATTAGTAGAAGAAAAGGTTTTTAATTGTTGTCAAGGTTCTAGAATTAGTGTATATGTGTTTCAGTCAAGCATGAGAACAGCATTTTCTTTCTGCTTCTCAACATCCCAAAGCACTGGAGCTGCTCTGTCAGCAGAGAACCATGAATGCCATGAGACATGCTTTATAAAATATGAGCCCTTCAATACAACCCTGAGACATGATGTGGTATCAAAACTGCCTCATTTTGGAACAAAATCACATTTAATCACATTTAATCACTTTTAATTTCTTAATCAATTCTCTTTAATTCATTTTGCAAAGAGAGGAGAAGATAAAAAAGAGAAGATAAAAAAATTTATAGCTTCTGGCTTACATCTTTTCCTGAGCCTGTAGATGCTGCAAAGTATCTCTGCCATCTTTTCTGCCAACCTCAATTTTAGACAATGCTGTGGAGTCGCATATTTTCCATACTTAAGACATCTGTTTTGTAAGTTTCCTTCTGCTGTGGCAGCTTTAGCAATAAGTGCATTTTAAGTACCCCTTTGATGAGTCACAAGTGTCTATTGAACTCTCTTTGTGGTGAGCTACCATTTCATTTCCATTCAAAGAGTCTCATTGCTCTTTTACATTAATCATTCACTCTCTCCAATCTAATATTAAGGAACAAAGAGGTAATGTTTCATATCTGTACAATCACAAAAGAAATCTTACCAAATTCCTTGATCTTCTCACATAGCCGTAAGAATAGTGAGAGGAAACATTGTGTCACATTACCAAGCAGTTCCAAAATAAAGTCTCAAAAACCTTGGGTGCTCACCTATCTGGAAAACAACTTTGTAGGCATCAGGTACAACACACTGATTGCTATAAATTCCAGGTTATCACCTCTACTGTTTATCAGAAATAAGATCTAATAAGTAGTGTCACATTTGCTCCCCGTACACTACATCTGTAGTTATTTTTATTTTACATGTGCCCAGAAGAGAAGGATGATAAATAATTACTCTAGATGAGGATAAAAAACAAGCCTTTTTAGTATAACTACTTTCAACCCTACATACTTAAAGTTAGTCTCTTCCCTTGGGAGCTTTAAACCTCTTCAGTTCTATAGACAATCTCAAAAGGCCAGAGATATCTGGTGGTCTGTGGCAGCTTCCATGAAGAATTGGGGAAGTCTCTTAGGCTTCACCATTCAGCTGCCTATGACTGGTTTGATGGCATCAGTCTGGACAGCTCAGAGAACAACTCAGATTGGGAGAAGAGCTGTGCTGGCAGAATATTACACACATGGGGGCTTCTGTTTGAGGACTGATAAACCTCATTTCTTTTTCAGCTTTTACAAACTACATTGGAAGGAAATAGAGAAAAACAGCTTAGATATTTATGTATTGTGAATAATTTTTTTACACGTGTTTAGTCTTGTAATCACCACTGAAAAAAAAGTGCACTGTTGTAGAAAGGATTTCTATTTTTAAATAAAAGTCAGTTAATTTACTTTGAACAGATAATGGATTCAGGTAATGTTTTGAATGCCCCTAAGGATCTTATTTGGCTGTTTGAAGTCAATTTAGTGTCTCAACAGGCATCCCTAGTGATATTTTTAGTTGCAGTAAATAATTTCCTAAAATAATGAGGTTTTCGACAGGGAATTTAGTCAAATTAGAATTCCAAGACCAGAATGCATTTCCTAGCAGCTGCAGATTGGCATTTTTTTCAAGAGAATTACTGTCTTCATCTCCGCTTCTGAAAACTATTCAACATAAAGGGAACCAACACAGTAAAATTCCAATGGAGACATTTCTTATGCTGCTACATTACAATAGTGCATTTTATTCTGCTCTGTTGTTGCTAAAACATGGCCTGAACTGAAAATGGATTAAATTTATTAAGCCCTTAAAATGAACTATTCTTCTGCATAAGATCTTGAGTTTAGACTTGTAGCTTTAAACAGCCATTTTATTCCAAAGCAAAGTAATAGTCTGTTTTCATGTTAGGGTTTCTAAAAGAGTCCTGCTTTAAAAAAAAAATCTGAATGGCACCAAGATGCCATCTGCCTCTTCAGCTACCAACAAAACTTTAAAGCCCTTGCCCAACACACATCACTGACCTATTTAATAACACTAAATCCTGCATGGATTGCTGGTGCCTTTAACTGTATTTCTGCAGAATTAAAACTACGAAGTGCAAATGGCTCCACTTCTCCATTGTAATGAAATTTTACCAATATTAAATTTTCTAAATTCATATTCCTAATTTTTTATAGGAAATGTTTACCAAGACACTTCATAACACAATCAGAAACATCATGAGGTATGTATTCAATTCTGTGTTTAAAGGTCAATCATCAACCGATCAAAACAAAATATGGGTGTATGATCCATTCTTTTTATGCTCAGAAGTGTATTCCTTTCTTGCTGTCATCTTTATTCCAAGTTTCAAAGGCAGGATTCAAAATCCACCACAGCTGATGGAAGTCTTTCCATTGATTTTCACTGGGCTTTGGTCAAGCCCCAGATGTCAATGAACAAGCTGAAACTCATTGAGTCTGCTTGTTTACAGAAGTGATGAAGCAGGACAAAATCCTCATTTAATCTCACTGTGCTGGATCGGCCACTGATGGAAAAGCACACTAGCAAAAGGCAGATTTTAAAGAGACAGACCTGAAACAACCTGCTGTGCGAGTGTAATTTAATTGCCTTAGTTCTCTGATCTTAATTTCTCTTGATACAACCTGCTACAAGCGGAACATTTTAGAATAAACATAAGGCTATTTCTGTTCCCTGTCTTTGTTTCCAATTACCTTTGATGCTGGCAAAAGGATGAATGTACACAATGTTGTAGAGAGCAGTGGGAAGACCTGTAAGCTTGAAGGGACTTCAACCCATGGGTGAGACTGTGGTCCCTGTCAGACCACACAAGGAAATCCCCAGCTGCTTCCCTTTGCCCGACAGCACAATGTCCTTGTCTTTTACCCTTTCCTCTCACAGATATCTTTCTAGGTTTGAAGTCTGCAGCAGCTGAACTGCCTCAGCTTTTTCTTACTACCCCACCATGCACACATCTTCCTTAAAAGTGGATAGTCAGTTGGATTATCACATAGGTTACAAAAAAACTCTGTGACTTATAAAAGATAACCACCAGTGTTTGCTATGCTAGTGGCCACCTCAATCATCATTTTCTGAACCTGTTCAGAGGGTGAGTTGAGCCTCCACATGCAAAGGAGGAGACCCCAAACTGCAGGATAAGCACAGCTGACAACCAGCACGTGAGCAAAGCAAAGCTGAATATGAAGTAGGCATCACCTGGCAGGCACACCAGCTCTGAAACGTGGAATGACAAAGGATGAAAATCAAGCTATTACCTTTGCACACCATTTCTTAAAGAAACCATAATTCTCACAAGCTGACAAACCTAGATGAGACTTCAGGTGAGAGACTTCCTCTGAGGAACCATCACAGCTTTGTTGTCTCCAAATGAGTGGCCATTTACATCAGCTGTCAGTCCAGGAAGGTAACCCAAAACTTAGGACAGTAAAATCCTCTGAGGAATTTTTTTCTGTACTAGGGGTCAGTATAGAAGCCTCATGTGGTTCTGGTTGGTGTTCATCTCCAGGCATGTTATATTTGCAAGTAGGAAGTATGTTTGGTGGTGTATTCATAATCCCAGCATGATCTTCAATTAACACTATCTTTCACGAGGAAAAGACCAAAAGTTACTGAGGCCTCTGGTCCCTCCTAGCAGCACACACACACAGATTCTTCTATTGCAAATATCACATCTGTCAGCACAAAAGAAGAAACTATTCATGTCAGTGTCAGTTACTAAATGTGTTTCTGTGTTTAGAATTCATGACAATTTATTCTAATGATTTTTTTAAGAATTTATAAAAACTGTTTAAATTTCTATTTACTCTCATATCAGCTGGTATACAAGATGGGGTCTAGACGTATACAAGATAGGGTCTGCTGATTTTAGCAAGTGAATGCTTGGATGCAAAATGAGCAGACTCACTGAAGCAGATGAATAAGCCTCTACAGAACACCCACACATTACAATATTTTCTTCCATATTACTGCAAGAACACAAAGAGGAAAAACAAACTCAATAGAAAATAAAATTAATTCCCTTGGGATTGTTTGAATCAGAATTCTAAGTGGCTCAGTTGATAGTGCTGAACACCTCCACTGGATTACTGCCGGTAGAGAAAGGCGATATGGTCATAAAAAAACCAATTGAAAATTCTTTTTGCTACCTCTTTAACATATAATTGCACATACAATCTGAATCAGGTATAATATTGTTTCAGTGCATTTGCTCTTATCCACAGCCTCAGGACAGGAAATACCTGCTTTTTTTTCTCCCTATTCAAATACCATGTGTAGTGCCTACAAAATTGTTGATAGCCTTTTCTCCGAGAGGTTTCTTTAATGAATGTTTAGTACTATCACCAAGCAGTTATAATGGTGAATTTTTGGTCAGAACAGAAGGTGTTCATCATGGAAGAAGACAGGACAAAAAAGGAAAAAGCCTTTGTTGCGATTTCCAACTCTGTGGCACTGACACAAGAGAATCTTTTGCACATCCATATGCTTAAGGCATTAATGCACAAGAAAGTCAATGGCAGGAGAATTAGTGTCCATATAGAATGTTATACAGGTCTGTGAAATCTGCATTGCCTCAGATGCCTGGATCTAAAAAAATATTGCAGCGTGACCAAGTGCAGCTTGCCAGATGGCAACATAAGTTTTGTAAAAAGCAAGAATCCAGAAAATAGAGAAATTTTATTCCTAGTAGATGCCACATGGAATATACATGCTACTGGAGGAAACATAGATAAAGGATTTTCAGTGAGGAAAGCAAAGTGGAAACAGAATAAAAGATGATAGATCTAACTTCACAAAAAAATATACTGATAGAAATATCTTTGTGGAAAAAATTATAAGGGCATTTCCTTTTTAAAAAATAACTTCATATTGTCTAAGGTAGAAATCTTAGGACTGTCTTGTGTGATGAAAACTTGGTTGAATTAAAATATGTCTCTGCATAAAAAGAGGGGATATTAACCTTTTCTATTCAAATTAGGCATAGCTTTGAAGGAGAATTTAAATTGAGTAGTAGCCTGGAAGCTTTGATTTACATCAAATAATTGGATATGTACTTCCAACATGCAAAGCCGGCAGCAGCTGAAAATGATCTGAAGCAAAACAAGATTTTCAAAATCATCACTGAATTATTTGGAACAAAGGCCATGAGTATTGGGAACAAAACCAAGAGTGAAAAAAGTATTAAAGAGAAAATGATTCACATAGGAAAATCTTACATATAAAATAGCCTCTCTGACTGCTACTGGAATTGAGAATTTTGTTACAATATCAACAAAGTGGTGAAGTGCTCAGGTCAGAAAAACAAATCAAATGCTAGAAATGACAAAGAAAGGAATGGAGGACACAACAGGAAACATTTTTTTTTTTCCCTATATGAACTCCATGTGCCTGCACCTTGGGTATTCTGGGATGTTATGACTCTTCTATCCCAGGGGCCAGAATGGGTTCAGAGAAGAGCAGCAGGGATGATCAAAGTCTGGACCAGCTCAGTGAGGGGCAAGTGCCAGCATGAGAAAGAAACTGCTGAGAAGGGAATACAGTGAAGGCCTCTGCAGCCATTAGCAACACAGAGAATAAATGGAGAGCAACTGTGTTTTACAGTGCAAGAGACAGTGGTATTGCTCTCAAATAAAGCAAGCAGGCAGCAGATGCAGAGCAAACAACAGGAGGTGATCTTCCACACAATGAGTAAATAAGCTATAAAAATTCTAATGATAGTGTTGTTTCATGCAAAAGTGTGTATGGATCCAATACGTGGTTGGGCAAATGCAAGAAGAGATAACCACAGGGGACTAAGTTAAGGGGCATCACTCTCTGAAAATACCACTGCATGATCACTGGGTTTTGTATTCTTCACAAGACATCTGCTGTTGGTTGCTGCGGATTGGTGGGGTAGAAGGACCTTTGGCTTAATGTGTGATTTTTATACTCTTAGGCTGCTGTAGTTCTGTGCTTCTGTCTTAAACAACTTTAATTTGTATTGTGCATTATGTTGATGCACAACACAAATTATCTTCCACCTGTCAAAAAGGACAGGAGCATCAGAGGGTTGTTGCTAGGGGTCTGTGAACTAGAATTAAATAAGTTATTGATAACGATGTTACCATCAGAAACATCCATTGGCATTTCTTACATAAAAATGGGTTTGTTGCCACACAAGCAGAAGAAATGTTAAAAAGTGGTGTAACAAGGTTGCAATTTAGAAGTCCAAAGGCATTTGGGGCACTTTATCTTATGGGAATTTAAGTTACTCATTGATACTTGGCTCAGATTTCAGAAAACAGCATAATTACTTTATAAATGTTATATGATATGAGTATTTAGCACATCTTTTTTCATATCATCTCTCTGAAAAACAATTTTATAGTCCACAAGAACTGATCAGAAGCTTGGTATGCTTTTGATGTTAGGTAAGGTAGAAGCTTAGAGTCAGAGACAAGAAGTTCATTAACTAAGCACAGAAATGAACAGCAGTGTAAGTACTCTTTAGGAAAGTAAGCTATGAATAAAGTGAGAAAAGCTCAGTGAGAAGGTCTGTCCAAAACAATCTTTCAGAACTAGCAGCAGAACGACTGATGACTGAAAACAGCTAAGACAAACCCCTCTGTCCTTTAAAAGTGCTTCAAGGACCCTTCCAAAGACTGTAGTGATTCTGTAACATGACCTGCCCGGAAAACTCACTCCTTTGATTTTACTGAGATTAAAATCCTTCAAATATTAGTGTTCCTCTGTATTTTCAATAACTGAATTCAGTTTCTTGGCTGAACTAGTTTAGGGGAGGATTTACTGCTCGTAGAGCCTGTCAGTGCTGCTCAGCATCCCGCAGAGATTGCTCCTCAGGACAATTACACTTCCTTTGCAAGGCTGTGGAGGCAGGAGGTGGGGGAGGATGGATGTGGGCAGGATATTCAAAGGCTGATATAACCTACTGAGACTTGACATCTTGGACTTCTTTTAGCATTAACAGCCAGAGCTGGGGTCCTTCAGAAAAAGGTTCAGGAGTGAAATTCCAATTTCACCACTTCGAATTTCTCTCTGGAGCGCTTATCTCTCTACACTGACTGTGCAGGGAGATAAGGCACTGGGGCTTATTATGCTAATATTGAGCTTTGGGACACTACTGCCCTTTGAAGATCTGTCACCGCATGCCAGAAGCCAGTTGGATTTTGCAGTAACATCACAAAGCCCCAAAGGGTTCCAGAGAGGCCAAGAGCAGAGGCTCCAGCTCGGGTGGAAACACAACCCACAGGAGGTCAATGACTCCTGGGTGCAGGAATGCAGCCTTGGGAGCTGGGAAGAGCTGGTTTGGGGAGCCAGGCAGGGCTGGTTTGGGGAGCTGGCCACTGCAAAGAGAGCAGAGATGTATGTAATGTGTGTAAACCATCTGTACACATGAGATATCTTGTGTTATCTTATCCTGTTAACATAAGATAACAGGGAAGTGGAGATAACAGGCAGTCCCTGCTAGGGAACAAAGGAAGAACAGAAATTGCTCCAGCACCGTCTCTTCCAGTTACAGAGGAGCAATGTCTGAGCAGTGTCACTGCTCCATCACAGCTACCACCTCCCTCACCTTTCGTGATGAAGGAACACTTTCTGATTTGCCATCCCCTTTCCTTTGCTCCCATGATCCAGCAGTGTTATGTAAAGGGTTTTCCTTTATCAAATCCTCAGGTTAAGTAAATAAGTACATTGAAGAGCAGTTTGTATCTCTCTGTTTTCTGCTTCTACTTTCCCACAGGACAGTGTGATTTATTGCCCCGCTGATTTATTATCAAACCGATGTGAAATAGGGTGCAACTGTTGTGATGGTGTGCATGCATTGGAAGTGTTTAACAGTTTAGCAGTGAAATTAAAATTATGAGATGGCAAAGCGAACGGTGAAAATACCTGTTATATGAGAGAGACAAAGAAGAAACAATGACTCAATGAATGTCACTAGTTTTTTCCATAGTGTTTAAAAATATGACACTTGGACACACACAAAAAATAATTTCCAGAGTAGATAACCGGAATCTACCTATTTAATGTACAAGACTTACAAATGAATGCTGACCTGTGAAACTGCCGCTGTATTCCTTCATAGATGGGATGTGCTCTAGATAGGATGTCCCATTGCTGAGTGGAGTGGATTTTGTTTGTCTCTGTAAAAGGTTTCACATGTTTCAGGAAAAGTCTTCCAGATGCAGTAAAGTAAACCTTGTTTCCTCTGTATTTCCTCCTGTATAACTATTCTGATAGTAGAGCAAAATATTCACTTTTTGATCCATGACACACTTCAAGAGCTTTAGAAGCTAAAGTCATAGAAATTCTGTGCACATCCTCCTTTGCAGCTCCCACCATCATTTCTCTAGTTATCTTCTTCATCAGGCACTCTGCCTGATGTGCACCTTGGAGCTTGCTGCATTTGAAGTTCTGTTGTTATGATCACACCTTTTAAAGATAGGATCTGGAGTTCAGTCATCACAATGCAAATATCACCCCAGAGTAGGTGCCTCCCACGCTGTTTGTTCTCAGCCAAGTGCCAGTGATGCACTGCATGGGTGAATCTCATCTGCATGTCTGTAAAAGGATGCCTGTCAAACACACAAACTCCATAGCTCACCAGGTGCAGGCTGGGCAATGTTTACTTCTTTATTAACAACCAACATAATAGAGCAATCAAGTGCAGGATGTATCTGACAAAATGAGCTCTGCTGAAAGTGGTGGGGAAGTTCTTAGTTTAGGGAAGAAGTGTCACAGCAATCTCCAAGGATGTTAGAGATGGAGAACTTCAAGAAAGGGACCAATAAAGAGATTTTTTTTTTCTGATAAATGTAACCTTTGACATAAAGCCTGGACAAAGAGAGCAATTTTTGATTGTGTGGGCCAGCACAGAGGCTACAACAGGTTGTCCGATTGCAGGCAGACAATGTTTCTGGGGGGTTCTTTAGGGTTTGTCTTTTTTTGGGGGGGGGGTTGTTGGTTGGGTTTTTGTTTGTTTCTTTGTTTGTTTGGGGAGTTTTTTGTTTGTTTGCCTGGTTGTTTTGGTTTGGTTTTAATTTTTTTAAATTTTTTTTTAAAGAAAGATAAAAGCACCGTTTTCTTTTTTTTTTTTTCATTGGTGTAGTTTATAAACACTTGTAACTATGTAGCACTCCTGGTTGTTCAAGAAGTTGTAAATAAATACTTTCCACTCCATTAATCTTAACCTAAATCAAGTGAAACAAGATGTCAGCCTTTGGATAATATTACACAACTTTTGCCTTTAAAAGTAGGAAACTGAAATTTTCAATGAGAACATTTTGTCCCAGCAAACTGTTTTGGGATATTCAGCTGGTGATATGTTTTTTCACAACAGCTGCTCAAGTCAGTTTGAGAGCTAGGATCATATGAGTCAGGAAAGATGTTTCTCCTGATGCTTAGCTGAAGCTTTCTGGGCTGGTGCAACACACTGAGGACTGTGCCTGACACCCAGCAGTCCCCAGGGTACATCTAACAGTTGTCACTTCTTCATACAGCTTAGCACACTTTTCTCATTAATTGTTAGACGGCATTAAGAATTCTTCTCATGCCTTCTATCCAGTAATCATTATTATACTCATTACCGAGTTAATTGCAGTAAGCAGTCATGATTTTAATACTTATCCTGTCACCTGCTTAAAAGAAGTCCATATAAGCATTAAATAATCCAGCTACTTAGTAACCACACTGGAAATTAAATTCAGATATCTAATGGAATTATACTACTCCCTAAGATCATAATGTTAAAATGCAACACAGAGCAGAACAGGCAATTGGAATGAAGGCCAAAAAACTTGTTATGTTTTAATTAAGGAACAGTTCTTATATCTTGAGTTTGACTAAAAGCATACAAAAATATAAAACAATCTAAAATTTCCCATTGTATTTTACTTTAGGCAGAACTACAACCTGAAGTAAGCGTATAAACAAAATAACAGAGCATGTGCCTCAACAAGGGGTATATAAAAGAAAGATAATGAACAAAAGAAAAGAGAAAAAAAACAGTGTGTTAAACTGAAATGACAGTTGTCTCGCATTTCTAAAAGTTGGATGAACTACCTCAGAACAGAAAAACATCCAAGAAACGTCACTGTTCAGGTACTTTCATCATGTTAAACATTTTTTGCATCAGATGAGAGAAAAGACTTTTTGTGAAAGAGACAATCAAATTGGACAAAATCCTTCATATGCTTTATATTGAAGATAAAAAGAACCAAAGTTCCAGTAGTTCATAAGAAGAACACAGTAATACACTATAAACTGCATGTTAATCATAGGAAAAGTATTTGAAAGGATAAAGGTCATATCTACTCAATACACAGCAAAATCCTCCTAGGTTTTAACTTGTATTTTGAATAGCATAAATTCAATTTTACAAATGAGTCCCAGCTCACACCCTGTCGAAAAACAGCAGGAGGAATGGTGCAGAGCGGTAATGGGCCAGGAGGATGCTCTGTGCCTGTGCCTCTGCCACTTCACTGCCGTGTCCAGCTTCCAGTCCCAGCTCTTTGAAGGACAGTGGGAGTCTAAATCCATGCTTTTTGTTCTCTGTCTTCGCCTGTTTTTTCTGCTTTTCCTGCTGTGCTGCTGCTCTGACGATGCTACTCTGCCCTACTACGTCAGCATGCGAAGGAGTTCCCAGTCAGGGAAGCAAACTCGAGGGGTGAATTGCAGTGCACTGAGTGTTAACAGAACCACTGAACCATTTTGTTATGGCTCCAGCTGTGCTACTTGCTAAAAGTCTCTTGCCAGTGGTACACTGCAATAGTGAAGGCTACAAATGTATTACAGCTGTCAGCCAGCTGTAAATAACAGTTGCATTCAATGCGTCAGACCAGTGCAAGAATAGAGCCTGAGGAATTTATTTTGTTTGGAATAGAACCACACCTTAGCCATAATTCTGTCCAAATGATTAAACTGAAGCTGCAGTGCATTTGAAAAAGAATTTAGGATTGTTATTAAATAAAGATTGAATATTGAAAACCTTCTTGATGAGGATGAAATATCAAATAAATGTACAGTTGCAGTCAGGACACAGCTGTGGAAAGTTTAAGTCACTGATTGAGGTGTGGGAAGTTAAATAGCAAAGTCAGTTACTTCCCCAAAGAGGAAACTGGAATGAGAAGTCAGTATAACAAGTCATTTGTTTACTCCCCAACTCCACCAAACATGGCTCAAGCATGAGGCAAAACTTGCAGTTAATTACAAATGATTGAAACAATGAAAAACAAATCTAAAAGTAATGCAAAACTGAGCAGAAATAGAGAAAGCAATATCTGGGGAAGCGGTCAAGAAGATCCAGATAATCACCACAACTCAAGTGGCAGCTGTAGCAATGATGAGTTGATGTCTGGAGACCAGGGATGTAACTGAAGGGAGGTTGTTCCTTTCCCCAGAGATTTTCAGATGCAGACTTCTTACTGATAAGAGTTCCAGACAAAGCAATACAGCTTTTAAGAGACACCATTTGATATTTATAGTGATTATAAAATGTGAATTCTAGAGGCTGATATTAGATTATTCTAACAGATACTCAATTATTCTAACATTTATAAGGTTTGTAAGATTTCTATCGTGCCTGAGCTTCTACTTTGTTACTTCTGGCAGGAAATGGGCTTGTCCTGGCAGCAGCAGGATGTGATGCATTAGCAGCTGTTCTGGAGCCTGCTAAAACAACAGCAAAAATTTTCAGATGCAATAGGAGTCCTTCAGTTACTCTTACAATGTTTTATTAAAATGCCAGCTGGAAACATCAACCATCTTCTCTGGTGCTAAATAATTACCAGCTTTAATACAGACAGCAAGTTAAAACAAAAGCTTGAATGGCTTTTGTCAATACCTAAATATCAGTTTCTACTACCAAAAGAGGACAAAGTCAAGGTAGAAGTTGGAGTAACATGGCCTTCACATTTTATAGATGAAATCCCTCATGAATGTGTCTACATTACAGTTTAATTTTTCATTTGAAGAATACTGAATTCCTTCTCTTGTTGACACATTTGAACTTTGATGAAATGGAGATTTTGTGTAGAAAGAAGTAAATAACTTAGCAGAGGTGCCATTTTAACCTCAGTGGAAAACAGAAAGTTAAATAGGTCCATTTTGTTATGAGTTTTGACAAGAATTAAAATATGTGTTCTTCCTTTTTTTAAAAGCTTGCTTGGAGATGTGCCATCAAACCAAATGTTTCTATATTGTTCTTTACCAATAAATAAACATTTTCAGCATTTAACGCAGTTGACAAACATGACCAGTTCCTCCAAGCTGGAATTCAAGATGCCTTTTATTTTTCCACACCTCCTACCCCCAGCCCATCTGGAACCCATTCTGGTTCTGTCTTCTGCAAAGTTGATACAGTTATTGATTAGCCATTTCTTAAAACAGCATCATTTACAAGACAGTAATAAGTGTCATTTCACATGAGGTTAAATATTTACATGAACTGATTTTTCAGAGTTATCCAGGATAGATTTGTCCTTATTTTCTTGGGTATGGCTGTTAGCTTAATTTTTTTTTAATAATGCCCCAATTCTTCTAGAATCAACAACACTCAGAGAGTTTATCACATGGCAACACTCAGCTAAAATGCTGTAAAATTGCCTGGGATTTCAATTTATTCAGGGACAGTATTTTAGTTCAAAATTATATCTATGAATCTGACATTCACAAAACACAAATGGTGAGATTTACTTGCTTGTGAACAGCAAAAGATAAATCTCTGTCTGACCTGAATAATTCCAGAATAGTAGAAATAATTAGATCAAATGTGAGTCTTTCCTTTTACATGACTTACATCCTGTTTTCAAGCCCAGGCTAGTCAGGGTGTCTCTATAGCCTTTGAAATCTAATCCCTGTCTTCTCCTAGGACTGTGGGTGGATTTGGCTAGAAAACTTCACAATGATACATTTTGTTGTAGTGCAATTTTATTCTGAAAACACCCGAAAATATTGTGCTTAGTATTCCTCCTCCCTGTTTGATGGGCAGGAATTATAAATTACTATGAGCTTTGCCAATAGTGTGTTTTATTCAAGTACTTCATCAATTAAAGGGAATTTTGTTCAGATAATGTGAGGGGTGTGAAAGCTAGATCCCTTGTTAGACTGCTTTTTAAACAATTTCCTTGCTAATCTCAAGGCAATGAACCAATGCTTCCTGGATGTCACTTTACTGTCTATTTTCAGCGCAGAAATGAAACCTGAATAGCATATATTAGTATCAGGAAGAATCATAAATGTTGAAGCTGTGGGAAACTAAAATGCCAAATTTGAGATCCGCCAGCTGGTTTTTCCACAGATGACAATGCAGCCTAGTTCAGAGCTATTTTCTAAAAGCTCAGCCTGCCATCCTGTAAATGAAAATAATTTACACACTGAACTTATTGCAGATTTCTTGTAAATGGCCTGAATAATAATCACTCTTGGGACAATATTCCTGCTAATATTATCCCTGTGTGCCATGGGTTGATTTCTCATTACATCGCAGTTCTTGTATTTGTGTGGTGGTTTACTTACCTTCCCTTAGCAGAAGGGGAATGATCAAATGCTGTGGCCTCAATATGACACAGGCAGAGCATGTTTCAAAAACCTCATGCATAATCTTGGTGGAGAACTCACACATGCTGCTACAAGGCACAGAAAGCTTGTTTCTTGCTAAATGTCATCTTCTTCTCCCATAGGGCAGAAATAGAGAGGCAGGAGAAGGGAAAAGAAGCACAAGCAGCTGAAGCCCTCTCCTCCATCCTTCTTCATTGTTTTGCCCTGCCAGAGGCAGGTAGCTGACCCACCTGAGTAGGTGACCCCATCTCTGGAAGACTAACTGGCAAGATGACTTTCACACAGACCTTGACTAATGCAGATGATGTGATCAGCTGGAGGAACATCTGAAATACTTGAATATTTGAGTGCAGACTGCCCTGTGAGGTTGTCTCCTCTTTCCATTGCATCTCCTGAGATGAAACCAATTGCATGCAGGGCCAGCCCCACTCACCAAGGCCTGCAGTCCTGCCCTCCCGGGCAGCATTTGCACCCCTTGGCTACCTCTGGATCAAGACTGAGCTGCCATGCATATCCCTTGGCTGCATCATGTCTAGCTGTAGCGTGGGTGGTGAACTGATCTGGGGCTGTTGCTGTCTGCTGAGGGCATGTAAACAGCAGCTGAAATGCCATCTCAGTGCATCTTGTGCCTATGTTCAAAATGGCAATTGTTTTAGTGTCAGTATGCATGAAGGATGTGGCTTAGAGCAGAGTTCAAAGTTCCCCAAAATGTGTAGCAAGAAAGCACAAGAGGGAACAATGCTCTATCAAGTTACTCAAGCTTTTTGAGAGAATAATAAGTCTTTATTGATCCTCTGTCCTTGTGAGACCCCTGAACACCAACCACAACTTCTTAAAATTATATGCCTGTCTTTTTACAGCCTATTTAAACTTCACAAGCATCTGTCAGTCCCTCCAAGAGCCTTAGAGCATCAGGACTTCCTGTTTAAGAAGCACTACTGGGCAAATCCCCTTCTGGTTCTGTGCCCAAAGAACACAGAGGACAATTTCGCCCAGATGTGCTCAACACTGGCAACGAGCAGCTCTGAGCAGTGCAGGTAGCTCACACACAGCAGTGGCAACACTGGGCAAGCAGTGTAAGAAAAATGAGCTCCCCTCTCTTCAGCCTTGTCCAGGGGGATTGGGCACAGTGGTTGCTGGTGCTTGGTACTAGAGTGAAACCCTGAAACACGGCTCGGGTATGTATGGGGTGATTATTCTCTTTCTCTCCTAGGAAACTTTGTGTAGACTGCTGTGAGGCTGCATTTTAGTGTGCTATACAAAATTATAAGTTTCTTTTGCCATTTCACTGGCAAACACTTCAATTATGCAGGGAAAACTGCCTTGGTATCTGGAGTGAGAGAGTTGTTCATTTTACAGAACAATCCCTTAACAGGCAAAAACTCAAATATAAACACATCATGATGGGTCTATGGCACCTACCTCGGGACCTAAGCTAACATCTGTGTCAATTATTCTTGAAAATAGAATTATTTTCTTTCAAGGTGTAAAATACTGATAGTAACACATGCAAATTTAAAGCAGCTGTGCAATCTATTCGCTGGGACTCTGCACAGGAATCCTGGCAACTGTTCACCTCTCCTATGGGCTTGCTGATGTATGGAGTGAATCACTTCATTGCTGCTCCTGTGTCACCCCAAGAATGCCTGAACTATTAAGTTAGATACCACCAGAAAAAGGAGCAGTGTGTAAGAAGGTGGCAGCTATCTTAGTGCAGAAAACAATGCATGAAAAAGCCATATATCCTTCTAGGAGTTACAAATGTACCTGATGAGAGTACATTTTATTTGTTGCCTCAAAGAGATAACTGATCCTGTGCACCAAAACATATCTCCAAATCTCAAGCTGAAAGTCTCAAAAATAACTCATGTAGGTAATAATTATTCTGCATATGGTGGAGATTTGACCAATTAAAACAATACAGTGAAAAAAATCCCGTTAAAATACCAAAAATGCTATGTAGAAAAACTTCTTTTGTACTATTTCTATTCTCTTCATGACAGAAACATATTGTACCACCATGTGTCAAATGGGGATGAAACGACTGAACTCCTCCAAATTTCTTTAGGGTATCTTTCAAAAATTAGAAATGAATGAAGTTTTGTAATTTCTGATCACACCCCAATACATAGGGAAGTACAGACATGAATTAGTCTACCCATGAAATTCAATAACACATGTTTACATGATCAAGTATATGACTCATGGAAACAAAGAGTAAATATATGCTTAGATGCTAATTGTAACTACTGTTGTTTTGACTGACCACGAAAGCAGTCCTGCAGTCACCTACTGTGACTTCTCACTCAAGTGAGAATGAGTAAAATTGTGGACAAATTTGCTTAAACACTCTGTAGTCTTAGAAACATTAGTAAATAAGCAAATGGGAGAAAATACTGAATCAATTGCATAGAGATGAAAATCCTCAATGGATATTGTAGAGAGAGAGATACAGATGCACAGATATATCACTGTATAGAGAGATATAGATGACCAGAAATATCACTATATGGAGAAATAAATATGTATGCATATGCACATATTTAAATAATCCACCCTCCTCAATTGGTTACTGTTTAAAATAAATACACAAAATTGTAAAGAAATAAGTGTTCTTAGGAAACTGCTACAAAAACTAAGAATATGAAACAGGGAAAATTTAGATAAGCAAGAAAATGTTTCTAGGGACAAATATCTTTGTGAAGAAATATGAATGAGTTAAAAAGTTAATATAATAACTCTGGGTGGGGTTTTTGTATCTTTTTGAGAAATTATACTACCCTGACACTTTCACCAAATTCAGTGCAAGATTGACAGCTATAATGCTAATCATTTAAAAAAATAAGCTTCTGGTTTATACATTTAAAGAATGTTAGATATTATGACCAATAAAGATATAAAAGTGGATTTTTATTTAAAGGCTGAAATTCAGGAAAATAAGGTAGTCCGAAAAATAATCAAATCAAGCCTCTTTAGGGAATAAAGAATTCATACATAATCATATCTACAATCTCAAATATAACCCATACAACTACAGGAAAGGGATTTGCTTATGAAGAGTACCACATTTTGCTACTTATTTATAGTTTGAACAGGGGATGCATAAAATGGAGCGTGACATAATGCCAGAACATGTCACAATAATAGCAAACCTACAGCTAGAGCATCAAGCCTGCTTGAGACAGGCTAAGAGACATGCACGTGTGAGCCAGGGCTCATCTTGGAGTTCTGTGGTGGCTCTAATATAACAGTTGACCATAAAAAAAAAGGACATGACATAACCCTGCAACTTTGACACCTCTGTAATTCAACTTGCTCCTTGGGTTAGATTTTTAATGATGAACAATGTTTTTTGGCACATTCTTGTTTTGCTGAACACACGAAACAGAGACTACCCCATAAATCAGACCAGTGACATTCAGTGTTGCTCTATAAATCAGCAGTTTTGTTCCTGGATTATCTAATAGGCATCTGCAAAAGGCAATGAAGAACAATAAATACATTTTCAGGCTTAAATCCCCTACAAATTACTGTCAAGTGCTGGAAGAAAATATTTACAGGCTTGTTAATTGAAGATGGTACAGATGTTACAAGGAAATTTCACCATAAGACTTAGCTCTGAAAGACTGAATGAAAATTGGAAAGGGGGATTGCAGCGTTCTTTACATCCTTAGAGACATTACACTAGCTTGATGTTAAAGTTGTCATGGACTACACTACAGGGTACCACATCTCCAAAACAGGCAGCAAATTCTTCATGGATATCATCTGTAATTGTCCTGAGTACAACCATTGACTGAAGTAAGCAGTTGGCAATTATGACATGGGAGTAATGACTGTAACAGCTATGACCATGTTCCTCTTCCTGTTAATGCTATTCTGTGACAAGAAAGAAGCATTTTTCACATGTTATAGTGTTTAATGTGAGGTATGTCTGGGGAGTCCAAATATGTATGCTTTGAATTCAGTCATTTTTGGACCAGAGGCTACTAGCTAAATTGCATCCTGCTCCACATTGCTCCTGGGTAGTAATATAACTTGGGATTCCAGACAACTCACTAGGACAGAGATGAGCTATGTTTAAATTATTGAAGAAGAACTTGTATTATTTTCTATTCCTTGCTTAAAAATATTTGGATTTTTCCATGTATGCAGTTAGGGCTCCTTAGGAAGACACGCTCCCTAAAATTCCTGTTGTAGCAATATCTCTTTCTGCTCATCTGTTATGACAGCAGCTGTCTCGGTGGCTGTTTATTACTCCAGGGTGGGTACTGCTCATGATTTACAAGCCAGTGTTTTATTCTGTCTCTCAAACTTTAGGTTTTTATACACCCAAAGACCATATAATGCAGCCACACTGTAGTGTTTGCAAAACTGTTCCAAGCAAGCATACAGGAAGAGGAAGTGCCTACACTGGCCTTCAGTTCTTCACTTTGTATCTCACACTTGTCATCTGTGTGCCACCACCAGTTGAGATTTTGTTATTTTCTATCAGGAAGGAAAAGTATTGTGGGCAACCCAACTGACCATGCTGGCAGGATGGGTTCCCTTCCATTTTTGCATGGGAGATACCCGGCCTCTCCAAAGATGAAAACTTCCAAAGTGAAAAATACTAAATCAGAAATTTTGCACTTTCCAGTGAATTAGTTTTTTGCCCTTCCAGAGTTGTGCTCAAAACATGAAACTTAGATCATGGTGTCATGAAAGAAAGAGGTGGCAGTGGCTTACAGATTTCAGTTGTGAAATACTTCCCAGTGAAAATATACACAGCATTCTTGTGCAGCTTTTATCTTAGAATTATCAACCCTAGTATAATTAATGCCCAAAGCAGTAATTAATCTGTCATTCCTATTTTGCATGGCAATGCAAAACCCCTCTCGCAGTGGGTCAGTATGCAGGATTCTTGTCATATAATCATTTTATCCCAAGTAAAACAAAAGTATTTTCCTCCCAGTGTTGATCACTGGTTTTATAGCAAAGAAATCATATTGTCCACCCTAGCAGTGGGTTTCTGGACATGCACTAAAAAAGGGCACAAATTAATAACAGTGTTTGTGACTGGCCAGCGGCTCCTTTGCTAAGCATTAGGCCCACCTAGTTTATTATTTTCAGGATCAGGGAGGAATTATTCTCATCCACCCCCTTCCTTCTCTAGCAGACTGGTCTGAGCATCAAGATTTCATCCCCCAGGATGCAGGGAGGGATTGAGAGATTAGGTTACTTCTTGTTACTGCAGTACTCTTCTTTGCAGAAGGTGAAAGAGCCCTCATGGCTGTGACTGACTTTATGAGATACTTGGAAATTCCACTCTAATTCTTTGGATTGTAGAATTTCAGGCCTTTCTGTTGTCTGTCACTAATTGCTATAGCAGTGGTCTCTATACGGCTAAGTTCCCTCCAACACCTCTTTTCTGTGTTTTCTGTGTTATTTTTAAAGGAATCTTTTAAAAAGTGTAACGCAGGAAGAACCTAATGAAGGTTATGACTTTTACTGGACCTATTGTTCCTTATTTTATTTTAAAATTTTAGATTTTTCTTGATCAAGATAGGCTGAGAATGCACTTATAATTAATACTGGATGTCAGCAGACAAGAGTAGAAGAAGTTCCAGTGACTGGAATTTTTTTCCAAATAATACAGCACTTCAAAAACTAACTGCTGTATTAAAAAAAGGCAAGTTTGATTTGTCTACAGAGCAAAAGATCTCTGCAACAATTATTTCTATGAAGTGATTGCAGACTGCAATTTTTCCAATGTAAGCCCATCTACAATTCTGTGACTAATTAACCAGAGCAGGTGCAATTAAGTCTGAGGAAAGCTCTATTCCCTGACAATTTTGTGGGCAGTTTGTTCCACCTCTTCACTATTTGTCTCCACCCATAAGCAAGATACAAATGATAGTTTCAAAGCCACAAAAATAGATAATTTTTAATTTCACATTGTGTCCCAGTTTATATAATCTTGCAAAACTTCAGTGTCTATAAATAAAAATGCTCAGAAAAGGTAAGGAAGGAAAGACCATATCTGTCTTCCTTGCACAGTTCTGGGAAAGTTTGGCACTGGGAGACCATTTGTCTGTCCTTTTCTCAAAACACATAATTTTTCTTTTTCCAAATAGACAATGACTGTTTACATGGTTCAGAGAATTTGTAATTACACTGGCAGAAAAAGATAATAATCTGCTGCAGTAAAGAGGGTACGTGTGAAGGTAAGTTAACACGCAATTCAGGCAATTCATTCCATTCACTCCTTTATAACTAGCCAAAAACCTTTTAAAGCTATTGTGTTACTTTAAGGAGAGAAATAATTACAACTAAACGTACAGTGTTCAAAAATACCAGTCATATCTCTAAAAGAAATTATACCATTGTGACCAGAGATCTGTGTTTAACACAAAGCAGTATTTTTCTTTTCCATCCAGCTTTCCTTCTGTTATTGACAGCATTTTAAAAAATCAGGATTATTTTAAGACACTTCAAAAGCCTAATGGTTAAATCTTCTTATCCACCTTAACTGATTAATGTCAGCTAAAGGGACTAGGGTGATATAAGCGCTGCTTCAAAAGCCACTCTTTTCCCTGGCTAGACTCTCCTGGCTGAAGCATCCTGACAAACAGCCAAGAACCTGCTTCCTTAGCATCTCCTTTCAGGCAAGGCATAGAGGGACCCAGCACAGAAAGTAATGAGACTCTTTCTGAAGTATCTCCAGGACAAGGACATTTGACTCTGCTTTTGTGCCACCTTGACTGGAGCTTGAATAGCTCCTCTCTTCACCTGGGAAGTCTCTACAAGAGTTCAAAGACAGAAAACAGGTCTCCTTTAGACCTCCCCTTCCCCAGCTGCCTCTCTCTTTTTCCAGTCCTTTTGGAACGTCAGTGGTTCTGCCAGGACAGCCTTCAAGGAATCTCTCCAGGCCCTCTCTCACTGACATTTGTACCAGCACTGCTGGAAATGCTTATCCTGGTATGTTCTGGAATTATGTTCAGCTTTTCCATGGCAACTTAAAATGAGTGAGCGATACCTCTCCTGTGATCAGGCCATGTATCCAGCTTCTTCTTCTTCTTCTTCTTCTTCTTCTTCTTCTTCTTCTTCTTCTTCTTCTTCTTCTTCTTCTTCTTCTTCTTCTTCTTCTTCTCAGGTCCTTCTTTGTGTTTGCTTTGTAATGGAACACTGACCTTCTGGGAAGACTTGCATCTGCCAGACCCTGAGATCAAAACCTTGCCCTTTCATTCTGTGCTCTGAATTTCATGCCGGCTCTAGTTATACAGTGGTCAGGGTTGTTTTGTTCTTCCTTTATGAAATTCTGGCCCTCTTCTCTTTTGACAGTGCATCCAAGTCCAATGCAATCGGGAACCTTCATTTTTAAGCACTCCCTGAGTAACATTTGTCAGAGAAGATTTCAAACAAGTGCTGTCCTAGGAATGATGCTCAAGGAGCTACCTCGGTCACTGCTCCATGTCCTGATGCATTCCTTTGCAACACAGCCCACTGTTCCCTACCTTCTCACCAGCTCCTGATCCATTCTCATACCATTCCCATCTGTGATGACCCACAGGATCAAGGGGAAGGAGGCATCTAATCTGCCCTGTGACTTGAAGCCAACTTCTCTGGGACTCTACACCGTCATCTATGCCTTAGTACTTTTCTGTATGGTGCCTTTGGGCTACAGGAAGGCTGCTAGGAGAGTTCTTGATTAATAAAACCTGACAGCATCCATTCATCTAAAATTTAAGGTCTAGTACAGAAATGTCAAGCACTTTTCACAAAAGAAATTAGTTGATAATGCAGTATTTACAGAAAGCCATATAAGATTAATTTTTTTCCTTTCTCTAGAAAACTGGGAAGAGCTATCAGGACAGCCTGATGCCATCTATCCTGGCATATCTGTGTTGCATTTTAACCTAATTTCCAGGTAGCTTCATGTCTTTAATTAGTCTTAAAATTATTCTACAAATTATTTATGTACTCTGTGTTCTTCAAAATTTATGCACTTTCTCTTTTTGCTATAATTGTCCTAATTTGTGTGTTTTGTCAGGCTTCAAACTAAGGATGGTTTTCTGAATTTGTAGACTTTTTAGCATTTCAAGAAAAATCCCCTCAACACAAGCACAGAAGAGCAGGCAAACAAAAATTATCAGCTAAATTTTAGTTTATTTGTTTTAGCATACTTCAGGTCAATTAAGTAATAAAACTGATTAGGCTTGAAAGAATTTCTTTTGATCCGCATTCATCATGGCTGGTGCACACCACCCGCTGGGCTGAGGGGAAGCAACATCGAATGTGACATGGAAAAGAAAAAGAAAACATTAAGTTTCATTGTACAGATAGATAATGGGCAACAAGGCAGGCATTTGAGTTTCTTTGCCCCTTTGAGTATGCCCAAACCTGCTTTTTTGCTTCCTAACATGGAATACAGACCCAAGGGTGATTCCAGGCTGTGGATCTCTGAGCTGACCCTCTGTTCTCTGCAAGATCCAGTCAAGGCTGTGTCTCAGGAGGGCTTTAACATTTTCTCTTGACATCATTAAAGATCCTGCTCATTCTGTGGCCAAGAGGAAATCCAAATTTAAACCTCTAAAACACCACAAACACAGAGTTATGGTATTGTGTGGGTTCTGGCTGAGATGAATTGCCTGTACAGCACAATGACTTCTGTTTCTCACTCTGCCCCCCAGCGAGGAGGCTGGGGGTGGGCAAGGGGCTGGGAGGGGACATCTGACCCCAGCTGACCCTAACTGATCCCAGGAATATTACATATATACCACAGCATACGATGTCTTTCTCAGCAATGTGAGGTGGTGAATTTTCTGAGGGGGCTGTTGCTCAGGGGCTGGGTCAGCAGCAGTCACTTGGTGGTAAGTGATTTCTTTACCCTCACTCAGGGTTATTTGGTTTGGTTTTGCCCTTTTTTTTTTTTTTTAATCCCTTTACTTATTATACCATATTTTATCTCCAAGCATGACTTTTCTCATTTCTGCCATTCCAGTTCTTTCTCTATTCTGCTGAGAGCTGTGAGCAAGCAGCTCTGTGAAGCTGAGCTGACATCCAGGGTGAGCCCATCCCAGTCCTTCTTGGGACCCAACATAGGACATTAAGTGTTCAGAAGAATGACAGTTTCCATCAGGGCATGCTAGAGGGAAATAGTTTTATATCTGTTTAGCAGTTGCTGGTTGCAAAGTTGCCTTACTGGCTCTTGGCACTGACTTGTTTGCTCCCTTACCTGCTCCATGCCACTCTGCATCTCTTGTTGTACATGAAATTTGAGAGTGTGATAAAGGCTGGTCTGGGCTTTTGCAGTTTGCTATGTTGTGTATCACTTGTTCACTGGTTTTGAGAGTAACCTGGTGTTTGGGCCCAGCATTGCATCACCCCTGTACATCATCTCATGAAGACAATTAACAATTACGCCCTTTCCCTTTTCTTCTTTGAGAGCTAATTTATGGTCAAGATGAAGAATTGCACCTTCCCCTTCTCCTGTGGTGAGATGCTTTCTGCCTTGTTACAGAGGCTCCTCAGCATCCTTGGGTAGTCAGAATGCACATACTGGTGTGTCTCAGGAACCTGTTTCTGGCTTTCCCCAGGGCACACTTGCTTAGGGATTTTGCACAGGAACATGTCCTGAAGCAATATGGTCATGGGTAGTGAGGTGCATGGGACAATATGGGCAGGTACCTGGAATGGTTTCCACCTCTGAGGGTGTGGCACTTCACCCCAAACACATGTGGAAGGAGGCAGAAATTTGATGTGCACCTTAAGTAGAATAATTCTTGGGTGAAATAAGCCATTATTTGAATTACATGGTGCCATTGCTGTATGAGCCTGTATGCCACCATTAACAGCAAAATTTCTTCAGGTTAGAAAGTCTGGTTTGGTCTAAAACAAGCAGTGAGCAAACAGCATATCAAAAGCGGAGTCCTACTTACAGGACTTGGCTTTTGAACATCTTTCTTTAAGCCAAACTGACTCTGTGTCTGACCCATCAGAGCAGTGTTGTGTTTGGGGTATCCCACCTGCGCCTGGTCCTGCAATAAGAGCTCGTGGGCAGTGGAGTGGCTGGCACTGGTGTGGAGCGAGGCAGGGCTGCTGGGGCTCCTCCATCACTGTGTGCACTCCTCTAAGAACAAAGAGCCAAACCCAGACAAATAAAAGAACATGATTACAAACCTAATTCTCATATTTGCAAAAACCAGATCAGCCTGATAACCCCATCTGCCCAAAAGGAAGGCCATGCCACCACCTGTCCATAAGGAAAATCCATCTGGATCAAGAAGAGATGTTTGTTTGTATAATAAATGAGTCTGCATTGTTTATATGGCTCTGTCCTTCTGTCCCTCTGTCCCACTTTTGCTCACAAGCCCGTGCTGTAATCCCACACGGAGCACTGTCTGTCTGATCAGGATAGCCTAATGACACACAGGGATGTATGACAAGCACAATACATATGATTCTCTCATACACACAGAGTTTAACTCTGTGTTTACAGATGGTTTGATTTTTCACAGCAGCAACAGCATACACTGAGTACCTTATGTTTTCTGCATTTTTATTAGGACAAAAAAGAGTTTTAAAAACAATTCTGGAATGGAGAAAGAAGTGAAGATATTAAATATATCCAGATTCACACAACCGTTTTGAATTGAAACTGCACACTCTTAACTGAAAGTCAGCTCCCTGTTTCACACACTGTAGAGACAGCCTTATTGTTCACAGTTACTTACTGTCCTCTAGCAAACAGCAAACACTGCTCTAGGAATGCCACTCACCAGGCTGGGAAAGCCAGAATTTATAATTAAATTACAGCAACTAGTAAAGAATATATTTCATTGTTTATTTACTTCTTTAATAGACATAACAATAATATAATATTATAAACCTCTTTATTTATAATCAATTTATTATATGTACATATACATATTGGATTCAGGCTCTTCTGCATCCATAGCTGTGTACTATGTTGACTTTCACATCTGTTGATAAAATTCCTATTTGTTTCTAAACAAAGCATATAATAAAATAGTTTTCATCCGGTTTAATTTTCATTAAGTGTTGATTTATGAGGCACATTACAAGTACAAGCATAGTGACATGGGAATGCTTCAGCTAAATCAGAGTGCATTGTTTCAATTTGTGATGGTGAAGTAAGAACCACGTGCAAGTCTGTTTGAACATGATAAGAACAGGAGCATTCAGTCTGTCTTTTTCTGGAGATTGTCAGCATTTTAATATTATGTGGCAGGCAAACCACTGCAATGGAAATGAGAACAGATGGGGAGAATTCTAATGCTTTCCTAGACTGCAGAACACAACTGGATAAGGTACTTCAGCTGTCACCAGGCTCCACCATCCATGTATGGTCTCACAGTCAGCTGATAGGAAAAGCAATGAAAGATAATATTTTAATAAATTAAAATGATATCGTTCATGCAGCAAGTGAGGAGCATCATCTTCCTTAGTAAGCCCATGTCATCAGCTATAAGATGCAGGTACAATGGGATCAGTGGACAAGAAATACCAAGGACTTCACACAAATTTAGAAATATTTTAAATACAGGTGAGAGAGAGATTCCTCAGCTCCTTTTCTGGAACACTTATAGGAAAAAAAAATCAAACTTGTGATTAAAAATTATTATCAAAGCAGCAACTGGGCAGTAGGACATTTATTCTGAAATTTGTTCTTAACATCTGCACTTGAATTCCCAACTGCCGTCTCAACAGAGCAAAATGTGTCACCCTACACGTAAAAACGGTTGCTCATGTATACAGTGTAATAAAAAAGATACACCTTGTAACTTTAAAACTACAGCAATGTGTAACCAGATTTCTCACCAAGTAGCTTGCAAAGCCTGGCAGTTAGGCTCATAAAAGAGACCAGAGTCAGAGCCACCTGTGAAAAGTTTGCAGTCCTACAGATGGACATAGGTTAAGACAGGGAGGTGCCAAACTGTGATTCAAGCCTTTATACCAGCGCCTTGTTAAAGAACTGGTAGTGTGTGAAGTTTATATGGTGTCTGACAGCTTCCCAGAAACACATTATGAAAGTATAATACCCTTTATGAAAGCTTTGAACCTCTGATGGCAGGTCTGGCTCTGAAAATACAATGTGGAAGAAGTCCTGCAGAGAGGAATAAAGGAGGAAAACAACCTGGAGAAAAGACTGGAGCCATTACTGGAGCAAGGGGAGCAAGGTAAGAGAGAAGATCAGGCTGCTGAACGAGATGGAGCTACAAAGAACTTCAAGACAAAGGTGAGACATTAAAAGTGATGGAGGAAACAAGGAAAAAGGAGAAACAGTGGCAGATGTTGGAGGGTGCTGTGTTTTGAGTGATGGGGGGTGAAGAGAGGCAGTTCCCAGTGAGACTGTAAGGAAAGAAGTTACAGCAAGGGAGGAAAGACACCTGAAGGACTGTGGGTATGGCTAACCTGTATTTAACTGAAGGGAGGGAGCAGAAAGTCTTTCAGAGCCCGGTCAGGATGTACAGGAGGGAGGAGCTTCTTCAGTCACGAGTGTGAGTGACAGGATAGAGCTGTTGTCAACAGCGACAGATAAAGGCAGCAGTGAGAGGATTAAGGGCAAGAAATAAGAAGGTTGGTGTCACTAGTGTTTTACACCTGAGCTACCAGGGAGCAGCAATTTACATAAAGGTATAGCAGATTTTAATTCCTGTACCAGAAAGAGAGATGGATTGAAAGTGAGGGTAATGCCAGACAAGGAGAATAGTGTCAGATGAATATCCATGTCTTTTCTGCCCTACTAGAAATACTGGAACACCAGCTAGCAGGCAGTGTCCCTACCCAGCACGGAGCAGCCAGCCTCACACTTTGCATTCAGATTAGCAGCTGCAACAGAAAGCCCTTCAAGCAAACCTGGAACTGCCATTTCCACAAGGGGGGCAGAAAGCTCACTAACCAATAACAGAATATAATGTCATTCTAATAACAGAAACTTAAAAATGCAGTCAGCTTAGTAGAGAAGGCCAGATACTTGTAAACACAGCAAAAATTGTCTGTGTTGCTTGTATGTTCTGTAAGGGAGAACAGTTAACAGCAGTTATTGAGAAATAGTTTCAGAGGACATCTCTGCTACTTCTTGCCTCTTGAAAGCCAGGTGTATACTCCTGGGGATACCAGGAACACCCTGGGGAACAACGTCACATACGTATGTACTCACCAGCTTTGCTTGGTAAGAGGGGCAGAAAACCCTAAAATTCAGCATAAGATCCCAGGAGACAACATCAGCAGGGATCAGATTGGCAAGTGAATGAACATGAGTTTAAAGAAGTCAAATCTACTGGAATGTCTCCATGCCTCAGTAAAAAGGGAGGCAGACAAAGACTATAAATATTTTATATGTAATTGGCTCTACATTTTAATAGTGACTGCAGTGGGGAAGGGTAAATTTTGAATCTTGTCATTCTGAACAAGGACTCTCCCTGCAGACAGGCACTGATTAATGATACCATTCTCTGAAATCTGAGCCACAGAGACCTTCAGACTTCAAGAACATTTTAAACTGAATTTATGTGTCCTTCCTAGTTCACTGAGCTCACTGTTTCTTTGTGTCACATTTGCTTACAAGAGAAGACTTGAGACTATAACTGGCTGATATTTTTCCTGTTTTCCTGTGACACATTGACAAAACATTTGACAAAAATCGTAATTTTGAGCAGGAAATTTTATAAGTGGTCACTCTGATCATATATGAAGAAAAATCCATGCTCACTGGAGAACTGTATGTCTTTGCCGTTGCTGTTTATGCTTCTAAACTATTTACAGTTCACTTTTTTTACCTGGTCTCATTATCTGTGTATCACTCCACTAATGAGTGTAAAATATAGTCTCATCAAGAGGTTAAGTCAGACTTTAGTTTGCTTTAGAGAGAGATCCCCACAGCTGGACCATCTCCATTGTCTAGGAAAATTTATAAATGGCTGACGAATTCCTTCCATGTCTTTACTTATTTAACCTTATCCAAAGCACAGATGATGGTGACTTCTCAAATCCTGATCATTGTGAAAAACCTTCAAGGTCACTGTTAGGGATGAGCACTGGAAATTAGGGTCTCTGGCAAAGAGTCACAGATAATGTGACTCAAGCTGGTATCCAAACTTATACTTCCTTTAAATTTGTGTCAAGTAGATATAAGCAGAAGTCAAATTTGCTGTCTAACTTTCCTTTTCACTTCCTTAAATTAAAGTTCTCATTTTTAATATTTTTAGGCATAATCCCTAAAAAGTAAAACACCCAAGAAAGCCATAAACTTTTATGTCAATGGATTGAGCCAGTGTCTGGACTCTCTGCCCATCTCCAGGACAGGATGAAGGAAAGTTATGATATTTCAAGCAGAAACTCTTGTGCTGGAGACATTTCTTCCCTTGGCTTGCAAGATAATCATATAATCCCACAGAAAACTATGTTTCTGCTGAGCATACACGAAAAAGACTTTATTGCTTAGACTTTTTAAAGGAGATATATCACATTACAGAGGCTATAGGTTGCCATCACTCTCTTGTTTTGTGTGGTACTTCTGTCACTGGAAAATCCCTTTCTCCAATTCTAAAGACAAAGCTTTCCCTCCTCACCCTGGATGTCAACCCTGACACTCTATATGTTTGGAAACATGAGTTTTGTCTCCCTTGCTTGTGACAGATTGAATAGATAGAGCAATAAAATAAGTGGCAGAGACCAGCAAGATTGTCAGCTGGTCATAATTTTTATAACCAAGTAAAAGAAAGAATATGTCATCAACAAGATGGTTACTGAACACGGCAGACTATTTTCATTATAACTGCAGCTGGGGATGTGCTGCATGTCCCATCTCTACACCAAGCACTGGTGATTGGTGCAATAAAACTGAGGCACAAGTCATTGTGGAGGCTGCAACCAAAAATCCAATATCCAGTAGAAAAATGAGTTTTGAAAAGATTATGACAGGGAACAGGATGAGGTGAAGAAGGGGGGCAGCGGGAGTGAAATGTGACACTGTCTGGAAAACAAGACTAAATACAGCAGGCCTCATGCAGGAGCAGCTCTGGGTTAGCAGCCTCTCTCCGAGCTGCTGACACTAGATGTCATTGGCACTGCACCTCCCGGGCACCAGCCCCAGCTCCCGCGGCAGGGCTGCCCTGGTGCCTTGCTGGCAGGGACCTGTCACTTGCAATACTTAGGAATATAAACCTTTTGTCCTTGTTGCTGTAAATAATTCTGTCCTTTTTTTCAGCCTGTTTTTAGTACTGTTGTTTCAGATGCAGACTGATGCCTGAAAAGAGAGGGAGGGAGGCTCAGTTCCTTGTGAAAGTCCCCAAGAGCCGGAAGGGATGTCATGTACCTGGAATTCTGCCCTTGCATTATGTCAGTGTATATATACACGGTGTTTGCCTGCAGATATCTCTGCCTGATCGCTGGCAGGAAGGCTGCAAGGGCCTCCCACTGCCCCAGTTCCATGAGCACTCTGGGTGGGGAACCACAGGGCAGCATTCTCTTCACACTCAGCATGCCTTGCATTTTTCTCTGAGAGTGATGAAGGACTTGCTTCAGTCATAGCAGCACTTTGTTCACATGCAGAGTTAAACTTTTATTGTCCTACAGCATGGTGCAAAGGAAATTCCCCTGTTTTCTCTCATACTGACCCAGATGTAGTCACGGGGGTTGGAAATAGTGTATTAAGGTTACATAATAAAAACACTGAAGAATTAAAAATAAAAAAAACAATTCTACACAGTTGGCAGGTGGATGAATGTTAAAGAGAGGAAAAAATGCCATGTTAAATTAATGAGTATCCAATTAACCTAGTACCTTTTCAATAACATTTTTCTAAGAAGGCAGAAAAAAATGATGCTGTAGATGATTAGAGAATTATTCATGTCCAGGAAATATTTGCATTGAATCCTCAAGAATCAAAGGTTGTAATTTACTCCAATACAGAGAATTTATGTATTGAGAAACTCTGGTCTTACAAACCATAAAACTCTCTTGAGATATTTATTGATCCTTAAAAGCAAGTAACTCCAAGATTTGATTAACGAGATTTTTGTACCCTGCAAACATTGAAGTTCACAGGTTCACACTGTAGCTCTCACCCACCAAAACTACTTCAGAAGAAGCAATTTTTTTTTTTTTTTTTAACTGAGTGGTGCATTTTCTTAATCCAAAGAGTCTGAAAGAGATATTACTGTGTCCAATTTTGGGTCACCTACTACCAGAAAGATAGATGAGGCATCCCAAAGGAGCATCTCCAAGGACGCCTGAGCTGGAGCACCTGCCCTAAGGGCTGAGGGTGCTGGGCTTGTTTAGCCTGAAGAAGAGACAGCTTCAGGGCAGGGGCTGAAAGCAGCTTTCAAATTCACAAGCTGCTCTGAGACCCAGCTCCACGCTAGTTCATCTGCCTTAGTTTCTGGACAGCCTGGCACACAAGAGGGAGCAAGATCACTTCTGCTAGCACAAGAACAGAGTGCCACAACTCCTTACTTCCCCTGTGCCTCTATCCCTCTCTCTGTGAAACAGGAAGAACACAGCTCCTTTTTTCACCTTTGTCTCCGTCTGTCTGAGCCTCTCACTACCATTGTGTGCGGTATCTAAAGCTGCTGATTAGGGTTTCTCCTCACAGCGATGACACAGATAGATAGTCAAAATCATTAGCCTGCTCAGTTAAATCTCCATGAGTGGTTTCAGAGGTTCAGCAATGCCATCTGCAGTTTTTAGCTACGTTTTCAAGGATTAGGTTTTTCATAAATCAGATTTCACCAGAAGCTATTGTTCTCAGGAAGCACTGTACCGCTTATAAGAAAAATTTGAGTTGTTTATCATCTGCTTAACAGGCATAATCTGCCAGACATCTCCATTTTCAAATAAATTGTATTGAGACATAAAGCAGGCACACTTCAGCTCTAACGGTGGATTTCCCCATTTTGCCTTTGGATAGTTTTCCCTAAAACTATGACAATCTCATTAAGCTCATGCTGATTTTTCAGAAGGACTCCTTCTTTCATTAATTTATTAATGTTCCTTGATCTACAGGCAGCACTAGCAGAACAGTATTTTGGCAGCATCTCAAACTATATCTTTAGTTTCATGCTGTTTATTTTTATTCTCAAAATAATCCTTATGCCATAGTGTACCTTTTTGTGTAACCTTAAATGTTTCCTAAAAAGGATTTTTTTCCTTTGGGTTCAATGATGCAAACCCATGATGTTGACCCATATAAGGATGCAGTACATTAATGTTGCCAGATGTGAAGTACTGGCAGTCTTCTTCACTAATTTCTGCAGCTAAAGGGAAGGGATCTAGTAAACATCTTCACTCCAGCCATAATGCCTGTTTCCAGAGAGGTACAACAGAAATCATCATGGGGACTTCTTTCTTTACAGGAATGAATCATCTTAACCAACAGGATTTGTTTTGGTCTACTCTATCTAATTTGCTGTAGAGGTTCTGGTTTGCCAGAACAAAATGTCATGGCAACACAATTAAACACACACTCATACTTCCCCCAGCCCTAAACAAGAACCATTGTGAGCTTTCTTCTGCTTCCTTCGGAGGGGCCAAAGAATGCACCTTCCATGCAAGCCAAAAGGCTGCATTTCCTGCTGTAGTTCCTGAGAGAGGAACACGTCAGCCCCTGCAGTGCTGCAGGATGACTGCAGGGAACATGACTGACCTAACACAAGGAAGAAATCCTGTGTTTTCAGCCTGCTGTGCTTTGCTGCCAGGAGCACCCCAGCAAGATGGTTACACGCCTACTCAGGAGTGCCTAGAGAAGGCACGGCTCCTGCAGAAAAGCCCTAGCCCAGTACACTGAGGGAAAACCTGTTCCCTCAAATTTACACTAACCTCGTGGCAGAGCTGCTGCTTCCCAAGCTGCTCATTCAGTTCTGTGTTCAGACACACTTCCAGTTCTTGCATCATCTGCATTTCTCAGTCCCCCAGTTCTGCTGGGCTGAAGTTAATATTGCATGACTGCTTTCTGAAGGGAAAAAAAAAAAAGAAAAAGAAAAGAAAAACCCCCTCCTTTCTCCTTTTATTTTTAGACTATGGCACAGTTTCAGATGATCCTGAACTCATTTCTACATCAACTGACACTTGCCATTAATCTCACAGATCTGTGAGGGAAACAGTTCTTAAAAATTAAAAGAACTCTGTATCTCTGGTAGAAAGGCCCTGGAAGTAAGATGAAACCCATGTTAGAAGCTAGAGCTGCTTCTCCCTGATGCTTGCTTGCCTGTCAGCATTGCCTCTGCCCACTCCCCCAGGAAAAGTCAGGCTTTCTGATATGTGGGAGGCTTATCAGATGGTGTCTGTCTACATCAAAGACCAAATAATGCTGTTAGGCAGCATGTAGAGGTGTTTTGTTTTGTTCCTTTTTAATAATTCTGCCTAAAAAATATGCCTTTGCAGTCAGAATATACCTTTTATAAATCCTCCTTTAACAGTGCCTCATATTTTTTTAAGAAATCATAAATACCCTACTGTTTTCCTTCACTTAAGAAATTAAACATCTATTAAATTGTTATGCTTATAAATCTTTCAGAGTGCTAATGCAGTGCTCCAACATGTCCTGTCTTCAATATATTTCACTGGGTGAAGATCAGCTCTATAATTTGAAAGCATTACCATGTGTAAGCTAAGGATCAGTGTTAGAAGGCAGCATTCCAAGCTGGATCTAGCAGCCCAGGAGGGGAGGCTGCACCATCCATGTGTAGCCAGCAGTGAGGCTGTGTTCCTAGCAGGTGCATGCACACAGAACACACATATATGACATATTTACTTATATTCATGCCCAGACACACAGATAGCAGATACACAGAGCACTCACACAGATACTGAAAACCCCAGGAAATCTGTCTTTCTTCCCCCTTTCTTTTGAAGAATCTCTCCTCTTCCCTCAAGGCTCTTTCTCCACTGGCAGACCGCAGCACTGGTAACTGTCACACCTACAGTGTCTGTGCACAACTTGAAAAGCAACCAAAATTAGTGTCCCTCAAGGAAAGGCCACACTATAAACTCAACAGTCTTCTGTTGGCCTGCCAAAATCAAACAGCATCAACACAGCTCCATACTGAGTGCACTTTTTTAGGCAGTGTAAAGGAGACTAGGTGTGAAAGTGATGGTTAGCTATTAAGTGAGGGTTACTGGAGGCATTAAAGGTGCAAAGAGTGTTACAGGGGACACAACAGGAAAATGCTGACAAAATATAGTGAGAAGAGTGTAGGAAGAGTACACAAGGCTTTAGAACTCAGGTGTTATTCATTCTGTCATTAATGTAGCAACTTTTTTCTGCCAAGACTTCAGTGTAAAAAGTATGTCTTCTTTTCCTGAAAGAGACTAGGACCTCAATCTTGCCATTTGAGGAAACCTTTAATGTCAGAATTTCCACTTCAGTATTCAAAAAGGGCTCTGTACTTGTGCTGTCTGAGCTGGAATGCCTCAGGTAAGAGCAGATAAAAAGAGCACAATGGATGAACAAGCTTGTCTAAAGTGAGCCTTGCTTTGCTGCTTGTAGTTTTCAAATACTGAACTCTGTACTGATGTTACTAATAGGCACAGGAGTGTTCCTGTAGAACTTCTGGCAAACAATTGCGAATCCAAATTTCAAAGGTCCTTCTGGTACAAAAAAACCAAAATAATAACTTGAGTTTAAAGCATTATGTGTGCACAAAAAAGCATTTTGTATTAAGATCAAAGTTGTGTGCTGTGTCACCATTACTCACGAGTTACTGTTTCTGCACAGCTGTGAAAGAGCAGCACCAATCCTGTACACAGAGTTTTGCTAGGAACCATTAGGATGTTTTTGAAATTACTGAGATGCCAGTTATGAAGCTACATTTATGATAAAAAAAAAAAGAGAAAGAAAACAAGGAGGCTTGAAAATCTCAGTAAGATGTGCTTATTAGTCGGTGCTTATTCATGCACTGACTAATGTGAAATGTCACTCGTACAGAAACCAATGTGTCTCCACAGCCTGCAGCAATGGCCCACAGGTGGTCTCCAGACAGTTAGAGACTTCCCTGAGATCAGAAACATTCTGTTTAAACCACCTTGATATTTTTTACAAAGCACAGTTCAAAATTATAGCTCCGTCTTCCCTAGGGTGTTGTGTCACTTTCCCGAACTCTTTGGGATTTGTTGTCTGTGCTCCTCGCTTTCTTCACTGTCCCATTTCTTGTCAGTATAAGGGAGCAGAGACAACAGGTACACAACAGACAATTGTGTCCTTCTACAACAAAGAATGATGTTTAAGCTGGAATCTCATGGTTTGGAGGCAAGAGGATCCAGATGGGCTAAATAACATTATAGCTGAGACTGACAATGAAAGGCAACTCTGAAAAAGGCCAAGATTATCCTTGAAAGTTTTCATTACAGTATTGCAAGCAGAGAGAGGAAAATATCAATATTCTTGTGTGAAGCATTTCTGCTGTCTTCTCTGGGGTAATTCATCTCATTCCAATCACTCACACCTGAGACATAGACTGAAAAATGGCCAGGAGGACCCTGAATTTGGAGACCATATCACATAAGGGTGGCTTGTCTTATTTAATCCATCCAAGCAGAACTGAGAATTTATACAATCTTTGATTACAAATACATCATTGCTTTGTTATGAAAGGAAAATTCTGCCAAAGTGAGAGAGCAATTTGTCACTACTAATTATAAGCCCATATAAATAGCTTCAGGGTAGAAAATTAGAAAAAAAAGAAAAAAGCTCTGAATAAGAAGTAAACTGAGCTTGTGAAACAGCCTTCCAGATGCAATAGAGGATACGAAAGAGATGTCAGGGCACAGCGAGGCCAGGTGAGAGATCCCAGGGGGGCCATCACGGCTTCCAAGGGTAGCTGGGGCCACCAGCCTCAGCCTTGGGCATCTGGCACCTCTCTGGGGATGGGAACAGCCCAAGGGCAGGACAAGCCTTCAGCTAAGGGTGGGTCTGGCTTGGGGGATTCTGTGGCTGGGCAAGGGAGCTGGACACCAGCATCCTGCAGCATCCCTGGGACTGGGAAGGACATCCCTAAGAAGGGTCTGAAATGGCATCCTGGGCAGCCTAGGGAGAGTCCCCAAGGGGTTGAGAAGGGACTGTCAGGCCTCTTGGTACCCCAAGGCCCCAGCGAAAAGGAAAGCCATAACCTAGCTCTTACTAAATTGGGTTTTAAAAGTCTTTCATTGTACCATGTCTATAACAGTAAAGGACGATAACCGATACACACAGAATCATTTCCAGTCCTGTCCTCCCATGTAGTGTGATGAGGTGGGCCAGCAGAAAGGACTCCCACAGTCAGTTCTTCCCAAAATCAATAGAATAGACTCACTAGCAGCTGGATCAGATGCCTAAAATAAGCAGGCAAAAACTGCTGCCCGAATGGCATTCTATTTTTTGCTTTCAGAGTGAGTGACTCAGATGACAAAGGCGGCTGGCAGGCATTTTTGAGTGCTGGGTACAGTTCTAGACTACACCTCCAAGACATAGACCAGTCAGAGAAAAAGTGTAACATCTGCAACCTCTCCTAAAGCTTTCAAAGTCTGCTGCTCTCCTTGATGAAGCAGAGCAGTCATTTTCTCTTTACTCAACTCTAAACCTGCCTCTGGACATTAAAGTATCAGCACGTAAGTGACCTGTCGATAAGGTCCTCAATAGCACAAAAGATGCTACATCAGTTTTAGCACAGCCCCTGTCTGGAATGTCCCTTATCACCAGAAAGCCTTCCTCGGCAGAGTTCAATCACCTCACCAGAACAGTAAAACCACTATTTGGAGAGGGGCCCTGGTACTCCTCACCTGACATCCTTATTTTTGTCCATATTCTTCAGGTAAATAGTATGTATGAGAAAGAGGACAGGAAATCTACTGGCTCGTGAAATCCTGTGAAAATAATAACAAAAAATTCATGAGCTGAACATCCTGAATAGGACACATGGTAGGTCATAGAACTGTTTGCTCACTACAGCTCCACTCTTTGCAAATTTTAGTAAGAGACTCAAAGGTATTGGTCATTGTGATTCTAGAGATTCATGAAACATGTGAAAACTGTGTCTAGCAAAACCCCCTGTTAACCCCCTCTCGTGACAGTATCTGTTCTTTACAGACAAAATCTAGCAGTGTATTTGGCCATGGCAGGATTATCACTGTCTTCCTGGTGCTGAGTCCGGCAAAGTTTGATGAGCTAAATAATGGCTTGTAGTCATTGGAGGTCATGGCTGAGAATATATTGTACCTATGAAATCGCTGTTCTTACATCAAGAGAACCAGCATCTGAATGATTTAACAATTCCATCTGCCAGAAATGTTTTTAGACCATAAAACCTCAACATTCCTGAAAGAGCAACAGAAAAACAGATAAACAAATCAACAAACAAAGCCCACAAACCCAAAGCTTTTAGAACATAATTTACTGTGGTGTCTTGGGACTCATAAACTGGGAGATTTTAAAAGATTTTTTAATCAGTTCTGGTTGCCCTAGATGAAGAGTGTTACATTAAATTTGAATGTGCTGCCAGAGTAATTTGGATTGAAGAGGAGGGGAGATAATGCACTCTTAGTTGCTTTCCTATGTGTGTGTAAAAGCTGAGTAGCAAATAAGGATACAAGAATGGATGTTTCCAGACAACATGAACAGTGATGCAAAGTGAGGTGAAAATCCATCCTCTTTATCAAAATTTAGTTTTGATTTTCAAGCAACAAGAGTGAATTTACTCTAAATTCCTTAAATGTTTGTGACGTGATCCTCTATCATAAGTCTCTAAGGTAGGTGCCCCCTGGGCTTCCTTTAAGTAAGTTCACTGAAACTAAGCTTTGACAGCGCAAAACACAGCTGCATACAATATTACATAGGTATTAATAAACATTTCTTTATAACTCAGATGTGGACATCAGCCTTTTAAGAACATACGGTGTTAGTTACAATAACTTTTTGAACGAAATGGCATGAATGAACAAGGCATGTACCTCTGCATGTCTGTGTTTCTGCATGAACTTTGTGGATGGTTTGCTAAAGAAGAAACAGTGTACTGTTAGAATTTGGGGTCTCTTGTGGTTAACTAAAGTTATACTATCTCACCCTGTATTGACCAGGAAGGATGGGATCAGACCATCTCCAAAGGTCACTTAATCATGTTTTTATCCAACATCCAAACCTTTTTATTATCAAACAGTTAAGACAGTAATAGACAGGTCAGGCCCTCATTGAGTACCATGGAAACCCTGGATGGAGTTGTGCAGTGGGGGCAATCGCAACCCACCACTGACACTCTCTGCCAGCCCAGGTAAGCTCTGGCAGCCTAGCAAGAGTCACTCCAGGTTCATAAACGCTTCTGAATGACACGTGACACTGCCTGCTTTCATGGGTTGCTTGTGATCTCTACAGCATGACAATATTTCTTGACAGCTTACTTTATATTATAATTCTCTGCATTTAGGAAAACCCTTTCATCAGTGGATCTCACAGAGCTGTACAATTGATAGGTTTTTTTTATAGTGAGTTTATATAAAAACAGATTTCATGTTCTGACTCCCTTGCTTTACTTAGTAGTCAAAGCTATTTCTTTTTTAATAAGTATGTCTCGTTTAACTGTCTCTCATCAGCAGCATAGTGTGAATTTCTGCCTGCTTTTTCTCTAGAGAAAGTTGTAAGGAGCAGTGTAAATGATATTCCTATGGGCCAAAGAACAACACAGGATCACTCACCACCTAGATTTTCTAAAGCAGAGATCAAGTGAGAACCAAAAGGTAAAACCCAAAATTTTCTTTCTCTGAAGAAGAATTGGTTAAACCTGTAGGGGGAAAAAAACCCCAAACCCCTACAAAGGAACTACAGCTCAGTCTACTGTGTTTTTTGGAAGATTCTTTAGCATAAACATGTGACAAGGCATTATTGGCACATGTATCTCCTTTGTTAATATATTTAATTTCACTGAGCTAACTCTTGAAATCAGCAGACCATTTTTTTATTAATTCTGGCTTAAAATAATTTTTACTGTTACTATAGTGCATTCCTGTAAGAAACAAGTTATTCTGTGTGGTTCTTTTATGACAGAAGTGAAGATGCGACTGAAAACAGGAAGTGCTCCATGTCACAAATTCAATTATTTCTAGAATTTTGTATTTTTAATAAGGACTATCACTTAATTGTCATCTAACAAACAGGCCCACAGGAAAATCTAACGTCCCCACCAGTAAATGCTGTTAAGCCTCCTTTCTAAGGACAGGCCTGACAACCTGTCATCATTACAGTCAACCAAAATCATCAGCAAAAAGGAAGTTCTCTTTCTAAAAATTAAAAATTCTTCTTTTTACGCTAACATGAAGTGATCCAAAATATATGTATGGCTACAGTAATTCCCAGATATATTACCTCACAGATAAACTGTTTCAAAAGTTATTATCCTCCATTTACAATTATTATGTAGCCCAAAGATGCCCACAGATTGTACAAAAATCAATAGATGACTTGATAAACCAGTTTAATATCTCCTTATGGTGTTTCCATTATATACACAGATATTGCAGATGATGACATTGGTGCAACACCACAGAGATTTAGGTTTTAAGTTCTATTTAAAGACCTAATTCTCAGTGGTTTCAGTGGAAAGAAGGCAATTTAAACAGGATTTAGACATTTAATTCCCTTAAGGATGTAAGCCTTTGTCTTTCTATAGTAGATAGATCGCCATCGCTTTCCTGACAGTTCAGTGCTGATGATTTTAGCTTTTGGTTCTTTAGGCTCTGTAAAAGCTAGTCATTATTTATGATGCAGAAATTCGAGGAGAAATTTGGATCATTATCAACTATATTTAGCAATCCACTTCTAAAGCATAAATAACTCCACTATTAGAAAAACAATTCTATCATAATGTCTGCACATAGACAAATAGAGCTAAGAGCCCACATGAAATTTTCTGCCAGGATTTGATTTTTATTCTGCCACTTTGTGTTGCATTTTTTACATGTGCATTAAAGCATTCTGAATGGGGGAGGGGGGAAAAAAAAGTGTTCTTTTTGTCCTGTCTAACAACTATTAAATTGGTAGACATTGGAACTTCATGAACCTAGGGTTCAGAACCATTGGAATTAGAACTATTTTCTATTCAATAGGAAGAGTTTCTTGACACTTAACACATTGAATGGCCCGACTGTAGTAATTTAAGAAATTGGTTACAAATGGAGTTAATCTAATCTCACTTAAGGAGCTTCTCAGTTAAGAAGCTCTGATTCCCGTTTCAGTGGGGTCATCTTGGCAGACTGTTTAAAATCAAGCTCAGGGAAGCATGGAAAACAAAGGTCTCTGAAGGCTACTTAAATAGTTTGGAATCAGATTTCACTACACAGAAAATGATACTAACCTGTCTACAGTTCAAGTCTGTCCTTATAAATGTTGCACAGCTGAGAGTTCCCTTTGCTATATTGAGTAATCTCCCATGTAAATGAACATTTTGGTGGTTTACATAGTGGAGATGAGACAGTCCCTCTTCCAGAGCTCTGAGTAAAGCTTTGGGATTACAATTTTTTCTGGATAAATTGTCATATCTGATGCAAATCCTTCTTCATTTCAGAAGTTCCCTGTAGTTAGATGAATTATTCCGTGACATTACTGCTTTTTTGAAGTCTTTTGGCTCTTTTTTGTTCCTTCTGCCTACCAGGCTTCTTTTCAATTTGCATATGTTCGTCTTTGTCAGCCTCATTTACTTAATTAAGAGTATGGTTCTGCTCTACTAATGAGAAAAAAACCCCAACTGCTAAAGAGCTTGTTAATGTAGAATTGAGAAACTGTGTTATGATTCTAATTCTTGGAAAGCAATTCAGCACAGGATTAATATTAATGTTAGAAGGAAGAAAATTTTTATGCCTCAAGACAAGAAATATTCCCTATGCTATTAACTATGCTATAGGAACCTTAACTATATATAAGCTACCATCAGAAAGCAGATCAACACTTTCACGTGTGGGTGCCTCGAGGTAATTACTTTGAGTTTCTATTATAGGTCTGATTTTTATGGTGGTGCCACATACACACCATACCCTCCCTTAATGGGGGTGAGAAAATGTGTATGTGTTCACAACACCTGAAAATGAGGCAGCCTTATTTTGAGGCCTAAATGGCATTCCTTAACATGCTCAGCTTTGACAAGTTTAGTTTGGATTCAAGCTGTTAGAAACCAGAGCACAAGAACAGGAATGGCATGGGAAAGCTACTGCATCCTGGAGAGTTGTATCATCCCGTGCGTGTGTCACATGGTGGTCAAAATTATTCTGCCTCTTACCAGTGGCATTAGTGGTATGCTACAGGGAGCAGAGACTAGGTCACCAGCAAAACGTGACAACTATAAATGGAGTGGCCGGTTATCAGCTGCAAAAACAACATGTAGGGAAGCGCACCACGACTCAAAATAAAATGTTGAGGTTGAAGTTGAATCCCATATAAGGCATCAAGAGCTTCATTAAATGAAGGATATTGTCTAACCCTCAGGGGTATCCCAGGTACATGAGTGACAGCTGGAAGTCATGAATTTTTTGAAAGTTTGTTTTGTCATAATGCTCTTAATTTTATTCTTTTTTTAATAGCTAAAAATCTTTGTACAATCAGAAATTTCCTTTTTATTTGTCTCCACTATACTCTCACATTTCTCCTCATGTTGATAACAGCACTGTAACCAAATATTACATCCTCTCTTGTCAGACCAACTCAACGATGAGTATTTAGAAAGGAATACGTTTCGTTCATAGATGTGTCTCACTAAAAGACAGAGTATAATCTGTCTCTGGGAAGAACAAAAGCCTTCCTGGTTTAGAAGCTATGTATTCCTTTTGTTGTTGAGAGTAACACAGGTATGGCTTCTCCTGCGCACAGCAGCAGACGAGGAAACATTGCTGACAACAGAGTATCTACAGCATCGCAGTCATTGCAACAAATGTAGAAGGTGTTCTGTTACATGACAGCTCTGTTTTGTAATCCCAAATAGGATAAAGATCCTTTTATATGCCACTTAGGCTTTAACTGCTCGACAATTTTGGCAATTGCAAATTGCCTCATTTAATTCGGTTTAGGCTGTTGTGAAATATGGAGGTATAAATACATACGGTTTCTCAAGCCTCCATTACACCTGTTTCAGTCGGGATAATTTTCAGTAGAGTAAAACAGAGTAATCCATAACCCATATAATGCTGCAGACACGAATCAAAGCTCTGTGCTCAAAGACACCACGTTCAGGTAATGTTTCACGTGGGGAAGTTTACATGTACTTCCAGGTGGTGTATACCTTATGTCTTTAACCAGGAAAACAATGGTTTTTCCTCTTACTTAGGGCAATTACAGGGAGTATTCTAATGTATATAACGTCTTAAGTGTTATCTTTGTAAGTGACTGAATTCAGTGAAGGAATTCGACTGGAAATTAGCCTGAGGCAAAGAATTCCATGGGTTAATTATGCAACATTTCTTCTATCTCTTCTAAATCAATTGCCTCTTGATTTCAATGTCTGTCCCCCTTAAGAGGGCGAGAAGGATCTAATTGCCTCCCAGTGGGCCACTTGCAACTGCCTCTTCCTGGGAAATTCACTTTTATGCGCCTGTGCTGTACTGCAATTTAACTGGATCGAAACTCCTTCTTTCCCCCACTTGTTAATTATTTTGTCATCTCCTCAGATTATTTCTTCCACATTTCCTGACAAGATGTCCTAAACAGAGTGTTGTATTACTGCTAAAAGTGCGAACTGGGCTGATACACCAGGGTTGTTTTGGTTTGGTTGGGGGTTTTTTTGGGGTTTTTTTGGGTTTTTTGGGGGGGGGATTTCCCCCCAAAATTTACATATAATTTTCCTTTCTTCTATGTACTGAAGGTACTAGAGAAACAAATTTTTGTCAATGGTATTGACAAGAATTACCTTTGCCAAAGTAGGATTTAGTTTAATAACATCATATCCTTGTATTATTAATAATTTCAGGTAAAGCTGCATTGATTCAAACATAAAAAGGGATATAGCTTCTGGAGAAGGGGGACTAACAGTATTTTAACAGATAATATGGTGTTTCAGACCATCTGAGACTAATATTATGTATCTTGGAGAAGAGCACAGAAATTAAAGGTCCATATATGCTCCTGAGTCTAAAGTGTCAACAGCCTTTACTTGGTGTTGGGTTTTTAGGGCTCCCACAGTTCTTTCCAACACACAGAGGTCATAGAGAGGGATTCTGCAACCATTCTTTATTGCTGGGGCATGAGAAGTGCATGAGTGGTTACTATTCCAATTGTCTTATGACATTCAAGCTCTCCCTCAGATTTTCCCTTGTCTCTCTGACAAAGCTAAGAACCTGTAAAAGTGAGAAATAACCAAGGTTTAGCTCCATACCAGCTGAAGCTAATCTAAAACTGTATTGCTGATTTTGCAATCTTCCTGCACTCATTTAACAGTCCTGTGAAATATAATATTCATTTAATTGAAAACCAACCTGGCAAATCTTTCATTTGGTTTGGCACAGTTCAGGTCTCAGACGTAAGAATGGGAACACATGAATGCTAGTATCTGAGCAAGGGATGGTGGAATAAGGGGTGGCCTGGGAAAACAAGTGCAGGATTACAGCAACCCAGAATTACATTATTTTAAACTGCAGGGAATTTGATCTTCACCACCTGGAACAAATTCTGGTCCTACGAAGGTCAGTGGAAACAGAATTTCATACTAATTCGTAGTAGGCTTACATTTTTGTATATTGAGTTATCATGCTGTCATAGTATTTTTATGGCAATAGTAACTCAACTTACTGTATTTTTTAGCTTTCAGTGTATTTTGGTGTGTCAGGGTCAGAAAATATTCACTGCAGTTTGTCTGTTATCATTGATTTGATGATCAGCATTCTGATCCTGACTCCACACAAATCTGGCTAGAATTAAAATTATGTTTTAGGTCTCAAAAAAAGAGTCTTTATCTTGTTGGTATTTGTAGTAAATATTTTATTTAAAAATTCCTAATTTCTAAAGAACCTACATATTCACAATTGGTGCATCATAAAATGTCATGATAGCAGCAGCTATGGATGTGTATGATTAATTCTCATTTCAAACTTCTTGTACCATTTCTGTTTGACTGGGAGAAGATTTTACCATTTAGACCTCAAAATAGGGAGAAACAACATCTGCAGACTGGAGGAAAAAAAAACCCAAACCAAACCACAGCATAAAGACGTATTTTACTTACATTCCTTTTAGAAAAGCTGATGGCTAGTCAGCATCAGACAAAACTTGTATTTAAATGCAATGCTATGCTAAGTGATGTGGAAATACCAAAAGACTGTGAAATACTTTCTAAGGAGTTGTTCACACGTGCCTGAGGCTATACCGCTGAGTTGCAAATTTAAGGGGCGTGTTTTCATCAGTATTCAAGTCATCTGTTAAGTCAGAAAAGGAGAATGGTAAATAAAACTAAAAATCCGTGAAAAGTTGCTATGAATTTTAGACATTTCATGTGCTGAGCAATGCAACAGCATAAACTTTGATTTTTTTTGTTATTTTCTTAGCTACTTCTCTGAAGTGCAGCCATAAGTAAGTCCATACCTTACTCACAGCAACTTCCATTTATTCTGGCCCAGAACCTTAAGCATAACATTAGTATTCAACTCCTGATATGTGAACACCTTTGATATCATGTGCCTAACGGTAAATATCTACAGGCCTGAAGAACGGAGCCTTCTGGAATAGAAATCAATCATCACATGTTTCACAAGCCATATATGTATCTGTGATCCACTAAGTAAATCATAAGTAAACAATAACATTTGAGCATTCTCTGAAGCAACCTCTCTATGATGTCCATGACGTCACAATTATATTACTGCTGTGAAGATGAAGCACTCTTGAAAAACTGGGTTTTCCAAATACCTGATGTTTTAATATCTGACCAGCCCCAGCCCAGGGATGGGAGATATTTTCATCTTCTCAGGTCTGTCGATGCAAAGTGCCATCGCAAAAATATCCCCACTTAGTCATTCAAGAGAAGAGCTGTAGGACATCTGGGAGCAGTAACTTCTTCAACTATTCCTAATAAATCTGCAGCCAAATATGAGCTAGCTGTAGCTCCCCAAGAGGCTGAGCACTTGCAGCCTGAGCTTGCAGAAGATCTCTGTTCAAAAAAACCCAAGACTTAAAGCACAGGGACAATTGTGGAAACATGAAAAAATTGCTACGACTTGCTAACCAAGTAATTAAAAATTAAATCAAATCTTTACAGAGGGAAAAGTAATGAAAGGAATAAGGGAGTGTCTTTACAAACAAACTGCTGGTAAGATAAGGCCGATACTGAGAGATAGAAGAAACAATGAGAAGGATTTCCATAGGAATTCCAGTGACTGACTTGCCCAAGACTGTGTTAATAAACTACATGAACAGAGACATAAGAAAAAGAAGAAAAGGGGGGTGTGTATTGAGAGTGTCTACAGTTAGGAGAAATGTATATTACTTATGTCTGCATTAGGCATTCCGGGAAGCCTGTACCTCTCGAGTACCTCAGCCTATGGGGAAAGAGAGAGGGAACATGCATCTGGGAAATTAGGATAAAAAGTGGCTGTGTCCTCTAGCAATCTGAGAGACCCCATGGGAAATGCCCATGACCTCTGCCTTTATTCATGAATAAAGTAACAGGACTCCTCTGTCTCCTTTTTGGACATAAACCTCTGGTGTTTGTGGATTAATTTTTCCTGACAGTAACAATTCATTAATTCAATTCCCTTCTGTGGGCTGAAGAATGGTAACATCAGGAGTACCATCAGTTTTGCTGAGAAGATCCAGATTTGGATTTCTCATCTCTTAAATACTTGAGGCACCTATAAAAAAGAAAAAAGCTTCTGAAACTGATTTTGGATTTTTCACAGGAGTTTCTGCAGGCATACTTCCTACTTCCAAGCCATGGCCATCATTTGGCTATTTATGAGAACTTCGTGAATAAGATACTTATAATGCATCAGCTACATAATTTCAAGCAAATATCAAATTTACATTAAAAGTCTTAGGACATGAGCAGAGCTCAGTGCTTTAAGAAACTACAAAGGCAACCCCTGCAAGGAGGGAAAACATCTTCTATTGACTAAAGCAGTTGCAAAAATGTAAACATGATTCTGGGCATGTAAGCTTTTATTTATGTACATAAGACACAATAGAGCTTTGGTGCACAAAAAGATCTTATGGCAAATGCAGACTCTTTGCTTTGTCTTCAGTATGAAGACATTATTGACACAATAAATGCATACAGATTTGTGTATTTCTAAAAGATTAAGGAGGTGAAGAAAGAAAAGCTGGTTTCATATGGATAATTTGCTTTTTAATGGGCATATGGCAATTACTCAAGGAACATGTAGGTCTTTGAACACTGAACAAGAAGAAAATCCAAATACATTTAGTGCAGAAGTGAAAAATACAGAAACCTCTTGCAACAATCCCAGCACAGTTTTGTGCAGCCTCCACTGCTCCTTGAGGAGAATGGCTGCATAAGCCAACTCTAGACGGGTTCTTGGGAACTTTCAGCATCCTTTCATCCTGAAATGCACACCCCTCTCTGCAGGAAAGGCCTTACACCCCTGCACCGCAATACTGTTTCTTCCTTCGTTTGAGAATCTGAAGCTTTACTCATCCCCAACCTGTTCTCCCAGCGCCCAAAGGAGAATCCCACAGGGCTCTCCCATGCCTGTTTTACAGGTCAGTGGCCCAACAACACACCAAAAGCTTTACTCTTATCATACACTATATTCGCATGCTGTGCAAGGCAGCCCTGTCATATCCATCTTTCCTGATGCTTTTTTCCTATTTGATAGGGAAAAACTCACTCACTTCACAAATGAAGCAAGTTAAAAGGACAAAAGCACAAAGTAGTGCACATTTCAGGGATTTCTGCCAATTAGATATAAACCCTTTGCCTTGCTGTATCATGCAGAGCTGATGGCACACGTGATTTATATTAATTACATTGGAAGGAGAGAAGAATTCAATTTATCCGAAGTTAGACAGGAAACATGAAGAGCTGTATGTGGCTCAGCTTAATTTAAACAGACATCCAGCTTAGCCTCAGGGGACAATTCAGGAGATAAATTTGCAGTTTGTAAAGCACCTCAGCAGCATCTGGAGCTGAATGGCATAAAACCATACAATATTATAATTTTAAATATATAAGGGATGAAGATAAGACTGATCTTAAAGGAAATACGGACTGTAGACAGAATTGCCTTCCCAAGAGCACTGTAAGAGGACGAGCTCAGGGACCTGCACAGCCTCTCCTGCAGGAGGTTACGACGGCGACTCAATCCCTCCTCACAAGGACGAAGCAAAACTAAAGGTTTGTTGTCGCAGTAGCTTAAGGCACACTCCCGGGACCCCAAGGGCTACCGCTGGGGCAGAGCCCGCACAGCAGCCCCGTCTGGGGACGCCGGGGGAGCCAGCGGCTGCTGCCGCGCGGTGAAGAGCGGAGCCGGCAAAGGGCCGACGGCGGGCGCGGAGCGGCTCGGCTCGGCCCGGACTGCTTCTCCGGCCATCCGCGGCGCCCCCGAGCCTGCGGCGCCCCTGAGGCTGTGGCTCTGGCCGGGCCGGTCCCGCCGGGATCCCCGCGGCTCTGCCCTCACCGCCCTCACGGCATTCCCGGGACAGGGCGGCGCCGGCGCGCGCAGCCCCGCCCGCCGCGGCCCCGCCGCCGCGCACGCGCACGCGCCGCCCCGCGCACGCACCCGGAGCCCCGCGGCGGAGAGCGGCCCCGCGCACGCGCGGCGCGGCCAAGGCCGGTCAGAGCCGCCGTGTGGCGCCCGCCCGGCCCCGGCCCGGCCCGGCCCGCCCTGCGCGCAGCTCCCCGCGGGGCGGGGCCGCCTCCGAGGCCGCCCCAGCGCGGCCCCGCCGGGCCCGGCCGAGCCCACGGCATTTCCGGGGGAGGGCGCGCGGCGCGGGCTGGCGGGGAGCGGCGCGGCGCGAGCAGAGTTGACTATATATGGTCAAAGGCAGCGGAGAGCGGCGCGCGGCGCGGGCGCTTCCTGGTTCGCGCCGCGGGGCCGAGCGGGGCTGAGCGGCGGCAGCGGAGCCAGCGGAGCCACAGAGCCCGGCCCGGCCGCGCCCGCCGCCCTTCCGTGCCTGCCGCCGCCGCCGCCGGAACGAGTGGGCGAAGATGCCGTACGAGATCAGTAAGCTGGCGGGGGCGCCGGGGCGGCGAGGTGCCGGGCGGGGATGGGGCCGGGGAGCCCCGCGGCTGCGGACCCTCGTGCGGCCCCGCGGGATGGCGCGGAGCCGGCGCTGCCTCGCAGCCTGCGGGGTGACAGCAACAAGTGACGGCAGCTGCCGGCAGGGCAGGGCGTGTGCCGGTAGCGGGGAGGCATCAAGCGCTTCCCTTTTATTTTGATTTTTATAAAATTATTTATTAATTTTTATCGTTATTATTTATTTTCATTTTATCCCTTTTCTCCTTTTATTTTTCGTAGAAAAAGTGTTTGCCAGCCTTCCGCAGGTTGAACGAGGCGTTTCCAAAATTATTGGAGGTGATCCTAAGGGCAACAATTTTCTTTATACCAATGGAAAATGTGTCGTCATCAGAAACATTGATGTAATGTATCTTGATTTATTTTGTTTTCTAGTGTAAAGCTTTCGCTAAGTTTCATTTTCTCTCCCTGCCTCTCCTTTAACAGCCTGTGCTTCATTCAGTCTTGGTGATTTCAATCGAGGTCACAGATCCGTGATCAGCAGCAGGGGAATAAGCAGAGTGCATGACTCAGGCAGAAAACCATAGGCAGCGACTGTAAAAACCTGTAGAAAATCTGGGTAAAATGTGCAATTCTTTCCCTCTTCACATGGGATTTAAGAGATGAGAGACTGGTATATTCTGGTTGGCCCTGTTTATCTTCTTAGGTATCACTACTATGAAGTTGAGTGCTGTGTTTGACTAATAAATGAACTCTTCCCTCTTTGCTGTTTTGGGCCCTTAGCCTGTCAGAGAAACATGTAAATACTTGCAAACCCGTATCTTTAAATGCATTATTCTCCAACGTCTTTCCCCCCACCCAGCCCCAACTCCAGGAATCAAAACTGTTGTGAGTTGCTGGACTCCATGACAAGCTGGGTGCGAGCTCTCAGCCCTGCTCACAGGGAATTTTGCTCATCGATTAAATATTAGAACGCCCCAGTTAATGTTTTCAGTAGTGTGGAGGTTTGGGTTTGTTTTCTCTTCTCTGGTGCTCACCAGAGAAATGTTAGGAGAGTTATTTGAATGATTTCTTTTCAAAGATGACATCCCTTTGGAAAGTATGAGGGAAACATCGCCTGTTTAGGCCATTGTCTTGCTACTGGTTTTTAAAAAGCAAATTTCTTCTGAGTGATTGCTTGTTCTTTAGAAATCAAATTCTCCCCTAGATTTACTTCCCTACTGCAGATTTAGCCTGCAGCAGGAAGGGCTGCAGGGGGAGGGGCAGGACATACCTCTCTGGAATTTTTAGGTCTCCACAACAATGGATTTGTTTATGGCTGCTTCTGTAAATCACCTTTGTAAACTGAGCTGTTTCCCTGTTTTATTTCATCAACCCCACTATATTCGGACATTTCTTCAGTGTCATGCCATAATAGACAAGTGCTTCTAATAACTCAATCTCTTGCAGATTTCTTGATTGCTATCAGTTTAAATACATCCACTTAAAACCAAAAATAGGCTTGCGCTCTGGTTTCGGTGTCTCGGTATAATGTCTTTGTAATAGTGTTTTGCACTTGGTATCAAGAAAAGTTCAAGTTTCTGAAACCAGAAGCCCCAGTTAAACCCTGTAATGCCACACAGTGTGATGAGAGAAGAGAGAAAAGCCACTCTGCTTACGTTACAGTTTCTGCCCAAGTCATGAATGCTGACCTCCTCCCTTTCACTGTCATTAATGCTCTTCTGACCCTATTTTGGAGGTTAAATTGGAAGAAAGCAATTTGGTTTTCCTGAATCAGCTCACTGAAGATTAGCCCAGTCCAAATGTGAGCACCAGTGTGAGCTGGGGGCTGTAGGGCACATGGTGACCTGAGAGCAGGGGAGGTGGGATTGTGGGAATTCATATTTAGACTGTTTAAACTCTCAAGGGAAGTTGAGAATGGAAGTCACGAATCCTTCAGTTTTATGGTGCAATTTATGCTGATATGCAGACTTACCCAACTGACAAGGGGAGTTTGCTACTGTTAATTATTGACAGGTGACTACAGAATATATTGTAGCAGTAACACAAAACTGACCAAAGCTTGTGCTATGGCTTTTGTGCTGGAGAATGTTGCGGTTTTTAACCTGACATGAAAGTGTGTCCACTATTAGTTAAGAGCCATGCCTTCTCTGACTGATGCAGAAGCCTCTCTAATAGTTTGCAACAACCAAATTAAATCTGTGGGGTCTGTTTTTAATTCTTCTATGAACAGTTCTCCAATTGGATGGTTGTGCTCTGGTTAAAAAAAACAGGTCATCAAAATGCAGTGATCACCTTTCTCCTTAAGTCTAAAGCTATCCAGCATTAGCTAATCAGATGAATATAGCATTCAGGGTTAATGCTTGATCTTTGAGCATGATCTAGACACTTCCTTTAACAAGAAGTAGTTCTGGAGCTGTGCTGGAAAAGCACTGTGAGAAAGACTGATATTTTTAAAGTTTCATACTTCATTAATATTTTATCTTCATGGGTCTAAGGCTACTTTGAAGCTTGGAACTGAAACTGCTCACTTTCATATGTGGCTCTGGTTTCAGTGTTTGAAATAAGCCACATAAGCTCACTGCTTGTTGAATTTAGGTACTGCATTTGTCCCAGCTCACACTGTAATTTTCTCCTAAAATATCTTTTTAGAAGTGTTTTTTTGGGGTTGAGCTTGATATGAAAAACATGCAAGTTAGGAAACTGACTTTACAAACTGAAATAAAACTGTTGAATAAAAAACATACAATTTGACAGCTCTAACTTATTACCTGGTTTCTGGAATCTATTTACCATGTCTTAAATTTGGGACTCTAATTTAACCCTTTAAGTTAGTCTCTCAGCTTGGTTTCCTGGATTCCTGGAGATCCTTGCTGTAAAATAGCACCTACTTATGTATGCCTTTAATAACAACACGTGGGGGGATTTGAGCTCCCTGAACATGTAGGTGATGCAGATATAGAATAGCAAAAACATTATCCTGTCTTGCTTAGATGAAATCCAGTTGGACACAAAATGAAGAGGGATGTGCATGCTGTAAGTGCAGATGGTTGTGACTTAAGTTGGGCTATAATACACTTGAGCAGTACATAAAAGCAGGAATGAAAAAGAGCTCCTTTTTGCATGAGCAAGCTGTATTCTGTCTCCTGAGATGTAACAGTACTGCAAGAGCAAGAGACTGCTTTCTAACACAGAGCGGGTGTTTTAGTTTCTCCTGATTGGATGGCTGAGTCATACCATAACATCAGGTGGTTTTCTGGTTCGATTGAATAAATCTGTAGTAATTATAGCAGCTAAAATGGAATTTTGTTTTGACCATATGAGTCAAGTTTCTGGAGCTGGAACAAGCCTGTTAAATGGTAGAAATACATTTCTAAAGAGATTCTAAAGTGTGTATTACTGTTGTAGCATAGATATACTATAATTGGGAGGGGTGCAGAATGGCTTTTTTATACAATTAATTTGAAAGCGGTTTTTTGCCCTTCTTTTGGTTTTTATGGCGTCTCTATTGTGTAACACTACTGATCTGCTGGGGCACTGAGTCAGTTTTATTGTCCAACCTGAAACATCTGAAAACATAGTTAAGACTGGAGAGATAAAATTGTGGTGGAGTAGCACTGAATTTATTTCAGAATTCCTGTACAACTCTTGATACAAGGGAAAACACCTTTTCCTGTGCCGATCTACTGGCTTTTTAAGCAGATTGCAATCAGCAAGAAAGAGCAAGCCTAGCACACGTCATTGGTTATTGAGTGATTTTTGGGTACATTTGATGATTTACAGTCATGTGTGATGGTTAACTGCATGCTTAAGTTTCATACTTGATTACAGTAGAACTTTAGATGTGTGCTGTAAAGCACAGCTCATGTTTAGTTTTTTACTTGGGTAACTGCTTTATCCCTGGGCTAGCCATAAAAATAGAGAGCCTTACGCTTGGCCTGTTATTTTGGAAAGTGTTTTTCTACTGTTCGGCAGGTATTGGAGAAGAAAGGGTCCCAGCACTTCAGGTTTCCTTAAGAGGAAATCTTTTAACTGTGTCAGTTGTTAGAAAGTAGTTTGTTGCTTCAGTGGTACTGGACAGCAATGTTCTGCAATATGTACTGCACTTCTCACTTTTAGATAATTGCTCAATTTAAACTGGAAGGAGGGGTGTGAGAGAGGGGAACGCAGGGAGAAATTCCAAATTTTATCTTTGACTTTCTTATTTTATTTCTTTGAAAATGTGGTAATACAACTTTGTAACTTTTTTCCCCCCTTTATAATAGAATCCTGCAATTGCTGACATATACACTGAGCATGCCCACCAGGTCGTAGTTGCCAAGTATGCTCCCAGTGGATTCTACATAGCATCCGGAGGTAAAGTATCAGTGTGCCTGTGCATGAGATGCGTGGACAGAGCTGTTAAAGTCACTGGCAAAATAGTAGTAACACTTCATATATGTGTATGGAGTATGCAGTCAGTGTGATGTACTTTGCTTTAATTATGTACGCATCTCTGAGGGAGCAATGATGTCTGTAGTCGCTCCTCTAACCTCTTTCTCAGGAAGTGACATTAGTGACATTCTTGGTCTTTTTTAAATGTATTATTGCAATAAAGAAAGACCCTGGAAATGAACTCTAAATACTTAGTGTGATGAAGGCTTGTGTAAATGCAGCAGAGTGCAAAGTTATTTCTGAAATACAGAACTATTGTTTCTGAGTGTTAATGAGCTTTGATACTTTATGGGCAGGCGAGGGATTCTAAAACAGTGTATACTCCTTTCTTTTTCCTTTTCCTTTCTTCCTGACCAAACTTGGCAACATTTATGACTTTGGTTACCTTTTAGCCTAAACTAAAAAAGCTTTCTTTGGCAAGCTAGTAGGGAAGGAGGCTGATTCGCAGTCTCCATGTCATGCGTATGAATCAATAGTCTAAGAATGTGTGACTTGAATGTTATATTCATGTCTCAGACATGTGGCATGTGACCAGTGTGAATTTCCTGTATTACAGTTGATTTTGACTACCAAAGAGCTAAACAAACCCTTTGTATCAGAATCTCATGTCAAATAATTGATGTTTTTTTCAGGAGGACTGGTATACAGTGAGGAATATTGCAAAATACAATACTGTGACTTGCATTTCTTAGATTTGCAGCTAATGTATGGATTTTTTTAAAAAAAGCTGGCCATTGTCAATTACAAGTAGTTCAGAAGCAAGTAATGTCCCCAGATACAGACATATTTTCTAAGTAATATATCTGAAAATAAAACACTGAATATAGCCCCTTAAAAAGGGAGCCTAGATTCCTGCAAAGGTCTTGGTAAAATGGGAATTTACCTTTCAGTAATTTCAAGGTGACAGTATTTTTTTAAATGTAAAATGTTCCATCCTTCTTGTCTTCCTTCATATCAGAAAACTGTATTAGAGTATTTTTGGAGTACTGGGGAACCTTTAAGAACACTTATAGCACAGCTTTTTTTTTTTTTTGCTTTTTTTTTTTCTCCCTTTTTCTCACATTCTTGTTTGAAAGGGACCACAGCCAGGATTTTCTTGGCTCAGTCTTGTGCGTGGACCATGTGTCAAACTGAATACCCTCTTCAAATCCAGTTTGCGTTCTGTATTCTACTGACTTGGTGCTCTAGGTTTGTGTAGCACTTAATCCTCAGAATAACTGTCTAATTTATTGTAGTCTTTTAGATTTCCAGTCCTTTGTAAAAGATCAGTAATAGATACTGTGTTAGGGAAGTACTTGGTTGACCTTTTTCAGGATTTTTGCCATACCCAGGTAAATGAGTTTAGGTTGCAATATTTCCCTTAAAAAGTGTCTTCCGTATGTCATTTATAAATAGTTTTGTGATACTGCTGAGCATGGGGTCTGAAGATAGATGACCAGGCTGTTGAAGCTGTTTCTAAGTATAACATGTAAGATTCATTTCTGTATCTATAAATCTGCATTAGCCATCCAGCCTGCATTAATACTTCATGTGCTTCATGAGACAGACCTTTGGCAATATGCTTTTGGCTTTTATGGTAATTTCTCTTATTGCAGTTGTAGCAGATGTAGTAATGGGAGATACTGTAAAGTTAAAGCTCTGTGTCCTATCTATTAATAGATGGAGAAAACAATTGGATTTTAAGGTCCACATTAAATTTCTGCTTCAGTAACAAATTCTCTCTATAAAAAAGGAAGATTCTGAATCTGTTCTTTTAGCATAAGTGAAGAAGATGAGTCTATGACCAGGTCCCAAAAATGCAGAATTTTTGTGTGTTAAAATTGAACTGTAAAAATGCGCCAGTAAATGGTGAACAGAATTCAAGCATTCTGTTTAGGTGAAAGATGCATATTTTAGCACGTGGTTTATTCTAAAACAGTGGCTTTTTTGAAGGGTACAATACACACAGAGTTTGCTGTGTGGGTTTAATTAGAGATGTATAAATTTGTCTGTGTATAGAACAATTCCTCTGGTTACAGTGCTGCACCACAGTAATTGCTCTGAATAACTCTCTGGTTGTACAATACTCAGTGGAAACAGTGAGCCAGGAAGCTTTCATTATCTTAAGTCTTAAATTGTTACTGATTGTGCCATGTCTGCTGCTTTTGACATTACTGGTCCTGAATATTCTGTTGCATTCCCGTGTACTATTCCAGATAGTGCAGGCATCCACACGCACCATTAAATGTGTACATGCTCCTGCATAGAAAAAGTACACTGATGGGTGTGCATGAATTGAGTTCTGTGGACAGACATCTCTTTGTACATCTACATATGCGTGGTATTTGTATGCAAAACAAGTTTCCTTTGGAGGTACAAATTGTAGTGCATCAGCCACTGTCCACTGGATTGCTCCCTTCTTGTAGGGTGGCTTACTTCCCAGTGAAGGGTCAGTGAGCTCTCTTGTAGCTGTAGCTGGGCAGGGGGGCTGGGCTGGCTTGTTCTTCGTGTAGCACAGATATTTAGCACATACCAGCTGATAACATTAAAGTTCCTACTTTCTTACTGTGCGGTTTTTTCACATGTCTGCAAGTGTTTTCTCCGTGTGTTGTATTTGGTGCTGCATGCCTTGAGTTGTAATATCTGGTTAAAAATCCTAATTTGGTGAAATGGGTATAGTCTTCAGCATTCCTAAATAAAGTGATTTGTAGTAGTTGTAATAGGGTAAGGTAGTAGGTCCCTAGTACAAGTGTTCAGTGTAGCTGAAAATCTGTACTCTGGCAGATTGATGAGTCATGTGACTGAGTCATGCTGGAACAATAGTTATATTCTATTTTATTATGGCAGATGTCTCTGGAAAGCTGAGAATCTGGGATACTACACAGAAGGAACACCTACTGAAGTATGAGTATCAGCCGTTTGCAGGAAAAATAAAGGACCTTGCATGGACTGAAGACAGCAAGAGAATTGCTGTGGTTGGAGAAGGAAGGGAAAAGTGAGTAGTTATCTGTTGTTTGCATGCATGTGTGTGTTTATATACAGATACATACATTTACTGTAAATCTCTGTATTCTAAGAAAGCAAGTTCCTTGCAGAAAGCTTTTAATTATTCAATGGAAGGAAATCATTGCTTCTTCCCTGTCTAGATTTCAAGTTGTGCTGTTCTGCAACAAAATTCTCTATGCAGTGTTTGACAGCTGTAAATTAGTTGTAAAATACAGTTCTGTTACAATTGCTTAGTTTAAAAATTATGTGGGACTTGTTTGTTTCTTAGACGTAGGTGGGTATTACATTCAAGGATACCTGTTTGGTGGATGTTTTTGTCAAATTCTGATACGGTAGGAAGGGGAAAACACAAGATTTTTTCCCTGTCCCTTCACTTATTGGATTCATGGTCTTACTCGATTGTTTGAATAAGAGTTAAAAACAAAAATGTATCTGAATTTTCTCCTTTGGCAACATGTCTGTAGTTTTAGGCCTTATGGTAATTTAGTTCAATCACAAGCAATTGTCCTTTACCTGCCTAAATGAGATGCCCATTCAGGTTTGTGTCCTTCCTTTAATGTTCAAAGATTGTCAGGACTTTAAGGTGGAGTCCAGACCAGGTAGTCTATGCCTGAAGGGCTGAAAAGCATCATGTGGTCCTGTTCCCTGACCCCCTGCACCATTTTTTAATCCCTGTCATGATCTGTGTCCTACTACTTGAAAGAAATTCCTTGTCCTCCATTTCTCCCTCCTCATCTGCCCCTGGGTACCCATGTATGTATCTACATACGATGTGAGTTTGGTCTCCTTCAAGGACTTAGCCAGCTTCCCGTTCAGTGGATGCACTGTCAGTCTAGAATATTGTCGAAGGGCTTCTAAAGAAGGCCTTTCTAATACCAATGCTCTGGCAGTTTAATGCTTCTGTATGGATTATACTAATTTTTTTTAAGGTTATTTAGAGTAAGAACTGTTAAAATGCTTTTAAAACTCTGCTTCCTTAAACCTTTGAGCAATAATATTTGTAAAAGTGATGGTACCCAATCTAAGTTATAGTCAGCTAACTGTGATCCAAAGTCATTGTTATCCTAGCTTTCTGCATTCTGTGTTAGTGGCTAGGCAGATGGGAGTAATTTACTGCTTTCTTTTATAAACCAACAGTCTTAGTGAAGAGTATACATTGAATCTCTGAATTTTAGAAGCTATATATGCAAAACTTGATTGTTTGTCCCCTTCAGCAAGCATCTCCTTATTCAAGATTAGATTCACTTACCAGCAAGATCTCAAATAGCCTTCAGGGAACTATGATGCGCTTGCATGAAATTAATGAGATGACCTAATTTCTTTTCTTTGAGTGCACTCAAATCTGCAGTTTGCAGATGTTCAAGGAGTTAATCTATGTTTCACTTTTATGAATTGTAGTTATTGTGTGCTTTTCTAACTAGATTTGGAGCAGTGTTCCTGTGGGATAGTGGCTCTTCTGTTGGCGAGATTACTGGGCACAATAAAGTGATCAATAGCGTGGACATTAAACAAACGAGACCATATCGTCTGGCAACTGGCAGTGATGACAACTGCGCTGCTTTCTTTGAGGGACCGCCATTCAAGTTCAAGTTTACACTAAGTGTGAGTTTAAGTTTAGATGTGGCTTTGTTAAACTGTGCAGCAAGTTTCCTACAAGCTTGCAGTTCTTGTCACAACTAGCTGCTATAACAAAAATTCTCAGTTCCCTCTTTTGAGGCATAGCTGCTGTCAAGTGGCTTTCTTAAACCACGTCTAACCAAAGGCTCCTCTCAGGCCAAGAAAACTGAAATAAATGATTGGTTAAAAAGAGAACCCGAAGCACTTTTTCCGATATTCTTTTTTCTCTGTCACTTACTAAGTTATGGAAGGGATGAATTTGGGTGTTTATTGGCCCTGTTGATGCTTTCAGAGCTCTGTCTGTTTCCCAGTGCAGACTTGCAGAATTTCTTAACACTTTACAAAGGTGCATGATTCAAGAAATGTGGTGATTTTAATGGAATTTTCCAATCTGATAAAGAGTGCTCAAATCTGAAATCCCAGAGAAAGGGTGGGTGTAAATGTTTGAAAGCATAGCTTGATTTCTACCACATGGAATGGGAATGTAACTTGTGTGGTCAATTTTCTGTTTCTACATTCCTTTTAACTTTGTTTCTTATTCTACTTGTTACAATCTCTTAAATGAAACAAAGGCTGGAACTAGCACAGTTAAGGTATTCATTGTTGCTTAAGGCCAAAGAAAATAAAAACCAGAAGCTTCTGCAGCTGTTTTGATGGCAGGAAATCTCTTGCCTCAAAAAAATTACTGCAAAGGTACTGGATGTTTTTGCAGTAGTAGATTCAAAATGTTTAGTTTGTATTTTAGATTTAAAAACAATGTAGTAGGCCTTTTATTTTCTTACATATGAGCCTTGAGTAGTCTTCATGTCCTGACTTTAGTAAGGATTCCATTCCAGTTCTAGAAAAGGAATTGTTTTGAGCTCTGCGATCCAATGAAATGATGTAGTTGCCTAATATATTTCTGAACTTTAGCTGATACTTGCATTTTGCTAAGCTGGTTCTTTTGGAACACTGAAGTCTGAATTGCTTACCAGTGCTGCTTAGACTGGTATGTGATACAGTCTTCCTTTTAAAGTGATATTTGGGTTGATATATGGGATTCTGGTATGGGCTGTTGTATGATTTAGATTAGAGCCTGCAGTATCATCAGGGGGAAAAAAAAAAGTATAGTTGAAGAAAATAGGTTAGAACCTGCCTTCCATAATACTAAAAATAGTCTTCCAAATCTCTCAGCATGGGAGCTATGGCCTCATTGTGGTGCTTCCCTATTTAACGTGTGTTTTCTAGTTTGCATGGTTTGAATAGTCTCCTACTTGTAAATAGTCTATTTGGGGAGCATACATCAGTCTTGCCTCATTGCTTCACAGAACTGCCACTAATGCAGTCTCCCAGAAACGGAATTTTAGTAAAATAGTAACTCATTCCTCGTGCCTGTGTTTTTTTGCAATAAGAAGGATAAAATACTCTTCTGTGTATAAAACTCACTGTGCAATGAAGCAAGAGTTGACATCTGGAGAATGTTGAAGAATTCAGTGACCAGCGGTGCAGAATCTCATGTTTGCATGTAGGCTGCATCTGACTTTTTTAGTACTTATCCCTGAAACTGGGTACTCTTTCTCCTGGTATGCACTGAGTTTTAACTACATCAATAATGATGTCACAGTGTGTTTCCTGGACTGTTTTGGATCCCCATGATTCTCTTCAGATAGAGGCTAGGCTTGCCTCGTAGCAATTCTCTACAGCAAGCATCTCCTACCAGCTAATTTATGGTTCACATATAAGAGAACTTCATTGTTACTAGATTGTCTTCTGTGTAAGATAGTCTGTTCTTATTTTGTTTGCTGATTCTTACATTTTTCCTACAGGACCATACACGGTTTGTGAACTGTGTGAGGTTTTCTCCTGATGGGAACAGATTTGCTACAGCTAGTGCAGATGGACAGGTAAAAAACAAGGACCTCTTTTTGTAATGATTTTAACATGGGAAGATTTTCTTGTGCATTTTGGAATAGGATTAGTGTTGTAAAATCCATGTTGCTTCTTTCTTATGCCGGAAAATGACTGGTTTAAACTTTTAACTATTCTCCTGTAAATCTGTAATAACTGATAACTAGTAATAACCAGACTATTCTTACTCAGATTTTTTCCCCATTGCATCTCCCTAGCATTCTCGTACAGGTTGTTTTGGCAGGAGCATGTTGGACTTTCGGAATATGTATATTCTTGTTATGATCCTGAGAGGTCTAGCTGAAATAATTAATTCATAGATAACAACTCAGCTCCATGTGTACTCCCTACTGATAAGGGCAGGTTGACAATGACACTGTTACCATAGGTAGCTTGTCCTTCTCAGAGGGCAGACTCCCATGATAGCAGTGCTGAGCAGCTGCCATCACAGCAGGAGTCAAAACTGTAACATCTTCCAGATTTTCAAATGTCTGGACCCAACTTAGAGGACTTGCTGTGATTATTTAGAATTTTCATCTCAATCAAATCTCAAGTTTTAATTATTCAATGCAGCATAGCTTGTGCCTCTCCTTAAAAAACTGTCTAATGTATCAAAGTAGCAGACAATATCTTGGGGTTTCTTCTATTACTGCTTTTCCCTCTAAGTTGTATGTCTGTGTGCTCTTTTAAGATTTTTGTCTATGATGGGAAGACTGGAGAGAAAGTGTGTGCTCTTGGTGGAGGCAAAGCACATGATGGAGGTATTTACGCTGTAAGTATCGCTTCATTTGTGCAAATGATCCGTAGTGTTTCATTACTCAGTTCATGAACTGCAAAGTCTTGGATTAATAAATGTATTTACTGTCTTGTGATGACATTTGTTTTTACAGATTAGTTGGAGCCCTGACAGTAGTCAGTTGCTTTCTGCTTCTGGAGATAAAACTGCTAAAATATGGGATGTTGGTGCTAATTCTATTGTAAATACTTTTAACATGGGATCAAACGTGTTGGATCAGCAGCTGGGTTGCTTGTGGCAGAAAGACCATTTACTGACTATCTCCCTGTCTGGCTATATCAATTATTTGGACAAGAACAATCCAAATAAGCCTTTACGTGTCATAAAGGTAGGTTAAAGTTCTGTTACTGCATGAATTTCTGCAATAAATGACTCAGTGTTTGAAGATGTCAAGATGGAATAGTAGCTATTGAAAAACAGCTTTGTTAAATTAGCATTGCCAGACAATCTATGTGTGACTGTTTCTTGAAGTCACGTGAATCAAGAAGTTAATGTTACATGTGTGACTGTTTATTTAATTTTTATTAATGTTATCAACTTATCTTTTGTTTCAGCTTTTAAGCATTCTTGAGATGAGAAAAGAAATGCAGCATAGATAGAAAACTACCAGTGATGTCTCATTCTCCCAGAACTAGTGTATTGTGGACAAGGTGACTAGGGTTACTGTGCAATCGAACTTTAATTTTAAGATTTAAAGAGTTCGCTGACACAAGACTCTCTCTCAAGGGAACTTACATTTTTACATGAACTAGAAACAATGTCCCAGATTTTGCCATCACTACTATAATTCTGGGAGTTGGTGTGGGTACATGACCATATTTAGTCCTCTTCCCTAAGTCATAAAGTGCCTGAAAAGCAGTGATGAAAAGGTCGTGGAAGTATTTTGGCCCATCAGGCTAATAAGGACATTCATGGTTATTGATTCTTTTCAAGGACCTAGCAATAGCAGTGCTGTAACAGTTAAATGACTGCACTGTAAGATAGTGGTCTTTATACTGAGTTACTTTTAATGCTTGTGAATAGTATGTTATTTTCTGAATAACCTGTAATTCTTCTCAGATAGGTGTATGTATGTGTTAAAAATTGCTCATTAATAATTATTTATGTCCCATTCACAGGGTCATAGTAAATCAATTCAGTGTCTAACGGTGCACAAAAATGGTGGAAAGTCCTATATTTACTCTGGAAGTAACGATGGTCATATTAATATCCTTTGAATGATAGTGATATTTAATGTATGTTTTAGTCTTATAGTCTGAGAGAGCTCATTAGGAGAGGTGAAAAAAAAAAGAAGCTTTGCCAAAGACAAACTTAAAGTGTATTGGACACAAGTGAATATTTTGTCTAAAGAAGTTTATTTTGCTTTCCCCTAATACTTGTTCTGCTAGTTGCCTTCACACTTTCCTCCTAAATATAAGCCAGCTCTTAATTTTCAGTTTTGCTGCCTTGTGGTAGGGAGCTTGTTAGTATGGAGGAACAAGTAAATATATAAATTAGCCTCTTGTAACATCAAGAAACAGCAATGTGTATTTTCCATGTCTGTGAGACTATGAAGAAAGTTACATTTCCAGCATTCTGAAGCTTATAGTTACAACTATATTCCTTCATCCTGCCTTTAAAATGGTGTCATAAACTGTTACAAATACAGGTCCTGATTCTTTGCAGACCTGTAATACAGTGTTAGCAGTTCAAACAGATGTTACCATATAACATGAGGGAAAGCCAGTGTTGCAGGACTTCAAACTAAAATTCTTTGAAAAGTATTTTCTAGTCTCAGATCTAATGCTAATTATTCCAGTATTTGCTACTGTTTGTAGCTAAGTACAGAACATCAGAGGTTCACTTAATAAATATTATGGTTACCCATGGAGCTTGTAGAGTCTCAATCTCTAGAAATACTCAAAACCTTACAAAACCCTGCAGCCTGTTGTAGCTGACACCAATTTGGGCAGCAGGTTGGGCTAAATCTCAAGAGGTCCTTTCTAACTTAGCTATTCTGTCAATTATTTAACTTTATGGTGTGATATCTGACTGCACCAGTATCTTCAAATGTTCCTTAATTCTATTATGCACATTATTGGGATTCTGAAACTGGAGAGAATGATGGCTTTTCTGGGAAAGGCCACACAAACCAGGTTTCTAGAATGGCAGTGGATGAAATGGACCAGCTGGTCACCTGCAGTATGGATGACACTGTGCGCTATACCAACCTTAGCAAGAGGGATTACAGGTTAGTTAAAATGTTGCCTTTTATTGCAGTATAATTATTTTACAGCAAGGGTTTTGTTGATTTTATATGGTAAAAAAAATTGTGCTGCAGTTTATTTAGGTTTTGTTACCATGGAAACTGTAGAAATGGTTACTGTACCAACCTTGTGCTTTTCTCTAACGAGAAAGGCATCCCAGGATTTTCAATTTGTTTTATCGTTCCACAGGTTAGATTGAGACCTGTCTTGTATTGGGTGGCTTAGGGGACTGTAGGAAGGGTGTCTGCTTTGTGATTCATAAACACCCAGGGATATTGGTGATAAATGTGGTTAGGAGGAGTGGGACACAGCTGTTTCTTCATGGAAACCACAATTTAAAAAAAAAAAATTAAAGAATGCTGTTAATCTAGGTAGTTTAAAATTAAACTCTAATATAGTAACATTGACTTTCATTTCACAGGTGTACTACCTGATCAAGATAGTAAAGCTTTAAACACAAAACCTAGGAAACTTTGCAGATTAGTTGATAAAAAAAATTAAATTATGCATGTTCTTGATGATTGATGGGTGATTATTTAAATAGGCATTTTTAAATAATGGTAGATGTGGAATAATTTTTTTCTTCTTTGTCCTTCCTGCTTCTCTGCCTTGGCACACTCTCTTCCAGTGGCCAGGATGCTGTGAAAATGGATGTTCAACCAAAATGTTTAGCTGTGGGTCCTGGTGGTTATACTGTAGTTTTATGCATTGGACAAGTAAGTATTAACTTGTGGATTATCAGCAATTGCTGTGTTAATAATGCCATGTATGGTAACAGTTATATAGTGTGGGATTACCTTGCATATCTCCAGAATTCCCTAATAAAGGCTATAGGGAACATAACTCAGCAGAATACTTGATAGACTTGTCTTTTTGCATCCTGTACCAATTTCACATTTATGTGTAGATTTAAATTTCAGAAACTCCCTTGTGTGGATGCATCTGTATTTGTTATCAATACAGCTTTGTGCTGGAAGGTTAGACCAGTCAGAATCACGCTCTTGCCAAATTTTTTCAGTGACCTGATTTTGGCAAAAGGATGTTTTTCTCCTGCATTTTTTTTTCTTTTTCAATTAATCCAACTAACCAATTAACTAATGCTGGGGTAGAGCATAAGCAGCTCTGGCTTGCTTGCCACTAGTATGCAGATCACAGAAAACCAGAGGCATTGTATCAAGGCTCTCTTGTATCAAAACTTCTAATGACTTATGCTTTCTGTATGGGTGCTGGTTTTATGCTTGGGACATTTGATAGTGTTGTCCAAACCTGTTTTCGTTTGAGTTAATCCAGGTTATCCATAGCCTAGAGCTGGATAGGAAATAGCCCTTAAAGTTTAACATTGCAGCATTAACTTGCTACTAATTCGGTCCTGCCTCCCTGCTTTAACAGGGAGCCAGGAAGGGCGTTAAGCATTGCTAAGAATACTGGTTTGTCCATGTTTATTTTGTGTTCAAACCAAGTGAAGCAAAGGTGAAGGCAGTGGAGAATGCCCTGCACTACATAATTTAGGGCACGAGTACTTCAGTACAGCAGATTAGTCACCACGTGTAGGCATTTCTTCCTTTTTTTTGTTAAGAATGAAACTGTTCCCTTAAGATGAGAATACAATAGGCTTCTGACCAACTAGAGGGGATTTGTATTTATGAAGAAGCAATGTGGCTTGGTAATAGTTTTATATTAGATGCTTTGAAGAAGGGTCTTAGTTTCTGGTTTTCTACTTACAGATTGTCTTGATGAAAGACAAGAAAAAATGTTTTGCAATTGATGACCTTGGCTATGAGCCAGAAGCTGTAGCCATTCACCCCTCCGGAGGTACAGCAGCAGTGGGAGGAGCGGTAAGGTTGCACTTCCTAAAATTTGTACTCCTTTGAACACTGGAGCAAGTAACAGAAACATTTAATAATAGTAGGTGTGTTGTGTTGAGAAATAGTAGGTGGCACTTTGTAACATCAGTATTGTATCACATAAGCCATGTGCATTTGATATTCCTGAGCTTTCATTCCCCAGGTTCTGCCACAACTGTGACCTAAAGGCTATTTCACTTATTTCTGAATTGAATCTTCTTTCTTATATTTATTGTTTTTAAATTGACAGTTTGTTTTTATCCAGTGTGTTCTTGAAGATGGCAAATTCTAGAAAATGGGGGATTTAGGTAGCATGAATGACAGGTTATTTAAACCTTTTCTTAACATAAGCACTGCCAGATAGAATTAATGCAAAAAACTTCAGAAATTCCTCTTTCTATTGTAAAATGATTTTTCTACCTTTTCTCCTTCTTTGCTGTTAATCTGCAGGATGGGCATGTCCATTTGTATTCAATCCAAGGAACCTCTTTGAAAAGTGATGATAAGACTTTGGAAGCTAAAGGTCCTGTTACTGACCTGGCGTATTCTCACGATGGTGCCTTTCTTGCAGTCTGTGATGCAAACAAAGTTGTCACTGTCTTTAGTGTCGCTGATGGCTACGCGGTAAGAAACGTTGTAGTGACAGTTGTTTTTGTTTAGAAACAAATTGACTGACAGCTCATATCTAAATCTGTTGGTGTGAACTACATTGTAGCTGCTGAGACTTAATTGTAAATCTTTGATGTAAATTTGATATTTCTGTGATGGTCTGTTTACCTGCTATTTTGGGCTAGTATTGGCATTTTCAGCAGCCTAGGTGAGCCCTCCAGATCATAAGAATAGTTGAGGAAATGTGCAGCATAGGTTGGCTCCTGGGAAAACACTGAAATCCATCTAATAACAAATGCATAGTTAAAAAAGGGGAAGGAGCTGGATTTCCACAGACAAGCAGTAGTTAAATACAAAAACTCCCTTTGGGTCTGCTGAATCACTAGTTTGTTAGTTTGGGTTTTTTAAAGGAAATAACAAAATACATGCCATGTCTGTTAGAGAGTTTGTGTGCATTTTTGTAAAATGGAGAAGAATGCAGGGTCAGTTTGATAAGAATCATGCAGTACAATAAAATTCAATTAAGTAAATAAAGCAGACTTGGCAATAAAATTCTCCTGGCTCTGGCACACCGTTCCATGGTTAAGGACTAGACAATGAAAAGGGTAAGCTAGGATAGGGAATCTTGTCTTATCTGCCAATCTATGGTCTTTTAACCAAAAACCAAAAAATGGGCGATTTCCACTTTTCAGTCCAAGCAGTCAATGTATATCAGCCTGTAAAGTCCTTAAGCTTTGACTACAACAACACTGGAGTAAAAATGGAGGATGGCATTCCACAAAAAAACATTTCATTTTCTAAGTAAAAATTGAAAGAATTTTGCCCTGAGAAACATCTCTGAGATTATTTTAGAAGCCCCTAAATTGAATATGCACTTAACAGATGAAGCTTTCATAGGAAAATGTCTTAGTGTTTTTTTACGAAAGGTTTGTATTTTATTGGCCTAATAAATGTTTAAAGAAATCACATAAAATGAAGCCACCACTTAGTTTGTTTAGTGCATCCATCTGCACCTGAGATGTACATTGTCTGGAGACTTGCAGTACCTTGTTCTGATGTTGCACATTGAAAGCTAGTGATTTCCTGAAGTAGCCTGAACTACTGGAATAACCCTTATCTCTCTGATTTTCCAATAGGAACATAACGTGTTTTATGGACACCACGCAAAAGTTGTTTGTATTGCGTGGTCGCCAGACAATGAACACTTTGCTTCTGGAGGTATGGACATGATGGTATATGTTTGGACTGTGAGTGATCCAGAGACCAGAGTCAAGATACCAGGTATGTTCTTTTCTACATAATACTTTTGAGAGTTGCTAGTAGTTCTTGAAATCCAACACTGTTCCTATTTTCTAGACTTATGGTAAACAGGCTGAATGTTTCCCAAAATATTTTAGCCTTGATGTTAATCTCTGTCCTAGCCACACTAGCTGGAATTCTTCTGTTATTTTTTTGTAGTTACTTTTGAAATCCGGTACTAGTACTTAATGCAGCTAAAAATCATAGTAGAAATGTGCTGAAGTTACCGTGTCAACCTAACCTTCCTAATTCTTTTCTTTGCACTGCAATACAGATGCTCACAGATTACATCATGTAAGCGGCTTGGCATGGCTGGATGAACATACTCTGGTAACAACATCCCATGATGCTTCTGTTAAAGAGTGGTCTATCTCCTACAATTGAAATAAGCCCCCTCTTTGGAAGGACCTAATCAGGGACTAGAACTACTGCAGTGGAACATAGCATTTCTCTTAAAGAATCTGTATTGGCCTCTGGGTCTGCTGTCATATCCTCATATCTTTACAGGGTGTTCATATCTGTAATTAAATGTACTTTGAAAGCTTTAGCGAGTAACAGTTTGCACATGAAAAGCACTTAAATTATGTCTGGAGCTTAACCTTTGTGCTGAACATTCCAGAGGCAACAGCTGAACAAGTTGGTGTGCAAGGTTCAGGCGCGAAAGATTCAAACTCAATCAGTTGTTCTTTTCTTACCAAGAAACATAAGACTGTACAGCATGAGAGTAATACTTCTCATTTTTTTCTAATTACAGAACATTTCTGTACTAACAGTCATAGTAAGAGTATTTAGTTGTGGTCTGAAACCAATCAAGCTGTGTGCAGCTACTGTATATTGCTTTGCTTCTCTATACTGCACCAAACTGTTGCCTCAGATTTTCTCCTCCAGATTAGAAGATGGGGTACATAATAAACATACATAATAAACTTTTTATGTATTTCATGTCAAATCTTTGTGGTTTATTTTAAGGTGGAAGTGTGGGATTTTAATGTACTTACTGTTGTGGGTATAATGTTTACAAATAATCGTCGTGGCAACTTGTTTCTTCAGAAACACAATTGTTACTTTCATGAATTAAGACTGTCTCGTCATTTCAGTGTCAGAGAAAAGAAATCATTCTGTTTCAAAGATTAAAGATATTTTCTGTTTGAAGGAGGAGAAGCATGTTATTGTTTAAAAAATGCAGTACTTCTACCACCTTTTGGAAAATACAGGAATTAAACAAAGTGAAGTGTTGTTATGACTTGAAGTGATTTTTGAGAAGATAGTGTTTGCTCAGTAAGTTTTATGCCTTTGCATGTGCAGAACAGTTGCATGAAAGCGTTACCTCATGCGAAGAGATCCTGATGTTGTGTTTAGCTCCCTTCTCACACTCCACAACACGTTTAAGTGATTTGAAACTAGCAGTCCAACAAGGGTGGAGGAGGACACTCTGATGCAAAGTAGTAGGAAGATTTGTTTCCATCTCTGATGGCCAAAAAGAGTTGTTGCTAAAATCTTGGAAGACTTAAAAAAAAATTTCTCTGCTAAGTCTCTACCACCGCCACCACCACCTTTCCAGTTGTCTTTGGGTTTTGTTAAGCTTTCCTTTCTGTGTGGACTTGCGTGTTTTTTTTACCAATCATATTTCTAATGACACTAATAATACAGCAAATAAAATGCTTTTGCTGCTTCTCATGTGGACTATTGCTCAATTGCTGAAAAAAAAATTGCCTTTCAAAAATTGAAATGTTGGTGAAACATCTTTTTAAAAGGAAAAAATGTTGATTTCTTTTTAGGAGTGGTGATCAGATGTCTCCAAGCCTGCAAACCGACATCTGCAGTTGAACAGTTGATATGGATATCTTTTTTTTCCTAAGAAGTGGGATATTTTGCACCATGGTTTCTTTGTGTTTATTGTGTGTCTCTATTAGCAGTTTTGCATGTATGCTTACTAACAGTGCAAGGAGAAGAGAAGTTTTGGAAAAGGGTGTGTTTGATATTTGGCTTAAGATCCAAATGAACAAGGTTTTCTCAGTGTCTGGCCCCTAAAACTTGTTCCTGCTGTTGCACTGGGACTGGCACAGCAAGCAATTCACTCATTGTTCCCCGAGTCCGATCTGGAAGAGTTGCTATTGAATCTGCTCTGTGGGTTCCTGTGGTAGTTGAATCCCTGTCATTTAAGTAATTGTAAGGGGGAGGGGAGGAGGCGTTAAGCAGTTATCAGAGCTTGTGCACTGTGCCTGAAGGGTGATGTGTAGGATGAGCTATTTTTTGATTCCTCGAAGACCTTGTAATACTGCTCCTGTGGAATGCCTTGCCTGGTAGCTAGAAACTCTGCATTGAGATTTGTATTTGTATGGCTGTGTGAAGGTGATTGCTCGTGCTTCAGCTTCCACTGGATTTGTTTATTGGCATGTGGCCTGAGCTTCTAATTCCTTAAGAACTAATATGGTCTTTGTAGTTGGCTAGAAAATCCTGCCTACAAAACTGAAAATATATTCTGCTGTTGGACCAAATGTCATAGCACAGGTTGGTTGTTGATTGGTGTACACAGATCACAAATTGATCTAAGGAGTCTGGCTGTACTTCTCTGAATCTGGCCCCCCTACATTACTTGTGTTTTCCCCAGACTGTAAATGCTTTGTTCTTAACTCAAACCCCTTGGCCTGCTGTGGAACAGAGAAACAGGAAAAAAAGACTGGATGGTCTATACAGATTGTAGGTACTGCAGAAGGAAATATGTGAGATACTTGACATGAATATGAAATCAGGTGCAGAGGGTGCAAATTAAAAAAAACCAAAACACAAAAAACCCCACAAAAACTCCATACCTTACAAAACCCCCAAAGCATCTTCTATGCTTTGCTGTTAAGAGTAGTGTTTTAATGTTAGTTCAAGCCCTGTTCAAGTGTAGCTCCTCATGCCCCCTTATTCTTAAAGGCCTCTGTTTTGAACATGACCATGCTTTTGAGCTGCTGCTGGCAGTTACTGTAACATGGGCTTCACTTCACCATGACTGGCACTTTGCCTGCTTTACAGTGAAAATGCAGCTTAATTAGGCCTGGGGTAGACTTGGAGAACAAATGTGACCACTAATTCCTCACAAGGCTGTATTGCAGGCATTCCTCTCCCCTCCCCCTTTAACTGTGATTTAATCCTGGTTGCCTGTTCCATTTCTGCCACGCTTGTACAGCGCATTGGCCTTCCAAGAAGCTGGTCCATACAGGCAGCCAGAAATTTGACAGCAGCTGTTGTGTGGAATATCAGCAAATCCTAAATGAGATTCTTTAATTGGCAGTTGGTAGAGGGAAAAGTAAAGGACATCACTGATCTGTTTGGAGATGGAAGTTGTTTGTTTTGTTGGACACAATAGAATTATGGATAGATGTTCTGGCACCACTGCTCCTCTGCCAAATGCTTTTGCTCTTAACAATTGGAGTTTCTCTGAGTGAGGATAGCAGCCTTAAAATCTTAATTACATTAACAATTTTCTGAAGCAAAATACCAAAGATGTAGAATCCTTCAACCTGGAACTGGATTTTTTTGAAGGTACATTTCTAAGCAGAGAAGCCAAGAATTTCACCTACTGCACCTGTTAGTATGTCACTGCAGATAGTGTTTCATGGTTGTGGCACAAGGAAGGATTTGCTGATAAAAACTGTTCCCTACAGTACATTTAGCCATGTCTATCTCCATGATGAAAGTATACAGAGGAGAAAAAGGTGCCCTCAGTGTGCCTGGGAGCAGAATTATACAGTTAACTGTCTGGGCTGAGAACAAACCGCAAGTTCACATATATACAGCACATGCTTGTTCTTGGAGTGCAAAGCTCCCCAGAGAGTCTTGGGAATGAAGCTAAGCCGTGAAAGAATCACAGAAGATCTCAAGTTGGAAGGGACCCATAACAATCGTCAGATGAATGAATAAATGCATGCGTTTTGCATACTAAAGGCAATTTGTTTGAAATACCAATATTTTTACTGACAGGAATGAAATCTGTTACATCAATTCGTGGATGGAAGGACCCTGAAGATTTTGTCTCAAGTATGCAGTAGGGCAAGAGCAATACTAGACCAGCTTAGCTATGTTCTGTTTTCTAATCAAGTCTTAAGGCACTTAAAAAGATGGAGATCACACAGCCTCTTTGAGTACTTTGTTCCACTTAAGTTTTTCCTAATATCTGACCTGAGACTCCAAGTTGTATTGTGTGACCACTTGTTTACGTTGTCTGTTACTAGCAAGAAAAGATGGTTGAACGCTGTGCCCTTGACATTGTTCCCCTGGAATATTTTCTGTTACCTGCTGGCCTCCAGTTGGATGTTAAGTTGACTTCCTCCAGCCCCCACATCTCAGCTTCTGTGGAAGACTGATATGGGAGGCCAGAGGCTGCATCACCTTCCTCACCTCATCTGCATTGCTGTCAGCAGTGAGATGCAGAATTATCAAGTGGTCAAATCTAATTTGCCTGTGACAAGTCCCTGTTGGTTATTCCTTTGTCCTGCAAGTATTTAGGATTAAATTCCAAAGGGAAGTGTACCTTCATTCCTCTGGGGACTGCAGTGGAAGCAAACCAGCCCCTCTTCCTTGGATGTTTTTGTTCAGAGTTGAGGTCTTTTCCCAGTGATCAGAGCCCTCCCATGATAAACATGGTTTGTTTCATGGATGGTATTTTAACTATCTCATAATCATGTAGGCCAACCACTTCTACAGCTCTGTGTTAGTCCCATCACTACCCTATGAACTTGAATAATCCAGTTTTTAGGTAGACTCTAACATTGTTTCCTCCTGTTCGTAGCTCCTCTCCAGAGCACACTGGCACATGCAGAGGTGTGGGAGCAGGCCAGTGTGAAAACCAAAGCCAGAAAGTGTTGAGTACTTGAGCTTTTTCTATCACCTTGTGCTACTTTATTTCCCTCATTTAAGAACAGGTCTCCATTTTTCCTTGAAAAATTCAAACAAAAAATCTGTGTTGTGCATGTTAAAAATACCTGCAGCACTGCTGTGTTTCTCTGTTAAAACAGAGACAGTAGATGAAACTGTTTTGTTGCCTTGTTGCTTGGGACTTGCAGGAAGCACATCAGGTGTGAGGAATAAGCCTCACTTTAAAATCATTCTGAACCTTACATCTTTATTTCTGAAATATTCAGTCCTGGAGTTGTAATAACAATTACATCCTGATGAGAGGAGCTTCACATATGGCTGTAGCTTTATGAAGTTCTACAGATAACAGTTCATTATCTTTCTATGAGCCAACCTGAGAGAAACTCAATATACAAGCCAGGCGTAGCTGTTCCCTTTTCCCGCTCTGTAGGTGAGCTGGCAGCTGAGCAAACTGCCTATGGAACTGGGAGCAGTGGGGCTGTTGGCCCCGACCAGACAGCCTGTGCTGTGAGCAGTCAGCCTCTGCCTGTCTGAGTTAGATCTGTCACTTTGGATTTCCTGTAGAGAAAGATAAAAGTTTGAAGTGGAATTTACCCCTGACACCAAGGGGGGCTGCCTCTATGATACCCAGAATTGCTTGTCATTCCCAATTGCCTGGTCTGTGTGATGTCCAGCAAGTCTGTCCCACATGAATGAGGGAGTCACCTGTATTTATCAACCCCTGAAAACATCAACATCATTCGGGCTGGGTTGTCAGAGGATCTGCCTACCTGAGAGTTACTTAACCTCTCAGTGTTTTCCTGTTCATTTGCTTTTCTCTATAAAGCTTGCAGGAGTTAAAATGGGAATAGTGCATGTGCATGGCTTATTGAGAACACAGGGGCTTGCTCCATGTGTTGCCTTTGAAGGCTCTTCCCATGCCCCCTGACCTGCAGGGAGGCAGCACTCGCTTGCTGCTGCTCTGCTCAAGGTTCTCAGCATCATTCTTACTGCAGAGACTCTAGAAGTGCCCACTGTACCCAGGTACAATTCCACAAGGTAGGGGCAGTGGTTCCAGGATGGGGAAACTGTGTGGGGAAGAAGCTGCGGCCAAGTAAGTTAAAGCATAAGGTATTTAGACAGAGTTGTTCTACAGATTTCTCAACAGCATCTATTTGGAGGTGGAAAACAGTCTCTTCTGCTGAGTATTTTTGATAATCTTCATGAACAATCCATTTCCAAGCAGTTAAGAAACTTCTTTAATGCATGCATCAGACTAAGCCATGCCTCCATTTACAACTACAAAAACACCTGCATCATATTAAAATGTAAAATTGAAACATTACGGTAAGGAAGGCATTAAGAACACACCTATTCAGATCATAAATGTACATATTTGGCATTTTTTAAACTTAGACATTACAAATTAAAATAGAATTATGGAATATAGTTGAAATTCCTGAATTGGAAGGAACCCAGAAGGATCATCAAAGTCCAACTCCTGGCGCCGTGCAGGACAACCCCAAGTAACACACCACCTGCCTATAAATAATGGGTAAGTAGCAGTTATACCTTTGCAACCAGTAGTTATCACATTCTAGGACACAATTTAGTCACCAGGACCGCCCTGTGCAAAGGGGAATGATATTTACTAGTACTAAAAACCATCCAGGGTTCAGGAGCGATTTTACAGTTCCGTGGTGAATGCGTGTCCCAGACCGCTGGCCGTGCTGCCGGCGGGAGCGGCGCTCGGGGCAGGCTGTCCCCAGGGCTGGTGACACCCGGGAGGGAGGGAGAGAGGAGGACAGCCGCGGGGACAGGCCGGGACGGTGTTCCGGCACCAGGTGGCACAACAGCACTGCTGTCGGCATCTCCGCTCCGTTTCCAGCTATTGTCCTGTCCGCACCGGCACTTTCAAGTTATTTCTGTTCCGGGATTGAATGACCTGTTCCTGTGTAGGATGGCAGAACGCAGCCCACCCAGGGCAGCCCCCAGCCCGGCCAGCCCCTGCTCACATGTCGGTGCCACCCAGCTCTGCTGTCGCTCTGCTGTCGCGGCTGCTCCCTGCCGTGGAGCCACCAGGGCGGGAGGTCCCACAGCACAGATAATGTTATGGTGTTATAGTTACAGTGTTACAGTGTTATAGTGTTAATAGTGTGTCTCACTGCGAGCAAGGCTGGCGAGGGTTCTACAGCCTGTGCGTCGTCCCAGATCGCTGTAGCATCGCAACGATGAAGACTGTTCTTTATTATTCATTATATATAAAAGGGCCACTGAGAGGGCTAGAACCCGAGCAGGCAAAAAGAATCATAGAATCATAAATTGATTTGGGTTGAAAGGGACCTTAAAGATCACCTAGTGCCATCTCCCCCTTGCTGGGGACAGGGACAGCTTCTGTTAGAATACACTAAAATAAGGAGATGAGAAAGTAGGCAGTGTCAGAAATATGCATTCATAATTTTTAATTGTATTTATATGCCTATGTTTAAGGGCAATTTTGTAACAGTATTTTCTTACAAGAGGAGAAAAAGTAATGTCTGGTCTAACTGGAATCAAAGACAAGGGGATGAGTCCTCAATCTGCAAGGCAGGAGAGAGGATGTGGTGGGAAAAGATGTGTGCACTGAAAGTTGGGCACTTGTCAAAATGGTCACTATAAGAGTTGAACAGTGCTAAGAGAATCAATTTAGTGTTTGATCAGTTCAGAAAAACAGCTGAAAACAGTTGTTCAGATTTTGTTACAGTATCAAAACCATTGAAATGAGCTTTATCAGGTGACCAGATCACCAATGGCTTACCAACAAAACAAGTTAAATCAACTCCTCTTTATTGTGGTCAGCACAACTTGGTTTATTAATGTCTAGGTTAACAAAGTCAGTGACAGCAGTTTATAACAAGGCAGCAAAATCAGTCATACAAAGATCTGGAGCTGGAGCTTTGCTGACCCTATCCTGATAACCATGAATGCACAAAAAGCGTCACAGCTGGACTGTGCAAGAGTCAGGGACCAGCTGAGCCAACAAAGGGCTGATATGAAGGGAAGGTCTTTCAAGGTGGTCAGATTATGCTCCTTGGCAGGGGAGTGCTGCTGGGGTTTGCAGCAGCCTAGTGCAGCTGACAGGGTTGGTCATGCTGCAGAGCCAATCCTGCACTGGCAATGGGCAGGTCTCGAGGGCTGTGAGGGATGTGCCATCAGCAGATTGCTTGAGGGGCACAGGGATTACCCAAAAGAAAATGCCTGACATGATTTAGGTCTCCCAGCAACACAGCTGCCTCCAGGCTTCTCGGTGATGCAGCTGTGCCTGAGGGTACACACACAGCAGCCTGCCTTGGTAAATGCTGTCATTTCATCCTCTCACATGAGCATTTCTGGCAGGGCAGTGGAAAGAGGCTGGCCACCATCAATGATTCCAGCCATCATCTCTCCAGCCATCATCTGCAGAGGGATCTGGATAGGCTGGATCAATAGGCCAAGATAAATGGTAAGAAGTTCAACACGGCTAAGTGCCGGGTCCTGCCCTTCAGTCACAACCACCTGCTGCAGCACTAAAGGCTGGGACAGAGTGGCTGCAAAGCTACCCAGGGGAAAAGGACCTGGGGGTGCTGGGGACAGTGGCTGAACATGAGCCACTGTGTGCCCATGTGGCCAAGAAGGCCAATGGCTCCTGGCTTGGATCCAGGTAGCCAGCAGGACGAGGACAGTGATCACCCCCTGTACTCAGCACTGGTGAGGCCACACCTCAAGTGTCCAGCTCTGGACCCCTCAGTTCAGCAAGGCTGGGGTGCTGGAGTGAGTACAGAGAAGGGCAATGGAGCTGGTGAAGGGTCTGGAACACCAGTCTGATGAGGAACAGTGAAGGGAGCCGGGGGTGTTCAGCCTGGAAAAGAGGAGACTCAGGGGTGACTTGTCACTCTGTACCTGGTCATGGAACACCAAAATGAAAATGAGGCCAAGGCCCACATTTGGTATAAAGAAATTCAACTGAGTTGGGTTGTCTTGTTAGGCCCGAGGGAACACAACTGGACATGGCACTGTGCCTGGTGTGAACAAGGCTCGGTGTCACAGCAGCTGGACAGACAAGGACAAAGGTTGCCAACTGGCCCTTCCTGGCCCATGGCACCCTGGAACCTGGAACACTGCTGGGATAGGGGACTGTGCCTGCCCTCACCAGAGCTGGGCGGACTCAGAGCTGGAAGTGGGCACATGGGTCAGAAGCCCCACAGGGAGGGTAGCAGGGTCTAGAGGGAATTTGTCTGGGGACAAACAGTTTTCCCATGCGTACAGAGGAGACTGTGGAGAGATGGCTGGATTTGTTCTCAAATCTTTTTAATTCCACCTATTCCAGAAGATGAAAGTTTATTTGAAAGTCCATAGTTCAAATTTGTGTTATGACTATAATAAGAATCAAAGCCCTTTCCATGAGCCAGCAGTGTTCATTTTAAGGAAGAAGCACAGGTAGTTGCATTTTTTAATTAGGTTCCTGTCACAGTAACTGGGATTGAGTACAGGTTTTGTATGATCTGTTTTGTGTATCTTACCTGGCACTTCTGTGTTTCCAGGAAAAATCATTGGCAGCTTGGGGGACACTTACATCATCAACTGCTATCAGCTTCTACTATTTCAACCGTTAAGAAGTTCAAGGGCTTTTTACCACTTCATCTCAACACTGGCCCACCAGCAAAGAACAGACATTGTGGCACACCCGTATGGATAAGTGACTGAAAGAGCATTTTTTTAATAGCAAGTGGGAGAAAACTTCTAGCTCAGCCAGCCAGATAGCTCTGTCCTCTCTGAGAAATTACAAGATTTCATTTGATAAGGCTTCCAATCCTTACAAGTATAAAAATCTGCTTTTTGCCAGGCTCTAACCCCATCATGACTTTTGATTAGTGTATCTTTGAAGAGGATCTCCCTAAGAGCGGCCTTCAAGACCAAAAGAAAGTCAAGCCTCTGTTTCTAAGCATTTCTGCTAGACCCATGGTTTATCGCTTATTCGGATCAGGTATATGGCTGGGTGTCCATGTGGCTGCTCTCCCGTCCTGTGTGCTCCACCAAGAGCAGATCCCCAGTCACCACTCACTCACTAGCTCCAATGTGAGAGTACTCGTTCCCAAAAGGCCTCAGAGCATCATCACAAAGTCTTGCTGGACCTTTGGTAATGCTGTTCTGAGACAGAAGCTACCTAATTTAAATGCTTTGGGTCATCACATCTCTTCCTGTTCACTTGGAGCAGGCTCTGAATGACCTGACCAATGTACTCTCGTCCATAAGGTAACAGATGGTCAGCAGAAATCACCTCATTTCTGCTCTGAAGGTGCCAGGCCTATGAAAGGAAAGCTTGAGATAAAGCACATCATGTGCTCTTGCTGCTGGTTTTTCCCAGATTTATGCAGAGTTTAATGGAATGCAGCATCCACCCAGAGCTGTGAGCCAGATATCCCGTTTGTGGTTTTTTGACATCTCTTCCTTGTACCTGGTGATACATAGAAATGTAAAACTGGCTTTGAGTGATTATTTACAGAAAGGTGAATTGCTTACCCAGGTATCATTGCTTTCAAGACTCTATATCACCTTGTCATTAAGGTATTATAAGTATTAACCTCTGGGACACCGTCATTACATTTTAAATAGCAGTGGTGCAATACTGGGTTTTAGGAAGGAAGTGTGCCAATCACTTACTGAAATTGATTCATGCTCTGCCAAGTGTTTTTAACTTTCTGGATATTTTTAAGGAAGAGAAAAGCAAGTTTGCATAATGGAAACCTGAGCATCAAAGATAACATCTTCTAGGTGGGGTTTCTTAATGGTGCCAGATTCTGATAAATGTAATAAATATTATTTTTCAATATTAATATGTCTGTTTTGTCATTGTGTTGTGAAGTTCACTTTAAATCATTAAACTTTACATTATTAGATTACAATGGCAGCATAAAAAATACTATACTTTGAAGAGTGATTAATATATAAATCATAGTTGTCCTGATGGAACTTACAGCAGTCTGATTTCTCTGTAGAACCTAAAGAGATAGGCTGTTAAAGAGATCAGTGAAGTTATATTTTGGCTGCTCTTTCAGTTTGAAATCAATAGCTTAAAATCCTTCAACCATAAAATCCTTCTTCTTTACCATGTTCTAGGCAAGCCCTCTAGTAACAACACTGCACTTACTGGTACGTAGATTGGAACACAATTCTTTCAAAACTGGAATTCTATACCTAAAAATCAACCTCCTGTATTTTTAGGTGAGTTTGTCCATTATTGGCTAATGCATGAAATATCAAATACTTACATGGTGCATTTTCATGACCAGCAGTATGATAGTGCAGTGCAGTACGTGTCATTGAAAGTACGTAGAACTGTTTTGCACTATTTATTTGTCCATTTAACTCCTGGTTTTGCTCAATTATTTGTCTTGTTTATTATTAGTACTTGCCCTTTCAAAGGAGAAAGGGAGCTCAAATGACCACCAGCGACCACATCATGAGTATTTTGGGAAGATTGCCCTTTAGAGATGTGCAGACAGTGTGCCCACCTCCCATTCACAGCACAAAAGGTCTCACTTCAAATGTTTTTGGTGGAAGAGGAGCCTACAGTCACTCAACACTGATGGATGTCTCCGCTGAGTCACACGCGCCTGCCTCACGAGCATGGCAGGATTGGTCCTCTGCCAGTGTGATACTGTGCCAAAATCATGTCCTGTGCGGTTTAAGTGGCCATTCATCAAGTGCAACTGATGACATCCTCATGATTAAATCAGGTTTATTTGATTATAGAAGAGACTTTTTCTTTTACATGCTGTAAATGAACAATCTCCTGTTTGCTATGATCACAGTTTCTGTGTTTCTTTTGCAACACATACCAGTACAGTACACCTAAGGTAACACCTACATTACAATCATTGCTGCATGCCAGTAGCTTTTACAGGAATATTTTACTTGATGTTATGTTCCTGTTACCTTATTTAACACAGCACTGTCTTAGTACTTTTCTTCTTTCTCGTAAATTGGGTCATTTCTTTTCTTAGGCAAGAAAAGGCTTTCCTTGTCATTTATTACCTGAGAAGATGGTAATGTGTCATGCCAAAAAAATTACTAAAGGAAACAATTCAGGCCACTATTTTGTGGGCTGTAGTTGGCTGCCCAGTGCCCCCCAGAGAGACACCTCCCTACACAGTATATCTCACCCAAGTTAAGGTCAGAAGGAAATATTAGATCATCAAATTTGGCCTGATGCATATCAAAGGCATTTAAGTTTCACCCAGGAATGTCTTGCTTGTTACATATTAAGTTTTCAGGTGGTAAAACTACACCAGTGTCTAGTGCTTAGGAGTGGCTGAGGTCACTTGGTCTGTTCAGCCTGGAGGAGACTGAGGGGAGACCTCATTGCAGTTACAGCTTCCTTGTGAGGGGAAAAGGAGGGACAAACACTGTACTCTCCTCTGTGGTGACAGTGACAGGACCTGAGGGAATGGCCTGAAGTTGTGTCAGAGGAGGTTTAGGTTCGATATTAGAGAAAGGTTCTTCACCAGAGGGTGGTTGGGCCCTGGAACAGGATCCCCAGGGCAGTGGTCACAGCACCAAGCCTGACAGAGCAAAAAATGGATTTGGACAATGTTCTCAGGCACATGGTGTGACTTTTGGGGTGGTTCTGAGCAGGGCCAGGAGTTGGACTTGATGATCCTTTTAGGTGCCTTCCAACTCAGAATATCCTATGATTCTATGGTTTAACAAGTTTGATCCCTCCCTCTACCCCAGCAGAAATTATTTGTTGTTCTCGCCAGGACCAAGAAGCCTGGAGGTCAAAGACCCTACGGCTCCATACAGACTGTAAAATCAAGCAGAGCCAGATACATGCTGCAAGATAAAGCAGGGTTAAAGTGGAACTGTTTGCTCATGTGCACACCACACGGTGCTTGGATTTGTACCTCTCCTGAGCATTACACTTTCTGATGAGTTCAACAAGTTGAAATAATACAAATGCTGTGTTGCAACCCATCAGGGGCATAGTTTGATAACATGACATGACCTGGGTGTGTTGCATGCCTTGAGAAATTGCCTGAGGGTACAAAGTCTGCCGGGATAACATTGGAGGATTTTGTAGGGTGGAGGAGCTAAACCTGACACAGTTTTATCCATGATGCCTATTGTGAATGTTCCTTATAGTCTGCTGTCTTCCAGACTGGGCCATAATCATCTCACAGTGGGCTAACTGCAATAGGCCAACAACATGTCACATACTAAGGGTCCCTGCAGTGTTGTTTGACCCAAGGGTTTGACCCAAGACCTAAAAGTCACCGTGTCTCCCTATTATTTAGCAGAATTCTCATATCTTGTAACCATGTCAAGCAGCCCTTCTGATTGATATAGGGAGAAGGTGATACCAGCTCAGATTACATACCAGTGCAGAAACGGGACCTAGAGTCTCAGACAGTTAGAAGATCTGGCATGTTTTTTCACCCAGAACTTCCCATGAGGAAGCCACATGCCTTCCTGGCAGACATATATGCAAGGTTTTTGTTGACTAAAGATGGATTTTCTTCTAACAGTAACTTATTTGAATAATGAAAAGAGGATGGTGATGGAATAATTCTGTCTCTTCCTCTTGAAAGAATCAACGCTGTATGAAGGACTGACCTAATTTTACATCACAGGAGATTTCCTTGATTCTGTAACAAACTGCTAGACAAGGAAGTGGCTGGATGTGGAATCCCCCAGGGTGTCAGAAAAAGCTGATTTCAGCAGGGTTATGCTGACATAAATAGTGATGCAACATTGATCAAGCAAAAACCTAGAGGCAATATCTCACTTGCTTTGATTTCCTCCTGTTCTTTTCACTGTGACTTCACTGCAGCCATTAAAACTACTTGACTTCTAAAATTTATAATTCTCTTTTAATATACATAATATTTTCTGAGAATCATAGAGTGGTTGATGTTGGATGAGACCCCCAGAGATCATCTTTTCTAAACCCCAGACTCAAACATAGTCACCTACAGCGAATTGCCCAGGACTCTGTCTAGATCATGTCTAGACATCGTAACAGTAACACAGATATTTCCTTCTGACGTTCAGGCATGACTTTTTATTATTATTTCATCATTTGTTGCTTGAAAAGCAAACTTGTGCTTTTCATCATCCCCACACAAACTCTTTGAGTGTCTGTGAGGAAGACTAATAACTTCAGCACCCTTTATCTTGGGAGTCCATGTATTTCAAGGTTACATGTTAGAGATCCCAAAGAGATTATTTACCCATTTGTGGAGTATTTTTTGCTTTTTAAAGTTATGTTCATTATTTGATTTTCAATTCCTTTGTCTGGGAAGACAATTTGGGAAATATGGACTAAGACCATCATGGTCTAGATGGGCCTTCCTGAATCTGACAATTTCTTGAAAAACCTATTCACTGTGAACTGCCCTTTGGGATTCTTAGCAGAACAGGCTACCATACCATTTAGTCTTTCTTTTCTGATAATTTTTAAAGATTACTACATTGCCAATGTGTCCAAAATTCCCAAATTCTTACTCATTTCCCGTTTGATTCATGACAGCACTCAACATCAGTGACCAAATCAAAACCGTGAACAGGCAGCAAGTCCACAGAATTTAATCTTTAAGTAAGTAACTGGGGTACTGCCTGAGAACATGTTATTCATTAAAAAGAGTGGGATTCTTCCTTCCGAAAGCCTTGCTGTTGCATACAACAGCTTTCCTGGGCCTCACCTGTACTCTAGCGTTCTGCTGCACATTTCAATCCAGTTTGCCATGTCTTAGATTCTCAAATGTTTCTCAAAATGCGCCTTGAATATTGAAGATGAGAGGGGACTTAAACGCAAGAATCCTTTCCCGAAAGAATCACAGGAGATCATGCTCTCTGCAGTGCGGTGACCCAGCAGGACAGGACAGCTCACTGGTCCCCAGTGCCCCACTCACTGTCTCATTTACAAGTCCAGGTACCTGGTAGCCTAACACAGCTGTAAATAGCAGTTTGGAGCCCTGCTGTCACTGCGATGAACACAGCTCATGCAGCCCTTAATGAAAGCAATTATCTAGATATAACAAGAAATAACACCAAAAAACTATTCTCTAGAGCAAACCAGGTTCCTTGTCCAAGTGTGCTATTTGTTTTTCAGCTGCTTCAAACACCTAAGAGCAGAGCACAACTTTGAGGTCTCACCTGTGAACAAGCAGCAACAGAAATCTGACACGAGGGAAAGCTGTGGCATGTTTGTGCAACCATGGCACAGCAAGGTTAAGACAAGTATTGAGGTGAAATATGTTTTGGCAATGCCAAGCCAGGTTATAGGTTAAAAAGGGCCATTGATTTTGCAACAGAGGAACTCTTTGCGTGGGGGTCACATGTGAGCCTTAACCCATCCTGATTCAATATTGTGACTTTCCTCATAACAGTAATGAGCTCTCAAACTGAAAATGTGAGAGTAAGAGGTACAGCCATAAAAACTTGGATTATTTAGTAATAAGCAAGAATTAGGACTCAAGAATTAGGACATTTTTTAGTAAATTAATATCTTGTGACATTTTTCCTTATTGCCATGTTTCACCCAAGACTGTCCCTGGTAAGGTACATGACAAGATACAAAGGTTTGGAACACTTCACTGTTTGTACAAATGAATCACACTCACTACAGAGTTTTTGGTTCAACAGTTTAGCTGTTGCTAGATACTGCTGAGGCCACATCCTAGGTATGGCTAAAGGATACCTACTCCATTTTCTGTTTTCCTTTTTAAACAGGAATCAGCACAAATCATCACAAATGTGATGTGCCCTTTTGAGACAGTAGGGCAAACACCAAGTTTTTTCCTTATCTTAAACAGGAAACCTCATTGGCAATGTTTTCATCATTGTTTATACCATCCTGAATTTTATGGGTTCCACTTAACTGGCTTTAACAGAGAAGCAAATAAAGCAAGCTCCAAATTAGCAATTTATTGAGTTCTTTTCCCATCACTTCTTAAATTGAGCTGAAAGATTGCATTTTGTTTGAAATGTAAGAAAAGATGCAGAAGTCATTATGTAACTAATGCCAGTACCAAAATGTCCATTGGTTTCAACAGGCCCAGGATTCATATGTAGTCTGATTTTCATTCATTGTTATTTCATTATTCGTCAAAAATCATGGACTCACACACCTGAGGCCCTGCTTGTTTTGATGTACAAATGCAAAAGATCTGTTAGCTTTCTGTCTCTCTCCAGAACTTCACTTCATAATTATGCATAAGATACAAATCTGCTTTAAAGAGAACTCGGTGTCATGTGACTCCGAGCAGTAAGAGGCAGCCGGGGCCACATTTACAGCCAGGTAAATTCTTTGTTGTTCGGAAACTTACAGTATATTTAACAAGTTTGACAAATGCATTCGAGGTTAAAAAAAAGGGGTCCACCTCCATTTGTTTTGGAGCCTGTGCGTAACAAATAAAATACTGTACTTCTTGATATCTTGGTGCAGATCTGCCCAGAGGGCTACAATGCCAAACAGAGACAGCTGAGCTGCCTCTGGTGCCAAAAGGAGAAAGGCCACGATGGCTCAGTGCTGCCCTGAGGTGGAGAAGAAGGCTGAAAGGAAGTCACTTGTATGGTTTGTGTGACAGGGGCACCCAGGGAGACATCAGTGCCACACAGCACTTGCAACTATTTTGTCCATATCCTCTCTGGTAAAAAAGGAAGTTATAAAAGGTTTCAGGGTTGTCCTGTGCAGGGCCAGGAGCTGGACTTGATGATTTTTTGTGTGTCGCTTTCAAATCAGGACATTCTACGATACTCCACAGAAAGTCTGTTCTAAAGGGTAAATTTGAAACTTAGAACAGGTCAAAAGCCCTCATTCTCTAGAAAATTGTTCAAACTAATTAACAAGAGACATAAAACCAAATTCAGCCTTTGAGCTATCAAATGCTATGGCAGGGTCATTTCCTTGTAGAGCTGAGTCTTGGGGCAGTTCACTTGGAGAACACTCAGGGCACCCCATCAGAGAGTATTTGATTTAATCCTTACTAATGAATCAACAGGGGTTTCACTAGAAGTCTGTATGTGGAATTATTTTATTCCCAGCCTCACTATCCATGCTTTCTGTCCAGCAACACTCGCTTTTGAGGTCTTGTGATTAAATCTGACCTTCCAACCCTGTGGAAATTTCCTACTCCTGTTACTGCCCAGCCTCTTCCATGCTGTGTCTGTCACAACATCCACTTGGTGCAGTTAGAGAGAGAATATTCCTCATCCTGACAGAGTGTATGGACAGCCCTACGCCAGCATGTTGTTATGTTGAAATTTGTCCTCTTTTAACCTTACTGTTGCTACTTAAAGTGCAATTTTCATTTATACAAATTAGAAGTTAGTGAAGCATGCAAACTAAATGTGAACTCATGGAAATTTCTCCTTGCTTAGCAGCAGCATTCAAGCAATGCAGAAGATTCGTATTTCCTGTTCACAAATGAAGAAAAATATCTAATTTTGTGTATTTGCCTAGTCTCTTAACTCTGTGTTCTTCACTTTCATTCAAAGTGTTTATTCCTATAAGATAGCTTGAAGGGGGCATTAACTATTATATATACCAAATATCTGATAAGAAAAGACTGACTCAGACCAGATTAAGAGAATGTCACTAATTTTATTTGTTTCCAGTGTTTTCCAGCATTTTTGAAATATTCTAATATTAAAAGAATAAGAGAAATAATTTAGACAGGAACTCACTTGCTACCTCTGCCCCTTGGCTGTCACAGCCATTTTGGCATCAGCAGATTTCCCCTCAACAAGAGAAGAGAATGAAATGAGATCTGTTTGCTGATAGGATTAGAATTCATAGATCAGAGCTGCTCAGAGGATACTGACGTCATGATATACAGCCACAAGAGGTTCAGAGTCGTGCAAGGTAGAAAAAAAGTCTTCCCCAGGCAGTTGTTTCCCGAAACTAATATGTAGTCTTTGCATTAACCCTTGGGAAAATGAGTGGGTACTTTTTGTTTCCTTGATGCTTGTATTTGCTATTTGTGACATTTGCTCCATGTAAAGGGAAGGAAATCCAAGACACATGATGTGGTGGAAATGACCCAAGGAAAGTAGCGGAGATGGATGCAGACCTGAGACATAGAATCACGGAATGGGTAAGGTTGGAAGGGACCACTGGTCCAACCTCCCTGCTCAAGAAGAGGGCATGTTACTCAGGATTGTGCCCAGACAGCTTTTTAACATCTCCAGGGAAGGAGACTCCACAATCACTCTGGGCAGTCAGTTCCAGTGCTCAGCTGCCCTCACAGTAAAAGAAGATCTTCCTCATTTTCAGATGTTCAGAGACACATTCTACCTGTTCACAAGTCTCTTACTCTTATATCTATTAACTAAAAAAAAACTACTGTAATATTTCTCTTAAAATATTGCTTATTTTAATATTCTGGATTATTTAATTTTCATAGTAGTATTTGGCAGGAATATTCTGAGTTTGTCTTTCAATTGAAACTTTCTCAAAATTTGTTTGTTTGGACTAAACTTTAGTTGAGAACCAGGAGAAAATTACAAGGGTAACTTTCCCTGCCTTGCCTGTGGAGGACAGACCACAGCACAGTCACTGGAGTGCTCTTTAGGATATCAGAAACCACTGAAGTGGTTTCTTGTTAGTATAAGAAGGGCAGGAGATAAGAAGATATATTGATGGAGAGAATTTCATTTCAGGGAGAAATCGTGTGGCTAAGGCTTCTACGAAGCTCTAATCTCTCAACCTGGGCTTTCTTCCAACAACATTGCAGTAGAGCATTCTTGACATTATCATTCTGACTAATAGACTCAGAAGCTGAAACAGAGGAGGAAGAATTTTGTTATTTATGCAGATAAACTTTTACACCTTGATCCTATTTGTTCAGTGTCAGGCGTGCACCTACGAGACCTTTGCTGACTGCAGCATCTCTGAAATTTTCAATGCAGACAGAGTAAAAGGCAGTGTTCCTTTTTTTCCCCCTAAATAATTTATTTGGTAGTTTATTGCTACAAACCTTCAGTAATACACTTGAACATTGAAACTCATTGAAAGCTGAACAAGCAGCAATCTGAGTGGTTACCTCCTATTTACAGTGTAGGGCTTCCGCCCTAGAAACTGTGGCCAAATCCTGTCATCTATAAGAAGTTACTCTTCAACTAAAAAGCACTTAAATTTACATATATTCTTTTAAGGTGGGCTGACTATTTTCTTCACACAGTGTTAAATTATCACATTTCTGAACCTGCTTTTAAAAGACTGAGATCTGAGTTGATGACAGCTCTTAACTGAAAATCCACAGGTCTGAATGCAGCAAAAAGTGATAGAAATGGCTATGCCAGTTTATGCTAGTGCTTGATATCTGCTGTGCCCTGTTCCATTAGCTGAGAGCTGACTGCACTAGGAAAGCTTTCGCTCATTCCCTTGCCCAGAAGTTGGATTTGGAGAAAAAGAAGACCAGGTCTTAGGAAGGAAATTCCTATCCTGAGCTAGAATATAGAGCCAGGCAAAGTGTCTCACTCATTACTGCCGTCTTGGCCCCTACAGAAGTCTACTGTTGCCACCTGATTTACAGTAATATCTGTTCACATTGTACTTTCCCCTGCTCCCCAAGTTCTCCTTCGGTTCCAAGACCCATAGCAGCCCCATTCAGGAATACTGCCTCAGTCATACTGAAACAGTACTCTTACCGCAGTTAAAAAAAAAAATAAAAAAAATTAGCAATTGCATTGTGACGAACAAAGTACCTGAACTGTCAAAAGTTGGCATAAATTTAAAAAAAATCTCCCCTCGGAAAACACCTTAGAGCAATAGTATATTATCAAGATATGAACAAAGAAAGTAGATGTTAGCAAAGAAAGGAATATATCTTGCACAGGAAGAATTTGGTGAAAGGGAATAAAAATAATAATGAAGGCTTGGTTCTCTGCCAGACAAAAGTTCAGTGGAGGAATTAAGATGTGCTTACAGCAGCCTGATAAAGGAGTAGGGCCTGGCTTTTCTGGGTTTCTAAATAGGAATCAGATGTGAAGGGTGAACACAAAGGTCATTGCATTTTAGAAAGGAGATAATTTCTAAATGATCTTTTCTTTCTTCCTCCTATCCTGAGAAGAAAAACCTTAGAATATTAAAAACTCCATCCAAAGACTCTCTGTTCAACTGCTTATTTACATCAGTCATCTATAAACCCAAGACCATCAGAAAACAAGAAGATTCAAATTTTAAAGGGGACTTTGTCAGTCTGAGGGGTTACTCCCAGACCTGGGAATGGGTAATTGGCTCAAGGACTCTTGAGCCTCAGGTGGCAGCTGGAGGCAGGACTGTAATTTGGTGAAACAAGTGCTCTCAGCCTAGGGGGCCTGAAACTTTCTGAGAAGTTGGTGATAGTATCTTCTTAAGGAATATTCAGCGGGGGAGCTCATCCAGAATATTGAAATTGTTTCCTGGAGGGCTGACATAACAGTGATCTCCTTGTATTATTTTCAATGACTTGGAGAAATGTTTCACTGTTCCATAAGGCTGAAGAGTACAGTTGACTTTGTTCCTAAATATTTTTCAATTCTGTCTTGATATTTTTAGAGTCAAATGAAGCAAAAGTAACAGGCAGGAAATTGTAAGACTCAGCTAATAGTTTGAATTATGCAGACAAACACTGAAGTTATATTTCCAAGAATAAATTGTAACATTTATGTAATGTAATATATAAAAATACATCATATAATGAAATATGTAGGTGAATTATATACTTTAATATTGATGGGACTTGCAACACATGATTACAATTATATATTAAAATATGTAATGTACATAATTTATTGTCATATACAAAACATAATAATGTATTAAGCCATAGAAAATTATAAGGCTAAAGAATCTGACATGCCAAAATACCGTACCCAACTTCCACAACTTGCAGGTTATTCCATAAGGTACTTTAGACCTTAATTGATAAAAACTTAATGAGAATTAATTAGATACTTTATTAATCAGTAATTTGCAGAATCTAGACAGAAAGTCTAGTATCCACTATTTAATATGACCTTGATGATAACTGCAGCCTCCATGAAGTTCCAGTCCCAAAACACTGTCAGACGAAATCCTGGTATCTTCCACCAAAGCTGAAGGACTGTGCTTAATCTGGAAACAGGAGGTGAAGTTCAGCTGCAGTCTGCATCTGTTATCTCATGGAAAAGTACAAACGAGGAATCAATTTTTATGAGGTAGATGCTCAAGTATAATTTGAGTGTATGGTTATTGATGCCAAAGGGAAAAATTTCATGTAAAAGAAAGTTACGATCCTGCAAGCAGAGTTCATGGTTTTATTGTCTATAGATGGGGCCAATATATTTATATAAAAACAAAGCACTAACTCTTTTTGTATATGTTTCAATGTATAAATGTAATTTTCTATTTTTCTCTCCTTGAGGTCTATTACATGAATATTTTACTGGGCAATTTATACTATTAAGTATATTTTATGTTCTGGCAAAATCTGTTTATCCCACAACAAGTAACAATTAGTCATATACCTTGTATCTTAACCTGTAATCTAGAATACTTCATCTACTAATAGCTGTGTTTGGAGAGCTGTAACCAGAACACAATGGATAGTATAGAAGTCCAGCTTTTTACAAAATAGATGTGTGTTATTCTTGTTTTGCAATAACAACATGCAAGACTTGACTCAAAATGGGTTATGTTTTGCTTTCATGGTGTCTATAATTCTGAAGTGATACATTTGATGATCAAAGGGTTGGAAAATCTGCCTCATGAGGAAAGACTGAGGAGCTAGGTCATTTCTCCCTGGAGAAGATTCAGGGAAGAGTTTCACCACAGAATTTCAGTTTTTAAAGCATGGCTTCAAAGAGGGCAGAGGCTCTCCCTTCTGAAGGAGCCACATAGAGAACAGGGGCAAGGGATACCAGCTGTTCCAGGAAAGGTTTCCATATAGGAAAGAAACCTTTTACAGTGAGTACAATCAATCATGGGAACAACCTCCCCATGCGGCAGAGTTCCCTTCACTGGAGGTTTTCAAGCTGCAAGTGAACAGGGTGCTAGACAGTCTCACCTGGGCTCTCTTTCCCATGAAAGGCTGTATCAGACAGTCTCCTGATGTCCTTTCCAACCTGGAAAAGGTCTGTGATTGTCAAAAGTATCTTTTCATTAAAAAAAAGCCCTTCCCCATGTTCAAGAGTTCAATTTTGAAATATGTTTGAAAGTTCCTGGGCAATATGACTGAATGATACATATCTACAGTTATTTTTATTTTCAAAATTGGCATTCACAAAATGTAACAGGCTAAAAAGATCAGGGATTGCTCAAACCGTAAGGCACTATGAATAAAGACCTATTAAGGCCACTAATAAAAGGGCAAGACTGGTGGGGGACTGAGTGTCTGTACTGTAGAATTGAAGTAGTATATGATTTTACAGTTAAAGACTAAAACATAGTACATATATAAAAAGGCCTCCCAGGAATGTAGGTGGTACATTCAACATTAACTTCTGAATCTGTGAGATTGAATATTTTACTGTGCAATCATAAGGTATGAGTGAGGTGAGGGAGAGCATGGACAATCCCTATTCTTCTACATCCATTCTGTATGGGCAATTTCTTCCAAATCCTTATATTTATCTTCCAATGAGGAGAAAAGGGAGAGAGTGGTTCCCTTGGGTCCTTGTCCTCTTGTGCATTTTGGACATTAAACTGGTGAACACACCACTAACACTGTCAGCTCTGGGCTCACCAGATAGCCCAGGTAGCCCAGGTAGCCCAACCCACAGTAACAGCACTGGGGTTTTAGGGAGCCGCGGGTGTTTGCAACCTAATAACTGCTTTAACTTCTGCCTGTATTTTCTTAGACATGTCTAAGACTAATGTGCAACATAAGGACAGTTCCATTTCCAGTAAACATGTTTTCTTATGTCTTTACAAATGTTAGGTCTGACTAAGCAGTCTGAGCTCTAGAAGGAAGTGAACACCATGACAATGTGCTTACAAAGTGCCCTAATATCCAGTGAGTCACATCTACAGATAATCAAGGAAAATTATCACCTCTGAATTACAGCTGTGAAACAGAAAAAATAGGCCACTTGGCCTGTATGGATGAGAAGTGCATTTAAAGAATGAAGAAACTCCATATGTAAGCAAGACACTGAAGTAAGTCAAAGGATGACAGTGATTTATTCATAGATAGAAGCAGCCTGCACAGACTCAAAACAGAGGTGTGTGAAGTCTAGACAATGTTTCCTGGCATAATCTTCCACAGTTTTCCTAGTCTACCTCTATCCTTAAGAGGAAAATCAGACATGTTACTCTGCATGCTGTGTGAGAAGGGACATTACCCTGGGAGATCCCTCCCTGGAGCAGAAAAAAGATCTTAATGAAATAGAGACATCCCTTGCTGAGAAGAAAAGGAAAAAAAAATAACCTATAGGCACTGACAGCACCAAAGAAAATGGATGTGTGTTCACAAGAGGCTGAGGAAGGATGTCAAGGATTTTTCTAGAAGCCCTGGCTTGGGCAGACACCAATACTCTGAGCCTTCAAGTGAACCTCGCAAAGTATGTTCTGACAAACCAGGAGAAATCCAACATACACAAACCAGAGGAGAAGGATTTGAAAGGAGCCCAGATGGGGACTCAGAATCTCTATTGTTGATTTTTTCACATTTTAAGAGTTCATGGTATGCTGTTACAGTTCCATGTGACACTCCTCTCAAGAGAGAGGTGTTGGGGTGGTCTTTAATGAATAGTAGGCATTTATTCTGGCTTATACCTCAAATTTGAACAAAGGTCTGTTTCTTAATCTGAGGGTCATATTTCCATCTTTGGCTTTCACATACTGTATTTTACATTTATTTCTTTGAGAGACTCTGATTTTGAGTTTGAACTTATATTTTTTTTTTAATGTGTCCAAAAGAGACACTTTGAGCTAGAAAGGTGGGTGAGGTCAATAAGTGCTCATAGCCTTTAAACCTCTGTCCAGTTAGTCTTTGTGTAGTATGGCATGATAGTGAATCTCAGAATTGTGGACTTTACAATTGGTACGCCTCAGTTTCCTCATCTCTAAACAAGGTTTGTTGATAAGGGTAAAATTATTCATGTACTTAAATTATATGTAAATCAAGCATCTAATATATTTATAATCTCTCATCCTGAAGATTTCCTGAATTTAAAAGGTACTTGAAGGTTCACTCTAGGTTAATTTCTATCAGTGGGAGAAATCTTCCCTCAATTCTACATCATTATACACAAAATCAAAATATTGCTGCTGGCAAGCTGCTGGCTGAAAAGCACGGTGGAGGAAGGTAGTTGAGACACCAGGGACCTTGGCTGCTGTGCAGTACGGAGAGGAAATGAGCATTTTCAAATTCCAGAGCAGTTTGGGGATGGCAACAGAAGGAACTGAATCTCTGAAGGCAAGAAAACTGCCTGTGGGCAGAGAGGGAAGGAATGGGAAGATGGGTAGTTAAGAACTAAGTGAGAAAGATTAAAGAGCTGTCCTCACGAGCAGAGGGCACTGGGCAGCCAGGAGGGCCAACATCCCAGATTATTGCTTATTGCAGAATCAAGTAGGTCGGAAAAGACCCTTAAGATCATTGGGGTCAAGGACAGCTGAGTAATACTGTGTTAGAAAGGCCAGGAATTCAGTGGGTAGGGCTCTTCCTAAGCATGTGTGGTATCTTGGTGCCCAGCTCCAGGGAAGGATGGGGATGAGGGTATGAAAGCAGGATTAAATGCAGCTGGATTAAACAGAGAGAAGACTAAAAACACAAATAGCAGGAAAGAAAAGATAATGAGAAACAACTATTCAATTGAGTAAGCTAGATAATCACAAGAGAGTAAACCAGAAATAGGATAGTATTAGGGTGGAAGAGATCCTGACTTTCTTTCTGTAAGCTGCTCCAACTCATCATCTATTTAGTCAAAATAACTTTTAATATGAAAAGAGTCAAAAATTATTATCTAACTCCAACATTCAGAAAATTTCTAAACCTTTAAATTTACAGACTGTACCAATAACTGGCTTTATCTGCAGTGCAGCCAGGCTACATGAAACAAAGCATTACTTAAGGTCATGGAATCCATCCTGAGTTTAAAATTTATCAAAGACATGTCAAACACAGTCAAATCTATAGGAACTGTTAACTCTCACTTCGATCCCCTTTTGCCCAACCTAACTGAGCTGAAGTTTGTTGAGAAAGAATTATATATTTGTGGTTTGTCTAATGAATGGATGAGCAGATACTTCTCTCTTTTAGATGACTAAATGATATAGAAAGTAATTCTTGGGATATTCATCCTGTTCCTTCATCTCCTACATTTTAAAGAGCTTTCTAGTTTAAACATATGATTGAATCAATTACTTCTAGAATAATTTTGTGAGTTGCCTGGAACTAACTCCTCAAACTACAAACTTGATAATGGCTATGGAGTGCCTAAAAAAGAGATCTAAAATTTTCACTTTGCCTTGTCAAAGTTCAAGATTAAGAGAAAATATCACTGGAACACCACTTGTTTTAGGCATATAATGTATGACAGAAAAAAAACAACAAAGTATGACAGGCAGATTATGTTTGCAAGAATGAAATCTGGGAATAGACAACAAATTAACCACTTCTTGCAAATATGGGAAGTTCTCATGACAGTGAGCTTTACATATGTATTAGCCAGAAATCCAGCAGCTCAAAGTCCAGTGGGGAATGACAAATAGCCTGAAATATTCTGTGGCTGTTAATGTGTTTTCCTCAATACTGGATTTGATTTCTACACTTAATCAGAAATAGTTGAGATTTGTAGATGTATTATCCTCGTGCAGACCACTGACTAGGGATTTGGACCAGAACTATAGGAGGCAGTTGTCAGTATGACAATATCTTCATTGGTTTTATTAGTCTGACTGCTTTTGTGGTCTTTATATGCAGGAAAAGACCTAAAATAGAGTGAAATATCCCACTTAGAGAGCACTTTTGGTAGTAAAATTTATTTCCTTCAGGGAATTTGTATAATTTATGTTGTCAAAGGCTATGTCTATTGAAATTATTTTGTCAAACAATCATGAAATAATTTAGATTGGAAGGGACCTCTGGCCTTCAGCTAGGTCATATTCCTGGAGCAGCAGTGTGGAACCATCTTCAATGCTAAACCAGGTTTCTCTGAAGCCTCTCTGGGTACCTCTTTAAACCAACCATTGTCAACATTGTCTTTTCATATATATAACAAGAATTTCCCTTTCTGCTTCAGAGAAGAGTTCGTTCAGGTCCTTTCCCACCTCCCCCTACCTCATGAGGTGGCAGACAGTAATTAAACTTACTCCAAGGCATCTGCATCTCCAGACTGAGCTCCCTCAGACTCTGCCTCTATGTTGGATGTTCCAACACCAGAGCAGCTTCTGAGCTTCCATCCATCTGCACAGCTCTCTCTTGTCCCAGGGGACCCGGACCCAATCTGCAAATTGCAGAGGCAGCACTGCAAATGCCAAATCATCATCCATTATCATGTCTCTTTGACTTGCTGCCGAGGCTGCCTTTAGTCTTTCTCCTGTAATAATTTTTTAAGACAAACACTTGCTCATATAGAAATCTCTTTGAATATTAAAGAATTTAGCTAACAAATTATTGAAAAGATCTCAGAGATATAATTTTTCTTTGAAAATCTAATATGAGATTTTCCCTAGGTTGAGTGAGTTTAATGACCTGTATTCATATCTCAGAGTAGCTAAATCCCTACCCTAGACTAATGCTGAAATAGAAGAGGTATTATGAAAGAAATCAGGATTAATTTATCATGTTTCCAAAGAAATCACAAACCATTTCTTATAGGGCTTTTTGTGCCTGATTTTGCTTTGTTTGGAATCAGAGAACTTTTGAAAATACTGAACAAAAGGCAAAATATTATGTTGTTTTTTCTTTAAATTGGACATAATTCATATGATATTTTATTTTTTTTGTTTCAAGAGCAATATTCATAGGAAAATGCTCAAGGAAATTGTTCCATTTTTCCCAACAGCCACAAAAGTGTGAATGTTTCTCTCAGAGTAGGGTTAAGCATTCTTCCCCTTCCAGGAACACTTGTGCAGAGGAATGCAGCTGAACAGCTTTGCTTAATTAGTCAGTTTATCTGAATTAAGGATGGACTAACGCTCTTAGAACAAGCAGTATAAAAGAGGGTTGGCAATGATGAAGAGGAAAAGTGGAAGACTTCTTGAATGAATGAGTAAGAGAATAAATTTCAACCTGAATTAAGATCTTAGTAAGTAGAATAATATATCTTTAAAAACCCTTATTTTTTTACCCATATATTTACGTATTTTACAAGCTGGGGTGTTGAATTGGAGCATTCTGAGCTAGCACATTAAGAGAAGAATGTATGTGTACTGGGGGGAGGTGGGTAGTTTGTACCCTCTTCACCTGTATATAAATACAGTATATACACATATATATATAACACAGGTTGTGATCTGTTGAATGCTTGTATGACTAGACTCCTTATGAGCTAATAATACCTTCTTATAATCACTTGGATGTCTCCATATAGATATATATTTGTCTTGTATTATAATTTTATTGGATTAATTTATTGGATGTGAATATTTTTTAACATGTCTACTACAATTATCTTGGTACACATCAGATCCCAGGTTTTTCTTTCATTTGTATGTCCATCTTCACATCCATTAATCCATTATTCTGTTCAAATACCTCAGGCTGTAGCTTCTAGGACAAAAAAAGAAACATTCTTTTTTTCTTTTTTATTTTATTTTATTTATAACATACCTTAAAACGATGAAAAGTTTATGTTCCTTGACCTGCCTACAGCATTCTTACAACTTCCAGGAAGGATCTTTTCCTTTGGATATCTCCCTAATTATTATCACTGCTGAATAATTGGCACTATGGTTATTTAAATTAGCAATAAGTACCCCAGAACTGCCATCCTTTGAGACAGATAATTAACCACAATTTATTCTTGAACGAAACTTAGCATTTGTAATAAAATCCCAGAGGCATATTTGTATTTCACAAAATCTTTGTTCATCACATGGTGCACAATACAGCATATTTATTAGCATTTTCTAGTCTGGTAGTGCTACATCTCACATTAACATGTATTTAGTAGGATCAGAGGGGACTGCTAGAATGGAATTTCTCATGCAAGACTAAACTCTGGTTTAGGGGTAGATAGGCTTCCTAAGAAGTAGAATAAACAACAAACAATGCAAATACTAATAGAAGAAGAAATATCTGTTAAACGGATGCTGCATTATGAAATAATGGATTGCTCTTTTTATATTTTCAAGTAAGTATTTGTGCATAGTTAATATGGTTCTTGAAATAGAAACCAAGTTAATTTTAAAGGCCACCTCTTCAATTGTTCAAAACATAAATATTATACACTGAAAACAAGTTTGGGCTTTAATTTATCTTCCAGGGTTTCTAGTTATCTTCTTCTCCTTGGTCTGTGCTTCAGGATTAAGTATGTCTTGTTCTGGTTCAGCATAAGGTCCAGATATATACAGAAGAAGATTCCCTGTGGAAAATAAGACCACATGGCTGGACTGCAAATACATTTGAGTGCTTATTAAAGTCCATGAAATTTCTTTATTTCATCAAAGTTTTGTTCTCTTGATTAAGATCTTGCACATTTCCACAGAGAAATCATTCTGGTACAGGAGCCATCAAGTGCATCAGCACTCTGTCTCTCGAGTTCAGAGATCAATTGCTTGGTGAATACTTGATCTTTTTTCCAGCTGTGGCTTGTGTCCTTCCAGGATATATCTGAACTCAGTCTAACTTGACCAGTGTGGGTTTAGCAGCCCTTGATCCTTACCCTCCTAGCTCAGCATTTTCGCTATATTGTCTTGTTTATGAGAAAACTCCTTAAGACTTATTTCGGTGCAGTCTGTCCACAGCCTATCTTTTCAAATGTGCAGCTACTTCTGCAGTGACTGTAGGAGCCCAGTGGTGAGACCCCTGCACAGTGAGCTGGTACAAGCCCCCAGCCCAGTGTGACAGGTGGGGTCTCTGTTCTGTCCTGTGCCTGCCCCACATCCAGCTCTGGACATTGGGCTGCTGTGCCGAGCACTGCCTTTTGTCTCTGGGCCAGTTTGGAGACTCTCTGCTCTAATCTCCTGTAAATCTGGCTCCAGGGAGGAATGATGATCACTTGGTGGCTGCAGATTAAGATTATATAGGAGCTTATTTGGCATATCAGGTTAAATTCAACACAGGACTTGGATGGAATTGGAAGTTTCAAAACTGGCTTTATTAAAGTCAAGCCAAATTTCACTTTAAACTCAGTTAAAATGATAGCCCTAAACATAGTAGGCAACTCTGTAGATGTCTGCAGTTTCTGCAATAGCCACAGTGCTCAGTTTGGGCGAAGGTGACAGCAATAGGCTCAGCCAGGAATCTGCTCTGAGCCCACTGAGAATCTCTCTGGGCAGATGCATTTGCTGCGTGCCTCAATGCAGCAGCCAGGACCAGACCTGAGAACAAGAGGCAGCCATGGACACGAGTTGGACGAGCAGCTTCAGTGACCTCTTCACTCCAGGCACTTTCAAAGGCTTGCTCACCCCTAGACAGGCGCTGTCAGCTGCTCCTGAGTGCCTGAAGGGATCAGGACTGTATCACCCTTCAAAAATCACACCAAAAGCAGTCTTTCTTTAAACCTGCACGGTGAGAGTGTCTCCAAGGCTCTGAACCTGGCCCTAGAGTGTCATGCACACTTATGCCACAGCCTCACGCTTTCCCTTGGATAAACTTTTTTCCCTGGTGAACCTCATCTTCATCCCTGCACACTCAGTACCATTTTTTCAGGACAGCTTGCAGCAGTGCCTTTCCAAGTCTCCATTAATCTGAGCCTGATCTATAGGAACTAGAGGAATGGGACAAAATCTCCTTATGTTGAGTAAGAGACTGAAGCGAAATTTCCCACTTCCTATGCTGTTACAGGGGATTATAGTAGCATTGTTAGAAATGTAAACGTCCTAAGTTTTTAGGGAAAAACAAACAGGCAGTGGGTGTTAGTCTGCTCCCACAAAGAATGGTTATTGATATTGTCCTGACAGCAGGTTTCGGAGCTGTAAATCTCTGAAGCTATAGCTATGTTGGTATTGTCCTGACAGCAGGTTTCAGAGCTGTAAATCTCTGAAGCTGTAAGTATGTCGTGGTTACAAGAGACAATCTCAGTAGCACTCTCTGTGACTCACTGTCCATGGTACATGTTTTTCTTTAAAGTGTTTGCATACTCCTGAGATGAAAACTCCTCAGCAAACTCCTCATGGCTCAGCCACAGTCTTGAAAACTATCACAGCTGTTCAGTACTTTCTGAAATACTTCACTGATGCTTTAGAATGATCCCATACTGTGGTGGTCAGAAAGTTCCAGCAGGGTGAGAAGCAACTGAGTTGCATGACTAATTGGGACTTGCCCTTTCTTCTTTTGTTTATTTTTCTCATATTATTTTCTTCACCCCAAGTGCGGTGAACTCCCTACGAAGAAGCTCTTTATCTACTGGATAGTGAAGCAGGATGCCAAACCTGGGGTTTGCAGTCACTACAGTGTAAATATTTAATATCAATGATAATGGTTCTTTGGGAAAAGAGGGTGTACCACCCATAAGTGTTACTGGCATTGCTATTACAGTCTCCTGGATCCAGGCCAGGAGGGCTGGCAGATGCTGGAGGAAGCACACTTAGACCCTTAAGTGAGGCACTAATGTAAATACAGCAGTGTGTCCTCTGTCGGTGCCTATTCAAGCACTGTGTGGTCACTTTGATTGGATAGTGCTGAGCCTGAGGATGTTGCTGTGATAGCTGTGAACCCAAGGCTCAGTTCCAGTAAAGTTCAGGCAGAGAAAGACACTGGTTTGAAAAGAGTTCTGGGACAAACAACGAGATTCTTATTCAGCTTCTAATTTACTTCGTTAAATAGCATCTATGTGTCCAAAGCCGATAAACGCAGTGTTTCTCAGATTTGTCAATTTTTAAAATATTCAGTTTGTGTGTTCTTCTGAATGCTCTGTAAGGTAAGATTGAATCAAGAACAAGAGGTACAGAACTGGGTATTTTAACGACTTTTAATGTATTAATACAGAATTTAAAATGTCTGTTCTTTTTCTTAGCCCAAAGGCCTTCTAAAACAGGTGTTATAGTCTTTTCAAGGCTTTTGTTTCAGTAAAACAGACTATCTGACATTAAAACCAGTGAAACGAAGCAAATAAATGTTTGTTTCCTCTGAGGACTTACCTCACCAATCTTTCTTCTTTCAACTTTATTCTAGTACAATTAATGACTTAATATTAAGGCAACAGATTAGCTTATCTCTTGTGTATTTCCTGCCCCATCAGCTGATTTTATTCCTTACACACTGCCCAGCTTCTTCCCTCCTGAGAAACTTAAGGTTCAGTACTCACCACCCAGTGCAGGGAGCCAATGTGCAGGACCTAGGCAGGGCTTTCTTGGGGAACAGAGAGGTGTGACTCATGATGCATTTGGTTACTGCACACAAGGGGGACAGAGTGAGCCCTGAGCAGTCCCTACCCCATTGGGAGGGCAGTCACGCCTCCCCCGCCCCATCAGCCCTGCACTGACTGAAATTTGACTTGCGGACAAAGGGGTTGGCTGTCTTCACTCTCCAGAGCCCTTTCTGCTCACTTGGAGGGAAGGAAGAGCTTCTTCACTTTCTCATTCTTTCTCTATAATGCCAGCGCAGCAGAGGATATCCAGCCACCCCCCATCTCTTTACTGATTCACAAAAGGTTTGTTTCTATGGGGAATCTTCTGATTGAGAGGAGTCTGTGCATGGAATGTCACAGCTTTTATCTTCTGGAGGAACTGTTCTGTAACTATGGCATTCCTTGGAAGCAAAAAAATTCTTTAGTGCTTTCTTTAATTGATGTAAGTATAGATTAATCATATGCTAACTTGGCAAGTGGCTTTATTAAAAATCACTTCTGTCTTCAAGCACAGTAAAAAGCTCATTATAAAAAGGAAACAAAAAATCACGGGGAGATCCAGCTCCTTGGCACAAATTCTGAGTTGTAAGCTTGGGGTCTGACATAAGTGTTTTAACCAATATACAAGGGGAAAATCTTACAACAATAAGATCAAAATAAGTATGATGGTTTCTTAGAGTGTGTAGTAATTTATGTGGAAACTCATAACAGATAGATGGGGACTCTTGTATCCTGGTTTGTTTGTATTTAAGACAGATGAGCAAATATTTATGTAAGTTAACGGGAATCTTTTAATTTGATCTTATGGGATCTACTCTAAGTCCAAATACATTTTGAAAACTGTGAAAGTTATTTTCTTTGCACCATATCCTTCTTAAAATAAAGACATTCCTTGCTCAGCCAAGGGTCCTAATTCAGTTTTACATATGTTATTTATGGTGAAGCAATTCAGGCGTAAAGATTTGCACTGTTCTCCTGAAAACACTGAAAAGTACTGTAGGCTTAAGTTGAGGTTGTGATCTTGTATCTCTTTTTATCCATTATCTTTTTGAGTCCAAAGGTAGAAGAAAGCCATTCGCAGAAAGCACCCTTTGCTGAGGCACACAGTGTGAAAGGTAAGCAAAGATCACAGACTGCCTCCAGGCTGCCAAGCACATCAGAAGAACAAATACTCCTCTTTTTAATAACCTTCAGCATTAACTGATTTGGAGCAAATTTTCACATCAAGATTTTTGAGAAGAACAATACCCAACGCCTGTAAAATACTTTCCCCCTGCAAGCGTTTTTTGGATCATCTGTCCTCAGAGGTAGGAGGCTATAACTGGCAGTACCATACACTTTCGTATCTGTTTGCTTTTAATTTTTTTTCTATGCTTCTATTCTAATGATTCTAATGGTCTGTGGTAAAATTGGTTGTCCCCAATTTGGAGTTTGTTTTGGAATGCCACATTATGGCTAAATCACCGAAACACTTTATTTGGAAGAGCTAAAAATTTCACTTCCACTAAGTCATGGAATTCAATTGTCTAAGGCTGAAAAACTGGAAGTTAGGCAGGTCAAGAACCTAGTTTGACAGTAAGACCTTCCCTCTCATACTGGTAGACTATCCTAGTGAATGTATTTAATGCTAATAAAAGGGGATGAATCAAAATATATAAAAATTTGTATAAAATCCAAATCTTTAGTCTCAACTACCTGTGCTCGATCCCCCTGTCAGGGAACTGGAGAGGCAGCTGATACTAGGGTCTGCATGCATCCCTGTTTGCTCCTGAAGCAACCTGATACCTCCCAGGCTTCTGGTCCAGACAGGATTGATTCTCTTCCTATAAACCCCTGCTCTAGTCTCACTCATATTTCTCATTCTCCCCTTCTTTTTCGCCTTACAATGAGGAAGAGTTTTGTTCCTCTGCCTGAAGATGAGATTTGCTCTGTGTTGCTAAGTCACAGCGCTGAGAGGGTAGGGGTAGAAGAGAAGGAAGCAGATGGCTGTATGGAGAAAACAAAAAGATGGGAAAAAATCTGCTTCTCAGTTCTCATAATCTCATGGGGTGTGTGTGGTAGTGGTAGTGTTGTGGGTTTTGTTCTGTTTTGTTTTCCAAAACAAAGCTTCCAAAATCGTGCTATGCTGAAACATGGAGTAGCCCTCCCTGGTTATCTCTCTCAGGGGTACCTCAGGGGTGTATGTTTCCCAGTGAATCTCATGTTATAGTAACAAAAAATCAAATTGTAGGTTCTATAATTTCTACATACATATAGGTACAGAAAATCATTGAAGATTACTCTTCGGTCCTTCTTCATAGTAGAAAAGTGGCTGATAAGAAATAGAAATGAACTTATTTCTCCTGCTGGGCTGTAATCCAAACTACTTAAATAGTTAAGCTCTGCTTCTGGATTTGAAGTCAGACAAAACTAGTCCATGAATGAGAAAGAAGAAAATGGACAAACAACGGAACAAGGGGTTTTCCCTCTTTCCCCACTGCACTGAAACAAAGGAATATTACCAAGAAATATGTCTCTCTCACAACTTTGTTTTAGGAGACAGAAGTTGTTCCTCATTCCTAAACTATGTGTTATAGTGGAGGGGGTAATGAAGCTTTTGGCTCTTACTAGACTTTTACTAGGAAGAAACTTTGTGAGCAAACATCACAGACAATGGGTAGGAGGAAAAACAATAGGGATTTGTTTAGCAAGGGAGTTGTCGAATCAGTTTTCTCTAATTGTGAAAGGATTTTGAGGTGTGCCACAAAGTTTGGAGATGTTTATTACTGTTCCATTACTTTATTACTGCGTGCTAGTTTACAAATTGACAAGGTTTTTTTTGTGGTCATAAAACAACTATACATTGTAAATTAAGTTCAACAGGAAGAACAAATAGGTATTACTGGAAGCTACCCAGACTTCCAGCTGAAAAAAACCTTGAGGTTCTGCAATAGGGAGCTATTCCAGTACAAATCTTTTTGATTGCACACTGTTTTAAAAAGGATTAAAAACCCCCTATTTGAGCTCTTGAGCAAGTGAAGCAGATAGAACAGGATCATAACACAGAGATAGGAAACTTTGAAGGGAGTGGTATCAACTCTCAGACTTGGAAAAAGGGTTTGGAGTCATTCTACACTGCTGCAGAAACCGAGTCATTTAATTTCATGCAAAAATACCTTACAATAACCTTGAAGAGGAGAAGCTGTAGTTAAAAGAAATGTTTTGTCTGCCAAGCTGTCAGTATGTCAAGGCAATCCCTGCAAACATGAAAGAACATGCTGTAGAGGAGAGGGCAACTGGAAAGAAAGTCACAGCCAGATCCCTCCCTCCTTGGATTTTTGAAAAAAAGTTAAGCCAAATGTGATCAAAAACTGTGAGATCTTCTTCTCAGTCTCCACAGTTACTTGAATTTTTCACGTTATCCCTTTCATTGCTCATATCTACAAGCTCCCTAACTTTTAACTCCAAGTATTTCCAGAGCAACTTGGGTATAACGATTTGTATCAGTAGTTCAGATCACTTCAGCTTAGAAGCAACAGTGAATTAGGATAGGTTTGGACCGTCAATGTCCAAAGGCAGTGAGAGTCTTCCCCATATTTGCTTTTATGTACAGCTTACCATAACAGAAGTGTAGATCCAAGGAGTAAGATATGAGGAGTAATACCTTGTGTAATCTGCTGCCTCTCAAATCTGTGGTCAGTCAGAGACTGACAAACAAGATGCAAACAAGTCTTGATTTGGCCAGAGAGGGCTGTGGCTTCTGTGTAACTCTGTGCAGGCATGAGTCAGAGCAAGGATGTGCATGTAAATGTGGTGCAATCTAACCTCTGATTTGAAAGATTATCTTGTCCTTGGTATATCCTATCCCACAAAGGATACCAGACCTTAATCAGCTGATGTAGGTCAGGACAGAGGTCACTAAACGAGGTCTGAATGCCGTAGGGCCTGGTACAGTTCAGAGTCTTTGGCGGCTGTGGATTTTGGGGTGGAGGATGAGCACAAGGTAGTGTCCCCATAAAGAGATGAGGAACAGCACAGTGTGTAGTAATTCCAACAGGAATTAAACTACTTACACACTGAGAAAGGAGTTGAGGAGTTAAAGCTAGGGTTTCAAACAAAATAGAAGCTGGGATAATTGCAGACAGCAGGATATTGCGGCAGTGCTTTGCACCTGGAGGGAAACAAATATTAATCAAAATGATCAAGAGACAAATCAAGTCATGAGGATGGGGGGGCCATGAGACAGAACTCATGATAACACCATGAGTGTTATCAGAGCCTCAGATAACACCATGTTATGATTTTGAAGAAATGTGAGGAAAGGCAAGATGGGGACAGCAACTTAAGGAATTTCATGAATGGAATTCATCCTTTAACCAAACCATGTGAGGGGTAGACAGGAAATCATAGCAACAAGAGAACAGGAGAATGAATGGAGAAGATCACAAAAATTTTCCAAATTTCTGTTTCAAGAGAAATGCAAAGTCTCTTATGTCTGCAGAATACATTTACCCTTATCTTGCTGCCTTAAGGACTGTTGAGAGCGTATCAAACTAGGGCTGACATCAGCACTTAACCATTTCGAGCAGTTAGCTATATTCAGGGTATTCCATGGAAATAGCATATATGTTTGTAGTGTATAAGCTCATGTGTCCATGCAATGCAGCTTTCACGACAGTATTTAGAGAGAAAAGTTACTATCGTGTGTCATCATTTTCCTTCCTTTGAGACAATAAGAATTCATACAGGAGTGAGAGAGGCTGCATTAAAAGTTTACCTATCTTGCTCTGGCACACCAGCTCTTTCTTACAGGCTGGATAGAAGCTGCATGCCTCTTTTGCAACAGCAATTACCCAAGTCAGTTTTTTACCATTCCTGCTTCCCTGGGTTATGCTTCTGCAGTCTAGTGGAACAGGCAATTTTCCAGCTGCTAATTAACTGCATGTGAATTGATTTTTTCCTTTTTGGGGAAGAACTGGAAATATCAAAGTAAGTCTATACTAACTAGGGAAATGCCATCATGAGTTTCAGTTTAGACAAACTCATGGTGTTTCCCTCTTCCCTGGTGATTCTTCTCTCAATGTCTGTTAAAATCTTGAGTACAAAGTTTGAAAAACTGGATGCAGTGGCATTATTATCATGTTTACTTGCAGATTATCAGCCTGCTGTCATGCAGCTGATAAAACAGTAATGGATCTATTTAAATGTCATACCGTTTGTTGATAGTCAGTTATTAAACTACGGGGTGGATATTTGCTCTCATTATTTCTGCAGAACACCATATTATACCTATTAAACTGTTTAGTCTGAAGCTTAAATGCCACACAGAAGATTCTTTCAGGGACAGGATTAATTATGCTGTCTTCATCTCATTAATTGATATATGACATATTATGGTACATCAATAAACAGTTTTAGAATTAACCATCTAAGGAGCAGACCTCATTGTTGCATTTCAGATTGGAGAGTTTTATGTTCACAACTTAGCTGTCAGAAGGGTGGGGAGAAGAAAAAGAGAAAATGTGCATAAGATCAGGGAAGGATTTTACTATATCTACTGTGAAAAGCTCTCCAAAGTTCTTATAAGACGTGTCTGTTTCTGCTGCTACAGTTACCTGCCTGGCTGGCCTCTTGTTTTTAGTCCTAGTCCCCCTAATCAAAAATCCTTTCTATTTTATAAAATAAAGGAAAGGAAAAAGGTTAATGAGTTTACCTATTTTCCTTGTGCCCTAGTAAGATTTGTGAGTAATGGTATTGCAGCAGTTTGTGAGGCTCCAGAGCACATTCGACACTCACGACGTGCACAGATCTTTGCTGTGCAATGTCAGTGAACAAAAACCACTCTGAAAGCCTAATGTGCATGCTTGCCTCCTGGAAAGGGGCTGGGCAGGGGAAAAAAGGCAGCAAGCCCGCCAGACACTGGTGATATTTAACACCCTGATGGGTTGTATTCCTCAGCCACAAAGGCATGTACAAGAATATTTGTACTTTTAATAATATCTGTATTTTTGCTTAATTACAATATTTCTTTATCCAGTACTTTAGAAAAAGATGGTCAGAAATTCTCATGCCCCTCTCCTCCAAAGACACTGCAAACTGTTGTATCACAAATGAAGTAGAAACAGCATAAGTAGTCATCAAATACGATGGGAGCAAAGGGGAGAGAACTTTAATTAAACTTTTTCTGAAATGGAAATAAACAACTGAGCAAGGATTTTTATTTCAGGAAGCTTGAGAGGAAGAAAAATACAGAAAAAAAGAAATTAATTAAATATTGTCCCAAAGGCAAACTAATAACTCAGAGTAGTCTGATAGAAGTCCAGTCTTCAAGATGTGATTGACTGCCTCTGCTCTCTGCTTCCTATTCCCAGCCTCTTGCTCTGAGGGTGTTTAGAGTGAGGACTCCACCAGCAATGGGCTGCCTCTGTAGGCTCTAGAGCTCCATTTTGTTGATAATTGCCCTTTGCTGGCCCTGCTTTTCCCCGTCCTGAAGCATCTGGCTCCAGCTCAGGTTTGCCTCTGCTCTGAGTGAGCTCTTGCACCAGTTCCTGGCACTGATGCAGCAGCTCAGGAAAAAAAGTGAAGAATTTTACCAAAACAGACATTTCCTGTCCAGAACAATTCTTTTTTAAAATAAACACACCAAAACACTCCTGGCAGAGGAGAAACCTAAGGCTGAGGTTACCTGTTACAGGATTAGATGAGGGGAGATTTCTTGGGCACATTGGGGAGATTATGGTGCAACCACAGTGGTGTTTTTGTTTGAATTTTAGTAAACCAAGATGTGTTCTGGCTTGCAAGGCAGAGTAGTCTTGGAGCATGTGAACTTGATGTCTTGTAAAGTTTAGGAAAATGAGAACTATTTTAGTGACTAATATAGATACAGCCTGTGAGGTGTAATTGCTTAATGCAGCACAACAGGAGTGTGCCCAGGGAACCAAGCAGAGAATGTAGGAATGTGCATGTAAACCAGCACAACTTAACTTGGGAAGGGTATGGCTGACAAGCCAGTCTCACAACACAAGAATTAAGGAAATTCCAGATGAGTAATCAGAAAAGAAGTTAAAATTGACAACCTGATGTATGGACCCTTTCAAACTCGTTGCCACAGGAAGCTGGAACGAAAAAATATACATAAATTGGAGAAGTGACACAGAAGAAAGGAAAGTGGATCCAGATACATACTCTAAGTTAGGAAGTTGTTAAGAAACCCATACACAGAACCTGGACATATAAACTTTCTTTGTTTCTCGTTGCTTGAATAGCCAGTCCTAGCCATTATAAGATGTGCCTACGGGGCTGGACTAAAGGGAGCGCTGGCAAGTTTTATGGAAATGAGACTGTTGGTGTAATGGTCTAAACCTTGCAAAGGTTCTGCAAGGAAAGGACAACTCAAGGAAAAGGACGCATCTCCTTCCTAAGCTTAGCATACTTACTCCAATAGCATCATTCATAATTTCTGTCCTTCTCTGCATGTGCTCTGAGAGTAAAGGTTCATTACAGAATCTAGTGCTGGCCACAGTCTGGATCAGTATCAGCATAAGCAGTCTTTGTTAAGATTCATTTTAATGTCTTTCTTGTTTTGTCTGCCTCAGAGAACTCAACTATCAGCTTTCTAAGACTGTTCACAATGGTTTCAGGATCTTTCAAAAATAGCTACATGTGAGTCCATTACTGTGTATTTATGAAGGGTTTTTTGACATTAATATGCATGCATAAGCAATTAATTTTATCTGTCACTTAAAACACAAAGTGGCTTTCTATAGCTCTTTGCAATCAGCTTTAGATTTGAGTGTCTCCAGTAAACTGTGATGCAAACTCTCCTCACATTTGCCCTCCTTTTCAAAATAACTCAATGATAGGTTGGGCAATACAACCATATCAGATAACCGTATTATTGTGCATTGCTCTTTCATTCAATGGAATTAATTTCACACAGAAGTGGCTCAATTCAGCAATATGACCAAGATCCAGTTTAGCATGGTGCTTCAGCACTTGTATAAATTGCTTGTGTGCTTAGATTGCATGCACTTGCATCCTATATTGGTCTGGAAAAGTGAATTACTTTTCACAGACCAGGTCACAAAAAGCATTTAAAACCTTGATTCTCATTACAGACATAAATGGGAGGTAAGGGGATCTATAACTGAAATTCTGCTATATAAATACCAAGTACTTCAGTAGTGGCTTGCAGAAAAAGATGATGACTTTGAATATTTTTCTTAATGGCTTAGTGTGTGCTACCTATAGATTCCTGTTTCTGTTCTCAGGTTAATGTTTTATTAGTTGACAACATAAGCCTTAACATGAAAGTAATGCCTCTTGAACCAACAGCAAAGTGGAATGCAATAACAAAGTGTCATTACAGGGTTTTTTGCCATACATGGCATGAGTCATGCACTTGGACATAATTCAGTCACTATCACACCCTGTTCATATAATTGGCAATAAAACTAGGAACAATCTCACTGTTAGTGACTTGCCTTATGTCTGTGTTCTTGCTTTCGTATACTACTTTACACCACGAAATTACAGTAGCTTGTTCAATTTTCAAATCTTTAGTAGCAAGAGTGGGCAGAGGTCAACTCTGACTGAACTTTAAAGCCAGTACTTAAGACTGAAGAGACCAAAAGGTTGCTACAAAGGGAAATGCTTGAGTACAAGGGCAGCAGAAAAGCTGGAACACAGTAGCTGTCAGTAGCAACCCAAACAGAGTACATTGGGCTATATAGGATATTATACAGATTTACGACTTGGGGGTTTCATGCTGCTTGTGAAGCTGTGCATACATCTGTCTGCACCCTTGTGAAGTTCCAGACTGTGCTATCATGGAATCATAGAATCATCTAGGCTGGAAAAGACCTAAGAGTGATAAGGTCCCTCCTGAGCCTCCTTTTCTCAGGCTAAACCCTCCCTATTCCCTCAGCTGCTCCTCATAAGAGGAGCTCCTGACCCTTCACCAGCTCTATTGCCCTTATCTGAACTGAGGGGCCTGGAACAGAACATAGGATTCCAGGTGTGGCCTCGCCAGTGCCGAGTACAGGGGCATGATCACTGCTGTAGCCCTACTCTTTCTCTCCATAGGAAAGTCTGGACCCAAAATGACGGTTTTCTGTCAATGTCCTTTTATTCTGTAAAATGAGAAAAAGGATGCCTTCACTTGAAATTGCTGTGAAATTAATTTCTTTTCTAATGTCTTCCTAGGATATGCCATTCTGCTAATGTAATTATTTCTATGATTTATTAGACCACCTAAATAATTAGGTGGTTAAAAAGTATTTCTCACCATCCTAAGCATAGATTGATAATGACGTTTACTGCAGAAAAAGTATTTTACAATTTTACTGCAACTGAAGCAAAGATGATTTTCTTTCATGGAGAATTACTTTTGCTGTTGCTGGTGCTAACCAGCTGAGAGAGTCCTGCTTTTGACAAATAAAGATACTGTACTAAACTTTTGTGGTATCTTCTGCCTCCCCTTCTGGACATCACAGTTCAAATGACTCCACTTTTCAGATCAGAAAAACACAGAACAGAAGCACTGCTCAAAGTGTTGTTTATAGCCAATGAGGAAACACATCTGACATCTATCAGGCATTTACTGTTAACCATGAGACTGTTTGTATAACTGAGATTTTAAGAGTCTCACTGTTAGTCCAGAGCTACTTATAACAGAGAAAGAGGGAACAGCAATGCAGAGAGCAGTGTTACCCACACACCACACTAATGTTACACAGCATTACACTCATCCATCCCCAGCCTGGTGGTTTCACCCTGGTGGGGGTGGGTTATGACAAGTCGCCCACACCTCCAAGTCCTCTGGAGTTTTTTTTTTTCCCACGACTCCACAGCTTCTGAATTTACTATATCATGGTGTCTTTTGTGCATATTTGATACTATTTCTTTGACAATTTATTTATCTGACTGCCAGTCACGTGGTAGCAGTGATCAGGCTCAGACAGAAGCCCAACCTGCCCTGGTGATGAGGCAGGTCTGGGGTTCAGGTGTGAACTGAAGGCAGAGACTCAGGGGCAGACACAGCCCTGTCATCAACAGGCAAGTCCACAGTGACAAGGCAGGTCAGAGTCTGAGCACAAAGTCAGGCCTGTGGTCAGGGTAAAGGTCTGGAGCAGTTTTACCTGGACTGAGGACAGGGGCTGAGAACATCCCTTATCGTGCTCTCCAAGGGAAGGTGGAGGGGAGTCCCTGCTGCTCCCAGAGGCTCTCCTCATGGCTGGGTGCCATGAGCTGCTGGAAATGGTAATAACTAACAGACTTTGATCCCCATATCTTTCGAAATGCAAAGCAGGTGCTTCAGCCATCAGCCTTTACAGTGTTTCATAAGCCTTGGCAATGTAAGGGAGTTTCATATATTTACGTTCATGGAATTGAAACTTACTGAGTGTGACAAAGCATTTTTTGTACCATTTTTTAACCTGCAGCTAAAGACATTTAAATGCCTCTGGAAATCGCAGCTAAAGCTTGAGGGACAAGGGAAGGTCTGCGTTACTAGCTTTTCCTTTCATTCCCCAATTCCTCAAAGTGGGAGAAAAACATGTATGTTCACAACATGCAGAATGTTATCACATTTACATATAAAGATTTAATTGCACAAATTAAGGTAGTGATATATTAAAGCCAATTCTTGTTTTACATTATTTACCCCTACTTTTGGGGGGGAATACCTTGATACTATCTCTTAACCTTGCAGAGAATAAATGGTGAAGCGCTGCTTGCCAGGTTTCATGAATCTGAGAATGGGAGAATAATTTGTTACACAAATATCCCTGATTATTTTTAGTCCCTAGATGAAGAAAAATAAAACATCAAACCTAAAACTACAGCTAGACAAACCAAAAGGGTTTTGTAGCTTGAAGCAAAGCTGGGATTTGGGTCATTTAAAATAGCTGGACAGGTTGGACAGGGCAAAGTTTGGCAAAGTTTATTTTCCTAGTTTGATTTCCAGGACTGACTTTTACAAGAAAGTAACATGAGTATATATTTCTACCCTGGGCTTGTTCTGCATCCTTTTTAGGCACATTCAGCCTTGTGAGGAATGTGTGTACTCCAGGCTCAGGCAGTGCTTGCTGCTCTCAGGGGACTGGAGCCTTGCAACTCAAGTTCTGAGCAAGCTAGTGACTGGCTGAGACTGCAATGCATGCAAAGGCATTTTGATTCTTCCCTTTCCACAGAGATCAAGAGTGATGTCTAAGGCCAAAAGAAGTAATTATATCAATGAGGATGATCCTTAATTCAGAACACAAAGCTTCATCTGGAGGGTTAGCAATTTAAGTGATCTTTCAAAAAGATCACCAGTTCTCCCCCAAAGATTTCAAGAGAAGTAGTAAACAATTCCTGAGAAATAGTACTGTTCAAATATACTGGTCTTGGTAATTTTGAAAATATTCTTCAATGTTCGACCAAAAGGAACTTGGACGCTGGCTACTCTGCGTTCAGGATTGAATCCAAAATTCCCACCGAAGGAAGGCTTCATTTTGTGGCATCATTATTCTTTATAATGCAAATTACCGAAGCAGTGTTTCCTTTCCATCTGGAATGAACCTGTACAAAGGTGCAGCTCTGGTCTTACCTCAGGGTGTGACCTTACAACATAAAAGCTTTCACTTGTCAATATTTAATTCAACATTTACTAAATGGTACATAGATGCTAGGCTGATTTCACTGGAAATAACTTTGCAAAGATTTAACTAGCTTTAATCTACATGGAGGGTAATGCTGGAAATAACCCTAACATAATAAAAACATTAAACTCTTGGCTCACAAGATTTTTCCTAAATGATGACATACCAGACTTGCATGTGTACATAGGAAAAAATGGTTAAAACAACACTAATGGCCAACACAGCAAAGGGTAATTATTAACCACTTTTTCTTGCAAAATAGCTGGAAAATACTTTGCTGTAGCTGATCCAATGAACTGTTACATAAAATCAGCAAAAAATATTTTTATATATTCAATATTCTTGTTCTGTTTCCTCCAGATCTGTTTGGTCTCCTTGTACTGATGCCTAAGTGTTCGGAACTTTGAGGTTTTTAGGATGAAAGGACTACTAGATCAAAATGGTCAGTGTCCTGGCTTTTCTCTCAAAACAGTAGTTTTAGGAGTGCAGGAAACAGTGCATTTCCATCAAGGAGATGCAGCCGTAAAAAGACACCAAATTCCAGCTTTGGTGGTTTGACTAAAAGAGAAGCTAGATGTTCTGTCTTTCACTAGCAAACTATTTATGTACGAAGTTAATTTCCCTGTGTAATTAGGTTTAAAACTAAACTGTAGACTACTGCTTTGTCAGATTAGAACATTTTCATAGACCCAAAATCTTGGCATCAGTTTGAGCCTGCATTTCCAAAAGGGCCTATCTGCAAATGAACCAATTACATCTGTAAGTGAATGAGCATTCACACATATAGTTACAGCCACTGTACACCCTCTGGTTATCCCATTTTCTCTAGCATTTGTGTTTTCAGGTTCTTAACAATGAAAAAATAATCTGAATTACAATTTCACAGACTTCTGTCTGAATAGTCATTTGGTAAGCTCTTAACATAGGTTTGCTTGTAAGTATTCTAATTTTTATGTTCTGTGTATGATTTCATTCTTGTGTGGAACTTAACAAAGAAATTCATGTTTTGCCTGTGTTATTTCTTGGTCACGTCTGTGTAAGTTGCCCTTGAGGTGGTTTCTTTGTATTCTTGCTCAGGATGATACAGGTCAAACTAAAAAACCTGAATCTAAAGCTTGGTAAAATTTGGATCAAAGAGGTAGTATTGTCTGAGAGTCCTATCACAGAATGAGCTGCTCTTCAGTGATTATTGAATTCATGCTCTTTGAACATGCGTGTCTTCCCAAAACTTACATAACTATGTAAAACTTGTTTTATAATGTAGCAGTGCTAGAGTCATAACCTTTCTTGCTTATTTTCCTATCCTAATCCTAATCATGGGACATGCTGAGCAACAAGTCCTTTCCACAAATGAGAGATGCTGCTAGGAAGTAGTGCATCTCAGGTTTTATTAATTTGGATTAATTTGAAAATTGTAAAGATTTCAGTTAAAATGTAGGTTATTTGAAATGCATATTAAATGTATATAGAGTTCTGGAAGGTGTCATCTGTCACTTGTACTTGAGATACAAGATTTGTTTGAAACTCCTCTGCTCCCTCATTCTCGGTCTAGAGCATGAGAGAATCTTCTATTTTCTTATAGCCACCACATTACAGAGAGCTAAAGTACAAGAGAGTATTTCCTGCTACTTGTAAGAGATTGGATTCCAGGTCTAAAGACATTTTTATGTAAAGTATGCTAGAGGATCTAAAGGAGAACTTTCCTGTCAGTCAGAAGCGGTGTTTTTACTGATTAGCATCTTGTTACTGGAGAAGGATGCTTATGTTTAGCTGAAATAAATCTGATGGTAATATCTTTTGAGAACCTCAGCAAGGTTTATGTAACAGGATCAGAGGTGATCCGTAGGAGCTGCCAGAACAATCATAACCTGAAATAAAAACCGAGCACCACATGCTCAATAATCCCACTTTCCCCAAAAGACCAAGGTTGCTTCAAATCCCAGCCAGAGTTTACAGTTTCAGGCAATTTGTATCTGCACAATTGCTTCTCTACCTTACACAACTTGGTTAGCTTTGTGTCTGCAAATTTAGGAAAAATCCAGCTAAATTAGCTATCAAGGTCCTTAGGACAATGCTGATGAGACTGATTTAACATACCTTGAATTTTCAAAGAAAACAATACATGTAGGAGTTGGGAAAAATCAAAGCAGAGAGCACCTTTTCACAATGGAGTGTTCCTATCTCTCTTAGCTTTGGGATATGAGGAATTAATAACAAAGTCAGAACTACTACACCCTTGTCCTGACCCATTTTTTCACTGTTTTTAAACTAACACTGATATGGAGCTCCCTTCTATGGCACAAAGCCAGAAGAGCAGACAAGGTAAATCTTTTTTATGAACTACTGAGAGGTTAACTACTGTACAGTATGTTCTGCACAGTACTGTCCCAGCCTTCTATAAACCTGCACAGGGATAACTCCTGACAAGTACCACACACCATCTCACACACTCAAGTATATAACATCACTGTTAAAAGCTATTTACAGCACGTGGAATGCTGTGGGTGTTCCTCAGCATGGTCACTTATAATCAGGTAAAAGTATAAGAATGCAAGTCCTAGCCTTAGGCACTTGCATTTTAAATGTCTGATGGTTCAAATGTGGGAAGCAAAGCTTTTTCATGGTTTATGGCATCTGAAACAAAGACTTCTTGTAGAGTATCACAGCCATACAAGGCAGTTTGTTTTCTATTGGGTAAGAAAGAGACATAGCATGAATTCCAGCTGAAGTGTCATACTACTCTTTGTTTTTACTGTTAATTATTTATTACTTCTGAAAAGGTATAAAAGAGTTAAATCTGGCTTTACATTTAATTCAGTGATTTAGTTGTCACTATTTTAGAGAGGAAGGCAGTTGTAGCAATCTTGAAGAGGGCTGCTTTTGAACTGCACTGAACTTCACTGGAAGTGAAGAATACTTGAGATAAGCGGTGAGTAGCATCTAGAAGCTGGACTTGTTACTTTACAGCAAATTTGGCAATGCTCTCAAGGGGTTGACTTGGGGAGGGAAGAATAGATTTATCTTGGTATAAACCAATGTCATGAAATTTATAAACAAATAATTTCCTGTGCTAGTCTAGTACTCAGCTTCTGTGTAAGTAGTTATTAGCTCTGAAACTGTCTTCCTCTCCTAGTGTAATATATTTCTATGGAAAATAGCTTTAATTTTCAACAGAATTTGTAGAAGAAAATCCACCAAAAGCCAGCAACAACCCACAACAGAACACTTCATTTTGAAATAGAAATTCAATCTTTCCACTTCTCCGTAAAAGAGATCAGATTGTGACTTTTATAAAATATTGAAGTGCAGATACAATAACTCATCATAAAAGCGCTTTAGGATTGATACTACAGATACAGGGGAAAAAGAAACATATGCATTTTTTACCACTATGTCAACTGATTACTTCTGAAACAGGTACTTCTGGAAACTAGGGTGTCTACAGTATTTGAGAATAACCTTTTCTAAATAGTTTGGTACCATAGGAATTCTCTGTGTCAAATTAAAGTCATGCACCACCTGATTTCATCAAAGGTATTTTAATATTGGGTCTGTTAGAAATTTTCCATAAACAGTGTTAGAACCATTGACTTGTACAGTCTCATTTGAACTGGAACAGACCTAGTTTAACAAAACTACTTGAGAAGAAAATAATCCCTTCAGTTCTTAATGGAGTTCCATTTTAACCAGATAGTTACATCACTTACCAGGATCTAGCACATAAACTGTTACTGCTTTGGGGGACACAGATACTTGAAATGTGTTCTTCACATTGGATGCTCTAGTAAATCAATCTTTTCATTAATCAATGGTGGATTTCTTCTGAGTGTGTATGTGTGATTTATAGCACCAGGTAGAGGAACACATTCATTGCAGTACACACCGTAAACTAGTTACAAAGCATCTGGCTTGAAGCACAGCGAAGTCCTCAGCTAAAGTCTGTTACACTACATGGACAGCTCCATTTTTGAAAGACACAAGCACTCAGACGTAGAAAATTACTGTCGTAGTTGAGTAGAAAAAAGTCAACCTCACACAAACTATGGGATAAGAGTGAGATGCAAAACTTTTCTCTTCCATGCTCTTTTACTGGAGTTTTAGTGTTGAATCCAAAAATAGAAAATAATAAAGGTCTTTGGAAACATGGACTTATTTCCAGTACAGAGCATAGCAAACCAAAGTAATTAAGTGGGGCAACTTTGCCTCCCAAAGGCAAAAACAGATATCATTCTGTCGTGGACAATAAGACTTACTGGGTCTCTTTGGGTTATTTTTATGCCAATGTGTTTTCCAAAGCTTTGCGATTCATATCTTACTGTGGTGCTGTCTCTCTTAGTGCTTCTTTTGCCTGCTTTTAAAAGAAAGCAAACTATTCTGTGCTACATTTGAAAGAGGTGTGCCCTGAGGGGTAAAATGTAGTCCCTTTCCATCCCTGAGAGGTTGTACTAGTTTATAATTACAAGTGAATTTTGTCTGCTGGAGGCTGCTCTTCCACATTTTCCCTGTCCATAGTGGTGCCATGTTGACATAGACATTATTTTTCTATGGGGATAGTATGATTTTGTACTTGGGAGACAGATAAGGAAGCTGTGCATGTCCATCATGAGGAATCTGTACCAGCAGACTCTTTTATATCACAGATAAACTGCCTGAAGCTTGTTTGTGTTGTGCTTTGGGTGGAGTGACTGGGGCCTTGGTGTAAGCCCACACTCATCTGATCAAAATGGCAAATGAGCTACTCACTGGCTACTGAGCCTAATGCTCAAAGTGGAAAACAATAATTGATCTAGTCCACGTTTTATACACTTCTTAGTTTGGCTTGTTCTTTTTGGCTTATCTTTTAGCATCTGTGTCTTTTAACTCAGCTTTTCTGAGGTGGTTATCTCCTTGGTGCTTTCATAATCTAACTTAACAAATCTGGCTGTTTAAATTCTTAGTTCATCTGAACTGCTCCCTTTGCATATTTGCTTTTTCTGAACACGACAGCTTTCCAACAGCTTTTCTTTTTCCTGACTTGCAGTCAGTAAATGAAAGTTGAATGTTCAATAAAAGTTCAGAACTAAACCTGGATTACAGTAGGTTTATTCATACCTCTCCCAGGTCAGTTTGTTGTGCCAGCCATAATGTTCCTTTTTTGTGAACTGCTGAGCCTTCCTTGCCAAGGCTAACAATTCCTAGGACTCAGCTGGATTGCACATCCTACCAATGAACTCAACCCATACATTGCTAAATAAACTGCTGAATAAGTAGATAAGTAAAAGATAGCTGAAATGGAAGATGCCCCCTGGCCTGACGTAAATGAGCCTTTCCTGATTCGTGAGTCACCTCCTGATGAACTGTACAAGTTATGGAGCAGAAAAATCTAATCTGCTGAGACAAAGAAAGAATAATGAATGAATATTTTTGGATCAACAACTTTAGCAACTTTAGTTGGAACTAGCAATATGAACTTCAGAGGGAAAGAATACACTTTTCCACACTGTCTGTTAAAATTTTCCAGTGAATGGTAAACAACAGCTTCAGAGCAAACGTGAGCCTTTTATTCCCCTAAGTGGATCATCACTTCCTTAGATTTTGTCAAACACTGCGATCTGAGGATCAGGTTTCTGCTTGCTGTAATCATGTCTGTCTTCCCTGCACACAAGTCGATAACATGCAAAAATAACTTTGACAAATCCATGCAGGATTTCAGTGACTTCTACTCCATCCCCAGTCCAGATTTATTTTTTTTTGCAGCAGCTAGAATGTCTGGTTTGGATATGGTAACATTCCTTTTTTTACAGTCAAGTCAATATGTTAAAAAAGCAAAAGAGTGCTACCTAAAATATAGGGAGGGCAGCTCAGTTTGAACACTTCTGCAGATGGTGCACTGTCAGCAATTAAACTTTCCAGACACAACAGACATATCTTAAAATGTTTAAAATATGTTCTGAAAAGAATTCAGTCTTATAAAAATAAATGCAGTGAGGGAAGGCAGACACAGGCTATCCCTGCTAGTGGCTTAGCTGTGAGCTTATGTCTCCTCAGATGCTTAGCAGCTTGTTTCTGACTGTGTTGTTTCTCTTTCAGTGCTATGACCCACATACTCTTTATCTTGTCAGCTCTTAAATTCCAGTTTGATGATGTTTTGTTTGTGCTCTGTCAGAACCTTCATTAATTTAATTATCTACATCATCCATATATGAAATCTGTATGGGATGTGGGAGCTTCACTGAACATTATTCAACTAACTTGACATTATTTTTAATACACTTGTTAAATGTGGCATGGGACAGAACTTTGATGAGACTAAGCCTCTCTCCTATAAAGTTCAACAAAAGCCCTTTTTGAAGAATAATTGAGCAGGAATTGACTAAGGTCCTTTGAAATGGACGAAAAGGAGGTTGTTTGTAGGTTGTTAGTATTGACTGCACTGGTAAATTGAGAGGTAGGAAGGTAACTCTTCTGGCTTTAGTGTTTGTAGGAAGCTGTCACGTCTTGAGTTTCTCTTACTTAAAAGTTCAGACTGATTTCTTGAAACCATCTGATTTAATGGCCTCAGTAGTGCCACTGTCTCATAGAAGGGATTTAATCTTAAAAACCTCTCATGTGCAATGGCCTCAATACTCCAGTGTGCTGTTTCACCAAGCTGCCTGTTACTCCACATGTCTCATAATTCACTGTCTTGTAGACTCTTACCTGGAAGATAACTTGAATTCAGGACTGGATCTATTATTACCATAACAGCCACGCAAGCAAAAATCTTGAAGTGTGCTGTCATCTCAAGATGTTGAAGCAGAAGAACACAGTAATCCATGTTCCAAATTAACCGAACGAACTGGCAGACTGCCCAAGATCATACAATGAAGCACCATGCAAATATCAGATCGTCTCTGAAACACCAGAAGCTAGTTTAGTTTCTTAAGATTAAAACGTCCTTTAACGTTATTAACGTATTACATGGTGATGTACAGGCAAGAATTTGCTTGACAGAACAGTAAATAAATGGACTCCTCCTTTGCAAATGTTCAATGACCTAGCTAGTATAAGGTCTAATAATCATTAGAATCACACCAACAATTAATCCAAATGCCCAGGCTGGAACCCAGCCATAGTAATGTAGTTCTACTTGACTGACTAAACTTCTTTTGTAGTTGCAGTGGGTCTGAAGTTCCTACTCTAATAGTGATAGCATGTCTACTAAAGAGCCTGTATCTTTCTCCCCGCCTGAACAGTAGAAAAACTTTTCCTCTTTTCTTCCTCAGCTATTACTTAACAAAGTAACAGAATGGAGAACAAGAAGCAAAGCAATGGTGTGATGAAAGAAAATAATGCAGTGAAGAAAAAAGTGGTGAGTGAATTTATCAAATCTTCTGTCAAGGCATTTGTTTACTATTTCAGGACTGGAGGTAGACAATAATTATTTGGGACCCATATGAATACTTACTTTTTTTTGAGTAACATATTTATTTTCTGTAAGTTACCAACAGTGATTGTAAAGGATCAAAAATTGTGAGTCTGTTAAGGTGACAAATTATGTACATATCAACCACATTGTGTATGAGTATGAACTGAATTACTTGCACTGCTATTTAACATGAAACCAAACAAAACACAGGTGCCTGATTAATCTCAAACACACTCTGTATATTTTAGGGGCTTGAATCTCCTAACTTGACTCTTTTACTGCTTGTGACCTTTCAAAGAGATTATAAGTGTTGTCCAGATCATCTATTACCATAGACAGTAATTTTATGTGTTAATGAGTAGCATCTGGGTTTCTATTCAAACACTGATCATCTTGATCTGAGCCAATGACACTTCAAAGTTGCTGCATCATAAACTGCTTTCCAGTCTGCTCTGCTCAATGGCACTAACCAAGGATGTCTTTGAGAGCTCTAAGCTAGTTCTGAGGCATGTGACATATCAGAAGTGAGAACAGCTCAGATTTACACCAATATTAGATACAGTCATCTGGGAACTGTTCTCAGATGCACTTAATACTCATCATTGCCAACTAAATGGTGTCATTTAACTTTTAGCAGTTCAAAATTCCATGTTTGCAAGTAGGTGCCTTCAAACATAATAGCTGAAAGCTTTTATCTTCCCCGGTAGCATGTCTAATCCCCATCCTTTACACAGCAGTAGTGTGGCGTGTCAGATCTAAACCTCCTAAGGCTGTGGAAACATCCTTAACATCTTAATTGACTACAAGTCTTGTGTTACCTTCACTTTGCAGCCTCACGGGAAAAGTCTTCCCCACCTTAGCCTAGAGTCTTGCTCGCAGAAAGGCTGCCCGGGTCTCCAGCCTGGACCCCGCGGCAGAAGCCCCCTGCTAGCCGTGCTCCCCCAGCCCCGGTGCCGCTCGGCGGGGCGGTCGCGATGGACACCGAGCTGCGACATTCCCCTGCCCTACCTGCGCTGCTGGGTAAATCCCCACGGAGGGACGGGGCCTGCCGGGCAGCCACAGGCACGGCTCCGGGCGGACACATTCCCTTAAGTTATGTGCGGGCACGCAGGGAAGTGAGCTCGCGTTCCCCCATCGCCCGAGCCCTGCCCGCAGCCCCGGGCAGCGGCCCCGTCCCCTCCCGGAGCCGCGTCCTCCCGCGGCCGGGGCTGGCCGGGGCTGGCCGGGGCAGGGCCGCCGCGCCCCCGGGCACCCCCGAGCGCCCGGCACGGCCCCCCCGCCCGCCGCCGCCCCCCGGGCCGCGCCCCGCGCCCCGCGCTGCCCGGAGATGCGCGGCCGTTGCGCGCGAGCGGCGGCGGCATGGACGGAGCGGCGGAGCCCGAGGGGGACACGCTGGTCAAGCGCGGAGCGGGGGGCGCCGGCCGCGCCCGCGGGGGCGTAAGTAGCGCGGGGCAGCTTTCCGTGCCGCGGGAATGAATGTCCGCAGCCCGTTCCACGGAGCGGGAGCGAGCCCGGCGCTGCGGGCGGGGAAGCTCGGCCTGCGCTGCCCGCGCCTCGGGGAGGATTAACGGAGAGGGGGAGATTCCGATCCTCTCCGGAGCGCTGGCGAGGGAGGGACGCGAGGCTGGTGCGCGGAGGCTGCGGGAGCGGAGAAACAGCCCGGGGCTTCCCCGAGAGCCGGGCGGAGCTCAGGTTGCACAGCCCTTCCCCGCCCGGAAAGTTGTGGTGCCGGTGCAGGGGAGGCCGGCGGTGGGCAGAGCTAAAAATACCGCAGCCGCCGAGCCGGGCCCCGGAGGGTGGGCGGGGGGCAGCGCGGGGCCGGTGCGCGCCGGGCCGGGGAGCGCAGCCGCCGCCGCGGTAAAGCGCCGGGTGGCGGGAGCGGCGCAGGGCCAGGGCGCTGCTGCTGCTGCTGCTGCCTCGCTGATCCCCAGGACCACCCGTGCTGGCAAGCTCTCAGCGCAAGGGCAGAGCCCGAGAGAGAGAGGGACCGAAGTTTCCCTTCATGTCCCTCAGCCCGCAGGGCAGAGCAGCCTGAAGGCGCCAGGTCCGCGGGCACCTGATGGGAGCGTCGGGCTTGCGCGGCACCTGGGTCCCGTTAAGGGTATCCCCGGTGAGGTGCTCCAGAGTCCAGCTTTCCTGAGTCAATTGAAAGCCTGTTTAAAAAGATTAAAACTTCCTTATGCATGCATGCCATGTTTGCCACTATCAATTGTGTTTTAGTCTGAGAAGGAGTTTATAACTAACTAACCAAAGCACGATACTCTAACCTGTGTTTTGAAAACTGAAATGCAAACTGAAATGCAAACTGTCATGCATAAAATTAAAAAAAAAAATACAATCTGAGGGTCATGGTAGCCAGCACTGCATACTGAACAAGGACTGGGGTTGAGAAAAGCACCTGCAGAGCACAGTGCCCTGGGATCTGTGATTAGACCAAAATGTGGGCTTCCACAAGTAAGCAGTCTTCAGGTATCTGGAGGTCTTTGCTGTGAACTGACATGCAGTTTTTCTGACTGAACCCTTATTTCTGTGCTGACGGTCACACATTCCTGCCCTTGGGCTGACAGCAGCGTGAGCATGGGCGCACGCATGGCCGAATGGCCGTGAAGCCAAAGAATACCTATGAAGGAGGCGTGGCTGCTTTTTGTTTCCTGGCCATTGTAAAAGACGTTGTGGGTTGTGTCTCTCTTTCCTTTCCTTTTGCTAATGTTGCCACAGGGTTAATATCTTTTTAAGCAACACTTTGATTTTTTTTTCCCCACATTCTTGCTTCATTGTGCTTTCGTCTTTATCTGGTGTTGCTGAAGCCTGAGCAAATATTTAAAATAGTGAATGAGGAGACAGGTCATGGAGAAGTTGAAGTTCATGTTCCAAGTTCCAAAAGATCTGAATTGCACGAGTCTGAGGTTTTCTGCAGCAACCTGTATACTTTAAAACTTCGTGGTATTGAATAAGTTTCTAAACCCAGATATTACAGTGTGAGGTTTTCTAAGCACTTCTGTGATTTGCCCTGCATTATATTCCGCTTAGCCTCACGTGCATATAATTTGCCTGTGCTGAAAGGTTTATGCATTCATTGATGTTTTTAATAACCATTAGGTAATGTGTTCCAAATAATTTTGCCTGTAGGATTTTTCTGATGGGTCTAATGTGGTCGGAGTAGAACCCTTTCGAAGTATTGCATCAAGATTACTGCATAACACTTGGGAACTCACACTTATTGTTTGTGAGCCCTTTGGGACCAGCCTGGTAGACCACCGGAATATTTGCTCCAGCATCATTCATTCAGAGTAGTAACAATTTCTTCTAAGTGTAGGAACACTTGTGCATGGCAGAGAAATAATAAACACCTAATATGAGGTGTTATCATCAGAAATTAAATAAAGCCGTATGTCAAGTTTCTACATTTTGCTAACAAAGTAATGGTGCAAACTCTGTGTGTGTGGCAGGCTCATTTTAAGGAGCTGGCTAATAATAATAAATTGTGTTTGGCTTATGTAATGATCTCAATGGGATACATTTCTTACACAAGGCTTTCCCCCCCCGCACACTTCCTCCTGACCTGACCAAAACCAGGCAGGTTAATGAACTGTGTAATCTCTTAAAAGGTTCCCACATCATGTGGAAGAAGTTAAAAACACTCAGCCATCCTACAGGGTGCATTTTGAACGCTCAGAATTGGCAGCTACAAGCGTGGCAGACCCCACACTTGCTGAGCTGCACATGGTGCTCCCCACCCTGGCGCTTGGGTACCCCATCCCTCACCCCCAGATCACAGCGAGTCCGTGCTGGCGGTGTGGCACAGGAGCTGTGGCACATGCCAAGAGCTGCAGTGTGTGTGCCTGCCCTGCCATGCCCGCGAGGCTGGTGGAGCTCATTCCAGTCCGCTGTCACCGCTGCTATGCCATGTGCCAGCTGCACAAACCTCGCTCATGCTCCAGACCTTAATTTTCTGAAGTGAACGCACAACTTTGTGCAGTTGACAGAATGTATTGACTCATTAACCTGTGGCAGTGTGCTGAGGGATATAACTGAAGCTGGACTTTTTAGCCCTGCTTAAGCAGGTCTTCCTCCTTTTGGAAGGATTGAGGTTTCAGTGAGCGAGGAGGTTGGGTGCAAATGACAGTGAGCTATGCCTGAAATTCTAGATTCTTGTAGTCGTTTTTTAAATTGAAAACGTGTTAAAAAGCCATCCATTTTAACTTAGTCAGAGCTGTCTTTAATGATCTACAATCTCCGATTCACAATTGACTAGCCACCAAAACACTAACTTCAATATCTCTTGGGAATGGCTGGCAGTGGTCTCTTCTGCCCAGCAGGGGAACTGAGTGGCAGAAAGTAATACTGGGGAAGATGGAAAGGACCCTAAAATGCAAAATGTCTCAAATCAAAATAATTGTACCTATTATTCAACATCTGATGTGGAAGAAGAAAATGCTTGCAGAGGTGGGCTAAGAAGAGTATGAGGAGGATGAGGGGAGGAGACCTGAGGAGGGAGAGGTACGCATGTGTCACTGGGAAAAAGGGCAAATGTGTCTCCACTGGAAAGTGTGTGGGGCAAAAAGTAACTGTTGGAAACTTGCTTTGGGGTTACCAAACCTAGTTTCTGGGCATCAATTTAATCTTTTTGGTCAATTTCATTAATCCTTACAGGTGTGTGGGGCACACCATCTCATGCGTTTTCATCCAAGCCAGATCTATCCGCAGACCTGTTGTACCTCATATATGCTCTACCTTACTTCACTGTGTTAGGGATATACTGTCAACAATTTCCTTTGCTGAGATATGCTCCCCCAGCATTTTACCTTTGGGTGTGGGGGCTGGTAGAATTCTTGCAGCAGAACTGTGTGAGATTGAAAGAAGTTCAAATGTTCACTTATGCCTCTGTAGATGTTAACTGAGATGCTGTCACTTCAAATTTAATGTTTCTCAGATTGAGCAGGGGGAAGTTTTTCAGGTTATTATTCTGCAGCAGGGACATCTGCCTGGAGAAGCTATGCGGGATAGCTAAGGAGTATTTAAAACCAGAGGTACATTAATTTTAAGCATACTAACAATGGCTGCATCTTTCCTTTGTTTTTCAGAATTGGTCTGGGAGTCTTATTTTAGCCTCTTTAACTGGTGCTTTTGGGTCGTCTTTCCTTTACGGCTACAACCTATCGGTGGTGAACGCTCCCGCAGGGGTAAGTGACTGACAAAAGCGGAATTTAGTATCAGTAGAGGGCAGCCTTGTCCAACTATTGCGCTCCTCAGCATCCTGCCTTTATAGTCCTCTTGATTACATCGTACAAGGGAATTAAAACTCTTATGGTAACTCTCCTTTGCCCAAAACCTTCCTTCTGTTCCCCACGAGGTTTTCCCATAAATTCAGTAGCTGTCAGAGAGCTAAATGCTGCTGTTGAGGTGAATGGGTGCATGTGGTTTGTTTCTCATTCTCCCAGGCCCAGGCTAATCCTAAATCTTCTTGCACACTTTTATATATAAAATATTTTTAATATCTGATGGGTGAGTATTTGGTAGCTGCATACACATGATCAGCAACCTCTGTTCACCTCATTCAGTTCTAGAGGGTTGCACAACATTTCATTCCCACAGTACTGATATTATAAATAATGCTTCTGTTTTCCTCTTACATAATGGGCCTCTTCTGTGTTTTGTTGTGATGCCTTGTTCGGTTCTGAACACTAAACTTCTGGGTTGGCCATTTATAGGGTACAACATGTGAGATAGATTTGATGAATAGAGCACTGTGAAATCAGTATAAAAAATTTGGGAAGATCTCATTAAAATATCACTTATTGCAAATGGAAATATGAATATTTTGTTTCCACCCTGGCTGTCTACAGACCCTCAATTCAGTTAAGCCCAGCAGTAAGCAATTCAGTGGGGTGGCAAGCAACACTATTTTGAAAAGTATCTAGTAAATATTGAGAGTTAACTCTGGAAATTCCATTTCAAAATATTTCTATTCCAAAGCTAAGAGCCTTCTTTTATGAAAATCTCCTATTAAAATGTGTGGCTAGATTTCCACCTAAACAGATTTTTTTAAACAGGTTTTTTTAAACACCTAAACATGTCAATGATTAATGCAATATTTATGCAAATAATTAAAGAAGAATTTTTAAAAATTTATGTTTCTCATGTGCATTTTATTTGGTAAACTGTTGACCCAAAGGACTAAGACTCAGCCTATAGAAATTTTTAATTGCTCATTTCATAATTTCTGGGAGTTTTTTTCAAGTTCTTGGTGTTTTATATATTGGTAATTCAAGGTTGGATAAACTGGATGTTAATTCTAGCATGACATGTCCAGGCATCACTTCACCTTGCGGTCATCAGAAGACAAACATGGCTTGGAAAAAAACAGCAAGTAGCTGTAATTCTGTGAGCAATGGTATTGATTGTCCTGATGGTAAAAATCCTTCCTGCACTGCCTTGGGGCTGTCAACAGAGCAGTGAGAATAAGCCGATTTCTAAACTTTTAAGTACCATTTAAAAAATAGATTGTCCTGGTAGTCAGAGCTCTCCTTTCACTTTGTGCAGGAGTAAAGAGGAGAAAGGGTGATAGGATGTGCTCCTTGGCAGCATTCAATTCTGTTTGAACCATGCCATAGATTACAGTGGTTATCACAGTGTGGGTGGAGAGGATGAACATGTAACTATACAGTGATAAATGGTAAATTCCAGGTTTTATGCTTAATAACACTTCCACTTTTTTGCCCATTTTTACTTCAAGTCTTTAGTGTGGCTTTGGAACTGAAAATGGGCACTATGCTGATGGCTTTGGTCATACCATTACAGGCACGAAGTGAAGTGTCCCTTGGCGTTTCAGTGTTTGGCTGAGAACTTTGTATCTTTCTTATTCATGTTAAGCCATATGTTAGCTAGGGCTGAGGAGTAGTCCTACTGACAAGGAAGTCGTGTAGTTCAAGAATAAAATACCACTCTGTTCTCTGGCCCTGTCTCTAGCTTCGGGATTAATTTGTGTCATCCATTTTCCTACGACAGAGCACTTTCCTGTCCCTGTGCCTGGAGCTGCAGTGACTAGGTTGAAGGCAAGAGCTCAAATCATCGCCATGGTGGGGAGCAGGGAGCCATACAATAGTTGTGTTTCTTGCAGCACAAGAAAAGGAAGCATTGCCCATCTATTTTCTCCTGTACATCACTAAATCAGTCTGCTGCAAGGTGACCCTTTGGGAATATCAATATGAGGTGACAGAGAAACACCAAAGTGGAGCACCTTGTAGCTGTAGACAACAGCAGCCTTGCAAGAGATTATATGGGGAGCGCAGTGATCCCCACAAGTTGCAAGCTGAGTTTCATTTATAAACTTGGTAGGACAAATAACTTCTTGTGGAGATATGCAGCTTACAGCTGACATTGTCAGATGTCCTTCTCTCCATAGAGTGCTGTTTATTTTCTGCCCCTGTTTTCTTCAGTCCAATTCCTCGTGATGCTGAAGTCCTCCAGCCTTAGAGAAGGACTGCATGATGCTTTGAGAAGTAGTGAAAAAAGGCTTGATAATGGCTGCTGACTAAAACACGGAATGTTTCCAGGATCCTGGAACCAAGCATGTCAGCAGGATGACTGAGCTGATGGAGTGAGGGAAGTTAATTAAAGACTGAAGTGTTGAAGAACTATTTGTAAATTCTTGTGTCCATTTTCTTTCGGTGCCACAAACTGAGTCAGCTCATCAAACCACAGGGGAATTCTCCTATAGTTCTCACTGGCGAGCTTTACTTCAGGTCATCTCGTGAGGCAGAGTCAGTCTAAATTCCTGATTGTTGCAAGGGGGAAATTAGCTGCACATACTCTGTTCAGAGCTGAGATTGTTTCCTATTCAGTTCCCTGTTGTTCTGTGGGAAAGAGCATGGCCCATCACAGGTATGATTCCCTGAGAAACCTGGAATTACAGGTCTCTATGGGCTTGTTCGGAGTTACCAGAATTTATTAAAAACCTATGGGAGCATTTGGCAGTAGGAAGAAAAAGGATTTAATTGAATACAAGTTGAAGCTGCCTTTTTCTGAGCTGAATTTCTAGAGTTCATTTCATGGACCGATTGTGGGCAATGCCTGTAAAACAATGAAGTGCTTTGTGCTCTGTGCGGGAAGCAAAGTTCTGCTACTCTATGCTTCGCAGCCCTTGTCCCTTTCCTGCAGGAGGTTGCAGCTCTGAATTCATATGGCACAAACATACAGCCTGCTGTGACAGCTGGCTCAGTAGTTGTCACTCTGGGTGAATGACCTCTGTAAGTATGGGCAAGACAAGGAAAATATTTCCCTTGTATTTAAAATATATCCATTAGATTCAAATATATATAGCTATATATATTCCTTATATTCCTCTTCTCTTTCTCACCCTAGCACTACTATCACAATGAACTGAGGCAGCTGAGAAAATAAGATCCTGGTATCAGTCAGCTACCATTTTTGTAGGCTTTATTCAGGGGCTAAAATTTTTGTATACAGGTTTATGCCTTTAGTGTTATTGAGATACCTGATCAAAATCCCAAAGGAACCTTTCCACAGAATTCAGTGGATTCAAATCCAGTGGATTTGCTCTATCAGGGTTGTTTTGTTTCATGTGCACATCCTGAAAAGCTTTGTGTTTTACTAGCTTCCTATTTATTGGCAATGTGAATCTGGAGAGAGGTTCTGGTACATGTCGGAGCATCCATCTCTCTGTTACTATTGAGTATTGTAGTTTGTACTTTCTTTTCTTGAGTATTTGCAGTTATTTGATGTCTCTTTGTAAATAACTAACCTATGCTGAGAAAATTAGTCATAACACAAGGGGAGAGTAATTTACGTACTATTTTTAGCCATTATCATTAACAAGAAATGCTAATAGTGTTCTAAAAGTATTTTCTCTTAGTATTCATTATTATCAGAAATTAATTTCAAATAGACAAGAAGATGTCTGACTCTAAATATAATCTGAGTATTGGTGTTAAAGAACTAAGGTGTTACTACTTGATTTAATGGCAGGTTCATTTGGAAGCTTAGCGTGAGACTCTTCTGAATTATTCAAGCACCAAATGGACTTTCATTCTCTTCTTTTCTTTTTAAAATTTTTAAATATTTTTTCCGCTGTCTGTTTATAAACTTTTAAGATAGGATGGGAGAAATAACCCTGTTCTACTTCTAATTCAGGGCACAAGAAGTTTACTAGAAACTTGATATGCAGAAGGCAGGAAACTGAATGTTCTGCCTCCACCTTTCTTAGGTACTTTGCAGTTGTAGAAGTGATGATTCAAACTTAAAAGCCCTCAAATCAAATATTTCATGTGTCCAAGCCCAGAATTTAGGTAAAGTTTGAAATTCTTAGTTTGAACAGGGAAAATGCAGTGGCTTATACTGCTGAGTCCTGCCCCAGAATAATTTAGGAGCTGTAATATTCTGAAGAAAATTGGAGAAGAAACTGGGAAAAAGTGCCAAGATAAATGTTTGATCCTGTGGAGCTTGAGAGCTTTTCACAAGTGTGTTGTGCCCTTCTGCTGTAGTGACTGCACCTGGCACTGTGTCCTTGCCAGGCCATCAGGCACTGTGGTGCCCTCTCCTTGGTTTTGAAATGGGAGCAGCATAAAAACAAGGAAGCTTGACTAAAAAGAAAGTAAATAGGTGATGTTTCTGCAGCCAGTACAGAGACTGTGCTAAAATGTCATCCTGGAGCTATGACATCTTTGCCTTTTAAAAAGATGAAGAACTTGTAACTGAACATCAGGGAATGGAAGTTATTAGGGGGCATCCTTCAAAAACCTATATTTGTGCTCATGTGAGGAAAGCAGAAGAGTGTGAACTTTGACACATTAAGGGCTAAAGAGTGATCTGGTCCTGAACACTCATGTCTACCTGTGAGATTTTTTCCCACCTTGTTTGTGACCGCCTTGTAGTTATATGTGCATATGCTTGGACTGATTCAGTTAATTTTATTGTTGTTGTATCTATAAATGGGGCCTCATTTTTCAGAGGAGGGAGACTGAAGAGCAAGAGTAATTCCTGCAAGCAAGGTACTGGGTTTTTTTTGTTGTTTTGTTTTTTGTTTGGTTGTTGTTGTTGTTTTTGTTGTTGTTTTCTAATTCTGTTTCTCTCTTGTATTCTTAAAGTGTGATTTTTTTCACTTGCATCTTTATTATGGTTTCTTGTTTCAGTATATCAAGAAGTTTTACAATGAAACTTGGGAGAGGAGATATGGCTTCTCGGTGGATGAAGGCACGCTGACACTCCTCTGGTCCATAACCGTTTCTATTTTTGCCATTGGTGGCCTTGTGGGTGCCATTATTGTTACCCCCATTGTGAAGTTCTTTGGAAGGTAAGTGTTTTGGAAAATTTGCATTTTCTAAAGCAATTTCTCACTTTATCTCTCTAGAACGCTTTATTTTTTTTTTAATTTAAAAAAAAATTAAATATCTTTAAATCCTGAAAATATACAATGCATCATTTGGGTCACAGAAGCCACTTGCTCTGCATGGGCGATGGGCTGAGATGTCAAGGAGGGTGACTTGCCAAGAGTGCCAAAGGAAAATACCATAAAATAGAAAAGATTTCACAAATTTCTTGTTTCATGAGTCTACTGAGTATCTTACTGTAAACAAACAAAGCTATCAACATATCTCATTTGCTCCTTGACAGTATTTGTTGCCATATGGTAATAAAAATTTACCCTTTTTTTTTTTTCCTTCCTTGTGTGAAAATGTAGTTTGAAGAACTGGGCTGGGATGAAGTTCATGTATGGTCTTCCCCAAGAAGGCAGGGATGCCACCCATGTTCTGTTCAATGCAGAGTCTTGACCATAGAGAATATGAGTATTTTAGGAATGTTTATGTTGTTGCGTGTTTGCATTTTTGGTGCAGTTAGTAACTAGGTATTTCTGACACATTTTTGTATCATACAGCCTTTCAAAGAGAATTTTAAAGGTAATTTGCTATAATCTATATAATAGATACCATTATCTATATAATATCTAACATTGTAGCATACATCATAACCGCTCATTTGGATTTTCCTTAATTTTGCATTCAATATTATTTGATACCTTTTTGTCAATTAAATCACAAGAAAACACCATTGTGAGGCTTAAACATAAGGGTAAACCTCCAGTATGCTTACTTTTCTGTTTTACATTTTGACTATTTCACTAGATTGTACTTTCCTAGGTCTATTTATCATTCTCCCAACTTGTCCATATCTCATTTTTCATCTCAAAGAGTGTATTTTCAGGTTCATCCATTCCATGCTTACAGCAAGTCAGTCTTCTTTGCTGTTATCCATTCTTCATGAATTTATTTTGTCATTTCAGCACTTGATTTTCAATTCTTAAATATTTTCCATAGTCACATTATTTATTTTTTTAGCATTTCAATTTCTTTTGCCAAACCATACATTTGGCTTTAGCATACTTGTTAGAAATACGAAACTGTGCCTGACTCAGACTGATTAGTTCCCAGAATTTTGCTGAGTCTTTGTTAAAATAAAGTGAAGTAAAAATGGGTTCACAGAAGGCTTGAATTTTCAGTGAAGGGTAAAACAGCTTTGTGTGCAGGTTTGTTAAGTGGTGGCTGATCTCTGTTGGAGATCCACCACTTTGGTTGGAGCTGGTCAGATTTCCAGGGCAGACCTTTACATTTGCAGACTCTGCCCCTGTTTATTATGTTTATCTCTATTAAGGCACAAAAACAGCTCTGTTATAGATACAGTGGGTGAGCAGAGATGGGAAAGGGCTGTGTGAATAAAAGTTGCTCACCAAAAAATGGTTCTTGAGTTTGCTGTTTGCACTGCAGTGTGTTTGTCTGGTCTAGGAACCCAGACTGACACATCATTATGGTAATTGAGGAGCACATTGTGAAATGTTGACAGAACAATAAAATACTTTGCTGTTAAATTGCTCAAGTGTAGGATGGAGGGCTGTATGTATGATGAAGCTGAGCTCCATTTACACTCGCACAGAATAATGAGCTAAGGGGGATTAAAAGCATTAGTCAGAAATAATGTATGACTTTAAAAGAACACTCTTGAATCATATTGCTGTAAGGTTAAAAACATAAATTTCAGATTACTGGATTCCTAGGCACTATTTACTTCAAGAGACTACACGTAGAGCAATTTTTTGAAAGGGAACCTTCTTCCACATAAACATAATTTCCATGCTCAGATGTGGCTTTGACACTTCACAATTTAAATTCTCTTCTTTGAGTGAAGAAGTTCTGCTGTTGTTTATCCTGAGCACCCAGACCAGTATGCCCAAGGGATTGTTTAGGTCACTGCTAGGGAGACATTTTAGGGTGGGCATCACAACAGGCTCCTCTCCTTCTTCTTGGTACTACAGCCAGCAGTCACACCCAGTGCCTTCAGAAGGAGAAAGGACAGTGAAAATGGTCAGGCTCAGTGTGTAGCAACTTCTCTGTGCCGTTCCTTGCTTTCACTCCTCCTGTGCTCCAGCATTTGTTCCCATGGACCACAGGCCCTCTGGGGATGTCCCTGCTCAGGTCTGCATCACCCTCTCCTGCACTGACCTTGTTATGCCCTCTTTTCATCTCACAGAAGTCCCCCTGCAGACTCTTTGCTTCCAAAACCTTACCACAGATACCACATAGTAACACCATAAACAGTGTGTTTTCCTGGTTTTGCTTTTCAGCCTCTCAAAGCCTTTGTTTTTGTCGTGCTTAGTTAGGCTGTGCTTTTCTCAGCTGCATAGTATAAGGGTTTGCTGGACAACTTTTTCTCAAAAAATATGTATTTTGAAGTTTTTACTTAAATTACAGGAGAAAAAATACCATCTTCAGATGAATGTATAAGACTTGTTTGACCTGAATGAAGATTTTGTTTCCATTTTTGGCATTTTTTATATCACTTCAGCCATCTCAGGGTTTATATCCATTTGAAAAATCTTTTTCAAGTTGTACACTTATCTCTCTTGTGTTGTATAAACTTTAAATGAATTGTATCCAATTTTTCAATCTTCAATCTCTGTTATTCATTCAGTGTTCAAAACCGACTACAAAACAGGAAGAGTAATTAAAAATACAAGTATTAAAAATATTTCCTTTCAAAAATGCATGCATCTGTTGTGAGCAGTTGGGTGACTTATTCAATGGGTTTGAGATTTGCAGTTGATACTTATATGTTGAAAAGAATGAGAACTGCTGGGTCAGTTTGTTACCTGCTCTAGAAAGGAAAGGGTAGACAGCCTTCCTGGTCTTTCCTCTTCTTTTGAATTGATGGGTCCCTCAAACTTGAGCAGAAAGTTCTGAAAGATGAAAACTGAAAGCAATGAAGCTGTTGGCAAATGAGAAATTTAGATTTTTTTAAATTTTAAAGTATGTTTTTGTGATTTTGTTTATATTTTTTAACAAAATGATTATTTGCCACAAATAGTATTTCCTTTACTTGAAAAAAAAATGTAATGTTTTATCTAGCAGTTATAGAATGAAATAATTTTAAAAGCAGGGGAGAAATATGTAAATCTGTATTTTGGTTAATTCCAACAATTTTTACAAAAGGGTTGATTTTTGTTACTTGAATGAGCCCAAATGTTTTTCCTAACTCTATGAGTAGGAAGTAACTCTCCTCAATGTATGTTTTTAATATGGAGGATTTAAGGATGAATTATAATGACATAAATACATCATGATTGAGAAGTTGTCAAAGTGCCAGAAACTGTAGATAGCCACACAGTTTGTATGGCTACATACAGTTAGTATTAGTAGCTATATCAGCTGTAGTTATATCAGCTTATTGCCATTTGAAGGATATTCTTTGGTTTCTCCATACAGAGTATGCTTATTTATATTCCTGTACAGAGCCTCAGGCACTGTACAGGAATATAAATAAAAACCCAATGGCACTTGGGTTTTTAGGATGCATAGGATGGCTCCTTGCTGTGCTTTTGAAGGACATCTCTTTAGTTAGCTATGTTATGTTTTCTTTTAAACTGTGGTGTAGGTTTGAAACTGTATCTGTGCGGGTATAATACTGTTTTTCAGAATTCTACACAACATCTAAGAGGCAATGTTTATTAGGCATCTTTTATTTATAGATATTTAAGAATAATAGCTTAGTGTGCTTCTAATATAACTAGAATTAATTGTGTGATGCTGGTTCTTACCTAAACAGTCTTTTCCTTGCAGGAAATGCACACTGGTGCTCAATAATGTGTTTGCAGTGGCAGCTGCATTGTTGATGTCCCTCTCCTTGCTGGCAGGGTCTTTTGAGATGCTCATCCTGGGCCGCATTGTCATGGGTATTGATGCAGGTAAGCTTTGGGCGCACTCTGCATGTCTGAAATGCTTGTGCCACACATAAACTTTCTCTTCTTCCCTGGTTTGAACTTGCTTTACATTAAAGAGGCATTCCAGGGACTAGCTGTAGCCACACTGATTTTGCTGGGACAGAACAGCAGACTGAGGGCTGAAGGATCTGATGTTTGGACAAGACACTGGAATGGATGGTCACTGCTGCTGACACCCCTGGTTGTTCCCCCATCTTTCCTCTTCCAGCCCTGCTAGAGTGTTTCTGTTTCCATGCCATGAAAACCCCTTGGCGAGAAGGGTATAATCTCTTTATTAACACAGCCCTGTGTTTAGAAGTTGTTGGGTCCCATGCTATTACCAGCAAGACTAAGGAAGGTTTGGTATCTTGCTCCTAGCAATATTGTCTTCCCAGTTTAAAAGTAAACCATGCAGAATGACCAAAATAAAGATTTTTCTGGCACTGCAGCACTAGAATAATCTTGCAGCTAGAAGGAAGGGTCTCTGATGATTTTTATCTCATCAAACAACCAAACTTCTGGAGCTGTGCAAACATTGTCATTGTACTGACCAGGGTCATGCATTTGCTTTCTCCTGGCTTTGAACAGCATTTCAGATCTTATTTTATGTCTATTGTGAAGAGTTCTTCACAGCTGTAATTGAGAGGAACATCTGCTAATACTGTTTACAGTAAAAATACTTCATCTGACAATGTCTGCTCTGTCTGACTGATGTACTGGGTTTTTTTTTCCTTACCCAAACCAGTGCTAACATGATTTTGCTTGCTTTGGGAAGAGTAAATTTAAAACATAAAATCTGTTCTCCCAGAGATTCTCATCTCTGAGTAACCTTTGGTGCTCCTCATCAAAAAGCAGCCTACGCACATTGCTGTAGATCTGTAACAGATAGTCAATCCCATAGTTATTAAATGGTGTGAGAGTAATTAGACATGCAGGGAAAAGAATTCATGTTATCTGTGGATAGATATAATTCTGTTCCTTGTATTTTTTTTGCCACCCTTGTGAACAGATTACCACTCAGACTCCTTTCAATAGAAATTTGTTGCATACCTGGCAAAATGAAAAGATGTTTTGACTTAATGTATGGGTTTTGTTCTTCCTTTGTAGGAATTTCCTTAAGTGCTCTTCCCATGTATTTGAGTGAAATATCTCCTAAGGAAATCCGTGGTTCATTGGGTCAGTTTACAGCAATTTTCATTTGTATTGGTGTTTTCACTGGTCAAGTTTTGGGGCTGCCAGAAATATTTGGGCAAGTAAGTATTTAACAGTTCTGTCAAAGCACAAGCATGCTCTAAATGTATTTTCACATTTTGGCTGGATTGTTTACAGAAGTGGAAAACAGAAACTTTTTTGTTTTGTTTTGAAGCACTTTGAAAAACAGTTTCCTCCACATCTTGTAAAAGTGTGTGCATGAAACTAAGTTTGGTAGATGTGGCCAACAGTTTCAACAGCTTGAGTGGCTTGTGTGTGTCCATGTGCAGGTCTCCTTCCCCCCTTTTCTTGATGTACATTTATTTTTTCTGGTTTCCAGTTTTTTTGAGCATCATGGAAATGCTTAAAAGTTTTTGTATTTTTTATGTCGAATTTTTCAGTATGAGATAGAACTAAAAAAGGCTTGGTTAGGGTTACTATGAGAACCTGATTAGAAAGACTCTTGCTTATAGTACTCCTTGTATAGTGTTCCTTGTAATGCACTTCTGGTTTCAGACTAAGTGATGTAAGTTAATACATGCCTTCATGAAAAGATTACTTGTTCAAATAAGAGGCTGTCTTGCTGTCATAGGCTGAGATTAACTTGGTGGCCACTGGATGTCATCATTACTCTGAATAAATGAACTCAGGTTTTGCTCAGGCTGGCACTTGGAAATACAGAATCACAGAACGGATAAGGTTGGAAGGAACCACAGAGGGCCACATGATCCAACCAAATACTTTCCATTCAGAGCAGAATCTTCAAGGCAGTGTAGAGGATATATCTGCAGCAATCTTCTCACGATGACCCTTGAACTCAGAATCCCTTCTGACAGGCAGAAAAAGTTGTAAACACTTGAAAACTGAGAGGAGCTTGTCCTTGTCTGTCCATCTAAATGCAACTCCTTTGTAAATACATGATACCATCCACCCTGACACTTTTATATTTGTCTGACCAGATTTCTTATTCTGTCCATTTATTCTGTTCCACTCTCCTGAAGGTGAATGGTTTGATTCAATTTACCTTTTGTTGAAGGATAGATTTCTCCCCTGTACCTCCAAAGCAAGAGATTTTAGGAAATAACTTAAAATAGCTTTTACTGACTTTTATTGTGTGGCTTCTACAGATGTCCCATCTCTTCCCTTGGAAGCCAGGCTGTTCCAAATGAGTGTATGAAATATCCAGAGGCCAATTCGATTGCTTGGAATATATGTCAGCCCTTACGTAGTAGGGTTTTTTTTAATTTGGGTTTTTGAAACATGCATACACAAAGATGAGGTGTCACGCAAACTCTTATTTCTTGATTTCAGCTCATTCTTGCTGGTTTTATTTCTCTTCTTGCCTTCCTTTCATCCCCATTGTTGCCGCTACCAAAGTATGGAGATCATGTTTGTTTCTGCTTCTACAACTTGCTTTAGTGGGAAGCTAATTAATGTCACACCATTAAAGATAGACATTAATTTATGTAAGAAGAAATATGCTCTATCTGTAGAATTAGATCTTTTCAAGATGGGTAACATTAACATGTAAAAGCATTTGACTGATGTGAATTAGAATATTTCCAGCCAATTTATTGGAGGCAGCTTGAATTTCCTAGTTGGGTATGCAGGTGGCTTTTTTTTTCTTTTAATTTCTCTTGGTCTCAGTTAAGCCAGGATTTTCTTCCCTAGCTTTGTGGAATTCCCACTGAAACTCCTTCAGTGGGAGGTAGATTTTTTTTGTTGCTCCGTAGCTGATTATTTCTTACCAAAATTTGTTGTAAATAATACTAATTACACATACTTGTTTTCTGTCATGGTTTAATAAGTTTTCTGCGGAGCTCTATCACATATTTATCACTCGTAAATAGAGCAAATATCTAAGAGGTTATTAACCATACTATCTAAGCACTGATGGTTTTGAAGAAAGGCGGGACAAAAACAGAGTTGGGAATCTTGCTCGAAGAGACTCCTTGAAAAGGAAAGGACATGAGAGGGGTGGTCAGCATGGCTGAGGTCCTGTCTGGTTAGAGTAGGAAACAGCAACATTGCTTGTGTGGTCAGGGAAATAGAGGGAAGGGAGAGATTCTGACTGCACTGTGTTAACACAAGACAGAGAACTGCAGAAGGAAGAGAGGGGTTTAACCTCAAGGAAAGTATGGGTACAAAAATGACTTTTTATAAATATTGTGTGAATAACTGAATGCTGAAATTCATCAGAGTAATGTTTGGAACAGACTCCTGGCTGAAGTTGCTTGAGCAGAAAATTTAAATTTTAAATACGAGCTTGATGCATTTATGTGGATTATATGAGGTTGTTGCCTTCAGTGGTTCTGTAGAAGTCCCTCCACAGAAAAGGAAAGTGTTTATGTTGGCTGTGGGGCATAACATTAACAAGCACTTATTAACAACCCAAGTGATGATTTCCCCTGTTATCAAATGCAGAAGTGTCGCTTTAAATGTGGAATTGTGATAAAAATAGCTCTGAAGCAATGAGTATCACTTGAGGCAATTTGAAAGTCTTTACTGCATTTTGTATCAAGTAGGTTAAGCAGCCCTAAAGTGATTTTTAGCAATATTTTGTTTGTCAAGCTGGGTGGAGGTGAAGCAGGAGGTGTGTGGGCAGCCCCAGGTGCAGTGCTGAGGGTCAGTGGTCAGCCCTGGCTGTTACTGCCTTAAGGCTCTTGGCTCTTTCCTATTCCTTCAGCTTTCCCAGGTTTCTGCTGGAAGTGCTGATTGACAGTCTTCTCATTTCCTTCTAATACCTCTTCATGCCAGTTCTGTCAACTTACTCTCATTATTCTTTTGATCAACTGTTATTTATTCCTTAGTAACTTTCTGTTTCTTTTTTTTTCCCCACCACCTACTACAGTGTGCTTCCTTTCTCCTCCCCCATCACTTGTGATCTTTGTGTTTCAGGTTAAAAGTCACATAAGCTCTTTAATCTCTTTCTCACCCTGTAAGCCTTTCTCTGAAATAATTCTTGGGTTAGATTTGAACCTAGGAGGAAAAGATCATACAGATAACCCAGATGAAATGATACTTTAAAAAATACAATTATATTAAATATTTCCTGTTTTTTTCTGGAAATGTTTTGTCTGAAGTATTGTAGAAATGCATTTACATCTTTTTCTGTGTCTTGCCATATTGACATGAACTAGGCAAACTTGACTATATCCAATTTTAAAATTATAGTATGAAAGAGCAAATGCAACAAAAAATACAATCTAGTAAGGATTGTAACACCTAAATAAAGGCAATTTTTTTTATTTTGAGTGTATAGAATTTTATCATAGCTGTCTCCAAAGGCACTAATTTTAGAATGTGTTTCTTTAGTATGCAATGTTTACCATGAATGATTATTTGAAGGAGAAAAGCTGCAGTTGTGAAAACAGTCCTCTGCTGCAGTGATGTGATAGTTTTACTTGCTTTCTACAGCCTTAATTCCCTCCCACCCAACAAATCCCACCAATGCTTTTTATCCAAGATTCTGATTCTTATAGGTCATAAGCTATGAGAAACTACATCTGCTGTGTCTCCACTGGGGTTTGGGAAATTCCACAATTCTTCCCACCATTTTTGGTTGTATAGCACGTGCAGCTTTCCATATATCTGACTGAAGAAAAAAACAGACAATAAGATAAGGATGAGCTTTCTTAGACCTGTGACTTCTTCAAACACTGCCCTTCAGGTGTTTCTGTTCTCTCTGTTTCTGTGATTCTGCAATTGAATCACCCAGCCCATTTTTCCTGAGAGATTGCTCCTGCAAAGCAAAGGCCAATGCACTGTCAACTTCAGTTTCAAAGTTCAAATTTACACTTACTGTCTTGGGGGAATATTGTCTGGCCTGATTCTGGCATATTCCGTGTAACCTTATGTATCTCTCTAGCTAACTCATCTAGTCCCTCCTGCACATAATATCCTGCTCTCTTGCTCCACAGCTTTCCCCTAGCATGGTAACATCTTTTAAACATTGTAAACCATCAGACTGACCATTCTATTGCTTCATTTCTTTAATGAAGGTGGGCTTTAACTTTTAGTTAAATTACAGAGAATTTAGTTTCTGAATACATTTGCGATAGTTACAATGTTCATGTTTTCTAAATACACTGAGCTTCAGAATCTCTTTCCTCTGTATATCCATGCCAGGAAGGAGAGAAAAAAGTGTTTCATGGTGTGTATATGTATTCAGGACAGGTAAAGCTGAAGCAGCTGCCTGTTGCCATGCTTTCCTCACTTCTGCTTTGAGCTCCTTTCCTGTGCGTGGTGTGTAAGGCTTTGCCAAGCTGCAGTTGTTTTCCCTGGAGCTGACTCTGGTGCCTGCCTGGTTTTGGCTGCTCCTCTTACTGAACAGCACTTTGCCATAGGTACATCAATGGAAAAACAGACTTTTTTTTTGTTTACTTCAGCAACCTTATTTTATACGCTTCAAGTGTTTCTAGGTCATGCACCCAGGAGCTTGTCTAACCACATTGTTGCACTGTTTTATAGTGGATAGCATGTTACCCTAAAAACTTTGCTTTGCTTGCATCCTAACCCTTATCAGGGCAACACTTTCTGAATAAATCCTATTACTGTGCAAGTGTTTCCAGGGGGTTGGAATAAAGTAAACAGAAAAAAAGTAAAATTCCCAATCTCGTAAATGTTGCAAGTAGATTTGGTCATTCTGTTTTAAAAGGAGTGTAATTAAGCAATGCAAGGAGCAAACAGCGATGATCAGATTTGGGAAGTGGCTTCTCGAGGAGAAGAGTCAGGGTTAAACAGCTCTTATGGGTAACCCCATGCTGGGGAGACACTCAGAGCAGTACAAAACAAAGTACACCAGAGAAGATTCAGAATTTGTCTTGAAGTGGCATGCTGTCTTTTCTAGACTCTTCTCAATCTTTCTTTAAAAAAACATTTGGAATATGTTGTGGTTACAGGTACAAACTTTAATAACTGGATGTTGTCTTTGTCATAGAAGAAGCACGAATTAGTCCAATTACACTTTTTAAAGGACTTTTAGCAGGTTTAATGCATATTTGGCTAGAGATTACCTGTTTTTAAAAAGAGATTTCTCTTGAAATAGGTTTGTGACACATGGTGACACCGGCCAAACTGTCCTCCCCACAATTTATTATTTTAGCAAAGAAATTCTACTACTGATATCAATGTCAATGTCAATTTCTGCAGCAAATTGAGCTAAAATTGGAAAGGGACCCATGAACTACATGGGTCCCTTTCCAATAGATAGATATTGTACAGATAGATACTGTACTATATGTCTAGTAAGGAAACATCTCTGTGATGAGTCCCTTTCAAGTTAGTTTTTTACACAAGTGAACTTTGCTGAGGAATAGTTGTGGTAAAACTAAAAACTTGTGTAGCTGCTGTGTTAAACTCCAATTCTCTTTACTAGACCTCTTAAAAATTATGTATTTGATGTGATAGATAACTGTGTCTTTAGGAAAGTTTATATAGAATAGCTGATCCTTCTTCCTAAGACTCTTGACTCAGATTCAAGGATTCCTTAAAAACTCTCAGTAAATTATAGATGATTAGAGAAAATAATTCCCAATTGCTCTAGGGACCTGTAACCTTCAGCTGGGCAGCAATGGCAAAATAGTCTGTCATTCTTGAAATGAATCTGACACATTAGCACAATAACACAAAGTATGAATCAACCAGTTTCTTTATCATTTTCTGTGAGCTCTTTTGTTCTGTATGTTTATCTTCTCCTTGAGCCATAATAGTGACTATAGCTAAAGATATTCTTCTTTAAAATACAAGTGAGAACTTCAGAGTATGGAACAGAACTCTTGTGACAGTAAGAGACAGGTGAACTCTTGCAGCTGCATGCAGGACCTTGGAAATTAAAGCAGCTTGTGCCTTACGCAGTTTACAGAGTGTAAGAGGATGCTTTTCCATTAGAGCAGGACAAATGCATCCATTAGTTTAGCAATTTCTAAGATCACTTAAAATCCAAAAGTGTCCTGTTTATGATAATTGCAAACATCTGGCTCTGTAGAATAAAAACCCCATAACATCCTCATTCTGCCTAGTTATATTCTAGAAATATAATGAACTGAAGCAGTCTAGTTTTGAAGCCTGAAATTAGTGGTGTAGCCCAGAGTCCAGTGTCTCCATTAATGACCTGGATGATAGTAATTTCCGTGTAGCTGTTTGTATCCATAGAAATGTGCTGCTTTGTGGACCCTCGCTAGTTCTTAGTGAGTTCTCAGAAACAAAAGTTGGCGTAGGACTTGGGGAAAATAACACAGGAATTTGTCTCATCCGTTCTGGCTCCCAGTTGTGGAGGGATTTTAATCAGGATTTGCCTAAGTTTAGAGCAAGAGCTTGAGGAGGTGGTCTCATAGTACTCCTGGAAATTATTTTGCTGTTGAGTCAGGCTTGCAAAAGGTTACCCTGGTCCCTGCCAATTCACAGGACTGCTGAGTTTGTACAGTATCTTTTAAAAACACAGAAGCAAAGCTGCTTTGTATTCTTCTAGTAAAATGAAAAACTGTGAATGAAAAGCTAAAGCCTTCCCTGAAGAGTGTTTTAAAACTTCTGCTAAGGATACAGGAGACACATTGGTGCTTGTAAGTGGTTGCTCAAATCCTTGAGGGAATGATATTGTTAAGAATAACTCAGAGAAACACCCTTACAAAGAAAGGAATTTCTGAACACAGTCTTTAGCAGGCGCTTGATTCCTGCCTGCTCTTCCTGCAAACTGGTACCAGGCACACCAATCAAGAATTGCTTGAGGCAGTGATTTTGAAGATGGCAATCCTTTTTCAAATATTCTCAGGGTTCATTTCTTTTCTACAAATGGAATATTTCCATCCCTTTTTCACAGTAACACATAAGGCACAAAGTTTCTTCCGGCTGAAGCGATTTCCATGTCTTTTATCAAGACACAGACACTTCATTACAGCTGTGAGTTGCTGATCAGGGACTTGAAGGTCACCTCACCCAAGGGCTGGTTGATCCAGCCAAGGGAAGTTGCTGTGCAGGCACCAAGCACAGCCTTGGTGGTGCTGATAAAGGTACAGAAATGCTGCCAGGACCCTCTGGGTCATTGTGTATTCATAGTTCAGTAGTACCCATGGGAAAAGGTCTCCTCTGTTATACCAGCCCTGCTGGGGAACACAGTGCATGTTGATATATTTCTAACAGAGACATTAAATGAGGTATTTTGTTGATATCTATTGTGGATCAGCTGAGATTATGTATTTACTGGAGATTATAAATAAGCTTTTTATTGGTTCCCCGAGACAGACACAATGGTATTTATTCATCCCTTTTCTGTACAGAACTCATTAAGTAATGCATGGGGAAACAGCTGTGTGTCTTCATATTTGTAAATGTGTTTCAGTCCATTAAAGTCGCACTGTGAGGCTTCAATTCCCAAAGTTTTAACAACACATCACTGATTGGCCATATGTAATATTGAAATGTTGAAATGTTACAATGTTGTAGTTTTGCATTTGGAAAGGAGAACATCCTATAGGAGAGGATTTGTCTGAAAGTGGAAGTGTGGTTATAGAGCAAGAGCTCTATGGAGATAGAGATATAATTTAGACTAAGCAATGAACAAAAGACTTAACAGCAGAGTGTCTAATGTTGGGATGGAAATTTATCATCACTGAGCACTGCTACTCATAGACAGTGAAACAGTGCTCACCTGAGTCTTGAGAAGATTTCTATGTACCTGTTCTCTGCTTAGTTAAGCCAGCTGAAAAAGCAGTAGAAAAGCTTTCCTGGAAAGATGTCCTTCAACAAATGTGAAGGAAAGAAAGACATCAAAACACCATGGAGGCTGATAGCAGTTGCTTATAATTTGCCAGAAAACTTTCTCCTTATCCACTGAAACACAGTAAACACATGTAACTAGAGTGTTTGCTTATACTAACATTTAAAGTATGACTTTCTGCTATGTTATCAAACTTAAAAAGGTGGGTTTTTCACTTATTGTAGCTGACCAAATAACAAGCAGCAACTGTCTATAAAACTTACCTTACCCTGTGTAAGTTGGACTCTGCTTCAGATGATAACAAGCAAGTAAACATTTCAGATTGGCCTGTTTCCTTAGTACTTGAGTATTAGATTATATTTACAGGTCTGTTATTAAGCAATAAATCTAAACCAATTTGACCTGCGACTTTCTTCCCAGCATGTTTTACACACTGGGGAGATAACAACTACTTAAACCTTTTTGAGGGTCCTGGATGATTAACATTTTGGTTTTACTTTCCATTATACTTTGTAAAACTACCCATTTTTGCACATTCATGTCCTAATATGTAAATTTGTCCTTTACAAATTAGATATTAATGCTATGGTAAGTTGGTCAAGCATTGTAAGACAGTATGCAGTCATCATATTGAGTAGGAGGCTGTGTTTTCTAGACTTGAGTGTCTTTGCTTTTGAAACTGCTGGCAAAAGGAAAAAAAAAGGGAGATAAATTCTTGATTAGTATTTTGAGGGATTTTTTTAAACTTGAAATAAATGTCAAATTAAAATGAGTTGGTTATACATATTTTTTTAAACCTAAACCAGATTTGTTGTCATTAAAAAAATGTTAAGATTAAGTATTCAACAATTTCAGTTGTTTTTAAAACAACAAACATGCTTTGGATATTTTTATGTTTATTATTCTCTTAACCTTGATATACCTTAGTCTAACTTTTGTAACTTCAGTTTGGCAAAATATAACCACATAAAAAAAGATTTACATCTAATGCAATTTCTAGATGCCCTGGAGCACTTTTCTTCATCTCCTGCTGCAGTCCAAAAGGATGCAGGTCTCTGGAGTTCTATGTATTGCATCTGCCAGTCCCACAGGGACATCTGAGGTACCCAAGGGCATCAGAATGATAGTATGTGCTCATGTTTGAAAAACTGAATCTTATCCTCCTCAATTATTTTAATCTACTATCTTATATTTTGTTATTTATGGAAGTTAACCTGAATCTAAATGCATCACTGAAAGGAAGTTCTGTCAGAAATTTTGCCTATCTCCATCATACCTCTAATATTTCTTCCTAAAGAATCTCAAGTATATGTGCTGTCTGCTGATAGTAATCCTGTTTGAAAGCTCACCATTTCCCATTGCTTTTCTCTAAAATTTTTACTTCTCTTGGAGATGAATAAGCAATGAAGACAAATTATGCCATATAAGTGTGCAGTACAAAGCTAGCTGTTACTCCAGTAAAAAGCTGGACAAAAAACCATCTGGGAAACTTGTAACAGACACTTTAATTTTCCCTCTCAATATGTACATGATCTAGCATGCAATTTCGTGAAGAGAAAATCATGGGACTCAGACAACAGACACTTTCAAGGCTGTTTTAAGTTCTGATCCAAGCATTTACTGTGGCCTTTTACTCAGTAAAAAAATCTCCTGCTGACTTCTGTGATTTTTACATCAGCCTTGTACAGCCTTGAGTCTGGTGACTTTCTGTGCTGATGATTACCTGGGAAGATACTGATACTTGAGTAATCATCTTGTCAGAGCTATATCTGTAGGAGCAACCTGTAAAAATTCACATCCATGTGGGTGCAGCACAGAGATTAAATACACGCATTATCTGGGTTGCCTCTGTTTTAAACAGGAAGGTAAGCAATTGTTATTGAAACTCATTTTTACAAAGTAGGTTACAGAAATGGTCAGGCAAAGAGAAAATTGTGTCCAGCAGGGATATGGCTGTGAGATTAGCATCCTCTGCAGCCAGAGGAGGTTGTAGAGCAGTGTTTGGAGTGGTGCAAGGAAGGTAGGAAGAAGAGCTGTACTGCACCTTACTTGAGTAGCGAGATGTAGAAGTTCTCTTTCCTCAGCTGCCTCATGGTCATCACCACTGTGCCATACCCTTGACTAAAGGAAGAAAAGACAGCTCTAATGCTGAGAAATTAGTTCCAGCTCAGTGCTTTTTCAGTCCTTGGCCCCAGGCCAGCGTGGTTGTCCTTTACTTTTAGGAGTGTTTTATATGGCATGGGAGCAGATTAACAGAGAAATGCTGAACTTGTGCAGTATTCTCTTATGCACGCCTAAATAAATTTATCCACTGTGTTCTGAGCAGGGATACAATTTTTTTTGTTTGTTTTTGTTTTTGTTTTTGGTTTTTTTTTGGAAAATTGAATATTTCTGATATGCATTTTTTGTGTCAAGTCTCTATGAGAGAGGACAAAATTCAGTTGCTTGAATATAAGCACATGGTATCATCTTGATGCCCTATGGTACCTTCGATGACCCTGTGGGACTGGCAGATGTGACACAGAGTATCACAGAGACCTGCATCCTTCTGTAGCTGCAGCAGGAGGGTGAAACAAGATGCTTCAGGGCATCTAAAAATTAGACTAGACGTAATTCTTTTTGTCTGTGTGTGTGATTATATTTTGCTAAACTAACATTGTGAAAGTGTTCCTGCTTCTTAAAGCAACATGAAAAAGAAGAGACTACCAAATCACTCTTTCCTGGATATTTTGAGTATCTTGCATTGGATGCCAGAGGCTTTTGTCTCTTTGTTTCCCACATACCAAGTGGGTAAAAAATATGTCATTTTACATGAGAAAATTATACAAAATGATCATTTTTGTTCATAAGTTGTTCAGCACTGTAATAAACCCATCACAACCCCATCTCCAAGGATTAATTTCAGAGTTAATACTTAAATAGTGACTGTTTAATAGTGACTGGTAAATAGACCTGCTCACTGAGAGATCACAGTCCATCCTGTGCACCGAATGCTAAAAAGGGGGAATGAGTATTTATTTTGATACCATTTCCTGCACATTCCATGCAGTAGAGGTAGGCAAGCCCTTGACAGCTCCGTGAGGCAGCATCTGGTTACACAGGGATGCAGAGCAGGGCTGGGATCCTCTGGGCAGTGTCCTGTGCTAGCCCATGTCCAGGCTGAGCCTAGGAGAAGGTGTTTGGGCTGTGGGCATTTCCCTGTGGCTCTAGAATGGACAGGACACAGGATGTGGGAAGCTTGCCCAGGAGCGGTTGGGGTCAGGATGATCAACAGGACATGGGGATCTCCACTGCACAGAAACCCAAACTCATGGCAGAGAGCAAACAAGGAACCTGACTGTGCAGGAGTGGTTCATAAGCAGTTGGGAATGGGGAACGGGATCTACATTCACGTTATTCTTTTAAAATAAATAACATCTCTTTATTAAACTGAAAAAGGAGAGGTTTACCATAGATGTTAGGAAGAAATCCTTCACTGTGAGAGTTGTGAGACACTGGACCAGACTGACAAAGAGAAGCTGTGGATGTCCCAGCCGTGGAAGTGTTCAAGGCCAGGTTGGATGGGGCTCAGAGCAACCTGGGATAGTGGAAGGTGTCTCTGTCCATGGCAGGAGATTTGAGCAATTTGTGCAAACCATTCTATGTTTCTCTGTTTCTATGAGGTTATTTAGAGAGAAACAGAGAGAGTGAAGCCTGTCACAGTTGAATATTTCCTTACTCAATCTTTTCAGTCCTGTTATCCATCTCATACTGGGATATTCAACTGGCCGCAATAAATCTTTCAAAAAATGAGTGCCCATGTCCAGGGCAGTACAACACCTCATTCCATCTCTGTTGTATGACCCTGTCAACAATTCAGTTCTCCCTTTAAAATTTATCTATGTTTATATTATTTACCAGTTCTGTGTTGGGAGTGTCTTCACATTTTATCAAAATCTTCCTAATTGCTGAAAATATTAAATATAACTGTTGCTTGAATAGATTATTAAGTTTGATAGAGATAGTTCAGCTGTCAGCAGTGCCTGTTGACGTTTCCCTATGCCACTTTCTTTTCCGGCTTTTGATGGTTACAGTAAGTTTCATTTTCTATATTCTAGCTGATGATTTCTGACATGGCAACATTTTCTTTACTACATTCCAGTGCACCTTAATCTTGATAAATCCATGCCATGTTTTATTCCCCTCCCACCCAATCTGCTGTCTCTAGAGCTTTGCACTTTATTATATCAACCTTTGAATGAATCTGTGGTTGTCAGACTTGCTCTACTATTTAACTGTCTCTTGTAAATACATCAAAGCCAGGTTTTTAATTCTCCAGCCTAAGCAAATATCCGTGATGTGACAGTTTAAAATTAAAATTTTACCACCTTGACATGTTATTTGTACCAATTCTGAGCAGGTGGTGAATCAGGTCCCCTGTAATTAAAATGTTTAATGCTCTTTTAAGTTTTTCCTGAGACAAAATGGTATGTAGTTGTTTTAATTTCTCCCAGTAGTGCCTGTGTGCTTCTCCTTACTGCTGACAATAGAGGCAAAGCGTTTTAAGTGTCTTCTAAGGCACCCATACTTTTTTTCTGCCTTTAGCTTATTACTGCTTCTGAGCATTGTCCCAGTGTGTCCTGTTCTATTCCTTCTTAAAGAGGTTATGAAACCCTCCTTTCCCCTGCTTCTGTTAGTTCTCTTTATAGGGTCTAGTTCAACCTGATTTCCATCAATTTTAATGAATCCCTTAAATTTATTTTAGTCTTACTATTTCTTTTCTTTAGTGGGATAAAGGAGTTGAAATTGTATAATGTAAATTAAGAGAAAAGGAAGTAGAACACACGCTCCATAACATTGAATAGACATGAAATCTTTTGAAATCGATGGAGAAGTTTCCATTGGCTTTAGTGACTTAGTGATCAATTCATGCCAAAATGGCAAGTGGGAGCATATTTATGAGTGTTCACCTTAAGGTTTTAGAAGTTAGTATGATAAAAAGTAAAAGAGAAATCTTTAATAGTGGAAATAAAGGAAACTCGGTGTCTTACGTGATGAAAATAGAAGGTTCTTCATTATAGTAGCAGGGTTTGTTATTTATTGTGAAGGGTAAGTTCAGAGTCTTGTTCATAACTTTTTCAAAATAATGTTTTTGGAAGAGTCATTTGAGATAAATGTGACTAACTGATAAACCATACACTACAGGAGACTTTAAAAGGAGTGTAAGTTTATTCCATGGAAGTCTCCATAGGTGAGCAAGATGTTGATAATAAGAGTATACAAAGAATACTTTTTTTTCCTTTAAGAAGCATCCTCGACATTGTGGAAAAAAAGCTACAAAAAATATGATGTGCTGATCAAGAGCAAGATTTTTGTCTGGAAGTATTGTTAAAAATTCTAACACGCTATAAATTTTTTTATATGGTACATAGCCAGTGTGTTTATTTTTCAAGGCAGATATGGAATGAAGGTGACAAGTTATACAGCCTGTTTTCCTGTTATTCTTTACAACCAGTACCCACATTCGTTATGTGATTATTGACTGGTTTTAAAGTCTTAAACTTAGTTTTCTAGTTTTTAAAATAAGATCCAGGCTTATCAAACAGTATCAACCACTTTTGATTCACCTCCATTACATAAGGTTTTCCACTTAATTGCATTGGAAAAATAGAAAAAATTAATGAAGAAAGAGGGTCTTGAAGCCTTCATGGTAATGCAGGATCTTAGGATGGCTAATTACCACAAGCTTTAAGTTGTTTGAAACAACACTTTCTCAAGTTGTTTTCCCATCCCAGGAGAATTTTTTAATAACACCTCTCTCACTTAAAAGGGCAAGTGCAAAGTGTGATTAGGAGATGCCCCATCCATTCTTTCTGGGAGTTAGTTATCTTGAGCCTCATTTCAGGTTTGGGGCATGGATTGCACCCTGTACCATGCAGCACATGGTGTTTTAGGCCTTGCTGAAGTGGAAGAATGTAAAATGAAAACTGCCAACAGAAAATAGCTTGGGGGCTCAGCCCTTTAGTAAAGTGATCTGAGGGGGAGGCGCTCAGACTGCTTACTGAGTTCTGGAGGAACACATCAGTCTGGTGATGAACACAATACTTTGAATGATGAGAAATCACAGTGTTCCCCATCAAAGCTATTCTTCTTCCAAGTATCACTATGGGAGAGTACTACTGACTTCTGTTTGCATCCATTTGCAGGAATCTCGGTGGCCTTTTTTATTTGGAGCAATCATCGTTCCATCATTGGTACAAGTTGTGATTCTGCCTTTTCTTCCCGAAAGTCCTCGGTACCTCCTACTTGAGAAGCACAACACAAGCAAGGCAGAAAAAGGTATGATATGTTTCTTTCTTGCAACAGAGGGTGTTTATTGTAGGGATGCAGGCTGGAGATTTCTGATTCTGATATTGCACTAAAAGCAGAATATTCCAATAGGAGAGGTTCTCTTGGCAAGAATTTTTTTTGTTTGTCTCTGCGTGCGTAAATATAACTGTAGCTTTGAAGTTTTTATAAATTAAATTCTCCAGCAAGCCAACTTCTATAGCATTATACGTGGTGATACAGACCTAACTAAATCATCCTGCTGTTGTGTGCCAGCCGCTCTGTGCAGGGTTCATTTGGAAGTAAAAGGTAGTTCCAGTCATCGTCACTCTCCCTTATCGGCAGTCTTTGCACTCTGATTCTGTTTTTTTCCCAGTAGTCACTGTGTTTGACTCTGTGCTTCTGTAACTCAATAACCTTTGTAGATCTAATAAAAACCCCATATGTCTGCTTAATTGAAAATTTTCAGTGCTTCCATATTGCTTCAGCTTCAGAGACACAGAATATTTTGTTCTTACTTTAGGTCCTAGGTATAAAGCAATTTGCTTGCGTGATCACTGTGCTGTATTCTCCACTGCAGTAAATTTACTATGGTCCCAATACAGCTGAGAGAATGCTGAAAATTTGGTTTTGCTTATTATAAGGACACATTAAATACAGGAGTGTACAAAAAAGGAGTCTGATTATAATACTAAAATACCAAACATAACTGCTTTACATATTATTCTTAAAAACTTTGTTTGAATACAAGTCTTAACATTTTCAGTCACGAACTAGTTGCTTGCAAGATTACTTCTAAAGAGTGTATCAACACTTGAAATACAAATTTAATAATCTTTTAACATGGAATTAATGCAACTCTATCCTGTTACTTTATGAAATGAAAAACTGGCCTTTTTTGTTCTGGAGAGCTCTCTGAAAAAGAAATGCCACACTAATGAAGAGACTCCCATATTGTCTCAGTTCAATGTTGAATGAAGAATTCTACAAATGTTGGAGCCTCAGACATTTAGAGATACAATTCAATGCTTAAAAAAATGAGAGCACAAAAGCAACAAAGCTTTGGGAAGAGTTCTTTGGCTTCACAAGGTCAGCAGAGTTTGGAGGAGGCAGAGGATCACTTTTCCAAGGACTGCAAAGGACAGGGCTGCCCTGCCAGCTGCGGCCAGAGCACCCAGCAGGGTGCAGGACCCAGCTCTGGCTGGCTCTTGTGTGGAAACTTCTGCAGCACCGTGGCTGGGCAGGGAAGAAATGCCTTCGGGTACCAAGTTTAAACTGGCTCGTTTCTGCCTGATTAAATTGTAGATATAATTCCAGAGCTATGGTTGGCAAAGAGTCTGCATCTGCAATGCTGTTGCATAGTGTCACACTTGTTATGAGGAGCTATTGAAAATCCTGCTACAGTAGCTGGAAACCTCAGCACTGGCAGTGAAACTGGGCCTCTCATAGGTAGAGTTTAAAAACTGTAAAAAATGGCAGTAAAATAACACCACCTGCCTTGAAATTCACACAATTGTTGCTGGTAATGGGCCAACTGCATTCTGGGATGTTTTCATCATATATGTTCTGAAAATAATTCAAAATCGAATCCAGAGACATTGGAGGTAGATTTTGGAGTAGAAGGCATCAGGAGAGCAGTTGCCCACACTTGGTTGTTGGAGGGGAAATGAGCTTTAGAAGTTGGATTACTGATTACAAAAAGATGGCTTTCATGAGCCACCGTAAGGACTATAAATTTAGATACTCTGAGAAAAAAGAGACAACTGACATAAAAAGTTTTTCAGTGTAACTGCTTATCAACATATGCTTTTGGATTTTATTAATTCTAAAAGAAAAGACTCAGTTCTGAGATATGTTGTAGTACACAGTGTAACTTGTTTTAAATGTAGTCTACAGCGGAATTCACAAAATAGGAGGATGAATCAACAATCAAGGCAAATCACCCGGATATTCTGCTGATATTATCAGCAGAAATGGGGGAGGAAAAGTCTAAGTATTAGGGAGACTGGAGGAGTTGTGATTTATTAAAATGCCCTTCTGCTTTTAAGTGATATAATGACAAAGCAGAATTCTTCATTTTAATGATGACTACAGTAATGCTTTTGAATTATTTGCCTCTTAGCTTAAATCTGCATATTAATATCAGAAATTTGCAACTCTTTCTACTGACTTAATCCCTTTTCTTTCCCTTAATGGATCAGGGCTATTCATGCAAATATATATTTCACTGTGGATTATACCTTGTCAGAGAAATATAAAACTATAATTTGTAAAAGGTCTGCTGTATTTAAAGCAGATGACTGTGTTAGTCTTTATGAAATACTCTAAAGTGTGCATGTATGTCAAAGCTCCTAAAATGGTGATGACAACATTAATCTTCCTAATTGTTTTAGAGTAATAATATCCAGTGAGGTAATGTAGGTCACTGAGTTTCCACAATGTTTCATCCATTCCTTTTCTTCTCTGTCTCAGGAGATAGCCAGACTATAACTACCAAAATACAAGCAGCCTCAATCTCTTTTCTGATAGATGTCTTCAAGAGGCAAATAAGAGACTGAGTGAAGGAGAAGTACCAAAACATTTTGTTTAAACAAGGAAAATTGAAGGCATGAGGTTAGAGGGTTAGAGGCATCATGTGCAAGCCTAAGCCACACAACCATGAGAGAAGCTCTTCTTTGGGGCACAGGAGCAGAACTGAACTCTCTCGTATTCCTGTCTCACTGCTGGATGCAGGAGAACTGATTCATGTGTTGTGGGGAGACAACAGTCTGCTGGAACAGCAGCATAATCCATAAACCTGCTTTGCCAAGAAACTAAGTCTGGTAATGAAGCAAGGGCAGACCCACCCCAGCTCCTCTCCCAGGTCCCATAACTAATATTCTTCTCATTTGAGAAGAAGGGAACAAGGGAAGAAAATGCGTAATATTTAAACGGTGTGATCCTTCTTCATGATCATGGCCAGACAGCAGAGGAGAAATGGGTGTTCAAGTGGTTGAAGAGAAGGACTTTGGAAGGAGATTGTGGGAATGAAGAGTGACAGGGATAGAAACAGGAAGAAAAAGAAAAACCTGCTGCTACAATTACATCAGACAATTTACCATCCAAGTTCTAGGACAGTAAAACAGGGATTTTACGTTAGTTGCCTATTAGTTGCATGCCAAGTGCACCCTTGATCTGTGAGTATCACAATGATGTAATTTAAATAAAATCGGCAGTAGTGATAAAATGGAACATTTGTTACGACTGACAGCACTAATTGTAAGCACTTTCAGTTGGAGTGTTGAGGTGTCTTTTTTAAAGTGCACTGTTACAAGGAGGAACCTTGCATTTTCCATGGAGCCACAGTAGCAGGCCTTGTGAATCAATAATGGAATTCAGCTGGTATTCCAGCCTGCCAGAGAACAAGAATATTGTTATGTCTTGAGGGTCAAACAGCTTGGATTAAATGTCACAGCAACATCTGTTGGTGACATATAAAATCTGTTTATCTAGTATGTTCAGTCATACATTAAAACTCCCATGGTTATGAAAGAAGCATTACAATAGGCATAATGAGAAATGCAAATTTAAATTTTTAGAGAAATGGATTAGAGTTGATAGTTTTCCGTGTGATAAAAGAGCAAGGCCACTCCCGATTTTAAAAAACAGGTAGCTAATTTCTTACAAAGCCTTTCAGGGGGCCCACATGGTCAGGAGAGGTATTAAACCCAAAGTTAGAGCAGGAACAAGTTATTGCAAATCCAGTGATTAAAATGGAGTTGTTATGACTGACAACAAGGACGTATATGATTTATTTTTGTTTCTCTGTGGGTTTTGTATGTCTGTAAGCATTATAAACTATTTTTATTTGAAAGGAAGAGACAACAATGACTACTACACTTGCTAGCTTATGGTAAAAGCTTCATATCAGATGTTTATTGTTATTTTTAAGGGATAAACCCGAACTACCTGTGACCACTTCTCTCTTTTTCTGCCCCCTCTTGCCTGTTGCTGGCTTTTTTCTGTAAACCACACAGTAGCATTTTGATCCTTTAAAATTTCTCCTAAAAGTTTACATGCTAATTCTGTCTGTACAATAACAATGGCTTTCTTTACACAATCCTGGATGTACTACAGCGGAAAAAGAATTAATAATTACCCATGTAGCTGAGCCATTGAGTGTCCATCTTCAGTTAATTTAAAGGCCTGATTGGTTTTAAAAATGGTACTAAACAGGGGTTTTTTTCAGATCTTTGAAGCCCTTTCAGATACTTCACTTTTACTTACCTGAGATGAATAAAAACTGGTGGTTTAAATGAAAGGGTTTCTTGACATCTTTCTCCTTGACTGGAACCATCCAATTCTTTTCCCGTTTACAAAGGCAGAATTCCAACTTTTGAAAGCTGAGCTTCTATAACCCTCTGATCCAGGGGAATTAAATAGGAATCTGGAAGGGCTTAAAAGTTTCTAGAACTGTAACTCCTTAGATGGTTTTAAGTGTTACATGAAAATAAGGTTTCCTTGTAGAGAGAAGCAGCCAGTCACAGAGGGAAATGAGTCATTGCAGAGAGGAGAGGAACGACTGCTGGGCTGCTCAGTGCCAGTAATGCAGGGATTTAGAATGTAAAATTAATAAATTGAACATCACACATTGAAAGACTTCTAAGTTTTCCCATCTCCCTGCAAATGCAGAATTTATTTCCACATTAATTATGTATAAAATTGTGATTCTTATGGTACTGAAAAGCTGGTAATGGAAGAAAATTAAAGATGTGTTGAGTAGCAGGAAAATGTTTTTTCAAGAAGGTTGGGTGATATCTATTCAAAACTGTACATATATGGCATAACAATTTCTCAGCATTTCTTGACTTGTTGGTAATTTTAAGTATCCATCAAAGTTGTATTTACATCTCTTCACTTAATGCCATGGAGGAAAGAAAAAGAAATCAGGTGTCTATGTTTTTTCTCCATTGTACTCGGCAATTTTGGTAATCACAGTTTTTTGGTTCCTGGTCTCTCTAGATATACAGCAAGCTCCCTTGTGCAGAAAAGACAGATTGTTATCTTTTTACTTGACTGCACCTATATTTTTTTTTTTTCTTGTGTGCCCTAAAGTAATGCTGAGGATTCTAAGGACAGGAAAAATAAAGAAAATTGTGCACTGACGTAATTTACACTGATAAACCAGGTGCTTAAAAATCTGAGAGAATCCTTTCAAGGAAGACTATGGTGACATATGTCTGGTTGTTCTCACCTTTACCTAAATTTTTCTCTATTGATGTTATAATAGTACTGAGGAGAGTGTAATTTCAGCATGAGACATTGATTTTAACATACCATAGGCACACATTGTTCTAATTTTACATTTCTTATCACTGTCTTTAAATACATCACATTCATTAAAAGGAGTGTTTTGCATGTTATTTATTAGAAAATGGGCAACAGCAAAGGACAAAACTCAGCAACTCAGACTCTTAGTTCTGCAGCCTGAATTTGTTAATTTATTTCTGATTGTACTGCCTGTGTGAAAAGACACATCCTGTGTTGTTTCTGAGAGATTTTAAAATTCTGACTTCTCGCAAGAGAGGAACTGGTTTTTAGAATATATGAATGTTATGAATTGACTCAACACCCAGAGGTGGTTCATCCCTCAAAAAAAATCTTCCTTCTTGTTAAGCAGAGTCATGTAGGGCCCATTAAAATGCATTAGAAGTGCTAAGTGCCTCAGAAAATCTTGGGCCAGAGCTAAGTTGGTTCCCTCGCCATCAGTCTGGGAGCCAGGCAGAATGTGCAGCCTTGTGCATTCACCAAAGTGACAGAGAGGGATGCTGAGGGGAGGCCACCAGTTCATTTGTGTGACCTATTCCTCACAACATTGAAATGCTGCTAATTGGCCTTTTCACCTTCTGGGTAAAGATAAAATTCTGTAACTTCAAAATCTAAATAGAGTCTGAATGTAATAACTATGACTAGTCAGTATCTCTAGATTTCTTGACCATCCAAGTGGTTTTTATGATCCAAAGGCATGCAAACATACTGAAATTTGTGGTCATTTATTTATAGGCAGTGTTATGCAAGGCCGTGGATAAGAAAAATTGATTTGGCTCTTAGGCGAACCAAATGAACTTCCTCATTTAATAAAAATGACAATTTAAAGTGACCTGCTGTGTAAAGGATTGTTTTGAGTGTTAGCATCCTACTGGGTCGCAAAGCCTTGTTGCAGGGGCGTGTGTAACGTCATTGTTTCTCTGCAGTCATTCCAAGATGATGAGTGTTTTAAACATCTCTTAAAATGCCAACCCCTGGGGTACGTTCATTAGACTGAGACAAAAGTATCACCTGCACAGACAGTGTCTGTAAAACAAGGTTGGTGGAGACAATCCATTAGGAGGGATCTGTTTGTATCCTGAAGGAGGTGTGAGATGGAAAGTATTATTAATTCCACTGTATTATTCACAGTGGAAGGATATCTCAATAACTATCAAGGTACAATACTAAATGCATGTTTCTGGGGAGATGAGGTTGGTTGGTTGCTTGCATTGGCCATGTAGATTTGTTCTCATGTCTCCAGCATTGACAGATATAAAGTCTTGAACTGCTAAGGGTAATTCTTTCTAATATTAATCATCTTGACAAAATGAATTATTTTCATATTAGAAGGTAGTATGAAAAGTATTTTCATATTACAGGTAATACGGAAAGTAATAGGTATTCCTTTCAAATATCTCCCTTTTCTTGGTTTAGCAGACTTGCATATATTTTTACATCCTATTACTTCTCCATCCAATCTATCTCCAGCAATGAAGTCAGCTTTATTGTTGGGCTGCAAAAGTAGCCAAGTCAAATAATGTTCGGAGCTGCTTTGGTATTAAATATTTTCAAGTCACACACAGTTTTTACTCTGCATTGGACCTTAGGCTATATTACATATGAAATAATGTAAGGAGAGGTCTTGAATGGAACCAAATCATTTATATTTCTGTTGCAGTTTCTGAGACCAATAACGGGGATTAACCAGATCACACCCACAGCAGACTGATATTGTTGGCAGAAGAATAATTAAGTTGTAGCACATATATGTCTTCTGTTGTAAATGCACACAGTGCCAAGTGTCTGGCCTAAAGTACATGTCCTCTCTTTGTAGCATTTCAGAAATTCCTTGGGAAAGATGATGTGTCTCATGAAATAGAAGAAGTTTTGGCAGAGTCTCGAGTCCAGAGAAACACCAAGATGGTGTCGGTCCTGCAGCTGCTGAGAACCCGCGCTGTGCGATGGCAGATCGTGACCGTGGTCGTCACCATGGGCTGCTACCAGCTCTGTGGGCTGAACGCTGTGAGTGTCCCTCCTCAGGCCATGCCATCTCCTGGGTGCTCCTTTCCTTTAAAACAAGCTTTGGGCTATACCTTTCACCAACCTCCATAACTTTTCTTTTCTGGCTGTTTCTTGTCAGTGGTGATTCTGTGACAGCAGCATGTGGGAAGATCCACATTGGGCTTTTTTTTAAAAAAAAAATTGTGTGAGGGAAACCATGTTATGTTAACTTGGAAGGAATACATGAAAAGGAAGAAGAGATCAGCAAAGAAAGAGGATGCAGCTTTCATTTGTGATGCTCAGATTCTCTGTTTCTGGATATGCCCTATGCTTATTCAGAGTTTTTTCAGTAGGTATTTCAGCTTGGATTGGTTCAGGTCAGGAAGTTCAGAAGTCAGGAAAACTTCCTGTAAGTGATTTTAAGAGGTCACACTGCATATTTGGTTTTCTGTTGCTTCAATGTTCCTGTCTTGTAAAATGAAGCAAAAGAGGAAAAAGACATAAAACAGTCAATAGCAAATCCAGTTGACCATTAATGTGTCTGAGGCTAATGGAAGTCTCCTTTTCCATCTGTCTGAGCCTATATGAGAAGGTACAGGACAGGGTACAGTCTGTATGAAAAGGTTGGAAGATCCCTCCCCCTGGTCCAAGCCCCTGCTTAGAGCAAGACTGCCTCCAGGGTTGGCTCAGGCTGCTGAGGGCTTTTGCGGTTGAGTTTTCAATATATTCAAGGGTGAAGAGTCCATAACGTCCCTGGGCAACCTCTGCCAGGTGTTTACACCCCTTACACTGGGAAAAGAGTTTCCTTTATAACCATTCAGGACCTCCCTCGCTGCAGCTTGTGGCATCTGGCTTGGATGCTTTGTGCTGCACAAAACAAATATTCTCATGAAGCACCTCAAAGGGAAAGGGGTTTTTGTCACAGTTCAAAGGCACTACTTGCTTGTATAAATGAAAAGCAATATTCTTGCTGCTGCAAGGAACTCTCACTGTGCTCTGCAGCACACTCCAGCTAGATTTTTCCCCAGGGCTGATAAGTCTATGTGCTTTGGTATCTGTGAACACTAACTCAAGCTTATCTCAGGTATCTCTATAGCTTTAAAACTTCAAATACAAACAAATTTGTCCAAGACCATTTAAAAGATTAATGCAATTAGCACTCTGGTATCTAAAAGCTTTTTACAAAATACTAGGAGAGAATTAGAAGATTTTTTTTCTGTCCAGTGGGGTAAATTATAATAAAGTTTGTATAGGAGGTGTTTTCTGCTAATGGTAGGTTTTCAGTGCTAATGACATGTTATTTTATTCCTTATTGTAGATGCATTTTTGAGAAAAAAAAAACAGAATTATCTTGTCATCCAGTATTTTTAAGATTTATCAGCACATAAGGGAAATAAAATGACACTTATAGTAATAAACAGACTGTTCAAATAACGGAGCACATTGCCTATCATGGGAAATGGGAGAGTTTTGTGACTTTGAGGATATTTAATAGATGATAGAAATTGTCCAGTATTCTGTGGCAGAACAAAGCCTCGCTCATGGCTTGAGTGAGGCTGTGGGAGGATAGTCAGAGATGTCCAGTCTAAAATGGATGCCAGAGTTATTTAAAAGTGTCATTGGATGGCCACTTTCTGAAAATATGCCTCAGAAAAACTGCCAGAAACCTGTGTATTAATTCACCTATTTCAAGTCTTCTTTTTTATTATTGCTCTGTTTCTCCTCCCATGCAATGTCACTAAATGTGAAAAAAACTATTCACACAAAAATTGTGATCTGAAATGGATTATTTAAACAGTTGTTAGTAATAATTAATAGTAAAACCAAAAGAATGAAAAGAGAGACCAAGGGAAATAGCTGGACCACTTGATTGAGAGACCAGGCTTAAAAAACTTGTCTCTTTTGCTTGGCTTTCCTGGCTGATGCTGCTCGAGTCACCTGGAGCTCCAAGATGAGAGGACAGGTCCAGTGTGAGAGACACTGGTGAGCCTGGGTCTTGGTTTGCCTGAGTGCATCTGAACCAAGTGCTGGACGTGAGCCAGCACCAGCCAGGTCTGGCTGGCAGGGAAGGCTCCTTCTCATTCATTTGCTTTGTCTGGAGTGCCCTGCGAGGCAGCCTGGGCTTTTCCACCACTACCATCTGGACAGGGCATATGGGAAGTTGGGATTCCTTCAGGCGAGAATCTCAGGTTGTTCTCCAGGGAAATTGCCAACTGGCAGACTTCTGTAATCATCCTGCTGGTGTCTGAGAGCACTTGCTTCCTTCTAAGGCTTTTACTTCAAATGAAAATTTGTTTTGCTTTAAAACAGTACATTTGTTTGTCTCCACATGGAACAGAAATCATGGTGAAGCTCTGATCATGTTAATGTTTTCAATTATAACAAAATACCAGACAGTCTGACCTAAAATGACATATAAATACTTTTGTATTACTCTTTTATTCTGTTAACATTTATCTGATACATATAAACCACAATAAATTTATTTAGCTTCTGTCACTTTATCTCAGTTCTAAAGAAGTCACAAAACTACAGTGAAGTTTATCCTTTTTCACATCAAGGGATATACTGCATATTGCTTTAAGGGAGTGTGTCCCAAAGTGGGATCCCCAGGCTTCTGTAAGGCCTGTCCTTAAGGCTGTTTTTTGAATGGAAAGAAATTATGCTGGGGATGGATCGAAAATTGCATGTTTTCAGTATGCAAAAGATCTGTCATGGTGTTCATTTCACAGCTGGTGTGGAGAACACCAGGCGGGGCAGGAAGGGGTGAGTGTGCAGTGCCCCACACAGTCTGTGACTCTGTTGTTGCCCATTTAGTTTGTGTGCCTTCTGCACCATTTTCCACAGCTCTTTCATTCAAAAACCTCTTGTCTAATCATTAGCTAATTTTGTTAGCTGATGAAATCATTAGCTAACAAAAACCATGTTAGAAAAATAAATTAAATTAGAAATGTGATCATTAGCCTGGTAAGTACACCCAGTAAATTTGCAAATGTTTTTTCTGTCTTTAATGGTACACAGGCTGAAAAATATTCACTTTTTTGTTTTGAAAAATGTCCATCCTGTTAATTTTAATCCTAATTTATTTTTGTGCTGCTACAGAGAATAATAAGTCTTTGAATCTCATCCTGTTTTTGCTATGCCTATTTTTTAGTCTTACCATCAGTGTTCAGTTCTTCTGTGAAACCACTTGTGAAACATCTTATGTTCTTCTTGCTGCATTTTGGCAAATTTCATTAATGAGTTAACTTCTTTAGTGGCTCTTTGGCCTCTTTCTTCTCTTTTAAATTGTGCATACCTGCAATATCCCTGTCATTTTTAGAAGATCTAGCTGCTATACAAAACTGATATAAAGGATGAAATGCCTAAATGACATGTTTTCTAACTTTACTGCACTAAATTAATCTTGTAACTTGTAGTACGAAGAAGAAAATTCTTTTTATCACAGTTTTTGTGCTACTTTGTTCTCCTTATATACTGTGTAGGTACATGCAAAGTGAGTACATTGTCAGAGTACTGGGTGCCCAAAAAATCATCAGTGGGTACGAACGTTTCAGAGGGAATTGGGAGCTGATCCCTGGGTTTTTTTGTCTGTGCTCTGTGTCAGCAGGGCAGTGCAAATTAACACCAGCACGTGCTACATGAAGGCAAATTCCTTTATGGAGAGAAGTTTGTTGCTATCATTTCTTGTCACTGCATCTGTTCTGGTGAAAGCTGATGTAGCAGCAGTAGGCATAAAAGTCTTCCATCCATTTATCTGTAAGGTGAAAAGGTGACTTTTTACTCCTTGATGTGTATTTTACTTGGCATTTATGTAACGTGAGTTGAATTTTCTTCTTTGTCCTGGGACAAGCAGCTTTGCTAAAGGGCTAGTTGGGAATCTAGAATTACCTTTTTTTATTTTTTACAAAACTGCTGAGTTACCTTCTTCACAAACAGATGTAGCATGTGCATAATATGCTGTCAGGAAGCAGGGTTTTCCTCATGCAACCATAACACTTCTATCCATCCGATAAACCTTATATTTAGCAGTGCTTGCCCTGTTAGGGCTTGTACCGTGGACAGCATATGGGAAAAAATATCACTGATACTTTAATGTTTAGTGCCATCATTATTTAGGGCTTTGAGTTTCGTTGTCACAGATAAATTACCTGTGGTTTAGAACTTTATTTTCTTTTGATAACCAGTTGTTTCAACTATTTTTCATTTTCTCTAGTAAATCAATTTTCTTTTGTCTCCTCTTCCTGCGTGCTTTTGGCAGCTAAAATCTTTGGCTAGTTCTTTCTTGTCACCTTGAGTCAAACAGAAATCTTATATGGCTTCCGAACGTAGTTGATGTGAATGAGACTCTGATGATGTGAATGGGACTTACCAGACTTGCTATTTTAGAATGTTGCCACTATATATTGTCTGCCTGGATATTGTCACTGCTGGATATGGTTTTGTTGACCAAACATGATTGACTTCCTCTAAGCTCTACAACCTCTGTTTCTGCCCATTAGTGACAGCTACTTCTAGCCTATAATTAATTTCATTCTAAAAACAGTTTTTTACTTTTCACCAAGCAGCTCTCATCTTAAAAATAACCTTTTTTCCCTGTGGATAATAAAGAGGGCTTATAGGGACGGCTTGACTGCAGATGTCCACACTCCAGTAAGGTTAAAGCAGAAATTCACCTCACACCTTCTGTCCAAAGCCAAGAAGCTTCTTCAGTGCCTCTCAGCATCTCTTTCCTGTTTTCTCCTCTGTTCTTGCCTGCCATTGAAGTATTCCATAAAGCTACATGAATCTTCTTGTTAAACCACATGAAACCTCTTTGTATCCTCTTGTTCAAGTTTAAAGTGAGTTTCTTTGGTTTACTCCTAAAGTGAATTAAGCTAAATTGAGTTAAAGCTGTTTGTAATTCTGCCTGGGTCTGCAAGTGGAACTACAGCAGCCTTGTGCCTAATCCACCTAGAACTTGCACCTTCCCTTCATTTTTTGTCCTGTCCCACACTCAGTCATTTGGGAGTGCTCAGAGTTTTAACAACTCTGGCCTCAGGCAGATTAGATGGTTGAACTGAATACAGATATATTGTATTTCAATCTATAATAATTAATATCTCATTTTATTCTATCTGATACAGATCTGGTACTACACAAACAACATTTTTAGTGAATCTGGGATCAAGCATGATACAATTCCTTATGTTACACTAAGTACTGGTGCTGTTGAGACTCTGGCTGCTGTTTTTTCTGTAAGTATGGTTATAAAAATCCAATAGCATGCTTGGTATTTAAAGCATTGATTTTATTTTCTTAAAAAGGTTAAAATATAAAAATAATAGTATGTTCTATGATGTTTGTGAATTTCCACTAATGTGTTTTTAGCTATTTTTTTTTAATTAAAAAGACATTGATTTTATGATTCTTCCTCATAGATAGAAATAGATAAATATGAAAGTCCCGACCTCTTAGAGTCTCTTCTTTGTGATACTGCACACATGCTTCTTTGTTTAAGACATATGGAAAAATAATAATGATAATTCTGACACTGCTTTAAGTGAAGAATACACCTCTTTTATGTGAAAACAGATGATAATATCATGGAGGTGATTCCATGATATTAAAGCCATTCTAAAATAGGGTCTGCCATCTTTTGAATTCCTTCTGAGCTGTCAGTTTGTGGGGCTTATTCAGAGCACACTCTTCGTACAGAATGAGGTGGATGTGTGTGCTTTGGCTCCTGGTATGTGCGGTAACTTTTTGTACTCAGAAGGAGTTTTTTTAATACTTTTTCTCTTAATGCTATCTGCTGTGCTCTTGGAAACGTTGATGTATTGATACTTCTGCTCCCTTACAATGTCTCAGTTCAAGACATGCTGCTTTTTAGCCTTAATTTAATTTCCTAAATCTTCATAAATGTTTCATTGCTGTTGTTTAAAGAACAACAACATGAATTCAGTTTTTCAGTTGAAGGTTTTGTAGTTTATTTATTCAAATAGCTTCCTCTCAAGCTTTTCATGCCTAGCACTAGGGACAGGGGATTCCTCCCACTCCCAGCCTCTCCCAATCTCTCCTTTTGCCTTTTTTAAAAAAATCTCTTTCACAGCCTTAAATGTTAAGTCAGGGGAATGTCTTTGGTACTACTCAGGGGAGAAACAAAAGAAAGCAAGAAGATAATTCAATTTTCCTGGTTTTTTTTAATATGTTGTGTTTGCTAGCAGAAACCAGATTTTACCGACAATAAACTCCAGGATTTCAGTAGAAGTAATCAGTTGTAGAGATATCGTTTCTGTCCTCATAAATGAAACAGCTATTGGAGAGGTCCCCTAGAAATCATGTAGCATCTGTGATTATGCATGAATTAGGTGGTCATGAGACTCTGAGCCTCAGTAAGGATACTTGGGTATTGATGAGCTCCAATGGTGAAACCCATATGAATGCCAGAGGAAAACAGTGAAATAGATGTATTTCACAGAGAAGCAAAGTAATATTTAGGAGAGAAAATATTGAAACTGTGAAAGATTTTGAAAGTCTCCCTCTAATATGTCTCTTTGGGAGCAGCAGCACAAGAGTAATAACGTTGATGGGGTCCATGAGAAAGGCAATTAATATCCCATTCTTTCTATAGCTCTGCATTGCCTCAGATCACTTGGTATGCCTGCTTGTAGCATGTTTTGCCTACAGCTCCTTCCCTATTCCTCTTGAGCAAAAGCCATACAAACAAGGCATTGAAAGATGAGACATGTGCCATCATAGTTTTCCTCTCCTTTGCGTAATTTGGCAGCAACTCCCACTTACACCAACACTTCCTGATTTACTTCACGAAATAGATGTGTTATAGCATTGCATACTTGATGCCCTGGCTTCTCTCTAGGGAGAAAATATAAGCTTTCTGTATATTTTTTGGTTAATTGTAGAGAATTCCACTCATTGTACTGAACACAGATTTGATTTAGAGGACTGGCTATACAATAACTTTTTAGTGAGGGTGCCCATTAATTTCAGTTTGCTTCTGAAGTTTTGTATCCACTGGAATGAAATACTGAATAGATTTACTACTCATAGATGTGTTACAGAAGTAAGTTTCCTAACCTGATGGAATTCTTTGAAGCAGGATGGCATATACCTAAATAATTCCCTGTGTTTATTAGAAGTCTGTTCTATAACTTCTGAAGTAAGAGCATACCACCCACTTCGTTATTCTTCAGTAAGATTGATTACTGTTGCTATTCTCTAATTTTTAGTAATTGAGGCTCATTTTAGTTGTTGTCTTACTCTTAGTGGGCAGAGAGAACAATTTTCCAGTGCCTTTCTTTAGCAAGGCAGCAGGGTGAGTGGAAAGGGAGACAGAAGTAAATGTCTGAAAAGATTCCTTCCCTCCTCCATGAAGCCAGCATAGAATAAAAAGGAATGTTATTCAAATTAAGCATCCCACATCCAATTTTGCCATCTGCAGCACCACATTTGGTTTTCTTATAATGTTCACAGACAGAGACTAGCTGTGACTATATTGAGAAGACTGTGCCCTGAGTATTTCCCATGGGGTGATGCATTAAGGTGTTACTAAAAGCCTGTGACAGAGACAAGCTGTGTGAAGCCTGCAATGAGTTAAAATACATTGCAGTACTAGACCATAAAAGGATATAGGAAATCCTTTTCAGTATCACACAGAAATCAGGGAAGCCAGCCTTCTTGAGCAAGATGATGTTATTCTGCTTCAGGATGTCATGAAAAAGGGCTCTTAGTCTTGTTCTGTGTTCCTTTTAGTGTTAATAGATCTTAACATAGAAGGAGAGGTTCCCTGCTTAGGGCATGGCACATATTAAATCAGGGTTATTCCAGACACTTCCATAGGTATTCTCATCTCCATGGTTCCATGGTTCTCACATTTCCTCCATGGTTTCCAAAGGATGATGCAAGGTATCTCCACTGAAATTCTGGCTCCAGTGGGGTCAGAATGGAAAGAAATATGTTTCAGTAAGAGCCAGTCCATGATTTCTTTCCAGCAGGTGAAAAGAAATGAGGTGACAAACACTACAATCTCAAGGCTTCCTAGAAAGTTATGTTAGAATCTGATTTTTAAGACTGAAACAATGTGACATTGTTCACACTAAGTCAGAATGAGCCTTCACTTACCCATAACTCCCATTAGGATGTAAGTAGAGAGGGCAAGAACGGGCCAAACATGACATTTCCCCTTCTCTCTCACCTCACCCTGACAAGTTATTGCTCAAGGATCACCAGAATTTGAAGGTAATATCTGGTCTATAATAGCCCAGATTGAGCCAACAGTAGAAAAGAGATTGGGCAAGCAATGTATCACGTCATGGTGTTTGTCAACGGCCAGAGGCAATTGGGAATATTTTCACTGCAGGGTGGACTGTGGAGTGAGACTGCGTTAATGCACCCTGACTTAATTCACAATTGATCAACTTTTTTTTGCTTTTAGGTAAAGACATGACGCCTTTTTAATTGTTTTAACACACATGGACTTTTGAACAGATAGATGAGGACTACATGTGTTGAACCATGTAGTGTTTTCCAGGAGAGAAACTCTCATTCTGAAATTCTACCTTACAACAGCACCCCCAACACCCAAGGTGTATAGGGTTAAAGGCTGTATTTATGTAGTACAAATTCTTTTGTAGGATATATTCAGAAATTGAAAGTTTTAAAGATGTATCTCCTGCTGTTAAGGATCAAAAGCATTGGGTTTGAGTAATTCTTTTATCAATCTGTTCAGGATGATCTGCATCAGGGCATTCACATACCATCATTAGAAAATAAAGCACCAGCAACAATAAGCTGTCACAGATCAAGGCTGAGAGCTAGTCTAGCTTTTATAACGTAAACATGACTCAGCTTAATGCTTTTAACAGCTAAATCATCCACAGAAGGAGCTTTGCTTGGGAAATATCTACAGTTTACTGAAGGGACATAATAGGAATAAGAAAATGGATGTTTCTGTGCTGCCCTAGGGGCTGCTGCCAAGCACTGCTGAGGCAAAAGCAGCTGGCTAAGATGAGTCCTTGCACGAGCTACATCTTGGCTGTGCTGCTCTGGCAGGCATTGGGTATGGAGAACATCTTTAGTGAATAGAAAATTTCACTGCCAAGGGCAGCTGATTAAGAATGCCTTACTGCAAAATAGTTCAGACTGAGCCTAGAAATTTAGCAATCAATTCCATGCTTTTCTGAGAGTGATCTTTAGACAGATACCTAGGAAGGTGTGTAAGGCCTCATCCTGTCATGGCTTTAACACAGATACAGGCAAATTGATGTGAGAGCCTTGGAGGCAGAGATTCATGTAAGACTTGTGCTTATGTGGTCAAAGTTGATGTTTGGCTTCTAAATTCCAGTTTAGGTACTTCAATACAGTAGCCCTATTTTTTTGTTTGTTTTAAAATAAATAATTCATACAGTAGCCTAATGGATATACATGAATCAAAAAGCCCTAATTGATAGCTTTCAGTGTCCTGTTCCTCTCCTTTTTCTGGGTACAAGATACTACATATTGTGTCATAAAGTGATATAAATGAGGTTATCCATTTAAATCCTGATATTTAAAATGGAAATAACACAGTGTTATCTTGCCACATTAAGTCTGAATCTAGTCATAGAGTCTTACTCAGACCTTTATCCAAAATACATGAGAAAGTGTGGCTATTCTTTGACATTAACATATAGAGCAAACGTCTTCACTGAGCTGAGACACCAAGAAAACCTGGTAGGGTTTGCTTACTATACTTTAGGGCCAGGATATAAGTAGGGAACACTATTCAGTGACCTCCTGTTTGGACTGTAGGACTTGCTTGCACATTCATTTTATCCAGAGAAGTTTGTCTGATCTATTTTAATGCACTCTGCTTTCATTATGTCAGCCCTGGTATCTGCAGCTGACTCAAGTGAAAAGGTTGACATTTGCTTCTTTAACTTTATTCACAAGTGTTTCCTGACAGAAAAGTAAGTTGTGTGAGCTGTTAATGGAGTTTGCATATCAGTTGCCTTTTTATCACCAAACATTTGTGTTGAGAGAATTTTGTTTGTAATATTTTTTGCACGTTTTCAGTAGTTTCAGCTGTGTTAATCATCATGACTAGGTATAAGTTTCTACAAATGCATGTTTATGATCACACACAAACAAATGTCAGCCTACACAGCTTGGCACATAACTCAGGTGTTATCACAGAAAAGAGATGTAATGCTCTTCTTTTGTCTGTACTTGAGCATATACTGGACTTCTTGTTATTTCATATATTCTACTGTACAGCATCTTTTGACTTGCTATAGATCTTCAGTGGGTAACAGTTACCAGTGCATAGCAGTGGAGCATTCAGAACTAAAAATACTTGGAAACTGGTGAATCATCTTCCACTTCTTATGAGTCATAAGCATCTTAGTGGGTTTTGTAAGTTAACAAGATTTGGATTTGTATAACCATAACTAAAAAATTTAGTGGTTGTCTGTTTATAACCTGAAAACTAGCATTGTTTTCACCAGGGAAACTTGCTCTTATGGGAGACCTAGTACAAACTGTCCTTCCTTGCTGGAATTTGTTTTGCTTTGAGCTTTACAAGTGAAAACTATAGATCACGTTTTTCCCATTCTTTGCATGAGAGGCATCTAGGAACTTTTTCCCTCTAAGAGAAGCATTATCCCTTACCCTGTTTTAATACAAAACCCCCCATTGATGTAACACCAAGATTGTTTGATCTTGACCATCAATCCAGCTTTGAAAAAAATCAGAGAAATCACAGTATATCAAATTACACGCTCAGCATTTATTGCTGAATGCTGAATGCATAATTCATGCCAAATTACATGTGAAACATCTGCTGCAGAAGTCTATTGCAAAAGTTGCAGAAGATGGGTCTTACAGACCTATCAAATAATTTTTCAGCCCTCAGAGCGATAAAGGTTTTCTCTTGGTTCAGTGTATGTGTGGTCACATGTGTTTGCAAGATGGGTCCATTAATCATAGTGGGAAATACCTGACATCTTGTAGAGGTTTTGGCAGTGAAGCAGTTGTTGTTTTGAAACATTTGGAGCACATGAAATCTTATTAATATCAGTGCAGGTCTTTTAAAAATTCCATAATTCTGTTATGGAAGCTGTGGAAACTGTCCAAATTAGTGTATTTGACCATTTAAAGTAATAAAGAATGCAAAATCTTGCCACAGAGCTGCTTTCAGTGATCTGCAGTGTCACAGTGCATATCTCTGGTGGGGAAGTTCAGCACAGGGTGTAACAATAATGTGTCTTTAGGACAGACAAGCCTGTTCTAAAATCTGCTGGTGAACCCCACACTGAGTGAGAAACACTTGCAAGGTATTTCATCCCTGGGTGTTTCTGTACTTTGTTTTAACGCATTTTTCTAGATGCTCACAGTGGAGTGGTGCGTGTTGTTTCCCAGAATTAAGGGTATCACTCCAAACTTCATTTAGTTGCCCATTTTATCTTTTCCTCAAACAATGTATGGAAGATGGTTATCAGTCTCCAGTAAACAATGATATATCAAACCGTTGTGTGATTTTGATTTTGACTTATTTGAAGTGGTTCATTTCAAGCTCCATAAAACTCTTTTATTTTTCTCATAAGAAAGCCAACTGTAATTAGTAATTTTAGTAGTTATCAACATGAAAAGTACAGCAGTTGTTATGACAAAGCATGTATTAGCCTATTTTAATGAGTCAGACTAGCAAAGACAGTTTCATGTTACAGCTTTTTAAAGAAATTCTTCATTTCCCTAGCAGATAAGTAGCCAGATTTTATGATTTATATTCTGGTGTTAAATATAAATTCAAAATGGGTGTAACTGCACAAGTATCAGTGTTAAAATCACTTGTCTGAGCAAAGTCTTCTGCTGCATGGATTTCTTTTGTTTGGATATTCCAATTACACTAACTATTCAAAATCACAACTAGATGTTTGTTCTATGTTTGAGAAAAAAAGAAATTTAAAATAAATTTTAGTTTAATTAAATTTAATCTATGCTAAAAATATATAAATTTCAAATTTTAAATGTTTTAAGCTTAAATTCAGAGGGATGTTGGAACTAGAAAACAGTCAAAATACAAAAGCAAGAAACTACAGCTCGCTTCAACATAATGACATTTAAAAATTGCAAGTTATAAGAACATTGCTATAGAAATGTAGTGTGTATTTGTAAGCCATTCAATCAATGCACAATTTTTGCAGTGGTCTCAGATAAGACGACCATTCTGACTTGTTTTTTTGAAGAGGTTAAACTGTGTAAACATAGTTGTAATCACACTTACAAACCTGTCATAGCTTATAAATATTGTAAAATCAACTCTCATGGTTTTACTTTTGATCTTCATATTTACAAGGAGAACATATTTCATGGTCCAAGTTCTTCAGTGTTTTGTCAGGGAGGTCAAATGGCACTTTTTGTTTTCCAGGGCTTAGTTATTGAGAGGCTTGGACGCAGACCTCTTCTCATTGGAGGCTTTGGGCTGATGATTGTCTTCTTCGCAGTACTCACTGTCTCCCTGACTTTACAGGTAACACTACAGTCACTATGTGTTTTTACTCTCTCTTTTACCTATTTTAAACATGTTCTGTACCTGTTTGCATAGACATTCCTACATAAGCCAACCCTGTTAATCAGGTTGCCATAAGGAGTGAAAGGTTTCCTACATTAAGTTATGAATCTATTGGCCACAAAGTGCTATGGTTACCCATAGCAGTTCTTGCATTAAAAAGCCACAGAGACTTTCTCACATTCAGACTGCTTAATTCAAGGATTTATGCATATGATGAACTATTACGAAGACAATTTTAGCCATAGTTGAGTAAAGAGTTTACCAATGTTCTGTGGATTTATCTTTGTAATTCTCTCTCTCTGAGATTTCTTTCATGCATTATGTGTCATCACTATATTAGGTTTGTATTTTATATTTTTCCCAGTAGTGAAATATTTCCATGTTTGCGTAATTTTTCCTTGCTTAGCTTCCATCTACATAAGATGCAGTTTGTTTATGTTCCCAAGGACTTTTAAGAAGTAGAACTGACATTTGCAATGGCATGGGTTTGGGTGGTGTTTCATCAAGTTGTTTTCCTGCTGGTTTTGATTCTTGCGTGGTGCCACTAATCTGACTTCCAAATCTTGTTTCTTGTTTGAAGAGAGTCAGTCAGTCAGTTTGACTGGCAGGTCTGTGCCACACCATTGCAGTTTTATTTGATTTGCCTGTGTGTACAGCAGAACAAAGCTTTGCTTCACACCTGCCAGGACAGCTGTGAGACAGCTCTCCTCCAGAAGAGAGATTTTATTCTATATTTTGTATGCTGAGTGAAAAATTCCCTTCCGAACCTTTTAAAGCCAAGTTGGGTGTGTGAGGACCTTCAGCTATTTTAAATCCCTGAAGTCTGAATGCCTTTCAGTTTTAACTCTTTTCAAAATTGTCTCAATGTGTTAAGCACTAGAGATTTGCTTTGAACAAAGGACCAGGGTACAAATAGATTTGATTTCAGAGAAATTCATATATACTCCATATTTGCACCTTCTCTTACTCAGAGACCTTGGATTTGCTTCCAGGCAAGAACTCCAGACTGTGTAATTTTGATAGATCTGCAAGCATTTTAGTTAATGTTAATGCCTAGGATACCAGGTTTTCCACACAACTAAGGGAATAACCCAGACTAGAAGAGAAAAAGCATGAGAAAATGGGGGCCTTTCCTTAACACTGAAAAAATAATTACTTATTTTAGCAAGAATATTTTTACAGTGCCACTCAAGGTGGTTAAGATACACTTACATATACTGTAACAATTTTTCAGAAACAGTAAAATTCTAATAAAAATGTCATTCACACTTTGCTGGGGGAAAACCTCACCTGTTGGAAAGAGAAAGGAATGGACAGTCATGTTTTTTTCCCATATTAGAATCAAGCATTCACATACATAATTAAGAAACAGCGTTCTACAAACTCCATAGGAATTGCTCTTCATATTCCAAGTTCCCACCATTTGGAGGTCTGAAAAGAGAAAAATCCGCTTAGAAGTAGATGAAAGATAGCACACGTGGCCTTCCTTGTCTCCAAAATCAGATTATGGCTGAAAATCCCTGGGCTGTGGCTTTCCCATGCTTTGCCAAGGTTCAGATTCCTGGTTCTGCTACCAAATGTCTGTTTTGTCTATTCTTCAGCCAGGCCTTTGACTGGTGAATTTGAAGCTCTGTGGGCCATCCTAGTTGCTCTTTTTAAACATGGCTGAAATACCTGAGGAGGATAGAGGCACTGAATATGTTCAGTCTTCCAGCCTGGCTTGAGCTTTAGCACAAGAAGTTGTGAATTTTGAGAGCTCTGACTCTGTGGTACATGAGCTTGTCTAGTGTTTCTCTACAGGGATTCCACAGCGACCAAGACCTTTAATACAAATCATCTAATAAGGTCTGACAGAAATACTGTGATTTTCTAAAGTAACCACAGACTAAATTCTAAAACAGATAAAAAATAATGGAAAACATAATCTATTATCTGTGAGTTTTTAAAAATACTTGTGATACAAACAATATAATTTAAATTAATGTCTTTTATCTACCCAGAACACTGTGCATTGGCTTCCTTACCTCAGTATATTTTGCATCCTTGCAATCATTGCATCATTCTGCATTGGACCAGGTATGTCTCTATATATTTTTTCATGTTTCTTTGTACATCTAAGGACAGCTATTTTTGCACTGGCATTATGTTAGCAAATCACTTGTACAGAACTTCACTTTGGCTGTAAACCAGAAAGTAAGGCTTTTGTTCCCTTGATTTTTCAGAGGTTTTTCATGCACAATTTATTGCCTCTTTTTCTTTGTAAGGAGTTTCACATTAAAAATTAATCAGCTCTTTATACATCTTCAGCACTGAATTGGTCTAATTGATTGATTGTGGTTTATTTGGGGAAATAAAGAGCTGCTGATGTTTGATGTGATTCTAATGAAATACTGCTGTAATTCTGTGGATCCTCTTTTGAAAAGCTGAAGAAAAAATATTCTGCTTTAGAGAAAAAGAGGGAGAAGACCAAGATATTTCTTTTCCCCTTGTTTCTGGGAAAAGAGTTTGTCACTAATTTCTGTGCAAAATACTGTGAAAATACTGGAAAAAAAATAGCAATCCCTTTGTCCTTCTGTAAGGACAAATCTCAGGTTCAGCTAAGTCCACTGTACTGCTGACATATGTTTCCTAGACTGAGATCAGAGGGGAGGGTGGTGTGTTAAAGAATTCTGTGGAATAGAACAGTTCTTGAATTTTAAATACCTTAGGAATGTCAAATGTTGACTTGAAACGTCTTTAAAACTTCCCTTCTGGCATTTTAAGTGGCTCAGAGTTTAAGTGCAGCTACTTGCAACATCAACCATTGGGTTCGTTAAAAATCTCTGTTGAAAAAAATGTAGGTTTTTCCCTGTTACAGATATGTTCCACCTACTTTTAGAACTTGCAGATCAGTATGCTCTTACATGTTCTATTTTGAGCATATGAAGATTAACCCTCTACTTTTCTCCTTCACCTCACCATTCTTCAAAATGGATTCTGATTTTCTTCATTTAGCTTCTTTCTCTTTACTGATGCTATTGAGGATTTGTGTTGTACTTTGCAATCTCTTTGGAGCAAAGTTTATGCAGATACATCTAGGACAAAGAGCCTTTGTTAGATGTTACTTGCTTTCTACAGAATTATTTAAAATTAACGCTTCTGTTGTGTTTTTCATTGTTCTGAGTGCTGTTAATGCCAAAGAACATTAATAGTGTACCAGTAGCTACCTGGTTGGCCTCTCCACCTTTCCTCTGTGTGTTCAAATGTTTATCATATCTAATAATAGTGGGAATATCTCAGTAGCACTTTACAGTGAATTGCTTTTAATGAAAATCTCAGTAATTGGCACTTCAGCTATTGAGAAGAAGCTGTGAAGAATCATATTCTAATATCTCTGCAAATCAATAGTAATATTTTAGCTGACTTTAATGGGAGCAGATTTATCTTCAGTTTGTACTTCTGTTTTTCTCCGGTGCAGTGGCTGTAGGGAAGTGTGTAGGTCAAAATACAAGCAGGGCAAGTAGGAGAGACATTTTTTGAGTGTACATTTTTCTCAGCTTAGGGTCTTTCTGAGGCATAGCTTCTAACACTTTCATAGTTTTCCATGGATTTGTTAATTCTCTGTCTGAAACAGCAAAATTTTAGCATTCTTTGGCAAAGAAATCCACGTCTACCACCTCTCATGCACACATCCTTTGTTATTCTTTGTGTGATAACCTCTAGGTTTTGCAGAAACAAAGCAACTGACCCCCTTCCTCCTTTTCAACTTTCTTATGATCTTGAAAACTTTTACCTTATCAAACCAGATTTTTCTGGAATAAACAGGTATTTCTTATTGCCACCTTCTGAGTGATATTTTATGACACCCCTTTAGCAGGAAAATTTCACACATTAGTATTCTTCTGTAGCACTCTGATGGTTTAATGATACAAGACTGAAGTTGAGGAATAACTTTCCCACCTCTCTGGTAGCAAAGGGGGTTTTCCCCAAAAAATTAAGATATATTCTTTATTATATAGCTGCATTTTTTTTATATTTTCATCCTTTGTAGTCTTGCCATTTGTTTGTACTGGTTAAACAGGTACTATTGTTAACTAATCCTCAGTATTTTAATTCCTCCTGTAGTTACACTACAAACACATGATTTGTAATGATTCCATAAGCACAAATCTTAAGTTACGATGAATTTAGTTTATGTTCATTGAGCCATTGGTACTTGGAAAAATTATCCCATTTGAAGATAATAAATAACATGAGGAACTGAATTTATAAAAATAACGCTTTAACTTTCTAGAGCATAAAATTGTCTTTAAAAGTAGAATATTTTCTCTCTTCTTAGAATATCTAATACCTTCTTGATAGCTTAGATGTTGTGTAAACCATTTTCTGATAGCATATGCATGAGTCCCATCTGCTCCTTTACAGCGAGGATCAGCTGTCACTATAAACTGTGGAGGGAGTTTATTTGTTTCATTTTTCTAAACTCAGCTTTTCAGCTTGCAGATATTTTTGAGGACTGAAACAGTAATGCTAGCAACAGGTACATTCAGGCTTTTATGTGGTTTGGTATTTCATTTTTGTCAAAAGAAAAACAGCAGAAAGTTTTCACTTTCTAAATATTAAAGGGGCCCTTATGCTTGATATTATCAATCTGTGATCTGAAAGAAAATTACCCTTCAAAAATTGTTTATTGTTCTATAGATTAGGAGCCATGCTGGTCCAGACTTCATTGCTTCATTGTGTCTATTTGGTTAATTATACACAAGTGAAGATATTTGCTGGATATGAAATAAATATGGGATACATTTCAAATGAAGAATTGTCAGCCAGCAACAAGTAAATAGAAAAAACTGAGGAGATTGGTTCTGACTCCTAAGGAGACAAAAAGTTAAAAGCCAAAAATCAACTGAGAAAACAAATCAAGGAAAAAAGTAAAAGAACATTTTCAGGATCTCCAGGGAGCATTTGTGCTGTTCAGGGTATGCCTCATGAGCAAATGCATTGATTTGCAATTCCTTTACAGAATGGGTAGATAGTGTGCAGCTTCTTGGAAATTTGGGTAGTGATAGACAGGCTTAGATACCTGTGAAATATCTTTCTTCTTTGACTTAGTTAATAGCTAAGAAAAAATGAAAAGCTAAAATTCATTCCCATTTTCTCAGTTAAACCTGTGTGGCTGTCTCTTTGTGGACTGAACACTGTCACGTTCAGCTGTGTCTGCAGAATCAATGTCTGTCTGGAAAGACAGTCTAAAACCTGACTTAAACAGAAGAAAGAGAAGGCTCTGCTTATTTTTAGCTATTTTCTTCGACTCCCCATTCACCTGGTGTGCCTTTACAACAGTTGCTGTGCCAGCAAGCGATTTTTCATTTTGCTGGGAGAATTGAAAATGTGCATTATAGTTTTACAAAACCTGCTGCAGGCTGGCCCCTTTTGCCTAGCCAAATAGTTTAAAAAACAAACAAGCTAACAAACACCTAAAAACTCACCCAGAATGTGTGCAATTCGGTTTCCCGATTTGCCTGCAGGGATGTTGATCCCTCTTGTCAGTAAGTCTGTCATGCATTTTGGAATGAGGGGCTTGTAGTCTTTGAAGTTTTTCCAATTCACTAAAACAATTAAACATTCACTCTCTGAACCAGAGAAGGCTCTTCTGCCCACGTGTCAAGATGTGTCAGATAGTAGAACATGTGGGGGAAAAAACCTGATCAATTGATTAATTGGGAATTACAGCAACATTGGCATGAGCTTCCAGATAACCTTCCTAGTGAAAATAAGCATGACTAGAGGACAGTCAGGACCCTGAGAACTTGGAAATCTGGCATAAAACATTTCCATGCATTAGCTTTGTATAAAGTGATTTATTGGTATTTCTTCCTTAGAAGTATATTCTATTCAAGTGTATCACCTTTCTACCCAGTTTTGATAAGTGGAGAAGGCACTTCTGCAGAGAAGGGACAGGAAATCATGGTGGGGGAGGTTAGCTATGATGCCTCTCTGTAACTAAATGGAAGGAGGGAGGAGGTGGACTGCTTGGATAAAATACCTGTCTTTGAAGCAATCTTCTTTCCTCACCTTCTTTCAGGAATTGAATAAGTATTGTTGCTTTCAAATCTCTGCAAATTTGCTGGCTCTGGAAACATGGTGCACTGGAGCACTGGGCTTATTTTAGCCCTGGGAATAAGTAGAAATAACACCAGACCCTATTGAGTCAGTAAGATCTGTAAAAAGCATGTGTGTAGCACAAGTGTGTTGCCCACCATTTGATCACTTCGTCTGGGAGGGACATCAGCCCCATGTGTGCACAGGAAAGGGTGTGGTAATGTTCCTTCTTCCATTGAATGTTCCCCAAGGGATCCTTGGAGGCCTTTGGAAAGAAAAAATTTTCCTTTTATTACAACTAGCAGTAATACTCATGGAAGTTCCAGAAATCTCAGGAGTTGATTTTATATCTATTTCCTGATCATGACAAATCAAGCCATATTTGTGCTGGAATTTGTGTTATTTTGGTGGCACTTCAAGTTTGAGATTAGTGATTTTGTTGAAATCTTCTGCATTTTGCCCATTTCTAAGAAATGCCTGCATGAGCTGGAGAGAGAAAGAGGCTTAGAAACTCAGAACAGGGTGAGGATTTAAGGATGTCTGAAAAATGCCAGTTAGCTAAGGAAGAATATAAGAATAATATCTCTAAATATCATATGGAAGGGTTCCTTATAGCTGATTATATTTTATCTAAGTAATTTGAAAGATTGTTTTATATGAACACTCTGTATGCACATTCTTTCACATGTTTTCTTAAAGACCTAATACATCATATTGTCATGCATTGTGTCTCTGTATTGTAATGTGAAAAATGCTCATTGTGTTGTCAGGCATCGTGTCATCATTTTTGAGATGATTTAGAGCTGAATGTGGGAACACAGAACTGCTCATGCAGCAGTTGGCACAGAAGGGCTGCGAAGAAGGGCTACGGTGAAGGTGAAGAAAATAGATTTGTACATGACAAGATATAGAATGACTTCGTAGTGCTTAACAGAAAAGGCTGAGAATGTCATTTCTAAGAACATTGGCAAAAGGGAAAATAATACTGAGAAGGGAGAGTATTCTGAAGGCAAGTGTTGCTGTAGAAAATAACAACAAAGACCCAAAATTAGGGGTTAGCTACCCATGAATAAATTTAGAATACAATTTGGAAAAAAAACCCTCCTAGCTACTAGAGAAGCTGCATTCTCTATCAACTTCTCAATAGAAACAACAAACGGACAAATGAAACAAACATATTTTTTAAATTAAATACAGCCTGAAGCCGCTGAGGATTGTATTTGAACCAGATGATCTAATACAATCCTGGGTTCCTTTATCTTCAAGTCCTGCATTCTCATTTATCTCTGAGATGCTTGATCCTCTGTATAAAGTCTTACCTTGTTCCGTTTGTCTAAAAGCCTGCAGTGTCTGCAGAGATGCACACGTGGCCAGAGGGATTTTCTAGCTGCTCATTGCAATAAAATGCAGCCCCGACTTCCTTTCTGTCAATGGCTGCTATTTTTAAAGCAGTGGCACAAGAGAGGAGAAAGCAGGAGTCTCTGTTGAAGTCTTACCCAGTGGCTTCAGGCATTCTGACTTCACTCTCTTGTGCCACGTAACATCTCAGAAGTAGTTATTCTGGTCTTTAATCCTGCAAGTATTTCTGCAGATGAGTCGCATTTCCCTGCAGAAGTCCTGCTGGGTTCAGTGGAGCATGGATAAGGCTGAACTTAGAGTGATCAAACACAAGTCTGTGTGATTTTACTTAAATTTCTACTTTTAAAATAGGTTTCTGTTTACTATACATAAAGATGACAGAATCAGATCAGTGGTATGTTTCCAGCCACGCTCTGATCACAGGAAAGAGAAATCAGTAAAATTCAAACTCAAATGAATTTGAAAAAAAATAGTAATTTTATGGTAGCAAGATCTTCATTTTTCTACTGCTACTTTTTATAGCAATTACATTTTCAGACACAGCTGAGAAACATTAACAAACCAGGCCATTCCAAAAAAATGTTTCACTTATGCTCGTCTCTTTTTTGAGAATTCTATAATATTTGTCATGGTTTATGGAATGTGAGGGAAGTCTTCCATAGCACAGCTGAATACAATGGAAACGATAATGGCATATTCAGCGTGTTAAATTGACATTATAAAGTAAACAAAAGAAAACTCAGAGGAAATCATTGCTGTGCCCTGAGGTGCATCAAAGATACTTTGGTATTTAAAGTTTAAATCAGTCCATGCTCTTCCTCTGAATGCCAGGGTGCATTCACAGCAGAGCTGTTGTCATAAAAGGGTCACTTTGAAAGTCATGAGGTTTGTTCAGTCTGAAATGTCATAAGGGAAAAAAATAAAAATCAGCTCTTGGATGTGAAACACATCCAAAGGTGTGATAACATGCATGTAGACATAAAAGTACTGCAGTGAAAGGCAGTATCAGTATTACTGCCTGAAATAGACATTTACAGAAGCTTTGTGTGATGTTTTACCTTCTCCATTCAGAGTGGGATGTAAAAACTTCTAACACTCATGGCTTCCCGCAGAGGCATTATGCCAGTCCATTTGGAGAAAGAGTTGGAGCTTGAGTGGAAAAAAACCCCACTCTGTAGCAGAAAGTGTATGATGTTAAAAAGAAATAAGCCTATGTTGTTCTATATTTAGTTAAAAAGTAGTGGATTTGAAAGGTTAGCTTAATTTCCAAAAATTTTTTATTCTATAAAGTAGAAGCCATTACACAGTCATCCCAGATATTGAAGAAAAGTCTTGGTGTGTTGATAGTTGTATGGGTTTTTTAGGAACACCTGAATTAAAATATGCTGCACAAATATGCGTTAAATACTCCAAATGAGAGTTACGGTTCAGCTCAGAAACTTGTAATAACCTGGAGGCAGCACATATCACTGTCAGCCGAAGGTTTTCTGAGACCCCTGGCACCATCCCCAGCCCCGGTGTGACACTCCTGCCTGTGACTGCCCTCAATTCAAAGGAAATATCCCTAGGATTGGTGTTTTGTCCTCCCAGCTGCAGCCATCGTGGCCTGCCCTGACAGTGCCATTGCTTGAATTTGTGTGGGCTGTGAAGCACAGCCACAGGAGGTCTGATTTACCTTTCCATTTCTGGTGTTCTCTAGCAATGGAAAAAGCTCCTGCCTACACCCGGGGGCAGGAGTATTTTCACCTACTTCTACCGAGTCAAGTTGTTGAGAATTTCTTTTCTGATTAGCTTTGAGTGAACAAAATGGTTTTTAGACTGCAAAGAAATAAGACTAGAATTGCTTTCAATATTCATTGAATTTTTTTTGGGGGGGTGGGGGAGGATAGCATGCCCATTGAATATATTAAATGCTACATCATTCAACATATATTTTGGGATTAATACCTATTTTATGTTTTGTTTCAATTATTCTCTCTTAAAGAGCAACATAGAGAAAATGTGTAGCTTTTAACAGTTCTGTAGCAGAAGTGATTTCAATTCTTTATAATTAGTGGCATTTCTAAAGAAAAATGAACCCCTAGTATTTGAAAAGTAATTGTATCTGTTGAATAAAGGAATTGCTGGAGGTGACACCTGGAGTTCTCAGCAGCAGTAAAACTTATGAACTTTATCCCTCTAACAATAGATTTTACAAATTATCTTAATTGAAGCTTTCAAAATGTGAATGCTTTGACACTTGACAGCACTCCTCCCACCTGAACTAGCAGCTTTTCCTGAATGATCATTAATTACTGCTGATGGCTCACAACTCTAACCCTGAAGAAATTTACTGCTGGAAAAATGCACCCAATGTGTTTTAGAGCTTCATGCAACCATGAAAAAAAAATGTATTCAAAATCTGTGTAAGTGACCTAGGTACGTTATTCAGATTAATAGGGATCAGATAGGGAAAGCCTAGTAAAAAAAATATACTGTTTCTTCTGTGAAATAGTATAAAATATTTATACCTGCAAAAGTGCAAACTAATAAATATATAGAACAGTAGATGTAGAATTAATGGATGTAAGGCAATAAAAATATTTTATTTTCCTTATGCCCAGACACAATGCACAGCAAAGAAAAGTTTTCTGTTCATCTCGTCTATTTCTAAGCTCCACAGCTAAGATCTAAATGAAAAAGTTTATTGGTTTTATGTTGCAATGAACACTGCTCTAGGGTCCAGACTGTTTTTTGGCAGCCAATGTGCTGTGTCGAAAGGTAAATAAACACCAGTAACAGACTTTCAGAGGAAAAAAATAGGTCAGAAGGAGAACTGCAGAAGGAGAACAAGAGGAGTCAGATGGTATCAGTTTGACCAAGCAAACAGTCAAAGCAGTTGTTTCCTTTGAATGTCCAGATGTTATCTATCCTACTCCAGAAACTTCACGTTTTTGGAAACACTGAGTTATGGCTTTGGTGACCTCTTTCTGAGTTTCGTAGGAAAGAAGGTTTATATCTTTCATCACAGCAAGACTGTTACTGTCTTCAGCTGTTAGTTCAAGTCAAAGTGCATCTCCTGACTCTGTTCCTTTTCCTTTCTCTTTGTTAACAGATACTGCTATTTGCTATATTTGTTTTGGTCATTGGCCACAGCAAGGAAAACAATTTTTTTTTAATTGTCTTATATTCATTATTTCTACAACTACTGCTCCTCATACCTTGCCTACCATCCTGTAGCAGCAACCAATTTGTTTCATTACTAGCATTTGAGGCCCTGTGTTCCAAAAACTTCAACAGTTTCCAGGAATCATAAACAGTGAAGACATGGTCGGTTACCTTTCTTAAACAGAAGAAGGACAGGGAGAACTCTTCAGTCTCAGCTTCTCTGAAAATTTGGTTCACAGTTTTTGCTGTTGGGGTCCTTAAGGATGAATGCAGCTATACAATGGCGTAAATGTGCACTGCTAGTATGAATAATTTGTTTGTTAAAATATTTCATGAGGAAAGCCTGACATGCCACACTGAGTTTTGAAGACTGAGGTTCACAGGTTTCAAGCTTGCAGGCTCAGAACAAGCAGCATTTTGTGCTAGTGGTCTGTCAACCTGAATTCCTGACAGAAAATCATGTCTGATGGCTTCATATTTCTTTCAGGTTATTGTAGAAGTAATAAGCCTAGAATAGATAGGGGTTAGGGTTTTTTTCTTAAGTCCTCCTACAGTGATTTGACTGTATGAATATTTCTCTTACCTAGGACTGGACACATTTGTCAGTCTTTAACTCAGGTATTTTCACACTACTGCCATCTGTGGAGGGGATGAATATGTAAGGAGCACTTCTATACTTTTATTAAAGTAAAACCCTCTCATCGTTGTTGTCATCATTGGGATAATTGGTTTTGATAATGTAATATAAACAGAAGTGGCTAAACATTATTGTTACTGAAAACAATTATAAATTTAATTCTATCATATAGGCTCATAGTCATAGCTCAGTAAAAAAAATTTCTTCACATTCAAATAGAACATAAAGTTGGGCTATTATTAGGATTGTGATGTTATAGAGTGAGTCTGAAAATACAGCAGAAATGCTTAAAAGACTATTTACATGTAGTTATAAGTTAAGCATATTTTTAAATTGTATTATATTCTTTGGTAGCTCTGCAGAATTAAAATTGTGAAACAAAAAGAAATGTTGACAAGTACCAGACTAGAAATTTAATGTTGATGTACAGTTTTTACAAACAAAAGCCAACACCAAAAAAAAATCAAACAGCAAAAATAACAAAAAACCCCAAAAATCATCAAATATTGCAATGACTGAAAGTGTTACCATAAAACCAAAAAATCCAATGTAATAATTTTGTTCAGAATTTATCAGAATGGCCTACATACTGCTGGTTTCTCTTACCATTAAAAAAAATTAAATCAAATTAATAAAATAAATTAAAAATTAAATATATTCCTCAGGCTTCCAGCAAACAGCTGTATTTCAAAGGGAGTTGTTATAACTCATCTAAAGAAAAATATCTTAAAAGTACTGAAATTATTTGGGTTCATTTGTTATGTGATAAGTATTTTACCTTCATTGAACAAATTTTCAAAGAAAAATGATTCAGTCAGTAAAGGATTGCTCATAAAATTCTGCTTGAGTGCACTGATTTATGGAAGTAAAAATTATAGGAAAATGCACTAATTAATATTCAAGAGTGGGATAATTTCACTGAAGAGGAAATTATCAGATGGTTCAGATAAGGGTATTCTTGTATCTTTCTTGCATGGAATATCTGCTGTAGAACTACATACCTAGAAAGAATTTTGGGTGATTTATTGTATTTTATGTAATAGCCTTTTTGTTGTATGTCAACCACTTTAGCGCAAAGTACCTGAGAACCAAGAAATAACATTTTAACTACTGATGTTAGAGCAGAGTGAATCAATATTTTTGTTCTGCACCATTGCTTAATTTGTTAATTTTATTTACCCTAAATTATATGGGTTGCCTTGAAACAACGTTCAGAATACCTCCAGAGCTGTTTTTCTAAATGCTGCTGGAATAGCAGGTTATACATAGGTGCTAAACCAAAGGCCAATTAATCAACAAAAAAAGTCTTTCACACAATATTGCATTAAAAACTAATCCTTCAATAATTATAAATAGTAATTATTATAATACTGGAGTTTGCAAGGTTTTGTATTATTTGCGTGTTTTAATTTGGTTTTACAGTTTGCATTTTCAGTTTGCCATAGACTAAGAGTTTTAAGTGTTTTTTACTCAAGTGGCCTTTAATCTAAGGCAGAAAACATCCAAATGGTACAAATTAACGTGGTTAATGAACTATGCCACTTTCTACTAACAAAGTGCCTGTTTTACTTAATTATCCTGTGGAGAAGAGCTGGAGACAGATAGAAGAATCTGTAGCGCGAAGCTGTGACTCAGTGCGCCCCTGTCACACCTTCTGTTCCCAGCCCTCTCAGCAGGATTAGCTGGGAATGCAGCTGTCATATCTGACTGTAATGTCATATCTGGTGGGGTATTATTCAATCAAATACAAAGTGCAAGTTAAAATAATCTAACAGGTGACAGAACACCTCTATAAAGATTGAGCTATGTATTTTGCAAAATTCTTATTCTCTCTGTAGATCTACAGAAATGGCAGAAACTCGGTAGCTGCATTACATCTCTCACTAGCAGTATTCCTGAAATGTATTTTCCCATGGCTTTTGTCCCACATCTTTGGGGGTTTTATTCATTGGTTAGGTTGAGTTTTGTTTGTTTATTTGTTTGTTTGGTTTTTTGTTTGGGGTTTTTTTAATAACTAAGGTCTGGGTAGAAACTAACAGCCTTTTGCTCTCTCACTGAAGAACATTGGGTTGGTTCCCCAGCAGCTATCTTCCATGATTTTTGTCTCACTTCCACTGCTTCTCTCCCACAATTGTTCTCTAGAGGGCCCTTGAATTGCAAATAACAAAACCTTTCATTGAGACAGTACTTTGTCCCCCAATCCTATTAGGATATGTGAGTTTTCCCTATATGCCTTGCCTTGCAGACAAAAGCCATTTTGCTTGATCATGTCTAGAGCTGCACAGACTTTTTTCTCCCTCAAAACTGAACTTTGTTGCAGGGTAGTTGTTTGCTCAAAACACCTCTCTTTGAAGACTCCTCCTCTCAAAGCATGGAGTTGGAAAGTCTGGGAGCCCTTGCCCTGATCAGGCTCTCGGGATTCCCAGACTCTCCCCTGTATGGGCAGAATTTGGGCTCCTGAGCTGTGCAGGAGGTCACTAGGCTGGGTGACCACAGGTGGTCCTGCTGGTGGGGCTGGAAACCCTCTGCTGCTGTGGGGTCACTGCCTGAATACACAAGGGTTTGTCTGGGGTGGGGACTGAAAGATGAGCTGCTAGCTCAGGGAGAGAGTTCCTTTCTCTTTAGTTGTTCTTAAGGCACAAAGTTTACACTGCCTTTAGAGGTGATTTATCGCTGTAATAAATCTCCCAGGTTTGTATTAGGCATTTATTCCTGTAACAGTCCCATTTCATAAATCATATATATAGCCTAACATAAATTCCCAGTTAGGTACTAACTAATGAGGAGTTAGTACCCAGTTAGGTACTAACTAAGAATGAGGAGTTCAGCATTTCCCTTCCTTTTTCATGTTTTCTGCATTCAGATTTTTGCATTGACTCATGTAACTTCTGCTAAGCAGTATTTATTCATAATTGAGCAAAAGACTGAATATGTGCACTTAATTTTTCATAAGAAAACACATTGATACTTGTGTCCATTTAAATACATATTTGAAAATCTATAACATGGATACCAAGAATATTTTTTCTGTTCTGACATTCTGATTTCATGCATGAAAGACTACTGGGCTGAGAGTCTGGATTTTTACCAGCACATGACATTGATTCTATGTGTAACTGGACTAATTACAGAGATATATGAATAAAGAACACAGACAGAGAAGTATTTATGCATCTCTAACCGTGTCATGTGGGTTTAATCTAGTTCCATTAAACAGCTTATTGATATACGAGTCCTGCAGTAAGACATTTGTAGGTTCCAATAGATGTAGGATGCTAACAGGTGTAACAATCTTTCTTTACTAGCATTGCAGTATGTTAAGAGCTTCTTCCATTATGTTCACTGCAATGCTGAAAAGAACAAAGTATTAGAAATTAATCACTATAATTATGTGGTCAATGCATTACCTATTTAAATTCATGTTTGGAAGCTACCTTGCTGAAAAACTCCTACAGGAAATCCTAATATACATTTTTTTGTTTTATGATCTGAGCTAAAACAAAGCTGTTTCACTGAAAAAATTTTTGGAAAGCTTTCTGGGGAAAAGACAATGCCAGATTCGTCCTCCATGAGGAAGATCGTCAGGTATCTATTTTGGTGAATTATTTCATCCACATTCAGATACATGTTAAAGTTGCAAAACTCATGACAAATTGTTTAGAGACCATTCCAAAAATACAGTGGTTTGATTGGGTAGCTTTTGGCAGTGGTTTCCAAGCTTCCATGTTTGAACACAGGCCAGCACAGACCCATCTGGTCTAGTGATTACATAGGGTACCTTGCAGACACCAACTCTGAGAAGTGATTGGTAAGATGCCACAGTATTGTAATCTCTGCCCAGCTCCAACTTATGCAGTCAAAGCATAAAACAGCTTCCTTCAACCCCAGGCACTCAGATTTGTATCTCAAAGGACCGTAAGTTCCAGGAGAAAGGGAGTCCCTGAGCACATCTCTGGCACCTTGAAATGACAGAGGATGGAATCCTGGGGCTATAGGCTCAGCTGATCTCAGGTGCCTTCACTGGCTGTGACTTTAAGGCTTTACAGCTTTCCTTCAGCTCTCCCAAATTTCTTTTTCACTTCACTCAGTTGCAGAGTGTGCTCTTCACAGTGGTGTGGTCTTGGCATGGTAAGGCATTCACATGCCCTCCTCTTCCTCCTCGTAAGGTCAGGTGTGTGCTGTTCCAGGCACACAGCAGTGGGCAGAGTGGCCTGGCTTCATTCCATTTCTTGTGCTCCCAGACCTGACCTGTTTTTCATATCATTCATGTACCACTTTCCAGGCTCCCTGGCTCCCCTCTATGACTCTTTTAAGGCATTCCTCTACAGAAGCTGAGTTTCTCTGTGTTGTGATGCTGTGGAGATGCTCCTCTGGACAATGATAAAGTTGGGAGGTCTGTCTGTGCCACCCTTCCCACTCCTCCACAGAATTTCTGAAAGTTAGTGATAATTGATATGTTCTCAGAAATTAAATTGGAATTTCAAGGAGCCTTTTCCAAGATAGTAGCCCTGTATTTTTATTTCCATAACACTTATGCTTTCTGATAGGTTTCTGTCCTTTTCTACTTTTTTTTTCTGCCTCTGGCTTTTTTTCTCTCTTGTACAATGTGTGTTTTTCCAAATGCTGTTTTTCCAAACGCTGTTTCCAACAGCATATTTTATTATACTGACAAGAACAGCAACACCTCTGTAGATTGTCCTAAAGCAAAGGCACGACAGAATAAATGATCATAAATAAGTCATCTTACACTATTTCTGTGTTTCCAGTCCTTCAGTTCCTCTCTCCAAGGGGCAAGTGTCGGGGCAAACTGCTGCCTCATGTGGCACTTGAGACCCAAACCAGATGCTGTCAGAACAGGTGTGACTGCTGCCACTTGAACCCAAATCCCAAGGGTACGATAGAATGGCCACTGGAAGCCATCAAGCATTGATAGACCCCATGCTGCTTGAATTTTGTTGTTATGGATATTCGGCTGCTTATTCTACACGTGCAAGCTGCTGCTGGAGGAAGTTATTTATTTTAGTCACAGAATTCTGTTACAACATATTCATGTCTTGCAGAAAGATACAGAGCTGCAGTTTGGATGGTTTAAAATCTCCGTTTCCTATGCATAAAGTAGGACTAAATAAATTTATTTTCTCTCTATTTTTTGGTGTAATTTATACTGGCAGTTTTTGGCACAGAAAGTTCAGTTGAAGGCTTTGCTACCACCTAAGATACATTCTCACAAAAAGTCACACTAGCTCATGGCGGAGAATAGCTGTTTGCTGCATCGCCTTGCCTTTCTTTTATGCACATATTCATGGTCTCTGCATCTGGAAAATCTGGAATGGAAGAATGTCTGACAACACATGTCATCTGTGTGTCATGTGTTTAGAAGTCAGGAGCTTCTGGTGCCTGTGTTTAAGCTCAGGGCCATTGAGCACAAGGGGCTGCATGAGGATGCATCCCTGTAATGCACTTAAAGATGTCCAAGCGTAAAGGTAGTGCAAGAGATTAGCACATAGATCGAGGAAAGATGTGCAAGGAGAAGTCTTTGGTGGTGTTTTCTTATTAATTTATACATATTTTAGAAGTCAGTATTGCTATAGAGGTTTTTAAAAGTAAATGTATCTATAAATATGGTTTTGGTTGTTTATACTAACTTGTTAAAATGCTTAAAACAGAGGAAGGACTTACATAGGCTTAATAACATGTGTGTATATGGGTCTTACGTACAAAGCTGAATGCTGAGACAGACGATACCAGCACACATGAGGACCTAGAGGTAGAAACTTGTAGCGGCAGAGCACTGACGTGAGTAGTTTAACAGTTCTTCAAACTGCAATTAAATAATTCTGCAAGCAGACATGTCTAAAGTGTAACATTAACAGAATTATGTAGTTGATCAGCAAATAAAATCCATGTTTTATTGTCTAAAAATAGAAATATTTCAATTGAAATATCCAGCTGAAGGAATGAAGGGAGCCAAAGATCATAAATTGAGACTTTCAGCTACTAGACAGCTCCTCCCTGGGGGTTACTGTCAGGCCAGCAATATGCCAGTGCTGTACAAAATACTCCACTGCCTAAGTGGAAGGAAACACGAGTGACAAATGTGGTATTCAAGGGAGCTTGTTATTATGGAGGTCAGAGTCCTTGGCTGATGGGAGAAATAGACCTTGCCAGAAGTGCCAGCAGTATCTGGTAAGGGAATGTATTAAATAAGAATCAATGGCAAGTATACACATAGGGAAGCAAATGTTTTATCTTTTTTATTACTGAAATAAAGTGGGTAATAGTTATAAAAAAATAGGAGTTCATCTCTTTGGAGCCATCTTTCCAGCTGTTAAGGTCTAAAAGTATCTCTGAACTTTCAGAATTTCAAGAATTTTAGTGGAAACGATCATTCTTATTTTTAATAAACAGCTCATCACATGGTACTCTGGAAGCTGTTGTATGGATTCGCTGCTCCGTTACCTGCTTGCCATCCCTGAAAAGAATGTAAAGCAGATGTGATGGTGTGAAAGAAAGAAGTGTCGCTTCTCTAAAATATGATTTTGACAAATTTTACTGTGCCAGAGGGCCCTGCAGAGAGCTGCAGAGCAGTTCTAGTCATGGAGCTGTGCGTCACGGGGCTTGTTCATCTCAGCTGATGGGAGGGGGACTTTACTGAAACCACTCTCTTGTTGGGTCCCGTTCCAGGTGGGATTCCGTTTGTCCTCACTGGAGAGTTTTTCCAGCAGTCTCAGAGGCCAGCTGCGTTCATGATAGCTGGGACAGTCAACTGGCTCTCCAACTTCGCCGTCGGACTGCTCTTCCCCTTCATCCAGGTATTCAAGCCTTGATAATTGATGTGCTGTGATATTGTTGGTACAGTGGAACATACGATGTTTAAGAAGAAATGTCAGCTAATAAGAAACACCCTGTTATTGAAGTGAATGACATTCTCACCATGTTTGCCATATAGATCAGCTGTGATACCCATGTCTCCTTGCTGGAATGTGTTGGAAAAAATTGTCCTGCAATAGAAAAAATATTGTAACCATGGACAACCCTCTACAACAAGTTCCCCACAGGAGTGTTTTAGCTGTGCAGTCTGATGGTTTTGTCTGGGGTCACAGGCACTGATGGGGATCATCACTGCCTTTTCCTTCAGCCTTTAGGATACCAATCATCTGTTTTTCCCTATGCTTTGAGATCCATATTAGTCTCATGGGGGAATAGATGCTCTCTGCACTTCCCTCCATAAGCTTGGCTTCATGGCTTTTCTTTTTTCAACTTCATCTCTCAGGCTTTTGTCTTCTTTAGCTGGTTCCTCCTTGTTGCAGCTTAATTGCTGCATGGATTAATCTGCTCCTGTCCCAGCTTCCCCAGGCTCCCATAAGCTTCGTTTTTAGTGGATTGTTTGGCTGCACTCATCACAGGGAGGACAGTTTGATCAAGAGCTGTCTGAGAACTGGGGTTTGTATCTTAACAAAATAAGTTTATTTGAAAAAAAAATTGTAAAAAGAAAATTCAAAGCTCAGCATGGAACAACATCACTCTAATTCCTAAGAACATTTCAACACTACTGTTGCATTTTTCTATGGCAAATAGGCTTCAAGCAGCTTCTAATTAAAAAAAAAGCTGAGGTTCTTTTCTTGATCATGAACCTCTCCCAGGGATTGTCTGCAGTCTCTGGAGCTCACACTGAAGCTGATTCTTTATCTCAGGGGCTGAAACACAGCTGACCAGTCCCCTGACTGACCATGTCCAAACTCTTTAAAGAACCATCCTGTTCCACTGATAACAGTTAAAGACTGAAGCTCAAAACTACAGGGCAAAAGAAAGAAGTTCTAGGTTTTGGATTTTTTAAATGCACAGAGGAAAATAATAGGGGCAGAGGAAAGGTACAGTGAGAGCAAACCCTCCTGGGTGCTTGGAGGTCCTCACACCCCAGAGAAAGATTTTGGATTGGTCTTCAAATCAACCCCGAGGAAGAGATTTGAGTAACGAGAGCTGCCGTTGCAGCTCTTGCAACTGAAAATTATTTGATTCTGCAATACCACATGCCTAACAGTATTTGCAGTACAGTAAAATTAACATACTCTAAGACTTTATATATTTCTTTTTCATTTGACAAGTAGAACTGCTTTTAGTATGTAGTACAGTCTTAAATTATCTCTATGAGGTAGTTTAAGGGAGAACTTGAAAGCCTCATAAAGAAAGTCTGACCCATGATCTAAGTTTGACACATAATTTAAAATTTCTTTTAACAGGAAAAAGTCTCTAGTAGTTTTGATTACTTGGATCACCTTCAAAACTCAACATGATTATAAAGTTTGTGATCTTTCCAAACTCTGCACACTTACTAACATTAACTGCAATTACACTGCTACGCCTTAAGAGCTTCTTTTCATGCTTGTTGAAATTGATGAGTGTTTTCCACCATTTTCATGGTGAAGGCCTTTCCAGCTTAGACACTCTCATGTGAGATTTTCAAAAAGAGGTAGAGAATAATTCCTTTTCCACTGAGGTCATTAAAATATCCAGCAAGTGATAGAAAAAATGGGACAATTCCCTTGTGGTTTTGAAAACTTAACGTGGTCTAGGAGGCAGCTCTAACTCATCCAGAAAGTGGATGCTGTTGATTGGTCTAATAGCTTTTCCTCCCAGAAGATGGGGAGTGACTGTTTAAGCAGCAGCAGACCCTCCCTCCCAGCCCTGCAGGCCCTCCACGGCGGCTGGGCAGGAACAGAGAACAAGATCTCAGATCTAGGGGCGTTTAATCAGAATATTTTATTTGTTTGGGGTTTTTTTCATTATCTAGAGACATTTAGAGAATAATCACATTTCTCCAAAATTGCAGTTTCTGCCTCCTGCACAAAACTGGGGATTACCCTGAGCTCTGGTTAGCTGTCACACCTGAATTCATGCAACTCAGGACATTCCCTACTTTTCCTCCTAATGCTACCTGACAGATTACCTGTGAAAACTGCTTAAAAAGATGCTCAGTAAATTCAAAGACAAACTACATCCTCTAATTTCTAATGTGCATATTAAAGCTTTTTGAGTGATTTAGTATGCATCCATATGAAGTTTGTTGTAGCCTTGGGGAATTTATTATGTGTCATAAAAATATCCTGTTGTGTGATTACAAAATTAGCCACTTTAATTTTAATGAAGGCAAATTATATTTCCAGTTTGAAGGGGGTTTTGCTTTCTTTTCTTTTTAAAGAAAAGAGAAATAAAAAAGAGAAAAAGCTTAGAGTTTGCACCTAAACATGAAAGCAGTGTTACTCAGACTTTGATTTTTTAAGCTTTTTTCACAAGATCAAACTAGAACATCTCCTCTTTCCCAGGTTTTAACTTTTTTCCTATTTCAGTCAACCTTATTCTCAAAATTCAGTTTATGAGTCACCTGTTTCTTTGCAGAAAGGCACTATCCTCTTCTTAGCTCATTTTATAAATCTAAACCAGGAAAAAAAAATCTTTAAAATACCTTCACAGGATGAATACATAATCCTGTCCACGTATTTAAATACTAACCTGATTGCTTGCATTAACTTTTTTTGATCTTTGGTGTGCTTCTACAAAATTATCCCAAACGTTTGGGAAACAAATCTCGTAACTTTAGAGTTGCTAAAAAAATCAGCCAGTAGTTAGTTTTCCAAATGTCACCAATTAACTAATTTGAATGACTAGATTTTTGCCCTTCAACCATCTGTAGATAAATATAATCAAAGAGTGGCTTGAGTCATACATTAAAATATATGGATGAGATTGAAAAGCTAGTATACAAATCAGCTTTTGACAAATTAAAAAAAAAAAAAAAAAAGAGAGAATGTGGCTTCTCTTCCAGGCCTCAGCACCTATTTGAGGTGATGAAATGTGAACAGAGACACAGTAAATCAGAAATTAGAATGCACATATATGTGGAAATGGGTGCAGTGAGATGAAGCAGGCACAGGGAACAACAAACCAGCAGAAAACTATAATCTGAAAGGCTGGAAAACATCGGGTGCAGTAGAATAAGTTTGTGTTAAACTAATACTCTTCATCAGCAGTAAGTTTGCAGGGATAGACTTCAGTAATCCAATGGTGTAGCAGGTCCTTAAATTATTTGTTATCTAGAAAAAATTTCTCTTTGCTTTTTGTAATGCATTATGTAAACACAAAGAATTATTAAACATTAATAATTCTCAAATAATTTCACAACATTTTATTTTCATTACATGCTGATGCATTTTTATTTCATATTTCAAGTTGTTCCATTAGATTGCTATGAGGCACTTAAAAACTACATGGTAAATTAGTATTATATTATAGAACAACATAGCAGATTTCTCCAGAAGTTTTCTGTCATAATAATTTATCTTTCTAGAAGACTGAGCAGAAATGCCAAAGTCACATTGTACATTCAGTACGTATTCAAGAAATATTTAAATTGCAATGTATTTTCTTTTTTAAATTTTAATATTCAAGAACAGCTCATCTTCAGACTTTTCTCCTAATACAAATGTTTCCAGTAATTGGGGAATGCAGAGGAATACCCAGTTATTATTACAGCACTGCTGTATGGAAAACTGATTTTACTCTTATCCGTGGTTTGACCAAAATAATCTGCTTGGATCTGTGATCCAGATGGAGCTCAGTGTCCTATGGGACAAAGGTGCTGCAAGCCTTGTAGCCTTAGTTCAGATTGCTTCACAGTACCATGGAAAGACCTGTATGTGTGTTTATTTCCCTCCTCTTAGAAACTAATTTGTTTGTGCCTGTGAAGTAATACTTCTGAGTCATTATACTTGTTTCTGAAGGGTCTTGTATGTGTGCTCTATTTCTTCCTTATTTTTACACTGGAGATTTTCATTCTCATGCCTCAAGATTCATTTATTAGGCAAGATTGTGTTTCAGTTGTGCTTATTATTTCCTTAATGTGTAATAATATCCCTTGACTTTTTCTATTACTCAGCACAAGGATTTTAATAACACAGGTGTGCACAGAAAGTTATGCACAGTTTCCCACTGCCAAGCTATTTTAAGCTTTTTCAAATACATTGGATGTCTCATGTAATGACAGTGTCCCTGTATTAAGCGAAATGGTTAAAGTTCCCCTCAAAGATGAGAAAATGAAATGTAGGCTACCAGAAGGTTAGATGTGCTTGTCATAATTAGAAGCAAACCACTTCAGGTATATGAATCTGTTACATTTTTATGAGGAGATAGTGAGTGTGTGAGGGTCAGTATTGAAAATGCAATTCATGTCTAAAAATGTCTCTATTTTTCACTTAGGAATTATGTTTCATGCAGTATATTTAAGTACTCTGTCCTTTTTCATTGTCCTGCACTTTCAGCAGAACCTTAAATTGTGTCTGGAACAGAAGAAGGACAAAGGGTAAAGGACACAAGCTCTCCTCCATTTGTTTCACTGGGTTATATCAGTTTGAAGCAAAGTGAAGTCAAATGTCCACATGAATAACAGTTTTTCTGCTGATCAATTTTGTGAGACATCAAGCCATTATCATTTGACCTTACCACTTCAAAAGGCAGTTGACCCACATCTCATGACTAATTTTCATGGCAACTTCCAAATGCAAGGACCCATTGCTAGTGTCAAGGGCTGTGACTTTGCAAGTTGAGAATTTAGAATCGCATTTGGCATTTGCTGAATGAGCCACAAGTTATGTTTTAAAAAACTTAATGCATTAAGTTTGTTAAATTGAATTGGTTAATTTGCTCATTTATTTTGCTGTATCTGCCCTAGAATATCTATTTTCCTGTTTTGAGTGTCACAGTCCTGCCTAGGATTTAACCTTTGCTACAGAGTGTGCTGTCAGTAAGCAACCATCATTAAACAACATGGTAATGATGTTCCTCTCAACTGCCTTTAGATTTGTCCAGACTATGCTGTTCACAGCATGCAAGCTATTAACAGGAAGACTTTCTAGGCTGAATTGCTCCAAAAGTGACAAATCTTTTTGGGTTTCAAATTAAAACACTGAAATCTGATAATTTCAGTGTCAGGGGTTTTATTTGTTTCAGTTTACTTTTTAGCTTTAAAAGAATGAGCTCCTTTGCTCATTCATTTTGGGCACCTAAGTCCTTTCATAATGCTAAAAATCAAGAATTATTTGCTATTTTATTTAAAGGGAGATGGGGAAAACTCCTGTACATTCTGTCTGATGTGTATAGCAGCCCCTCACAAGCTGGGGATATGTTTGTCCATCTCTTAAGAAAATGTGGCAAAGTTGCACCTACTTATTCATACACCTCACTTATGGAGCCCTATCTCATCCTCAAAATCAGGCCTGATTGCATGCCATGCCTGGGATCTGATTTGGCAGAATTGTCTGAGTCCTTCAGCTTTGATTCTTTTTTGTGGTAATTGCATGCATGTCTTAGGTAAATCACTTTTTGATTTTCCTTTTTTTTTTTTCCCCCAAATACAAGGCCTTGATGTTATGCAGAAAAAAGAGGATAAAAATGAATAATTCAAGATTCAGCTGGCCAGCAATTTGCAGAAATGGTGGTTTTTTTGAATGGCCTCCTTAGAAAGCTGGTATGAAAATAGAGGGTGATGCATTTAAAAGTTTATGCTTAACTATTAAATATCCTGTGTAGCAATAACCACCACCATTGAAAAATCCAACGTAAATCCTGCTTTGAAGAGGTTTTATTAGCCTGCTGACTGAGCAGGTGCTTCCCTCAGGAGATTGCATCAATAAATATGTCTGCTGTCCTTTTGCCCTCCCCCATACACCTGAGAGGGCAGGTGAGCCTCAGTGACCCACAGAAGGGTGTGGCCCTTCAAAGACCTTCACCTGTGTGTCTGCCCTTGGCTCTGAACAGATATCTATCAAGAGACAGAGCTGTTGTGATTTAGGAAACCACCTGAAACTCCGGGCAACTTTGAACATTGGGTGTTTCTGCAGGAGGCTATTCTCGAGGAAATGCTGAGGGAAAGCGGCTGAGAAGCACAGGCTGTTGTAGTGCTTTGTTCTGACCTTTGGGTTTCTAACCGTGCACCTCAAAGCCTGGCCCCAAGCACTGCTAAGGGAACGTGTTCCTGGCTCTGCTTGCTGCAGAGGGGAGGAGAGGTGAAGGTGGCAGCATGTTCTGAACCTGAGCACTTTGTGCAGACGGTGAGAAGAGACCTGAGAGAGGATGTGTCAGTGGGATGGGGCTGGGGCTGGCTTGGTGCCTCCTGCATGGCCAGGATTGATGATCCTGCTGCTGCTGCTTGGAGCACAGTGTGAGACTGTAACCTGTCCTTACCTGAGAAAACTGAGAAGTACAGAAACCACACACTTTCTTTGAAGTTTTTCTCTCTTTACTTGCAACTTCCATTCAGAAGTGGCTTGCTTTTGCTTCTTCCCCTGGCATTCCCTTCCTCTTTTAACTGCTCCTTCTAGCTGTTCAGATGTGGTGTATTTTGTTAATAAGTTAAGCTACTCTTCCTGTGGGTACAGGTATTCAAGTTTTTGAACACTGAGACTTCTGCCCCATATAGTTAGTGAAATAATGTCTCAAAGCATAGAAAAAATATTTACCTTTTCAATTTTATCGTACGTGTTGTCATTATTCTTGTATCATTGACAATGCACATGTCAGTAAAGAATTTTGAGACCATCCATGTCTGCCGGCCCAAATACTCAGTTGCAGAGCATCTGGGCTTTGTCACCAAAGATTTTAATTTATTTTCTTGGCTTTTTACTCCCACCCCAGCCCAAGAGAAGCAGTACTCTGGAGTTTTACTTGTACAGTAGCAGCAGCAGCAGGCTCATCTCTAGCAAGCTGGAAAGAGTAAAACAAAAAAGAGAGACTACAGGTTAGTTTGGTCACTATGGTGATTGTAGACTGTGATAGTAATAGTAAGGCATAGAGGTTTCATGGACATAATAGAAATAATATCTAATATTAATACAGTACAGTAATTTCATGGAACAAAGACATCCAGTTTCCTGTCAGATTTATCAGTACCTTTTCTTGTAGCAGCCATTGTTCAACAGCTCAGTATTTACTGGTTTTCCATCACATTATCTCACCTTCTAGATCCCCTGATGGGCACATCAGATATGCTTTGACCAATCTATTACTTGTTGCACCCCTCAAATCTTTCCTCCAGCACCAGGCAGTTTGAAATACATCAGAAACAGATAAAAATTAATTAAACAGCTGGGCTGAACTGTATCCCACTCATGTCTCACTAAAGGTTTTTACTGAGTTGGGATTTGTAATTTCATATTTTCCTCACCCTTTATCCTGTACTTCTGTCCTCCACCCTTTATCAGTGTGCAGTGCAGGTAAAAGGTTTCGTGCTTATAATGAGTAATTTAATTAACATGTGATGTGTTTCTGTGCCAAATGCAGGTTTGGGTGATATTAATTGAACTCTGGATAAGTTACAAAAGGTTTATGAATGAGAGGTTTTCTTCCCTGTGAGTGTAAAATAATAACCAGCATTAAGGAAATATTATGACTAAAGAATGGCTGGTGAGAAAAGCGTTTTGTTGTGGTCACCCTGCAGTGTTCCTATCTGGGAATTATGGGTCTGTTGCACAAATCCTGCTAGACTCAAGTGCAGCCTTGTATAAATCCTACAAAACCCACTTGTAGGACTTATAACAAAATTTAATTTTTAGCTTATTCTCTGTGAAACTTGATTGGGAGGTCCTTGAGGGCTACTTCTCAAGGGATTGCAGAAATTAAGACAAGTATGATTATTACAAATAAATATAAATACATTATGTAAAATAATTGCAAATAGAATATGCACTCATGAGTGTTTAGTTCAATTAGAACAGGATTACAGAGAATGAATCAAAGATAATAAGCACTAATTTATTTAGCTCATGGACAGCAAAGAAATAAAGAGGAATAAGAAAGGTAGGACAAAGTTGTGGCTGCACCACCAAGAGATGAAGGTAATTTATTACATTTGGTTGCCAGGTTTATTCATACGAGGCAGTAATGGTTCATTTTCACCACGGAGAATATTTAATTCAGTGAAATTTTTAAAGTGAAAAGCATGATTCTGGATTGAAACTGCTGTTCAGCTGAACAAAAATTACAAATGCAAAAGATCCAGATGTAAAATTTAAATTCTTAGCATGACAGGATGATTTATGAGGCACTGCAAAATTATATTCTCCTGTCTACTATATCTGTTTGCTTCTGCCTCTGTATAAGCTTGAAAGTTCTATCTGTTCCATGCTGGAATCTTTCCCCCACACATCACCCATGCTGTTTGACTTGTGACTGTCAGGTTGCTCAGGACTTCATGCTTCTAGGATTTAATGAAAAAGCATTGATGATCTCAGGAGTCCATAGACAATATCAGAGAATGCACTTGCCAGCTTTTCCTGTTGCAGGCAGGATTTGAAGCACTGAACCAGGTAATGAATTATCCACAGAAACAGAGAACGTTGTGACAAGGCAGGCTGGCAATCAGCCATGGTATTAAAAAGCAGCTGCAGGAAAGGGTTTTTTCCATTTTCTCTATTTTGTTCCACGCAGGAATTGATGTTCTTCTTGCACACCGTGCATGATGTATAATGAGTGAGTGAAACATAAAAAACAGTGCTAGGAATTGCATATACCTCGAGCACCCAAAGCAGAGTGTTAAACCAGCCTGCAGTGTAGGACTGGTGTGACTAATGATGATGAGAGTGTGTTACAAAAACGTGCAAAATCAGGGTTGCATCACTGTCTGGTTCTGTCTTACTTGCTTCAGTTACTTATCTTTAATGGCATCTATAAATGTACATGAATAGGAAGGCAGGTCTGTTTCCTGTGTCCTGAGGGATTTTCCCTGGGGCAACCTTGCAATACCTGAGATGATGTGTGAGGAGTTCAGCTCTCCTTGGGTTTGCTGTTCATGACTGCACACAAGGCACTGCAGAAAGGTCACGTTATTTTTGGAGTTGGAGATACCCTTTTTGGGTTAATTCAGCCTTGTTAATAAAAGCAAGTCAAAAAATATGGTTTCAGTGGATGTTTGAGAGTGTAAATCTACAGAGAAGGAAGGGAGGTTTCCTCAAGGTTGCAAGTGGCATAACACCAAACCTCTTCCAAGTTCAACAAAGAGCAGATGGCAATATTGTAATTATCAAATGTTTTTTCACAACTGTACTGTTGAAAGGTAACCAATAGCTGTTAAATGATCCAACATTATAATGTAAATTGTACTTACATTTCAGTGAAGTACAACTCCTACTGGCTGGTTGGAGCCTTTATAATCAATTTATAAATTACCTTCATTACATCTAGTCTATTTTAGCAGTGAAGTAAAATCCATGCCTTCCAAATATGGTCTGTACTTTGCTTTCACTTAACCAACTCTTATGCTTTCTAACATGAAAAGAAACGCATTTTATGGATTTTTTCTCCTGCTGTGAACTCCCATAAGCATATGAGTGATAAAAAATGTGTTCCATTTGGGTATTTTCCTTGCTTATTTTGCAAATCTCAAAGCCTGCAATAACAGTGAGGAAGATGCCCCTGGCTGTGGCAGTTTTTCCATGCGTGGTGTAGAGGTGCAGAGCGCTGCTAAAGCGTGCCTCAGTTTCTGCACCCAGGAGCTGGGAGGCACTGTGCAGAACAGCCCAGGGAAACATCTGCCAGGGAAACATCTGCCTGGTTTCTAGAAACCCCAGGGCAGTGCCAGGCTCAGTTAAGCACAGGAGCCCTGCTGCCACCTGCGCTGCCTCAGCTCAGCCTGGTGGCTCCCAGTGCCACCCAGACTGAGGCTCTGCCAGGGGCGCCTTTGCCAGGAACCTGCTTTGCTGTGCTGGAAGAACCAAAAATTCATGCATTTTTATCTACTCAGCACTCTGACTTGCAGTGAGTGCCAGCATGCACTGTACTTGTTTAAAAACTGCTCCATACCAAACCATTCCTGCCTTTCTTCTGTTTTTTCTCCCTTTTGTAATGACCATCTCCTTTGTTTTCTATTCACAGGCTGGTTTACAGACCTACTGCTTCCTAGTGTTTGCTGGCATCTGCTTGGCGGGAGCCACCTACCTGTTTTTTGTCCTGCCTGAAACAAAAAATAAGACATTTCATGAGATCAGCCAAGCATTTGCCAAAAGGAATAAAGTAACTTTAGAAATGCAAGAGATGAACCACTACGCGGTGGAGAGGAAATCAAGTGCAGAACAAGAATCAAACTTCACATCTTCAGTGGACAATGGAGAAAGCAAAAAAGGGATTGTGTAAACCCAGGATGCTCTTTCAGGGGATGGGGGAAAACGTGCTCTTTTAATTCATAGCAGTGCACAACTTGTATATTTTATGGGACATCATGAACTGCTTCCCCCTTGAAAATGCTCTAAGTGAGTGTGGGTGAACTCATTGGGGGAATGGTTGAGGCAATGAGGGGTGGGAGCAGTGGCAACTGATCAAATGGATGGGGTGGAGTTCTCTTGGCACCTGTGGAGCTGCTGCTGTGCCGAGAGCTGTGGGTAATGCAGATTCAGAGAAGTGAAGTGGCAGTGGGGAGCCAGGGCTGTGAGCAGCAGCTGGCTGAGCACCCCACGTGCCCACGGGGAGCTCAGCATGCTCTCTCCATGGGGAGGAGGAGGCAGGGGAAAGGGAAAGAGAAAAGGTCCCAGTGGGGTCTGCTGAGAAGCAAACCTGAAATGGCACCAGAATGCATTTCTCCACCTTTCTCAAGACGTCATTCAAGTTGCTCACAAGAACTGAGATGACGCTGCCCTGACCTCCCATTCCTTTTCCAGCTTTTTTCACTTTCAGTTGCATTGTTTGAATGACTCCCACCTTGCCACAAATGGGCAGCTGTGGGTCCTGATGAGTTTCCTTGTCTCACTTGCAAATCCTGATTGCATAATAATAGAGTTGTCTCTAGTTTCTGGGTTTGCTGGCACTGCATTTTTCTGGAGATATATATTTATATAATTTTATTTTATAACAATAAATTAGAAGCTTTAATATGAAAAGAAAACTAAACCTCACAGTAAAGTGAGAGAACTCTGATGGAATGTGTAGGGCATAATATTAAAACAAAGATTCAAACATTAAATGTTCCAAGGGTTGGGCTTTTTAAATTGCTTTGTTTGTTTATTGCTTTTCAAACTCATTTTAAAACAAGTCTTAGGAGCCAAAATTCCCCTGAGACCTGATAGGTGTTAGTTCTTAACACTCAGATCTCTCCAAAGCAATTTGGGTGCCTATTTCTTGCTTAAACATTAATTTTTATTTGAGCATTAGATTCTGAAGCTCCAGGCCTAGTTCACATTAATAAGTCTTAGAGCTGCTCTGAGTTAGGAGTAAGACACAAGAAGAAAGTGCAGCACATAGGTAGAGACAACTGCTTTCACAAGTTATATTTACTAATCCAGAAATTCATTCATTTGGAGCATTTTTGTGAGAAAATTTGCATATGTATTCATATATGTATACATATGTGAATACATATATATATATATTTTCAAGTATAGATGTATATTAATGTTCCATGGCTTGGTACTAGTGGCTTTAAGGTGAAAAAGGGTATATAGAGATTGGATGTTAGGAAGAAATTCTTTACTGTGAGGGAGATGAGACACTGCAGCAGGCTGCTCAGAGAAGCTGTGGGTGCCCCATCTCTGAACTGTTCAAGTCCAGATTGGATGGGGCTTTGAGCAACCTGGTTTAGTGGAAGGTGTCCCTTCCCAGGATGGGGGATTGGAACAAAATTATCTATAAGGTGCCTTCCAACCCAGGCTATTCTATGATTCTGTGATTTATATTCATATATATACACACACAATGGATAATTATTTTCCGGTATCTGGCGGGGGTCTTTGTATTTCTCAAAGTGATAAGCTGTTTTTTCAGAGATCCTAATGTTCAGCTGTTACTACTAATTTATGTATATAGTTTTATACTGTGATTTATTTGTATGTGGCATATTTACTGCAGACATTGTAAGCTGACTTAATAGGGCAATTTCACTACTAGGTAATAGACAAAAAATTGATGGGTGCCTTTATGCCAGAATTTATGGGTTTTTTAGTGGGATAGAGGTACAGCAGTAAGAAAATGAAAATATATATTGAGAAAGAGAATTAAGAATGAAAAAAATTATGGGTTTGGTGCTACTATTAAGAAAGAGAGTGAATCAGGATTATACCAACTGATGGTCACAGATAGAAGCTAATCAAATACTGTGGGGAAAACTGAAGAAAACTGCTATTTAATAACCACTTGTAAAATTATATATATAGCAAATGAAAATATTACCTTTCAGTGCCTTTCGTTTCTTATTCCATGTGTTACATGAGGCTTGCTAAGTGAATGGCTATGCAAACAGTGAGCATGAATGCCAGTCCTCCCGACAATTTTAAGAAAAAAGTCTTCCTTTTTTGCCTGCAGAGCAAGACTGGCAAATTCAGACCCTCTCATTCAGACAGGGAATAACCTTACTTTGTAGTTAGGGCTACTAACATGGTATGATGAGATCTGCTTTGAGCCAAGGTGGCAAGATTGGAAACCAATATTATTAGAAAGAGAACAATTCAGCACTTAGTGCTGTTCATTAGCGTACATTATAGACACTGTTGGAAATGTTACCATTGGATAACTTCAACTAAATATCATGATGACCTGATACAGCAGTTGTATTAGAAGTCAGGACTTCTGCAACAAAATAAATCATCTTACAGTTGCCGACAGTTGCATTTGGAGCCCAGCTCTGAATGCATGAGTAGAGATGTCGATAGGATTTCCTATCACAGCTCAGGGAGCTTGTACAGCATTAACAGGAAGGGGTCATGTTTTCCACTTCTGCAATCCCATTTGCCCAACTCTTGTCCTACCTGAGATGGGCACACACTTTCTGTGTGGCTGCAAAGAGCTGCTACAGACTGAGTACACTCTGGGGTGGGGGTTCCATACCTCACTAGTGCTTTGTTGCCATCCATGTTAAAAGCAATTCCACACTGAGCTGGTGCTTTGTTCAATGGCCTGGGAAGTGTCCTCTGCCTTGGGCCATGGAAGTTTCAGATGTGCCAGTACTTCATTAACTTTCTCATCTCTGACCCTAATGAGAGTTAAGTGTTGTTATTGAAGTTGTTCCATAAGGGCTTTTTTGCCATTGTTAATGCTGCTATAGTTTCTCCAGCAATGAGAGAACAAAATGGAAAGTATCAGCAATTTATTGTTTGGTTTTTCTTGTTGAATATATTGAATTGTCTACAGCCTGTGTGTTTGTCAGCAAGTGTAGTGTGGTGCCACGTTCCCTTTTCCTGTCTGACCTTGGGGTGAGGGACTGTGAGGTGGTGTTTGTATGAGTGCCACAAGTCTGAGTGATCAACTATGTCTATGCACAATGATTGTAAAATAAACTTTGGAATAAAATTTAAATGATGTGGATTTTGTTCTGGGTAAATCTGTACCTCCACACCTGCAGATGTTTCAGTTCCCTGGGGTTTTGTATGTCCCAGTACAAGACTGTTCAGTCCTGTGTCTGGATGACCCAAGTCATTGTGAACTCTACAGCTAGGTGGTTGGGAGTTACAGGAAGAAAATGGTCCCTGAAATGTTATGTTTTTTTAAGTATTATTTAAATTTTGATTCTCAAATCAGATTCCACATTTCATTTTTTCGTATGTTTATACTGGGCTTTAGATACAAAAATAGTGTGAGGGAAATTATTAAAACTGGCTCGTGGTAGTAATATCTGTTTAAAAGATTTGTTGAAAATGGTGAGACTTTTTTTTGCAGAAAGTTGTCATTTGCAGTGGATAAATTTGAGTTGCTACATCTCTACTTTCTGATGAAAAATTGCCAAGCAACTATTTCTGCTACAAGGATATGCAAAACCTGAAATCTGAAATATGTATAAAAAGTTGAATTTCATATTTCAGGTTTTGAAGCCAATTTTCACTCGACAAGGATCTGCATTCTAGTGGGGGAAGATGTGAGTAATAATCCATATGGGATAATTTTCATCTTCAGAGTAAAATGAGAAAGAAAAACAGTAAAAAACCCCACTCCAAATTAACTCTTTGAAATTTGCCTTCTTTAGTTTGACTATTTTTATGTGCTTTTCCTTACAGACATTACCATATAAACTATCGGAGCTCATATCAACTCACACTGCATGAAGAACAAATCCAAGCAAAACATTCTTAGGAAATGCCTGTGGACTTTTCCTTTCAGTCTAACTCCAGTAAACAGAGTTCAGATAAAATCTAAAAACCTGAAATACATAGACCCAAACTGAAGCAGGTTTGTTAATGTAAACATTCACGCAGTTAAAACATTCAGGTTTGAGTCCGTACTTATTTATTTCTGAAAGTGATTTTATTTGAAGGTGAGCTCTGTGGAAAGGTGAATTTCATGGCAAATGTTTGGTACTTGGACTCCTAATCGAGTTATCACAGCTCAGCAAACAATCATGCATCACCTGAGTCACCAGAGCCCTCTTCCTTTCAGGCTGAGCTGCATTGACCCTGCTTTTTCCATGACCTAAGAGAAACACAGGCAGTGGATAATTGAGCTGTTTCTTCAGATGTTCCTGCTAAAGCTTCACTACACTTAAACTCTTTTAAACTTGGATTTTGAGTTTTAAAAAAAAAAATTTAAAAGTATGGGAGAAAAGTTGCAGAACTTTTACGCAATGATTAGTGAAGTCAACAGAAATCTTCTCCAGTGGTTTCAACCACACAAATGTACCCAAGAAAGACATGGAATACATAGCTGAATTCTAAGTTGGGAAACCCAGAACATTTTTATCTTCTTTAGAGAATAAATCAGTGGCTTGTTTTCTCAGTCCAGGAAAGCAATAGTATTGTTCAGATGCTGCAAAAGCACTGATCTGATGCTTTTCTTCAGCTTTTGGGAGCAGGGAGGGTGTTGGTTGGTTGAAGATTTGTTGGTGGTCTTATATAAGAGAACACAAGAGTCTGGCTCATACAACAAAGCAGAGAACCAAGAAAGAGACTGCTGGAGTTGTTGGCTGTCTTAAGATGATTCCCAAAAGGTAAAAATCCAAATATAACTCTGTCAGACCCTTGAAACACAATCCATTAAGAGCATGATCTTGTAAATGTAGGAGATAATTTGTCTGCTGCTGTGTAAGCTGTCATGCAGGGACATTGATTTTTGTTTCATTTTCTCTTGTTCCTCTCAGTTAAAAAAGTCAGTCAAGCTAAATGCAACGCTCAATTCTACATTTGTTCCACCTCTTGTTTCTGACTTGTTCCACCCAATTATATAAAAATTTTTACAGTTTACATTTGAAAATCAGAAAGCAATAGTTACTTAGGAAAAGCAAATATGCCAAAGATTACAAAGATTACAATTTTCTCTACAGCTGACGTTTTCAAAGATGAATTCAAGAGTTAATCTCTTAAATCCAAATTTCACGTAATTTAATATCTTTGAATTAAACTCTAATGTCTATGCATATGCATATGTGCATATATACAGAGACTATTATGTTATCCTGTGGAAAATGTTCAGCAGCTTTAATTCTTACACATAAAATAAATTGGACAATTTGGATATTATATCAAGCTGTGAGCTGGACAGGTCGGACACACTGGGACTCCGACACTTGCACTAACAAACTTAGCTAAACCTTGCATGACCTTCTGTTTGGAAAAGCTGTCTAGCAAGGCTGTCTCCTTTTGGCCAGCCTAAGATTTTTCATTTTTCTCTTTTCTAAATTTCTAGGTAGAGACTACTATGATAATTCGCTTAAGTTTATTTCGAGGCATCAAAGGAAAACATCAAAACTCTTTTCATCCAAAATTGAGAACAATTAGTATTGAAGACCCTCAAGAACAGGATGTATTAGCATAGTGCTCAGGCTGGGACAAGCCAAATATACTCTTCCAGGATCTAGTGATGCATTTTGTACACCAGAATCGCTCAGCCTTTCAGTGGGGAGGTCTCATTGGCACCGCCTCCCTTCTTTTCCCTCCTCTATCCCCCCCTTCCCCTGACGTGGGCTGTGCTTTGCCTCTCATGCTGCTTTGCTCCAGGATGGGGTGTGCCAGCACATCTTTAGAAACAGCATTTTCATCAGCTGAGAAGTGAGAGTCTCAAGAGGCAGGAGGAGGGGCTCACCTCTCCGTGGGATGAAAGGGTGGCACTGTTCAACCTATGCCTCTCTTGCACACTGCAAGGTACAGCTGCACTTTTAAACTTTTTTGTAGACTTTAGAAAGGACATGAGCAATGCAACCACAAGGAAGGTGGAAGAATCTCAGAGTTTGTGACCGAGCAGCTGCTGACAGATGAAATCTGTGTCTGAGAAATCATCCAAGTGGCTTAGACACTGCTGCTGTTGATTAAATTAGCATAAAGCATACAGGTAGGCATCTGAGGTATCACTCTGATAAGGGTAAAAGCACTGTGCATTTTGCAATAGTAATCGGAGAAAACAAAAGGCCAAAGGGATAACAGTGGGCATGACAAGAAAATTCTAGTATTACAAATTAAGTTTTCTAATGGAATATCAGTTAAGAATAAACATGGCCAAGAAAAACAGGATGCAAGAGAGACAGATGGCTTATTTTTCAGTACATGACACCTATTCAATGAGCAATTAAAAATTAATTTAAAGGTAGTAGAAAAATTCAGAAATGCATAATCAAAGCTGTATAATTAATTAGCACAAATTATAATTAATGAATTTTTATGGTAGTAAATATTTCATTTATCATAACTTTCATATTTAAGTTAGGCATCAGAAATAAATAAAAGTTATAGCTAATAAGAGCTAAGAAATTTCTCTGTGGAGTTGGGTCACCTATAATTGGCCATTAGATCACACTTTCACCTTCTTTTGAGATATACAGATAAATTATGGACATTAAAGTTGATGGTTTTCTGGCTCATTGCTCAGATATGCCTCCACAATTCTTACAGGTTGCAATGAGCACTATTTCCTCAGCCAAAGTACAATAGAAATAGGGAAACCCCAGCACTATCCAACAAATAAATGAATAAATAAATAAATAAATAGGTAGGTAGATAGATAGAGAAATAAATAAATAAATAAGACTTGAGGAAGGTGAGGATAGAGGAGGGAAAAGAAGGGAGGTGGTGCCAATGAGACCTCCCCACTGAAAGGCTGAGCGATTCTGGTGTACAAAATGCATCACTAGATCCTGGAAGAGTATACTTGGTTTGTCCCAGCCTGAGCACTATGCTAATACATCCTGCTTCTTGAGGGTCTTCAATACAAATTTTTCTCTATTTGTATTAAAAGAGTTTTGATGTTTTCCTTTGATGCCTCAAAATAAATTTAAGCAAATTAGCATAGAAGTCTCACATTGTTAAAAAAAAAAAAAATCCCCCAAACCCTAAGTTGTTTTCATAGAAGGGATCTTTCAGATTGAAATTGAAATATTATGCCTTGTGATAACCATTGGATAATCGTGTGCTGAAAATTTTTAGCTCTTTTAGGACCTTTGCTACATTTTATTAACTGAGTTTTGCACAGCTTTTACTTGGTACAAGCTCAGCCTCTTCTCATTGTTCCCAGCCTTCTCTAATAAGTATGAGAAATGAGTGTTAGTAAGACAGGAAAAAAATTGTAACAATTCAGCAATAGTAGGATGAGAATCAGCATGTCTGGAAAGCTTGTGTGTTTGCTATGAACCAGGACAGCTGGCTCTGATTATTTAAAATGTAAAAACCTTAATAAGTAGGTTCTCTAGATATTCTCAAACTATTTACTAAATGGGGTCAGTTTGCACTCCAAACTACAGGCTTGAAGAGCTGGAGTCCAAAGCGAGTAGGTGATGTCAGCACTCAGAATGTAGGTGGTGCTGAAGAGATGATCACTCTGGAATTCAAAATTGTTCTCAGCTCTAAGACAATTTTTGGTTTAAATTTAGAAGTGACAGAAAATTGTAACACATCATACATGCTTTCACTGTCATTAAGTTACTCAATACTACTTAAAAAATCAGATTTTGAAGGCGAAGACATCTCTTTTATCTTTCAAATGAAAGACATTGACAGTGTTTTCTTCTGTATATTGTATTAGATCATGGACACCTATCTGATGGCCACTTTTGATCAGCTGTACTATGAACAGCTTCACCAGGCAAACAGCAGAAATCTCTTTCCAGCTCCACTTGACAATGCGATGTCTTTTAGGTTGCTCTTGTTTCAGAAGCAGAAGAAAAATTCCAAAAGAGTCAAGTGCTAAAGCCATTTAGCTCTGGAGCTCCAGACCATAGTTCTTGGAGAGGTTTTACCATTAAATATTGCAGGTGGGATCTGAGGTAGGTAATGGCTCACATTGCACCCTTCCCTTTCATCACAGGCCAAGATTTCACTCAAAACCTTTACACAGCACTGAATATTCACATACATGCTTGTGGCAATGTGAAAATTATTGATCAGCAACAAAAATGAGAGCTATTCATAAAATTAAAAATTAGCAGGACTGGGTCCTGGTTCAGCAAACAGAAGATATTACCAATCTTCATAATCTCTGGTCCTATAGATTTATTATGGAGGTAACCAGATTACTACTGTTGCCATCTAAGAAGAGTGAAACTAAAACCATCTCTCCAATTTGCTTTCTGCTGTGAGAATCTGCCTGGCAGGAATTAGTACAATGATCAGAGTTGCCCTGGGCATTAATTTGTAATATTTTTTCTGACTTACATGCACAGCTCAACCAGCCTGCGATCTGCCCTCCTTACAATAGATGGGGTTGGACCGAGCTCCTACACACTGCCACTGCTGGCAGCAGGTCACAGATCCATTCCCTCTCCCTCACCCCGGCAGAAGTGCTTGGATTAGTCCTTTCACAGTTACTTAAAGGACAAAAATCGTACAACTTATTGAGATGATACATGATAAAAGCCTAATCTACTCTATGACCTTTTGTGCTTCATATTTATGAAATTCAATAGTTGCTTTATTCCGTAATTTTTGGTGTTCTCTTTATTTGCATATGTGTCTTTCATAACAAAAGAACTCCAGCCCTTGCTTCTTTCCAAGCTGCAGAAACCTGAAAGAGCAGATTCTCTTGCATTATAAAATGAAAAAAAACAATTGGCATGGTATTTATTTAATAAAGCATCAAATAACATTTTGCAACCCCCTTCAGAATCTCTGTTTTCGTCAGCCAAACAATAGCTAGGGGGCTATCAGAGAGAAAGGATGAAGCAGCACAATAACAAACGTCATAAAAGTTCACAAAGGTGTTCAAGCCAGAAGAGTTCCTCTTCCTCCATGTGCCACCATTCTGGCAGGAGCCAGCTGAGCTGCAGGACAGCTCTGGGGGCTGTGAGGCTCCACCACATCAGGAGAAGGAGGAGCACCACTCCCCCTCGCTGCATTCTGCTCATGTTTCCAACAGCTTCTCAGACAAATAGCAAACTGTGAAGGGGATGTGAGAAGCAGAAATAGCAACTAAATGCCAGGGTCTGCCAGCTGACCCTTCAGCCTAAGGTGCATCCTTAGATTTAACATACGGCAGAAGTGCCTACAAACATTTCTAGCCCAAGGAAAAACCACTATCTGGAAAAAAAATAATGTGTAACGTTCAAAAGATGGATTTTCTTCAGGTATGACAGCCCACTGACAATGACACTGCAATCATGCACTAGTTTGGTTAGACCTCACTGTTATTTGGTGGAGCAAATAGAGTTCTGTCACTGTGATGACTAATGACTCTGCATCAGATGTATCCCAGTGCAAAACAGAAGGAAAAACATACAGTAGAGAGCTAGATATTAGTCAGTTATTCCTTGTATACATTCAGCAGAGTGTGAAGAATGCTCACAGACTTTAAATATCTTCTGCTGTTACGATGGTAGTTGATTTTTAAAATAATAATTTTCAGATAATTGCTTTTTCTGAATGCTTCTTCTGCAATAAATTCAAATAATAGTTATGCACAGAGAAACAAGCACCTCAGACTCAAGGGAAATCTTGCTTATGGGTCAATAGTGCAGCTGTGTGATTCATTCCCAAAATTACATGTGCAGAGATCTTTTTATTCAAAGCAGGGAATGTATACAAAAATGTCCTTTCATTTTAATAATTGTATTCAGTTATTAAATCCATTCCCAGAATAAAGGAAATCATATGCAGTATAGAGGAATAATTATATATGTATTTTCATGCAGAGCTCTTTATGCTTAGAAGGTTTTATATACATATATATGTATGAATATATATACACACACACATATATATAATACAACTTTATGTGCCGTACAACATTATTTTTAAAAAATATTTCTAATAGCAGTAATTCGGTAAGTTGTATCTCCTTGCACATGTGGATCATATATGTCTTTATTAAATTGCACAAACTGCAGCACTTTTCCAGACCAATTCACAGATTCATAAATTATTTATGTATCTGTCAAGAGTTTAGCTTTCTTTAGTTAGAAAGGAGAAGTTCTAGAAATCATTACTAGTTCCAACCCTTCAAATGTAAATGAGACTGTGTACAATTAGCAGAGAGGGATTCCAGGTCCCTGCTGGTTTGCCTTTTTCTATATTCACTCCCAGTTAGTGATGCAAAGTTTGTAATATCTGTGTACTTCTGTGTGAGCTGTCAGTGCAAATTCAGGGCTAAGGAACAGTAACAGATAACAAAAGGCAAATCATAGCCCCTGTAGAACTTAGAATGGCTTAAAAAGCCACTGAAACTAAGTTTTTGTAGGTTATTTTCAGTCAAATCCTACACAGAGCATATTCAGAAATTCTCACACAGCTTAACTAGCAGCTTTGAATGCCTCATGAATTTTTATGATCTTGTTAATACTGAAATAGTGGAGTCCTTTCTATATTGCTTAGTTTATATTGGCAGTAGAATGGGGAGTTATATTAATCTATTGGTGCCTGCATCTTTTTATGTACTCTAGCATAATGTTTACAGAAAAAAAATGTGTGTGGTAACATAGATTCAGAGTCTTTGGGGCTTGACAGCTAAAGCCTGGGTTTGTACATGACAAGATGGCTCAGGTACAGTAAAACATTTTTTAATTTAGTCTCCAAAGCAAAATCCACTGGTTTTGCACAAACTGGAGCTGTTGTCCTTGCTTGAATTTGCCAAACAGCTTTACAGCTGCTCAGTGGGTGCTCTCAGCCTTCCTGACCAGGTCAGAATCCTGGCTCCTGATTAATGTTTCCAGAGGAACTGCTAAGGATATGGAGGGGGAAAATCGCATTATTCAGCCTGCCGGTTGACTCCACTTCCAAATGACACCAAGCTACTGAGAACATCCTTTTTCTTCATCTCAACTTCTTTGAGAAGTGAGAACTTCTTTGAGTGCCATGAGAAGCACAATTCTCATGGCACTGTCACTCCCCACATAATTCCAGCCTAATCCTCATAATATCCATCAATTCCGTTGTTTTCTGATCCCTACCAGCTTATACACCACTGGCGAAAAAAGCATTTTTCATGTCTGTGGTCCTGTAGGTTTTTGATGAGAATTGTGATTCACACATTTTCACTCAATCTTGAAGTCCACCTCTTGTGTCTGAGCCACCGCTCAGGGTTCATAACAAGGTGCAGTTCAGTCCTGCAGGATGCAAACCAAAGCTGTGCTGATGCAAAATGAAACCAATCCACAGAATCCAACAATCAGAGAATCTTTTACATTGGAAAACACCTCTAAGACCACCAAGTCCCACCATTAACCCAGCACTGCCAGGTCCAGCACTGAGCCTGGTACTTCTACATGTCTTTTAAATACCTCCAGGGATGATGACACTGCCACTTCCCTGACCACCCTTTGGAACAGGGACGGGGCTGAGTCTCATCTCACAGGTTTTGAAGTAGAGGTTTTGTGGCACTGGCAGACATTAGTCTCTGAAGAAAGATTGAAAGGACCAGGGCTCAGCATAAAGAATCCACCACACAGAGAAAAGCCACATATATAAGAGGTTGCTGAAGAAATGGGAGACATAAACTGTGCTCTTGCTGGATTCAACAAGAACAAGTGGGGTTCAATCACAGTTTTTTTTAATAACAGTAAAGTCAGCATGGCAGAATAGATATCTGTGGGAGCTGGGGAAGGTTTTTCTCTGGTTGAGCTAAGGAATAAATTGTAGAAAGGTGATTTAGATGCCATTAATCCCTCTTTAACAATGCTCTAGGCTACTTCCATTGTTCTCCCATGGCTTTTGCAACAGTCTTCTGGTGCTCACAAGTTCAAACTCCTGGACTAAATCATTGACAATGTGATACAAGGCAGGATAAAACCTTTATCACAACAAGACTATGAACAGCCAGAAACTACACAGGGAGCAGGAATGCAATGACAATTTCTCTTACTCTCTAAGTGCCCTGAATCCCCAGACCCTGGATGGGAGTGAGAAACATGCAGGGGTCGAAGTCACAGATCAGACACAGGTGTTTCTAGCTCCATCTGGAATGATCTGTGCTTCAGCTCCTTTCATCTTTTTCCACACTATAATCAAAGCCTTTCAGTGCAATTTTCTTAACTGACAGAACACAAGAGATAATTGTTGAATTTTTGAGTGACTTCACCCAGAAAAGCCTCTCTCATGTTAATCCATATATTTCTGTCTCCAGCAGAAGCATGCAGTATTGATGATAGGTTTTTTTACTTGCTCAGAACTTATTTTACCCTGAAATTGTTTTACAGTGCAGCGGAGAAAAAACCACAGCCATACTGAGTGTATCACTTCTAGATAACAACACTGCAAAATGTGGCTGCCTTCTCTCATCCATACATTATCCACAGAGCCAGGGTTTAACTGTGCTCCCCCTGGCTGATGGAGAAAGTCCAAAAAAAGGAAATCATTAAGAATAGGAAAAAGCTTTTAATTAGCATCTAAAATTCAAAATGCTAAGCATATCAATTTGAAAAGTCTCTAGTAATTACAGCTGAGCATCACAATATAGAAATGCTCAGTTACACTCTGTTTTAAAGCCATGTGGCAAAAAAAATAAAATAAAGTTGCTGCTAAATAATTTTATTCTCTTGGCCCAACGTTAGTAGGAGCAGTGATTTGTGTTGATGTTCTGGAGCAGGAGATTCCAGTTTGTGTCATCTGGATGGAACCAGTGGGTGGTGTAAATGTGCTCCTCATTAAGGCAATGTGGTTAAATGAAGGAATGAGCTCTGCCATAACCCATCGAGAACTTTCCAGGTGCCCTGCTGTGCACCAGGAGCTTGGTAGGCACAAGTTTAATCTTCCCAAATGAGCCACGAGAATATACACTTACACAATACCATGTTGAAAATAAAAGGAAAACAGAGTCTCTTCAACATATATTCCAAAGCCCAACATCTGCTGCACAATAAACATACACTGCACAGTTGCTGAATATTAGTCCTTTCATCAGCAGAGATAATCAACTTTGAATAGCTGACTATCTACTTGCAGTGGTTACATAATGTTTTACCTTAAATAGCTCTCCTTTGGAACAGAGACACCCTGTGAAGAACATTTTAAAGATCACCTTTCAACAGCATCAACTAACATCAGCTCGGTCGTGGTCATGAGTGTGCCTCGGAGTGAGCTGTGCCCCACGACCTCTCTCAGCACCTCAGGTGTCACTGCGGCCACGGCTAACACCACACATGGAGCAGTGGAGCTGCACTGCTGCAGGAGCTACTGCAGCAGTAAAGGGTGAGCTGTGCCTGCAGGGAAAACTCAGGGACCCATCTGCAGATCCTGCTCGTGCTCCTCTGAGAGCAGAGCCGCGGGACACCCGAGGAGATACTTCATCTCTCCTCGTTGTCTGCTCAAGGTCATTTTGCCCTGTCACAGAGGGCATTTGGAGGCTCAGGGAGATCTGGTGGCTCTTCCCCTTCAAAAGATTGTCAGATGAGACTGAGAGGAGGTGGGGAAGCTGGCCATACCTATCACAGCCAAGTCAATCAGAGTGCTTCTGAGCAGCAGAATAAAGCCAAACGCAGTGCAGTCTGCAGTGGCTGCAGTGGCTCGAGGCACAAAAGTCTCTGCATGGCTCTGGCCCCACCCTTAGCTGGGAGCACAGCACCCAGCAGGACACACAAGCAGGGAGAGAGGAGTCCGCTAACATCCCCAGCTTACTTTTTGCCATGCAAATGTCACCATAATCACCTCTCAAGCTCCAGAAGCCACCAAGGCAGGTATGTTGTTACATGCTCAATTGTAAATGACATTCAAAACCAGAACCCCCTTCAGTGCCACTGACCCTTGGGGTGGAAGGAGCCTTCTCTCTCTGTGCTGTCACCTCTTTCCACTATTACTGCTATAAAAGGCATTTTGCAGAGCCACAGTGGCAAATCCACACTTCATGGACCATGTCTCATCCTGGGCAGTTACAACTCATCTAAAACATCTGAATGACAAGAACTACAGAAAAAGAAAACCAATCAGAACAGCTTTGACTGTATGAAGAAAACAGAGGACACCTAAAATCAGGGCAGTGGCCTGAGTTTTAGTGCTCATAATGTCTAGAAGCATTCTTCTACCAGTATAAGAAAAACAAGGGCTAGTTTTAAAATTGTTCCCTCCCATCTGGAGCCCAAATTCCACTGTTGGACTCACACTTCTTGTGCTCCCTTCATCCAGTGTTCACAGAATGACACTAGTTACTGGCAATGTTTAATTAGCTGGATTTTTTTCTTTTAGAAAATGCTAGTGATAAAGGACAGGCTTTTCAAGAGACCTTGAAATGCATGTGAGCAATAACAGAAGTGGCTAGATTTTGACATGAAGTGAGTATGGCAAGTTAGGCCATGAGCAACTTTACTCTGTCAGCACCTGAGCACTTGGAAAAGGTCTGCAAGCAGAGTGGGTTTGAAATCTGACCCTTCTAAATTATTCAAAATAGTTTTTAAATTTTATGGTTTGAGTTGGTCTTTAAGGGAGTAAATTCAAGTGCCAGCTTTTGCAGCAAAGTTCCTGCAGGTATCAAATCTTCCTCATTCAAGTTTCTGTCCAACTGCTCAGTAATCTAATAATCACCTTCCAGTTTTACAGGTTACACAAATTACTTTTAAATAGAAAGATAAGACAGACAGGGAGAGGAATGAACCTGAGAATTACCTAAATTATCCTTTCCCTGTCTATCTTGACATTGCCTATCTTTTCAGAGATACCAGGGCTGCTGCAGTCACACTTCTAATCACTTTTTGCCAGGAATATCAGGCTGGATAGCTGATAAATGTGCGCAGCTTGCAGAAAGATTGAGAAAAATCAGTAATACCTGGATGCCATGGTGATAAGCGAATGATAGCATTACATTGGTTCCCACCAAAAATATTGCCCCAGTTGTAACCAGCACTGGATGCAGGACTTTGTTTCCACATAATTAAATTTTAGATCAATAATTTAAAAAACAAAAAGCAAAAAAAGAAAAAAAAAAAGAGTATTTTCCTGAAGTGAAAACAATGCTCTAAATTCTGGTGAGACTCTAACTGCTATTGTACCTATGTAAGTTTGCATATATTGGCCCTGGGGGTCAGTCATTACAATGGTGATAAAATCCTGGTCCTTTACACCCCCAAGAAGAAATGTGAATTTTATGCTAAGGTGAAATGTGAAAAATTGAAACGCTCCTGATGACAAAAGATGTTTATAGGGAGAACTTGCCAGGCTTGTCAAGGCACCAAGAGACATCCACAAAGGCTGCTTTTGCTCCTGGGGCTGCCTGCCTGCTGCCCAAATTGTCTCCTAGGGAGTCCTTCCCTCTCCTGACTTTAGGGCAGCCAAGAAAATGAGCCCCACCAGATGAAAGTGAGGGTTTTTTTCTAAAACTGCTTCACGAAGGGATAGTCATTGTGAGGTAAATGTAGACCACCACAAAGCCAAAGAGCTACAGACCCTCTTCAATGATTTCTACTGAAATTGGTATCAAAAGATGAAACCTACACAGACCAGCTGATTATTGAGCACCAGGTCCTTCATGGGTTACAGCCATGCCCATGCTTGAACAGAGCTCTAGGAACTCCTGTCCATCCCAGTTTGGGAGGAGCTTTATCCATGGCCTGACAGCTCCACCCAGCCACGTGAGATGAGCTGAGAGAGAGAGCCCCAACTCCAGCCCCTCCTGCCATGCTCCTGAGCAGCCTGGTCCAGTGGAAGGTGTCCCTGCCCATGGCAATGGGGTTGGAACTAGATCATCTTTAAGGTTCCAAACCAATCCAAACCTTTCTATTTTTCTATTGCTTTTCCATGTACTGATATCCTCAAGCAAGTATAGACTTTATCTGGTTGCCATTTTTTTTCTTCTTGGATCTTTCTGTTGATTCTTAGTCTTAATAAAGCTCTTTTGATTCTGTTGAAAGCAGACACTAAAGTGTAGTGGAAATTATTGCCATTGCAAGCACAGATGATCAAACTATTCAGCGCACAAGTTTTCTGGCTTTCAGGAAAATCCATCCCCACCTATTTATGGAATTTATCTAAATGTACCTTTAAAATAATTTGGCAATGAAATAATTAGTATTGTTTTCACAACTACCAAAATCCCTTTTCTACTGTCATGTGATTTTCAATGAGCACCAATAAATAAGCAGTAATTAAATAAGTAAATATTTGAGTGATGTGGGTTAGAATGTGTGGACATGTCTTGTTAATAGAGTTGAAATTTTTGGAATCAGGCCCTATGGACCTGTGCTTGCTTGGTCCCTTTTCCTTCCCTCTTCTAACACTACAGAATATGTCTTGTAAGTTTTTTCTAATAATCTCTTCAAAATTGAAAAAAATCATAGAATCATAGAATGGTTTCGGTTGTAAAGGGCCTTCAAGATCCTCTCATTCCAGCCCCCTGCCATGTGCAGGGACACCTTTCACTACTCCAAGTTGTTCAAAGTCCCCTCCAGTCTGACCTTGAGCTCTTCCAGAAATGGGGCATCCACAGCTTTTCTGGGAAACCTCTTCCAGAGCCTCACCACCCTCACATTAATTTCTTCCAAATATCTAATGAAGACCTGCCTTCTTTCAGCTTAAAATCATTCCCCCTTGCCCTGTCACTGTATTGTTAATCTATTTTAAGGTGTTCCTGGGAGTAAGTCAACCTAAGTCCTGACCCCTATTTACAACCACACAACACTACACCAATCTCTGGGACTCTGGTCCAAAATGCTGGTCCCATGTTCCTGAAAAGCCAACATTCAAACATTTCAGAGCTAGAGACTTTTTAAAAATTAAGGTATGCATTCGATTAATGTAAACACAGGCTTTGAACCACGTGGAATAAGATGACATCCCAGCATTTCCAAGATACTTAGATGTAAAAACCAGGTATCTGGAAATTATTTCATTGTGACATTACGGCTGCCAGAGAAAAACATATTTTCTATCAGTTCATAAAGCATCTTATAGAACATAATCAGTGTGCACTATGGCCCCCAATTTACTACCTACAAAGACTTGAATTTAAGTCCCAAAGCACACCCTGTTACTACACAATGTGACACAAGTAATTTCTGGAATCATTCTCCTGTCCTTTAGGATTAAATTTAATGTTACGATATTTCCCACATGCTTCAAAAACAAAAATTGTGTAAAAGCAGGTAAATGCTGCAGTTTGGCCCAAGTCCATGACTAATATAATAAATAAAGGCAAAATTTATTGTGTATCGGAAACGACTTTTCAGATCACTTCAGAGGACATGAATCTCTTGTGCCAGAAGAGGAGATAAATCTCTCCCTTATTGTATATCTCTCTTTTCTCTCCAGCAGAGTAGCAGGTTATATTTAAACTCTAGAGGACACCATCACCTTGCCCCTCTTCTTGGTAATGCCATTAGCCACTAAATTTGTTCTTAAACAAGTCACCATTTATTAGGCTCTTGTCCAAAGCCTGACATTCATGAAGGTCTGCACACAAGTCCTGTATAACTCTCTAATTTGTACCTCTCTCACAGAGCCAGGATTTGTGTTGAAATTGAAATTCTGCTAGGTGATGTTCATACCAGCTGCCTAATCTCTAGGGGAAACCTCCTGCCAGAGATCTCTGCCCACTGACTGCTCCTCCACACAGCCTTACAGCAAAACTGCTGTGGGACCCTCTGCCCCTGCTGCCTCTGCCCCTGGTCCATAGCAGGGAATCCTCCTGGCTGCACAGCCTCCATGCACACATCCTCCTGCTAATCCCACGAGGCTCAGATGGCAACACAGGTGCACAGAGGAATGGCACCCATCTCAGTGAGATGGTCCAAAAAATTATAATATCCCTTGTATTCTCTGGCAGTTGATTCTGAGCCTGTAAAGCAAAGGGAACGTGCACAAACACTCTAACCTTACAGCTGTCTAGCATTGAATCACTACACAGGTGCCTGGCTCAGTTTAACCCATGTTGACCAGCAGCCTCCCAAAACTTCCCAGGCACAGTCTGGGAGTTGGGACAAGCCAAGGACCATCCCTGATAGACAGTCTCTCATTTCTCTGTCATTTCTTACAGGAGATCAGTGCTATGAGTTAATGCATCTAGGTAATAGGTCAAATTTCCCCACATTCTGGAGAACATGTTTGTGTGCAACATCATCATATCTCTCAGAAAAATGTTGTACAAAACTGTCAGGGGTTTTTTATTGGGTTGGGGGGGTGGGGAGTAGGAAAACAGAAAAAAATTCCAGGTTCACACTCATCAATGTTTTCCTATTTGCTGGTCCCTAAAAGGTTTCCACTGGCTACAGATTCCTGTACGACACAAAGCTTGCTGACAATAAAATAGCTTTTCTTAGACACTTCCATGTACCTTCTGAGATAACAGCTGATGCCCCAGTGACCAGACATGGTAAAGCCAGATGTCCAAGCTCAGTACTGCAGTTTGAGGGCGAGGAGGGCCACCCTTCAGTTCACCACGTTTTTCATACTGTACTCAAGCTCCCTAAAAGACAACGGCTGCCTTCATTCTTTGTGATTGTTAAATGGTAGGAGATGACTCATTTTGAACTATCAAAAAAAAAAAACCCAAGAAAGAAAATGCCAAAGTTCCCAAGTTCAGCATTCCAAAAATGACTTTCAATTTGACAAGCGTGAGTGGAAAGAGCTCTTCACCAGACTTTGAACTGCAGCTCTGCTTAGCTCAGGAGCAGCAAAGCGCAGGTCAGGCCAGTGAAATATGCAATGGAGAGGAAAAGAGAGAACTGACAAGGCATTTGCCTTCACAGAAGGAGAGGAATCATTCTGACATAAATCTAAAAAACCAGATGAGCATTTTGTTTTCAACAGGAATATAGGAGTGGTGGTGCACAATTCGGTCTGGTCCCTAGGAGTAAAGCTGTTGCCATTCTCCAGAGTTTCTCCAACAGTGCATAAACCAAAATCCTGAAAGCAAAATGAGATGATTCATCTCTCAGATGGGCATCTGTCTTGCTGAGAGCAAGGCAGAGTAACCAGTTATGTTCCTGAAGAAGGTATTCTGAGGAAACAGACTTCAAAGTAACCTATCACCAGTTACAGGTTCTGTCTGATTACAGTGAAGTTTTCTACAGCTTGTAAGATGTGGTATACTTTCCAGCCCTTAATCAAATTATTACATTCATGTATTTCTGAAAGCCATGATGTGGAATGATCACCTTTCCAAGGGCATTTCCTGGTTTGATTTCAACACCCTGGTAATGCAAAATCAACTTTTTTAGAAAGGTGAGTTTGCACTCCTGGGGAAGGTTACATTAATGCTCACGTGTAGCAAAACAAAACACCCACATTTTGGGCAGAAACAAACACAGCTTTAGACAAGAAACGCAACACAGCATCAATCAGTTTGGCTGTGTACAGCAGACATGCACTCTCTGTTGCCCAAGACGACCAAAAGAACACGATGTGGAAGAATATAGGAAGTTATCTGTAATATCTTAAAACAGGCTAACAGATTTAAAGCTGTAACTATAATTACATAATAAATATAGTTTAGTGGGTGTCTGTCTTCTCTTACTAATCTGTCTCCCAATGTGACCATTGTTAATGTCAGCAGCTCTCAAAAACCATTGTGCCTTTCAAAGTGAATAGCTAAAAGAATGTATCTTCCCCAAAGCTCATTAGTAATACACTGCTGTTGCAATAGCTGATGCTTCGTGCTGATGATGTGGAGGCATTTTGAACTAGAATTTTTTCTTGTAATTTAAATCAGAGGAATTTTCTCATGAAGGCTCTCTGCAGGTTAAGGATGGCTGCCCAAGCCAGCAAAGTCAAGCTGAGGGACAGCCCTGCCTGCTGCAGACGTAGCAGTCAGCAGGACACCAAGGACAAAGAATTTGCAGAGAGCTTCGTTAAAGAAATTTTTGCATGGATGAGAACAGCTCCAGAGCAAGTGAGTGAATGATGCGATAACAACTGGATACACACGTATTTTTCTCCCAAACACCACAAAACCCTGTGATATAGGGAAGGCCATGCAGAAAGAGGAATCTAGTGAGCTCTCCTTCTAGCTTCTCCACAATCCTGAACTGAAAATCCATGCAGTTGTGCACAGCCAAGTGGTATTTTTAAAACAGGGTGGAGAAAGAAAACTTATTTATGAGGTATATGCCTTCTGCCAATTGCCTGTTATAGAGTAGGCCTACCTGGTAAGGAAATTCATGCACTTATGTTTTCTCCATCCTTGGCAGAGCAGCAAGTACAGCAGGGGCGGTTTAATGCCTTTAAACTAAAAGAGAGTAGGCTTAGATGAAATATTAGGAATAAATTCAGAAAAAATTCCACACCTCTTAGCCATGGTCTGCTTCATTCTGAAGATCAAAAATCCCAAACACAGCCTCAAATATTTGCATCATATATAGATTTTCCTAATGGCCAGCACCTGAGTATAAAATGTCCAGGCTAGCCAGAAGGCAGCATCCAGGCAGGAAAGCCACACCTCTGAGCTCATTCCCTTCTCCCTCTCTCACCTGGCATACAGAAACCTGGTTAAAGCACATCAAGCAGAGCTGTATTTATTGCTTTACTTTTGCATGAGATGGGATGTTCAAATTTCAGCTTCCCAGAACAAATTTAGACAAAGCTGCTAAGCCTTTCTACAACATTGCTTAGGCTTATGGGGACATGCCCCAGGTGTCTTTCTGATCTTTGCCTCTTCAAGTTGAAGGAAAAAATGTGTTGCCAGCTCTGCCATTCAGATCATGACTCAAACCTGACAATCACGAGACACAAAAACCACCTTCTAGTCTAGGGGAAGCTGGGATGGGGAAAAAATTATCAAATTTCATGACAAGTCTCGGTACCTTTCTATTTCACCTCCCTTTCCCACATAGCTGTGATAACTCCTAACATGTTTCCTTGCTAATTGCACAGAGGGTGAGTTTACTTTTATTCCCTTCAAAAGAAAATTATAGTAATTTTCAATTACTCACTTGATTAGTTTCCATCTTAGTTTCTTACCTCTGGTGCACGAACACCCTTTGCAATACCCCTCCATACTCTTCCTCGCCTGCAATGAGCCCCTGGCAATGCCAATCCAGCAGCAAATCCTTTGCTGAGGGCCATGCATTGCTCTCTCCCACTCCTCCCTCCTTCACCAGCCCTCACTGGTCATGGGCACATCCCCAATTCACATCGAAGAGAATTTAGAGAAGAATCACACTGATCTTCCAAGCCACATCCAGTCTTTTGTTGTCCCAATCCTGTGCCTACAGCCACAGGACCAAGGTAGGTGTCCTGGCACTCGTGTAAAATGACCAATGGGAGCATTTGCAAACCTCAAATATAGTGTGGCATCCTGCAATCACTTCCATTATTCAGAAGTTCCTGCCACAGAATATGACTTCATTTTTTTTCTGTAGAAACCTGAAAAAATAGACATCAATGAAAAATTGATGAGTTTTTCTATTCTGGCTGCTGCTTCTTTCTTTTTTAGAACCAGTGCGGGATTTACCAGATATATATATGTATGTGAGGTGTGTAGTCCACTCCTTGTTTGCACTTCACTGTGAAGCTGCATGACTGCAGAGGATGTCTGACCCTGCTCTCACCTGGTCTCCTCTGCCCCTGGTACTGCACTAAAACACGAACTTTACCTCCTCTACTCTTCTGTAAACTCACCCACATCGATTTCTATGGAGTGACCAACAGGTAAGGGAAAAAACCAAGCGTATCATCAGGGAATTATAAAAAACAGAAAGACAAGCATTATCTCGAAATGTGTCCGCTTTTGTCAGCCTGTGTCATTTTTATCTGAATTGGAAAGAAATTTTTTAAAATAATTTCATACTTGGATTTGAAATGGATATCTGAAAAATAGCTTCTAAATAGGAACAAATGTAGCTTAATAGAGTGGTGAGTCAAATTGCTGAAAGAAATAGAGAAGATTTCCTTTTGTAACATGATGATTATTCCACTGGCATTAAGTATCTCTCAAAGCATGATTGAAGGTAATGCTCAGACAAATGTCTGCACCATTAAAGACATAATAATGACCCATAAATTTGGGGTATATTCAAAAAACTTGATTTTCAACAGATCATCCATGTAAACAGCAAATTTTTCAAATCAGCCTACCTTCACCCTCCTGTTTCCACCTACAAAAGACACCAGACAGTCATCAGCTCTTCCCCTCTTCAGTTTCTTTTCCCTCTTTTTAAGGCAAGTCTCCAGATCTGGCTGGCCACGGCTAATGTTAAATACACTGTGGTGCAAGCAGGAAAGTGACAGGGGCCATTACTGCCCAAAAGAACCAGCAGGGAACAGGTCCCAGAAGCTCATGGTAAGAGTCCCTGTGCCCTGTCCACCCCAGTGACGGCTGCCTGTGCCGGAGGATGGGGAAATGGGGGTTCTGCAAGTCCCACTAATTTCATACAGCTCCCTGGGCTTGGGACCATTCATCCAGCTGCAGTTGCACCTAGTACTCATGTCTTTAACTTTTGGTTTTTTGTGGGGGAGGAAAAGAGCTAGGGGAAATAAAATATTGCTGATAGAATTTCCTAACAATTTGGCGATCAATTGGAAAAATATAAATTGCTTTACATACACCTGAGTGAAATATTTTGGCTTGAACCCACACATTTCAATGTCTTGTTTGGAGTCCGAGTTATTATGATTTGGGATGGGAAGGGGGAAGAGAACTTCTGGACTCATCAGATCTCAGCTGTCAGCTGCACCTCCAAATCTGTGGATACATGACAAGTTCACTTTTGTCACACGTCACCAGCTTCAGAGCCAGATTTGTCCTAAGAAGGATATGGAAATTAAAAACCCACTCAGTTACAAAACCAGTCCGTTACTCCTACTAGAGCAGGATGCCGCAGTTACTCTTTTCGTTGTTGTAGTTACCTCCAAATTTTAACACTGAGATAAAAAGTCTTCCGTGTGTGAATTGTGGGAAGGAAACAACAGTTGGCCTTTGCGCGGAGCCGCACTCCCGCGCTGCTGCCGCACACATATGGCTCCTGCCGCTCCTGCCACTCACTCGCCCACCAGTGCCGGACGGCGCTCCCCTGCAACGCTGTCTGCAGCACATTTTGTCATTTCAAAGCATTTGATTTGCTTCTCAGACTAATACTTCTTTTTTTTCCCCAGCTAAACCCTGCAGTTATAATCCTCCAGGCAAGGAAATAGCGCTGGCGGAAGAACATTTTTTAATGGCATGTTATCTGACTCAAGGAGTTAATGATTTATGGGGACACTAAATAAAACTTGCCATTTTCTATTATCTGGCCTTTCACCCCCTAGATGTTTAATTTAAAAAATAACTTCAGTGTTTTCCCAGATCCGCACAGGGCAATGTAGTTTCTCTCAAAATTTTTCCGTAAGATTGGAAATACATGGAAAAAGAAGACAATTCTCTATTCAATGTCTCTTTGAGTTGCATCAGTGAGTCAGACTCTGTCTGAACCACATTCCCTGCTTTGCTTTGGGGGTTTTTTTGGTTTGTTTCTCTTCTTGCTGTTTTGTTATCAACTAATGATTCCTAATAATCCATTGCAAATTTACGCCTGTGCTTTTACTAAGACAATACATTAAGAGAGTGTAAAAGTGCCATAATTCATCTCTGAATCAGGCCTGCAGTGGGCACAAGATACTTTACATAAACTAGGGAGGCAGAACTGTAGTAGGGCACAGGTTCTGCTCAAGAACTATAAGGGTCATAAACAACTCCACTGTAAAGTGTAACCGAAAAGTTTGGAACCCTTTACCTCAAAGGCAGAGAAGCTCACAAATACATAAGACTGAGAGGTTTTAGTCTCTTTGCCGTGTGACACATGAAATAGGGAAGCATAAGATGAAACAAAAAGGCAGTAAATCAAAAGCTGATGACAGGAACTACTTCTTCAAACAGTTTGACATCCTCGGATTTGAAAGGGAAACTGTAGTGAACTTCTAAGACCAAGATGTATATTTACAAAATCTTCAGTGATTTCTAAAGTTAGGTCCAACAGTAGAGGAATCACTACTCATCAGGGCTACAAGCATACCACTATTTGTAGCAGGGGGTGATATCTTTTATTATCCTCTACGACAGAGACTTTCAAGCACACACATATTGCCTCACTAGATACAGAGGCAAAACTCTTCAGACCTGAAGTAAGGTTTTTGTTCTCAGAAGTTTGACTGTTAGCATATCAGTTAGATAGAAGATATCATACCTTTTCGGGGATTTGTAATAGTCAATTGTAGAAGACCAAAGCCTAATCTCCTTAGGCAGAGGCCTTCCTCCGGCCAGCCCGGCGCCAACTGGGATGGCCTAGCTAGCCCAGGCGGTAGGCAAGTAACGGGTAGACGCAGGCGAAAGAAGGTGACGACAGGGTCATGGGTGGTAGGAGGAATGCTCTCCTTTATTGGGGTAGCAGGTCCATGGTGGTCGGGAGGGAGAGCGAGGGAAGGAGGGCCATGTCCAGAGCGGTGGAACAGCAAGGACAATATGGCGCTGAGTGCCTGGGAGCACCCGGGTAAGTAAGGGAAGGGTTGACCAATAAGGTACGAGGGAGAGGGCGGTGCAAGGATACATAAACCAATAGTAACACAAGAGGGCGGGGTACAATTAAATCATCCAATGATACAAGTAACGGTAGGGAAGAATCTGGAGGGATGGGTGGATCCAAGCCCAAGGCACGCCTCAAAGCCCGCCCAGGCAAGGCCCAAGGAGTGTGGAGGGTGTTGCCTAGGAGGCCAAGGGCGGGCCCCAACTCCTGCCCAGGCAAGGCCAAGACCAAGATGTTAAGCCAAGGACTGATTCCAGAAGAGCATCGCCTGGGAGGAAGAGAGGCGACCCACCACAGTCAATGACAAAATCAGGGGTAGAGCATAAAACATCATGCCTCAGACACCAGTATTTCCAGCAGAATTTAACAAGGAGCAGCTACAGAAAAGGAAAAGCCCTCATTTTGAGCTACAATATTTGAAAGGGTTAGACAAACCATGCACCAACTTACCAAGGGCAACAGTTCCTTTTGTCTGGGATTTCAGTGAAAGTTCCTGAAGACATCAGCAACCTCCTTCCCCAGTCCAGGAAAGAATTATTGGCTCATTTTCAAATACCTTCAATACCAGACTGGCAGACAGGACATAAACTTGCTTAACTCTGGAAGAAGTTAAAAGTAACACTTCACCACACCCACGTTGGGGCTTATTGAAAGTTTGACAAGTGACATTTAAGTTGCTTTTTGGTGGTTTTTTCTCCTCCCTATAGGAAGAACTTCATGCTGTGGGAGTACAATGATTTATCTTGCATAGGTCACTTAATGGACTTCACTGATCCTGTAATCACTAACCATGTCTGGATTTCAACCAGAGGCCAAATACAGAGATTTTCTGTTTAATCCACCTTCTTAGGTATTTTGTGTTGCTGTATGAAATATTGGCTAAGAGGTGGGAGTGGGAGGAACAGCTGAGGCTGAAATGAAGCCAGAAAGCAATCCAATTACTGCTTGCTAAGCCTAGAATATTTTTTGTTGGGCTTTTTATTTTTTTCCCTTAAACTTTTTAAGCGTAGGTTTGTCAGCCTTGACATCTCATCTTTCCTTCTAATCAAATTCAGAGGTTAACCAGTAGGGAGGAAATTAAGCCAGCGGTGTGTACAACACGGGCTGCACAGCACAGTGGTCAAGGGGGTACAAAATATTACAATTTTCTTTTAGCTCTCAGTTTTGGAAAATCAGAAATAGAGCTTATGGGATAGGAATTCCAGACAATGAATTATATCAAGGACTTTAGATCTGGACTGGGTCTTTGAACAACTGGGAATCATACCTGGGCTAAGCTTTCAAAGTACATTATTTACACCAGGACCTTCTGAGCTCTGCCTGCTGAGAGAGGAGAGCTGGACTGAGAATTGCTGCAAACGTGAGCCTGGGTAGGAGCAGCCTCCAAGCCTGTCCTTGGAGGAAGAAGATACACAGGTGCAGCCAGTTCATGAAAAGCCAGTTTTACATGGAGTGCTGGGACTACGATCATTAAGTCTTCGTGTAGCTATTCACTCTGTCTTGTATTTCATCCTTCTTTCTTGCATTGTCTTCTTGTGTATGTATATTATAACTTACAAAGATGGGGACTGGCCATAGTATGTTGCTATCCCTGCAGAGAAGGCAAAAAGGGGGCACAAGAGAAGACATTTCCACAGTTCAGAGCCTTCATAGACACAATTTGAGTCACAGTGCAGGCAGGTGGTGCAGGTCCCACCACCTCCAACAGACTTCACTGAATAGGTGAGAGCAGCAGGAACTTCAAAACCTGACACAAGCAACACAGGAGACCTCCAAGGGTCCAAGGAAGGTTTCCCTGCTTTCTCAAAGGAGAACAGATTCTCTAAGGGAGATAGTCTGGCTCCAGTGCTGGACAGAATAACCCTGATGGACTGTGAATGCTCCATCCTCACTTCAGTCACAGGTCAGTTGCAGGCAAGCCAGAAGGCCAATTCCAATTATTTCCTGGCCTGAGATAATCATTGTTTGCCAACCAGAAAGAATGCACAAAGAGGTGTTTTTATATGGCCTGAAAGCCACTGATTGGACACAGAATGAGACATGCAGAAATAAGTCTCCTCTGAATTTGGAGCTCCTTCACAAGGATACAGAGTTTGTGAAGGATAATTCCTAGCAGAGAATCCCTTCTAGCTGTTGCAGATGAAAGAAGAAACTTCAATTTGAACATTAATAGGCTGGTATGGAGAACTAGTATCTGAATCCAAACTTTTGACTGTCAAGCAGGAGCCTGCTACTGCAAGCAATACAGACAGGTAAATTTTGGTAAAACCTGGACTGAACTAAAATGCCACATCCCAAATCCTCCAGAAATAAAGAGGTGTAAACCAGTCACTAATTGCCTGATCATGTAACACACTTCTGCACATAAACTGTGGTGCTTGGGGTCCTGGAAAGCAGAGGTGGTGCAGAATAGCAGGGTTCCCAAAAAGAAGTCACCTTGGAAAGAAGGAAGCCCAGACAGAAGAAAGGTGAGACCTTGGCTAGAGGAAAAACCTGGAAAGTGTGTTTCTTCCAGCTACTGATTAGCAGCTCCCTAAGGAGATTATTTGACAGTTTCAGGACAGTTTATCATATCTAATGAAGTAGGAAAAAAAAACATTTCTTCCTGTACCAAACAACTGTCTCTAATGCTCCAGCCAACATGCTTGGAAAGAGAGGAGAGGGAGAGAGAGAAGGAGAAGGAGAGGGAGAGACAATTTTAGAATGGCAGTCATCCCTTTTAAATCAGCTTCACCACTGAATGATCTGTCCTAGTAGATTAAAGTTATAAAGTTTGTATTGCTGCCATCACTGTGTTCATTCCATTTGCTTTTATACACAAGGCACTGAAGCATACCATCTTTTAAAAAAGCAACTGAAATTCAGCTGTGCCTCTTTGAGTCACAAAATAAACCTCTCAGCCCAGAAATGTGAAGTTAAGGGCATGTTTTAGGTTCCCAAAGGCTGCTTGAACGCTGTCTAAAGAGAAACAGATGTAACAGAAGCTTGGGCAGCTCAAGCTGGGGAGCACATCACATAGGATGGTCCTCATTTTACACCCATTGGTCCCAGTGCTGCAAAATCCTGCTCCAGAGTGTTTCAATAGCCCCTGCACATGAATCAGTGCAGCAGTATGTGGGAGGCAGTGGTTTGCTTCAGCTTACTGTGAGAGAATATAAAGCAGAGGCTGAGCCAGGTGATGCTCACAAGTGAGAAGGAATGATCTTGCCCAATCTGAATTTATAAATTCATCCACTCTGTACATGCACACTCATGTTGCATTTAAAAGCTTGTCCAGCTGGGATCCAGATTCATCTGCAACATCTACAGGCATACTTGGGTAAACACATCTGTAACCTAGAAGGTATTAAATTGCTTACCTTTTCATTTACATGGAATTTAGGCGCCTAAGTTTAGCCCAGCAATTTTAAAAAAACTCACTTCCACACCCAGATTATTTTTAAGGCAACATTGTCTCCATATGCCTAATGATGTGCCATCACACAGACCCCATCAGTCTTCATTTTTGCCAAGACATCTTCCCACCAGCTCTGGAGGGCTGGCACCTCAGACCAGGTGCTTCTGCACTGCTCCCAATTGATTTAGTGAGCACACCAAGAGCCTGCCTTTCAGCTTGACTCAGAAACATCCAGTAAGGAGAAAAACATCAGAAACATCCAAAGGAGAGTCATTTGCAATGTGTATCACACTCTAATGGTTAAGAGATCCTGCTGAAAGATTAAGCTTCTGCAACCTCCAAGGAGAGCTGCTGAGCAGCAGGGTGAGCAGGGGCACTGTCTCCTCCTCTCAAACCTGGGGCACTGCTGGGGTGTGCGCTGCTCCAGGAGGAGGGCACGTTTGAGGAATTGAGCTTTACCTGGTGCAGGCCTTTGTGCTGGCATGGGAAATTATTCAAGCAGAGGTATCATCCCCTCTCTTTTGAACAGTACAAAACATTTAAAATTTGGAGTTTGCTCTGCAGATCTCTGCAGGCTGTTACCATCACCTGGATATCCTGCAAGAAGCTACCAAAAGATTAAAAATTAAAAAAAAAAGACGATACATTCTGCAAAGATGTAAAGCAGCATGGGCATTACTACCATGTATACTAAAATTTTCCTATTAGATACTACATGATATATAAATATTTTTGTATGAAGTTAAGCTTTTCTGTCTCTTAGGCCCATTTCCAGCTGTCCTATCACTGTTCAAACTATCTTTATTCACCAGGCAAAAAGTAGTATAACTTTATTTAAAAAAATATTGCTAATACTTGCATTTAGCAGAAAGCAGAACCCCCACATCTTTTGAACTTACACATTGGCACTTTTAGGCTCCAGTCACTAAGAGTCACCTCCATATCATCATGTTACAAGTCACCACAGATCAGCCTTTCACAATGAAAATATGCATTTAATACACAGCACCAGATGTTTACTATGGTTATTATGTACCTTAATTGCACAGATTAAAGAAATCATAGTGTTGACATACTGAGGGCCATTCTACCAGAGATTTCAAACAGGCACCTTCAGAAAGCTTCTGGAAGCCAGACTTTCTTACAGTAATCCAGGAGGATAAACCTCTAAAATTCCCTACCATCGTAGAGCAAAACTCCATCACAGAGCAAAAAAAGCACCATACAGCACAGCACAGACCTCTTTGCTCTCCCTCCTTGAGAAAATATTCCTTGCAGGATAACGTGGGGTGTTCCTGTGGAAGTTATTTTCCATGCTGTACCACAGTGGAATAAATGTGGCAGCTCTTCACCTGCAGCACAGTAGACAGACACTTGAGTTGCACCTGTTTAATGATAAAATGCAGTGGAGGTACCAAAGTTACTCAGAAGTGGCAAGAGGGGATGGCACAGAGCAGAGAGTCTGTGGATCCTGGGAGGTGGACAGGACTCAACCCTTCTCCTTCTCCCATGTAAATCTCACCCATCTCTGTAAATCCTCCCTGAGTCCCACAAGCCCTTAGGGAAAGTCCCTGCCCTGGCCCCACCCTGACCCCTTCCAGTCCTTCCACCTGCTTGCTGTGAAACCTCCTGACCTCTATGATCATCCCTCTCAGCCACTGGGTACCAGATCAGCTCCTCCCAGTCCCTTGCCTTCTTCAACCACCACCAAATTTCTGGACTGATGGACTCTCAGCTGGTTTCTCTAATTCCTCCTTAAATTCTCTCCCTCCCTTCTACCCAACTATTTTCTTTCCTGTGCTCAGACAGAGCTCTGCTATCGTCAGTAATTTCAATCCTGCCATTTTGATCACTGTTGCTGAGCTGGTCCTGGAATTTGCACTTTTATATCTCATTTGACCTGTGAAACCCTGACTTTGTGCAAATACTATTTTTTAAGAGAAGGACATTATTTGAATTACCAAAGTAATTGTTTAATACAGAAAATATTTCTACCTAAGAAGCCATTTAACATTCAGACACCATCTTACCTCATTTGAATGTTTGGAGATTATGCAAAATATTTTATCTTCTCATGAAGCAGAAATTCTTTGGACACTGTGAAGAAGTCTGCATCTTTGTTTTACTTAATCAGAAAGACAAATGTGTTGTTTAATATCCATTACCGAGAGACCTCCAGAGGTACTTCTAAATCATCTTCTTTTCTTGCTATCTGTCTCAAAATGCTTATAGATAAAGATTGATTAGCAAACCATTATAAAACTGCTTTGAATATAAAATATGTGGAAGAAATTTGCAGTGGGAAGTTTTATCTGGGAAGGCGATGTGCTACTGTTTCATTCTTGTAAGACAAAAAAATTTTAAGATCTGATTTGCTTCTTCTGGGTGAATTTGTACATTTTGCATTTAAAGAGAGAAAAATATATTTAATTACTTTACAAATATGATACAATAGTTTTTTAATATATATAAAAGAACCTATATATGCAAGTATATAAAAATCCCTTCACATATACCTTCACAATGAAAATATTCAGACCTTATTTCTATAAAAGCCAAAAAATTAAACCCCTTGTAGAAAAAACTCCATTACCTCTATGTCTGATACTGATCCATTCTCACTTTGTATTCTCAAGCAAAATCCCCAAGAGCTGTCAAAAAAATCCTATTTACTCTTGTCTTTTAAATTATGGCTTTGGTGAATAATCTTGTGTTGAGAAAGGAAATGTTGCTGGAGAAAAAAAACACAACTAACAACAACAGCAACAAAAAGACCTACAAAATTCCGTTTGGGCAGAGAAATAATGTCATTTAAGTGTAGCTTGAGGTAGTTCCAGATTTGGTGACAAGGTACCCGAGCAGCAAACTCCATGCCAGGAGCTTCTGTTCACCAAAGGAACTAATTATATCGAGTCAACAGAGAAAGCAAAAGGTCAAGGCCAAAGGCTAGAAACTTAGATTTTTAATCTTACTGAAAACCTCTCGGATTGGAAAAATGAGGTCAGAGGTAAAACCGAGCATGCTGAACTTCCTGGTTAATATTTTATTCATGGGACATTTTAAAAACTGCATCAGGGGAGCTGCAGACTAGACTTCTCCAATTCCTCAGAAGCAACCGAGCTCTGGCTGTGGTCAAGGCTCATCTCTGCCATGCAAATACCAGGGGCTCTGGAAAAACTATACGAATGTAGGACTGGGTTTCTTCAGCTCTATATTAGGCCCCCAAACAATGATCTACGTGCAGCTCAGACACCAAAGCCCCGAGCAGATCTCGCAGCCACATCCGTTCAAACCACAGCTACACTGGAGGGGCCACGCCAAGCAGAGCTCATTTGAAACCACTTTTTTCAGAGCATAACCTCAGAAAAGAAAATGTGGTTTCTCTTTTATGTAGTGACCTAAAAACATCAGGCATTTAAAAAGTTCAGATTTCCTATGCATCCCATGCAGATTTGGAGCATCCATCTCGGGAGCCAGGGGTCCGCCAAGGAGCAGGCATTTGTAGGTTCTGTGCATCAGGAATGGTCCCTGCCCCACAGTCCCCTGAGCTGCCTGGCTGACTCCAGGCCCATTTCATGCAAAATGAACCCCTCTGCACATGTTTTTGCCATTTCTTTCCTTGGTTTCAGACCTCCCTCCAACCAGGAATCAGCAGAATAACAGGAGAAGGTTCAGAGCTTTCCAGCTTCTTCTGGTAGCAATAAGGGTGCAGTACACAATACAAACAAGTATTTGCTGTTAACTGCAGGGAATCATTTTTTTCACAGACTGGAATTTTTAATTTTTTACGATTACTGCAAAGTATTTTGCAAATCTCATAAATGTGACTGTGATGGCTATGATATAAGGATTAAGTCCATAAAAGTATTTATCCTCCTTAAATAACTATCTGTCCACTATAAATACTATTGAATGTTACATCCATTTGCAACTAAGAATGGATTTAGACATGTAACAATATAAAATCACCTTGCAAATTTTCTATTAAACTAAACTATCCCGGGAGAGAAAGCAGGTTCTCTCAAAAAAAAAATCCATCATCTGCTTCAGATGATATTATTTTTATTTCCACTCCTGACACACCTAATGCCATTACTGCACACAACACTCAAATGCAGCAATACCACTGTAACAATAAACAAAAGGCTGAGGAAAGAGACATATCTTTGATGCACCATTAACAGAAATATTCTCACTTACAGTTTGTTTTGTGCACATCATTGCTTTTAGATCATAAGTATACCCTTATCTTTGAAAACTGTTTGAACTCGGAGGGGTAAAGTTCTGTCAATAAACACATAGTGCTCTATATAGTTAACAAGGGACTCAAAATGCAATAGTCATTTCTGATCTGTGATCAGTGGAGATTCTCTGTGTGGACTTCATGAAGCTTCTGAGAAGTTTGAAAAGTCTTCTGAAGTTTGAAAACAAACAAACACATCTGAATAAAAGAAAATATTTCTGCATTGCAGCAGGTGAAATGTTTTGTTCAGTGTGCCAACTTTAACATGGCACTAGCAGAAAATGCCAGTGGCAATATTCATAAGGAGCGACGAGAAATTATTTCATTGCTCTGTGACCTAAGCACACATTCATCTCTGAGGTCTTCTGCTGAGTTAAATAGGCACTGAACATTTTTAAAGATTTTATTAATTCAATTGAAGAGTAGTAAAGATGGCCTCAGGGGAAAGAAAAATCTCAGCATAATTATTAACACAGACATAGGTGTGTACCCTGCCTTCTGTGTGACAGGGACAGAAATGCCCTCCTTATTAAGAGTGGCAATTCTGGCACATACAAACAGCTGAGGAACTTGTGACCTCTCAAACCTCCCATCTGAGGCATGTTCTGAACAGTGCCTCCAGTCCTGTCAGTCTTGAATGCTGAGTTTATACATGATGGACTCCCAAATGGTGTAAGATTATGCTTAGTGTTATTGCTACAAGAAGCCTTCCTAATTTTAAAGTATTTTTTGTTACATGTTACAAAAATACAGGAGTTCTCAGTGGGGAGCCTCCCTGCAGACACACATCAGATGTGGCAGGCAAAAGCAAAAAACACAATGAAAGCAAAGGGATAAAGTACCAGACTTACCAAAAATTACTGCAGTGATTTTTCTCCCTTTGGAAAGTGTTTTATTTGTGTTCACCTCCCAGAAAGACACCTACATTTCTTTAGCTTGGGGGTGCAAAAAGCCAAACCACTACACAACCCATCATCTATTGTTAAAGCCAGAGCTGCTAAAAGCTCTTTGAGGGTTTAAAGAGTGAAAGAGTCTTTATGGTGTTGGCAGCATTTTACACAAAACACAGTACTTTCCTGTTCTTCATGTCCCAGCTTCTTAAAAATTAAGATACCTTCACATGTTCTGTTCTTCCACAGAAGACTTAAAATGGCTCATCTGTAATTACACAAAGAAACAAATTGCAAATACACTGACCCTCCTTAGGTATGATGCTGTCCAGGACTAACAGATTCAACTGGCTAAGAGGTAATTTAAAAGTGAAACAAATTGCAAGGTAAAATTTCTAAAAATAATACAAAATAGAAACTGAAAACAATCTGGGACCTTGAAGATCAGCCATCACTCAGGACTAGATTAAGTTAAAGCCAAACTGTATCATACATTCAAATCATTTAGGTAAAAAAAAAAAAAAAAAGAAAAATATAGGTGAGAGACACAGAACCATTGGCACAGATGAGTTCCAGAGAGACACCACAAGGATATGAGGATTATAAAAACCCACTTGCACTTCCATTGAACTTCTCTCTATGTATAGGCAGATGCATTAGTCCTTAAGAGGGAAACCATTAAAAAAGTAGGGCAGCAGTTCTATCTGAGAGAAACAAGTTAGAACAATCCTTTTGGGGATGTTTTCATTAAAAGAGGCTGCCCTTTTTTATAGTTCAAGGCAAGATACACATTTCTTTTGAAAGTTTATCTTACTAATTCTGAATGCTCTAGCTTTGTCAGTGGTAAGTAATTAAGACATTAAAATGCAACAAATTGTCCCTATGAGTTAAGAAAAAAATTTTCTTTCAGATCCATAAGGTCAAACTCTGCTTCTAGCAAAAGTACCTTCTGTCTGTCCTTTGAAGCAGAAATGTTCCCTTTCTGATGCTCCTGGGCTCTGAAGGATGAAGCCCCCTGACAGATACATATTTCAAGAAGATAGATTACATCATAGAGCCAACATCAGAAATCATTTACCAAATGAAGTCATGAAATGAAAATTACTAATGAAAAGTGGCAATTTGGCCAGTGTTCTGTACTGTCCTTCCCATGCTTACAAAATCTAGGGGCTGGCTAAAAATCACCTTCCTTCAGATCGAAGATAAAGATTGCTTCTAATATTCTGCACAAAGCAGTTATATAAACCCACTGATGGAGATGTCTCCTGGCATGCCAGAGTCAGCCCACTCATTCCAGAAACCCAGGCAGGTGAAGCCTCACTGAGGAGAACACTGCTTAAGGTGATGCACTAACAACTTCTTGTACACATCTCTGCCACAGCTGCAGTGAGCTGGATCCTAGGGAAGTGTCACACAGGGATCGCTGTGAAGGGGAAAGGCTACATGGGGAGGTTGGGGGACACCCTCTGCTCTGCTGCTAGAGCAGGGGAACCACGCAGCATCAGGCTGTGCCTTGCTGGCATGCAGGTGCTCAGGAAGAGATCATGATTTCCCTTCCCCATTTCCCCGGGCTGCTTCTGATTTAACGCAGACAAAAGTGGATAAAATACAGGCATTGCCCTGGGAGCTGGAATCAGCACCAGGTGCCTGCACCTCTTGCATCTGGGTTCCACTAGTTTTTTGCACAAATCCAGACTGCTTAACATGCTGTTCTAAACACAAAATTTGAGTAGTAACTGGAAAAGGCAAAAAGTCTAAATTTAGGTTGGGGTAATTCATGTCTGCACCACCAGAAGCAGTTTCCTTCATTTTTACTTGGGAAAATAGTTTTATTCTGGGCAAGTTTATCTAACCAGCAGGGCTAGAACTATGGTTAACTCTAATAACATATGATTGCTCTAGCAGAGGAACAGTAACACATTCACCCTCAGTGTCAAGCCATTAGTAGGTTGAACCTAGTTATGGGCATGAGATTTGCTTTTCAACTTCCCTAAGCCACAGACACAACACCCTTTCATAAGGACAGTTGTAAAGGATATTACACTGAGATTTCTTATCAACAGCAAAGAAAATGCTCAGGTAGATGTCAATCTTCAATGACAAGCAGTTGAAAAGGTAATCCAAGATTATATAACTTATTAATATCAAAGACTAAATACATCAAACATTGTTTGCAGACCAGATTGCAGCACAGGCCACCACAAAGGGATTTCAATCACAGCCTCCTGTGCTTCTCCCACCCCATATCCCAAGGGGAAGACAACCCCAAACCAGTATTAAGGGTTTGACTTCCAAGCAGGCTCAATGCTAAGCCCAGAACATTCACAAATTCCAGCATCTCGTTAAATGATTTTCCCTGAACCATGCTGCCTGCTGCAGATCCCACTTTTCCTCCACGCATCCTACAGGGGCCTTCAACCCCCAGGGTGGGAGGCCCCAGGTCAGGGCCATTAGGAAGGAGGGCTGCAGAAGGCACACCTACAATTCAATTTAAACCTGCTCAGCTCATGGCACAAGTATTTCTGATGGGTAAATTAATTCAACTGTTGTTCACTTTGTGAGCCAAAACTTGAAATAAATATTGGTATTGCTTTTACTATCTTTGATCATTTGTTTTGGAAATAGCATCACGTTTGATTTCTGAGCTGAAAGCTTACAACTGTTTCTAATATTCCATGTCATGTAAATGATTCAAAAGAAACAGAGCTAAAAATATTCTTTTCGGTTTTAAAGACTGTTTTAAAATGTTTTGTATAGTCCAAGTACTTGGAGCACCTTTAAATTTCAGTTAATAAGTAACTAAAAAAATACATTAACAGAATCCTTTACTTCTCTCAGTGTGAATGAGTTCTCTAGTGTCTACACTGAGAAATGCTGATTATTAATATAATTTTCAAACATAATTATTGGTTTTAGACACATCGAGCTCCTATTTCTATCACCAAACTCTTTTCACTAATGGCACTTTTAAAAAGTAAGTTCAAGTACAGAATTAAGTGGAAACTTTTAATAGATTATCCATATGTATTTTTTATATTTTTAGCTGCAAAAAAGGATAGAATCATAACATTAAAGAAAATCAGGTATAAATCTAGCTGTAAGAGCCATATAAACAAGTTCACCTAAGTCAAGAATTCCTATGAGCCTTGCTTTTATTCAAAAACTGTATTTTCTATACAGACTATTTGCTTTTAAAATAATAGGATTTAGCTGTTAGTCGTTCTAACCATTCATACAGAAATGTTAGTTCGAATAGTTGTTGCAAACCTTTCAGGGTGACAAATGAAAGATAATAAACCCTTGATCAATATAACTTTTATTTATTCATCCGGGAACAGAGGATATCATAGGCAACAACGCCGCCTAGGAGAACAAGGATTTCACATAAACTGTTTTGGCAGAAACACGCATTTAAATAATCATCCAAATCACCACCTCACTATCTCTATCTTTAAAAAAAAAAATCAAAATAAAAAAATAAAATCCAAAAAAAAAAGAAAAAAAAAAAAGAAAAAAAAAACAGAGAAAAAGAAACATGAGACCTGAACAAATAAACAGCCCAGAATTTTTTATTTAATGCCTATGCCAGCCATATCTGTCCCTGATTTTAGAAGTCATAATACTTAGCAGTGACAATGGCACCTTTCATTTGCAAATACATTATAAACATGAACTGACTGCAATTATACCACAATACCTCACCACAGCTAATCAACACGACTGCCTGGTCTGTCCTCAGCCTGGGGAAGTGCTGATTTAAGTTTGTGCTGCCAGCCCCCTGTATGACAGTGTCTCCATCCTGCAAAGTACTACACACAGAAGTGAATTTAGCATAAAGTGACTGACCAAACTACAGCACATCATCAAGCAGGTTTCTCCACTCAGTGCTAATATTTTCTTTTACAATCTAAGAAGAACTGACCAGACCAGGATGCAATTCAATGTAAACCATTTGGAGTGAAAGGTGTTATCTTGCCTAGCGAAATCTCCCCCTCACAGTCCAGCTCACAGGCAGAGTCAGTGGCAACCTCATGGTCAGGGGAGATCTGGGACATCCTATCAAAGGGGTCCTCACGGTTTTCCTCACAGTCAACCACATTTGGGATCATGTTAACATAAGCAGTCACTATCTCCTTATGGTAAAGAGTGTCCTGGTTGTAAGAGATAAGCTCATTGCTTATATTAACAGTCTCCACTGGAGTACCAGAGCAAAACTGACCGCATCCCAGGAGGTTGGAGAAAACCTTTCTAAAGTCAGCATTGAAGGCATAGATGATGGGGTTAAGAGAAGAGTTGGCCCAACCAAACCAGACAAAAATATTAAAGGTGGTCTCACTGACGCAGGGGAGGCCAGCGTGGGGGTCACTGGGTGGGCTCTCGCAGAAGGGAACCATGCAGTTCAGGATGAAAAATGGCAACCAGCAGCAGACAAAGACACCCATGATGACAGAGAGCGTCTTCAACACCTTGGTTTCTTTCCTGATGGAGGACTTGAGGCTTGTGTGATGGTGGCAGTCAATGTGGTTGCTCCGGCAGCTCTGTGCATGCTCGGCTGCCCTCTCCAAGGAAGAGATACGACGAATCTGCACCTGGGCAATGCGGTAGATTCGAGTGTAGGTAACTATCATGATAGCCACCGGGATATAAAAACTGATCAAGGAGGAGGAAATAGCGTAAGTCCTGTTGAGGCTGGAGTCACAGCTCTCCGATGGTCCGGTGAGGGTATCATTGCTGCCAGAGGTCCCATCAGAGGGTCCCACTGCTGCTAATGCCACCCATGTGGTACTCATATCTTCTGCCCAGGTGGTGACAGCACCTGCTGCTGCCCAAGCAGAGCCAAATCCATCTCCAATATCATCAGCAGCAACAACATCCCCACCTTTGTGCCAATTGAGCTGGACAGGGATGAAAGAGATGAGCACAGACAGTGCCCATGCCACACTGATCATCACCAGAGCCAACCGCTGGGTCATCTTCCTCTCGTAGCGGAAAGGGCTGGAAATAGCCCAGTACCTGTCCACGCTGATCACGCACAGGTTGAGGATGGAGGCTGTGGAGCACATGATATCAAAGGCCACCCAGACGTTGCAGAAAGCCCCAAAGGGCCAGTACCCAGCTACCTCTGCCACCGCCTTCCAGGGCATGACCAGCAGGGCCACCAGCAGGTCCGAGACAGCCAGGGACACGATGAAGATGTTGGTGACCTTGCTCCGCAGGTGCCGGTAGCGGACGATGGCCGCGCACACCAGCACGTTCCCAAAGAGCGTCCAGAGGATGAGCAGCGCCAGCAGGCTGCCCGCCGCCACCTGCGCCGCGCCGGGGGCGCCCGCCGGCCCCCGAGCCCCTCCGGGGGGCCCCGCCGCCGGCGGCAGTGTGCTCCGGCCGCCCCGCAGCATCGCTGGCGGCTCCCGCCGGCGGCGGGGCGGCTCCGGCCGGGATGCGCCGAGCAGCCAGCGCCGCCCCGCCGCCCGGCCCCATGGGGCCGCTGCCCCCCCGCCCCGCCGCCACCCCTGCCGGATGGCCCCGCTCCGCCGCTCAGCGCGCACCGGGCTCCGCGCCTCGCCGCTGCCGCCGCGCCAGCCCTGCCGCGCTCCGTGTCCCACGCTCCGTGTCCCGCGCTCCGGGGGCCCCGCCTGAAGTCCCCGCCCCGCGGCTCCGTGCAAGTGCCCCTGCTCGGGATCCCCGCCCCGCGGCTCAGTGCGGGTCCCCCTGCTCGAGGTCTCCGCCCCACGGCTCTTTCCAGGGGTTCCCGTTCCGCAGTTCCCTGCGTCCCCCGGCTCGGGGTCTCTGTCCCCGGACCCCGGTTTGGGCACCCGCCTCGCGTCCTTTCGCTTGCGCTCCCCGCTCCGCAGCCCAGCGCGCTCCTCTCTTCCTCAGGCTCCGGCTCCGCGGCTCAGCGCGTACCCTGCCCGGGGCACACGCTCCGTGCCCGCTCCTCCCGGGGCCGCTCCGCGCCCCCGCGGCTCCCGGCGGCTCCCGCCCGGGCTGGCGGCTCCGCTCGCCCCGTGCCCGCCCGGGCTCCCAGCGCGGCGGAGCGGCGCTCCCGCTGCCCGGGCCGGCCCGCCCGCCCCCGCCGCCCTGCGAGCATGCTCCGCGGCCAGGGACGCCCCGGCCGGGCCGGTGGGAGCCCGGGCAGGGGACGGGACGAGAAGGAAAAGCGCAGCCGCCCGGCCCGCTCCTTCCCTCCGTCCGAAACCGAGTCACCCTCGCAATTCCTCGGTGCCGTCACCGGCTCTGTGCGGCGGTTTTGCGCAGCAGAAGAGAAGCGAAGAGCGCGGTCCCACGGCGGGGAGCGGGGAAATACCCCCCAGCATCCCCGGGGGAAGGGGGGCTGTCGAGGACGGGCACGGGCACAGCTCGGTCGGCCTCTCGCTGGGAGCGAACGGGGCTGAAAGGTGCGGTGTGGGGAGCGGGACGGGCTGGGTTGTCCTCCGCAGGAATGGGAAATAGGAAGTAGAGTGTGCCGCCGTACTTGTTCCAATGGCTTCTACTGGATGGCTGTGATGTATTACAGGCAGAAAGCCCGGCAAGCGAAAATCTGATTCTTTCTCTTTCCAGCTATGTGGGATGAATCATTCCTCTCGGTAGGGCTCCACACAGCAAGAAACAGACTAGGACCGTGAGCATTAGAGGTGTCAATGCTCTTGGACTCACCGTGTGCTATTGTCATGCTCGAATTTCTTCAGAGAACATGTCTTAGCGATTTTTATTCAAAATATTATGAATCTAGTTCCTCTAAGACTTAATTCCTTTTTAAAACCGTTGACAGAGATCAAACCCATTCTTGACTCAGAAGCCTGTTTTGGCACTGAAAGGGCTGAAGAACTCACACTCTTCAGGGGCCTTCCAACTGCTTCTCCAACATAGGGAAGGGCAAGGCTCACTATACCTTGCCGGATCTGCAGTGACATGAAGGAAGGTTAAGTGCTAGAGCTACTAAATACAGAGGGGAAAGAAAAAATAAATTCTGAAACATTTTAGGTAATTTTATAAAATTGTCACAAGAAAAACTGGAGCTTCACTTTAGCTCTCGCTTAAGAAATTGGCGCTACTTTTCCACATTTAAGCAGAGTTATATTTAATATAGGAGGGAGAATTTAGCTTTCGTCACCGCTGAATTCTAAACAGCGTGACTAAAGCTGTGATGCTGAGGCAATGTGTTGCTTGCACAAACTCTGCTTTCCTAAGCAGTGCCTCCTACAATTTCTCTTAACGAAGAAGCAGATTGCACAAGTACTGGTGCACGTGCCTGTTGAAGCTGCTAGTCCAAGGGATATTTTGTAATGTAGTTAATGGGGATATTTTATATAAAAAAGCAACTGATCTGATTTGCTTGTTTAGCTTATATTCACTGCTTCAGCAATGTAGAGGTGTATGCATACGCTTGTAATATGGTATCTGTATGCATGTGTGTATTGACACATGTGCTGTCAGTACACATGAGCTATTTAAATAAACAGACGTGTAGGTATCTGTCTTAATAACAAGAGTTGCCCAATAATAACATAGCCTGCCCACACCTCAGCAGCACCTCCCACACTAGTAGCATGGAACAAATCAGAGGTACAGGTGTGTGTTATCTCCTGCTAGCTCTGCAGCTGTGCTGGAGTCAGGCACAGAGGAGGTGCGAGCAGACAGGAAAGATGCCTTAACCCATTGAAATCAAAATTGTAAGAGCTCACTTGTCAGATGTCTAAAGAATGAAATTTTGCTATGCTTTCCTTTTTACTGTCTGCAGTAGGTGGACCCAACGTAGAGGATTTTCCAAAATATCCCATTTATTGGCCAAGTGTTGCATTTGGCTGTCTGGCTCCTGTAACTCAGAATTCAGAGGATATGATATTCTTTCCCACCTATTTAATCTTTAGCAAATGTTCTTGGTTTTCAGCTGGCGTGAACTGCTGTTACTCACCAAAGATCCCTATAGATAAAGCCCCATCACAGAGCTGGGGGAAGATTCATCAGCCAAAGACTCACCTGTCAATGGGTGCATTGGTGATACAGTCTCCAGTGTTGATCTGACATTTCATGCATGCATGCTCCAAACTTTCTTTCAAGGCAAAGGGATGCATTAGGAGATCAGGGATATTTTCAATGGTAGTAGAAAAAAATACTAGTTTGTGATGGGGTGGCATGTGAGACTAAAACCCCCATGCTGACAGACTCAGGGGCAACAGGACAACTGCTTTGTGCTTTTACCGATCATTCATAATGGCATCAGGTCAGAAAATCAATCATTAATTGGGATATTTGTGGTGTGTTATAACATTCTATCCACTGCCATTAAAATTCTTTGAGCCTGAGATAAAAAACCTTCAGCTTTTATAGGTTATTACCATCCTTTTTTAACTTTCTGTAGGCAGTTTGCATATAAATCTCATTTTAAGAATAGTCCATTAAACCCACAGCTGTCACTTGCTGAAAGATTTGGGGTGGGGTTTTTTTTCATCCTGAAATCATCTTTGTAATGGCTTTTGTGCTTTTCCTTCAGATCTCTGGCTCATTTTTCTTTTTTTTTATTCACCTGTTAAAATTGCACTTCTCTCTCACAGCTGGCAGATTGGAAGTAATGGAATTTAACTGCTATTGCAATGGTTCTGAGCAAAAAAAAAAATATTTTCAGTTCCTGATTTTAGAAATGTATGTTTTACTAGCTCTTTCCCTTCGTTGCTACATTTTCTATTTCCATTTCAAAATACAAAGACCTGTACTGTTCTGCCTAACAATATTTATTTAAAAATCATCAACACTCAGAAATTCACACATCCTCTCATCTAAGAGATACTTGATGTAAAGAGATAAAAAATAATTAATGCCAAAAGGCAAGTAAAATACAGAGATACAGGTGTACTGCTGAGGTTTAGGCTGTAAAAACATCCCATCAAAAACCTCCCATTACAGTTAGGCTCTAAAACAGAGAAGGAGAGGTAGTGGTAGAGGTGGAGGAGGCTGGCAGTCACTGCACATTAGGCCAGTTTAGGAAAATCACTGGACGTGTTCTTAAGAACAGAAGGATGCTCAAGTGGAGCTGTATTTAGGAGCATGGTTGAATATATGCTTAAGGTCGATCAGTTTTTGTCACTGACACTGACAGCCTTTATTGCACAGGGGTGAGCCAAGGAGCAGGTGTGTATATAGCCATGGAAAAGTACTGAGGAAGGAGGAAGACAACTGCTGTCACCAATTCACATGGTACAGAAAAATCCATGCAGCCTAGGTCAGGTTCTGCTGTTCAAGTTTCAAACAAAAACACCTATGAGCAATCGGAAAATGATCAGAAATGCATTACAGGAATTATGGCTGGGAAACTTCCTCAGCAGAGCAGAGGGCAACAGGAGGGTTAGAACCAGCTGGTGATATCTGACGGGGCAAAAGTTTTCTATAACAGGTGACTTTTAATATTGCAGGTCAAGTTAGAAAAACTTCAGTGGCTAAAAAATGAATCTATGAGAAATCAGGGTAGAGGTAAGGTACACAGTTCTAACAGTGAGGATGATTGATGACTGAAGCAATTGATTTTGGATTGTAATAGATTTGTCATCATTTGCAGTTTGAAAGCCAAGACTGAATGCATTTCTAGGAGGCTGTGCCTCAGCTCATCTCCCAGCTCTGTCTTGATTCCGAGGGTGCCAAACAACACTCTGTAATCCATGTTGTGGGAAAAGTAATTTTAGATGGCTACAGTTACCCCCGCTGGCCTTAAATCCTATTTAGGTTTTTGTTGACTTGATTAAACATATGTAACAGGATGAACAGTTCTTCCACTAAATCTGTTCCTTTTTTATTCTGTAATGAGTGTGATATGGTTCGTCCATCAGCCATTGGTCACTCTCTCAGGGAAATAATGAAATGATAGATGCTATTAGAGATTTCCACAGATTTTCCCCTTTTTTTAAAATTTTTAATTTTTTTTTTTATTCACACCAAGCTTGACTTCATTTAAAAGAATGGTAAAAGATGAAGGATGAATGCTAGTCAAGGCCAAGAGCAAAGGGAACAGCATTTTTGCAAATATGATTTCCTGCTGTACTATCTTAGTTCATTTTGTGGCTTTTATCTTATTAAATGTTCTCTTGTATTTTTGGATATTTATAATTATATATTAAAAATAGTATCCTTTTTTCTAATATAGCAAGCATTCACATGATTAAAAACTGGCATTAAAAAGTGGCATTTGAAACAAGATAAACAAAAAGAAAAAAAAAGGTTTTTACACTGATATGATTTGGGAATATGATTCATATTCTCTGAGTGTGCATGGCTATATCTCAGGTGAACAAGTGTCCTAAGAAAATAATCAAGATGAAAAAAGTGATTTTAATTTTCTAATGCTGAACACCTCAAGATTTTTATTTTGTCTTTTGCCAACTATAATATCAAACTGCAAATAAAAATCAGGTGGGCTTAATTCCCCAAGAAACTGCTGTAATTTCGTCTCTGGCTTCAATAGTGTAACAATTTGCCCTGTGGGATAATTTGAAAACAAATTTCTTTTCAGTGTTCTGATTTCTCTGTTTCTCTAACTCACTGTACATTAGGAGGACCTATGAATTTATATCGAATGTGTAAATTGCAGGCTTTTTTAATTAAATAATTTTTATTGGAACATTTGCCAACATCATTTATTTTAGGATTTTATGCTGTCCATTAATGTAGTATAAGATTATCCTTCACAAAATGATCAGGAAAACCAAATCCTTCATGGAATCAAACAGCAGTTTCAGTAATGAAATCAGACACTATTGTGAAGACTTTTAAGTCTGACAGAAAAGAGGGGGCTCAGAAAACAGAAGTCAGCAGCTGTGTGTCTGCCTCTCAAGGAACACAGATGATGTCTCATAGGGTCAGACACTGACTCATCCTTGGGCTTCCCTCCTCCCAGAAGGCAGCTGCTCATGGAAGGGAATGGGGTTGGGAAGGACACCCAAACCTCATCTGTTTCATTGGCACTGTGGGACAGCTGCATCCTTGCAGAGGAGGCTGTGCAAATGCTACACAGAAAACTACAGAGCAAGATAATTTTTACAAGTGTGTCTACAGTTAGAGCTGATAGGGTTTTTAATCTGTATTTTTCAGAGTTGTATAGAACCGGGACTAGATTTTGTAGTTCAGGATTTATTTGGGGGAAGAATTCCAGTTTCAAATTTTTAAACTTCACTGCTAAGGATGAGCAACATTGTTACTTTGAGATAAACAGCAATAAACTTCTACTTTTACTTATTTCTGCCTTTTTTCCACCCCCTTAAGTAGAGGAAGAGCTGATGCAGACATCAGTCTGACACAAGAGTTGTACTGGAGCTGACAAAACTAAAGCATTTTCTATTGACTATCTGTGAGGGATAGTCATATTTCTTTCTTCTGAATTGTAAGTATCCCTCTGCATGCTGAGCAACAGCATTTTGCCCTGTAATATGTAAGATATTTCATCCTTTTGGTTTCTTCTGCAACACACATAATGAGGGTAAGAGGAGTTTTCAAGTGCAGACAGTATCAAGAACCCCCTTAAAGCCTTTAGGACCCCCCATTTTTCTGGCTGATGCACTGCAAATCAAAGGAGGGAACATACAGAGTGAAAGGCATATGCTCAAATAAATCAAGGCAAATACCCCAAATTCAGCACTAAGTCAGGGCCACAGTGTATTGCTGTAGTGTGCACCCTTGGAACAAAAATCACAGGTGCAGGCTCAGCCAGCTCCTCTTGATATAGCAAAGTTTGGGTTCTTGACTCTTATCGCACTGGAAAGGTTTTCCAAAATGGAGAGCAAAGACAATAAAAGTAAAGGTTTAGAGAGAAGAAAGACACTCAGATGCTTGGGAAGGACTCAAGGACACTTTCAAAAGTCTGTTTGGCCAGTGTTACACCTTTTAAAATTATTTCTGGTAATTAAACTATTAGATTCAAGCAGGCAGTGGTGGAAAACCCTACCTGGGGAGCACTGCAGGCATGCTTCTCATACCTGGGAGAGGAGCAGCAGGAGGGACAAGGCAGAGGGTTCATGTAAGGAGCTACTATTAAGCTGTTGTTACAAAGCTGTTGCTTACTGCATAATGGCTGCTGGTTGCTGCCTTTCTAGAAAAGTCATTGCCTGCTAGAAGTGAAATTACTGAATCCAGAAAATTGTGGACTCAAGTTGGAGCCAAGCATTTAGAGTGGGTTTGGCCTTAGGTATGTTATTAATCATATCTGTGCATTCTTAAAAGCATTCTGATCTTCAGTTAAGCCTGGTAAATATTTGATTGCACAATAAACTAGAATAAAGAAGTTATGGTATCCTTGAAAATCCTGGCTGTGTGGTGTCATCATTTAGCCCTGAGCTCTAATTCCCTCCCCTAGAGTGGGATGGAGGAGAGAACCAGAACAGTAGAGGCAGAAAACTTGTGGGTTGAGATAAAGACATTTTAACAGGTAGTGCAAAAAGCATGTGCACAAGCAAAGCAAAACCAGGACTTAACTCACCACTTCCTGTGGGCAGGCAGGTGTTCAGCCACCCCCAGGAGAGCAGGGCTCCAGCACCTAACAGTGACTTGGGAACATAAATGCCAGAACTCCAAATGTGTGTCACCTTCCCCACTGCTTCCTTCCTCCCTCAGCTTTATGCTCAGCCCAGAGCCATATGGTGTGGGATATCCCTGTGGTCACTTGGGGTCAGCTGTCCTGGCTGTGTCCCCTCCCAGCTCCTCGTGCACCCCCAGCCTCCTCACTGGTGGGGTGGGGTGGGATATGGTGCAGAAAAGGCCTTGGCTCTGTGTAAGCACTGCCCAGCAATAGCTAAAGCATCCCTGTGTTATCAGCACTGTTTCCAGCACAAATCCCAAACAGAGCCCCACACTAGCTGCTGTGAAGAAAACTAACTCTACCCCAGCCAAAATCAGTACATGTGGACAGGAGCTGTTCCTCACTCTGATTAAAATGCTGGTGGAGTTCGCTGGAATTAATGATTCTGTGTGTGGATTTCACAAGAGGACTTTTAATTCCAGGTGTATTGCAGTGACATTCAAGCAAAGATTTATTGAAAACTAAACATAAAACACCCACTGCTTTGGCACAAAAGAAGCAGAGAGATAGCAGCTGATTTTCCTGCAATCCCTGTTCTTTCAGAACTTTCCACCTACTGCATCCATCTTTATTTGTATTTAAGCATAAATTGTGGTCCATTTGCTTCTGGCAAGAACTAGAAAACGTGTTGGTAAAGATTTTACCAGAGGACATCTTTTTAGAAGTCGAATTCAGTTGTTTTTTTAAGGTGAAGAACAGTAGTAGAGGAAGGCAAGAGGCATGTCATACAGAACTGTAAATTTTGCTTCAAATCTCAGACAAATTAAGATTATGAGACATAACACACATCCTAATTAAAAAAAAAAAAAAACAAACAAACCAACAAATAATATTAAAAAATAATCTAACCATTGACTATTGACATTAAATTATCATCAACTTCAAGACAAAATTGATCCTTTAAAAGCTATTAGAGTCAAACCTATTTTTTTAAGTTCTCTTTAACAATTGCAGCTGCTTCAATTCTGTTTAAATCCAGATCTCATTTTATTCATGCATGCATAGAATGAGGCCAAATGCTTGGGGACAAGAGTTCCCAGGGAATAAGTGATCCAATGAGCCATCTGTACACACATCATGTCTAATCAGGGTGAGGTGGGGAAACTAAAAATTATTAGATTATTAAAATTTTGCAGTTTGGGAATCTTTCTTATTTCATGGATTTTTGGTTAAAATCAATGAATTATATAAGCTAGTGATAAGAAACATGCACTTACATTACTTGGATTATTTCCCTCTCTGCTGTTCTCTGGAACCATCTACTTCTCTGCACTCAACTTGAGTCCAGTCAAAGTCTATGGAACACAAGTGAGCAACACAACACACAACTATTTCCAAAATTATAAAAATGGACATTATTTTTTACATGATTTAAAGAGAAAATTCAAAATATGGAGAAATACAAGTAAAAGGAATTCTCTTCTTTTAAAAGGTCTCAACCATGACTCTTCCATTTTCTTCCATCTCAGTGTCACTGACACTAAAAAACACTTGGAAAATCTATGGTTATACAAGTTTGACTCTTCAGGTAAATGGAGGATTGTAGTGCTCTTTTTGCATCTTAGCAGCCTTTAATTCTGTACACATATGAGTTTAAATGCAACCTAAGCATGTATTTTTGAACAGGTAAGATTATTTAGGGAGGAAAGGGAAGGAGTGGAAGAGTCTGACAGAAGGATATGATGGACATCAGAGACATCAGAGAATAACTTTCTGGTTGAGATTATGCAGCAAAAACTTATTTTGCATATCAAGTGCATTTCACCAAAGAAATTCCCTTTTAAAAGGTCTCCTTTAAAGTAATATTAATGGGAGCACCTTGGGAGAACATCAATGAGCAGCTGTTAGACCTCTCTCCTGGGGAAGGAGGCTCCCATGCCTCCTGTCACATGCCTGAGCAGATAGGTAGGCAGAAATAGGGTCAATTTGTGCTATTTATTGTATTTTCATACCTGTGATAAACCCGTATGGTCGATATATACTAGAGAAAGAATTAGGAAACAGTTGTTTGAGAAAGCCCAGGTTTGGCATTGAGCAGAGGGCTAGAGGTTGCACTATGTTAACTACATTAATCTGAGTATTTTCCCTCATCCAAAAATCTGTTTCTTAAAAATGCATGCTTCTGTTTTTCTTGGTTTAAAAATCAATATTTCTTAAAAATGTATGTTCTCAAATATTCAGAACTTCATGACTCACCATTGTTTCAAGAGAAGTTAAGCTGAGAGCTGCTTCCATAAAATACTCCGTGTTTGGATGAAATAATACTTTTTGAGAGAAGTCCTGTCGTGAAAACCTCTTAAGCATCTCAGGTCAAAATCAAGTTTCTGGTCCTGAAACAGAACCATTTCAGTCAGCGGGATTTCATCAGTGCAGCTCAGAATAGAATTTGCCCATTAGCATGTTTAAAGCATTTGCTCACTGCCAGAGTGCTACCTTAATTCACTTTTCTGAATAAACTTCCATTTCAGCACTCAGGAGCAATTCAATATTGTGGGCAAATGAAATTATTTCAATCATAATGTGCAGAAGCAGAAAGGGCTAAGTAATTGCAAATGAAATATAACTAAATAAGGATGTTATTTATTTTTGAAACTTTCAAATGTGTGCTACATGTTTGTAATAGAGCATATGGCCCCTTTTTGGCCTTAGGGATTTAGAGCTAGCTCTGCTTTGGCCAAACATGAATGCTGGAAATCAGCTAAAGAACACCAGTTCTAGCTAAGGAATGACATGGGACCCATCCCAGAGGAGCAGAGGAAGAAGAAACAGGCTTCCTCTAGCCATCTCTATGAGCACTTAAAAGATGAAATGGAATTTTTGGGTCTATGTAGTGAAATGAATTTTTTTCTGATACTGGAATTAGCTGGAAAGTATGTCGAGGAATGAACATGTAAGATTGATTTGGAAGGAAGATTAAAGTTTTATGTGATTATCTGGATGGCCCTATTTGCTCTACTCATGTTGGAACCAGTCTGAGAGACAGCTGAGTGGCCAGAGCTGGTATTTACATGGAAATAGGTGAGATGAAGGTACTGAGTTCAAGAGCAAAGATAGAAAATGTTAGTCTAGAACGAATGTAAAAGCCAATAGAGATATTCTAAAAGAGCATGGCAGGCAGCCATAGGGACAGGCAGAGATTACAGCGATGTGATTAGACAGTGACTCTTCTAAAAACCACTTAAAATCAAACTGAAATTGCTTTGCAGGAAGATAGTTCTCATGCTCAGCCTCCTCATGCTTAATCTAATTCAGGTTTTGCCTGTGACTTCAGATGGAAGCTTCTTTACCTGATCTGGGTTTTGCAACCAGTAAGGAAGGGAGTAAAAACTACTAAGCAGGTTATGGCAATGTGTACCACAAAAGAGAACTGAAGATTAATTATGATGTGGAGCAATTCCTAAGGCAGTCTAAAGCTATCAGGTAATTTATCGAATGGTCTGTGTTTGCCATCTAGTGGTACAAAGCCAAATTTTTTTTCCTGCTGCATGAGGGCAGACACAACTGTTGAAATCATCTGTCTCCGAAGCCAACCTCTCCCACAGGGAAATACTCCTGCTCTCAGGATGATGGCAGTGATAAGTGTATAACTTTCCTTTCAGGAACCAGGAGCAGAAGTTTTTCAGCCCTGGACCCACCAGACTTAGGACTAGGTCATCAACAAATCAGCAAGGGTTATCCAGTAATGGATCTGCAGCTCCAGTATCCTGGACATTGCTCCAGTCTTTTGATCTTGCAGGTGTAGAGTCTAAAAATACTCAGGCACCCAACTTTTCACCCAATTCTCTGAGAATTCAAGCAACTAAATATCACTGGGTTTTGAGATTATATTCCAACATCTTGTAAACCACACTTATAAAACTCTCAGCCAAAGGCCTTCCGGATTTCTAGAGGCTTCAGCTTTGCTTTACAGCACCTCTGTATGAAAACATATGATTGTTTTCCAACCAGGAGAATGATCTACAATGAAATCAGCAGCTCATTAAAAAATTGTACAGGGAATATATACCATCCTGGCCCTGGAACACATATACCTAAGACTAGGTTTTTCTCTTAAAACATTTCAAGAATATTTGAATAAACAATTAAGTAAAAGGATTATCTTTATTTCTCAGTTATGTCATATAGTAAATACAGGACAATTAATAGAAATATATTTTGTCAGAAAAAATTATATACAACGTGATACCTAATAATACATGAAACTTACCTGGATTTCTTGCTATCTATATCTTTTCAGAAAGTAATTATATATTGATTTTTGTCGGTAATAAGGATGTTTAAACTAACTCCCACACTCCAATTATATAGCAAATATTTTTAGGTTTTACTACAAGAAAATAAAGCTAGGAATTAAGAGCTGGAGTTTTCCTGGTATCTCTGTGATTCCGGAGAAACTCTTCCTGGGATTTTCTGTTCTAAGTCGTACAGAATTTTTTTAAAACCCCTTTCACAAGTCACAATGAATGAAAACAAAGGCATATAAATTGTATAGAGAACAAATCCCAGATGACTAAAACAAAGATTAGTGAGACTGAATTAACTTTACTATGTAGTGTTAATCATATTAACACTAATATGATTCTGAAAAGTGTATTTATACAATAAGACCACATATATAACAAAACATGTGGAAGGAAAATAAAAAAAAATTACATGCTATTAGCTATGGTCCCTTCTTTAAAAAAATTTATTGAATCTTCTATTTATTGAGCAGCTGCTGCGTTCACTCATTCATTCATCCACTCTTTCAACTGTTATTTATGTAATTAATTATTCAATCAATTGTTCGCTGGGGGACCGTATATGATCTACGTTTTACAATTGACCTCAAAGAGTGAGGCAGCTGAATGCATCCGATAGAAAATAGAAAAAGGCATCGCAAGGTTCACAACAATTATCCAGGGTTCAAAGCCAAAAACTATTTCTTCTAGTCCATTGTCATATTCCGGGCGGCACCCGAATGCTGGTGGTATCCACAGCTGCAAGGAAAGAACGCGAGGCCAATATTAATCACCAGCAATACAAGTCAATAGCCCTTAATGACTGTGACTCCACCGTGCTGCAAATTGGTTTCAGAAATCCCTAAGAAATCCCTCCCTTTGCTACTGGGGCCTGCTGGGGGAAGAGAGTTTCAGCTTCCGCTGCTGCTACAGTTTTTGGACCATTACTGAAAGGAGCCTAGGCTCCCATATTCCACATTTAAATAAACTTTGTTCCCCAAAAGCATATTCAATTCTTCTTCCAGAAATAAAATTTACTGCATACAAACTACAGAATCATGCAATTTGAATATACTTATCAGACTTGAAAGGATGGGAAGCTTTTGGATATTAACTCGTGAATTATGTTCAGAATGTCTTACCGAGAGGTTGCAGAGGAATAAAAACACAGCGATGTTCTTCAAAATTCTCCTCTTGTTGTTAGTAACTGAGTTTCTACTGTAAAATGAGAAATCTGAGCCTGAGTGCATGACCAAAGTATTGTCCTGACTCGTTTCTTCTTTGGCAACACCAGCACCATCATTTTCTCTGCCGCAGATGCTGCCCTTGAGCAGACAGGGTACGTCACCGCTGTCAAAAGCGGCTCTGCCGTTGTAAATTTCTTTGTGCAAGGGGGTGAGGGAGAAAGTGCTTCCCCGAGATATGGTCACTATTCGAAGAGTTTTAATGTCTTCATTTGCCTTTTCCTGCTCACGGTGGATGGATTCAATGATAAAGAGGTTCTGAATATATTTCTCAATAATAACCAGAACGGAGTAGGGCAGGTTGTACCACGTGTATTTGGGATGGCCTTGGGCACAGATAATGGCAAGGATCGAGCCCCAGGAGAGCAGCCAGGACCCTGCAGCTGTGCCCACCAGCAATTCTGCATCCAGTTTTCGAGCGGGATTTTTGGAGTTATCCAGTGATCTGTCTTCCCGTCTGTAGATGAGAAGGGCGACAATTCCAGCTGTGCACATGAGAGCCAACACAAAGATAGCGTGCAAGTAAAACATGGTGAGTGCCAACTCGCTTTTGATTTTGGAGCCTCCAATCTGAATTAAATACACAACAACTATGGCTATTGTGCTAGTTAGAACGATTAGTCCAGAAATCATTCCAACAGTTATGCCATGGAATTTGAATGGAGTTTTGTTTTGCTGGTGGTGCTCAACTTTGCGGCCAATGTTCTTCCACAGGACATAGAGCATTGTGGATGCTAGGATGTGGTACTCTATGTTAAAGGGATATAGGTAATATATTCCTTGAGAAAATATTGAGCAGAGAGTTGTTGTTGTGCAATTGCATTGAGGTGCATGATCATCTAGAACTAAAGGAGAAGGAGAGATTAGTTATGTGCATTTTAAAGATTTCTTGTTTAAAGTTAATAAATAAAACTTAGATAAAATAATGAAACACAAAGGTAAGATTTCACTCAAACAACGCCCGGTTACCTGCAGGCCTGCAACAGTTACCCACCTAAGGCCCCACTTCCCCATGCTTCACTGGAGTTTGAAAGCAGAAGACATCCCCAGCAGCTGTCAGGGAATGGCCTGGGTTGGAAGGGACCTTCATCTATTTCAAACCCCTGTGCTGTGGTCAGGGAACCTTCCACTAGACCAGGTTGCTCATGCCCCAACCAACCTGGTCTTGAACATTTCCAGGGACAGAGCATCCACAGCATATCTGGGCAACCTGTTCCAGTGCCTCAGCACCCTCACAGTGATGAACTTTTTTTTTATATCTTCCTTATTCTAAATGTTTGCTGAACACAACTTGCACTATCTCACCAATGGAGAAAATGATCCATTATTAAAATAAAAAAAGAACAACCAGGGCCAAGTCTTTGTCTTGTAAAGCAGCACTAATGGATAACTCCTATCCCTTTAAGCCATCCCACTGAATCCTGTAGGATCACAGGCCACATGTAGCCACTCTCCTGGGAAAGATTTGCAAGGTTATCCATGCTTGTTTTTTATGAGTAACTTGGTAAATAGTAAACTCTCATTTTAACACTGCTATGTTAATTTACTTCTGTGATTTAGTAATAAAGTGGTTCATTACTGATGTTCCTCAGTGACGTTACTCCTCAAAAGAAATGGTCTCAAAAATCTATTTGTTTGGAACTTAGAAGAAAACTACTGCATTGATCACATTAATGATAATGATCATATAACATTTTAGTATCAGCTAGTTACCATTTGCCCCAGAACGACTATGCTGACATAGTCATGAATGACTCAGCTATATCCTACAGTGACAGTATTTTGTATGAGTGTGCTAGAGCAGGAATTTCAAAATGCACCAACCCTTTTGCTTACCTATAGTTATGTTCCCAAAACCAAGTGTGATTAGTCTTTCCTTATGTTCATTCAGTTGATGTTTTGACTCCGTTAGCACGCCATTTGTCCACAGGAGCAAATTCGTGAAAACAGAATGGATAACACCAAACCTACAAAGTAAAGTAATTATTGAAGGCATCTGCACAGTCTGTATATCCATATATGTGAAATGAAATGGATTAACTTTCTGTGCACAAGCTACATGGCACTATTTATTTGTCAGTGCAGGGGCAGGGTTGAAATATCATCACCGATCTCTAAAGATATTCTGCAGTCACTGAATCTTGTAATTCCATAATCTTACAGAAATGCAACGTATTAAATGGCCTACTGTACTGAACTATTAATAGGATGCTGTTATTATTTCTTATGTTCTCTTATGTGATGTGTTTTATTTTTTTGGGCTGGACAAGCTTCAAGTCAGTGACTGAACAATCTGAACAGGATCAATTTTTTTGCCAACCATATTTCGCAGCCTTCTGCAGTGCTCCTTCATATTCCCTGTGTCTGATTTTTTTTTCACAGATACCACTGCCTTCTCCAACTTCCAGCCCATGCATTTTTGTCTCCCAGAAAGAGCTGAAGCTAACAGAAGGCTTTATTCCATTCAAAGTACTGCTACAAATGGGGGCAGGTCTCCATGCATTTTTGAGACTCCTGGCCTCTGACAAGCCATTTCAGCTTGGTGAAACAGAATGGCATTGGAGAAAGAAGTGTATTAATGGTTCTGAACTTCCTAATAAAATCCTGATAAAAATTGTTCTCCATTGCCAAGCACTCCCTTTTTTTTAAGGTCATAGTTTCTCTTTCCTAGGCACAATCCTTTCACCTATGTTCTGCCAAGGTTGTTCATGTCTCTTCATCAAGAAAGAGTTCTTTATTACAGCACTGTTCTCAGCAATAAACTTGCAGTTAGAAATTTTTAAACTCTACTTATAAACAGAGCTGATATCACCAGCTGACACTGCAAACCTGTCTGCCTTCCTTGACAAACCGCTCCCTTCCTTGACATGGGATATGAACTCTCCCCAAGAGAGCAGAACAAATGGAGAACCTTCACCACAGATGATGTTTTTGAGTACATTTATTTTACCTCCTATAGAAACTGGTCATCTCACTGATAACTTTAAAATTACTTTGAAAATTATGATGTTTTCTTACATATGCTCTATGCACAGTCAGATTGATATACGCTACTCCACCTTCTCACAAAACCAGAAAACACATTGGATCTGATTTGGTACACAGGATAGCACCAGGGGGGTTGTGTTTCCCAGCGCATTTGCACAGCTGCATCTACCACAGCTGTGAGGTGGGGTTGACATGCCTGAGGGATGGGATGCCAGAAGGACCTGGATGAGCTCAAGAAGTGGCCCTTTGGGAACCTTATCATGCTCAAAAAGGCCAAGTGCAAGGTCTTACACCTGGGTCAGGGCAAGCCCCAGTATCAACACAGGCTGGAAACATTCAAGGCCAGGTTGGATGCGCCTCTGAGCAACCTGATCTGGTTGAAGGTGTCCCTGCTTATTGCAGAGGGATTGCACTAAGTGACTTCTAAAGGGTTTCTTCCAACCTAAACTATTCTATGTGTCTAAGACCTAGTTCTAAAAAGGTGCTTTCCATACAAATCAATATAAAATACTTCAGATACATTGCATAGACTGCAGGTTGGCGATGCAGATTCCCTTTCAGTAGCTAAATATAGAAAACATAATATAGAGCATAGTATTAAAACACATATGCGATGCTTCCTTCTGAAGTGACTCTGTAGTATCATATATTGCCATTTTCCTCTCTCATAAGAAAAATATGTGTCATTTGTGACTATTGTATATTGTGACATTTAAGTACAGTTTAAATAAGGGTATATGGAGTTACTTTCTATTTAACTGTTTTATTTCTACTTAATGCAATCAAGAGGAGAATCAATCTCTCTGTATTTTCACGGTCTCTCATAAAATAAAACTTTGGCGTTAAAGCACTATGCAGACCTACACCTATCAACATGCCAGATGAGGATCAGACCCACTTTACCTTTCAAGTGTTTTGAAAGACTGGATAACATCCTTTGCATGACACCACAGGAAGTACACCTAAATGAAAGAAATACAGAGAAATATCATTACAATCATGAGCATGTGTAACACTCAGAAAGGAAAAGTCCAACTGTAGATAGACACACCAATGTTTAAAACTTCTGATGTTTTAAACTGAAGTAGCTGCATCTCCCAGGTGTGAAAGAGCTCATGATTTCCTGTGATATCCACACAGAACCTGAGATTTCTTATATGAAAAATCAGTGGCTTAACAGTAGAAAGTCTAAGTATCACCAAAATATACTTTTGTTCTATATCTGAAGAGACTTATTTCAATGACAAAAGAAATAAAGCCACCGGCTGTGAGTAGAGGTATGATTGCTGCAGGGCATGGTGATGCTAAGTTTGAATAATTTATTAGATATATTAAATTCTATGGAGGGAAAAAGATTGATTAAAGGATGCCAGACTTGACTAATAAAACAAGAGATGCCCAGGAAACATGAGAAAAGTTTGCACTAACTGCCTGAGAGACAACCCCATTAAGAACACAGCAGTTGCACTCAAGGTTAGTGCAGAAAACTTAAACAGGGAATAAAAGAGAGACATAACAATAATGAGTTAGCAAGTCAAGGGCAAATAGGAATAAAATTAGAGCTCTCTGTTTGTGAGAGCATAATGGAGAGCTCAGAAAAACCAGGTGCAGATAGGTTCAAGAAGAGCTATACCAATACTTCTCGGGGATGTCAGGGTGACAGTGGGAGTGCTGTTTACTCCCAATAGCTCCTAGCATACTGAACTCAACAGTAAGTGAACTATCAGGAGAGAAAGAGTCCTAAGATTCTCTCAGAAACCTGCATGGTTTGGTATTCCAGAAATGGTCTGAAAAGGGCTAAGAATTTGGGTTCTTCTTCAGCAATCAGAGTAGCTGGAAGCCCATTTCCCCACAGCATACATAACTGTAGGGCTCCTCCACAGCCACTGGCATCTGAGGCATTCAATGGCTCATTTTGGAAAAAGCTACACAAATGCAGTTCTTTATGGCTCACCTATGCTACCCAGCAATAACAATTCCTCTAATGAAGCATTTTTCAATGAGAGGAGTGGCCACTGTAAAATCCCAGCTGTAAAGACTAAAATATTTTAGGTATTTGTCGTGGGTTTGACCCTGGCTTAATGCCAGGCACCGACGACGTTTGCTCTCTATGCTCTCTCCTGCTGCGGCTATGCAGAGGAGAGGAAAAAAACCTAACACACCGGACTTATGAGTTGAGATAAGACCACTGATAAAGAGGACGCACGAGAGACAGGGCAAAAGCAGGCAGGAGACTTAAAGTTGCAAAAAAGGTGATTTATTAATCTAACAGAGTTGGAGGATAAATCAGAGGTAAAAATAAGCTCTCAAAACACCGTTTCTTCACTGACCTCCCTTCCCTCTTAAGGCACTGCTTCCAGCTCACCCCCTCCCTCCTTTCTAACTAACCAACAACTCCCGGGCAGGGGCAGGGTGTGGGGTTTTTTCTTAAATCAGTCTGTCACAACTCTTTTACTGCAGACACTGTTTCTCTATTCGCCCCCTCTCTCCATTCAACTAACAGATCCGGGCTGGGGCAAGGTATGTGGCTTTTTAGTCAGTCCAATGCTACAATTCTTCTGCTGCAAATGCTGTTTCTCTACTCACCCCTCTCCCTATTAAGGCTATTTCTCAGCTCACCCCCTCCCTCCTTGCTTCTAACCTAACCAACAGCTCTGGGGTGGGGGCAGGGTATGGGGGTTTCCTTTGGTCAGGGTCAGTCCATCAGGGAGAGGAGTCCTCTACTTGGCCATGGGGTCCCTCCCACGAGAGACAGTCCTCTGCGAACTTCTTTGGCGTGGGTCCAATCTCACGAGCAGCACCCGTCCAATTGCTGCAGTCCGAGATTCCTCTGTCCAGGCTGCAGAATTCCAAGCCGAGGCCAGGCTGTTTCCATCCCGGGAGCAAGGCCTCTCTCTCTCCTGCAAGGCCTTTGCAACTCTCAGTCTCTGGGACTCCCACTGGATCACAGCTTCCTGCAGGCATCACCTGCTCCTCTGGCGTGGGCACCTCCCCACAGGCTGTGGGGAGTTCTCTGCATCCTCTGGACCCCATGGGCTGCAGGGGGACCACCTGCTTCCCCACGGTCTTCACCACGGCCGGCAGAGGATTTTCACCTCCGGCGCCTAGAGCACCTCCTCCCCCACCTTCTCCATTGACCTTGGTGCCTCCATGATGTTTTCCCTCACATATTTTCACCTCCTCCTCCTCCTGCCCTGGCTAAAAAGAAGTGTGTGCTCACATTGTTTTGATTTCTTCTTAAATATGTTTTCACAGAGGCGTAACTAACTTCTCTAATTGGCCCAGGTTTGGCCAGCAGCATGTCCATCGTCTTCAGAGCCATCAGAGACTGGCTCTGCTGGACATGGTGGAGAAATTTCCAGAATTTTTACTCAGGACATGCAGGAGTCATCTTTGTACCCCACCCTATTCACTGGCAAAAACTGGGCCAGGCAAAACTACCACATTCCACCCCTCGCTTCTGTGAATCACATATTTAAGAATCATCAAAATCAACATGCTAACCTACAATAAATCCACCCCTAGGATTTTTACTACAACTACAAGATAGATATTTTACTACCATTTTACTTTAAAACAGAACTAATACTTGCTTTGCCCATTATTTTCCCTAAATCAGTACTCTCATCTCAAAATCCTCATGAGTTCCCCGCACGGGCCACCAAAAATGTCGTGGGTTTGACCCTGGCTAAATGCCAGGCACCGACGACGTTTGCTCTCTATGCTCTCTCCTGCTGCGGCTATGCAGAGGAGAGAAAAAAAAGAACTAACACACCGGACTTATGAGTTGAGATAGGACTACTGATAAAGAGGACGCACAAGAGAGAGAGCATTAGGTCCTCAAAATTGTTCTGTGACATGTTTAGAAATCAAATTAGCATAAAATCCACTGATGACAAGATAAAATATATTTTTGGTAAGAAATAGAGATTAATATAAAACTGCAACCAGTGACTTTTACCTGTAAGATGGTGTGCACAGCATGTGTAACAGGAAAAATGCCTTCGGTTGGTGATAAACAGTTTGAAAAATCAATATAATATCCAATTTTAAAGGAGTCCAGAATTAAAGTAATCACTGCAAATAACGTAATCCCACCTACAAATGAAAAGATATTAGAAAATTTCAATGTATAGTTATAATGTCTAGAGTCTATTTGTAAAGTATACTAAAATCTATTTAAGGAAATGAAAGTTGATCAATATCTGTGTTCTTTTTTAAGGAAATAAGAGTAGATCGATATTCATGAAGATAAATAATGAAATAAGTGCCTCTAATTTGCAAAAGCCTCCGCCCAGCATGTTGAGCAAGGACACCACAGGACAGGCTGTGGTCAGTGTGGAGTGGCCAGCCCAGCACTGACCAGGACATCCAGCACCTTGCAGAGGGCCCAGCTCCAGGCAGGATCAGCCTCCCCAGTGACAGTGGCACTGAAGCAATGTACAGTGCATGAATTACTGCCCTCGGCAGCCCCACAGCAAACTGGGCATTCTGGGGAGCTGAACAATCACCTAACAGTGCCCCAGCCCAAAACCTCCACAGTAGGAAGAGCACAACCTCTTGGTGTGCCCTCCCCATGCCTCAGGGGTTACACTTTAATTCAGAGACCACAACTACAATGAGCTGTATGGTTTGTTCTCCTAGAAAGGAACCAGAGATTTAATTTCAGCATCTATGTTTCACACAGACACAACAATATCCTAATATATTACTCTAAATATCCTAAAGAACTTTGAAATACATTTCCCCTTGTTTATTTTATTATTATTATTATTATTATTATTATTACTATTATTAGGTTTGTCCCTGTATGACTAAGCACAATTGGCAATAAGGTTACTGAACCAAACTCTAAGGCCTTCATTTATGTGGTTTTGGTTTGTTTTGATGGTTTTCTTTGTGGTTCAGAGTTTTTTTAAACTTTTCTTTAGGCTTTTACCCGAACAGGCTTTCAGTGGATTTAATTAGGACTTATTTGAATGAAGACTAGATAAAAACTTATCCATGGATCTTAGCCAGACCTTATAATATAAACCAGCACCAGTATCCTAATCTTTCTTTGCAATTCCTCACAGAGTAAATAACATCACTAGTGTTGACTTAGATGAATATTTATCTTTTATAAGGAGCCACAACCTAACTTCCATATAAGTACCACATGTTCCACCTGACTTGTGGTAATAAAAAAGTAACACTAATTGTTTTTAAATTAATAAAACCTTTATTCTTAAAGTTGATAAAAATAAAGTAGAAATTATATAAACACTCTGTAATTTAGTTTATTATTTCATTGACCCTTTAAAATTAAACAAAAATAGACTTCAGAAAACTTTTTAATCACAAGGGTATGAATTCCAGTAGGATTTTATGTTTCTGTTTTACAATTTCTCTATAATAAAAACAATGTCAAATTACTAATTGAGTGCAATCTCTACCATGAGCTAAAAACTTTTGCTTTAATATTGCAAAATCTAAAACCTCAGCTATGCACTTCATGCATGTCCATAATCCTATACAGTTTTTAGGCCAGCTAATTTGTATTCTAACACATGTAACAGGACTGAGGCTCACATTTCAATAGTTGTGCCATTTTCAGTATCTATGAAAGTAAATGGTATCCCAAAATGCAAAATTATAGGCTACTCCTGAGATCAAATTAAATGTTTCCTTCCACATCTAAAGAATGCAAATAATTCTAAAATAAATTAGAATTGGTAGTTCTGAAAGAATTCTGCCTCAGGTAACTAGACATGCTCTGAGCAAGGTGTTAGACTAGATGGCCTTCAGAAGTGCCTTCCCACCTAAATTATTCTATGATTGATTTTGTGATTCATGGTTTATTTAGAAACTATGCAGGAAACCTCCTATTTATTGAAATACATCAATTTGAGGGATTTCACATGTGTTGTGGTTGTTTCAATAAGAAGGCAAAAGCTAGCTTGTGAAGCAAAAAGATTATAAATTACTGTCCTCCAGGGATGAGAAGTCTTTATATGACTCTTTAATGTTAGATTGTTCCATTTATTGAAATGCTATTTAGATATTTCTGGCAATCACTCAGGTGGCCACACTACAAATGTATACAAAGAGTCCAACATGCATATTTATGGATTCAAAAGAGAATGTACTAATCTGCTTAGTCAAAAATCAAAGCCCAACCATAATGACCATTCATATGGTATGTTGATAACTTTTGTGTTAACTTCTTGTGGTGGATACTTCAGTAGTATATACTACTACTAAATGGATACCAGTAATTTCAAGGAAGATAATTCCACCATTTAGATATTTCCATTTAAAATTTTAAGAATATTAAATTATTACTATTGAGCACTGTTTCATTATTTTTTTTCAAACATTCATTGAAACCTGTATATCTTATGGGATCAATAATAGGATTTTCAATATTGCTAAACACTGACTTATTTATTCCTATTAACCATCAAGAAGAACAAAAAACGTAATGATACAGTTGCAAAAATTCCACTCTCACCTTATTGTTCAAATAACCGGCAATTCAATGCAGGAAGTAAAAAGATACAAGCTGAAGTCTACCAAGAGCTTTTTAAGTTGACCAGTTGTCAGTGCTTTAAACAGAAGCTGTGCTGCTAAAGAATGTGATAAAATAAAGCTGTTTGTGAAGCCAACAGATTTCCACTTTGAGTTCTCTGACTCACTTCCCTGAACTTTCCCAAAAGAGATGGTCAGAGAGCTTTTCCTAGCAGGAGAGTGTACTTAAGGGAATAACATTTGAAATAAGCCAAGGAAAGACTTCCTAAGGTTCCCTGTGGTTATTTGGGTCAGGATAACTGTATTGTATTAAAGACAAAGCTCTCCCACAAACTTTTCCCACATTCAGACTATAGGAGTGGTTCTTGGTCAACCACGCAGGTGGGAAGACAACCGAGCTGGAGGGCTTACACAATTGACCCCTTGGTGCAAAAAGGTTCAAGGAAGCCTTCCTGTGAGCAATTCTTCCAAATGGATCATCCGTTCTTCTAGTGTTGCTAAACATGTAAAAGGAATCAATTATAGGAGGTTTTTGTTATACCATTCCATTTCAACATTTGTCAGAGCAAAATGGTCTAAGTAAGCAACTGCCACCACTTTTACTAAAATAACATTCACAGTTTGAAAGGATTCATGAGAATACACTCATTTTATACTGTTTAATGCAAGGACATTTTCTCTTGCTAGTAAAAAATTGCAGAAAGCTTTCTGTGGAAAAACTCAAACAAAATATGGCTGTCCCACTCCATCCTCCCCTTTCCTTTTTGGACTTTTAGGCTTTCAGATAAAAGGTTTCTATGACAAAAGCACTGATAAAGAGGAGGGCAAGGGGGATCTTGGCAGAGGAATTGCCACCTGAGTTTTTCCTTAGCTCAAATAAGTTTTCTTTTACCAATAGAGGATAAAGGAGATGTACAGACTTGTTGTAACTACAAGAAACTCCCAAGAATAGGAAAGTGTAGGTCATTCCCTAAGGGCAAATTTGTTGAATTGCAGCCTAGACATCCAAGAGAAGTCATGGAAGCCGCACCACTTGAGAAGCCAGTACAAAGAGCCACCCTGTGCTGGTAAAAGAAATGGATAAAGTAACCTAGTAGCTGAATCCAGGATCTTGTTTCTAAGTTTCTGTGACTCCTTATATTCTGTAGGACAAATGAAATGCTGTGAATGTGTTGCCAAAGGAAAGAGGGCAGAGGATCCTGCTGTACTTACCCATGCTAGGCAGCATTTATTCCATATTTAGGAGGGGAAAGCTACCTTCTGAGTAACAAAAGCATAGCTTGGTCCAAGTTAGGATCAAATTAAGCCTTGCATGCATTTCAGGAGGTTGTAAGCCACATAAGCTAATAAATGAAAAATGCTTGAGAGATTAATATTGCCTTGGAAAATGGTAAATAATCAAGAGGAACAATTCAACAGTTGGTAATGTGAACTCTATATATTTCAGAAAAGAGTCTACAGACCATGGCTGTATGTTAGACATTTTAAAAAAAAGGTTTTCTGTCAGCAATTAATACACAAATGTTAACAGCTGCAAAGAAAATAAATGAAACACAAGCATTGAGGTTGAGAACAAACTACATTTCCACAGCACAAACTTTTCAAAATAATCAAGTGCCAGGTGTTCTAGGACTTTTCATTTAGGTATTGCATTAGCTGCTTTGAAACTTAACTGTGGTCTCATTGCAGGTAGGAAACATTTTATAGAAAAGATGTTTTATAACATTCCACTTAAAATACTTACTTTGCAATCTGTCATTTACAGTGCTGAGACTGGAAGAGGCTGGTAAAACTGGGGCTGCCTATTATTCCCCACAGCATTGATGTAAGCTATTTCTTTTTCTTAGTACCCAGAAACACAGCAATCCTGTCACTACAACTGTGATGTGCTCCCCAAACACCTTCTCTCAGTATATCTCACCCTTATATCCTGACCCCAGTATGCACCTGACTGCAGATAAGGGCCAGCACATCCCACCACTACCCCTGCAAACCTGTATACTTTCTCTTCAAGTGAATGCTCATTTTAGATTCCTTGTTTAACTACTTTATGTACTAATCTACAAACTGATCTTGTCAGAGTTTTTGTCCTCTTCTGCCTAACTCTAGATGTGTCTAAGGTATCACTGCACCCACATAAATGGTAATCTCTGACATACATTGGTATAGAGAGCACTTGAGGACCATTCTGACTGGTACTACTATAAAGTAAGTCACATTAGACCATCTGGAAAAGGTGATAATTCCTCCAAAAGAGCTGCAAGACACCAAAAAAATTGCCTCTTCCACTAGCTATATTTCATTTTTCAAGTGTCACCAAACCAGCCTGGTAAGGAAAAAAGGCGCCAGAGCTTTTAGCACTATAGATGGTAGGCTGGAAAGTGAGGATGTTTAACAAACAGCTTTCCCATACAATCTCCTAGTATGTTCAGCTTATGCATATATTTACTTTAGAGTACACTGCATGTGCATTCAGTTCGTGAATACCAGGATGCCTCCTGGTAGGGATGGAGAGGGTAACAAAGAGGCAGCAGACACAGGTGATGGCACAGATGTCTCTTGTGCGGTGCCACTCTCTGTGCCTTCAGCCCGTACTTACACTTCAGCCAGCGGGCTCCGGCATGTGTGTCCTTGTCCCGGATCAGCCTCCTCTGCGTGCAGCTCCTGCAGAGGTACCACAGCATCCACAGCAGCTGGATGAGCATCAGCGTGATGAGGTAGGAGAGCAGGTGGCTCTTGCTGATGCCCACGGCATGCACAGCCCAGGCGAAGGTGAGCAGCAGCCCGGCCAGGAAGAGGTTGATGCCGTACTGGCTGCTGAGAATCTCGGCGTTTTTCTGCGGGTAGCTGCCGCCCAGCGCGGGGCACCCGGCGGCGTTCTCCATCTCCCACGCCGCCGGCCAGGTGCAGCAAGCAGGCGGCCCCGCTTCCCCCGGGGAGCCCCGAGGCCGCCGCTGGCCCGGCCCCCATCGCGGCGGGGGCGGAGCGGGGCCGCCGGCCCTGGCCGTGCCCTGCCGCGGGCGGGGGTCCCCGGCTGCCGGGCAGCCCCGCGCTCCCCGCTGCGGGAAAGGCTGCTGAGGCTTCTGCGGGGCACTCTTGCCTGAGACTGACCACTGCTGGGGTCCAGACCAGGGTAAGGAGAAGTTACTCAGACGAAGGTCAGTCCGGAGCCAGGCGGTCATATCCCTTGTGGAGGGGCAGGTGAGCCCTGTCCGGCTGGCTTTGGTGAGTGACATGGGGTTATGACCGTGTTGAGAGACCTGTACGGTGTAACACGTTCCATGGACAGGGAGGTGAGAAAGGCATAGTGTGTTGAACGAGACCCCGGCCCGATGGCTGGAAAGCCGAGGAGCAGCCAACACCTGGGAGGCGGCGGGGCTGGAGCCTGCCCTGCCGCCCAGAGCCAACTGCTGCTGCTGGAGCTCCTCCGCACGGGGTGGCAGTGGGATCACCCATGTCCTTCACACTCTGGGCCGTCTTCTTTTGGGCAATCGCTACTTTCAGTGGTAGCACAGAACCTTGGTTTTCAGGAATTCTCTAGACCTTTCAAAAGTGTCAACTTACCTTACTCTTTTAGGAAGTTCCATTCTGACAACACAGTATTATAGGAATTGCTAGCTGGAGAAGCAACTACTGAGTTCAAAGTAGCAAAAGCTTCTACCGAATTTAGTCCACTTCTTATATATTCATTTTCCCAACATTTATAAACATTTTAAGTATTGAGCCTTTTTGACTTTAACTGAATTCTCTTAACTTTAGGTATTTGGCTACCGAGCCATAGCTTGGAGGCCAAATACCAAGACAGAGTGCTCCTTGTTCTGGCCAGGCAAGTCTCACATTTTTCACTCTTACCTATTGGTCACATATTGATTACCCAAAACATTGTTTTTTACAGTGAGTGACCCACATGTCTCATGCAATTAGGCCAGTACTTCAACTACATTGAAAAAAAAGGAGATATTGAAAATACAGCATCTATTTTACTCCACTTCCTCTGGCAAAACATAAGAATAATTTTAAGTTTTTTCTCTTCTGAAATCAGAAATTAATACAGGGTTTTTTCTTACATAACAAAGAACACATTTGAACTGACATGTAAGTGTCTGGGGTTCACAATCCTCCTAAAGAACAGGGAAGAGAAACAAAATGGCAGAAAGTGGAATGAGTGAATTCTGGACAATCATCTATTTAGGTAAACATAAGGAAGTAGTAGTTCATGTCCTTTATTCATTTTGCCCTGTTCTCAAGAAACAGGTACTTTAAGCCATCTGCAAATTTTCCTTTTGAAGAATGCATTTAACTGGAAGCCAGCCCAATGTTCCTGTCTGGCCTATAACAGCAATATAACTAAAAAGCAGAATTAGTCAAACAGTTCATACTTCAACCACCTCTAGCTCACAGCTACACCCATCATTATCACAAGCTCACGGAAATGCCAAATCCCACTTCTATCTCATATAGTGTAACCTTTAAAGAATAAGATGCTTCCATTTTGCAGAGCTTCGATGAGTAACGAAATAATCTTCCCTGTGTGAACTATTTTACTTCAAGATTATCCAAGAGCATCCCTTGCCACCTGTGAGGGAAAGCTCTTTGGTGCTCGTCATATTCTCATCCTCAAATGAAGTTAATGTAAATGGATATAGAAGATGCCTATGATGGTTTGTAGCAAGATAATACATTCAAGCTTTGTATAGGTGGGGATTTTGATTGTCTCATAGTTTTTTCAGGGAACTATTATGCTACCTCTTTCTACTGTCTTGCTCTAAATTCTTTATTTGGTGGGCAGGAATATAACAAAAGCAAGGAGTTCACAGAACTGGAACTGGCAGTAGCACTGGGTCAGGTTACAACAGTTAAAATAAGCATTGTTTTAAATTCTTACCAGATTTGCCACTACTTCCTTTTGAGCAAGTAAGTGAATAAGTATTGTCTTGGATACTGTTATTGAAAGACTTTGCAGGACTTTGTACAATGATCGTAATTAGCTGGGATTCTCAGAAAGACATGAAAGTAGTTAGAGGGCAAACAGCTCTCCAAAGGTAAACAGAGCGGTATTATATCTTCAATAAACCCAGCTGAATGGGCGTGACAGACAAAGATACTCCAAATCAAGTACGGTATTAAGAATCTATATGAACATCTGTTTTATAGAAAAAGCAATTGGATGGGCTGGAAGTCTCCAAGAAAGTGTAATTAGACAGTTAAACAATTAAAAACTGAACAACAATTGATCACTTTTTTACAAAGTTTATTAAGATGTTCAGAAGAATGAATTTGAAAAATCATGTAGCAAATAGTAATTTTAATTCAAGATCACAATGCAACTTAAAACACCTAGAGCATTTATATAGTTGACAAATAAAAATACAGCTATTATAACCATCCCTGAGAAATACTGCATTTTAAATATTATAATAAACAAAGTTACTCAAATGTACCTGTGTATGCAGACATAAAATTGTTAAAACTTTTTAAAAGAAGAAGACCTGAAGATGAGCAACTTGCACTTTAAAGATCTGAAGCACGACTGGTTTTGGCAAACTTAAATATTACATTTAAACAAATCAAGCTGTTAACTTACTCTACAAACTACTTTAAGTAGTGCGGAATGCACTTTATTTTGGTTTGTCTGATCCTTTGTATCACATACTGTTAAGATGCAACTTTTTCCTGTAATGGAACAGTAACAGCCAAAGACAATGTGTACCTTTTTCATTACTAAACATTCCATGCGTTCAGCAACGGTGCGAATTTGGAAGTCAGAATGAAGAACACAGTTCTTCTTCTCTGACAGTCCAAACTTTAAGCAACAGTCACAAGGAGAAGAGTTTAACAAGCATCAGTACCCAATTTTCACATTCTCCTATTTTCCAAAAGGCATGGGTGAGAATGTATTTACACAAGGATTTACATAAAGTGGTCTAGCACCTAGATGTGCCCAGGTCTTCAGACACTTAAGTTATCTCAGTCAACATGAACAGACACCTAATAAAAATAAAATGCTATTTTATTTTGCCAACTGAGTATAACTAGTAGCTTTTAAGTTAATATCAGCCTCTTCATTGCAGAGGAAGTAAAATGGCAACTTCATTAACAGGCACTGCTAAATATGAAAAGTTAATTTACAGTAGAAAAAACAACCTGAATACTCAAAAACAGTGCATACATCAAAGAATTTATTATGTGCTCCAAATTTCCTGTGTAGTGTTAATATTGTTCATTGTATTGCTGGTTATTCACAGCTTAATTATCCAACTTTGGTTGTGGACAAACTGTATGAGCACAAGTAGAATCTATTTATTTCATTGATGGCACTGCCAAATGTCAACCAGCTTTCCCTTACCCCTATTTATACTTTTTTTTTTTAAATTTTTTAAACATTAGCACATTTGAATTCAAGGTATTAGGTAATAAAGTATTTCCTATATGGTAACACATATAACATCAGAAAGTTAACAGATCAAGAAATGTCTCCTATAAGGAAGTTTACAAGTACAAACACAGGTTCCAGATAACAGTATTTTACCTGTCGATTCAAATGGAAAGAATATAGTATTAAAACCCCACAACATTTGATTTAAAAAGCAATTACTTCCAAATCAAACAACATGATTTGAGCAGGAAGTTGGACTAGGTGATCTCTGAGGCTCCCAGAGATACTATTTAAAGGTCCCTTCCAACACTAACTATTCTATGTTGCTATTACTTACTACCCATGTGCTTAATATTCAAATATAAATAGAAGCTTTACAGAGCTTTACAAAATGAAAGGCCTCATGTTACTAGGGGATGTAAAACCTATTTATCTTTCAATTATTCACTAATCAGTTGCTTTTTCCTACAGTTATGTCCATCGATTTATAAATCAAGTAGATTAAGAATTACTGTATCAGTTAGAGCAAACAAGCAGTATTAGAAACAATAGAAGTACTGGAATGTAACAAAAGTGACATACACTTTGCAGAATTAGTTACTTGAGTCCTTCACGTGAAGCTGAAAGAAAAGAAAATACAACCCAAATTTAACAAAAATCTTTGAAGGTTCTATATACTGCACAGGCTGTATCTTGTATTAACTCAATAAATTAATGATTTTGCAACATCAAGTAATTATGTGGCCCTAAGTTAATTACCTCCTTAAAAATCAGGTTTCTTCATATCTAGAAAATAGATGGGTAAATGCAACATTGGTTCAGTTTGTTATGCCCAAAAAAAAATTTAAAAAAAATTCTGAGTTTCACCATCCCAGCCATTAAGCACTTTTTGCCTACAACTGTCAGTACAAGAGGCTACACTCTAAATCCAGCACAGTCATCTCCTTGATGCACTCCTAAAAATGCTGAGGGATCTCCTCACCAGAAAGGGTTTGTGACAGCAAGCAAAGCCAAACAGGCTTCCTCCTCATTCCCTTGAGAAGTACAACGAACAACACCTGCTGAAGGAGCAGCTTCCCTGGATGATATGAGACACCTGTGATTCAGGGGACATCCTTTACCCTATTTACTGAGAGGTCTTTGATGTCTTCCTTAGCTTTTTACATTTCACAAGATTCATTTGATAAGTATATCCTAACAAAAGATGTGGGAACCCACTTTCAATGTGGCAGTTATTGACAATGCATTTTTCAAGTCAACAAAACAGATGGGTTTGCCTTTGAAAAGTTCTTTTTAGAAAGAACAAAGAACTTCTGATATGTGGCAATTTTCCAGATAGTAGATTGATCTGGACTGTTCATCACAGAAAATGAAAACAGCACACTTAAAGACAAAGATACAACAAAGATTTTGAATTTAAAAAAAATAGAGAGGCACTTGCACATGGATGTTGGTATCTTCTCCCCTTTATTATCAGGTCAAGCAGCTTTGCTAAGTTCTCCCAGTCTAGGTAAAAGCTGCAGGCTTTTGGCCTGTATGTCCCCAAACCATCCATTCCCACTAATGTTTCTTTTCGCTGTCTAGAATGAAATCTTAGAGAAGTGAAAAGGATACTTTTCCCCTTTGGATAATTGCACGTTCTCTGATTACTCTGTGTGCCACAAAATGTCAAAATTCTACGAATGTACACAAAACATAGAGAATGAATGCCTAAATGGCCTCCCAATCCCTAAACATCTAACAAAGCAGTTCCCACAACAAGACCAATACTTTTATGTGCTTAAAAAATTCAATTATTTACCTGAAGGGCTTATCCCAGGAGTGACACAAGCATCACAACACCCATGAACTGAATGAAGAGCAACACAGGTGTCAAAAATGACCAGACAGGCCACAAGGCAACATTGAAACTGGAAATAAAAGCAGAAAGTATTTGATAAATTCAGTTTTTATATTACAGAAATACCAGGCATACAAAAGAAAACATGTCACAAGAGGAAATAAGATTAAATTATTTAACCTGGAAATATATTTATTTCTGTAAACAAAACCCATCAAGGGTAAAGATATAGATTTTCTTAAAGTAAAAGGTATCTGAAGCCCCTGAAAATGACCTACTCTTTGATTTTTCCATGGGCATACATGGCAGCTGAGAGAAGCTTTAATCTGAACTTTCATCCAGACACATTCCAGTTAACTGAAGAGAGAGGGGGAAGAACAACTTATCTTACAACTGAATTATAAGAATTACAGATCTGACGAATTATAAACAATAGGGAACCTTTATTTTCTTCAATCTTCCTTTTTTCACCATTGCAACAAATACTGACTGATACTCCAATACAACAGCTAAACAAGAGGAAATCAACTTTCATGTAGAGAGCAAATAAATATACTGGCACAATGTATATAATTTTCTTCATTCACATGCATATTTTCTCAGTTCTGACTCATATAACCTCATAAGTAAAGCAGCTCTTACTTAATGTACCATGCTCAGACAAAATATAAACCCGCAGAGCTCAGATACCAATAGTCAGAAGTCTAACACTTTGTATATGTTTGTTATGATTGTTTGATAATGAAGAACTCTGACAGAAACAGACCAAACTGATTTTTTTCTGAGAGAATGCACCTTTTTCTTAATTTATAAACTGCACAAGTAGTTGCCGGAGGTGAGAAATCTACACTAACAAAACTAATGACTTCGGTTTCCCTGTAAGTTTTCAAGATAGAAAAGATACAGTACATCTTGAAGTACACTTAAATATACTTAAAAAAAAACTTCAATTGTTGCAAGTCTTGCTTTGTGGATGAAAATTGAAAGTGCAAGAAATTATGCTACACAGAACTGGTATCGTCACCAATACACGTAATAGAGTTACAGAAATTATACTTCTTATAAAACAAGCCCATCAACACACAGACTTGCACATGTTTAGCAGTAGTTTGTACACAGTGTTTGAACTTACCAAATTGCTGCTGCTATGAAGGTAGCTGTTGTGACAGGAATCAGTGCTGGGTACTGCTCATCATAGTCTGGAATTCCACAGTACCACTCAAGATACAGTATGCAGTAAAAGGCAACAGATAAACAGGCAACCAATAAACAAGTGCCACCGGCAAGCCACCAACTGCAGGAAGAAAAGCACATTAAACCATGTTTAGCATGGTCACATTGCAGTTTGCACAGTGATCTTCAGTCTACAAAGAGAACAGACAGTATCTGTTAAATACACAGATTGTGGCCTAGAGTTCCTGTAGATTTTACCTTAAAATACTTTTACAAAACACTTTTTGCCCTTCAAAGCTGCCTAATATAAACAACTGAGTTCAATTTTGCAATGAAATATTGCTTTCATTTATTCTCCCCTCAAGTGTTTTGGAAATGCAATGTGACAGATCTTGTCAGGAATCTACTATACTACCACACCAAAAATACTTTGTCACTAATGAAATAAAATAGGTTCCACTGCAACTGTGCTTCTCACTCTAAATTAGACTGGTGATCTTTGTGCAACAGAAATGTTGCAGAAAGTTTTAATATGATTTCAGTTTGTGACCTCTCAAATTTAACAGACAAGAAGCATGAAGATTTTTCTTTATAGCTGCTGAAGAAAACCATGGAGACATTCAGAATTTTAAACTCAGAATCATAAAAACACAGGGCATGTGATTATTTAGGAAGACACACTTTTGAGCCTCTTTGAGGACATACTTCAAGACAAGGACAAGGGAAAGACAGCTTGAGTGGAAGATGCACTTTAATTAAGACTTAGACTTATCTGAATGTGTATTTCACAAATAAAATTTTTGAAAAGTGAATTCTTATTACCATAACTTGATTACTAAATTACTAAGGGTAATCAAGGATCTTCCTAGTCAGGCAACATCTGCTCTGGAATGGTGCAGCACACATAATATGCTACTTTGGAACCTTGGTACTACCAACTGAGAATTCTGCACTAAGAGAATTGCTGCCACGGTCTCCCTAGACAAGCAGTGCAGGAAGACAGGGTCCTGACACCCCAAATTTTGATTACAACCTGGAGTCACTGGTTTTGCCTTCACAGACAGCTGTATGAAGGGTGTAACTAGCCTGAGAGAGCAGCTCCAGAGAATCTTGCAGAACAGAGCAAGGCCTTGTGCAGCTTCTACATACTGATACAACAATGACAACAGCAATGAGAGTTTTAAAAGCACTTCCAGCTGAAGCTATCTAAAAATATTTAACACACATCAATCCCACTGAAAATAATTTAATAGAAAATGACTAGAAATAGAAATTACTTCATAGAAATTATTTGATTAATCTTTTGCTAACCTACCCAAAGTCATCTAGAGAACTTCTAAAGAAATGAAGTTCTGTTTGACATTTAAAGATTAATTTCAGGGGATTTTTATTAAAATAAAATCAAACCCCCAACACTTTCAACAAAACAGGCAGCTATTTCTTGGGCTTAAGTGAAAACTTGAAGGTACAGTATTAAAATGCCTGGTATCAGAACAAATTTGTACGTACCAAGATGGCTCAATAGAGTTCATAGAAAAAAAAAAACAACAAACAACATTTAGAGCAAATTTTAAGCATTGCATTTACTTAAAAATTAGTTTGATAATATCAGCTTAGGTGGTCATCTGTTCCAACCTTCCTCTCAAGCAAGCTCAGCTACTGCCAGCTGCCCAGAATCATGTCCAGGTGGCTTTCCAAAGATGGAAGCTCTACAACCTACCTGGGCAACCTGTTCAGTGCTCAGTCACTCTCACAGTAAAAAAGTGTTTCCTGATCTTCAGAGGGAACCCCCAGGTTTCAGTTTGTGCCAACCGCCTCTGGTCCTGTCACTGGGCACCACTGGGAAGAGCCTGGCTCTGTCTTATTTGCACCCTCCCTTCACATCTTCACATGCATTGACAAGATGCCTCTGAGCCTTCTCTTCTCCAGGCTGAACAGTCCCAGGTTTCTCTCTTCCTATTGCAGATCTTGCTTATTCATGATTTAAAATACCGTTATCAGATGTAACAAGCTGAGTATGATTGTAAGACTAAAGCACAACTTTTTTGTAAGAAAAGATACCTTACCTATCTGCTTGAATAGTTTCTTTGATATTTTTAAAAAAATCAAAGTAGTATGTCACAGCTATTGATGCCAAAATCCAGAATGCAGAATGAATATTCAGTCTGGTAAGAGGCCTCATCGTCTTCTCTACAGCTGTAGACTCTTCTGTAAATAAGAACATAATTATAGCACTAAAGCCAGTCATTAAACGGAGTATGATTACAGTTACGTAAAGCATGATGCTTTATCTTTTTAATTCATTTATCTTGGGAGATTATTAAACTCATCATAATACACCTTATACTACAAATATCCTAAAAAGCTCTGAACATTTACCGAAATGTAACAGACTAAGCAAGGTATCCTTTGATAAAAAGATAAAGCAGTACAATACTGTGCCTGCACACCCTTTTAGGAAACAGCTGACTAGATTTCGTAAGGGTTGTTTAACTAATTAAAAGCTCCTGGTGTTACTAAAGCATTTTTACTAATATAGCATGTAGAATTTCAGGTTATTAACTCCAATGATCAATTTATTTGTACCTGTCTTTATGAATTTTAGTATTTGCAAAACGATTTCTGGCACAAATAAATTTCTTCTTCTCAACTGCAGATAATTCACAAGTTTTCAGCTCCAGTTTTGGGAGATAGCTTGACTTACACTGCACACCTTCAGCAGGTAAAGTACTACTATCATTGTGCAGGAAAGTACCTTCTCTTTTTCCCCTCATCGCTATACATTGTTTTAGGGAGAGCGAGAAACAGAGCAGGCAGATGAAAAAGCCTTTTTTTGTGCACGACAGTAACCATGTACCACAGTATTTATACACACTGTCAAAAAAAGTGTCAGAGGTGGTTTTGATGTCTCATACTCCGAAGTTTATCACCAGGAGTTCCTGGTGGCCTGTGTGCCGCCAGCAGTGTTACATGTGCCGACTCCTCCACACGCACCGCCACCGGCCGAGCGTACCGACAGCTCCGCTGGAGCTTACAGGCAGATTTATTTTTCATTTCCTATAATCCTGCTCATCCTACGACAGCTTGGGCCTGGAGCGTTTAAGCACCTCATGGGCATCAAGCAGTCGGCTACGAGCCCCTGGCGTGTCCCACACGCAGCTCGCAGCCAGGAGCGGACACCTGAGGGCAGCGGGGCCGCGCTCCGCGCCGCTCCACCCGAAGCGCCCCCGCCGCCGCCCCAGCGCCCGCCCGGGGGGCCCGGCACCGCTCCCCGCGCCCCGGCACGAACCAACGGCCGTCCCATCGCCCTGGGCAGGCGGCTGCGGCTGCTGCGGGTCCTGGAGCTCCGGCCCGCGCCGCCCCGGGCGCCGCAGCCTCGGGAGCGCGTCCCCGCCGCCGCCGAGCTCCATGTTGGGCCGCTCCGGCAGTGACGCGGCGGGGCGGGAGCGCGGCGGCCGCGACCGCCCCGGCGTGAGGGCAGCGGCAGCGCCCGGCTGAGGGCCGCCGGTCCGGGGTGCACGAACAGCTCCGGGAATGCGCTGAGCCCCCTGAGACAGGGGTCAGCGCCGTGTGCAGCCACGGGCCGCAGTGAAGGCTGCTGTGCCCAAAGGATTCAGGGAGAAAAAGAAACACTCTGTGTGTAGAAATGTTTTCCTCATCTGCCAACAAAAAACTGAGTATGGAAATGTTTTCCTCTTCTGCCAACTAGATGTTCTCGAGGGCAGATGTTAGGAAAAGCTTAATTTTAGTGGCACAGAGCAGTGGTGTAGGTGCAAAATGGTTAGAGCATGGTGCTAATAACACCGAAGATGCTAGGTTCGATCCCCGTAGGGATCAATTCACTTAAGAGTTGTACTCGATGATCCTTGTCGGTCCCTCCCAACGCGGAATATTCTGTGATTCTGTGAAATGCAAAGCTCTGCGAGGTTTCGAGAGCCACGGGAGTCCTGTAGTATTCAGGACTGCAACTCATAACTGGAAATAATAAACATATTTAAAATACAAACTCGTTAAAATTTGAATAAACTAATAAAATGGTAAAGCAGATTGTTTCCGTTCTGCAGTTGAATTCTGCATAACCAGATACAAAGTCCCATCAGCATGTTTCTGCAAACCCACCTTGAAACCGGTTAGAATACCATGGCTTTCTTGTTTATTCACATGGACAATCTCAAAACTACTCAATTTTGTTAGCAGATTAACCTTAGAATTATAAGAATACTGTGAATATCAAGAATACTATGAATGCACGTACTGTATCTTCTGGGGTGTGTTCAGTGATTAAGCTATTAACATGGCTTTTGAAATTGAAATTTGTTTCAAAGAGTAATGATTCATTAGGTTAATTAGATGATGCATGTGGTTGCTACAAATCCTCTGCTTTCTCAAACAAAATCTTGTGGTGTAACATTGTGACTAAGGCAAAAATCCTGCTGACTTCAAAGTGGAAATACCTGTCTGATATGGCAGCTGTTACAGATAGCTTTTCTTTACAGTGGGATTAAATGTAGAAATACTCAATAAATACTCAGATTATTATAAGGGAGATTGAGAAAAAAACTCTAATTTCAGTATTTTGTTAACTATTGTTAACAAAATCAAGTTTAGAGTCCTTCTAGCTGTATACAGATTAACGTTACAAAAACCCAAGTGACTTTTCCTCTCAGAGGTCACAATATTTTGCATGAAAAGAATGATTCTGAGAAATGTGTGAAATTTTCACTTACACTTGCATTCTTTGCCTGTTGTGCAGCATTTATCAACAGAAAAGCCTTGCAGATACTTCCTCTGTAGTTTTATGTTGAGCAAACAGGAAATTAAAAAATAATGGAATGTAGGGTGTGGTTAAATAATTATCAGTAAACCTTAAAAATTTTAGGTCATCCTAAGGGAAGAAACTAACTCATAGAAACCAATTAGGGCAAAAGCTAAACTTTCTCTAACTTGCACTGGTTTTAAGCAGATCTAAACCTGCTGGATAACGATAACTTTATTTTCCTAAATATACTATTCTTTGTTTTATAGATGAGTGAGATTCTAGGGACAAGGGAAAACAGGATTCTGGTTATTCTTTATGACTGTGCATTGAGTTTGAGTAAATTCAGCCTAAAAGATACAAGAACAGAAAAAGAAATTATTTTTCTTTCTCAGCAGAAAAACAGGCCTTCATTTACATCACAACTTCATGTGAGACATGTCATAGTAAGTAGAAATTGTTTTCCCAGCCTCAGAAGGTGCATCACATAAGGGCCAAAAACATCACAGACTTTAGTGACTACAGGGATTATTCTTTATGTAGTTCAGTTGAATATTTTGAAGCTAACAGTTCATGGGAGATCAGAGCTCTGCTTTCTTATCAATGAAATAGAGGTTTCTTTGTTTTATTTCCTTTGAGTGAAATGACTACCTCAGCCCTCACTTTCATCTTAGTGATTCAAATAAGAAACAAAGGAAATCTTCATGCATTTTCTTTGCAAAAGCTATTCATAGGATATATCTTTGATTTAAACATAGCAATTAAATAAATATGTATGTTTGTAAAGGTTAAGATCTGTTAGTGTTGTTAAACTGAACACTTCTGTTTACCTACAGAGTATGTATTGTGCAAAGAGCTGAAATAAGAGCTTCCCTTCCTGGACTGACTATTGACCTTAACTGAGACCGCTCATGTTCAGTGTTTGTAGAGCTGAGATGTTTTCTGTGATCTTTTCACAGAGCTTCTCTGATTCAGAGATTATTAATCTGCCAAAGAATAGATAGCGATCAGAAGCTGAACCGAAACTGTTACAAAATGAGCAACATAATTAACAAAGCATCTAATCAACAGGCCTGTTATGGATAATTAATTCTTCCAAGTTAATGTTTAAGAATCCCTGCAAAAATATTAGGAAGTATGTTAAGATGTGGTGCTTGATGTGATAAATTTAGTTAAAGGTTTGTGAAAGAAATTAATGAATTTGAAGACGCAGTGAGGGAAATGTGGAAAGGGCAAAGTTTGCAACAATTTATTAACTGTACTCCTGGTCTCTCACAAGATTCAGTTCCCACATTTTGCAAACTGAATTCAACACCTTCACATTCTTTTAAGTACAAAAGAATGTTTTGTACATTAGTTGAATGTCTTTAAATATTCAGGTTTTTCAGTTAAAAGTGCAAGCTGAATTTTGCAATCTATTTGGTTATTTTGAATTACATTTTCTTGTTGCTTGCTGAGTATTTGCTGCTTACTGATTAGTTTGTTATATGTATACAGGTAATTCTTAATGACACACAAATGTGGTAGCTTTTTATGTTTCTTGACTGGGTAGATATAAAATTTAGAATTAAGCCTTCCCATTAAATTCTCACTTTTAGGAAGTCAAATTAGTTTTCTAGTATTATAGCAAATATTCATAACATTTTCCCTATTACAGAAATCAATAGCTAAATTAGCCCAAATGTTATCTGTTCACAAAAGACCTGGTTGGAATTTTCTGCATTCCATATCTAAGTAGGGCAGGATCCTTCCTATGCTAATTTTTAGCTGAAGTAGGTTGGATATAGTATAGGCATATTTTTTCATTTTGAGGGATGATTGTTCTATATACTCTGTGCTTTCTGTTCATGAACTAAGTAATAACAAAGTGAGTGGTAGTATCTGCTGCTTATTTCCACTAACAGGAGGAAAAGACTGGATGGGTAGAGATTCTCAATCCTTTCTGAATTTTGTCCTTGGACTAAAGCATTGTGTATCTCCTCTCTTACACTGGGTGAAAAAGTAAATACACAGTCTGACTCATCTAGGTAACAAAAAAGCCTCCAAATAGTATGACAGTTCTCTTGCTTTCATCTTGCATTAACTATTTTAAATTCATTACAATGGGAAAAATCAGCAAAGGATTTAAAAGCACTTGGTGTGAATAACTTAATGCAGATCTGAAAAACAACTGCAGAGTGAAACTCAATTGACTCTGAATGTGGTCCATATACAAACTCCGGAACTCAAGCTGAATTCTCATGCAAGTATTAAATTGCAGTGCAGCCTTGGATTGACCCTTTAGGAAGGAAACAATACATAGAATACTGTGTTTGATACCAAGAAGCCACTATATTTAAGCATGCAAGCATTTGAACTTCACAAAGAAAAAGAAAGCAAAAAAGATAAAGGTGGTTTAAAAGGTGAAGAGAGCATCTACGAAAACAGAAAATAAATGTACCACATAGTCATCTGATTTATCTAGGTGTGTTTTTCCTCACCTTGAAGGTCTTCAATGAATTACAAAAAAATAGCTGATCCAGACCATTACTTTAATCTGAAGTATTTATTTGACAGAAGACCACCTTAACTCTCAATAATCCTGATAAAAATGTTACATAGCTTCAGTGTTTGACTCTTGCCTTTCACTATCATCAGCAATACGAATATAAAATAAGAAGTCTGTTCGGTTCATTCCATCTTCAAATCTGCAAACAAAACCAAAATATTTATCCAAATATATCCAAAAATCATCCTATTTATCCAAAATAAATCTGGATAAACCATTCTCCTAGAGGTAGCTAAGCAAACTTTCCTACTCCCTCTCTTCTAAATCATTTGTTGAGTTTAGTTTCACTTAACTATGCTTACTTTCTTAAGGGAATACAATGGCTCTCAAAATGTTTTCCCAAGACTACAGTTTAATGATACAAAGCATTTGGCAGCAATACTCCAGCTATAATTGTTCTTGACTACTCAATCCCCAGTAGTGGTATATAATACCTCGCAGTTTGAGGATTTGATCTGGTTTTCAAAGCCTGCAAAAATGCAGGGGGTGGTGGAGAGGAAAAAACAAATGGCCAGATGTGGGAGGGTGGGAAAGAGAACTCTTGGGAATTACTGAAACCAATTTCTTTACTGAGGAAAAGGTCTGTGCAACTGTGCATGTGCAACAATATGAGAAGAACTTAATATTTAGGGCATTTAGGAACATCCTAAATTTCTGTGTGGTTTTTGAATAATGAACAGCAGATCTAACGCAGGAAAGATTATCAACTGTGGGAATGGGCATTCAAGTGTAACATTCAACATTTACTCTACAGGAGTATTGGTCTCTTTTGCTGTGACACTTTACTCCTCTATTGGCAGAGGTTAGCATTACTTCAGGCTGTGATAGCATATTAGCTATTGTTTTGGAGATGTCTAGTGTCACCACTGCCTGTGATTTGACTGATGTACTGAAGCAGAGACAAAGCTTCCTGGGCACGTGGATCTCACTGTTAACAAGATTGGAAAGTACAGTTCAGCATAGCAACATCTCACTGCTGTGTATGGGGTGGGATTCAGCTCATGCTGTTTGTCAAGAGAAGTTTTCTGTGAAGTCCTGAAAGGAAAAAAAACCAAACAAGGTTCTTACACGCTTCATTCATGATGAAGGTTTTCTTTACCATTGACCTTCACAGTCCATTACCACTTACACATTCTGTAGGATAAATTTTTCATATATTTTGCACAAGTGTTGCAATCAATTGGACAACAGAGTTAGAAAGAACACTGACTGAGTGCTAAACTGTCCATGAGAGACATAAAAAGAAAGATGTTTTCTTTATAAATACTGAATTCAGCAATCTGAATTTTTGGCTGGAGGATGATAGTATTGTTTTGGCTAATCTGCATAACATAAACAGGTCTCTAAGAACATCAACTGAGGTCATATTTTTTCTTCTCATGGAAAATTTACCCAATGCTAACCTCTGTAACCACTTAAGTTCTGAAACTTTCAAAGGTATAACAGCTGAGACAGAATTGTAGCAGCAGGAAGCAAGAGTAAACATGTTTTCATGGTGTAAGACATGATAAGAAAAAAAGTCTAGGAGAAAATCCCGGCCCTGTCTCATCCACAGAAAACATGAACCTTTGCCATATATAAGTATTATATAGTGTCAGTAGCTGTGAATTCAACCTGGAATTCTTTCTCATTATCAAGATAAAAGGCCAGCAGAAGGGCAAAAAATCCAAGTATAAAACTGCACTTTGTGCTTTGTATTTATACATTAATGGCTGGATGGTGGAAGTTCATTTCATGGCTACTGCAAAGAACAGGATGAAGGAGCAAACACAGTGGTTTGAGCCACCTGCAATGCAGGCAGAATTCTGGTTCTTTTTTATTCAGGCTTTTTCATTGTCACCTAAGTGAGATGTAGTGATCTGAATACTTTCAAATGAATTTTATGCTGCCTGAGAGGAAGATCCCATAATGTTTAAAAGTACCATTTTCTAATAAAACAAATATATGTGATTTAAGCTTGGCTAATGAGGCCTCAGGCTTTTTATATTAATTTAGTACTAACGCATTCCACGTAGTAGTTTGAGAAGAGGGGTTTAATGGGTGGGTAGGCATACAGACACAATTTCTGGTTTTCTGTTACTTTCAAGTAATTTCAGGAACTATAAAACTGCTTCTGTTGGAAGTCAGTATTTTACTTCTCCGGTAGCTCAGGTATGAAGTTGCAGAGCAAAAGCAGTTTCTATAAAAAGAATCTAATGAGAAGGGCAAAACATACAAAGACTGGACAATTCTAAATCTCCTAGAACAAATTTTAAAAGGAAAGATAAATAAAAAATAGATGTGTTTGAGAAAGAATCTATGATCTGCAGTCTTGCAGAGAAAATGTCCAATCTAAGCAAAAAGCTTGAAGGTTCTTCATCCTTTACGGTCTGAGAGAATAAAAACATGAGGATTCAGGTGCAAAAGGAATTACATCCCAGAAGCGCAAAGAAAAGCAGTAGATTACAGGGGCAAAAGGAACTGTATCTAACTAGTGCAAGGGAAAGTTACTACTAAAACTTCCTCTAGTCCAAGTGAAATTTAGAATTCAATATAAAGTAACACTTCCTGCAGAAGTACTAATGGGAAACATAATATGAAGCTTTTCTTGGCTGACAGAGCAGAAAAGAAACTTAGAGGACTTATTCTTGGTTTTTTTCATAAAGGCTAATCCAGGAGAAGAAAGGGGTAAATGTTGAATATATTGACTGATATCTTGTAACCTGTGAATACAGCTCAATGTACAGAACAATATGCCTTTTTTCACTTATCTCACACAAAAAGTTTAATATTTGCTCTCTTATTTCCTTAATAAGGGTGAGTGTTACAGCCTTAAAAGTTTCCGAATGAAATCATGTATTGGGTCTCTGTATCCTGTGGTCATCAGCTACGAGCCACTACTCATGTCGGGCTCTGACTACATTGTACTGATGCAATTGGATTATAGCACCAGGTGGGAGGATCAGTTTTCACTGGAGGAAGAATGAACTACTCTAATGCACTAGGACAGTGGAGGGCCGAGCACAACAAATAAGTAGCTGTCCTTTGAAGCTTTTTTCTTCCACTGATTAAACTCCCTGCTTAAGTGCTTATACTATACATATAATGAAAGCCACCAGCTTCAAACAGTTTTCTAATTTACATTGTTTCTTTCTTCCTCACCCTGCTGCAAAGATGCCTGATTTTTCAATACATTATTTTAGAAAGGAAAATTTTAAAAATAAGGCGTATTTTATTATAGAGTTATGTTATGCTGTTTAGAAAACCACTAAAACATATTCCAGATTAAAAAAATACTGGTAAATATGCTGCTTAATTACTGCTGGTTTCGTGTCTTCTTGAAGGATTCAATGATCTGTGAGGGATTCTGTTTCCCTCTGAAACAATTACCACTAAATTCTTACTAACTTCAACCTGATCATCATTAGTTGCAAGGAATAATTTAAAGTCCAGACCTGTTGTAAAGGGAAAAGCCAATTTCAGTCCTCTGAGTACTTTATTAATTGTCTAATGAAAAAACATCGAAGCAGGCGTTTTTTCACATGGACTGCATCAATAATGCAACTATGCATGGACTGAAATAGCACTTGAAGTCTTCTATAATTAGAGGCACAGACTCATCTACCATACTGCAGTATTCCCAGGAACACCCAGAGAGAAAAATACACCTACAAAACATATTGTTCCCCCTCCCCTTCTTTCTGCCAACAGAGTAGGAAAAGGTAATACTACTGTAGCAATATATAATGAGGCTATATATGGTAATTGTAACAGGGCTTACTTGCAACAGACTCCCACTAATAATTGTCAATAGTGGCATACATTTGATTCATGTCTGCCAAATCATGAGGAAAAAAACTGATCAGCTAGTGCTGCTTTACCTTTTACACAGAGAGAGGAATAATAATTTACGATATGTTTACTACCCCATGCAGGCACTACTAACCCAACCATGGCAATGCACAGGGGAGTCAGGCATTTGAACCTTTGAGAATCACAACAGTTAAAAAAAGGAAAAAAAAAATACAAGGTCAAATCCTACTCTGATAGCTCATCTGCATCCTGTTGACTTGATACTCCTTATTTTCAGCTTTCAACTGATCCACAGTGTTTGAACATTGAGCCTGCTGGTTTGCGTCATTCAGTGATCACTGCAGTAGACCCTGAGCATCAGACACCAGAACTCTGCAACGACAGGAGCCAAGATTCTGGTTATCTGTTATACTGGTGGGCTGGTGTTTTGAAGTGCAGGACAGAAAGAGGCTGGAGGGAAGATGATGGAGCCATGGTGCAGTATTTCCTGCCACAACTGTAGCAGCTGCTGCCTTTATCCATGGGTGCTGCTGCCATCACAACTTAAGATAGCTGCTGCAGCAGTTCAGCAGATGCTTCTATAGATGTGTCAAAAGTGCTGTGGTCAACAATTAAAGATGAAAAGTGTAAGAGAATGACATCATTTGGAATTAATTCTAAACAAAACAAAAAGCCCCACGAAAACAAGAAACAATTACTTTAACAAACTTGTTTAGGATCTTAACCATAACAGTATCTGCTGTAAAATAAATAGTGTGTGAACAGATTAATTGCACTGCACTGATTTCAGTTTCACTGACAAGGATTTATTTTTGTGTCCTGAATTAAAAAACAAACAAAAAAACCCCTTAAATTTCTGAAATGCTCTCAAACAACTTCTCAGAGTTTATTCATATCTGTAAATAAATTTTATTCTATTTATCTTCCAAGTAATTTTTCGTTAATTAACACCACCACTTATTGAAGAGATCTTAAATTTAATAGGTGCTATTATTGCAACTTTTTTAAGACAAATATGTACTTAGAAAAACTGGACCCAGTGTACCACAGTTATTTTTTTCATATTTATATTTTTAATATATTCAATATTTCTATAAATTCAGATATTTTTACCATGGAGTTTTACAGAAGTGTATCTGCTTGAAATCACTAGGCAATTTTTTAAAACACCATACCACCGACTGCTTTATAATGCAGTTTTTAACAGACTACATCATGATAGGAAACTTCTTACATGGAAGTAATTTCTCATTTAAGTAAAAACCTATAAAACTTCAAGTAAATTCCCCCAGGCAGCTCTGTCTCTTGCATACCTGTAACAGTCCTGGCCTACCTAAATTGTTTTGGTGACTGCAATACAACAGACTCTCCAAATTATGTATAATTTGTGGATTTATTATGCAATGATAAAGTGACAAGATTCATTATATTTAAGGTTGTGTTTTAAAATAATCTATTTCACCAGTCAATTTTTAGTCATTGTAACCACTTATATTAAAGTCAATTGCATTATTAATTAAGACTTTCAGTAGCAATGCATATACAGGTAGCTCAGTCTTTAGATTTTCACTGAATGTGCAATATTGCATACACAAATCTGACACTTTAATTATGCATTTTACAATACAGAATCAACAGTTTATTAAAGGCTGCATCCACTAGCCACAGTACGTAAAGAGGGTATCAGTCATAGCATTTTGAATTTTAGCACAATGAAATGTTTACTCCACAGCACAGCAGGTTCTTTAATATGAAAAACCTATTTGCTCTTAAAATAGTTTCTGCAAAAAGTCACACAACCCAGGTCCTGAAAAACATTTATGCCTATAAATTATATTCATTACTGGAAGTATTTTAATACAGTAGGGCAGTAATTATTTTCAATGCCTCTTAAAACTTGTACCAAAAAATATACATTTTCCATAAAATCAAAAAATAAAGTATCTGAAAATGTTCTGTGATAAATCTAGAAAAAGGGGAAGAATCCAATATGAAAAGCTAAATTCTGCTTCACATACACAACTCAAATTGAGACCACTGTATAGTATCTGTACAGCTAACAGAAGAGTTTGACTCTGTCTGCAAGATTAAGATGCAACAGCTATTAAAAGTATGCAAACTGTTTATTTCACAAGTTTCACTTTCTCCTTTAGAACTTTAAATTTGGGGTTGTTATTCACTTTCTTATTGAATAAGACTAGGATCTCCTCTTCTGTTTTGTGATGTTCACCAGCTACTTCATAGTATTGAGCTATCACCTGCACAAAGAGAAAGAAATGGTTTTTAGTTCGTGAAAATTATTCCACTGTAAGCAATAATACATTTATACTGTATTACTGTATTAAACGTAGCATGGAATATACTGTGCTATCATTCCTTTGCAGAATTAGCACTGAATTTCTTGTGTAACTCAGAAAGCAATAAAGAACCTGTCCTGCAGCTGACATTCTTTTAACTGATATTCTGTTAAATGTCAAACTTCTTTCTTTATGTGAGCCAGAATTTTCTAAACTTCAGCATCACACAAATAAATTCACAACATCAAAGGAGATTAATAAACCCATGTTGTACAGTACCTTTTTTCTTAGTTTTTTAATTGAAATTTCATTGTCTGGAGCCTGTTTCAGAACAGCTTTGATGGTTCCCTTCCAGTTGAATTTACCTAGAAAATAATTAGGTATACAACATTGTTAGTAGAAGTAGGTATTTCTGGGTCTTCTTCTGTAGTACTAACCAGCCTTCAATCTCCTAATTTTGGAATCAGTTTGGCTATCACAACACAGTTGGCTATCACAACAGTTGTTACCTTACTGACCCTACAACAGCAGGATGTCTTAAGCATAAAGTCATCAATTGTTTCTGAATATATAATGGAATAGAGACAAAGAACCAACACAGTACTTGAACAGGGTCAGAATTGCTTTGACTTCTGCACTTCAGCTATTAAGCAGAAACTCTTACATAATGCAGGAATAGTTAACATCCTGTCTCCTCACACTTAAAGCACAGGCAGTCAAATTTAGACCATACCACCCTCAGAGCTCATTAATTGGTGGTTTCCAAATAAACGACCTGTATGATCAAGCACAGCCATTCTGCAAACAGTCATAACGTGTTGGGTGATAGGCAGAAATTACTAATTAAGACTAATTAAGCATAAACCAAGGTCCAACACATTTGAAGTTCAATTTTATGATCCACTGAGCAAAAATGGGGATATGAGAAATACCAAGAAGTCTGTAAGTTGTTACCCTCTTTGCTGCATTGGCCAATGTGAATGGCAGCAGGGAAGAGACCCACTGTGGTGAAACCAGATTCCTCACTGCCCACTGGAACCAAGCACAGCCAAAGGCTGCCAGCACAGCAAAAACAAATGAGAGAAGTAATTCATCATCAGGTGTTATATGTAGCTCAGGCTACTTCCTCTGGAACAGAGGTGTACACTGAATATACACACATTTACTTATATGTACTGAGGAACAGTTTACTTCATGGCTTGTTGCAGAAGCACTGTATTTATATCCTGCATTAGGTCTTTTGCACAATAGTTTTGTAACTATCTGAATTGTCCCTTTAATACCTCTTCCGGTTCCCACATTTTCATCGTTGTCATTGATGTTTTCTGTTTCCATGTCTTCAGAAATGCTTTCAGTTTTCATTCTCTTTCTTTTGGTATGAGGTTCCTCTAGAGATGAAATGGGAGAAACATACACAAAAAAGATTTAAAACTAGAAGTTTTGACATGATTTAAAGTTTCTGTTCTTGTAAAATGAGTTTATATTTGCAAAATGGTTCAGATTTTATAAAAGAACTGTGCAATCACTGTTAAAAATAATCTGTGTATGCAACACATTACTTAATTCTACTTAGGTGGTTTATTGAGCTTTGGAATTGAGAAAAAGCATCTTCAAACAAGAATATAAATTGTATGATAGATACCTTCTACATGTTTATGTTTGCGTTTCTTTACATTTGTTTCCTCTTCTGTTTCAATGTGATTGCCATTTTCGTTTATTTCAAATTCATCCTCTACGCTCTCCTTTCCTTTTTTCGACTTTTTACTCTTTTTTACTTCTGCCTGGTTTTCTAATTTCAAATCTTTTTTCTCCTTCTTTTTGTTCTTTTGTCTCTCTTCTTTTCGTTCTCTCTTACTCTTTTTTCTCTCTGTTTTATCATCTGTAATTCCATTTTCTTCTGCCACTGTTTTTTCCCGAGTTTCTGCAGACTGCCGCTCTTCCTTCTGTTGTGGCTTGTCTTGCTCTTTTTCATTTGAAACCTTTTGTCGAAAGACAGATTATTACAATTTTTACATGCTTTTTTTTTGACATTGCAACTTTCCTCTACTAGATCATTGATAACTGTTCAGAACACTGACATGCTGAAATCAATTAAATTGCTTACATGTGGTAACACAAGTTACCGGAGAAGCAGCACTAGTGAAAGTGTGCCTGATGTTGTTTTAACTGTACTTTTCTCAACATACTTGGTTTTCTTTTAATGTTCCTGGGCTTATAATGGTTTTCTTGGAGAATAATTAATATATTAATGAAAAATGTAATGTTCAATTTAATGTTAATAATTACAAGTGGAATACTACTACTGAAATGTTAGTGTGGCTATTTAGAAAGAGAACAGATCTTTATACAAGCAATTTAGCACCAGCATGTTTTTATAAAGAGTTATTTCAGTTAAATTTGAATTCTACTTAAGAATTTCCATTGAGTACACACACTTCAAGGTATGTATTACAAATCATATCTTAAGATCTAAGAATTCTTAAAGGTGAATTGAAATTATCTAAGAAAGCTGTGTTATATATTGTACTTTAATGCTATGTTCTATGGACAGTGTAATTGTTTAAATTTGTGTTTAAATAGAAGTTTTTCAGATTGAAGACTTTCTTAAAAATCAAGTCAAGAGAGAACTGCTTATGACTTTAGTGAAGCTGTATCAACTCAGTATTAATGCTCTAACAAAACAATGTACTTCAGTATTCAGGGTTTATGTTATGTTCCTATCCTTTAGTAAATGTGTGTCTTTCTTTCCTGGCTCTTTTATTTGGATTCCTCAGAAAAACTGCAAACAAATTTAACTGGAATCATCAAATCAGAAACATGAAGCATAATCAACAGGAGATTAATGTGGAAGCTATGCCTGCACTCTTTTTCAAAAGTATGTGGGGGAAAGAAGGGGAGCATCTTTACATCATCCAAAAATGAGCTTCTCTAACAGCTTTTGAGTAGCAGCAATAGATGCAAACAACAAAAACCACCCTACCAAAACATGCTAAGCTAGTAATGAAATAGCAAAGAATTAGGCACTGATAAAAAGGTCAAAGTGAATCCACAATTTTGACAAAGAAATGGGAGGAACTTGCACCACAAACTGGAGGCTCTCTCTCCCCATGAATGAAATAGGTTAACTATGTGTCATTAATTTCTCACTCCAATACATGTAAATTTGAGGCAAATAATGTTCTGAAAGATGTTTTATTCTGTCTTAGTGTGCACTAAAAGATTGGAATCAAAGAAAAAGGTAGTGTATTTTCCTTTCTTTATCCACTAGCAGCACAAATTAGCCTCGTGATTATCATGGCACAAGATGTCACCATGTCCAAGTTTCAACCACAACCTACCCAGTATACACAGCTACTTCAGCAACACTTTTGTGTTCCGCAAATAAGCAATTTAATCAAGAAATATTAAATTATAGTATAATCCATTGGAACTATGAAGACAACATTTCTACTAACATCTACAAAGGGAGTCCCAAAGGCTCTTCTCCCAGTATTTTGGAGGGCATTCCTGTTTCATGATTTTTACCTGCACCTTAACTTACGTTTCTGGTTGCTTCCGAGAAAACATCCCACACCTGATCTTGCAAAGTGCTGTCATTAATTCTCAAACTGTTCTTGATCCAATTCTGTGCAGGGAAAAAACAATAACTGAAATGTGCATCTTTGATTTTCTTTCCTCATTACTATACATCTGGTTCTTGTTCTTTATTTTTCATTTAAAAATCTAATCACTGCTTCTGACTAAGATCTAGTTAGAGGTTACTCCTATGGATCTTTCAAACCTCCTTGCTGAATTGCTTCCTGTCGTGCCTACATACTGTTAGGAAGCTACACCATGTCTCTCAATTGCTTCACCAACAGCCATCCCCAAGTGGTAAATAAATACAAAAGGTAATCCTTAAGTTTTTTAATACAACTGGTTATTTTAATATCCTACCAAATCTTCTGACTGTTCCCAGGAGTTAAAACATCAATGATCTGATCTTATTTATTTTTCTATTGGACATACAGTCATGCTCCTAAATGGATACCTCAGTTTATTACAGGAAAGTAAATTTAAGCAAATATCTCAATGTAAACATTTAAAAGTTGTTTGAGTTATTTCAAGTGTTCCTGGTGAAAATGAAAATAAAGCAGTAAATTATGCTGTTCACACTATCTGCAAAGATCAACTTTTAGAAATGTGGAATTCAATGTTAAATGTAATGTAAGGACTCTTGCATTGCAATGAAAATCCCAGGACAGCTGCATTAGTAAATCGGAACAATGAACTGCAAAAACTTTTGATCTTTCACTGCAATGTACCTCATCAAAAAGAGAGGCATCTTGAAAACATTTTTCCTGTTGAGAACATTAATTCTATAGAGAAATATTCCAACCTTCAGCTCGCTAGCAGCAATTTTACTATAGCTCTGTTAGGTGCTATCTGAGTGCTCTGGAAGCAAGCATGATCTTCTCTCAGCCTCACAATCTGAGGCACTGAGCAGAGAGGGGAGGGAGAAAAAGGCCAGTCGTGAGTAATTCTTTACTTTTAATGAAATTCTTTATACACGGTAAATTCTCCACATTGGGAATTTACTTTAATGAAGCATGCAGAGTGAGAAATTCTTTCAGAATACTGAATAACAGGAAAACTCTCAAAACAGGATCTTGCCTTCACCAGGAAAAAACAATGCCAAAGAAATAAGACATTTTAAAAGCATGTCAAAGATTTTGGACATTCAACAGAAACAGCAAATAGTCAAAAAGGAAAGGTATTAAAACCAAAACACACCTACATATGGAGATTAAGCTTAAAAGGCAAGTCTCTGGCCTAATACCTAATTCAACTGGTACACCAAGAGTCCTTTTAAGCAAATAAATGTTTTTTACAGCCATTGCCTATTTGAAATCCAGTTATGACAAAATCTATATGAACGCCCAAATAAGCAATTTGTCCTACCTTTGTTAAAAGACGTGGTGCTCCCTAAAAAAAGTCTGTTTTTATGCTCACTGCATGGATTACTGCAAATCACTATTGAAACATACCTGAAACTTTACTTTTTTTCTTGGAATGTTATCAAAAGTACGCATTTGCTCCAGGATGTTCCGCACTTTAGGGCTTATGTTGGGATTCTTCATTACTTGATGAATTTTCTGAATGAAGAAAAACAGAATTAAATCAGAAAAGGAGCGTAAGAATCAAATGTTACATGCAAGTCAGAAACATACAGGACAGAAATCACCCAGCACCCACAGCTGGTATAGTCTGCTCATAAGAGCTGTTCAAAAAACATATTAAAAACACTGACCTTTGGTTCTCATAGTTCATTAGGTATGTCAAAGTTATCTATATAAACATTTATACCTACATAGTAAGCAGAGGCAAGCAGGACTGCTCACCACTGCTTTCTGATGTACAAGTTACAAACTGTAATAAAAACATTTCAAACTAACTAACCATATCATAGAAGGGATTCTTGCAACATGAAAAAGACCTGCAATAAGAAAAGCAACTGATTGTTTTTTGCAAAATTCTGGAGTTAATTATGAAAAATCGGGCTTATTTTGATGCCACAGCTGACATGCATTTCTTCTGGCAGCAGTGCCAGCTTCAACAAGCATTAATCCCTGTAAGACAGCTCTGGATATTCCTGTGCTATGGGTGTCAATCCGAGAGAACAGATGAGATTAGACCAGGGCCTCATGGCAGACCCTTGAAGAGCACTGCTGCTTCTCGGGGGGAAATGCTCCGAGCTCCTCAGTACTTAAAGACTGTAGCCACTGGACACCATAGACCCTTCTTGTACTTCTGAAAATTTGCTGACTGAGAAGCTTTGCAAATTTGTTAAGACCATCAGAAATGGGTGTCTGGCAATAACGCCTCACCTTTCGATAAAACAATTACTTACTATTGAAGCAGGCTACCAACATTCATAAGCAACAGCACTCACATCATACTGCCTTTACCAGTGTCCTCAAACAATGTTCAGTCTCAACAACAGCACTCATCTTTGACTTTAATAGTATTAACCATATGCTACAATTATGCATGTAGCTCAGCACCTTGTTAGCATGTCTTCTACGTGAGACAGAAAGCAACAAACCCATGCATAAAGGTGATCCAGCTTACTCAGACCTACCAAGGAAGTAACAGAAGACAGCCGGGGACACTGATAAAATAGATCTCCAGTTTGAGCCAGTATAGTCTCTTTTGTGTCTTTAATGATTACAGACAATACTTATTGTCGGTGTATACACTACAAATTGTACCTGAATCCACTCCTGCTGTTTAGCATCTCCTTTGTTAGTTTTGGCTTCAAAACCTTTTCCACCGTATTTCTGGTCTTCACTTACGCACTTCACATGTTCCTTATAGTCATCACCCCTGAACATAAGAGATTTTTAACCACAGGTCACTGAAATGTTTCAGTTTTCAAACTACAACACTTAGCTAATCAACAAACTGAAGTAATAGATGACTTAAACGAATGGATCATTTAAACTTTATTACTATCAATACTTAAATGAGTAAAATCGGGTGTGCTTAAAGTACATGCTTTAGACCATAGACATTTCTGTCATGCTACAGCCTTCAACGAAAATTTCTGACTTGCATCTCTTGTATTTGTGACAACCCCTGCAGAGTGAGCAACATGACTTCCCATCCTTTACCTACCAGAAATCCTTGCCACAATCCATGCAAGACAGGCACTGACAGTTTCTGCAGATGTTCACATGCTTTTCAACCTGTGCTTTCTTCACAGCTTCTCCACACGCATTGCATGTGAAAACCACCATGCTGGCGAGTGGTCAGGAGCTTCTTCCGTCCCACAGAAGCACAACTCTAGAAATACAAGAAGGAGATCTTAACTCACAGTTTGAAAGGAACTCTTGGAGGGCAGAAGAGAAATGCACCTGTGCCCCTACCGACAGCCAGGGCAAGCCACCCGATTCCGCAGGTGCAAGGGCTCATTTCACCTGATGCCCTCCCTGAGCATAGGGGCGATCAGTGCCCCGGGAACCAGTGACCCCTGTACCCCCCAGCAGGGAAACAGTGACCCCAGCACCCGCCACCCCAACAGGGAACCAGTGACCCCTGTACCCATGATCCAAACGAGAACCCAGTAACCCCCGTACCCGTGATCCGAACCCAGTAGCCCCCGTACCCACGATCCGAACCGAGACACCAGTAACCCCCGAACCCGCCACCCCAACCCCGGAACCAGTAGCCCCGTACCGCCCCCCACGCCGATACGCCTCGCAGGCGGCGTTCCCCGTCCCCTCCTTTCCCCCGCGAGACTGCCGCCGCTCCGTCCCGCTCCCCGCAGCTGCAGACCAGTTTTGGCCGGGCCCAGCCGGGTCGGGCCACACGGGGCGGACAGTCCGGCGTGCCCGCCACCCGCGCTCCCGGGCGGCAGCCAGCTGTCCCGCGCCATGACGCCTCGTCCCATTCCCATTCCCGTTCCTTCTCCCGGCCCCCGTGCCAGCCCCGGCCCCGGTCCCGTTCCCGTTCCCCGCACCAGACCGGCCGCCGCCGCCCCGTGCGGCACGTGCCGCGCGCGTCCCCTCCGCGCCTCACGGCCCCGCGCCTGCGCTGTTCCCGCCCCGCACCGCGCAGCGCAGCGCACAGCGGAAGGGGAAGGGGAGGGAGCGGCGGCGGAAGCGGCCGCTGGCGGGGATGGAGCTGGAGCTGGGAGGTGGCCGGAGCCGGTAAGCGCTGGGCTGGGCAGGGCCGGCTCCTGCCCCTCGGCCGCTGTCCCGCCCGTGCCAGGCCGCGCTGCGTTCCCCCGCCCGGGGCTGTGTGTCCGTGTGCTCTGCCCGCCGCAGCCGCGGCCCCGCCACCGGCCCTCGTCCGCCCTGTCCCCAGGCAGAGCCCGCCCCGCAGTGAGGCAGACCCTGCCTCTGTCCCTTCTCCGTTCGGCACCTCGAGCCTGGGCTCCATCTGGGCAAGGCTGAGGGGAACTTAGCCGTAAATAGGCGGTGTTGGAAGGGTTGCCCTGTTCGGGAGCGGCTCTCCCCGGGCCCGTGGGGAGACACGCACCCGATGGATGAGAGGCAATTCTCTGGCTGTCACAGTAATTGCAGCATGCCACGGTGGGAGAGACGTTCACAGAGAAAGCAAATTGATGTGCTTGCTTTATTTTAAAGCCTGATGAAAACATGATAAGCGTTAATAGTGAAAAAGCATAATATAATAGCCCCCGTGTAATACAGCAGGAGGCAGTGAAGCACAGAGTGAAACAGGATAAATTAAAATGTGGAACTATTATTGTTCATGAGATTTGAGAATCGAGTGACCACTTTCTGGTCATGCTTAGCACAAGGTGGTTTTCCTACTTCATTTCTTAGAAAAGGAAGGTTTTCCTTCTTCATTCCTAGTTAGAAGACTAGAAGTTCTGATTGTCCTAATAGTTGGAATTGTGTTTACAAGTGTGCAGGGGAAGCATTACATCTTTGTGAAAAAGATTTTTAAAAAGGAAGTACCGAATTGAATGTAAATGTGTTCTGTGGGAATGTAGCTTTTCTTTTTAACCTGTTCAAAGGGGATTTTTTCATTTAGATATTACATTGTATCGAAAACAATACCATGCTAATGTGTCAAACTAATCAGATCCACAATAGAAATGTACATAGCTAGAACAGCAACAAATGTCTTAAATAATACTATGTTCTCCTGTTTGAGTTTAGAGGGTGAAGAAACTGAGGGTTTCCTCTACAAATGCTGCAGATTTTCTATATATGATGTGTTTTTGCATTAGAATCTAATTATTGTGGAAGTTGTCTAAATTGGGGTGTGGTTTGTTTTTTTTTTTTTTTTGTAATGGAATTCAGTTTATTGGGACCACCATTAGATTTTTACAGAAGCTCTTTGGTATAAATAAAACTCTGTTAAAATCAGTATTTCCTCTGTATTTTGCTGTGTATGTACTGGTGAGCAATACTGTGACTCATCTTCAACCAGAAAAATGTCATTAGAGCTCACTTTGCAGGTGTAAACTGAAGTCTGTTTCCTTTGAAAGCTAAAACAAATTGTAAAAATGCTTCTAATATTTTAAATTAATTTTGCAATTAATATTCACCTTAGCATTTTATTTCATTGTAGGTAATTTAAGTGGTTTTCTAGCATGGACACTGTTGCTAGCCATAGCTGTCATCTTCTCCAGCAGCTACACGAACAGCGCATCCAGGGGCTTCTCTGTGACTGCATGCTGGTGGTGAAAGGAGTCTGCTTCAAAGCACACAAGAATGTATTAGCGGCTTTCAGTCAATATTTCAGGTATGTGATAGAAAATTCTTCTTTTCAAAAAGTTAACTAAATGCTGTTGGTTGAGATTTTCTCTGAGTAGGGTATTTTTTTCTGGTAGTTACAGGCTAAGTAATTCTTGAGAGTATAAAGAGAAAAGGGAAATTGTCCAAAAATAAAGCTGTGTTAAGTAGTCATAGTATGCTCTTTGATCTTGACATTTTCTTGATTACTTACTTATACTGCCTCATATAATGGATTCTGGCATGGACCTGCGTTCAGTATTTCACTAGGAAAAGAAAACTACTTACAAGGAAAATAACAGAGTATATGAACAGGGCCAGATAAGGGATATAATTGATGAAACGTTATCCACTTCTGAATAATGGGACTTGTTTCATCAATCATATTAAAAATAAAATTTGTCTATATAGGTTATTATTGAATCTCTACTTATTCAGATTCTCAGAGACAGCAACTGTGTTTTAAAGTATACAGGTGGCCAATTATGCCACATCACTGGTCTCTTTCCCTTCTGTACTGCCCTATATTGTGCCTCCAAATTTTGGGGGGTGTTGAATCTCCCAACTCAGTGTTTAACATTAGTTATGAGTAAGCTGTTAGATCTGGCAGTTTTTAGACCTTGTTTAGAAACATCTCTATAGCTTGACTACGAATTCGTTTGTAAGAAAACTATTTTTATGTTTGGGCCAGGGAAAAAAGATAAGAGGTTCCTTTTTCTCCTCCAGTGGTGTAATACAGCTGATGAAGTGCAATTATGCTCAAAGACAAAATTTTTAAAGTAGTTAAAAAGGGCTACGTGCTCAACTCCTATTAAAATTCAGTGGGATCTAAGTGGCTAATTAATTTAGACTCTCAACCCAGATCTGTTCATTATAGTTCTCGTTTCAATTTAGATAGGATGGTCTCGATTTATGAAAGAACTTGGATGTGGGCACTGGCTTCAGAGTATCCCCTGCATTTCTTAAGTTTCAGCACAGGCTCACATTTTCTTAAGATCTAAAGCTCATTAATATTATGCCCAACTTTAAACAAAACCTAATTTGAGATTTAGCCCATAAAGAGGAACCATCAAGTTTGGGGCATTTTCTAGTGTAGGAAAATAACTACATATGAGTGACCTGACCCCATTTATATGTCATTGTTTACTGTGGGACTATCAGGATTTTAATGGGAGAGTATAAAGTTCTTGACTGAGTGAGAGTATGAACCCACTTAATCTAGGACTGGTTGTGCATGTGAAGAACTACATCTCTGATGCTGAGAATACTTTACATCAAATAGTAAGAAGTTTTGTGAATTCATTCACTTCAAGGATTCAGTGAAAATTCAGTAGGTATTGGTTGCATTGCTATTTTAGGGCTATATACCTGTACTCTTAATTATTCTTTTACTTGGTTCTCATCCAGTACCAGTAAAAAAAGTACTTTTTTAATATGAGAATAGATTGAAAATAATGTCATCTTCTTGTTTAAAATTGCCATCCTCTTGTGTGTTTGTGAAGAAAGAACTAATACTAAGAACTTCAGTAAGGCTTGCTAATAGAGTTTGATGGAGAAGCTCAGTTGCCAGAGGTGAATAGTTTAGCTGCCTTTGAGATCTATCTTCTCCATTTTGCTAGAAAATTTGTCATGTCTAGTTTAATTTGCCACGATGAAAGAAGAACTATTCTGAGTCAACTGGTTTTGCAAATTGTCCATAAATACACCACTGAACCTAATATGTGAAGAACAGTGGATAAGAAACCACAAGGGTTGTGTATTATTTGAAAACATTAAAAAATATAGAATTAAGGTTTGATAGAGTATCATTTGCTTTGATTTATACGTCAAGTGCACTAATGTAGGGCTAATATATAAGACAAGTAATTGAGCCATTTTGAGAAATTCATTTTCAAAAATACAGCAATCTAGGTAAGGCCTTAGAGTACAAGCCGTTGTTTCATACTAGGCAGCCTATTTGAGGTGTATGTATATTTTTCTTATTGAAGTATTTGTGAATTATTTGTGTTCGTGTTTGAATATTTGCTTTATTTTATCAGGACCCTTTTCCAGAATTCTTCAGGCCAGAAGAATGATGTGTTTCACTTGGACATCAAAAATGTAGGTGGCATAGGCCAGATCTTGGACTTCATGTACACCTCTCACCTGGATCTTAGTCAGGACAATGTACAAGCTATGCTGGACATTGCACAGTGTCTCCAAGTGCAAAATGTGCTGAACATTTGCCACACCTTTTTAAAATCTTCCACAGCTGTGGAGCAAGCAGCCAGCATGCCTTGTACTAGTGTATTTTCACTGCAGAATACTTTGGGTACGGATACCAGTGACAGCTATGGGACAAACCTGTTGCCTGAATGCTCAGCTGACACACAGACTAACAAAGCCTTGGCTGAGCACCACTCACAGGCATCACAGTCTGTTAATCTGCACACCCCCTCAGTTGATGGACAGAAACAACCACAGGACTCCTTAGATGGCAACTGCACAGAGCTTCCATTTAAACAACCAAATTACTACTATAAACTACGCAACTTTTACAGTAAACAGTTCTATAAACAAAATGCTTGCTCTGATCAGGAGAGAGGAGCTGAACCATCCTTTTCTTACAGCACATCCACAGAAATAAATACAGTGGAGAATAATTCTTGCACTGTCAATCACTCTGAGTGTATTCTGGAAACCTCTGATCATTTACCATCAAACTTTCTGGTTCAGTCTGCAAACGAAGCTGCTCCAGACCAAGATGCAGAGAGCACAGTTATGCAGCCCAACAGACAGATGCGGCTGAAAAAGGCAATACACCTCAAAAAGTTAAATTTTCTAAGATCTCAGAAATCAGCAGAGCAGCCACCTGAGCCCCAAAGAGATGACAGTAGAATAACAGAAGTAATTGAACCTGTAAATGAAAATACCACAGACACGACAGATGTTAGAGTTACTGATGAAAAAGAAGCTGAAGATTTAGTGAATTCTGAGAATTTTGACCAAACTGTTGAAATGGAAAGATCTCAAGGTCCTTTGGAACAAGAAGGACAATCACAGACTCTTCAGTCACAGAAACAATATACTTGTGAGTTATGTGGGAAGGCTTTCAAACATCCAAGCAATTTGGAGCTACATAAAAGGTCTCATACAGGTACAGTTATCAGTTACTTGGTCTGCAAACCAAATATTTTGATTGCAGAGAATATCTTGCAGTGTCTCTGGATTCAGAGATACTGGTTAAGGGTCTACTTTAAAAAAAGGCTGTGGTTTGGGTTTTTTTTTAATGGATAATCCTACAGGAATAAAGAACTGTAATACTGAGTTTTGCTGGGAGTTGTAAAAAAGATTTCTCCTATGTATTGGGGTTTTTGGGTGCTTTTACAAAGAACATTGTTTGACTTCAATGAAATGAAATTTCAATGAAAGTTTTGGTTTTGTCCTGCATTTAGATGAATCATTTCTAGTCATCAGTTTGTCAGGTGGCCCTGATATTTGAGCCAGATAACAGTAAAAAGCATAGATGAATAAATGGTGCTATAAGTATACTAGAACAGCTCTCTTCTCTCTGGTCATATATTTATTGTAAGATAAAAGTGATTGGGGCTTGGTGGTCATTTTTTTAACCTGTAGAAATATGCTTTATAACAACTTTGTGTTTACCTAGAGAGTAAGGCTCTTGCAGGCTGCAGAGTAAATGGGAATTTCGAATTAATGTACTTGTTTTAAAATCTCATGGGTAATGTTTTTAAACCTAACATAGATTTATTTCTAAGGATCTTTTTATTCTAGTGAAAAACAAGACATAGTTTAACTTCAAAGTAATTAATTTGTCTGTTCAATTTAACCTGCATGTCCTATTATTAGATATGCTTTTTTAAAAGCATTTTTAAGAATTACCTTGGCTAGGCAGGTAGCACCATTGATTCAAAGTCCTTGATATGATGTTACTCCTGATTAAGCTGTTGGATATTTTTTGCTTTTCATTTCCCCTGTATTAAACATACAAATGCATCTCTCTCAATCTTCTCAAATAAACATCACTTTGGAAATGATCATACATGTATTGGTACTTTGATACTAAATATTAAACTCTCTTAGCAGACATTAATTTATTTTGTTCATTGATGCTTAGAATGAAAAGTTTATTTTTCCATGTTATTTATAGAAATGTCTTCCCAGAACCTGAAAATATGAACATTTTGCATTAGTTTCCTGAAGTTTTCAATTGTTAGCCTTAACTGCCTCTGTATGTTCATGTTTCTAATAATTTTGTTTAATTCGCTCTCCTGTGAAAGTGTTGCATATGTCTCTTACCTAGATCCTCTCTTTACTTTGTGTTTTTTTGACTATTACTATCTGGTTTGAGCTGGTATCATCAGATATATTTAAATATCCTAGATTTTCAGGAAAATAGGTGATCGGATAGAGCATCTAGAAAAGTCCCAGCTCAGGAAGAGTGCTGTAACATGTAAGTCTGTGCTAGAGAGAGCCCAGGACTGAGGAACTCTGTGCTGCTTTTCATACACTATCTTCTTCAGGTAGTTTTCAAAAATTCCAGATTTGAATGCTAGTTAATGTGGCATTAGCAGTTTTCTATATATGTGCTAAGATGACAAAAGTGTAAGAGCCTAAGTTTAACAAATAATATGCACATCAAAGGATGGAAAAACTGAGGCAAGGATATGACTAGAAATGCCTGTTTGCTTCCTTGTTATTTTTGGGAATTATTCCCTATCGTTTCCCTGTTATTCATGTTAATTTATTTTTAAATATCCAACTAGTGCAAAAAGAGTGTTTGGAAAATTGCAGTGGATAGTGAGTAGGATGTTAATACTGGAAAGATCTGGAGCAGAAGGTGCAGGGCAGATCTCTATTGTTTGTGTTAGATACACTGGTAGTTAAGTAGTGTATCTATTCATCTGCCACTTCAGAAAGCATAGCAGATTGCTAACTGATCAACTTTATTTATAAACATTCATATTCTAGAGCTAAGCAAAAGTGTTAGCAAGCATGTAAGTATTAGAGTGTTTACTGAAAGTCCTCCCAATGTGGTTTTTGCATGGAGAAAGCTGAAATGGACATGTCACACTGGCAAACCTGTTTTTAACCCAAAAATGACAATTCTTTCAACAAGTGTTGCGGTGGCCAGTTGTCAAGAAAAAGCACACGTGAAATTCTCTGTCCCTGAACACTAGGAACTACTAAAGAATTTACTGGTCAGCATGGGTGCATTGATGAGTTTTCTATGCGAAGGCAGCCAGACTGTGTTCAACAGTCATTATACTGGCATGTGTGGCTGTTTAATTGTTTTGATTGTTTTAATTGATTTTGACTGAATGTTATAATTTGTTCTTTATTGTATTGACCTGTCTGAAAAAAAAGGAAGCAAGTATATCTCTTTTATATGGTCCCTATCTGTCCAGGAACATCCAGCAGTTTGTTGGGATATTTTTATGTATTTTCAGGGAGCATCTCAAAGAACAGCCCAAAACAAATCCAGGCCAATGGGAAGCACTCTTGGCAGGATGGAATGCAGCAGGAGCAGAGTAGCACTGCCATGTAATACATTGTTGATCCTCAACCTTTTCATTCTGTCCTTTGCTTAAGCAATTTGCAGCATTCCATGCCTTAGTGAGTACAGCTCCTCACCTTTGTGATCTCTTCAGGAGCACTTCTGCCTTCACGCCTTTCTCCTTTGGAGCTGGAACAACAGTGTCACTGTTGTGTACTTTTTCTTCATCTCTTCTTGCAGAATGTTGAACAAGAAACATGCAACAGAAGATAGAAAACACAAGGCAGTCCAAGGGTTCAAAAGTCCCCTGGATATTTATTCAAGCATTGTCTAAATTGTATTCAGTTACTATTTTTTCCCAATTTTTCTCTATAGCTGTTGATCCAGCCATGGATCCCACTATCGTGTACTTTATCTTTACGTCTTCTTGTAGGGTATTGACCTGCAGGATAGGATACAAAAGAAGGATACAATCCTGGTGTTCTCAGATAAGGTTCTTGGTTTAGAATTTGTTGACAGTTGTAGAATCATAGAATAATTTAGATTAGAATGGATCTCCTGAGGTAATCTACTCCAGTCTCCTGCTCAAGGCACATCAAATTAGATTGGGTTGATTTGCTCATGACCTTGTGTGGTCAAAATTCTGGACATCTTTTAGGACAGAATTTCTACAGCCTCTCCAGGCAATCACTCCCAGTGTCTGACCACCCCTGTGGGGTAAAAGATTATTTTCAGGTATTTGTTTGGAATTTATTATGATCAAGCTTGCATCTATCAGCTCTTGTCCTAAGACTGTGTACCAGGAACAACCTGCTTGCATCTGCCTTCCCAATCCTGTAGTCAGCAGTAAGATTTCCCATTTGCCTTCTTTTCTTAAGGCTCCAGTTATGGTCTCACCAGTGACAGGCAGAGAAGAATAATCTTCAGCTTATTAGCTGCACTCTTCCTAGTACACCCTCAGGTACAGTGAGGCTAATTGCTTCTGAGCAATAGGTTATTTGATAAGCCCAGTGGTTTGGAATTCTATGCAAGTGCAAAATTATTCTCCAAAAACCAATTTGATGTTTCTTTTGAAAAGAAAAACCTTTCGTTTTCCCTTTATCTTGGAGGGAAAACTCCAATTCTTTGTACATCAGTGTAGTTATAATGAGGCTGCATGCAGTCTACAATAATAATTTTGAGAAATTTAAGCCTCCAATTCCTTCTCTCTCCCTCTAGACATTTCAAACTGGATTCCTGTTCACATACTATTCTTTAGTAATTTTTTTTGAATAGGCAATTTCTGCAAAAATTGCTTACTAGTGATTTTTATCCTCCATTTCATATTATCTTGATGCGCTTATGGTTTTCAGAATCCTTCCTCGTTGCTACAGATCTGGCTCCCTGTTGGTTTCATTTATATTTGTGTTGTCAGTATCAGAATTTTTAGTGTTTTGCAAATTTAAAGCTGTAATAAAATCAAACTCATTGCTCTTTATAATTGGGTTACTTTATAGTTGATTTACTGGTTTGATAATTTTTATTTTTAATTGAAGAAAAGCTTTTTTAAAACTGCCAGATTTCCATTCTTCATTAAGTAGACAAAGTAGATAAACTCAAGTTGTCAGACTAACTCCAAGGTTGCAATCTGTGAAAAAACATAGCTGTATGTTTACTCTGCATTTTAAAATCTAAGGAGAATTGCAGTTAGTCCTTGATCCTAAAATATGTTGAAAAAACTTCAGCTGTATTTGGCAGGAGGAAAGGAAAATGAAACTTCCACACCTGGATATGGTAGATGTTGCTTGCAGCATTTCCAAGGATGGAGGAAAAATATTGATATAGGGAATACTTACTGGAAGAGAAGCCAAGAAGTGTTTTGTAAAGTCAGGAAATTATAATTAAAGAAGTAAATAAAAGTCTTTAGACAAATTTTTTAATGATGACCAAGATGTAAGATCTCTTCTTCCCTTTGGATATATTTTGTTTTAAAAATAACACAGATTTACACTAGTTTTGTTGCCCTGTACCTGTGGGGCAGATTATAAATGTCCTTTAAACTTGCAGTTAGACTCATGAAAGACGATAAGTGTGACTCTCATTGAATCAGTGGGATTTGAGTGTCATTTTTGTTTTCAGACTTCTAAAAGATGCACATAAAATTTTATCAACAGTGTAAAAACTGGGAAACCAAGAACTATGCAGGAAAAATAACCCCCTTTGTAATACACTGTAGAGGAGTAAAAGTTACTACAAAAACATGTTTGTCTTAAATTGACAGTGAGAGAATTGAAGTGTGCAGTCACATTCTAGATTGAGAGTCAAGTTATTTTGAAAAGCTGAAGTGGGCTGCACCAGCTTTTACTAAAGCTACTAATATGTTTTTGGAGATTCAAGAATAACAGTTTTATATGTATAAATTGCAAATACCAACCCAAGCAAAATACTTGGGTTAATCTTCAGATACTTTTTTTGTAGGATGAGAATTTGAAGGCAAATATGTATTTTCTGGAAGTGAGTGGCTATATGCTGAGCAGAGGTGTATGGTAGAAATTGAAAATTGAAATCAGAAAACACAGTTCTTCCAAATTAGCTTCCCTTCATTGCTCCCTCTTTTTAAGAATGTGTCTCTGTCTGTGCAAGTGAAAAAATCAGGTGTACTTCCCATCACTGATGTTGTTGGACCTTGTCATCTATTGTGTTCTTCCTGGTGATATGATAGCCCTTTCATTTGGGAAGAAAAGTATATAAAAAAATTGAAATTCTCACCCATTCATATCAAAACTTTTCTACTAGTTTTGAAAGATAAATTCTGTTTCTGATCAAGTCTGCCATACAAATTTAGTGGTAAATGCTGTGCTTCCCTCTTGAATCCCCTTTAAATACATAGGTAAGTGTCCTTTTGGAGATATTTTTTACTCTTACATTACATGTTTTAAAAGGAAGTGTACCAATTTTAAACATTTCTGTTCTACTGCAACTACTAGAAGTTCTATGTTCTGTTTCTTCTTTTAGGTGAGAAACCTTTTGAATGTAACATTTGTGGGAAACACTTCTCACAGGTGGGAATATTTTATATATTATGGTACTTATTACACTTGAAATGCATCTCTGTTGATTCTAAAAATTTTGGGTTTAAGATTAGATTTTTTTTGTTCAAAGACAGACTTCACTTTAGGGATAAATTATTAAGATGTCTTATTTGAAGATAACATGTTAAATGTTTTAGATTTCTTTGATGCATTCTGTATCTTTGATTCTGTCTTCTCTCAGTAGATGTGTTATGTATTTTACCTTCAAATGAATGTTTAACTATACAGAACCACAGTTGTACTTGAAATACAGAGAACATTCATTTCCATACTGTTCTTTTGCTTTATGCTTACGGGTATGTTGTGACTAGTATTTTTACAGTGTCTGAAAAAAGTGCAGGTTCTAGTTTTATATAATTTTGTATTCATAATAGAGTTTCATCTTCCTAAATGGCATAAATTATTAAGTAGCTATGAGTCAGATAAAAAAAAATTGTATCCATATAATTGGGCTCAGTTTCTTCCAGTGAGAATACCACAGCCTGCCTGAAGTGACAAAACTCAGCAATGATTTTAAAAAAGAAATCTTGTGAAATTGTGTACTTATATACAGGGCCTAAGCTTTAGCTGCTTAATTTGTCTTGCAGCCCTTGCTTCCTGTTCTGGGTACAACAATTCATTTGGATTTCTACAAATTTGGTGCCTAGTTGTCTCACATTTCCAAAATGTCTATTTCTTTTCTGATTTCGTGGTTGGAATGTGCACATCTAAGTACAGCAGGCAATAAACAGGGACATATTTTTATACTAAGATTACATAATTATTTGTTGAATAGCTTTGGCATTTCTTGTGGGTCCTGGTTTAAGAATTGGAGTTACAAGCTCTTTGTCTATCCACCCACCACTGGTTGTGCTTCTCCTGCTTCAGTTTCACAGCCCAGTGGGACTTGTTTGACCCATGAATCTGATGCCTTTGTGTCCTCCACCTTGTTGCTGAATAGGAATATAAATAAGACTGCATCTAGTGAACAACACTGTTTCATCATGCTTATTGAGCAATTTTCAGCCAAACCACATCTGCTTTTTAGGCAGAGCATTTTCATTCATTTTTATGGCTGAACTTCTAGTTTTTGAAAGAAAAACGTGGATATTTCCCAATTCCATTAAAAGTGGTCTTGGCAGATAGAGTGGTATTCTGCACCACTACAGTGGGGGAAGGAAGAGGGGGAAGTGTCACATACTCAGTGGATGACAGGCATGACAGGCTCCTCATGCAACACACTTTGCTCCTCTTTAATTACAGAAACAAACAAACCCCCTGACAAAGCTGGAAATTTCTGCCTTTAGATTAAACACTCCCAAAAGGCTTCCCTTTCCTCTGTGGAAGGGAAGGGAAGAGCATTCAGCCTCTGTGCTGCCATTCTTTCTCTGGTCGTAAAGGGGTCTTGCATAATTCTGAGGTACTTGCTTTTGAATCCTGCAAGTAAGTAAGATTCCACCTACCAGAAAGTAAGATGCAAGGATAATTGCTATCTACTTTTTGCTTAAAATACCATCTCTGATCTTGTCCTTTATCTTCTCCATCTGCAGGCACAGAAATAGAAACACTTTTCTTATTTAAGCCTTCATGTTCTGTGCTTTTGAGATGGTGCAGCCGTTGTGCCTGGTGGGATGTCTGCTCCTGCTGAATGTAGCTGATGTGCTGTGTGTTGGAATATGCAGCAGAAAATGAAAGAAGTAGGGAAAATTGACATGGGAACTCATAGCTGGGGACAACCAGCCATAAATGTCCTTGATTTTTTGAGGAAGACATTCACTTCCAAGCCTGCATCTTCCCTTCCTACTTGTATTCAGCTTGTTGTGATGTGAGCTCCAGCTGCTGATCCAAGATATTGTGGTTTACCTCCTTCTGCAGAACTTCTTTTGGGGGCCCATGTACATAAGTTCCTTCATTTTCAAGGCTTGCCATTTACAAAAGGTCCCAAAAAGTCTGGTGTATCTCTCTGGTCTCCAAATTTGTGAGGAGTTCTATGCAACCATTAAGAGGATTCTTCTGAGCATTTTTTTTTCCTTGCACTGAAATGCAAGCCAAAGTCCCCTTAGGTTTTTTTCACTGGGGTGGTATGTGATGCTTTAGCCAAGGTTATGTGCCAGCTTTAAAGCTTAAGAAAGAATACAAGCTAATGATGATTTTACACTTTTTTGTCTTAGCACAGTTAGTAACAAGTTTTGCCCTCATTAGGAGGAAATGACATAGGCTTGTAATAAGGAAATGGATCTATGTGTCACTTTCTGTAAATTGTTTTTATTTTTACTTAAAATGCCTATATGGGAACTATTTTAAAATAATTGTTGCACTTCAAATTCACCCTCCATCTTTTTCTGGAATAACTTTCAAATGCTCATGATAGGGTTTGTTTGTGACATGAAGTAAAGATTCTGTCTTTTTTCTGTATGTTTTTCTCAAATGCCCTCTGCATGAAATCCCTTTTCTTTGAAAAGCAAAAATTATTCCATGGTTCATCTTCTTCCCCTGAAATAAGCACCTAATGCCTCTCTTTGAGTGGATTTGGCCTTAGAAAACAGTGGTTCAGTCAGTCTGTTGTCTGGAAAATGTATAGGGGTTAAAGAAAGCTCTCTCAGGGTTCAAACACTGATCCCTTTGATACTGTCCCCTGTTTGCATGTGCCTGCAGTACTTCAGTTCTGGTATATTATAAGGTCTGATTACAGTGATGGGTCATCACAGGTAATTTATTGTCTAAATGACTCAGAGGAAATTACTCTAGGTCTTATTTTTGTTGTCTTACTGTGACTCATGGGGACATGATAATCTTTGCATCCCAAATTTTCTTTCCTTATGTAAAGGACTTAATGTTTCCTTAGTGTACTTAAATAAAACTAGGCTGTTATCAATAAAAGGGTGTGGAAGGGTTAAAACTGACTGTGGAGTACTCACGATGTATGGAACACCTGCAGCTCTTCTACGAGGTGTGTCTTATGCCTTGAGAACTGGACTCAGTGGAGTAGCCATTCAGAAGGACCAGTGGTTTTAAAACATTTTTTAAAAAGTTAGACTCAGTAAGAAGGTTTAATTTAGTCATTGTCTGGTTTGCCTGCTAGACTAGTATGATTTTTATGGGATTGAGAGAGGAAAGATACATAATAAAATAGTTGCCAGTCATCCCATTCCTTCATTTCTGTACTTCCTGTTCTATTTTTGTATGAGTAAATAATTTCAGGTTTGGAGCATCTGAATATTTTGTGGATTGAAAAGTGTTCACCCTATTCTTTTTAACCAATTCACTGGCAGGTGAATTCAGACATCCTTGTGTAACAATATTTTATTTATAGGGCAGGGAAAGTGAGACTAATGTGAACCATATTGCTAGTAAGTTAGTAAGTTTTCTTTCTCACTGCATTCTAGATAGTGTCATTTTCATTTGTAATTGGATTTGTTTCCAACTCTGGGTCTTTCTTTTCCCTTAGCATTTGATTTCAGGCTTCTTGTTTTTACTTTTTTCCCTATTTCTGTTCTTGTCAATGTATAATTGCATACATAAACAACTTGTTGAAGTATGAGGTAGTCTGTCTTTACTAGATAAGAATGCTTAAGTTCATACCTGCTTTGTAGTTTTCACTGCCTTAGAAGTAAGAATAAAAAGCCAGCCTCATAGTTCCCATCATTGTTTGTTTTTATCTGTATACAACAAAAGGCTAGCAGAATTTAAATGCTTAAATTACTGTCCCTTCAGGCAGGTAATCTCCAGACACATTTACGTCGACATTCTGGTGAGAAGCCATACATTTGTGAAATCTGTGGGAAAAGGTGAGTAGAATTGTTCATCTTAGTAAATTTAACATGAAAGAACTCATCCATGTTTTTTAATCTTCACTAAACTAAGGGCCAAGAGCTAAGGCAGCATGCTGCTCCATTTTGTTTAGAAGATGCTGGGTTTAAATGTGTGCTGATGGGATTAAAATGAATAAATGTCTGCAATTGACTTGTTGTGAGTAAGATAATCATGTCACCAGAGCTTGTGGTCATGAACTTTTTATATATTGTTCTGTAGTTAAGAATATCCTGTTGTGTGTATTTTGAACAGTGTGAGTCACAATAAATCATGCAGGTTTGTACCTTTCTCTCACATTTCTTTTCATTGTTTGGAGATACCTTTTTTTTTACATTGTATGAAATTCTGAAGTATGGGAAATTTGACAAATTTAAGCAAAGCATTAAATAATTCTGCTTTCTGCTAGATAACAGGTGACAGAAAATGCACTAATGCAGGAGTAGCATAAAATGCAGAATGAATTAGTAACATTAATGGTGAAAATATTTTTGGAGGTTTTTTCCTAGCATAAATTCAATTGGACGTTGTCAGTTTAACTGCATCCACTTATCTGTGTATTAGGTGTTAGTCTTTGTTCAGAACAGCAGGCATTAGTTAAAGTCAATTTTCACATGATACTCAGTTTAGGGAAATAAGGGCCTTATAAAGACATTAATTGGGTTTCTGTGTTGTGTTACAGATTTGCTGCTTCTGGAGATGTTCAGCGTCATATTATTATTCATTCTGGAGAAAAACCTCACCTGTGTGATATCTGTGGCAGAGGTGTGTAATAGCCAAAGATTCTACCTCGGGTTTTTTTGACTGAAATGTGAGGAGTAATTTTAATCTCAGAATCTGTCACATTTTTCTAGGCTTCAGTAACTTCAGTAATTTAAAGGAGCACAAAAAGACCCATACAGCAGACAAAGTATTCACCTGTGATGAATGTGGGAAATCATTTAATATGCAACGAAAATTGGTAAAGCACAGAATAAGGCACACTGGAGAGAGACCATACAGCTGTTCAGCTTGTGGTAAGATTCACTGTGCATTGCTTGGTTGTGTCTTTGATTTTCAAATGATAAGTAAAAGTTCCTTTGTCAGCAGAATAACAATTAATGTCAGCAGAATAACAATTAACAAGAATTGTTTTAAATTGAAATACTATGTGTGAAAGTTAGTCACAAAATCTTCTGTCTTGCATGCTTCGTAGTCTTTCATTTGGTGTAATAAACTCTTCTATTTCTCATAAGTTTAAAAGAGAATTTCAGTTGAAAATTAGAGAAAGGAAGGAAGAGGAATCAGCATTGTATGTATGCATGCTTGCTAAAGAGCTGCTGATAGCAGCTGCTTCAAAAATAGATTTGTTTTCAGAATAGTCCTTCCTGATGGAAAGTTAGGTTTTACATCACTTAGCTATTGATGGGATCTTTTTTTTTTCAATTGCATATTATTTGATTATAACTGCATTCACCCATAGAGTTTGATAATAACAATCTCCTGTTACTTTGCTTCACCCTCTGGAATAACATCAAAACTCGATCAATGTTTCATACCAGAGAGCACCCATTTTCAAAATCTGTTAAACAGGCCATTCTTTCAGGTGGTCTGAAAATGGCCTTTGGTCAGGTCCATCCTGATCTCATTTGTTACTTAGCATCCTGCATGCTACTGCTTTTTTTGCCCTTAAATGCTGTTTTGATAGAATTTCATTCATGTTCTAAGAAATCAGATTTGGAGGAATGTAGCTTCATATGTTCAAATCCAAATGCAGTATGTGTTATTTGCAGTGTCTTAAGGCACAAGAAAAAGCCAATATTATCAGGAGGCCTTGTAGCAGAGTGAGGAAATATAGACATGCAGGATAGAAAGTATAAACAATCAGTTGTGTTGCTGTCATTAAACAAGCATGTTTTCATTTTGTTTTGTATTGGTCTTTTGAATATTTTTAATTTTAGCCAAGTCATCTTATTCTGAAAAAGTAAAAGTCGTGCAAAGACAATCTAATGAAGCATTAAGAAATTGTTCACATTATGCAAAATATCCAGATGTATTACTCTAGTAATTTTTAATCTTATCATAACTGCTTAATGGCTGTTCTGAAGAGAAATCTGTGCAGCAAAATAAAAAATATGCTGCTGAAAATTGAAACTGCAGTTTTATTGGGCAGTCATTTAATACAGTTTGTTTTAGTTGTTTGTCCTCACAAAATAAATGATATAAAAATCACAAGCTTACTTCTACTATTTTAAAGAATGCAAGGTGTCTGAATCATGTAGCAATCCTGGAAATGAATTCTCTTTTGTTCTGCTTGGTCTTCTACATTTTGCCTAGGTTCAGCCTCAGACACTTTTTTCTTTGCAGCGTGATGACTGAGCTTATTTGAGACTGTGTCTTTGAAGACAAGCAAACAGTTGAATATTTTTCTGTATTGTAATATTTACAGCAATAAGAAATTACAGTTCTCACACATTCTCTAGCTAGAATATAAAAAGGACTGCTGCATTATGTTAGCTGAAAGTTAAAAAAAGAGCTAACTTTGTCAGCACTTTGAGAGTAGTTCCTTGGTAATGAACAAACCCTTTCTTTCTATGATGTAGCTCTCACTGGAAGAATATATTTAGAAGCTTATCAGCATACTCTTTTTCCAGACAGACAAATTAAATTGATAGTTTAAAATTATTTTTTTTCTCTGTGAATATTGAGACAAACTGAGAGTGCTCACATCTTTCAAGTACTAATGGATTTCCTGTCTCTGGAGAGGGGCCCAGTCATTGGGAAACACAAGCTAGAAAAATCAGATCAAGAAGAAGAAACAAGTTAATGGAATTGTAAAAATAGATGGAACTCATTTGATTCTGCTCTAGATAAGTGACTGGGACATATGATACCTTATCACTTGACAGTTTCTGTAATTAAAACATGTTTATTCACTTGTGTTAAGAGCAAAATCTTAACGTATCACTTCTGTCTTGCAGGGAAATGTTTTGCAGGCTCGGGTGACCTGCGCCGGCACGTGAGGACTCACACGGGGGAGAAGCCCTACACGTGTGAGACGTGCAACAAGTGCTTCACGCGCTCGGCCGTGCTGCGGCGCCACAAGAAGATGCACTGCAAAGCCTCCGAGGAGGGGCCCAACACACTCGAGGAATTCACTCAAGGCATCGAAACCTCCGACCTGGACAAGTCGCAGAGCTCAGACTCTTTTGGCCCAGAAATGTCTGTTACATTGTTACCAGTGTCCGTGAAATTTCCCCTTCGGCCAACTGGAAACTCCACTGAGTTTGAGGGCTCTGCGGATTCTTACTGCAAGCTGCGATCCATGATCCAGCACCAGGACTCGGCGAACGCAGGGAAACTCAGCGTGGATTCTGCTAAACTCCTGAAAGCCCAGGCACAGCAGACTCCAGCAGCAGCACCACCATATGCCTATGCAGATGTAGATGTGTCCTCGGCAGAGGAACCCTTGCAGTCTGATGGCATTCCCATGATCCGCTCCTCCGTGGCTGGCCTGGACAGCCAGTGCAGTGACCCCCTGAGCAGCCGGACCTCGTCTGCCCCTTACAAGAGTAACGAGGGCCCCTTCTTCTCCAGCATGACCCTCTGGGGCTTAGCCATGAAGACTTTGCAAAATGAAAGCGAATTGGAGCAATGAGGGCTCAGCTGACTGCGCCAAAACTTCTTAGAGGCATTTCATGCTAACGTGATTGCAATTGCACTGCAGCATAGGGAGATGACAGAGAGTTTTTAAGCCAGGTAGCACGAACACTGACAGGAATCAAAGTGTGCATTCCCAGAACCCTGGGTAGGCTGCCTTTATTTATTACACACTGCTTCTCAGCAAGTTTAAATGCACTGTTGGGGACCTTTGTTGTTCTGTGACTGCACTGTGTAGCTCATGTGTTATTGCCATGATTTACTAAAATTTACCGCTGACTAAATTATTTACCATTTAACTTGGAATTTTTTAACCTCATAATGGAGGAAAGGACGGCCAGTGTCTAATTTCATGATATGAGTACAATTCCAAGTATGGGTCATCAGAGCTGTGTGAGGGTGTAGATATGACAGGAGGAAAATGCTTAACCAATCCCTAGTGAACCGGAGTTTCAGTAGCAGCTTTCTTACCAGTAGGGTCATCAGTTTACAGGACCTGAGTATTGTGACATTAAATGTTAAATACTGGACAATATTTGTGATAGTGCAAAGTAACTGTATATCTAGAAACTTTATTTTTTTACAACAAAAGCTTTTTTTTAGTATTTTATAAACTATTTTGCACAGCAGACTATTTGTACAATGAAGGCCAAGGTCAAGTTGTGAATAAAGGGAAGTTGTTTTACATTGCTTGATGTGTCTTTCTGTAAAGGACTTTCACTAACAGTTCCATCTATTCCAGGTGTCTTTACAATGCTAATGTGGATGCCACCACAAGAAGAGCTGCACTATAAAATAAATGCAATCAATACAGCAGTAGGTTGTCTTGTACTTGAATGAGTATAAAACATTGGCTGATTAATGGAATAAATAGACTGTTACAGGATGGAAATGTTGCTTAGAGGCCTTTTTCTGCTTTGGTGCTTTGAATGGTTGCTGCGTTTTAAACTGCTTGCTACAGATACATGACATTCTGTGGAAGCTTAAACCTTGGAAAATGCAGTATTTCCATATCTTTTTAAAATGCTCACCAATTTTTCCCCCCAAGAATTCAAAACTAGTTGTTCATCTCTTGTTGTGTTAACCACCATACATTACAATTTGGGGCTTCACTTCCTTACTTCTTTTACTTTGTCCTTGTACCTTCCTGTTTTTAACTGCTTTCAACCTGAGTCAAAATAAGAGTGTTTGTGGCCAGAGCATAGCATGGCATCCTTCAGACAAAAGGGGCAGCTCATTTCACTGTTGGTGTGAGTCTCAAAAGATACTTATTTCTCTCAATAATTGTTTAGTATTATGAAAAATTTTTTTGCTACATTAGCAGACCAGTTAAAAAAAAGTCAGCTGCATTGGAGTGCAAATTGGGATTTTTTTTTCACCTTTCTTTTCTTGTAGTACACATATACTAGGAAACTTTAAAACATCTCTATTTTTCCAGCCAGTGAAGTCAAAACAGAAGCTTTTGCAGGGTGTGTGTGTGTTAAAAATAGCATGTAGTCTAGCTGAACACAGTCCCACATGGATTGAGCAGGGAACACTTTATATATGTGAACTCTCAGCTCTCCCCTCATTCTTTGCCTTTGCATTATTTGCTTTAGAACACTGCAGTTCCCTGTGGGAATTGCCCACATGCCATTCTACAGTCCAGGTATTACAGTTCTGTCCCTAACCACGCGTGCTCATGCTCACTCTCACTCTGCTTTCCTTGCACTGCTGCCTAAGGCAAAATGTGGGAATCTGCCAGTCACTAGCTCTCTAGGTTTCCTCTTGTCAGAAACTATTTTTAAATTTACTTTTCCCAAGAGAAAATAGAAATTTGACTCTGTTCCCACGAGGATTCTGTTGCTTGGAAAGGACAAATCTGCAATTTAAGAACATCCTAACATTTTAGTTGTCTCTGGTTCTGCTGTGGTTTTGCTTTCTCTGTTGTATTTTTGAGGAGTCACTATAGGATAAGTTTAAAACAACCCATGTTGCAACCTTTGTGCTCTTCTAACACAATGTTGGAGTTCTGCATTCTCCAACAATGTTGGAGTTCTGTTCACTTTATGACAGACTTACACATTGGTTCAGGCCAATGGGTAAGTCTGTCATAAAGTGAAAGTGGCAACTTGAAATACTTCTAAACACATAGATTAGATTGCAGGTACCAGGTGCTCTGTGCCAAGAGGACAATTCTGTTGCACTAAGGATAATTCCCCTTGATTGGCAGTATTTCTTTCTCTGAGAGTTGTTTCCCACCAGAAACATGAAGGTTCTCAAAACTGCTACCAGACTGTGAATGCTGTTTGCAGTTTGGAGGGTTTGTTAAAACACCACGTTGCAATGTGACATCTTTGAGAAGGAAGTAGAGCAAACACTGGTAGTAGGAAGCTGTTCCACCTGAGTTTGTGCAGCTGGAACCAGAAAAGGATTTGCAGTACTGGGGAGGAGCACTAAGAACTGTTGTTTCTAGCTGCCTTGAAGGAAAAGCTTAGAAAGAGAAAATTTGGAAGATTAGTAGGTGGATGGAGTCAGATGGAAGAGAATGAATTTTTATGTGTGGAGTAAGTTTTGGATTAAGAAGCCCCATCCCTACAGCCACTTTGCAGTGAGAATATCACTGCCTGACTATAAGAAAATGTATTTTGCTTTTTTGTTTCCCAAACCAAATACAGTCTGTCATGTCAATTTAGTATTGCCTGAGCTTTTCTCAGGGAGACCTCAGTAGAAAATTACCTTGAAAGAGGATCTTTCCTGTATTCTAATAATTTCCTATGCCAACCTGTAGGTCCATAATGAAGAGGATATTTGAGTGGGGGTAGCAAATATGGTTTGATAGCCGTAATGCTGCCATAAACCTGGCACAGCTGGAGAGCAGCAACTACCCCCTGACTTTAGAGAACAGCTGGAAACCGTGACACAAGTGCTGAGCCAATGGTGTTTTACAAGAAGCAGACACCCATCCATAGCTATTGCTCATAAATTCCCATAGCCAGGGTGCTGAGGGGGTAAATAAAGCATCAGTCCTTTGGCCAGTACCAGACAGTGCAGCAGTGCCATTACAGTTGATGTAAATTACATGCTATTAAAAGAAATATATATTTTTGGGAAGAGGATGTTAACCAACCTGGCCTAGTAAAATTGGAAGACTTTTAATTGCTGTCTCTTAGAATAATTATCCTGCAGCTCAGAGCTGCTCTTCATCTTCAAACTTGAATCACTTTTGTATACAGAAGATGGAGGTGACCACTCAGGGCTTCATTTGGGTTTGTTCAGTGCAAGTGTATTTGTCATTTGACTCCTGAACAATATTTTTTTAAAAAATCAAATTAGTGTTTTAACTTTGGAAGGCATTACTGTGGTTAGTTTGATTATTTAAGAGAATTAAACCTATACAAAATGTAACCTGCCATTTTTATGTGAGGATGTTTACTGTGTTTACATAGGAATAGGAGACATCATATAATTACATTTAAGTTCAAATAACTCCCCAAAAAATTAAATATCCTCTGCTTGAGATTTATTATCTAGTTTAGTTAGAACTGAAAAAGTTGTTCAAGGAAGAACTTCACTAGGAAGGACTTACTGCTTGTTTATTACCTGTTCCCATTGAGCACAGAGTGTTTTTGTGGTCTGACACTTCATCTGCATTCTCTCATATTATTTTTAAACCTGGCCTACTAGTTGTTTCTCGAACTCAGAGCTTGGGCTTTAGAACAGAGCACTTGTGCTTTGTTTCCATGGCTTCTTCAGCAAATTCAAATACGCTTAAACTCCTGTTGATAATTTTACAGGAAAGTAATTGCTACACATGAAGTATTCCCAAAACATCTAAGTGGCACATACAAGAGCAAGCCAAATTTAAGACTAAATGAGTGTGAAGCAAGTGGAACTGGCCCCATAGGCCATTTGCTTCTGGAATCCACTTTTTTCTTCCCTTGCATTGTCTTTCCCACCGTGGGTAGCTCCATTCATACGTGGACAGCTGCATTCAATTCTTGCTGCTCACTTCATGCCACTTACCCACCCCTCATAATCCAGACCAGGGGTTAACATATTCAAGCCCAGGAAGGAAAAGTGTGGAGACACATAGGTAAGCATAGTTGTAAAACTTCGTAAAAATCTCCAGGCTCCATGTTTTGGGGTGTGTGCTGGGATTTTGGATATTTAGCTTTCTTGCTAAAGAGCTTGTTTGAGAAGTACTATGTTAGATAAACATGGCAAGAGGTGTAGATGGTCCTGCTTGAGCAGAAGACTTAACAGAAAGCAAACAAACATGAGCTTTGTAGACAGATTCAAAGGAAAAAATGTGATAGCTTGGGAAATGTGTTGTAAGGACACTGAAGTGCGTTAGATACAGCTATTTGGTAATTCAGTATGCTAATGACTCCAAAGTGACCTGTGCTCCACTGTGCTGCAAATAGATTTCTTTGTATTGGTACACACAGGCTTGTGCTTTCTGGTCCATAGCCTTATTCATTAATCCTTACTGACATCTATTATTGAATTTGCCTTCTCTAAACAGTTGGTTTCCACCTCTGCTATTAAATCTCCATCCTAGGAAATAGATAAAAACTACATTTAAAACACAGCCTGGTGAAGACACAAGCTAGTGACTCAGACATCGCTTTTTCTGAAGACAGTACCCCTACTGTTTAAATATAATTTTTTTTTTCTTTTTCGTAGTTGATATTCACATGTGTGTTCAGATCTGACAAGAGTTTTGTTCACTTGGTGAGGGAATTTTTCCTGGAAGGTTACAAAAGCCCATTAATAGGAGCGTACAATGCAGTGCTGAGGAGCGTGCATGCATGAACTACAAGTCTGCCAGCTTTTTGTGAAGCTCTGCATGGGGCAGTATACTGAAATAAAGCCTTTCAGACCCTTTTAATGTAGTTCTGACCTTCCACTCTATATTAAACAGATGACTGGAACCAGAAAGATAGGTCATTGTGATTGCAGTTAATATTTGTAAGGACCAAAGCAGCTCTCAGCCTTTGAGGTAGAAGGGAATCATCTTAAGTGTGAAAATGTATCATCACAAGAATGGAGAGGATCAAAGGAAGGCCAGCTGGTGCTCGGACATCTTTTCATAACCTTTATTACAATGCTAGAATACACTAACCTCAATGGGAAGTCCATTCAGTTCATGTATTTCAAATAGATAATCTGTATTCTGGTGAAACAAAGAAAGTGAAAAAAAGCCCTTTCTAAAAAGGGGGTGGTCGGCACAAATTGCCTATGATTTAATCATTTTGGTTTTCTATAATCAGCTTAGCTTTTTCAATGCAAATATATGAATGTTTAACATGCTTATTTTAGAAGTGACTGAAAATTTGTAAAATTTAGGTGAAGAGAGTTATAGCCAATTTTACTGTGTTTTGCTTTCACTTTGGAATAAATGCCCTCCACATATTCACTTGCCACAAAAATAAGACATAGTATTTCAGGAAAAAAAATATACAGAACATCCATAAAGATTAAATCATCCAAAAGGCATATATATGTGGAATCATGAAAAGGCCAACATTAAGGTTAACTAGTTTTGACAAATATCCAAAATTTAAGTTTGTACCTTCAGGGAACTTCGTACCACTGTAAACATGTATGAAATCAGCAACATCAAAGCAGAAAATCAATGGAGATTGCTCTTTATTGGTTGGCTGCTACAGTAAAGTCCTGTGCCTGCAGAACTGTGCTAGCAGGTCCAGGCTAAATGGATAGGGAAAAGCAGTGGCACTGTAGGTACAGACCAGAGGTGGGAACTTCTGCCATGGTGTTTTTTAGGTAGGGAATGCTGTCGATCACTAGAACATCAAAGTTCAAACTCAAGTGTCAAATTGCTTACTCATTGCTTTTGGATTTGGATTTCAATAAATCACTTTCTGAATTGGGGGGAGCATTCCTTCTACTTGTTGAGCAAGGACTTGCTTCCAACCAACTCTATTAAACTTTTTGACTAAATATTGATACCTATGTCAGAACTGCATTATTTATGAAGTTGGGACTTGACAGGAAATGCAGCAGTCAGTCTCTTAATATTTCAAAATGCCAAATGGACAAAAGAATATTACATTTTCCTACCCCAGAAATGATGGGAGGCAGTCATAGCATCAGCTGGATAACAACTGCAGCCTGTGGAGCAGATCTGAGGGGCACTGAAATTCCAACAGCTCCAGGAGATGCAACTTCATTTCAATTCAAAAGTCATTAAAATAATTCCTAACTTCTAAAGCTCAGAAGAAATGGTATTTAATTTCTTTTTGTCCAAGTAATTTGCATGTCAAATCTCTCTCCCTCTCACACACGCTCTCCCCCTCTCTCTCCTGTCAGTGATGTCTCTCTCAGCAGCTGTCTAGTCATGAATCACTCCTATCATCCAAAGCATATTTTTAACACTTCCAGACGTGCTTTAAAAGCAAATGCTGTTAAGCAAACAATTTTCACTGTTTTTCCATACACTCCCTTCACTTCCCAAAACCTTTCATAATCATGACTTTAAATCTGGGTCTCAGGGGAGTCAGGTACTGGAAAATACAACCTTTTGTACTTGTGAGAGTATCATAATGTTACAGCAAGTTCTCATGTAATGCAGATCTTGTCTGACTTACAGAAGACTCAAAGTTGCCTGAAGCTTGAGAATTCAACTTCATTAAGATTCATATAAATGTTGTCTTTGGTTTCACCCATTGTATTCTGCACCCTCTCAAGCTCAAACTTCACTCTGAGCTTAGGAATTGAGCAGACAAAAAGAAAATCACTGTCAAAGCTTCAGCTGCTGTTACGGTAAAGTAGATTAGATTACGCCATGTTTGCTTCGGAGCAGTTACTTTGCAGCCTGAAATGGAGAACATTATCATGGAGCTGATAAATTATTTTCCTTGTAATCGTGAGTTTCAGAGCTACCAGAGAAATTACATTGACCAAAAAGGTTTTGATCTTAAAAGCTTCTCTGTTTTTCTCATCTATTCTTTGGCAGAAGGATGCCCGCTGGGGCCTTAGGGCACCAAGGATATTTGCTAAGTGCCTGGAAGGCCTTTGGAACCATCCAGTAATAAGTCAAAGAGGAAGAAAAGTGTATTTTGTTCTTCTGCTGCTGGCTAGAAAGAGACTTTTCTGTAATTTGAATATTTGTCAAGAATACAAGATTTTAGCTCCAGCTCCAGATCCAAGTGATTACACTGGCACATGGGCGAAACAGGAATCTTGATTGTGCTCAGATGGAAAGAACTTTCTTTTTCCAAATAAAATGTGGCTTTTAAATACTCAGGACCAAGTTATTTTTATTTTTGCAAAGACTAGAAGCAATAACCGTAAAGGATCCTTTTCTCTGGAGTCCTAATGCAAGTGTTACACAAATTATGAGCCACCTACTTCCACTCTATGTTTTCATCTGGAAATTTTCTTTCTTTCTGCTTTGATGTCACATCCCTTTGTATTTTTTAAGTGCTTTTTAAGTGTTTTTGGGACAAAACACTAAATAATACTCAAGGTCTGAAAATTATCTCATGTACTTCTGATAAGGAGTGCTGTCCTATGTGGACTGTGATATGGATGAGCACCTTGAGCACTGAACTTTTCCTGGGTATATAATTTCATCTTTCTGAGTAGCCTGACTGTAGGGGAATCATCAAAGATTTAACACCTTGGAAAGCTTTCTTTTAAACAAAAAGGCTTTGTCAACCACCAGTAATCATATCACCACTATCCAGATGCTTAATTATATGATTTGTGTTACTTACTGTTCTTAAAAATCCTTCCCCTGGAAAAGAGGTTTAAATAAAACCTACCACTGAAAGGGGTTAGCCCAGGAAAAGCCTGACATAAGTGCCTAGAAATCAGAAGACAAAAACCATTTCAAAATATTTGTGGCCATCTGCAGGTCACGTTCCTCCTGCTTTAGGACACATCCATATGATTTTTGAATGTGTGGTTCGTATCAAATAATGGATTCCTTTATCTGTCCTAAATGTTCCTTTATTGGAGCTGAGCAGTTTATTTTTCTCCCGTGAATCCACAGAGCTCATGCACTGGAGCATCGCTCCCACTCCGGGGCTCCAGAGCCCGTGTGCCGCCGGGTGGCAGTGAAAGCCCGAGATACGGAGAGACGGGATGGGAGGGATGGGAGGGATGGGATGGGAGAGATGGGAGGGATGGGATGGTATGGGACGGGACGGGACGGGACGGGACGGGACGGGACGGGACGGGACGGGATGGGATGGGATGGGATGGGATGGGATGGGATGGGATGGGATGGGATGGGATGGGATGGGATGGGATGGGATGGGATGGGATGGGATGGGATGGGATGGGAGGAGCGGGAGGGATCGGATGGGAGGGATGGGAGGGATGGGCTGAGCTGTGCTGAGCCGAGGCGAGCCGGGCTGAGCTGAGCTGAGCTGAGCTGCGCTGAGCTGCGCTGGGCTGAGCCGAGCTAGGCTTGGCTTGGCTGGGCTGGGCTGGGCTGGGCTGGGCTGGGCTGGGCTGGGCTGGGCTGGACTGGACTGGGCTGGGCTGGGCTGGACTGGGCTGGGCTGGGCTGGGCTGAGCCGAGCCGAGCCGAGCCGGGCTGAGCCGAGCTGGGCCGAGCCGAGCCGAGCCGAGCCGAGCCGAGCCGAGCCGAGCCGAGCCGAGCCGAGCCGAGCCGAGCCGAGCCGAGCCGAGCCGAGCCGAGCCGAGCCGCTCCGCTGCGGCCCCGCCAGAGCCGTGCCCTCCTCCCGCACATCCGCGGCGATCAGGCTGCGGCTCCCGCAGCAGTGGGGACGCCATTCCGTCGCGTTAGGAAGCGATAATGTGTTAACTGGTTTGTTTTGCACATCTTTAACACACCGTGAGGACGCGATTTCTTGCCCTTGGGCATACCTGCCGAGCAGAGCCGGAGATGGCAGTGCCAGCGACAGCCAGAGCGCGGCTGGGCTTCGGCCCCGCGGACCTTGTGATGTGCGGCATAAAGAGCATTAATTCTGAGTGTTTTGTCTCTGTGCCTTGTGAACGAGCTCCGGGTGCCGCAGCCCTGCACAGCTGTTTCTCTGGCTCCAGGCTGTCACACCAAGCTCCCTGGCACTCCTGCGGAGCTCCCTTGGGAAACACTCTGACCCCCTGGCAGAACTCTGCGGGCTCTCTCACTATTTCCTGACACTATTTTACAAACAAACCCTTAACCATTTCCTTGACGTTAAATGAAAATGCTCATCACAACGAGTGTTTTTAATGCTGCTCTATTTTGGTCTCGCTGGAAAGCACCTTCTGCCATTCTTTGACTGTTTGGACTGTTTGTCCACCTGCCAACTTAGGAAGGCATTCCCCAAACTCTCCCTACAGAACAGTGTTTTGGCTTCTACTCCTGGCAAGGACCTGAAAGTATTGCACAGCTGCATGTGTTCAGGCTGAAAGGGCAGGGACTGCAGAAGCCAGAACAAAGCATAAACAGTGAGAAATTGCTGGTGCTCAGAATAATTAGAGTGTGAGTGGAAAATGCAGGATTGAAATTGTTAGCAGTGCCTTCTCCAGAACAGGAGGAGAATAGGCCAAAGATAATAATGATTAAAAAAAACCTGCAAGTATTTCCTGTGAGAATAAGCAGATATTCTCTTTAAAAATTTACAAAAACTGAACTCTAATAGTAAAGTGAAAAGTATGGATTTTGGGATTTCAAAAGATGTCCTGATATGGAGTTTCAATATTTGGCCTTGTGATTTTGGCTGTACAGCTTGGTAATAGATATAGATCAAATACTACCTTTAGTTTTAAATCTACTTACCCATCTGGAGTGCACAGCAGCTGATAAGCACAAGTACTACACTTGTTTATCATATTTTAAGTATTCAGCTCTACCAGAACTGCCAACTGTGTTATTAGTAGGCAGTTTTGTAATACAGAGCTGTTAAAATATTGTTTCACAAAACCATTGAAAAACAACTTGAACCAATTATTTTCTAGAAAACAAGTACTTTCCAAATACTTTTAATATTTTGGTAAGATCTTGTTGTTAACTGGGTTTTCTTTAAATAATCTAAATGAGTTATGTACATTGGATGTAAAGGATACTCAGGCTCTTTGTTAGACTTGTGAAAGCACAGAGGTGTCTCAAAAAGACAGCCTCCTCTACCTACCTGTAACCACAGAAATATGTAAAAATGTCTCTAAAAGTTGGCTTTGAGTTTCCAGCAAAGCTGGTCACTGGTTTTCTTTAGGTTTTGTGTATACAAAGCATGTTGGGTTAGTTACATTACTGAAGGTACGTATGGTCAATATTTGCTGTACATTTGTAGTCACTGTCATGATTTATGCTTGGCATATGCATTATTTTTCCCAAAAGGGAGGAAGAATAAACTTGATGAGGAAGAAATGTCTTTATAGAAATGAAATTGCCATTGTGTATTGTGTTCTGTAAGCATGATGACAGTTTTTAAAAAAAACCCCTAAAACTAAACCATGTCCCAAACTCAAATAGTTGTAGACTAAGCAAAAACTGTGTTTTGAACCAGCTTAAATTTTGCTGAAATTCCATGAGTTAAGATGCTGATCTTCCAGCAACATGTCTTGAGTAAGAAAGTGATTAAAAGCCTCTACACATTAAGATCACAAGTTTTCCCCAAAAGAAAATGTTAGAGACTTAGACTTACTGAAAACCAGCATGATCTAGTTTAAGAAAAAAATGCCAATATGGATTAAATGTTCTTCCCTTACAGTGGGGAGAAGGCAACAAATCCTTGCTGCTGCTACTTCTGGAACGTTCTCTGATATCCCAGGCTGCCCAGTAGGGCTAGACTGGCAGAACAGACAGGACAGCTCTTGAATGGCTGATGTCCTCCTTCAGTAGAAGTGACAGATCCTTCCTTGTCACTGCCAAATATTCCCTTACACTCCTTGATTTTCTAGTAGTCAACATTTACATATGAAAATTGGCAACAGCTGAAAACAAGAACAGACTACTGGGAAGAAGCAAAAATATCCACCTGCTCCTCTCTGTGTCTGTTGAGCTGTTGCTTTATGATCCCAAGACTACATACAAATTCTTTTGCTGGTGTGAGCCAGTTGGATTGAGTTCAGTTGAGCAAAATGCAGTTGGGCGGCTGGGAATGTATTAGAATACACCACTTTGGATTTTTCTGTAGGAATTATGACCTGGAGATTCTCACTAAACTACTACTATTAATTAGCTTGGCCGTCCCAACACTCTTGAAGAATTGCCCTTTTCCATCTCTCAAGCCTGAGGCCTGATTTGCTTTTCTTTTGGAATTCATCTTTGTCTGTAAAGGGAAATGGAACAGGGAATTGTTAGTTCATCTTTGTCCAGTGCTTTGAAGATGTATAATATTTTTGGAAGCTGCTTGGTGCAATTGCCCATATTCTCCTCAGGGAAACTAATACAACATTTGCTCTCCACAGCCCTTAGTGGAGTATTCAATGAGATCTCTCCTCCCTTCTGTCCCCAGAAGGCAACTGGATGTCTTTACTGCCAGTTCTGATTGAAGACACTGATTCAAGAACCCAATTTATGGAGAGTCTTGAATGTGTTTGGTAGTTTCCTCAGCTGATGTACTTTAATATTCAGTGGGAACCCTGTCTTTCCGGAATTATTCCTCATTTGCCATTCTTATTTTCTATTTTTCACTGTGTTTTCATTTTGACTAATTCTTTTTCAAATGTGCACCATGTTTAGAGATTTGATTGATTTAAAATCCATAAGTACTGGATTTAGATTTCTTAGCATGTAGGGTGCTTAATGCCCTCAGCTGCAGTTTCCTAAAGTAATACAAGTCGTTCAAATACAGTGGTGACAATGCTGTGCATTTTACAGAACACAAATAGGGGGTTTTAAGTTCTTAGATCTCTTGCTGTGAAGTATCAGTAATCCTGTGGTAGTCAACATCTGTGCTGTCTGGATGTAGTTGGTCTTGGATTTAATTTTTTTCAGCTAGAAGGGAAAGAATTGTTCCTGTGGCAACCAGATCTTGCAGAGTTAATACTATTTCTTTGAAGTTACTGAAATTGCTTGCTACATCCTTTTGCTGATGTTTTTCAAAGTATCTCCTGTTGCATGGATTGTCAGTTTAAAGGAATGCAAAATGGGTTACCAGGATAGGAAAAACTCTGCTGTTTTAAAGCTCTAATCTTACAGATGAGTATGATGTGCAGTGCAAATAAGCTGCACTGCATATCACAGATTTTTGCTCTTACAGTTTGTAATAACAGGCAAGTGTTAAACCTTTTCCATCCAGAATATGAAACTAATGATATTATATGTAAATAGCAATACGTTTTTAAGACAAGACCACCCTTCTGATACTAGTTAATTAGCTACACAGTTCTACTTCATTCATTGAGTTAATTTATTTCACATGGGAATAGTTGAAAGCTGCACCAGGAGAGGTTCTGAGTGGACATTAGAAGGCATTTCCCTGCCAAGAGGGAGGTCAAACACTGGAACAGGCTCCCCAGAGAGGAGGTTGGTGCTACAAGCCTGTCAGTGTTACAGAGGCATTTGGATACTGCCCTTAATAACTTTAAGTTTTCTCAGCCCTGAATAGGTCAGGCAGTTGGACTAGAAGATCAGTTTAGGTCCGTTACAGCTGAAATAATCTATTCTATACCATTCTATTCCATTATTCCATTCCCATAATTACCTGACTCCACGCACACTGAAAAACATGAATATAATAGAAGCACCGTACCTTGTTTTTTAATAACATCTCTGTTTGCAGTTTTGTTTTTCAGTGTCCCATATTGAAAGCTTTCTTAAAAAATACTTCAGTGGACAGCTGCTGCAGTCTAGGCACCTAATTTTAAGAATTCATTACTTTCTAAAAGGAATAATTCATCCTTTCGTAAAGGTGGCTGGCTCATTCATGAGTAGCTTTGCAGGCTCCCTCTTATTTTTCACTTGTTAGTCATCTGGAGTGAGCAGATGTTTTGTACATGCCCCTCTCTTTGTCTTTTGACATTTAGGTATCTGTGTAAATAAGCATACTTAGGACTCCCCAAAAACCTGCCATAGTCAATAACAGAATTGCCTACAGATTTATCCTCCTCTGTCATTTGGCTGTTCTGGAAAACTTTTCCCATAATGCTATATCCCTTTCCATTCTTTTCAGCATTTCTTCTTATCACATCTTTAAATATCGAACGTCTTTTTTAAGTGCTGACCTTAATTATCAAAAGTGATCTTTAATTTCCTATGCTTCAGATTTTAAGTGCCCAAATAAAGAGTGAATCTTGACAAGCTGGCTTCCTTCCCTTGAAGCCTGTGAGATTCCCTGCTAAAGACTGAGATACCCCAAAAGCACTTGGTGGTTTGGGCAATTTCAGTCAGTAAATATTGAAGTGAAAGTGACATCTTCTTCAAACTCCATCACAAGCAGCAATTGAATGAAAGAGCACAGACACAAAAGATACAAAGCTTTGAATTTACATGTACATTAGAAAATGTCTGATTGCTTTTCTTTCCTGTGGCCAAGTTCTATTTGCAAGCTGAAATACAGCAAGATCAATGCCATGTGCAAAAACTTAAATGGCAGCTTTTGAAAAATTGCCCCATTAACCTGATGAGTTTCTAATTACAGTAAGACATAAAAGCTTTTTTTCCTCATGCTATGTAGGATTTTGTCCTAACAGTTTTTTTTTTTAAAGCTACCCCGCTGTTAAAATGATTTAACTGCAGTGTTTGAGTATAATTTGTCCTATATTTTTTTTGCTTTCTCTGAGGAGTTACATAACTTTTTCATTTCTAATGAGGTTTCCTAAATATAAATTGTGATGTTATATTATGCACCTCCTTTGGCTGCAAACCAATTAATTTGAAATGGTTCAAGGCCAAAGAGAAGTCTAGGATCACATTTTAGCATTCCTGGTGAAATGTTTGTTTATGCACTTTTTTTTTTTAGAAAATGGTTTAGTGGTTAAGTCCAGCTCTGTTGAAATTGATCTTATGCTTTAAATTCATGTAATGCTCTAAATTAATAGAGGATAGTTTTGGATTGCTACATGACCTTGTGTTACTTAGATACTGTTTAAAATCCATTTGTATAATAGCCAAAACATTATTGTGCTTCTCTAAATCAGGTAACTTTAGCCATTTAAATGACTGTTTAAATCATAAGCAGGATTAACCTGGGAAGAGATCAGTAAAAGATCAACCTCACTTTACCCCTAAAGCTGTGCTTCCTTGCCTTTAAGTATATCCCATCACTGCTGTCTCCCCAAATCCCTCTGCCAGACAGAGCTTTGCCTCCTCCTCCTCCTCCTGACTGTCACTTTCCTGCCCAGCTTAGCAAAGTGGTGGGTCTGATATTTGGGAATAACAGGAGGCCTGGAGAAAAAATCATCTGTCTGTACTGATTCTCCTCTCCCTTTCTCCCCCAGACCCAGAGCACTCCTGTCCCTGCTGTATTTTGGCACCTTCTCTCCACCAAGAGGTGAACCTGCAGGCCTACAGATGGTGTGAGGAGGCACAGGACATAATCTGCCTTGCAGCACAATTTATCCCTTCTGCTGCACCTGCAAGCTCAGAGCACTGATTCTCAGAGCAATCCTTCTGGCTTTTACTGCCCTGTATTTTATGTGGGTGTATCACTCATGTTTTCGTCACCGTCTGAGAAATGCTGCTCTCGCGAATCTGAGTGCTAAGAACTTCCTCTGTCTCAGCATTATTCCAGTGTGTGAACTACATTCTTTCTGAAAAATGTTATTTATACGTATGTGTATGAATTCAGGATGATTAACCTAGGGATGCCAGACTTGAAAAATGGTTCCATGTTTTAAAGAATTTCACAGCTTTCCAGTGACCATTTCTCACTTTTCCCTAAAGAAGAATTCAACCTCACCCTTTTCAGTAATTTTGGAAATAACAGATGTGCATTCTTCAGTATCAATACCTTTATTTTCCTTTGACAGTTCTACAAATCTGACAGTAAGTGAAAATCACTATTTTTTCATATTGCTATTTTCTGTCATCAAGGTATCACTTTTGATATGTGATGTGAACACAGGTTCAGTATTCATTTATCCATTACCCATTTCAGTATGAATGTCACAATTCTAGAGTTTTTCACACATAAGCCTCTCATGTATAGAAATCCAGGAATAAAATCCAAAAGATAAAGTTAAATTTTAGCTTCACTGCTCTCCCAGTCTGGATTTACTGGGCAGAGAGAAGGACTAAAGGGGCTGTATAGGGTGGTACATCACTTAATCCAAGTTCCTATTGCTGACTAAGAGTTCAATATAATTTCTGAAGGTTATTGGCTTCCTAAAATGGATTGATGACAATGTTCCTCTTCTTTGGTATTTGTAAGTAACTTCAAATACCAAAGGGTCTGGATGCTTTAGGGTAAATAAACTGCTGGGACACCTGACAAACAACAATAGGTAGCGCTGCTTTCCCCCAGCAGAGTTTGTTCCCTTTCACGAATGCTTATGTTGCACAAGCAATTGCAGCATTGCACTGCATCAGCACTGTTCCTAATCCTGATTTGGAAACATCAACTGTTAGCTTGACAAAGCGTGACACATGGCACATTGAAGTGCTCTCAGCTGCACTAACACAACAAATTGTAATGGCTCCAGAAGAGCCATTTCAGTTGATTGTGTCAGTAAACTACAAGCCACAAAGAAAAAACATGTGGCCAACCTGAATAAAGCATCATCAAATCACAAATAATACATTAATTTTCACGATTTGGGCCTCATTTTTAGAAACAACTATTCTGCAGGAAAAGAATCCTGGAATTCCTAGAGCTTTTTGCCTGTGATGAATCAGAAGTCCAGCCCTATGGAACTTACCAGTTTATATTTCCTTAATTTCCATATGTAGAGACTGTGTGACTTTATTCTTCATGTTTCTGCTTCAAAATGAGGGCTTGGTAGGTGTTCTTGGTTTAGGTGAAAATGTAGCCTGTCCCATGCAATTGGTCTTTCTCCAGCTTTTGTGAGACGTGGGCTTACTGTTATTTAAGAAAGAGTTCTGTATCATTTCCTAGACCAAGTGCCAGCAAACACAAGCTTCACATTACCTCCTTTTCCCCCCCTCCATTAGTTAGTTCATTGTGAAGTACTACATCTGCTTGATGGTAGTGCAAATTTTCTGCTTTCATAGTTAGGCTGATGGCACACACAGTGAATTCTAACCTCACTGAGACCATTAAGGTTTCAGAGTAGGTAAATCAGGGTACAATCTGACTTAATGAGAGTAGCCACTAGGTCATCAATTCCATGTGCTGGCTGCTTTTTCTGTTGCCCACATACCCACCAGGAGCTATCATGTTTCCTCAGAGATAACTAACATGAGATAAAGATTGCTGCCCACGATACTTCAGTGCCTCAGCAAGGATGTGTGTTATTTGTTAAGAACCTGGAACTCGAGCTACTCTGTAGAAGATAGAGGACAGTTCCTTCCCCAAATTTAAAACCCCCTAAATAACCATAGCAAAAATGACCTACAGCAGGAGCCCTGGAGAAAAGAGGTGTGCTAGTTTTAAAGAATCAATTTATTTTCAAGTAATGTCTACATTAATATACACCTTTTGCTTCGTTATGGCAGCAACTTCTGACCAGGAAGCACACCAGTTTTGTTACTGAGTTACTTAATTTCTTTCTTCTAAAACCACCAGTAGAAAGCTATAGTTGGCTACTGGATATCCAAAATTAAAGCCTCTTAACCGCTCATTTTACATACCTGGCAAATAAAGACACTTATTAGTCACAGATATTTGTGTGTGTGTAAAAAACCACACACAAACAGCTTTTTTTCTTTTACATCATAGTACATGGGGTGAAATGCACTTAAAATGAAAAATATGTAAGCCACTGAGTGTAAATACTGAGAGGCAACAAGTGTAGTACCTAGATGCTTAACAAAAATATTTTTTCTGTAAGACTAGAGAACCAGGTAAGACAACTTAGCTTAAGTTGCTAAAAGGCAGATACCAATAAAGAAACTCACAGTGCCAAAGAGAATAACTTACTCTGTAAACAGGCCATCCAAATTTCTCCTTTTCTCTGCAACAGACTCTAAAACAGAATAACCTGTGCATATGTTCACCTAACCAAAAAAAATGCCTCACCAAACAGCTGGGGAATTTATGTCCATTCATCTTAATCCAATACTGATACTTCCTCAGGCACACACTTAATGCACAATTGCCCAAAGCTTCTGACCATCTTCAGCCGAAAGGGCTCAAATATAAAATCACAGAAGCTGGAGATGAAAGGGCCTAGTCAGTCAATTTATTAGACCATTTGCTGTGTTATTTTGGCTCCCTGTAGTATACTGTCAAACACACTTCTGATCATCACTTGGACTTTTGATGCCATTTGGATTCTGAATGACTTTGGCTTCACATACAAATGAATGGATTACACTCATCCATCTGTGGGTTATTTATCTGTTTTGTTCAAGAACACTTGTAAGACAAGGGCTTTGCCAAAATTAAATAATTCAAGTGTTTTTTGTTTTCTGAGAAACCCCTTCATTTCCAGTCACAGGTGCAATTTTCTATATAAAATGAAACCCTCTTTCTTCCACTTAACACACGCAAGTATGATTTATGAAACGTTACTCAGGTAAGACAAGCTTATTTTACACTTTATTTACTCAGGACAGAACACTGATGGGAGAAATAAATGAGATAGACAGGATGATCCATAGCTGGAGACACGACTTGCTTTGTGCCACAGCCAGAAAGGGCCTCCAGCATTACAGACCATCGACCTCAGGAAAGCAGAACGCGTGTTGGATCGGGCAAGTGGAACAAGCCCCGCGGAGAGGCTGCTCATGCCGGCATCTGTGAGAAGAGGCTGGCTGGTTTTGAAGCACGAAACTGGCTCCAGGCTGAGCACCTGTCTACCTCTTCTGTCTCAGAGCTGCCTACCATCCCAGGCACTTGTTGCATCGCCCAGAGCGCCTTTCCCTCCACCGGCTGGGAAGCAATGCACCTGCAAGACTACAAGATGAGCATGCTGGCTGCCTTGGGTTATAGGAGACAGCGCAGTGAATATGAATCACTCTGGGTTTTTTCCGCCCGGAGCCAGCCGAGTGTAAGATGTCCTCTGTGTCTGGGCTGCAGGCTCCGCAGTACGCCTTTGCCCCGGAGTGACGCGGCTCCAGCGCTCCATCCCCGCGCTGTGCGGAGCGGGCACGGCGCCGGGCTCACACCGCTCCCACCGCTCCCACCGCTCCCACCGCTCCCACCGCACGCCCGCCCCTTCCCCCAGGACCGAGCGGAGCGAGCAGAGCGGCGGCTCGGGCGGGGAAGGCGAGCCCGGGGCCCCTCGTTTAGCGCAGTTTCCCTGCCCGAGCTGTCGCTGTCGCTGCCCTCGCCGTGCCGGCAAGGCAGCGCTGCGCGGGGCAGGGCGGAGGCTCCGCTAGCGCAGGGCACGGCCGTGGCCACCGCCCCCGCACGGCGCGGCCCCGCCCGGGGAGGGACCCGGGGAGGGGCTCGGGGGGCGGCGCGGTCCCGCCCGGCCCCACGGCCGCCGCCCCCTCCACCTGCTGCCGCTGCGCCATCGCCGGCTGGGGGGAGCCGCCGCCCGCTCGTCCCCGCGGGGCCCTTTGTGCTGCTGCCGCTGCTCCAGAGCTGCCTCAGCCAGGCGGCGGCTGCGTCACGGCCCCGGCGCTGCGGCCGCCCAGAGCCACCCGCGGAGGGACCGCCGCCGCCTCGCCCCCCGCTCCGCCATCGCCGCGCCCCGAGCCAGGGCCCGCAGCCGCGGCGGTGAGTGCCGGAGCGCGGCCCCGGGCCGGCGGGGAGGGCACGGGAGGGGCGAGGCTGGCGGGGCCGCCGGGGCTGCCGAGCGCTGCGCATCCCGCGGCTGCGGGCGATGCCGCACCGGGCCGCGCCGCGCCGCGGGCACCGCTCGCCCGCGGCTGACGTGTCGGGGATTTGGGGTGCTGGTTTGGGTGCGTGGTTGGGTTTCTTTTTTTTTTTAACTTCGGTAGTAGGTGCTCTGGTCATCGTTCTTACTTCCCAGAACGCCAAAACCTAACCGAGTCATAGCGACCAACGCGTTTTGGGGGTTTTCTATATTTTTTTTTTTTTCCCAGAAGGTATTTCGGGTCCCCCGAGGGCTGGGAAAAGGTCTGGTTTCTGATATTTTGCATTTCTGTGCGTGTGTGCCTGTGTGTGCCAGCAGAAAATCCCACTATCCTGGAAGAATGGTGAAACTGGGGAATAATTTCAGCGAGAAGAGCACAAAGCAGCCCCTTTTGGAGGATGGATTTGACACCATCCCCCTGATCACACCCCTGGATGTCAATCAGCTCCAGTTCCCACCTCCTGATAAGGTACAGTAGGCTTTCGTTTCCACCCTGGAGAATCACACCCAAATCTCAGGCAAACAACAAAAGAATAGGTTATGGGTAACGAGCAGCTTAGAAATGGCAAGAAATATGGGGTGTTTTAAGGCTTGCTAATTCCCTCTGGGGAAAAAACCCTAACAGCTAAGCTCATGAAAATCCAGTAATGGTGATTTGCATTAAAAATCAGTGTGAAATGCTAGCAATAAGCATATATAGATTTCAGTGCTGCTGTATGAAACCTATAATATACAAATGCAAGTGTCTCTATGCTGTATTGTCATAGCCCTTCCTATTCTGTATCTTTCTTTCATGTATCTGGAAGGTACTGTATATTCTCTGTGAATAATGTGAATTTTTTCTGTCCAGAAAATGCCCCCCTGATAGGGGGATAGAGCCCTGCCTTATTTCTCTGCAAGATGGGCATGGGCATACTGGCAACAGAGAGCACTTCCATCTTCCTGATGTGCTTCAGTAAGAAACTAATGCTAACCCCAGACAAGCTGAAATAATGAGATGAGAACAGGCCATTGAGTTTTCTCCTTGGCAATTTATTTTATTCGAAAACCTCCAAATGGGTGATTCAGATATCCTCTGTAGCTGGAAGGGGACAGTCCAATGAGCTGCTTACAGGTTGGAAGGGAAATGTGCTTCCTGCATTCCTGATTAAATGCCTTGATTATTAGGGGTTTAATTTTAAAGATTTAGAAAGGTGATGTGATAGCCTGTAAATATGTTTATTGTCCTCACAAGAAGGAATTCAGTAAGTGTTACTACATGTAAGGCACACAGAAGTAGGATTTTTTCAGGGTTTTCAGTATCCTGTTTTAATAGGATTCTTACTTGCACATTTCCCACATGCATCTGGCAATAAAAAGCTTTGTGCTCTTCATACAGTTTTTATTTTTGGCCTTGTGTCTTCCACGAGCTGAATTCTACTTCTAGTTAAAGTGATAGCTATACATTCCTCAGACCTCAAAAAAATTCACATAATCTTATTTTAGGGTAAAGAATTCTAGCTTGTAAAATTTTCCTCGGTAGAGTGTTGCTTGTAGACAATACAAATAAATGTGTGACCTCCATTTTAATTGCTATCAACACCATTCTGTGTTGTGTGTGGTGACCAGTTGGCAGCATAAATGCAATAAGCCATAACAGCTGTTCAGGAGCCTGAGGGTCCATTTTATGCCCTCAGTTACATGGGTGTAAATCTTGTAACTGAGGACAAAATCGCACCCTGAGGCTTTAGAACAAGTTAAGTCTCACCGTGTCTGATACACCTGCCAACTGGTGACTGGATAGAAGCGATTACCAAGGACCAATGACCAAAGGAATTTGTTCTCTTACTGCACTGCTAAGCAGAAGTCTGAACGAGGGATCTGTCTGCTAATAGGTTTAACCTGAGCAGAGCCTCTGTAGCAAGCCCAGGGGTTCTGTTCCAGCCCCATTGCCCCGACTGGAATGGGGCACAACTCCTCCCACCTGGATGGCATTTGCCTTGAAGGAAAGCAAATGTCCAGCTAAGCTAGAAGCTTAAATAAAGGAATATTTGATTGGTTCTTCTACTCTGCACTGTCCAATTGCATATTAGCTTTCTTTTCCTTTTGCAAACATAGAGGGGGAAAATTAAATACATGAATTTATTGGTCCTGCTGGCGTCCTTCTTAACTGGTTAGTCATGGCAGTGTCTCTTTACTGATTGCTACAGACTCAAAGGCAGGAGCAGAGCAACTGATGTGAAAAAAAGAAACAGTATTAAGGAAAGATTGACACGCAGATCAAATTCTGAAGTATGCAGACACTCATGTATAATGAATAGGAGTACATACTTCATATATCTATGCTTATTATTCACTTGCAAGGCTCCAGCATGGCAGTGAAGCATAACTTCTTGAACAGTAGTGACTACAGCGCTAAGGATTTGATGATTTTGACAGTTTCTAAATTAAAGGGATGAAGTGATTTAAATTCATATTTAGATATGTTAAACAAAAGAAGACATTACATAACCAAGCAGTTAGAACTGTACATTCAGTGTCAGCTGAATGTGATTTGAGTTGCCTGAGATTATGCAACATAAAGGGGGGAGGAAGGGAACTAAAATGTTAAAAAGCATTCCAGAAATCATCAGGCAGTTACCTTCCATGATGCTGTTGGGCAGCTATAAAGTTATATAGGTAATAACTACTATCTTACTCATTATAGCTGAAAATAGGTAAGTAGTTTTTAAACCTATGTCCTGAACAAGTATGTGTAATGCTGTCAAAGTGTTTAATAAACTTTATGGTACTGAGTCCAGTTACACATTCTAGGTACCATTCAGGGAAGTGACAAGAAGGGAACCCAAAGCCTTGTCCTTTCAGTGTCTGGCTACCTGAAGTTTCACACTCTTAATTCCAGAAAGATGGAGAGAGACTATTTACATGTGGTGACAGGACAAGGGGGAATGGCTTCATACTAAGAGTAGGTTCAGCGTGAGGGGCCTGAGGCACTGGAACAGGTTACCCAGACAAGCTGTGGATGGCCCATCCCTGGAGGGGTTCAAGGCCAGGTGAGATGAAGCTCTGAGCAGCCTCATCCAGTGGAAGGTGTCCCTGCCCGTGGCGGTGGGGTTGGAACAAGATAATCTTTAAGGTCCTTTCCAACCCAGGCCGTTCTGTGGTTCTGTGATAATGTATTTGCTATTAATGCCACGGGCTGTGCTAAAGATAGAACTTGATTCTCAAAAATCTAAAAGAGTAGATGTTTATTCCTTGGAAAAACAGGAAGTTGAGCAAATTGTAATAGCACTGTCAGTACAATAAACTGCCCCCTACCTTGAGAATGATACTTGGAAAAAGATCCTGAAAAACGTAGAAGACAAAAATGAGGCAAATAGGTTAGGTATGTGAATTTTTTTTTATGATTATAGTGCCCAGGAGAACACTAGAGATACGACTGACGTAATGAGTATTTTGGGAATACAGGTAAGGTGCTAAATTGTGCACCTTGGGGCAGTAGTTCATAGCAAGGAATAAACTGAAGAGCTTTGGGTATTTGAAGAAATCTCATTAACACAAGGCTTCGTGTGCATCTTCCTGCTTGCAGCTGGTAATTCAGAAATTAGATGTTAAAAATAAGAGTGCCAAGGGCTGTAGTCTGTCACAGTCAATAGCAACTAGACTACATGGGTCATTTAACTTTTTTTAAAAAACTCATAATCCTGCCATCAAAGAACATGGCATCATCATCTGCAAGATTTTTATGGGTACTCTTCAATAATCTTCTGTTGGTCTCTGGTTTGAAATCCCATTAATGGAATTTCCTGAAGCAAATGGAGGTGGCTATTTTCAAACTATACAAAGTGGGAAGGTCCATGGTTTGGATTTGACCTATACTTGCCTAGTGTAAGAGCACAGTATCATCACAAATGAAAAAATTGAACCTTTGTGAAACTGTTGCATCAGTGTTCCTGGAGGTCTATCAAAACCACTTTGAGAGGTAAGTTAGTTGATGATTGATATGCTGGAAAAACAATTAATAGTTTAGAGCTTTCAAAGAAGAATTACACAAAGTGGGGAGGGGGAAAATACACTGCTGGATGTACTTGTAAGCAGAAAAAGGAAGAGTTAAAGAATAATTAAGATTTTTGTGGCCAGCTCTAGCTGACAGTTTTGTGATTGATTCTTTTTCTTAAAGGTTGTGGTCAAAACAAAAACAGAATATGAACCTGATCGCAAGAAGGGAAAGTTCCGTACTCCTAAAATAGCTGAATTCACAATCAGCATCACTGAAGGGGTTTCAGAAAGATTTAAGGTAAGCAGTGATATCTCAAGATGTTAATGACTCAGTTCTGTTCTCAGAAGTGCTTAAAATCAATTGTTGATTGTAGTCAGCACTGTCTATGAGAGTGCCTGTTGTGGATATAGCTGGACATGAGAAAAAGAAATTCAACGTTATCATAGTTCAGTATTTAACAATTAGAAACAAAATCCAATCTTCCAGCATTATTGGTTGTAATCCCTCAGTGGCAGATGAATTCCGCAGGCGTTTCTGTCAGTGTGTGGGTTTCAGAATGTGCCTTCCAGGGTGTGTGTGGGCAGCACCCAGGGAGAGCTCATGGCATGGAGAAAGCTCCTGTTGGTGTTGAAGGACAAGAACCACCAGAACATTTATTTTCTTTCTGGCTCCTTATTTATCACTGTGGCCAAACCATTCTCTTAAAAGCACTGTCATAGTCCATTATGTATTTTTTATAGTTAAATATATGACTTGGCAGCTCAGGGATATATACCAGAGCTCTTCTCCTATCACTTTTCCTGCTCCAATTTAATATTACGGTTTGGTGACGACTGTTACTGTCAGAGGGCAGTTCAGCAAGAACCTGACTCAGATTTATTCTTTAGTGTCCACACCCTTATTACTCCCTTCATTAATTCCATTGAAAACCCAAGAACTTGTCTGGTGCAAGGCTTGAACTTCCTTTCCCCCTTCTCACTGGAGGATAGGTTTTCTTGCTCTGTGTAAGTAAAGCAAAGCAGGAAAGTTGGCACTTCAGCTTGTGCTTCCCTATTCTTCTAACAAAGGAAGACTGCAGCTTTTCAGTGCTTCTAATTTGGCAACTTACCCAAGGATGCCAAAGCATTTTTAAGCAGTAGGCAACCACACTCTTCAATGCACAAGTACAAATATCTTTGGAAAGCCTAACATTTAGTATGAGGGGAAAATACAGAGTTTCAGTGAAGATGTGTATTCTCTTTCTGTTGCACCGTTCTAAATCCTGTCTGCATGACAGGAGTTTTAGGGCACAACCACAGATTTTGGCACCGTTGTGCCTGAGCAGTGCTCTAAAAGCTGCCCAGGCCCAAGCTGACCTTCAGAAGTGTATATGCAGCTCTCAGTGGAATCAGAGCACGCTAAACAAACAGTGAAGGCTCAGGGAGGGATTAGACTATATTTGGAAAGGAACTTTGCAGAGTGTTGCTGCGACAAATATTTCAGGTGCCATTCACCTGGTGGAGTCTTCAGCCATGCAGTGAAGCATTCAGGTTCCCTCTCAGCTGTGTGAGGGAACGCCCCAGACAGCCAAGAAGAGATGTTATGGGGTCTGGTAGGGTTTCACCAAGGAGGTGAGGAACCTCGTTCCAGTTTTTCCTATTCCTTGAGCTGAGGCAAGGACATCCCATCCCTCAGGGAAAATGCTACATTCTGACTAACATCCTCACTTTTTCCTGCTGGCACCACAGTACCAGTCCTTGAGAGTAATCCCCTTCCTCTCAGGTTAGGGTTGGGAAAACACAAATAGACAGCTCAGAACACGGAGAGCTTATGTGTGGCTGTCTTTGTGCATGTCCTGGTCACACTGAGGTGATTGGAAAATGCTTACTCTGTTGTGGAAGAGAAAGGAGAGGCAGTTTTTAGTTTGAGTGCCCTGCTAGGACTTTGGTTCCAGGCAGCTGAGCAGCGCCTGTACCTGAAGAATTTTGCACTTACAAATTTTGCACTTAGGCCCTTAGCAGTAGGGCCTAAGGGATTTCATCACTGGAACATTAAATTGTAGCTAAGGAAGGGTTTTGAATATCTTAGTCACATCTAAAAGGTTTGTGCATCCTTTTGTAAATCTGGGGTTTTTTTCTGTGTTTGTTGGGAGACCTGAGCAAATGAGACCTTGCTGAAAACAAATAAATAGCTTGTCATGCTGTTGGGTAGTCTTTTCTAAGTTAAAAGCCTGAGGATTTTTGCATTGCATTTTTATATACCTTTGGATGTCATACTTAAATAAAATATCCCTTAGATATTACTTTATGGTGATCACTCTGGGATTAATCTCATACTACAGGGTTGCTAGGTTTTGCTGCTAGGTAACTACTGCATCAGAGAGAGGTTTCAGTAAGATTTGGTATCTCTTGGGAATTGCAGGGTGATTCACATTGTGGCTCTAAGTCTAGGTTTCTGAAGAAGAGTGTGGGGATTGATCAATTGGGAAAATTGTGGTTCAGTTAATTGAAAATAATGTTCATGCAGACATTCAAGTCCTAAAAATGTCCCTTAATGTCTATATAACAATTTTAGAATTGAATTATGCTGCTTGCAACATTTTAAAGAAAACTGACTAGTTCTCCAGTGGGGATGATTGTCGTATTCACCACTCCCAGTAGTAAATACTACATGAATAATTGATAACATTTCATAAATATGTAGATGAAAAGTACTGATTGTGTGAGGTTTTCTCCTGGGTCCTTATTAATTGTGAACCATCATGTTAACTTCTGCTGTTGATTCTGAGAGAGCAAAAAGATATTTGTTTGAAAATTAAATATTTGCTAATAATTATGAAATGCATTATTTAACTGGTGAGATATTGACTTTGGCTTGTGTTCATGAAAAAACTTTCAGATGCCATTTTAATGACTTCAGTATTGTACATCACCAGTGCACAAGCTTGCCACAAGACACAGCCCAAATGTTGTGCTAAAAATAAAGCAAGTCAGTCAGTCATATTTACAAATAATTCACATGTGTATTCCAGGATGTACTTCTTAAATAAGGGCAAAGCAGATTGCATTTTTGGGATTCAGCAGTGCAGATCATCTAAAGCTGTTCTTCATGAGAAGTTACACATTATAACAAATGAAGCCACTCCAGCATGTGCATATGCCATGTAGATCATTTGGTGTCTTAGCACCTGGTGAATAATCAATTATAAAATGTATTTTCTGCATTCAATCCACATTACTGCAGTTATTATAACAGAGCTGAAAATGTTTACAAAGAAAACTTCAGGTATAATTTTCCTCCCTGAAGCCACATTCTGAATTCAAATCAGCACCTCGCAGAAGAATGTGAAGATTTCCTGATTCTGAGAACCCTGTTGTCTTTATTTTTATGGCACTAACCACACCAAGGAAGATGTGATTTTTCACTGAAGATTGTTTCCCATTGAGAAACAGAAGTCTTGCTTTTGTTCTTTGAACAATGTAGGCTGATGTGAGGAGCTGGTTCTTCACATTTGGAAAGCAACTTTGAATGAGGCAGATTGGGTTTTTTTGTAAATTGTCTGCTGCACAGAGTAACACAAGGCTGGAAATGCCATTTCAGAGGAGCCTTGTGAATCAGGACATAGGAGGAAGTCACAGCTGAGGAAAATTGATGGTATGAGTTACCCAAGGCCAAACCTTTGCCTCCCCCATTGACAGAGCAGTGTTTTTACAACCTCCAGTTGGATTTTGTAGTGGGATGTCTACTCTGGCACCCACTGGTTGGGCTGCAGCTGGCAGTTGTGTACAAACACACCAATTTTAAAAAAATCTGTTGTAGCAAAGCATGGCATTTTTTTCCATCTTTGAGAGGATCTCAATAAAGAACATTTAAAGGTATTTTGAAAGCAAACACTGATTTTTCATCATATGTTTCAAGCCCTTAAATCAACCCAAGCTGTGATATGCCTTCAGCCTTTTGTTTCTATTCAAAGGCAGTTCAGTTCTTGTGACTTTATCTCTGACATCTCTACATACATCTAACTGCAGAGCCAAGGCCTCAAGCTTATCTCTGTGCTAAGACCATATGGTGCAAGCCCTGGACTATCAAAAAGCAAGCAGTTGTTGAAATGTCTGCATGAGGCTATGGAAGAGGAATTGAAACTTCAAGATCAGTTCTTGCAGTTTTACCTGGTCACTTTAAGACTGCAAAAATGTATGCAATATCTATCTAACTGTTCAGGGGTTTTTCCTAAAAGGGGCATCCTTCAAACATGTTTCTGTCTCAACAATTTTGTACCTCTTCTTAGTAATGCCAGTGGTTATTACTGCTGCAAAAATAATCAGAAACAAGGAAAACATTTCTCTCCTCATTGCTGCTTGATTACTTTGTGTGTTGAGTAGCTCTTTGCTCCCACTTCAAAAGTCTGTTAAGAGCATGAGATGTCAACTGATTCCTGTACAGGTATCACTTCCTTAAGTATGTTCTGTGTCTGTCACTTAGTGCTGGAAGAGTGACAGGTACTTACTGTCATTAGTAGTTCTGTTTCTCCAGTGGAACTACTCACAGGATTAAAGTTGCTCTCAAGTATAAGTGTTTGGCAGGCTTTACATTTTTTCATTACTACTTCAAATAAGAAAAATAAAGGAGGTGGTTCTTTCAAAGTAACTATTATTTTAAAGTAATTGATGTAAGTAAAGGTACTGCATGGCAACTGTCATTTTTCCTTTTTTTTTGTGTTTGATCTTCTCTAATATGACATTGACAATCCTCCTGCTAGATTTTTGGTTGAAAGGAATGTTACAGTGAGAGCTGGAAGATTTAAGTAAAGTGGATGCTTAACAGCAGCTCCCCTGCTATAAGTCAGGTGTCCTCTGCCATTGTCTCTGTTAGAAATCCTTTCACTGGAACAGAACCAGTCACACTGGTGACACAGAAGATGTTTTGGATCTCTCCACATATATCACTTAAATAACCTTTTGTCTTCTGTAATAACATTATGCAGCCTTTTTCCTGGCCTCAGTAATGTCTTCTGGGTATGTATGGGAAGGTAGTAAGGTTATTGTCCTGGTGCCACAGGGTTTCTTGAACTGCCTCCTCAGATCCCTGTTGTTAAGAAACTAATCTATGTGCCATGTGATGGAAGGTGACAGGAACATTGTCATGAACAGCTGAGTTAAGCTACAGTTCTAGGATCTCAAGGCCAGTACCTTGTTAACCTGTTTTTGTCTACCAGTGTGTCCCTCAGGTTTCATTAATCAATTCCCTTGCAGACTGGTCCTGTTGTGTTGCACTGTCACTGTTAAAAAGCTGGTTCTGTAGCTTCCTTTTTGTTACTGTCCTCATGAATCTGTCTGCCTTTTTTGCTGCTAGTCCCAGTCATTTCCAGGTAAGCATCCAAGACAGTTGTCTCCTCCTCTTTGTCACTTCTGTTTGAGAAGGACAGTGTTTTGATTTCTCCTGCTTTTTCTGTACAACCTGCCCCAAAACTATCATCCTCTTTGAGCACAAGGTTTTGATGGGAATGTGGTGAAGAAGTTGAGTTTAATAGATGGATAGCAGTCATACAGCTAAACATGACATGCAATGTTAGAGATGCTCTTCTGAAACAAGGCACCTGGTTGTCTTTTCGAGTCATTGGTCATCCTGTATATTCCCATAGCAAGTACAGGACATTGTACCGAGGTGTTCAGTGTAGTTCACATTGCTCTGTAAATGAATATGAGTCAAGTGTTGCATGTATAGATGTAAATGTTCCTTTTTTCTTTCACGTTGCCGTTTCCCACAAGGTGAACATTTCTTAATCCCTGAGTCTGTTGTTTTGGACATGTTTTTCATGTAAACTTCCAGGGATAGGCTGAGGTAATATGAAACAAGGACATAATTTTGCAAAGGCAGTGATAAGTGGAAAGCTGATTTTCGTGTTCTCTGACGTGCTGGTAGAGGGCATTGTGCAGCTGGAGATGCAGGATTCTAGTGGAGAGAGGTGAAATGGAGGTCATGGCCATTAGCAGGAAAGTCAATGCAATGTTTTACGAATTTTTGTCTGTGGGATGTAGCCAGACACAATCTATTGCAATTACAGGCCGTCTGCCTAAAATTTTCTTGTAGTTTAAATTGGATAGCAATAATCTTAATTTCCTGTCCTAAGTGGTTGCACAGAGTTGCTGTATTTCACCCCAGAGGTCTCTGCATTTTACTGGTGAGCAAAGCATTAACTGGCTATAAATCACTTCATGTGAAAGGTGCTCTGTAAGTGTATGTTTTCACTTTTCTTGTTCAGTGCTGGCAGCAAGTCTGTGCCTCACACTTCACAGACAGATCAGAAATGAAAGTTGTATTCCCAAGAGGCTGTAGTTGAAATAGATCATGCACAGATGCAGAGCAGAGATGATATGTGACCAAGTGCCAGTGATTGAGCAGTGAAAATCATTGCATATCTTGTTAGTTCCGCTTTAGTTCCACTTCTGGTAATAATAGGAATGCTTCTACATGGGTTTGTGTGCTGACGGAAGGAAAAGCGTGAAGGAAGGCGTGGTGCAAAGCAGCGTCGTGTGAGTGGGTTAATGAAAGAATCTCAGGCAAGAGGATGAGGCATTAGGCAAGTAGAGGTGAAGGCAGAGCAGAACTGGATGGTACCCAGGCTTTAGTGGGAGAGTGGGATAAAATGGACAGCAAAATGGATGGAGCTGAGAGCAGCAAAAAGGGTAGACTTATGCACACCTTGAAACATGACCAGGAAGGTGTGTGAAGGCACTGTTGGTGCAATTGATGATCTTTGCTGTAGTATTCCAGCTTGATTAAAAAAGGAGTCCAAATAAACATTAGTGGGGTGAGGAAGGAGGAGACTGCAATACCCAGGCAGAGAAAATACAATTGCAGTGTTTCACAGCTGAGGCAAAGTAGCATGGGCTGATTGGGAAGATCTGCTAGATCTTATGGTAGAGGCCTTATCACAAGCTGTTTACATGCTAGTGTAGTTGTCAGATATGGTGAGTTTCATTTGTTCAGCTAACTGCTTACAGAGTCTGAAGACAGGTTTTTTGCTGTGGGTATGCTTAGTTCATTCATTAGTCATCTCTCATTTCGATTACTCTAATGGCTTCTGGCTAGACGTTGTCCTTCTTCTGCTCTTCACTTATAATCTATTCAAAAATCTGCCACATACATAATATCTTGTCATCTTCTCTGTTCACTTCATTTTGCTGCCAGATCCCCTTAAAACTAACTTTAAATGTCACGCTCAAGATGAAAGCAAAATCACACTTTGAATTCCTAGTTAAAAGAAATGGTTGTTTGTCCTATCTGATAGTTATTTCAAGAAAAGTATTTTAAAAGCCCATCACTCTTGTGGTGTGACAGTCATCCTGGAGTTCTGCAGGAGGTACATGGCAGTGAATGATCATAGTAATTCACAAGACTTCTGCTTGTACTGTGTGGGGTCCTGCATTGCCAGCTGGCTACCACAAAAGGAGATTCAAGGTTTCCTTCCAGAAGAAGGGGAGTGCTGCTTGTGCATGCATTGCAGCTGTTCCTGCCTGAGGAAGAGGGCAAGTTGTGAGTAGTGTGTTGGTAGGAAGAGAATAACTTTCGTTTATAGTGACTTGTGTGAAGCTGCTGTGGAAGAAAGTCAATAAAATGGCAGCTTTGGGGTTGTTTGTGGTCTGAAGAGCAGCTCGTTGCCTTCTCTTTCTTCATGCTTTTATTTCTGAAAGGCATCTGGGAGGAGAGGGCTCAGAAGGTGAGGTAGGGCTGCCCTGTGTTAGTGGCCAGGGAGAGAAGCTGAGTGCCTCAGGTTCAGAAGTGAACATGGGGATCTGACAATTGAGGGCCATCAGTGTGGGGCTATCATGGGAGTGAAGAAAAATGGCTGCTAGAAGAAAGAGAAGGATTTTCAGCTTAAAAGGGAGAAGTGGATTGGATTAACAGGTGATGGGAATCACCTTGGAAAGAAATCCATCACTAGGTTCCATCTGTGCCATTTGCATCTGCAACTGCCCTTAAACAGAAGTAACTTGTATCCTGAAGGATGATAAGAGAAGGGAGCTTCTCTCTTAATAGGAAGGAGACAAGAGTTTACTTGATTAGGGATTTGCAAATGGAGTGTGATTGCAAATCACTGGAGATAATGAGAGTAAAAATTTACATGTTAATCAAAATTAGTAACATTAGGAAATACAGTAAGTGAGAGTGAAAAATTCTGTGAGAATTTTGAAGCAGGACCCCTGAGAGCTCTTCCCATGGCTCTGTGTGGCAATGGAAGAACTTGTACAAGCAGTGAGAACTCACAGCTCCACACTGGTCACTGAAAACAGGTCTCAGCAAATCACCCCTGAGGCTGTGGCTCTGCAACTTGCCCGGCTCCAGCAGTCAACAAAGCACTGGGCTTTTATCTTCTTTTAAAAAACTATTACTCCTCAGAGCAATTTTGAAGCTTTGAAGAGTGATCCTGCAGTGATTGTGGAAATACAGTTTTTTTCTTATAGTCTTAATATTTAGTCTCAATTACAAAATAGCTTGTTAGCATGTTGTCTCAGTATGTTCCTGAGACTTCAGCTACATGTCAGAATGGTTACTGCTGGGAAGCAACACTGCAATTCTACTACTTGCTGCCAGTAGAATGGCCAGGAGATATGGTAAAAATAGTTTGAGACTTGAGAATATTTTCCAGAACATTTTAAACTGTTTGCTCCTATCTGTGGTGGAGACAAATATGAGCTGAGTTGATCTGTGCCATAGCAATTGTTCTGCCTGATGTTCCATGTCACAGGCCTGTGCTCCTAAAGAGTGCAGCCTTTGCTGAAGGGTCTGTGGAGTTAAAAACCTAATTAAAAACCTATCAGAAGGGCTGAGCTAGGGCAGAGATGAGCCAGGAATGGGGACGTGTGTGTGTGTGTGTGTGCGCGTTATGTTGGTTATTATTAAACTAAGCCACAGAGAATGACCAGAAAGGAAGGTGAAAATGTACTTTGTCTCTTGGATTCATGCAGGACATACTGAGGCATGGCAGATGTAAACAGAAAATATGAGATTGGCAAGACAGAGTGAGCTATCCATGTTAACTTTTGTGTATACGAACAAGTAATAAAGTTAGAGAAAGACTAATTAGATATGAAAATCCTTGTCAATGTGAAGTTTTCAGAGGGTAATTAAGAATATGATTTTTTTCTTTTTCTAATCCAGTGACTGTTGAGAAACTGAACATGTTGCTATTAACCAGAAAGGTCCTTTGCTCCATGTCTCATTTCAATTGGCATTGTTACAGTAATATTTGCATTTCTCCTGCTAAATTACTTTTTGATCTGCAGTTCTCCCAGCTTCTACTCCAGTCTTCCTTTTTCTTGCTTTTTTCAAAAATCCTTACTAAATCCTGAGCTTCAGCAACACAAAATACTCCTCAACTTTGTTTCAGCCAGGAAATTCAGCACGTGCTGTTGTCTGTCCATGATGAAATCTGCTTTCACAGCATCAGAAGTCCCTTAAGTTTATTGCAGTCCTGAAATGTCCTAATACCATTGCCACACAGTTTGCAGTGTTGCAAAGTCTGTTAGTTCAGAGATTTATCATAAGGGGGGTGTGTGTGGTGGTTGTTTTTACCAAGAGGCAAAGCTATAATTTTTTGTTGTTTTTGCTTTTTCAAATACCAGATTATTCTTGTTTCAGTTAATTGACCCTGTATGCCTAAATTGTCTTTTTAGGAGGTGTATATAGCTGGCTTACTCATCTCCCTTTAAAACTTTAGAACATATTATGCTTTGTTTTAAAAAATGAATAAAAATGAATCATATAATCTTGTTTGTTTCTGTTTATTACTGTTTCTTATGCTGTAGCACATGCATGCTTCTAACTTGCCAGAAATCAAATTCATCTCAATCACTCTGTGTAATTTCCATGACCTACTTATTTGTCTATCAGTGGAAGTTTTAGAATAATACAAACACATCTGGGTAATGAATGCTATTTACTCAGCTCTCACCTTCCACAAAAAGAGATCTGAAATAGAGAGCTTTGCACTGTAACTGCTGGCCAAAATTTTGTGCTTTTTCTCGTCAATGGGTGATGTAATTCTGTCTCGTGTCGCACAAGGAGGCTGCTGGTCTCCAGCTGCTCAGAGTTTATACGTGGGAAAGGTTAGCTTGATACTGACACTGATTCCAGATTTGTCTTAAGGTGTGTTTGGACTTCTCTGCAGCCCAAGTTCAGGGCCAGAGAGATGCTGAAGGGCATGGTGAAAAGCTGTGCGAGGCTGTGCAATGGCTTCTCTGTTGAAAGAGGTGCCACAGCATTCCTGGAGGCCAGCCCAGTGTTGATCACTGTGCATTCCCTTACAGATCTGGCAGTGGACCACTCCTGGACAGTCTCTGTGTGAAGTAGTTCTGTTTCAACCTGTAAATTAAGGAACACTGAGCAACCAAGAGTGCAAACTCCTGGTGTAACTATCCCTAAGTTCAGAGCAGGAGCAACAAGCTCTGATCCTAACAAGAGTTGTCAGACATTATTTTCTCCATGCCCTGCAAAAGTCACCTCTGGATGACACCTGTGCTGACTTATTATCACCTGACTCCATTCTCGGACAGGCACAGGGGAAACAAACATGTGTATCAGCTGACATAAACTAGACTTAGACTTACATCATCCAAATACTGAAAAAACAGCAGACACAAGCTACCTTGGTGTGTCCTGGCCTCGTGTGCCTTGAACAGAAATGCAATCAAAAAAAGCCTTGCGGTAGAGGCAACGGGCCACTGACCAGATGATCCTCTTTCTTCCCTGAGAAGGGCAGGGTAGAAGCACTTATGGGCTGCTTCCCTGCTCTCCCTCAATAATTAAGCAGCTGGTTTTATCCTTTGCTTGATTTTACTGTAAAGTGCATTCACAGCTGACTACTGCTGCCTGCAGTAACAAGCAGCAATAGAATAAGCAGTGCATTACTAACATAAGTATTTTTTATTTTTCTTTACAGGTAACAGTGCTGGTCCTTTTTGCCCTTGCATTCTTAACGTGTGTTGTATTTCTGGTAGTCTACAAGGTTTACAAGTATGATCATACCTGTCCAGAAGGATTTGTTTTCAAGGTAAATTGCATATCCATTCTAGAAAAACAGTAGAGTCTGTAATATTCTGTGTTGGTTTAGGCATAACCTTGATTAAGTCATGCTGTATTGCACAGATTTGGTGTTTCTTTTTATAGGTTCATGTACTTCCAGCTATGCTTTTTTTTTGTAATTTATAATTGAGGTTGTACTATTGCACAATATTAGTAGTTTTATTTTGCTAATGCTTTAAACATTGAAAATATAGCAGAAGTCCAAACACTGGTGTCTTTCAGACTTACTTCACCTGCAGTTGTCTGGACAAAGCCCTCATTTATGGGTCATACGGTTTAATGCTGCATGTTCCTCCAAATTAATGTGTCTTAGGAAATAAGAAAATGATAAAATGTGGAGAAAAAAAAATCTGGAACATGTGTCAAAGAAACAGTAGAGTGATGTTCTCATTAAGAGTAGTAGAGTTGCTTCAGGGTTATTTTTGTAGGAAGAACTTCTTGTTCTAGAACAGTGACCTCCGAGCCCTACTGCCAAAAGTGATGCCAAAAAAAGGAAAACACATTTATTGGAAAAAATACTGGTTCTAACCAAAAGGGAGGCTGGGATAACTTTATTTGTGTGAGATGGCAGTGCTGGCTCCTTTGCTATGACCTGGGCTGAAAGTCAGAAAGTAACACTGATTTCCCAGTTGTAAATTTAGCAGAGTTGAACTTGGCTGTAATTAGATAAGAAAAGTAGCAGTGATGATAGCATTCTTCCCTTTTTTTTTTTTTTTTTTGGTAATATTTAGTCACATAATGAATCAATTGGGTACCCAGTATGAACTTCAAAAGGATTTAAGAAGGGATGGCTGCCTCAGCACTCCTCAACAATCATGTTCAGGATTTTATCTGTCACTTCAGGCACATAAATATCTTACAAGAGTCTAGTCCAAAATTATAATCAGTGATGCCCTTCCAGATTAGGTTCAAGCATTCAGTTGGTTACTGCTTTCCCTTTGTTCAAGAGCAAAAGATACTGTGGTTAGAATAGAATACTTGCCTGTAACTCAGGAGATCTGGCTTTTGACTTTTTGTGTTATCTCATACAGGCACTGAAACGTTTCTGTGTTCATGGCTCAGGGGACAATAGTTTTTTTCCTAAGCTTTCTCCTGGCATTGAGCAGTTTGGAATGTGGACTGTATGTTCCTTTCAAGCTTGTCTTGATGTGGTCCTGACTTGACAGGAATTGCCAGTTATGTGTTCCTGTGTAAGTCTAGCAACAGTCTCCTGCTTCTGCTTCCTTTCACACCGAGTTCTCCTCTCCTTTGAGTTGCAGCCTTCTGGCTGCTTTTGGCTTTTCTTGCCAGTGTTGCAAATATTTAAGGAAAGAGCACTTTCTCAGCTATATTTCAGCTGCCCTGTGACCAGAGTCTGGTTGTGTTTCTCTCTTTTGGGCCTGTGTTTGGGGCAGAAGTTAGGCAGAATGTCCCACAGCTCTGTTTTTAAGGTGCAGCACATACACAGGGCTGCATCATGGTTACTCTCCTCATGGGTTTTTGGAGCTGGCATTTTGTTTCGAGCTGCTTGATGGCATAATGCAGGAGACACAGCATCTCTGGTCATGTGAGTTCTACAGGACAAGGATGTTGGCAAAGGACACAAGGCCTGAAAACTACCACTCTTAAGATGGCCTTGTATGTATTCGCCTTTGCATGTTTTATTGGGAGAGTCCATGATATGTGATGGCATAGATTGGCACAGATGTCCTAGGAAACAGAAAGTCTGTCACCTTGTGACCAGGGTCTCTGTGGACTGGCTTCATGCTTCAGGTGGACTCAATAATCTGGCCTGGATGTTCCCGGGTTTCAGGAGCTGATGTGATTTCTGGTTAAGGGCAGCGGTGTCCCTGCCTCAGGAAGCCTGGTACTGCAGGAGTCTCTGCATAAAGGCTGAGCTACCACAGCTCTGAGTCAGACTCGCTCTTCTCTGCTTTGATGCTCTCATACATGGAGCAGTTCCAAAGGTTTCTGCTGCACTACGCCTCCAAGGCATGAAGGTGTGCTTAAAAAGGTGCTCATTTTCCTTTGTACAGCAATCTTATTTCTGTGCTTGCTTAAGCTTTCTGAGACAGCCTGAGTACTGCTGCTGTGCAGACTGCTTCTCTGGAGCACTCATCACTACTGATTGCTGAGACTCATTGCAAAATCCTGAGTGCACTTACATCCTGAGCGATTTCCCCAGGGTTTCAGTATGTTCTGTACCCTATCTGTTACCCTTTAGCTTTTGTTGCCAAAGCACCTGTGTCAGACTCGTGGGCAGTGCAACAAAGTCACTTCAGTGCATTTAAGACCACACCATCATCTGTTAAATTGGGAATTACTGACCCAGCAAAGTTAACGTGACAGAAGATACTATTTATAAATTAATACCACTGGGGTCTTCATGTCAAAGGAACAAAAGGAATCATCTTAACTCAGCCAGATACAGACTGGCAACCAGGGTTTTCTCTGGCAACAAAGGCCATAACCTGTAACTAATTTCTGAAATAGAAGGGTTGTGAAAAAAGACTGGCAGCTCACTCTGGAGCATCCCACTTTCTCCTCATGGCCTTCCTTCTTCTTTCACCTGGGAACCATGGAAACAAATAAAAAGGATGAAAATAAATGTTCTACATAGCTGAAAGTCTCAGGAAAGTGGCAGGATAAGAATCAGTAGCAGTTCCCATCACTCATCTAGCAACTGAGTGCTGCATGGCTTGCCTTGACTGGGAGCTAAGCCAAAGGGCTGTCCTTGGGCAGTACACAAGGGACAATGAGTAAAAGGAGAGGTTTTCCCATCTTTTCTAGAAGCATGAAATCCTGGGAGCAAAAATGCAGTCAAGAGGGACACTGATGTGTATTTCTTTAGGCTCTTCTGTCAGATTTTTGCATGTTTGTGACTACAAAAAAACAAACAAACAAACAAAAACCCCCAAAAACCGTTACTGAGTCATTTTTGCCTGTTACAAAGCAGATTGCTTCTAAAGGCAACACAAGATTCTATGGCATTTTTTCAGACTGTCAGTAATCTTGGCTTGTCTTCAGCTCTAATAATTATATTTGCTTGAATTTCCTTGGCAGATTTCATTGGTTCAAGGGATTGTGTTCCTTTCCCCATTTTAAATATTTAGAATTGTGATTACATCCCCTGACTGGATGAAATAATCACTACAAATATGTCTGTGTCTATGCACTTCTTAGTCATTTTATCACATCAGAAGTAGTGTCAGTTATCCCAGATAAAACATGGATAATACTTCCAGAAGATGGCATGGTTGATGTAAATGAATACACATATCAAATAGCTCTATTCCATATTCCTGGATTATGTTTTTATAAATCTAGGTCCTAGGCTTGCAGCTGGCAAATACATTGATTATGAGCATGGGAAAGCCTGTGATGACTTACAGAGCTGAACAGACACAATTGCTTTTAGCCAGGGTTAAATCCTGTCTGCTTTGTTGTGCTACTTCAACAAAACTGGGAGGGAGACTTGTCCCGGCTGCTGCCTTGACCAAAGATAACAAATAAAGGGAACCAGGGTGGATGTGGTGACTCTGGGCACTCCTGTGAGTCTGACACACTTTGAGGCTTCTGTCACACCCGTGGGTTCGAGCCACTGAGGTGCTGACTCTGTGGGAGGGCTGTTAGTTTGGTGACAATGAGACATCTTTGAGCCATCACTTGTGCCACATGATTGAAGTCTTCAGGGGCGGGCAGGCTCTAAGACTACCTGTGGGCCTCTTGTTTTGCCAAGTATTCTTTTCTTCTTTCATGCCTTTTGATGATTTTTTTATAACGCTAGCTTTTTAGGATGCAAAATTTGTATTAAGCCAAGACTGTCCACCGGACCTTCTCCCATCCTGTGCTTTACGACTTAAACCATTTGAAAGATTATTTATGCCTCTTTCTTTAAATTTATTTTTGACAAGGACAAAAGTCAACTCAGAAGTAAATGTGGACATATTTGAGGTAGCATCTGGTTGTAAAACCCATGGAATTTTCGTGTGTGTTTTTCTGCTGAGAAATCTCCAATATAAAATTTTGTTTTCTGAGTAGGAGAACAGTAGCAGTTCGAAGCTGCTGTGCTGTAATACCATAAATTTTAGTCCTCTGTTGCTGGAAGCAGGAAGTCTGAACATCAGATTTCTTTTTAAAACAATCAGAGTAGAAATGATTAAATGTATTTTTCCTTAAGCTCCAGCTACTTCTAGCTGACAAAGAGCCAATTCAATTGCACAGGTGACTGCCCTGACACACTGAAGTATAGGGCAAGACTGCCTGGACTGGCCAGTGTGGCAAGAGGAGCTGCAGAGAGACCCCAAGACCTTCTGGGGCAAAACCTGGAGAGTCACCATATATGTCCAAGTAATTTTTTTCTTTGGTGTAACAAGCTACTCTGTAGGCTCTTCCTCCACCATCACTGAACAGTTGCTGGATGGATGATACCTGTGACAAATGCACTGCACAGGGACATTCACTCTGGGTTTTAAGATGACAACAAAATTTGAATCTTACTTTGTATTTTACTCTCTAAATTATCTATTTCACTTTCCAAAGCTCTGAGCATCTAGCAGGTTCTACTTAATGCTCTTACACTCCTGGGAAAAATGAAATAATGTAGTCTCACAGCTCCAGAGAGCTTTTTAAAAGCTTGCTGTTGGCTACATCTTTCTGACAATCAGGAGGGAAGTCTTTTGTATGTGTGTACACACTTGCACATACGCTTGGCCACCCACAATGTTTTCCCTATATGTGTTAGCTACTGGGCTGTAAAACTGTTCATACCTTGGCACCAATGTATCTGTATTAATTTCTGTCCCTCAGACTGCAGACACCAGGGTAAATTGCCTGAAGTGAATCTAACAGTAGGGTATGGACAGCTGTAGTTGTAAACCAAACAGTTGGAATTTGGTGGGCAAGAATGAACAGCAAAATGTGGCTGGAACTGGAGACTGAATACTTTTAAAAATAATTTTAGGCCAGCACATTTCTTGTAGGTTAATTATTTTGGCATATAAACCCAGATTGGTCTTCCTGGCAAGTGCACGAGTAGTTTAAGGATTGCGGGGAAGAACATTTTGAACAGTAGGATAACACTGTAGTTAATTGCTGTATGTTGCATCTTGACTCACAGAAAGTGACTGTTGGCTTACATTAAAAGGAGAAAAAACCCTAACCTGCTTCATGTGTGGGGGCCTGTATCTGAAATCTAAGCAATGGATTTTTTTTTTCAGAATAATCAGTGCATTCCAGCTGGGTTGGAAAACTACTACTCTGAACAAGACTCCAGCGCTCGAGGGAAATTTTACACAGTCATAAACCACTACAACCTGGCCAAACAAACCATCACGCGCTCCGTGTCCCCATGGATGACAGTACTGTCAGAAGAGAAACTTTCTGAACAGGAGACTGAAGCTGCTGAGAAATCAGCTTAGTATGATAAGCTAATTATGAAAACTATGTCATTTGAAGGTAACTAAGGGACTTCAAGGAACTTTTCATTAAATATAATTATGGATAATTTAGAGGTTACTCATGTTTATGGTGCAATTGCTTCTGTTTGCTGATACTGCTTTGCAAAAAAAAAAGAAAAAAACGAAAACAAAAACTTGCTGCAGAACATTCATGGGCATAACCCCAGGTGCATATCAGCATTGCTGTAGAGCTTTGACACCGTTTTCAATGTTAAAAAAGAAAATCCAATGTTAGATATGTTCTTGCAGTTTATTGGATACTGATAGATTTTGTCACTGGATTTTCAGGGCTTGGACCTTAGATAAATCATGTGTTCTGCTGTCTGAACAGATACTTAATTTATTACGTTTTTTAATTCTTCGTCATTTTGCAAACTGAAACACCCCAGCCATAACTAGAGTGATCTCTTGTTTAGCTGAAAGCTGTAAGTAATTTTTAGTTTGGGCTCAAGCAAGAATGATAGTCAGCACTGATGTCGGGGCGTAATGTAATGATTTGTACGGAGAAAGAAACTGTCAGGTCGCATTTTTCCTTACGTTTCCTTTACTGTTTTTTGTAAGTGATAATGAAGTTCTCTGCAACAAGGCATGCTCAATGTTTTCTTATTGCTGTCAACAGAATTTAACTGCATTTCCACTGTGGCTTTAGCATCTTGATAAGGATGTGCACTGAAACACAAACTAGATAGACATTATGGAAAAACACAGGCAGTTTTAGTGGTGGGTGTTGAGGATAGTGTAAAAAATATACAGTTCAGGATGTTCTAATGAGAAATGACATCTTTTGATCATACTTAAGAGGCAGAAAGCCTATTCACAGTACATGTAGTCAACTATGTCATTTGTTGGATACAGCTGAAGGAGTAATATGTCTAAATTTTCTCTTGTATTACATTCACATTTTCCCTTTTTATTAGTTAGAAAGAGCTTTCTGTTTATGTATGGTTTGCAGTTTGATACTTTTTAAAACACAGAGCATCACAAGTGAAACAGTAGCATATTAGATACCACAATTGGCTGTTAAAGCTACATGTGAAACAGAGTGAAGAGTAGAACTGTTTGTGTATGGCTTGGGAGGGGAAAAGATGTAGAAGAACATAGTATTGTGGATGCACGTTAAAGTTCCATTGTAATTACAAACTTACCTATTCTTTGTGTGAAATCATGTTTTCATTTTTATTATAAATCTTAAATATACATTATAAAAAGACATTCTATTAATTTAACATACAAAATAAGTGTGTGAAGCATCTGGGCAAGGAAGCTGCCTTTTTATTCATGTAACTTGGATGGAACAAGGGGGAGTGGACATGTCAAAAGTTCCTTTTTTTTGTAGAATCTGTACATAAATTAAGGGAAAACATCAATATTTCTCAAGATCTGTAGTAGAACAAATGTGGTCAGCTCTATTTCTGTTTTTCTCCAGCAGAAGCCTGTCATCCCAATACAGTAAAAATAACCATTATGACTCAATGCTCTTGATAGGAAATGTGCATTACACAGTGCAGCTGTAAAAGGCTTTTTATTAAGTCATCATGGTATGTGGAATGCATAAGAAGCAATAAACTACGTGCCAAATTTTTCTTTGCATTTAAAAATATCAAGCTTATGTTAAGATTTTTAAAACATACCACGTTTGCATTTTCTAACAGGCATCTGCTTTATTGAATATAATTAATTCACATGTAACTTTTGACATTTTCACTCTGTGCAGAGTAAGGAATAAGAATGATGCTGCTTGTTGCATAAAATGTATAGAAATACACATTTCAGAAGAGAGATAGGAAAACACACACATTTCATATCAAGGTATTTGTAGAGGATATTCAGATTTTACAGGATGGAAAGATTGTTTCCCAAGACTGTCCTACATAGAAATGATTCACAATACATCTCCTCCCCTTAAATTTAGGACAATAAAAACTTTAATGCACAAGTAAATACTGATGAGAAACAACTTCTTTTTCTCCTCATAACAATAAACAATAAAAATTAGTAAGCCTTACAATCTAGGAGAAACAGATTGTTTATGCTTCTTCAAGTCAAAACCATTTTTCCTCTGATTTAACAGGAGGGAGTTTATTGAGTCTTATCTACACTTGGTTTTGAGACTTTTTTTAGTTAACAAATTGCTCCCAGTACTTTGAAGAGTTTGACTTTAATATTGTCTATCCTTTGGCTTTGTTCCAGCATCCCAGAACATCTGTTTCATTGCACAATCTGTTTGTGTTGTATTCTCTCTTTTCACCTCCAAGTAAAGTTCTTTAGTTGGCTCCTTATCATTATTACTAGTATTAGATCAAGCTGATTTCTGAGTCGAGTACTTTCAAAGGATTAGAAGTAGAGGTCATATATGTGCGAAGTGATCACTGTGTACTGAAGTGGTGTGATGAAATAAACGCCTGAGACAGTGTAGATGCTTTTGCACAGTAACAGTTTTCTCTTGATCTGGGATGGGAGCTGGATTTTTCCACATCACAGGTGGGTGGCTGTGGCAAAACCAGTATGGTTATTTTTTCTTCTGTTAGCTCTGCTCCAGCTTGTCGCTTTCTTCATAGCTCTTTCAAAGAGTTTCGTGTTCTCCAGAGGATTAAGTGTGGTTTTATGCTTGATAAAGGGATTTAAAATGAATGCACTAATGGATATGTGCACACACTTATTTATTGGAAAATATTTCCATCGTAGAGGTATGAAAAAATGCATAAAATACATAGGTATGCTGTATACCCCCCTCTGTTGAAAAAAAAAATCAAAACATTTAGAAACAGAGTATGGAGATGATAGTATGTTTAATTAATTATCATACCAGTCCAAGAAAAGCAAGGAGAATGAACACATCACAAGGAAGAATAGGATCCATACTCTAAATCCAGCATTGTTTTTGATGGCCTGTGAGGAAAAGGTTATCCCTGTTACCATCACCAGTAAACACACAATTTCAACAACGGCAACCCAGAATGTCTGTTAGTGGCATTGCCCTTCCCCCCACAAGAGAAACAACAAAATTTGCCCTTAATTTCAGGTGAATACAGGTCAAGTTGGCTGTACCTCTTTAGATCTACCCCATTGAAGTCACACTCAAAATCTTAAAATCAGACATTTGGAAAAAAATAAACACTGAAATCCCAAGATTCATGCAATCAAGTATTAGGAACTATATAAAAAGTACATGATTCGAAGTTAGTTTTAAGTTCCAAAAGTGAAATTCCTTGATTAAAAGTAATCTTTCTAATAAAAATCTGACTTAAATGAAAAAACAACACAAACAAACAAAAAAACCCCCAAACAAAGAAACAAAAAAAACCCCTGACAACGCTGGAGCTAAGTCAGTCACTTATTTCAGTCTCAGAAAAAAGTATTTTTCTTGGATTCTCCTTTCCAAAATTGAGACCAGTAGGAGATCTGTTTTTTGCTCTCATTTTTTAGATTTATATATGGAAGATTTTTTTAATGTGATACAAACACTAATCTGAGTAACAAAGTTTTTTTATTTTAGCACCATTCACTACTGTTTCTCAGGATGGTTTAGGAAACTTAGTTCTACCTACAAATGTGAAAAGTGAAGCGAAATACAGCTTCAGTTCTTGCCATGTTTGGTGCACTTTTCAGGAGAGCAGAGCAGGGGATAACTCATCCTTCAGATACCTTTTCTGTGTGCTCTCAGGAGGGAGAAAGAAGTGAGCCATTTACTCAGTAGCCTAACTTAGGAACTCAGTTTTTACTGGAATCTCAGTTCCCAGCAGAAAACATCCTTTCCTTCTAATTATTAAACAAGTTCAAGAGATTTGTTTACTAGGAGCATGCAAGAAATGTTCAGTGATAAAGAGTCTCTTCTGCTAACAATCAGCATCTAACTCCAGTTTCAATCATTTCAGCACTGTCTTTTTTTGGTAGTCTGCAATTTCTGCCCCCCTCCTTCTTTTTTAAAAAAAAAAATTCACAGATGCTTAAATGCAAGCCAGGTGACCTTCATGTTTAAAGAATTGATGAGGCCAAGTAGATTTCTGCAGCCCTGTGTAGCTATTCAGCTCATAGTTAGCAAGTGTGAACTATGGAGAAGCTCAGCTACCTTGCACAGTTTTCCCAAACCCCTGGCCTGACGCCCCAATGTCCACTGCACCGCTTCCATGGGTGAGCTTGCACATGATGTTTAAAGCAACACTTGGGGAAAACAGAGTTAAGAGAAACAGTGAGTTTAAAACACAATTTCAAGATATTACCTCTCTTATGTCTTCATTGCCTTCTTTTATATTCTCTGTTGCACCCACAACTAACTGGTGGATATTGTCAATATCGGTTTCCTGTTTAAAAAAGAAATAAAATTGAGAAATGGTAATGAATTTTAGGAAAAAAAACCCACTTCCAAGGACTTGGGGAACAAGCAGAACTCAAAATTAAAATAAAATCTGGTATTACTAACATTTTTGTTTCATTGATGCAAAGGCACAGAATAATACAATTAAGTTGTAATTTCTTTATCCGTGATTTTACGAACCTGAATGAAGACCACCAGGATCAGTAGGATGTCTCCCATTTATCTAGAGTCAAATCTAACCTGTCTGATTTTTCCCAGCTCTTTTGGAAGAGGTGCCACCATTTCCAGAAAGGATGCTGTTAAATAACATGTTTAACAGGACACCAGTTCTGAGGCAGAGGGATCACTCTAACACGTATGTCTCATTTTCCATTTCTGGTACATACTAGTAAGTAACAATGGTAAATATGTTAATTTTGAATTTGAAAAACAAATATTTTCCTTCACATTTGCACTGAAGATTCATTAATCTTATGTTCACAAGTTGGCAACCAAGGCCAAAATACCCCCAACAAAACTTCAAGCTGTATTTGCTGCTGTAGTATCACATTATACTAACCTGTTGCAAGACTTTCTCAGTGAATATCTCTTGTAATCTGGAGATTTCCACCACTTTTCCTTCGATTTGTCTTGGCAAAGAACAGAAATAGTCCATTAGAAACTTGTACAAACATGTCTTGCTGCTGCAGATTCAGACTCTCCTGTGCAGTTAGTGGCTGCTCAGGAGGCCACTGTTTTGTCAAGTCATCTGTGCGGCAGCAATAGCCTGGGACCAGGGCTGGGACAGTTCATGGTTGGAAGAGAGCCAGCCCACACTGAAGCCCTGGGAAAGGCACCCCCAGAAGTGCTCAGTGAGCAGCTTTGAGTGCCAGGGTTTCACCTGTCTCCCTTCTTTCATTTCATAAAGTAACATTTTGACATACCCTTTTCATATGCTATTGTGGTGCGTGCAGTTCACCTTGCCTAGGACGGATAATCCAAAAGTTAATTTCTAGCTCAAGTGTTCTCTAGTTCGAGTGTTCTGCACAGCTGGGGAGAGTGAATGCACTGCTGTCTGTCTCTGCAGGGGCTGAGCAATGGCACCTGCCCCACTGCCATCTGGGTATCCAGCAGGCAATAAGATACAGTATTTTAAAACTTAGATAAGACTGTACACTTTCCAAACTTATCCAGTGCTATTCTGGATAGTTTGTGTGTCCCTCAAACCATTCTTTACACTGCACACGTTCCTTTCCTGGGTGCTGCTCCTCCCACAGCACTGCAGTGGGTGTGGGCAGGTGTCCTGCAGCCAATGCACTGCACTCGGGTGCTGACCAGGGCATGGCCCTGGCCTGGGCCACTGTCTGCCAAGTAACAGAAAATCGTACCTGACTTCATCAAAGAGATTGTTCATTTCACCAACAAGTCTCTGGTTCTCCTGTTCAAACTGGAAAAAGGGGAGAAGGAAATGAAACACAAATTCACATGCTTGGACTCATGGATCTTTCTTCAATTCCCACCATGATCAACCAACTCCCACCCTTCCTTGCAATCCATTACAGTATATCTCAACAAAAATGATCTTAAAATTACTCAAGTTGCTTTGCAGTAAGGAAGAATATACTGGATGATACTAAATTATTTTAGAAATTTAAGTGGAGAAAGTTTTCATGCTTGTGAAAGCATGTGATTCTCTTCATGCCATCTCTGCACTGCCCTTCACATTCATATACTGCCTGTGGCATGAAGTTTAGGAGCCTTTACATTTTGCTGCAATATGAAATACTTTGACATCTATTTCATACTTTACAAATGCATTGCTTTAATTATTCCAATAGATTTCCATTTAAAACTCATGAGTAATCAATGAAACAAATACATTGCTAGCACTAGATTTGTCAAATACAGGCATAAATAGAAGGCCTTATACAGGAAAATAAGTTTTTACTTTTCGGGTGTACCTGACTCTCAGATAAATTTGGATTCGTTACAGAACAAGTGATGATGCAGCAAGTATGATGACACAATTAGTGGAAACAAAATCTGTACAGCCAAAATACAGGACAGAAGGGTATCCCATGTCACTGTGCAGATTGTTTGAAACTGCATGAGTGAAAGCTGTGTTTTAGCATTAGGACACACAGAGCTGGGATTTTCATTTTATGGTGCTTGCATGGTTCAGTCCTGGAGTGCGAAAGCTGAGTGGAGCCTGCAGCATGTGCTCCCTGTGCCAGATGTTCTCAGGGAGCTCTGTGACCTGCCCCAGCCAGAAGTGTGTCCTGTCATCAGGGACAGCAGAGCACTTGTTGGAAGGGTCACAGGCCCAGTTTTGAGAGGAGGGGAAGCTTATTCAAGGTATTCTAGAGATTCTCTAGGGCCAAAGCCTCAGGAACAGCTGGACCGTTGTGGCATGGACACAACTGACCAGGGCCTTGCACTTTTTCCACAAAGCTGGGAAAGAGCTGGTCTGTGCAGTGATACAGAAACAGCACACAGGATATACATTTCTACTGGAAACATTATCTGCTCCTTGCCTCTGGCAAACCTGAGTGATTCATGTCAGTGTGAGCACCAGAAAATGGCATTCAGAATGCAAAGACATGGGAGCTGTGCAAGACAGCGAGCCCTGCTCTAGTTCAAGTCATCTTCCCTATACAGCTTGTGCAACACCTTGTGTGCATTGCTTCAGATGCTGATGTGGACAACCCCCGAAATGATCCAGAATGTTCCAGCTGAAACTTCTACCACATCAAATACTAAGAGAAGAATGAAGTGTGTGTACTACTGAGAGTGCAGTGAAAATGATCTAGGGCAGCAGCCACTGAGGAGTTTGTCCTGCTCCTCTCTCTCCTCATGTACCTAGTCCTAAGCAAGTGCTGCTGCTTGTCTGCTTTCACAGAATGATGTTTCAGCTCACTAACCACTTTTTCCTCCTGAGTTTTCTGGTAGGTTAGTAAACTGAATCCCACCATGGGACCGGATGAGATAGGGCTGGCTTAACGGTGTGTAGAGAGCAGGAGATAAGCAAGGCTTCTGCGCTGCCACAGAGCAACCCAGAAAAGAAAGAAATTGAGAAAAGACAAGGCACCTTTCACAGCCTTCACCTTTATTCGCTCCCTCACACTCCACACCACTGCCACTGTCCCACACACTTTATGCTGTAACATTGTTCATCTTGCTTCAGGCCCATCAGGGCCTCAGGAAAACAGTATCTGACTGTTTTTGAGCAGCAGAGTAAATGTCAACCTGCATGACTTAAGGTGAAGTTGTAACTATTAAAAATCAGAAATTTGTAGGTTTCATCTCACAGAAGCAAGTCTGAAATGACAGGTATGTGTTTGAAGAAGGGCAACAGTGAATCTCAAAGAAAAAGGTTTAGTCTTCTGACATGGGCAACTGATGTCATGAAGAATAAAGAAAATTTTATTTCTTTTAACATACAGATTTCTTTTTGTACTAGAGGCTCACAGTCTAGTGACTGGCAAGAACAGCCTTCTCTCCTAGGTTAAAGGATTCCACAGAGTCTAAGAGGAGGGTTATTAGGCACTGTCACCTTCACTGTGGGGTAGAGTTTTCAGGGAAGGCACCCAGCCCCATGAATTGAAGGGGAACAGAGAACAACATACTGGACAGTTCCACAAAGTCCCATTGATTTCCACTCTAAAGATCCAATGGTTTTGTCAAATAAAATAATGCCAGTGTTGCAATACATACAAGTGTCACTGTCACTGCTTCTGTAGTGACACCACCTCCAGAGTAGAGCATTTTTGAAAACATAATTGCCTAAAATACAGTGATATTTTCTTCACAGCAGCAGATGGCTAAAGGTGCTTCATCACTGCACATGACTATTGTATGTCTCGTTCTGGAGAAGTCACCTCACAACAAAGCCAAGGAACAGAGCAATGAAATAGAGCCACAAGATTTAGCACTGCAATCACCAGTTGGTCCTTGAGTGACTAAGTGGGGCCACCAAGCTGCAATTGTTTTTTCTGATTTCCATAAGGATAAGTATGTCTGTACAAATATACATTAGAAATTCCCTATTTTGCTTCCTTAGTAAAACTGAGATGCTAACTAATTGAGAAGACAAATTTTCAGTAAAGAAAATGACACTAATGACTTTAATCCTTTACAAATAGCACAAATCCACTTGAGAAAGTATTCTTTAAAAAGTCCCTTTGATATTTAAAACCTTCCACTGGCACAGACTGCCTTTCAAACTGCTAAATGATCTTTGCAACTTGAAATCACAGCTGATGGAGCACTTGCACAGACAGCAGTTAAGATATGCTGAAACAGTCAATTGAACAAAGGGTTTGAGCAGTGAACACATCATATACCAGTGTGTCACAAAGGGATTTACATGATGGGAACATAAAACCAAGCTCTAGCGATCAGTACAGCTCAGCGATTTATGGCTTATTGAAGTAGCCTCTTTTATGACAGTGAAATATTCTGTTACCAAAGTATGGCATAAAGTGACAAACTGCTTAATATATGGCTAAAAATCCAATGCATAAAAGAAATAATCACCACTCTCTTTTGTTACCCCATGAGAGAAGTCATTAGATGTGCTGTTCCTGAATTTAAGACCAGACCAACCAACCAAAAAAAAGATGAAGTCAGAGAAAACTAGGTATTTTCACAATTCCTAATGGTAGAGCCAGATTTTTCCCACTCAATGCAATTGCAAGACATCTGCTCACAGCAACTATAAAAACCATTAGTATACCTGTGTTCAGAGTTACAAACAGAAATCTATTGTGCAAATCATGCAATAGCCTGCAAACACTTTGAACAACGTCAAGCTCTCTCCTGAGGGTAAAATACCGATAAGAATTGCTGCTGTAGCAACAATACCTTTAATTCATTATTTTATCTACACAAAGGATCATGGAACTATGATTGAGATTTGTTAAGTGCTAACTTGACACAACCCATCCCAGTTTAAAACCAGCACAGCAGTTTATAGACTGCAAGCAACCCTCTTCATAGAATTGTTTAGGATGGAAAAGACCTTAGACGTGAAGATAACCATTAACCCAAGGCCACCACTAAACCATGTTCCTAAATGCCATGTCTATATGTCTTTTAAATACTGCCAGGGATGGTGACTCCACCACTTCCCTGGGCAGTCTGTTCCAAAGCTTGACAACCCTTTCAGAGAGGAGACTTTTCCTATGACCCTAGGCCTACAAAACACAACCTGCATTTAGCTTTCAGTCAGAAGGCCCTGTCAGAGCCATCCTCTCCAACTCTTGTTTTCCCCTGCTCCTCTGGAACCTGACTGCAAGGGGGCTACTAGTATTGTGCCTCAAGACAGGAGAATGAAAATATGTAGAGAATTCTCTTTTAAAAGAAAACAGAAAGCAGGACTAAGCCTTTAGATTTTAGACTGGCACTCCAGAACAATATGAGAGTGTACAGAGCAGCTTCGTTTTCTCTTTAGCAAGCCATGCCATAATTATGTGCAACTTACTCATCTCTGACTGGAAGAATGATGTGCACTGTATCTGGGAACACCTCGAATCACTGCCAAGGAGCTTCACAAACTCATACTGCTACAGCCCGTTCCCCTGGTAAAGCTCACTGTTCTGAAATCTGCACAGCCACCGACTGAAATAACTTTTTCTTTCTTTATATTAACCCAAGGTAGCGTGTGTTAATGTAGAGAGGTTTTCTATGCATTTTGAGCTATGTTCAAAATGACAAATTTTAGGAATATCAAAAAATCTAACAGGCTGTCAGCAATCATGCCTATGTCAGAAATTTTCTATTGTATCTGTTCAAATATAAGCAGAATTGGATCAAACAATCTATAAACATGCTGATAGCAGGGAAACGCAAAAATGTTAAAATTAATGAAATTCCGTTGTGACAGACAGCTTGTAGGTATTTCTTCTAGGAAAACAATCTGATTTTGATAATTAAAAAAAAAAAAAATGAAGTGTAACTTCACAGTAATACTTAAATAGTACACCTATTTGTGTTCTAGAAACTGTTCAAGAAAAAAGGGCAATTTATTCTTTCAGACGTTTCACAACGCTGCTTCTTATGTTGCCTTGACTTCTATTGTTTCCTGACTAAACAAAGCAATTAGTAATTGTAATTTTAAAAAACAATTTTAATTTCAATTGTTGAAAAATAGTTTTTATTAATTTCATGTCTCTATGTAAATATTTTTAGCATTTTTAAATATTAGCTGCTACCAGAAGAACCAGGAAGTTACATGTAAAATGTGTATCTTCTTATGGCATTATTCTGCATAAAATGTTAAAAATAATTTAGGTGAATCTGTAGTCTTTTTTTAACCACACATGATTACAGCAGAAAATACAGTAAAATGGACAATTAGACACAAGATAAACATACCATTTGTATTTCTTCAGGTGACAGCTCATCTTCACCTTTGCCATCCCCCCATAATCCAAGGTTACTCTGGGCATCAGGCAGATTCCTGTCTGTAAAAGAACCACCAAACCCTTGAGACACTGAACAGTGCAGGGCACTGAATAGTAAAAGCAAAATAATTTTTCATCCATGTTAGACTGCTGATGAAATTGTTGTATCTCCTTTGCCAATTACTGAGATTCACCCTGTATTTACAGCACAGACCTACACCAATAACCTTTAATGTCCAAACTGGGCCAAAAGTCTACATGTAGGTTTAATTTTGTGAGCTGAAGGGAGTTGAATTAACACACTGACAGAGAAGGATGTAAAACAACTCACAACACACTAAGAGTTTTTAGGGAACAAAATACTGTAGCAGTTGTCTTTTGACAGATGAAAACACACAATTTTCAAAATGACAGTCTATATGCAAAGTACTATCTTCCAGTGAGACTTGACAGAACCACCAGCTCCTCCTTTCAAAAACTAAAGACAGAATCTCAAAGACGTTTTGAGCAAAGCTCACAGACAAACTCGATTTTGTCATGCTGTTCAAACTTCCTATTACAGTGCAAATCCCACACCACACTGTGCAAGGGGTCTTCCGGCATGGAACAGGAATCAGCTCCAACCCCACAAATTAACCCTAACACATCAAAGCTGCTTCATTCATTTCAGTGGTATTTCCCCTTTGACTAAAGCTACTCATCTGCATAATTCTTTGTATGAGTTGGGCATAAAAGATCTTGAAGGGCTATTTCTGGGATATTCCCTTCTGGAAGATTTAATTTTAGGCTTAATTATATACTTCTGATTATAGAGGAAGAAGTTAGAATGGAAAAGAAAAGAAACTGTGCTACAGGAATTGACTGTTTCTGAAGCTGTTCTAACATCAGTGTTTAAAAACCTTGTGAGACTGCAGCCTTGAGAGAGCCTCTCTTCTCCCCACTGGCTGCACACATTCTTACAAAACCCAAGAGATTTCTACCACCTCACAATGGATCAAAACTCAACCTGCTTTGATGCATCAGATGCAGGCTGAAAATTAAAACACAGAAAAATTTAGTTTTTACCCTTTCATACATTTCAGGCTTCCTCTTTATCCCAGTCAATTTTTTAGGTACTTAGGTGTATTTTAATTTGTTTTGTTATAACTTCTAGACCTAATTTTTTTCAACTGCTTAAGCACCACTGATGCATCATCATTCAGAGACTGAGTTGTCTTGGGAAGCCTCTGAAAGGAGTTGTCTTATTTATAAACACATATATGAAAAGAGTTATAAGGAGAAGTTTCCCGTTTTATCCTTCATGACAGTATTTGTGCAAACTCTTGAAAACATTAATATTGCAAAAGAGTATTGTGTATATCCCTTTATAAATGTTTCTTTTGGCTTCCCAACAACCAAACCAGGATGCACAAACAATGACAATGTTCCAAATTAGAAATGTGGATAAGGAATAAAATAAATTTTAAAAAAACCAAACCAAAAATAGTCCAGTTCTTTCTTATGAGTAATAAAACATAAACCCAAGAATAAGTTTAAAGATTGTTTAGAAAGTATTCAACTATTTTCTTCCATGGGGTATTACCAGTATTTCAAGTCTATTTCACAGAAATGCAAAACTTGTTTGTTTAGGTATTCAGTGTATTTACGTTATATCAAAATTACAATAAATTATTTAGCCCATTCAAACAAAATAAGATAATTAGTTTGTGGAGAAAAAAAGGAAAAAACAAGAAAAAAATTCTTATTTTATCCCAGAGGAACCAATTAGTTTCAGGCACTGTCAGCACTGTTAAAAAAACAGCACCTGTATCCAATGTGATTGCTAATAAGCAAATATACTTATAGTAAGAGGTAAGCAAGAAACATGTATCTCCCCAGGGTTCCTCCTGTCACTGTGGTAGTTTTGGGCTTTCTGCAGCTTTCACGGAGCTGACATTAATGCTTTTCTGCAATTCAGCCAGCAGAAGCCAAACTACGTTTCTATTTCAGAAAGAGAAGCAGTTAACTCATGACAGAGATATAAAATAATGATCAAATCCTCAGAACCTTTTTCCATGCTGAAAGGAGACAGCTGCTAAGCTTGTGGACCAGTTCAAAAGCTACTCATTATTTAAATTTATTTCCATAAACTAAATGTCAAATTTGTAATATGCAAATAAATACTGCCAGAATATAAAAGCACTCTCCAGAGAGACTATTTTCCTACCATGAGGCATGTCTACTATGATTCTAATGTAAACAGGTGCTTTGCCTCAAAACAAAAGTATTCACATTTTACATTAGTTCCTGCCAAAAAACCAGACAAAACCCAAGTTGTGCTTCAGCACATCAAGTAGCACATTCAGCTGTTCATCACAGTGTTCAAATTAAGGAAAGGACCACAAGCTGCTCTCAAATGTATCTTTACAGATGAGATTTAACCCAAGGGACCAAACATGCTGATGATGGCTACTTCATAAAAACAAATTATCACCATGCTCTAAACCATCAATATGCTCAGGATGAAACAGCTTATTTCAAAATGCAAGCGTTTCTCCAGTTTCTTAAAAATTTGAAAAGTTACTAGGAAAAAAAAAAAAAATCAAAGGCTGTAAGATTTAAACTGAACTTCTTTGTTTCCTAGCCATCTCGCTCATGTTATTCTCACACTTCAACAACCACCTACCAGCAAAGTCACAAGGCTGATTCCTATAAGCAGCAGCAACCAGCACTTCCCCCTATGTGAGGAATCACAGGCTGTGTGCATTTGCATAGTGTTCCAGACAGATTTATTTTGATATACAAGTTCCATAGTTTTCTCAAAGTCCAGTCAGCAACCCCATGTAAGCACTGCAGCACCACCACTTGTGTGGCAGAGCCCCTACTTTCTTGTAAAAATTAAAGCAAAATCTCATAAAAGTGAGAACTGGCGTAATCAGAACTAACATGCAATAAAATAACTGCATTTCTATTTATTGCAATGGTTTGCTGTGTCCAAGGCAATCAAAGACCAGTATTTTCCATGGTGTGGCACAGATTTTGGGAGCTAAAAATCGTAATGACACTATGTGGTGGGAGTGAATGCTTCCAGAGATTGCAGGGACATTTGGTAACAAGGAAAGAGCACAGGGCAATGGAGATACTACTATGCTGCTGCTTCTGCAGTGGCAGCAGCTCACAGCTGCAAAACACTGATAACAGGTTAAGGTGAAACTCATCTATGTGCCTGTGTGCTGCATCACTTATGACACACTATAAAAACGTAGTAAGCACTAGAAACGGCACATAATCAAAACCTGTACTTCTTACAATAAATTCAGTGTCGGGGGGAAAAAAAGGCACACTGATAGGGCTGCAGAAGTACAAACTGGTTAGGAAGATAAGCAAAGCCATTATCAGAAAATGAAGCCGGTCACACACTGTGAGGTAATTCAGTATTAGAGGTTTCATCCAGAAGTGGAGCACCCACTTCACATGAATCCAACCCAGGTTTAGCCCTGGAGTTGCCAAACAGAGGACCTTCACTCTTTCAATAAAAATCACTAAAGAAACAACAGCTGTTTACCAGAATAATGTGGTCAACCATTGCATTTGTTCTGTCCTGATGAGGTATTATCCCAATGTAATGTAAATAGAAGAAAAAAAAATCCTGCTGTAAATCACTGGGTACCTTGGTTTCCTCTAGACAGCACAAGCGGAGAACTCAAGCCAGGGAAAGCAACTCCAGAATCAGAGACAAGATTTCTCTTCAGGCAAAACCTGAAATAATCTGCATAGTGGTGGTACTCCAAAAGGCACTCTGCTCCAAAGCTCTGCCAGCATACACATCTCAGGACAGGCTGAAATGGCTAAGAGAATTAAAAGGGCTTCTACCCCTCAGCCTGAGAAGCAGGGAACCAAAGAACGTGAACCCATGTTCACAAATCCTGTCAAGATCTGCACCATCTCAAATGACCCCAAGGTCAGAGATATTGCTTTGGACTTCTGGCTATCTCCTGCCCATTGAAAGATGAGATGCAATCCTCCCAGCAGGGCAACTCAGTGCTGTCAAGAAGAAAGCCCCAAACTACTGGATCTGGCCAGCCAATAACCTCCTCTCTGTGAGCATATTCTACCTTTGAGTTCCTACTGTAGAAGTGTCCAACTCAAGGTCTCTGTGCTTAAAAACTACACAATGTTCCCAGAGAGTCATTGACCTACTTTCGAATTTCTTGCATTCAGTGAAAGGAATATGGAAAAATCAGACAAATTTCAGAAGGTATGATATGGATAAAAACAAATAAAAAGGAAAGAGTTCATAAAGAGGTTATTAAGAGGATGAAGAATTCAGCAAAGCGTAAGACTTATTTAGCTGACATGTCAAAAAGTTTTTGCCTTCTCAGTCTCACAATATGCTTCACAGAAGACTGACCAGCTCAAGGAAGATGAAAATAGAAAAGGTGCAAGACACAACAATTGGCCTTTCTAATGTGAAGGAAGTACTATTGACCAGACAGGTCTTGCCACAAAAAGTAAAATGTAACTAACTACATTTTATTCTTACCTTTGCTTTCCTCAGCAGAAAGTTTTTCTTCAGAATCATCTAAAGGACTCTGTGAAGATTTTTCAGGGGAAAGAGGTGATTTGGACACATTGCTCTGCTCAGGTTCAAGTTTGGACCTAGAAATAAAAGAGCCTATGATTTAACTGATACACAAATGAATTTCTCTAAAATGAGAACAACCAAAGATTACTAAATTTGATACTTTAACTCTTGCAAACTTCACATTAAAGATCTTCCAGTCAAGATACAAAATGTACTTAGCAACTGTCTCTGAAATATTGTTACAAAGGCAAAGAAAACATGAATAGTATTCCTGGACAAAATGCACCATATTCTCAGAGTTGAGAAAATTGAAGGCTACAGCATAAAAATATAGACACTTTATTAAACTTCCTTTCAAAAATCCAGTGTATTAATTTATTTTTCTTTTAAAGCCAACATACTGGTCATACTGAAAAGTTTTTAGTAGCAATAGCCAACAACTACATTATTTTTTGAAATTATAATGATAATTTTACCTTATATTTTTAATTATCATAAAGGAAAAGTAAAAAAATACAATATAATTAGCTTTTTGTATACTACTTCTAAGTTCCTATTAAGTAATTTTAATACAAAGGCAATGCAAAACATGAGAAGAATTATTCAATCACTATATATTAAGCACTTGTCAAGTATGTTTCAGTGCAGCATCAAAAAATGTTGAAAATTAGTATCAACGTATTTTTTTTCCAGAAAATTCCTGTGATTTATTGCTGTCTACAGTGAATTCAGTAACTGCTACATAACAGACAGTTAAATATTTAACAATGCTGTTGGAGAAGGTAAAGAACCAAAAAGCCAAAAAGTAATGGGTGGAATCACCTGCTGTGCCACCTCTATCACTTCCTATCTTCTCAAATACAATCAACAGTTAATCTCATTGAGATCTGCAATTCTGCCCTGTACCTAACAGGAGGTGCTTCATTTTGTGTTCCTTCTTTGTATTGTGTCTAAATTCTAACCCATAATTAGAAAACTCAGTGAAAACCAGAATATAATGCATTAGTCATCACTGAGTGACTGCTATTTAACAAGGGAAAACAGTAGCAGGGAAACTTTTTTAGTTCTAAAACCTCTGCAAGTACTGGGCTTTTGGTAATTTTACAGAGAAGAACTTCTCTCATCTCCTCCCTCTCAAATTTGCCTAATAATAAGAAAAAAAAACTCATCTACATGTCTATGCAGTTCAAATAATAGTTCTGATACCAATAAAACACCAATTCCCCAGGTAACAGAATTATCACCCTGATTTGAATAACTGCATACATAAATCCCAAAATCTTCTACTGGAAAAATAAGTTTAAAATTGAAATGAAATATAATCTTGAATACCAATAAACATAAAAACTGAAAATCACAACCAAGTACCTTACAGAAAAAAAATCCTTGTGTTTTTATTTCTCAGCTCTTCTTTCTGGGAAACTAGTCCTAACCAGCAGAACTTTTTAATCAAAAAATGTGAGTTAATATATAAAGGCAACTTCTGTACGAAAATTATAATGCTCAGGCAATTTGTTGAAGAGCTTAGGATAGTTACCAATATAAAAGGAAACATGATGAAACATATTCTACTGAAAACTTTCCAGTATTGTCTGATATGCACAAATTTTAAATTGACTAAACTGCAGAAAATAAGAGCTGCACTAGGATTAATTTATTTCTAAAGAAATACATTCCTTTATTGTTTGTTGTCCTTACTTTGCACAGCGTGGGAATGCAGGAAACCTTCCATTTAAAATGAACAAAGTGTCTGGAGTGCATTGTGTAAAGAATGCCCTGCTCTTTTAGGAGAAGGTACATGTTCTTATCACATAAAGCATCTGCTGAAATCCTCAGGGAAATTACAAATCAACTATACTATTTTTCTTTAAGTCATAATAAAGACTGGGTTATGCCCTGTGATTTATTTAAATCAAATTTTAATTTAAATAACAATTTAGCCATTACATCACATCTGCAATGCACACAGACTCCACCTGGTCAACATCTGTTTCTAGTTCTTACATCCCTAAAGAGAGGCAAAGAGGGACCCTCCAATATTGCATTCGATAAAAAGAATGTATCTTCTGGGTTAATTCTTAATGCCTTATTGCTCTTTAGTTAAGTGGTATTCTACCTTCTGAAATAATGCATCAAATTGAGTTATTTTCTCTGTTTATTCATCTGAGAAATCCTGAACCTGGGATTTCACATGGAAACAGAACTAATGGCAGAGCCAGTATTCACTAGCGACTGCTACAACTGCAGGAACAATGCCATCTTTCTTTGAAGTTCTTCCACATGAAGAATACTGATAAGGTTCTGTATTTTTACACATGAAAAATATCACAGAGTTTGTTTCTGTATGGGTTTTTTTTTCTGAAAAGTCATGGGAGATACAAAAATACTAATGCCTTACTTTTATCTCATTACTTCTTACCAAATTTCAGAAGTGGTTTGGGGTATTTTGTTTTCTTGGTTTTGGCTTGTACTACTATATATGTCTCACGAGGATATATTAGAGTGAATCTAATTGTGCTTAATCATGCTGAATCATTCTGAATAAAATACACTTACGAACTTTTGAAAACATCTCTCTGGGTTCAATGTAACCGTAGCTGATCAAGCCAAACACTAAACTCATAAACCCGCATCAAGTCTTGGAAAAACACTCAAGAACTTATTTATATTCATGTTCTAGAAGTATTTATTTTTCAATTTAAATTTATATAATAGACCTTGAGGTTACTATTCAAGTAATGCAGAATGAGAAGACATGGAAAACCTCTCTGGTATTAAATAAATTACAAACTATCATTTTCCTTATCATTTTCCCTATCATTCTCACAATTGGGAGCACACAGAAAAAGAAACTGAAGCAGTATGTGGTTTGAAGCTTGACTGAAAAAAACACCACCAGACCAAAAAGGCAGCAAGAACATCACCTTTAACCTCCCCTAGACATTTTCACCTCTACATTAGCAGACTTAATGTATGCCACTCCAGGCAGTGGAAGCACTCGTTTCAGCTCAGGAGTCACATTCTAGTTTTTTATTTTCATCATGTTTCTGCTTGCCAGGAACACCTGCCAACTCAAGTAGTATTTATTAACAACACAGTCACTTGCTTTAGCAGAAAGATAGGAGCTTTAAAAAAAAAGCAAAAAAAAAAATTTGGTGAATTTGTAGAAGTCAAACAGGTTTATTAACCCACATTTTACTGATTTGGTGCTTTCATCCTTTACGTAAATGAGAAGTACAATATCGTATTTGCACTCTGCCATTTTCAGACTTAACTTCACATGCTCACCCTGGAATCCACCTGCTGACAGCAGAAGTTGCTCATCCAACCACAGATTTCCATTAAAACAATCTCCTTAGAATCTAAACATGAGCAATACTTTTGTTGAATGTTCTACAAGTGAAAGGCACAATTAAACTATTTTTTGACACTACTCACAGTCTTTTCTTATCTATCACTCGCTTAACTCGGATGGCTCGTTGTTCAGAATACAGCTTGCACACTCCTGTTCAAGACAGCAGTAAACAAAATTTCAGGTTAAAAGAGCAAGATTCCTTTCTTGGAAAAGGCAATCATCCATTTTTAACTATTCAATAAATACTAAGTACTTTTTAAGTAATCTTCAATGAAGTCCAAGACAGCTGTTCTGTGCTCCTTTACCTGAGCAGACTGGACACCCTTGTGGGCTGAAATACAAAAGAGAGATATAAAACAATCTTTAACTTTTTACTGAATTCTACAACACTTTGCACTTTCAGCTGATATGCAAGTTATATTCAAAAGCCTACTCACATTTTGTATATGTTACATATTAGTATTTCTTTTAAACACAGCTATATTTAAATACAGATTCTCTAAAACAGCAAGTCATTACAACAAACCAAAAGCTGAAAATAACTACTGTCTTATAGTATTTTTATATATGCCACAGAGTAATACTATGTCAATTAAAATTCTAAACAGGAATAGGCGTCACCTGGCTAAGCATGGCAAAACCAATCTAGAGATTTAACTTGCTTAAAATATTGAACTTGTTCCAACTCTCAAGTGGATAGACTATGTGGAAATATTTGGGATTCATTGTGCCAAACATCCTTTTGATTCACATATAATGATATTTCTCATTTTTATACTATGCAAGACTGACTCCCGGTGATTCTGAATAATGCTACAACTATGTTTAGATGGCATTTCAAAGCCAATGAAAATCTTTTCTGTATAGATAAAACACGGAGGTACAGCAAGTCAACTTGAAAATGGCAATATAGGAATTCTCGCTCTACAACTTTCAGAAGATATTGTAGTAAAGGTATGATCCCATATTCAAATTGTCAAAAATTATTTTAATTTACCAGGACTCTGTTAAATTTAGTGAATTATCTCAAACTTGGAAGTATTATACCTGTAATGCCTTACAGGCAGACAACCTATAAAAAGACAACCATCAACTTTAGAGAACTTTGGTTTAGGCCTCTGTGCTGCAGTGCTGAATTGCTACTCAAGTAGTAAGTATTTAAGACTTTTTTACACTTTTTAACTATTGTATTTGAACAAATAAATAAAATTTTATGCTCTGGCTTCTCTTTCCACTATCATTAAAGAAAACTAAGCACAGTACTAATCAGCCAACAGGATTACACAGATGCAAACAAAAAGGCAATGAGACTTCACCAATCTCTTTCCTAAAGCATTTCAGACTCACCATGTAATATTCAGCATTACCTTAGCCTTTATCAAGAACTAAGAAAAAAACATGTAAGAGCTGCTTAGTTTACCTTCTGTTCTGAGCTGATGAATGGCATCAGCACATGTTCTCATAAACACCTGGGCATCTTGATCTATCTGGTCACGCTCTGTGTCTGTCATCCTCCCATACTCGGACATAATATGGCTGAGAAACAAGACAAACTTGTCACTTAAAAAATCCCCAACATAAAATCCACAAGTACACACCTTAGACCTTCTTCCATCTCACCAACTTCGCAAAAACTTTTCTGCAACACTCGTTTTCACAGAAAAAGTAGCAAAATGTACAATAACTACCAATAAATGCCACTCCTATAAAGTTGGGAGGCTTTCTTTAGAACACTTTTACTAGTACAGTATGCAGAAAAAGCGGTATCTCCTCTCATCTTATACATAATCAAATACAGAGCAGATAAGGAGAAAATACACCTAGAAAATATATCATTGCCCTCAGTACTTGTTCCAATGAAATGTCCTAAAAACACGAAACCAATTAAGATAAAGGAATAGCTCAAATACTGAAAGAAGTACAAAAAAAAGGAACTTATTTTACTTAAATATATTTTCATTATCCTAAATACTGTGCTTCATTTTTAAAGTAGCTGTACTACGAAGTCTGTGAATTCAAGCTAGAGGAAGAATACTCGAATATAAGGCACAATTTTAATATCAAATTGATTGCAATATTTATTAAAACCTGTTCCCATTGTTTATTTCTATTTTAGATTATCTATTATGCATTTAGTATTTTCTAATGCTATTAATATATCTTTTTACTGCCAAAATAATAAAAATTGAGGCCTGTCCTTAAAATATTAACTCACGATAGATAACCACCAGAAAAGCAAACTGTATAAAGGTATTTAACAGTGTTTCCACAGCCATAGATGACAGGATGATAAAACACTGCTACAGCAAGAAAAAGTTCATCCTGGGTTTCCTGATGATACAGTGATCACAGCCTATTACATCTGCTTTTTAAAAAAGTAAAGAACACCTTAACTCATTCCTGCACTTTATTATTTCTATATGTGAAAATTTCCCCATGTGTAATGCCACTACATTAATGCAGTAATACAAGTAAAAAGAGAGGATCTTCAATATTAGCCTCACACCCTTAGAGATCTCTCACACACTTCACTGCAATAATGCCAAAGCTCCCCTGTGTCTGCTGCAATCCTGGCCACAGGAACGCCCACAACAAGTTCACACAACTCCATGTCATCAATTCCCATCCCATACAAACCCATCAGCTCCTTCCTGCATCCTCGAGGTACTGCAAGCAGGGGTCCAGATCTCCACAAAGCTTTAAGTGTAAAGTCCCCAAGTATTACATCAAAATCTCTTCATTCCCATCCCCTATTACTGGTTGCATATGAAAAATCAGCACACAGCTCATCTGGCTTGAACATTAGTTTCTGTTTACTGGTCGGTTAGTACACAAGCACAGATCAGCAAGCAAACAGTAAGACAAACTAATTAGAAGTAATATTCTACATTTTACGTGTTTGTTTCCAAAACTGCCATGTATTTCACATCTAAATATCAGGGCTTTTTTACCCGTCTGGTTAAAACTATTCTAAATGTCATACAATTATTTTTTATTTCTTAGAGAAAATCAGACATAAGTAGTGTTTCCATTTATCTTTTAGTAGCTGAATTTCTCTCCTTTGGTCAGGACAGACGGGCTACATAAATTTGTGGCAAAATTCCTATCACAGCTGTAATCAGTGTTTTTCTAAGCTGTAACTCTAATTCATGCTGAGATAGCAACTTCTGAATGATGAAAGATTCGAAATTGCCTGATTTTAGAAATATTTAAAAGAGAGGATTTCTCCAAACTGGCTAAGATGACATATTGGCAGCTACAAATGCAACATGAGAAAACTCACATTGTTAAATATGTTCAGGCAGACCTCTCCCCTACTCCCTTTGCACAGCCTGTATAGGTACTTTTGTTATTAGTCTGTTGGATAAGCAAGTTCTAAGCATGTGTAAAGCCAGGAAATCCATTCCTACATCCATCTCCACACAGGTCAAGACAGAAGGGGACCATTGAGATCATCTGGTATGGCATAATGCATAATTTCCTTCAGTGAGCTCAGCCCAGAGAGTTCCTTCAGCAGGTTGGGGTACACAGATTTAAGTGGGAAATAAGGACAGAGTAACAGCTGCATGATGGCTCCTTGACAAAGAAAAGAACTCTACTTTTCTATTTCTGATTAGAATAATAAATTCTGGCCAGTCTGCTACTGAGCATATTTATATGTCTACGCTCCTGTACCCTTCCCAGCTTTGTGGTATGTGCAGAGTTCTACTCTTTCCATGCACTTTTTAAGATAAGAGGGTGAAATAAAAATTACAAAATACAAATCAGAATTTTCTTTTAAATCAGACTTAGAAATACATATGAAAAAACTTGCCTCAGGCACATTTCATTTTTTACTAACAGTTCAACTAGTGGTAGTGTAGTGATACACTGAGGATAACTACAACAGCTTTAACATCACGAAACAAGTTGTTAAGTCACTTTTCCTAGCTGCTTATAGAAAAACAGGGTAGATCAAGTTCTTAAATAGGAGTTTCACAGCTTCAAAGCTAGTAAAATGCAGCTTAGTCCAGTAAACAAGAAATAGAATACTTTTATAACTGCTTGCAGCTTACACAGCGTCTGGTACCAGTGCTTTTGAACATGAGCTGGTCAAGCCACTCAGAGGAAAGGATACCTGAAACCCAACCTCCTTGGGAAGGCAAGAATGGAGTCATACAATCACATCCCATTAGTCAAAACACATATGGCATCCACTAGTACTAAGAGGGTACTGAAGTCCCCACTGCACTCCCCAATAGATCTGCACATGGAGATTATACTGAAAATCCATTTAATCACCATCCTCTACCGGAAGAGGAACCATTCATTAAAATAAAACAGGCCAAAGAAAACCAAAACCACCACAAAAACATCAAACAAAAAACAACAGAACAGAAAAAAATCCAGCTGTGTCTTGTATGTCAGGGATACAAATGCATGCTCAGAAGTGCAGTGGCAGTATCACAGCAGTGGACTGATCCATCACTAAATCAGGAAGGGCCAAGAAAATCAGGTTTCCCAGAAGCAATCAGAATCATTAGCCAACACATGCACAGATAAAGAAGGGAGAAAAGAGGAAAAGAAATTCCTCTGGATTTTCATCCTTGTCAATATGAGAAAGCTGGAAGGCAACTTGGTTTATTTGTGATTCTTAACAATGGCTGAAGAGTACAATGAAGACAGTGACCATCAAGTAGGCAGACTTCATAAGTCTAGAAAGTAAGTCGGTTAAATTGCAGAGAAAATGCAAACCTAAAAAGGAACAAAAAAGGATCTGGATGAACTAGCAGTTTTCATATAGAAATTACACTATGATAATTTGCAATTCTGCCCTTGATAAAGAGTAGGCAATACAGTGAGAGACCAACTGAGCTTTGTTGAGCTCAAACAGAAAAATCAGAATACAAAGTGCAAATAAGTTCTGATTTCTATTGACAAGTCTAAAAGAACACAGCATGCAGGGACACTCAGAAAAGGGTCAAGTGCAGGATGAGACACAACTGGGAAGGGATGCCAATGATAACAAGAGATTCTCTAAAGACATTACTATAAGAAACACCTAAGAATGTGGTCATGGCTTGTTACTCAGCAGAGAAGTAAAATTATATTCAGAGTATGAATTAATTCTAGATGTTTATTGATTTGTTTGGGGATTTTTTGCACTAACTTTCATTATTAATGTCACTTAAAAGCTGCAGCTACTATTCCTTTTAGCTTACTGCTTCTAAATCATCTGGGTTAAATTTAATACCTCTGTCATTTTAAAAAGATCATAATTCTGTGTTGATATCATCATCAACAATAACAAGTGTCATACAGTGTATTAGTTAACAGGCTGCTGAGTGAATAGTGTATGAGAGAGAGAGCTATGTGAACCAGGTCATAGCACAAGTGTACCTGAAGGTGCAGTGGCTCCTGGGACAATGCTGAAGGTAAACTTGATGACGTACATATCCTTCCTATCTGTGTGACAAAGCTGTGCTCTTGAATGGAACTAACCAACTTCCAAAAAAGCTCACACATTCATACAGTGTGCAGAGACAGGAGACCAAGCCCTGGAATAAAACAGGAAATGCATCAAATGACAGAGGACGTATCTTCACTGCCAAGAATTAGGAGAGAATAAGCAAATGACAGACAAAAAGAAGAAGGTTAGTGACTATCTTTGAAAATAGGGCTAAAGGGGGAAAAAAAAGCAGAGGACCCATAGACCACTCAGCCTAGAAAAATACAGGAATAAGTAAGCAATATTTAAGCACTTAGGAAAGAACAAAAAGATTACCAGCAGCCAAGATGTATCAGTGGTTTGTCATAGGCAGTGTAATTTAATGCTGGGATATACTAACAGGTCTTATGGACAGATGACAAGCAATCCCAGCTATATTTTAGTGTGGCTTTTGTTATCATCTCAGGTAACTTTCTCACAAGCTACCAGTGAATACATGAGTTAGGAGAAACAAGCACCATATGAATGTGAAACTGCGAAGTTGAACTTGGGGGTAGTTATATACCAAAACAGAAGAAAACACTGAGTTGTGTTCCACAGGATTTTGTCCCGAATCTGATGTTATTTAATACTTTCATTAACAACTCAGCAGAATGGAGTATATACTTACTAAACTTGCAGAGATATAAAGTTAAGCAAATTAAAACTGTATCAAGAGAACAGGATTTCAATTCAAAACACTACTGCCTGGAGAACTGACAAGAAGAATTTGAATAAGGAATGGTCAGAAGCTCTTTGCTGCAGCAAAACAATTATCTGAATCCACAGAGAATGGAGAACAACTGATTAGGGAACAGTTCTTAAGAAAGTCATCTGGGATCATATTGGATCATAAACCAAACACAATAACAACATGTTGTTGCATAAAAAGTTATCATTACAGTGGGACAGATTCCGCTAGTGACATGGATAGGAAAACAGGAAGAAGCAGAATATGAAATCTTCACTGAAAGAAATATTTCAAAGCAAGCAAAACACTAGTCATTCTCTTTTTTGATGTTCCAGCCATGCTCCTTCCAGCCTAGCATTTCTATGATCCTATTTTGCTGGCAAAGCACAGGGAAGCAAAGCCAATGTTACATCAGCTTTGGAATTAGTAATTCTGCTGGTGTGTAAAATATCTTCTGCTTACTAATCCAATAAAGATAACAAATCAAGAAGAAAAATTTGATTTTCCTCTAACAGTGTACTACAAAATAGAGAGAAGCAATAAGAGGAAATAAATCAGCTGTAAAATAATGAGATATGCCCAACTTACCACCTGCAGATATTGCCTTGCAAATCCATGTCCCCACGTGTTAAATACATATATGTGTATGTATAACCTTATTTGCAAATACAGCAGTTACATTCTTCCCTTTGGGCATCTAGTATATTTTAAATTGTTTCATTTCTTAACAAAGTTTTGTGCATTTTCATTTACTGCCTTTTTCCATCCAAATGCTGTCTGACATAAATCCAAGCTAAAAGGTTCTTGACTCAAATGACAAAACATTCCACAACAAATTTTACATAGTTTTTAAAATTCTGTGTGGAAGCCTCAGCTACTAGAATAGGCAATACAGGCATACCTAAATTAGTATTTTCAGTTTTGTAAAATATTGCTGAGAAATTCCAGAGTGATATTACAAAAAATTACTATTTCTGAAATGTAAAGCATGAATGTAGTGCAATTAAAAAAAAATAAGAAGATAAATAATTTGAAAATAACTCCCCAGTGAGCAGAAAAATACCCTCCTCCAAGAAGAAAGCCTTACAGATCATCTACATGTTTTACTACCTCAATATAACAAAGCAAGCCTTTCTTCTCATAAAAATGTGATTAAGTCAAGACAAGAATGCAGCCTGGCATTGTACAGGAGTCAGTAAAACACTATTTTTAGAGTCCTTTAATGGCTACTTCTTTTATTGTTAAATACAAGGAAACACTCTCGGCAAAATGCTGTGTAAGCATTCAGTGATTTTCTACTAAGTGGCAAATGATGTAACTGATTTATTGCCTTGAGATAAAGAAATACTTAAGATAGATAAATGCTAGGGCAGGAGGCATAATTACTGGGCACCAACCTTATTTTTTAAGACAGAAAGATAATTTGTTAATAATTTTTTCAAGGTATATTATTTGCAATTAACAACAAATGTTCATACACATAATTGCACAGAAGGACCACAGAAGCATGTAATGAAGATGCATCAAAAGCCACCCATCCAGCCTTTCCAGTGGAAAAAGTGACATTTCTATTCAGAAGCCATCTACACTACATTGATCAACTACATAAATATCTCCGCAATCGCAAAACACTATTAATTAGATGTCTAATAATCCCAGATGGAAAGCTCTTCTCTCAAATATTTTTAAGTATGAGGTGTTCTGTGATCAAAATCTAGAATTCTCTCAATTCCTTTCCAAAGTCTCATTAAAACAGTAGGAATAATGACTGATCTTTAAACTGCTTAAACCTTGAAAGATCCTTCAGAGAAACTGAAGGCTGAAAAGGAATCTCAAGAGGATAATTTCAAATTCCCAAGTGTTAGGGCACTACAGCTAGCTCCTTGAATTATATTTAACACAAACATATGAAGTGTCTTGGTGGTTCAGTGATCAAAAACACGAAGGAGCTGATGATGGAAAGCAAAGGCACAAGCTGTTCACAGACGAGACATCAGACATGTTACCAAAGACTGCAGACAGGATCTCTTCTAGCACAGTGTAAAAAGCAGTGTAGGAATGCATTATAGCAAATGGACTCAGAGGAAGAATATAGAATGTATAGCAGTCAATTTACTAAAAATGGGACCTTAAGTAACAATCCCCATCTGAAAGGAGCTATTGCTTAATAAGAAAAAATGAAAAAACACCCACATACTGTTAACAACTTCAGGACTCAAGAGACCCTGTCTTCTCCTTTCCAGGAACAGTGATCAACTTGTGTGCACTGGTTTTGCTTGGGATAGTTAATTTTCTTCACAGCAGCAAGTACAGGGCTGTGTTTTGGATCTGTGTTGGAAACAGTGCTGATAACTCAGGGATGTTTCTGTTATTGCTGGGCAGTGCTTACACAGAGTAAAGGCCTTTTCTGCTCCTCATCCCATCCCACCAGCGAGGAGGCTGGGGATGCACAAGGAAGTGGGAGAGGACACAGCCAGGACAACTGACCCCAAGTGACCACAGGGATATTCCACATCATATGGCTTTGGGCTCAGCATATACAGCTGGGGGAAGAAAAGGAAGTGAGGGGGGATATTCAGAGTGATGGTGTTTGTCTTCCCAAGTCCCTGTTACATGTGATGGAGCCCTGCTTTCCTGGGGATGGCTGAACACCTGCCTGCCCTTGGTGAATAAACTCCTTGCTTTGCTTGTGGCTTTTTCTTTCCCTATTGAAGTGCCTTTACCTCAACCCAGGAGTTTTCTCACGTTTACTCTTCTGATTCTCTCCCTCCCACTGTGCAGGCAGTGAGCGAGACGCTCTGTAGGGCTGAGCTGCCAGCTGGGGTTAAACCACCACAAAAAATTCCTTATCACAGAGAGCAAAAACCCTACATGTAAGAGAAAGCAAACAAATCCTAATAAACAGAAGAGGATGAAGGTGCAGTGGCCTGTAAGCCAGCAAGCTTAGATCAACATATCAAGAACTTCACGTGTTTTGCCATTTACATATTTTGTAGGTAATAGTCAAATCAAGAAGAAAGAAGGTGAATAAGCAATTACTAATTCAATTTAGGTTTTTCAGTTAAATATTTGAAGTTTGATAAAATAGGTCATGGTCTTCGTTTCAAATAACCCTTCTTCCAGCTGACTTTCTCATTGCTAAAAATTTTCCTCTGAAAATGAATTAACGACATACTCTCTGTAGCAGGGTATTTCATGTATGCCAAAAATAAAAACTCCATTATTAAAGAATTTATAGCCTTCAAAGGTAAGGTCAAAGAAACAATCAAGCAGCAGGATGTAACACCTTATGAAGAAGTTTTAAAAGGCATACAATAATATAACTTGGTAACTCAAAAACTCAATTTCACCAACATGTGCTATAGCTGGGAAAACAAACAGCAGGACTGACAAAATACAAAGCTGTAATTTTGTTCACAAAATTTGACATCTCTTATATAAATTTCAGAACAGCCTTTCAGTCTTAAATTGTTCCAAAATTGTCCCCATTACTTAAGTATTGAAGAATTATTAAAACTGCTGTCTTAAATCAGTAAGGTATTTGCTAAGACTGTTAAGACTGACAGCATGGATGCTATGATGCTCTTTGCATCCATGAAGTAGAACAGCACAGTAATCTAATATGGAATTTGACAGTACTATCTATTTTAAGTTTGACAATTAAGGACAGAATCAACTACAATCACAGATGAGATCTGCAGGATTATTTTATGGTTTAATAAAGGAAATGACACTTCTTTCCTCTCCTTAATGAAGACCTAGGTGGGGAGAGAGGAAGCTGAAAAGCATTGAGAATTACCATAGTAACTTGTTGCAACTGAGTTTACAAAAAGAACATTAAAAACTTCTGGAAATCAAAATAACTTGGACACATTTCTACTCCAACCACTTTCATTTTACGCACACTACTGTTAATAAAATACAAGCCCTACTCAAAATTTAACCGCCATTGACTGATCTTACTGCAATTTTTTGTAGTTTCTCAACCTCTGCATGCACACCAAGTTTTCACAGAGTACACCCAGTTATGTCAGTACTAAATTGCTGGCTCCACCTAGTGTTGTTCATGCCCTATTCCTATTCCATCATAACACGGAGCTGTGCACTACTTCTGCTTGCTCCCCATCCACCTCACACACAAAACTGTGCACACCCCGAGCTTCATTTTCACCAGCACTGACTATGAACAGCTCCCATGGCCTCTCTTTTATAAAATAAACCCTCTTCCTTTTTTTGTTTCATTTTCAAAACAACAAAGTACAGCTTTTAAAATCTTGTGGAGACAGAAAAGGATGACACAAGTCTTCTGGTAATTTATTCAGAATACACTTTGATTCCCCTAATGAGGTAGTATTGCTATTAGTGTGGCAGTCCCTTTCAGGCCTAGTTGTTGTTTCTCAGAAAAACTGTTCCTCCAATATGGACAAATGCTAAGTAATAGCAGATGGCACATCTATTATTATTGTCTTTTCCTGGGAAAAGGATATCTGTCTGGATAACACTTCCATTTGGTATCTGTGAAGCTTTTAACCCAAAATGACTTTAGGTTGCATTTTATCTACCCTGATTGAAGCAACAGCTCAGCTTTAGTCAGGGCTGTGGCAGAACTGGAATGCAGACAGAGCTGACTCACACAGTTTGAATGTAACAAAGTTTCATTATAAAGCAACTTTTACATTTCCCAAATGATACAATTATTTTTACTCAGTTCACCAAAATACAAGCCACAGTAACATTTAGATCTAGAATAACTTGATTTAGTATCTGCAGACCAGAAGATACTTTTTTTCTTAAAAGCACCAACCTGTAAATTTGTATTTTAATCTTCTAAAAGTCCTACTACAAGAGTTACCAGCAAGTAAGCAGACACAGCAGTTTTGAATGCTTCCTAGTGGCTGAAGAGAAGCAAAACCTTCTTCACACAATAACTACCAGTGCTAAAGCCTACAGTTTCCATCACAGAAAAACAAATCTTGTGCTACTGTCTCCTCACACAGTCTCCTCACTGGAGTCCTTCATCTGGAATTCACATTCCAGAGCCTGAAGAGTTTGCATCCTTGTCCTCCAGGACCTGCTGATCCTACTGACTGTACACTTTGTGATAGCAGGTAGGTTTAGCGGCACAGAGTGAAAAGGAAAACCTGGATCACTCTGCTGGCATAAGAACTCTTCCGGAAACTTTCTCTGCAGGTCCTTGAGAGGTGTGGCACTTTGACTGCCAGGTTGTTTTCTTTCAGAACTCACCCCTAAGAGCCAGAAAACATCTTCAAATTCTGAGTCTCATTTTATTCGGGCACACTGTTCCTTTGTGACAGCACTATTCTTCACCTTATAGTGGTTTACAATAAGCTAGTTAGTAACAATCTCTGTTTTGGTTTTAGTCATTATACCTATAGGTTTTTAAGCTGTTCACTTTATAAGCATTAAGACAAATAAATAAGTAGAAAAATCAATTTAAACACAGTACAAACTTACCTGTAAGCATTAATGTAATCCTTTCTGTGTTGTAGAAGAAAATCTTTCAGCTTTCCAATATGGGAAATCTAAATGAATAGAAATCATAATTAAATTTCAGATGATTATTTTATGTTTACAGTTCAGTATTCCACATATCAAATGTGAATACTTAAAATTTTTATTCTATAATTAAATAGAATAATAAAATGTACTCTTCTATATTAGAATTTTCACATTTTCCAAGCACTCAATAAATAAATATAATCTAAAAAATATCTGTTGTATGAAGATCCAGCTTGGAGAACAGTAGTAAAAATACATGTCTTCTTTCCAAAAAGCATAAACTAAACAGTATATAAAACTACAATACTAAACATTAAAAATACTAAGCGCGCTAACACAAAACATTATCTAAATTGTCAATCCAGAATTTAATCACTCCGGAATTTAACGTATGCTTTGGAAATAAATTCATTTTGGAAGACCACACAAGAAATTTTAAAACTCTTTACTGATAAGATATCCATATTCAATTTCAGCTATTAAAGCTTGTAGGGCAAGGTACTGACCCTCTCCCTTCTACTTGTGCCATAATACAGCCACCAGTTTATGCCCAAACTAAAGTAGTAACTCCATCATCTGATAATCATTAGTAAGTTTTGCCAGAGCATATGCCCCAATCAAATTTCCGTTTCTGGATTTCCACCTCACTCTGGATAACTTTTACTATAAATCACTTTATTTTCTTTCATTAAAAATCTTTACAAAGATCTTTCAGAAAGCTGAAAAAAATCTTAACTTTTGCAAATTTCAGTCTGATTTAAAAGAATTGATGCAGCATTAGATGCTGCTTATTTTAGAGAATGGAGAAACTACAGAAGTGTAGCTTAATTCACTAGAAAAATGAGAAGACATGATGGGGAGGGGGAAAAGGGAGGAGTATTCTATACATTAGCAGAATATATTTTCAGAGGCATGCAGGGGAAACCGTTTTGAACTATAGCCTCAAATATTAATTAATAATTCAGTGTACAAAAAGCATGCAAGGAATCTTGCAAAACAATAGTTGTTTTACTTTACAATAAATATGGTTTACTCCATGTATCTGGGAAAAAGCATCAGAAACTGTTCAAGTCCTAAAATCCTATTTTCATGCAAATGATCTTTGCAATTAAACAAACAAAAAAAACCACAGAGAAAGAACACAGAATAGTTTGGATAAATAGAAGATTAATTCCCCCAATTATTTTTTTTCAAAAGGTCCTTTTTGAAAAAAGGTATGAGGAAAAAAATGTACTTAGTAAGACCACAGTAAACTGTACAATGCAAAATAAGTGTTTCCTTGTGCAAATAAATAGGCATCCATTTCCCTCTTGTTATTTGCTCTGTTTCAGTTTTACTATAATTCATCATATTGGACAAGGATTTTCCCAGTTTTCATGTTTCAAGTTTTCTGTGTGCTTAACACAGGAAATTTCATCCCATTCATAGCAAATTGAGTTCTGTCAGTACCTTCAGGATATCCAAAGTTTCCTAAAGTGTGTTAACACCATTACACACAGTAAGAAGGGAAATACTGCAATTGCTACAAGACCAATGAGGCACAAAGACAAAGCTAAACCATTCTACAGGTGTTCCTTCTCATCTTCACTTGAACTTATTACTTGTACAGTAATCTCTTTCTCAGCTCAGACTTGGTATGTCATCAAATTTTCTGAATAGGTAAATCAAGCTTCACTATGAAAGCAAAACATTTAAATCAGTTACACAGCATCCCAGTGGAACAGAAATACTTAATAGGCAGAAAGAAAATACAGAGGATCAAACAAATGTAAAATCATAAACATTTTGAAACATTTACACCAATACATGAGCACACACTAAACTAGAAAATAGATTAGAAGAATTTTGTAAGCAATAAATCTTAATATTACTGCAACAGCTACAATTTAGGAGTGATTAACAAGCAGAAAGAATCAGAATGACAAGCAAGAACACTGTCTTACAGTAATTAATTCATCTAGTCACAAAGAGCATTCTATTTAGGCTAAAATTGTCATCATGTGTTTGAATTGCACTGACCCCACTTTGCCTCTCCTTCATTTGTAAAGCTATTTTCATGAATTTAGAATGACACCATTATGCCCATACTCGCATCAAGCTCTTAGTTCCCAAGATTTGCATCAGAAGTGAGACTTCTTGTTCTAGTTTCCCTCAAATTCTAACAGCATCTGCAATTCTGCACTGCTGATATTTCTTTTGCCTTCTCTTACCATGTACTACTGGAATAGATTTGAATTAAGTTTTTCATAATCATATTAAAAAAACCCACATTTTTTATTAAAAAGAAGGTCTCACTACTATTAAAGGGAGAGAACGTTAATTTTATTTTTAAAAATTGTTTTTTTGTATGATGCCTGATTTTCTGTAGACACAAAATATACCTGATTATACAAACATAAACTTTGAAGATATCTCCAGGGTCATGGACTTGCAATTATTCTGGGGTTATCAGAGGCCCACCACATATTCTTTAGAAAATTATCGAGATCCAGCCTAAAGGTAAGAAAGCTGCTCCCTACTCCAACTAAGTGGTTTTATTAGAATTCTGTTGCTCTGATCACAAATAAGAACTTGTCTACTTTCCAGGTTTCCTGATTACCAACATCTATCTGTTCTTGCTTCAAAAACGGGTCCTTTCCCCTAAAAACTCTGCTTCCCTGCATGTGTGTTTGACTTTACTGCCAGTAATTAATTCTATCTATCTATCTATCTATCTATCTATCTATCTATCTATCTATCTATCTCTAACTTTTGTAGCCCAGACAAATGACCCCAAGCTTTTCATTCCTTCTCATGAAACAGTTCTGAAGTTGCCGAACCCACAGCTTTCCTTTGCATTTGTTCCAGTTTGTATCCATCAGTTTCCAATGTAGATGGCTAGAAAGGCTTTCACTGGTGTTGGTTACTTTGTAACTATTTCTGCTGGAAACACCTTTCTTTTACCTACTATTTTTTCTAGTTCCCAGTACATATCTTGCTTTTACCCCACCGGCCCATGGCTTTTTCCTTATAAATTCAGTCTAGAGTCCATGACTAATCTATTCTTAATCTATACTCCAGTTGCATGACAAATCCACATTTTTTGCCAATTTTCTTTTTATTAAAATAGTTAAAAGAATATTGTAACTTCCAGAGGGTTTTAATAGCATTAGTAATTCATTGTGAATTTGGCCAAACTTATCTCTGTAAAAAAGTGTTCCCTTCTGCCACAGTTTTCTTGGCCAGTCTATCTTTCTCACTCTGCTTTTCACTGCCTCTGGGATAATTTTTTGTATCTTCTCTAATTAATCTTTCAAGCAGATCTAGTAGAATTTTAAATCCCACATGCATTTCAGCACATCCATTTTTCCACTCCATTTACCCATCCATCATAACTTCAACTTCCAATTTGCTCTACATGGCTGTTTTCAAAACATTTATACCACCAGTTGACACAGGTGTCAAGAGGATAGATGAAAGCAATTTGAAGATGCACAAACACATCAGAGTATTGGCCTCTCATCATGGTTTTCATTCTTTGCATCTGGAAATTGGCTTTCTTTTTCTCTGAAAGTCTGGAGCAGAGAAATAAGCCTTTCCTGCAACCCTGAAATAAAGAAATCATTTCCTTCTTTCCCTCTCCCACCCCCACCCCTGCACAGATAGGAGGGCTCAGAGAAAGGCCCTTCCTAGTTGCAGCACTCTTGCACTACATTAAGACTAAACTTACCCTACAGGGAAGAACACTGCTAAATTTCCAGATAACTGATATTTCTAGGAGAATCAGGGGAATAAAACACCTTTCCTCACAATATTGTGAGCACCAGCTATAGCATTATAGCAACAGCATCTTCTTGAGCTTCTGTTCACTACCAGAATATGGAGGGTTAAGCTCCTTCTGACAAGGAAGATCACTTAGGAAACTCCAGGCTCTCCCTCTTCTCTTCCCATTCCCACTGGCACACCCTTGAGGGTTAATACCACACCCCAAAACACTGAAATAACTTTTTTTCCAATTACTCTTCTGGAAAGAATTGGTTTCTTTCATTTCAGTTCCACAAATACCTGTATCAGCACAAGGGAGGGCAGGAGCTGAACAGCATCACTAGTTAACTTCCTATGGATGCACCTCGCCATGAATAGATAAGGTATATTCAATTACAACTTAAGAAATTCAACATGATAACATCCTAAGCTCACATACTGAATCTGGAGACTCCAGGTGTTATCTAAAAACTCCCAAATGCAGTTCTGATAATGAAAACCCAGTTGATTCTCTACAGTGAAGCAGCAGTAGTTTGCCACTGTGTGGCAACAAAAGCTTCAACATTTTGCAAGTGAAAAACACTATAAATTCACATTAAAGCCTGTAGCATAACTTCTTTTAAAAGTTACTTTAGGTTCCACTTTGCACTTGGACCTCACTGTAAACTATCTCTTTAATACATAGATCTGTGCTTTGTTGCCACTATGGATTTTTTTAAACAACTCTTATTAAAACATAAAAGCAATTATTGCATCTAACGCAGGTCCAACACAAAAGGAAGCTGTGAATGGCTGCCATCTGCTACCACAGGTGGCATGCATAGCTCTATTTATACTTGGGGCCTGCACTAGAAATGGTAGATGTTCCTCTGTTTAGAGATTTTTCTAATGATTTCAGAGCAGGCTATGTTATTTAAAAAGATGAGAAACAGGAAAGCATTGCCTCCAAAGCAGCATCTTGATGAGATGCACAGACTTTAAAACGAAGACGCTGACTGCACTTCCTTCAGTCTCTTAGCAATACATACAGCATTTCTTTCCACTCCCAACAAAGAATTGATCACTCATGGAACAGTAGGCTCCAATTTGCATGCGTTTAACCCACTGCAAGAAGCAGCAGCATTGTTTACGATTAAAATGATTGGAGTAGGTTCCCGTGACATATTGTAGAGAGAATTCAACCGTGCTGAATAGTCATTTTCACTGAACAAATATCGCGTTTTATCAAATTTTCTCTTCCATCAGAACAATACGCAACTATTTCCTACCATATAAAATTGACTGTTACACTTCGTGCTGTATTGCCACTCTGAATATTTTAAAATATGTACTTTGTTAAAGGAAACTTTAAAAATTACTTAAAACCGAAACATAATAGAAAGGCTTTTGTAAAAGTTGTTTGAGACATGGTATTTACTGTTGATTCAGCAGCACTAACAAGCACTGCTGACTATAGTGCCTTATTAACCCTAAAAACAGGGTAAAAAAAACCTACACAAAATTTTACATTTAATTTTTCAATATGTTTGAAAAACATTATCTCCAATGTCATACCTCAATAGATTCCATCTACAGATTCCTGAAAAGGTGACCATATTCTATAAGCCCCATCACAAAGAGTAGAAAATTTAAGATTGTTATAGTATTAATATCTAGACATCTATCATATTGTCAATTCCAAACATATAGGCAAGCTGAACATACCCATTGCCTATTACAAGAGAAATTCAGAATTTCAGTGAGACATCAGCTGATGAACAGGAACTGCATGTTTCTGTCTAAAAAAAGTACAGTTTCAGTACTAGGAGGGTATACAGTAACTGGTTTAAGAATATAAACTTGATTTTACAATGTTTAAACCACCTCAATTAAAAAAAAAAAAATCCAACCAACCAACCAACCAACCAACCAACCAACCAACCAAAAAAAAGCCCCAGGAAATTTTCCATGATTAATGCATGTAACGAAGATGTTTTCAGAAATCTTGAATAAAACCTAAACAGAACAGATACTATAAATGGAAGCACGATTTCTATTCAATAAATGTTAAAATTAAGAGCTTTGGCTCGTACCTAAACTATTACAGTTGAAAACTAGTTAGAAACGTTTTGATGCAGAAATTGCTCCTACAGAGAACTTTTTCAGTACAAACTACCTTTGATTAGATATATGAACTTTTAAAAATACAACACAGGAAAGGCCAGGTCCCACACAGCTTCCTTCTAGGTTATATTTCAAGCACTTTGATTTAAGCCCATTGAATCAACCCAGACTCTTGCTGGATGTTGCTAAGAACTGACAAGATTTTGTTTTTAAAGTACTGTTACTTGGATTCTACATTTCAGACACTGGAACCTTCAAAAGATGAAATTATAGAATTCACTGGTACAGTGACATGCAACAGAGATCAAACCAATTAAATGAAACCGAAGTTTGAATGGGGAGCCGAAACTCTGAATTTAGTCGTGTGAAGACTGTTCTTTAAAGGATTTGCTGGTGAGTTCCCAAGGAGCCATGAGGTGGAGCTGTGCCCCCGGGATTGACAGCAGGGACACCCTGGCTGCCTCCACATGTCAACCGGGCAGTTTGCAGCTGATTTGTCTCTTGAGGGGATACATTTGGTTTAGGTTTCCCCAGCAAACGTGAAAGTTTCTAAAATAGGTCACGCAGATCAATTGCTCTCGTAATCTGAGACCCAAAAGAGCAAATAATATCTAAACTGTGGCGTGGGGGTGGCCCGGAGCTGGAAGCGGGGAGCAGGAGGCGAGGAGACAGCCAGCCTGGCTACCTCTAATCTCAGGAAAATTGTGACTTTGTTCAGTTTCTGCTTTACATCAGCATATATGTTACAGCAGCAGAAACAGGCAGCGAAACATGTCTTATTGCAGTTTATTAGTAGCCTTGCATTTGGAGCAAAAGAATGAACCAAGAATGGGGTGGTCATGTTAATAAAATGTGTGGTGCATAGGATAAGAACATTCAAAACCGAGTTAACTGAATTAAAAGCCATGAAAAGGAAGACCGAGGATACTCGAAACTTCAAGGTAAAGACGGCACAAATTTTTAAATTTTTTTTTTTTTTTTTTTTTTTTTTTTTTTTTTTTTTTAAGAAAATGAAAGCAACATTTTAAGGAATCATTGCAGAAGATTTCAATAGCCATTGTGGAATATTGGAAGTTAAAACCTGTCTGAGTAATACCACAGGCAGTATTTGGTGCACATTAACAAATTGATTAAGAAACCTCTAAACTGCAGTAAGAAGCAAAGCCAATTTCCTGACACCTGGTCTGGAGTAGAAAACACTTTATTTTGTTTAATATCAAACTGTCAAAATGGAAAAAGGAAAAAACCACTGTCTTGTACATTAAAACTTTAAAAAACCCCAGTTAGCTTTAAACCATGTTTCTTTCTTTTTTTTTTTTTTTAAGTACTTAACATATATTTATATATACTGCTTATGGTTCAAAAATTGTCTCATTGATTTATGTTACTGTCAGTTTACACTGAAATATTTTGCTTCAAAAGTGCACTTTAGAGCTGCATTTGGTAATTTTTATTTTTTATTCATTGTTAATTATACAAAATGGAAAATTTGGTAGTAAATAACTCCCTATCAGCCTAAAAAGCTCACATTTCATCTTACTATGCTTTCCATAAAAATAATCCAGAGCTGGTGTAAGATTCAGTCAAATATATCACGAAAAAATTATTCTTCAATTTTGTGACACAACTGCAAGCATTTTTCGTTCAAGAGTCCTCTAATAAGAGTGAAGCAAAGTTAAGATCCAAGAGCTCGAAAACTCCAGCTCCCCACTGAGACTGAAAGTACTCAATATTATCACTGGATGAAGGTTTCACTGGAGTGTTATTTGGGGATAAGGCTAATGAATGTTTTAAAAATGTGTATAGTATTGACAGCAAACTCCAACTGTACAATTACTTTGAAGTCACTGACTTTTTAAAATTTTTTTAGGAAATTATCCTAAAATACATTGTATATTCTTAAAACTGTTTTTAATGCTTTGTACTTCAGGCATTTGTAAACAGAAGGGAGTCTCATTTTTTTAGGATAATTACTTACAAATACTGAATTTCAACTCTGAACCAGAACAAAGCAATACACATAGACTCTACGACAGAGGTCTGCGTTGATTTTGTCACTGTTTTCTTAGGTCTTGTGGGAACAGACTGGTTTGATACCATCACATACAGAAGTACATTTAAATATTCTAAAATTGGTCTGTAGAGAGTCAATGGGAACATGAAATGACCTGGAAAAATTAACAGTAGGCTTCCTACAATGTAACATCATGCTAAATGGTTTTATAGTTTTCATTTATTCTCAGCGGCAACCAATATCTTCAATCATAAAAAAAGAGCACAACATCTGATTTTAATAAAACTTACTATTTCCCTTTCTCTTGTTTATTGTCAAACTCTAATCATAACTTTCTTTAACATTTATATTTTTACACAATCATCCAAAACCTCATTGACTAAAATATACACCCCACAACAATTGTGGGGAATGTTTTGGTTGAGAGATACAAGGAAATTGGTCAAAATACATATTTGCAATAATTGGCCTTTACCATTGCTGTTCAAAATGCTCTATTTACAACCTTTCAGTAACTGTATTCAACGATGTTTGTGTCTTTCTGTAAGATATTTTCCTCATCCCTTGTTCTCACAGTCTGAGCTTATTTTAGTACTATGTTTTATTGACTCCAAGATGTTTTACGATATAAAAAGAGCTTTCCAGTCTCATTTAACACATACTCAGTAGTAAATGGTTACCCTTTCTGATCATTATTACAAAATCTTCTGATTTTCCAAAAACTTTGTGCAGCGCAATTCAGAGTTCCACATGCATGTGCTTTACTTTGGGACCTGCTTCAGTGTAAGCCATCGCAGGGCTGAGCCCCAGGCAGGATCCGCACTCGTGGCAGGAGCTGTGCCGCTGCTGTGGCGCTCCCTGAAGCCGCGGCCAGAGCTGAGCCTCCCTCACGCTCCGCAGTCGCTCATTCCTGTGCCAGGCCCTTCCCACCCAGAGTTCCACGTTTTCAGTGTATTTACATTCATACCCAGAGTTCTACATTCTCAGTGTATTTACATTCATATCCATACGCTGATACAGAGCAGGAACTGACACAACACCTACTCTGTCCCAAAATCCTCCAGTTCTGGTCAGATAGTATTCAGAGGGGCAAGTATTTTCCTGGATTTTCATCACTGGTACAATAATGTCCTTAGTCCAAAAATACTTCTATTATGTTTCAACATTTTAATTTGTGTTATACAGACTGAACATTACTTTAGTGGTTGCTCTAGCACTTATACCAAGTAAGTTTCTCCCCCACTAATACAACAAGCAAACACCCAGTCAGAAATGAGATGTTTATGAATCCTGATGCAAAGAACATGTATAGATCAGGCAGAAAAGCAATACATAAATGTACTGGAAATAACCTAATTCTGTACACATTAAGATTTTAATCCAAGTGCTTTATGCTATTAGCATAAAAATTAAGACAAAGCCCTTTCTGTCCCCTCTTCTCATGTAAAAGGAAACTCAAGAGTTGGATCCTCTGCCCTAAATGGCAGGAACTTCCTGAGCCTGGGTAACTATAAGTCCTTCCATGGCTGATGTGGAGTGATGCACTGATAGAGGCTATTCACATCCTCAGGAAACTCAGACAGAACTTCTCCGTCAGGCATACACATCTCCCCAGCCCCACTTCAAATGCTCTGCTTCACTGCCTTTTCTGAGCAAGCCACTACTCCTTTGTTAGAGCACCTAGGAAATAGAACCATTCCAAAAAATATGTCCTCCATCCCTGGAGAAAATAACTCTTCTCCACTAATTCTTGTAACAGCAAACTGAGGTGAGGAAAAATATTAAAAAATTATCTTTTTAATAATTCTTGAACCAGACAGGACTACTAACAGTCTGAAATCCAGTCTTATAATATTATCCAATTAGCTTTATGCTGTCCCTTTCTGAGAAATATAAGTGTCTTATAAAATGGTTATCAAGGCAAACCACGACACGTTCTCAACTCTACAGCAAGGGCTAGAAGTTTATCTGAGCAAAACTGGGACTAAAAGCCTTACAGAACAGACACTATTTTGCCCCCACTCGAGAATCTTCTGGCATGACCGAAGTTCAAGAGAATAATCTCTTCCTTTAGAGCACATTGCCCTTCCATATTTCCATTAACTACCAAATGACCATTACATTCCCAAGGTAATGTATGAGGTGTCCAAAGAAAGTATCTCTGGACTCCAGAATTTGCTCACCACAAAATGCAATTCATGTTGGTTTTCATCTGCCTAGGGGTATTTGCCACCTATTTTGCCTACGACAAAAATGCCCCCACCATGGGGAGAACAATTTCTACCTGAAAAAATGGTCACATAAAAATTTCTCTCTAGAAAGTGCTTGCAGAATTTGTGAGGAGGAAGTTTTAGCTGTAATTAAAAGGGAAATCAATGCTATTCTCTCACATCTGAGTAATACTGGAAAGTCAAAAGTATATTTTTAATCACTGAAAGCAGAAATCCCTGACAAGATTTCAAGTTGTGAAGTAAGGCACTTTTCCTTTCTCAATTTTTCTCAGCCATGAATCTCAGTAAGATTTTTTAAATGTCCACTTCCTGTAATTTTGGTAATTTTAGAGTATAATTATTTTTACATTTTTATGATGCCTTTGGGGTATCATTACAAATATTTTTTAAGCATTTAAACTTAGAAAAATAAAATTAAGTAATAGTTTCTCTTGAGGAGAGACTGTCAGTCCTGTTTTGAATAAACAATCCCTTTTAAAGGCAATCTAGAGATTTATATCCGCTGTAACCATAGAAATTAATCTAGAGTTTAAACAAAATAGAGTAAAACATAATTTATTTAATGAAAATCAGAACGGTGCTATTGCAAATGAAAGTTGGGTTCCTGTTTTTTTAATTCAACAGACAGTTTTGTATGCAATTGTAAGATTTTACTTGATGGGCTACTTCTTACAACTTAATCATACTCATTTAACCAATTTGAACAAAGCATTCAGATTTCTGAGTTTTAATTTTACTTGATATAAATGCCAATCACTAAAAAAAGGAAGTTAAGGATTTTCAGATTTAAAAAGCTAGAATTAAATATATATGAAACATTTTTAATGATAAGAGCAATCATGAGAAACTGCTTTGACATTGCGAGGCCAACAGGAACACAGCACAAAAATTTTTATGAGTTTCTCATATAAAAAGTTTGGGAATCACAGAGAAGAATAAAAATACACAAACTGAAAAGCATTTTATATGTCAGCATAGCTAAAAAAAAATGTTCAGAAATAGTGGTTCCTATAGACTACGTATTTACAAGTTCGCCTGAAACATTCCAGCGTGCTGATCCTCAACAACAATCATACTACCTAAAGAATTTCAACATTAAACTAATTAAGTATTTACAGGTCAGTTAAGTAAGAGTTAAAAGAGCGACAGCATTTGTTTTATTTTCAAAACGCAAGGAAAAGACATTCACATGAGGAAACACTGATATGCTTCACAATGTAACATCAAAACAAAAAACACAGCCCAAAACCTAGAAAAAATTTCACATCTTGAAAGACTGAAATAGTTGCTGAGGGAACATCTGTAATAGCCACATCAATTTTACAGAAGAATACTGAAGTATGCAGTAGAAGGAAACTTTATCCAAAAATTATAATTTAAGAGATAATTTATCTAATTCCTGTATGTTCTATAATAAACTATTCTGTGGCATTTTTAGTTGTTACATTACCTATATATAAGGCCACCATCTAAGCCTTCCTTGACCATATGAATAGGAAAAAATCAAACCATATCAGAAAAATAATAAAAATAAACAAGGTAGTTCAGCCTTATTTACAACCAAACTGTCAACTCAATTATTTTATCTATTATACAGTGACAAATACATTACCGAACAATAGAAAGAAAGTTAAGCTGCTTAAAAGCCTAGAGTTTCTAGAAAGAGTAAGTGTTCATAAGCCAGAGCACAAACTCTGGAGACCTCAAGAAATATGAGCTTCCTATCTCCTCCTTTTAACTCAGTCTGTAGGCAAGAACGAGAATGATCTAAGAGACTCAGCCAAACCTAGGCTCACATAGGCATAACAAAGCTTGGCTTGTAATACAAATGCAAAAGAAGATGCCCATGGAAGTGAACTTTGCAAGACCATGCAAGACACCTTAAAATACAACAGTCCATTTCTGTCTCCTAGTTAACTCACCTGTACCCTATAATTGGCTACCTCTCCCTGCAACATATTACTAATTTCTGAAAGCATCTTATCTATAGAAAGTCTCAAATTCATACGAACCCACAACTTCACATAGTAGGTGGCTGTTTGATGGTACATATCGACAGAAAACACACAGTGTGTAAACAGGAAGAGAAATAGAAACAACAAAAAAAAACTCCAAGACAAAACCAAGACACACAAGAAAAGGAAACAAAATGGTTGTCTGAAACAAAATGAAAAGGCGTGTACACTGAGATATACCACCACTGTACTGCTGCATTAAGTCTGAGGTTCCAGTCAGCAGTCAACTCCAAATGGCCTTCAAGAAGAAAGGGCTAGCTATAAACTACAGCGTTATCCTCATGGCTGCTCACAAAAGGAACACGGTGCCCATTCTGAAATTACTAAATAACCTGACAGCTGTGAGACAATCCTGGGAAACAAGATGGTGGAGCAGACACTGACATACATTTTTTGACCAATTCTTGTTCACAAGCACTTTGCAGGTAGAGCCGCATCAGCTACCCAGCACCTAAGTACCTTGAGATAAGACCACAGTAACCACCAGTGCAATGAAAGAGATTGTGCTTTCTCTATAAACTCTGATAGCTTCAGAAGACAAAAATGTATTATAACACTTATTTTGCAAAATGAATTTAAGTTATTTTACTTGAAACACTCTGCTAGAGAGAATAAAACAGGGACTACTTTCCTTCATCTGATTTTTTATTTTATAGGCAATATCACTGTTTTTCAACAGTTTGTGGCACACACATTTCAGAGATGCCACCATTTTCATAGAGACCTTTTCACACCTTTCTGCTGAGATAAATATGGCCACTGCTGTAGCATGTAGGGCAAGAAGGAACCATCAGGTGACTAAAACATAACCATGTCAACAAGTAAACACATACAAACTGTCCAGGAGTTTACACATTAAGCCGTAAAAGATACTAAGATGCTTTGTGTTAATATTCAGTGTCTATCAAACAGTTTCACTGTCTGTACACAGTGAAGAAATCAATGTTACTTTTGTGTCTTTTGCCATAACAAGAAGATTACCCAGGTTGGGTCGCAGTAGCTAAACGCTACAGCATTGTGTGGGGAAATAACAGAACAACTGGATGGAAAATACTTGTGTTTCAGCAGACAAGCATACAGAGAAATTGGAGTATCTCTTGTAAGATGGATATTGGTTTGTGTACAGTTTTCACTCAAGGTTAGAGTAAAATGCTACTGCAATATGACAATGTGTCACAGCTCTTACATGAATTAGTGAACAGTCTCAAGTCAAGGACAGAAGTGATACTACATTTTCCAGTTTCTATTTGGGTTACAAACACCTTATTCAACAAATGTCACACCACTGCTCCACAATTCTGCTCTGCATTACAGATGAGTCAGAATTACTGAAAAACATTTCATCAGTATTTCAGTATTCTGTTCATGCACTGGCAAGAACTTAGGAAGAAAGGTAAAAATGAAGTACCTCCCTGGTGAGGAGCTATCTCACTATCAACTTCAAGAAGAAAATGTTAAGGCTATGAATTACAATTAGAACACAAAAACTTAACACTGGCAAGAGAATTTATGATACAGAGACTGGTCAAGATTAAGTAGTAAATGTCAAGCAGATATCTGTATGAATAGATGGAACAGGAGCTGGTAAAGCTCATAGTGGCACAGGGGTGAAAAAATAAGAGAAACATTGAAAAGTGAAGGAAAGGAAGAATTGAAGATGGAAGAGGGGATAAAGACAGAAGCAGAAAGAAATGGTCTGAGGTAAAGAGTGGAAAAAACCATGAAAAGTAACGTATACCCAAGCTAAAGCATTAATTATAATTTCAGTGCAAATGAGAGACACATAGCAGAGATACAAGAGCTAGCATGTACTGGAAAAATGGGCCCCTTTTTTAGGGTAATAAATCAAAACAAAACCAGAAAAACCCAAACCCCATAGTTAATGGGGAAAGAAACAAACCCCCAAATCAATTATTAAATCTCTTACGATGTAAAAGACTCTCCTTGAAAGTGCTCACAATAGCCTAAAGAAAACACTGTATGTTATATATGTGCTAGCAAGGAGAGGGTTAACCTGACCTCATGTTTTAATAGCGTGTTCTACTCCTTGGCACATCAGCATTAGAACCAGAGCATTCCAAAACTGCAATTTTTCCCTGCAGAAACACACAAAGATTTCAAATGCTTGTAGCTCTAATGTCATATCAATGAAAAAGCATATTGTTGAACACACTCTATAGCAGCGGTGCAGATCCTTGAAGTCAGGATATCTAAACCAGTTTAGAAGATTTTATTTTTGTCCTGAATGTTCTTCAGTCCCCTACAGAGCAATTCAAACATTGCTCCTGCGTAAGCAACTCAAGTGTCTGTCTGCCTACAGCATCAATAAGCATGGAAGAGACAAAGATGAGTAAAGATAGAAAAATAAAGAGAAGGAAAATAAACCCCATCGTCTAAACAGAGAGTTTTACTCACATAACTTTGTTTAGTTCTATTTCCTTGCACTGTATCAAATTAGCTGTCCTGTGACAGAATGTAGCTTAAGTATGTAGCTTAAGTAACTTCTTATGTAGCTTAAGTAACTCAACATGATTTTTCTTTTATTTAAAATTATTTGAGGAATTTGCATTTTAGAAAAATTTTTAGAAGCTTAGGTTTTATGACTGCATGCATATTTTTATTGCTTAATTAGTAGTCATTTTTAATACTAATTAATGACACAAACTGAGTCAAGAAAATGGAAAAGTCCAAAAAGCAAGAACTGGACAAGACAGGAGAAAAAAGACAAAGGAAAAATCATTTATGAAGATTAGGCTTCACACAAACTACACTTTGAATTCCTTTCTCTTATACAACAAATCAGACAGCAACAAGACGAATAAGCCTCCCTTCTGCTGCAGAAAGTGAAACAAGTGACTAGATACTTGCGGGCAACCAAATTATCCTTCTTGTAGTTAACAGTTTCTTGCCTCTTAAATAAACAAGTGTCTACTAATTCTCGAAGGTATAGGAAATCAGCCAAAAATCAGGAAATAAATATAGTAACAAAGGAATCACATAGAGTGAAAATGAAGAAAATACCAACTATAAGAAATCAGCGACACTAAAATTGTGACAGATTGCAACAGAAACCTATGACAAAGTACAGTACACAGAACCAGAAAGAAAAGCACACATCAAAAGCACAAGAGTTGGAAGCAACAAATGAAGGCAAAAGAAAGTTACTTTTTTAAAGTAACTGAAACAGGAGAAAATGGGTGACTACAGAAGAACCTCATTTTTTTTCCAAAGTCAATTCTAGGGATTTTAATATAGTTAATATTCCCTTCAGATTTAAAAATGATCTTACAATGGAAATTAAATGCATTTTCTTGAACAGAGGCAGCCAAAAGATGCATGCTCTCCGCCGGGTTGGGAGCGCCTGCTCTGAGGCAGTGGACATGCACAATTATAGGAGCTGACTCAAATGATCTGGTTTGAAAACAGACAACACACAAATATCCACTGAAGCAAGAAAGACAAATGCTTTCACTTTTAAAATTTCTCTTTCCATTAAACTGAAAACACAGTTGTTTTTTTAATACTGACTGGTTTTATCTTACACTATAATACAGTGTATGCAATGTACACAGCAGAAAACCTATCAGGCAGTGTCAGAACGCAGCCGAAAATTAACTAACAGCAGCTCCTTTCAACAGTCACAAAACAAAGACCTTTTCCTAATGAGGAAAGAGGTGGAACTGAATCAACCAACCTTCACTTGGGAAAAACATTGGACGTGGTCATGAATAATCTTAAGAGAGACTTCAAAACAGTCATTTTTCCCGTACGACAACTTTTGTCTATTGTAGCCAGCATTATTCTTAAGTTACTCTTAGTAGCCTTAGCATTTGGGGTCAGTAGTGTCACTACCCCTCAGAATTAAAATTATCCAGATCAGAGTAAACACAGTGCTAAAGCTACACTTCCCATTTCAGGTAACCTCCAGGCTACAGGTACTGCCTTAGTTTACTCTCAGAACATACCCACTTCAGCTGTTCGTCTAAAATGCTTTCAGTTCTGAAGTTCTGTGCAATACTGAAGCCCTGTAAAATTAAATAGAGCACAAGAAATAGATTCCACATCCTGGTCATAGCAGCTTTTTCTTATGAAGCTGTAACATAGAATTATTAAAAATTCAGAAACTTATATCAACCATCCCTACTTTCCATTGCAAAGTCTGGTGGTACATTCTATGGCAGCATAAACTTTAATACAAATACGATTGTACAACAGATGATGACATTTGCTATTAGCAACAGCTGAAAGGTCTTGGCTCCTGATATGGACTTAAGGCAGGGAGAATAAAAGGACTTCCCAATGCTTTTCTAAATAGGATTTTGATGAAGGACTGAAATTGAAAATTGGATTTCCTGACTTCCGCGTGCATGATGGTCCTTCCTTTTTGAGAAAAAAACCCAAAACAACAAACCAGACTGATGTTATATACTACTACATTTCCTAGTAATATACTACTACAAAATTTGCTTTTAAATAATGATTATGAAAATAATTTTATACATTTCCATACTACCTCTTCAGAACAGTATTACTCATCCAACTAAAAAACCAAACCAAACCAAACCAAACAAACAAGCAAACCAACCAAACAGCCCCTCACCCAAAAAAACCCCCAAAAGACAAATATTAGAGAACTTTTCCCATGCTTTAAAAACATGGAGACAAAATACATTCCATGAGATCTCTTGGGTTTCAGCTTTACAGGCAACGCAACATTCATTAGATCATTTTTTTCTTCAAGTGTTACAAGGAAAGCCAATTAAACATCAAAAGACTCCTGCTTGTCAAATTTACTACTCATTGGAACAGTGTGCCTTATTCATCAAATACGTGTTGACTTGGAAGTCATCATGAACCACATTCTTAACTAATTACAGCAACTGCTACAAAATACTGATTACTATTAAGAATAAGTAAGTTAAACTAAATGCACTAATTATCATAGCCTTCACTTGCCAAGAAATGCCATTCCATCAACAGCACGCTGCACAATTAAAAGTTAAAAATAAAACATTTATTCTGTCCTTAATCATTGCTCCTCCACCGCTACCCAAAAGATAGGAAATGTAGTGCTGTAACAACCCAAGCCCTGCGCACTGCGCTGGATTCTGCAAACCACACAGCTCTGCAGCAAAGAACGCCTGTCAGGAGAAGGCTGCTCTTAGCTGTCCTACAAGCAGTAACAACACCATGTTGGAAACCTTATGTCAGACAGTGAATGCAGCACGAGAATCCTCTCAGCAACATGGATATTATGTGGTTTGTTCTGCTTGTGGGAGAATATCAGAAGATGCCTGGGCTTCAGCTTGGTGGTCAAAGTGATAACTTACACTAACTGCTATGACTTGTGACTGTATATGTATCTTTTAACTCTGTATGTATGGCTGAATGGATAGTTTGCTTGCTTTAAACGAAATTAATAAAATAGTTGAAAATCTATGTCCAGCATAGTTTCTAATCTGTGTCAACTAGTGGTAATATTGCAGTCAGGTAGTCTAGGGTTCATTTTTCTAAAAAAGCAAAAAACATCAAAAGAGGGTGTTTCAATCTGAATATTAAATACATGAATATGAGCTCAGACATTAAATTACATAATTTTGTTCAGATGATTTAATAATTCCATTGTAGCAATATTGAAGATTCAAAAGAGCTGTTTTATCCACTTTTTTAAAATTTAAAATTATTTATACAGTGAACTCTTAGGACTTGGTGCCATTTTATTAACTTCACTGGAATAAAAAATGTCGCCATAAACACTAAGTCAACAAATAAAATCCTTCATGATCTAGCAACTAGGTAGCAAAATAAATCCTTTAAAAATATCAAACGACACTAAAAATAAAATTAGATATAAATTCAAGTTTTAGACTGTGGTCAATTGAGGTCTAGACAAAACCCTATGTTTGTTCACTGCCTAGTCTCCAGTCTGCTCCAAGTTTGAAAAGGTAATTGAACTCAGTCTATAATTACTGGATTAGATACAGATGGGCTCTGTACATTTCAGGGGAGGAAAGAACTGTTTTGATTCATTTTATGATTGCCTGTAAGGTCAAACTTTTCAAAATGTACTTTCATCTGTTAAATAGTTTCTCAAAGTCCCAGGGGGACATCTTCAATAACTGATGTTTTAAGCAATTTGAGTCTATCAGATCCACTCTTTGAATGTAATATGCTGTCCATTTTCTAGAATTATAAATGTGCATGTAGGTTAATTGCTACAACTCAGAGAGAGTTTCAAAACTACATTTTTTCAGAAAATTGCAAGTTTTACCCAACAACTGTTATGCATAAATATTTTTGGAATTATTTTGGTTTAGGATAAAGCATATCTTTGAAAATACAAATAAGTAACACAAATTAGAAATGTCCTTACTCATAATGCCTTCCCATTTGGGGAATGCTCTCTTAGGACCCAAGTGAACAATATTTGAATAGTCTCAACTAAATCAGTTCATTTGTTGCAAAACAAAAAAATAAAAGATGTGTCTTAATAAAAAATCATAAGGAACAATGGAGACTTCTCTTTCCAGGTTTCTTATTTGGACCTTCATCCTCACTCTCACTCAAAATGTGAAACAAACAATAAGCGAGCATTAAACTTTCACTCTGCTAAGAATTTTTTGCAAAGTACTTTTTTCAATTAAATCAACCATAACTCTGCAGCCTGTTTCAGTACAACCAGGATTTCATCTTGCATCATTCAATGTCTTGCTTAGTTAACAGTTCAAACGCTCTGCAAAGGGAATTTAGCTCTGCTCTCAGTTAGGGACTCTCAGAGCTACCGTAATAGCAATTTAAAGCAGAAAACACACCATGCAATCAGAAGGCAATATAATAGTTCAGTTCGTAGTCTTAAAAGAGGTAGGAAACTTAATTCCAAACAACTTACTATTCAAGGGTTTCAGTTTATTTGTATTACAACAATCCTCTTGCTTATAAAATTCCAAAAGGAAAGTATATTTTCATTACAATACACATTTGTCTTTAACCAGCAACAATATCTCACTGGCAACAATCTCAGTCAAACAAGTTATCTTTGTAAGATCTATATCTAGACATCTATACAGTTGTTCTGCCAGAGCCTTAGTATTCAAGCACCGGTAATAGGGATAATTGGAACTAGGTTAATATAACCTTCCTCTGTCTCCAAGTGGTCTAATGAAAAAGCATGTTATCTCATGTAATTTCCATGATTAATATTTTATTCATATTATTTCAAAGTCCTCCACAAAAGGGACAAAACCTGAAGGCAGAACCAACCACCATAAAGCCCCAGCCAAAAGACACATTCTAATAACAGAATTATTTCTATGCCTGCTCAGACAAAATATCATCATCAGGCTGCACAGAATTCCCAGCACAATTTACAAGCCTCACCAAAAGAAAACTGCTTCCACCGCATTTTAAGAACTGATTGATACAAATCAGTTTGTTCAAAGCAGTTCAACCTATAACATGCCTGCAAGCAGGCTATGGATTTCGACAATAGTAGCTCTTTTTCAAACCTAAGAGCATCACTAGCAACCACGTATAAACAAAGAAAAGTAGTCCTTGAAAGAAGTATGCAGTTTTACTTAAAAGATAAAATCCATTAATATCTGCATTATCTTCCTACCCCCACATTTCTAATGGATGCTTTTAAATGTATTTCTATAAAATTGAAATAATACTCAGAATTTATTTGAGGAGTATATGCTTAATTCAGTAAAGTAAGTCTCAATCTTTACTTAAGAGCTATATAGAAAAGGCTGCTTCTCTGTCATTGCAAGCCACAAACAAAGTTTCCTTCAAAAAATACACATGCCTTATTTTACCTACAAAATAAAACTGTAAGAAGTATTTCAAATGTATTGGGGGAAACCACAAACTATTCCTGGAACTACTGTAATTTTTTAGACAATAAATTGTGAAGAAATGGTAAAGTGGTGAAATAGCCAGGCCACAGCACCATACATTCTGTGTGCTGTAACACGGCAGAAAATAAATACAATGTAAGAAGCTACAGTATGTCACATTTTAGACCACCTGATTTTTTTTCTTTTTTCTTCTCCTTCACATTTTCACTCTCCCAAATAAGTATTTTCCTGTATTTGCTGTACAGTCCTTTACATCATATTCAAAATCATAGGGAACAGTATCTGAGCTCTCATAAGTATTTCCCATCTATACTTCCATGGATTCTGCAATGAGCTAAAAATTTTCGGAACTGAAAACATCATCATCAAGAAAAATGAAGTGCATCCTTACAACAAGCTAGTCTCACTCACATTATGTTGTATCATTGTGTCTTTACACAACCTTTAAAAAAATAAAGATATTTATGTATATTAAACTGAGTCAGTATGCAGACTACAGCAATGTGGCACCATTTAATCAACAATCACTGCACACTGGTTAATGATCCCTTCAGTCCTATTAAAAAAAATAAATATTTAACCATCTTTGTACATCATTCATCCCCTGAAATCTGTAAGGAAGAAATCTGACAATAAAAAACCGTTAAAAAGTGGTTGCTTACTTCACAGCAACAGACTTCTGTGGTAGACTACGCATGCTGTGAAGTCTAATATGGCTTTTTAGAAATACTTTAGCATGATTTGTTTCCTATAAGTTCATTTATTATTAAAAATGAAGAGAGAACATTCATACATTTGCACAGTCCAAGGTCAGACTGATCAGAGTCACAGGTCACTGGAGCAATAGTCTGAGATCTGGAAAACCAATATCCAATTCCTGGCTGTGGTAGGAAGCAGTGTCCCATATGTAAAAAGGAATTCTGGAGCCATCTCTATGCATTAACTCCTGCATTACTTGTTGAGTACCATATGTATTTTGAAATACATGCACTTAAGAGTTTCAAGTGATGCAGAATCTACCAAATCAAGGAGCAGCTGAATCACTCCTCAAATAATGTGTACTACTTGCAGAACTGTATCTTATTTTGCTTCTTCATAGGATCCATGAAGAAATCAGAGAGATTTTTTCTTGTGATCATATGTTGTAACAAAATAAGGTTAAATGATTTCTCACTACAAGGTAGATTCAGACTTTAGATCATTTTTGGAGCTCTTTCTTAAAAAAAAAAAAAAAACAAACACCAAAAACCAACAAAGCAACATCCCACCACTACAACACTTCTGAAAAAGGTTGACATCAGAACTGGGCACAACATTTTGTCATTTTAATAGTGCTATACACTTTCCCTTTAATTGATAATTCCCTCTATGTTTCATTAAACTTGCATCTTACAAAAAACTTAAATTCCTCTATTTTGGTATTGGCTTCTATGTGCAATATTTACTAGGAGCCAAGAAAGCCAAATTATACCCTACCTCACCCACAATCAGAACCAAAAAATGCCATGCTTACACATGCAAAGGTAATATCATGCCCAGGAATCTTTGCATATATGTAATAATATTTCTATATAGTTGAATGAGGAATGCCTCAATTTAAGCCTATACAATAGAATACTTTCCTTGGAATATCACAGCAGAAACAACAGCTGGAATCACACTGTCCAGCTGAATAGACCCAAAGAAAATAATATATAACAAAGACAACTGAAGAAAGCAGAATTTTAAATTAATCAAAAATTTGTAGCTGTCACTTGAAAACTAGTATGCAGCAAGGTTCTGAAAGAAGAATATCCCAAGAACACACACATCTGTTTAATATTACAAGCCAACTGTCAACATCCTAAGTGAAGTTTTAATTTAATATTTTTTCTTTCTTGATGTTTTACCTTTAGTCAATGCCTTGTGAGAGTATCAGCTTTCTATAAGAAACTGTTAAATATAAAGAAATGTTATTGTAGCATGTTTATAAAATCATAGTTCGAGAACTTTTTATTTTTGTAAGGCCTGACCACAACTTAATTATCTGCAGGACATTCCAAGCTCACAATTGCAAGCTCCAGTTCCCAAGCAATTTTAAACAATATCTACTGTACAGGACATACAGCACTGCAATACCACAACATAGTAGTGTTTCGAGAAGTCACCATTAGAGACTTTAGACATGGTTTTTTATTTTCAATAAATATGTTTCTCTACTAATCATTAAATGGTTTTCATCACCACTACATGTTTGTCTTTCACGGCAGCTTGCTATCAGTGTTTATTTTAATGTAAGTGAACTAGTCATAAAAAAGGCAGATACAATGCATAATAAGCCGCATGTTACACATAAAGTGTCCTAAGAGTAGGCAGCATGTTCTACAGCTCACACACCGTTTTCCTTCTTTTCCAGGAAAGAACTAGAGTAAAAGCAGGAAAAAAAACTTGTTAAATTAGAGGTAGGGGAAAAGGGAGACCACTAGCTCAGCCGAAAACTCTCAATGGAAGGCTGAAATTTTTTATGAGAGAGAAATCTCAAAAGTCCTGGGAATACAAAATTGTTTTTATTTTGTAAAAACATCCAAATCACCTGAAAATAGTAAAGGAAAAAAATCCATCATGCAATTACATCCAGATTTTACACATCAATCTGAAAATCAGCTGATGACACAACACTTTTATAACAACTCTGAACTCCACGAGTCTCTTTTCCTCCCCAAAACATGAAACACCTTGGTTTCAACCCATTACTGACAAACTCCTCTGTTTTCCTACCCTTTTACTCAACTCTCCCCTTTTCTGGAGGCTATGACTGCCAACTCTGCACTCCTGGGCACACTGCTGGCATGGAGCCAGCGTGAGGAGACCCCAGAGCACTCATGGTGGCATCCTGTACAACCTGATGCTCCTTTCTCACCTCCTCTTTTATCTGACAGGCCTCAAATATGTATTTTATTCCAGGAATCCCCACAAGTCCTGCAGCAATATTATTTCTGGTCTTCAAAATATAGGGAGATTTTACTTTTGACTCGACTAAGTATTGGAGGCCTTAGGACTTTTTGCCATAAGAAAAATGAACAGTTCACTCAATGACCATATTAGAATTCTAATTAGAATATTAGAATAACACTTCATATTAGAGGTCAAATAAATTTAGAAGTAAAACCAAGACCCCTTCTCTTATTTTCAACTATTAACCAACATAACATCTGAGAGCTTATGGATATTCCCACAGAACTTCCACCAACATTCACATGAAACCCACTTCACACTTCCCATCCAGCTGAAAAACTGGAGAGGTGGGAAACACCAGTCAGTTGCATCTACAGAAATTTCTCTGCAGAAGTTAAATATTCAATTTAGCATCAGTGAGATTACATCCGTATTCAAAACCGTTTAAAAGTCCACAAAAAAAAAGAGGAAATATCCAGTGGGAAATGGCAAGCAATCCCTTAATAGTAGAAAATCAAAGACTGAAAGGAAGTTGGATTACATTTAATTGTATCTGGTTTTTGTTTTGTTAGTTTTTCAAATGCTGGACAACACCTACAGAAATGGAACAGATGCAAATGTGAGTCAATACAGCACATCTGCTTTTCTACAGCTCTCACCAGCCTCCATCAAAAGGGAAGGCAGAGTCCAAATGAAGGGGTAAAGAGACAACAAACACCTGATCACTATAAAATGTAATTTTTTGCCAGACAGAAAGTTTTGACACACCACCCTGAAGTCAGGAAACTCGTATTTTCAAGAAAGTATCCATCATTTAACATTCTATGCAATTATACCACAGTGTAATGTTTTCAACACTAAAGAACATTTTCCTCAAATTGCTGGAAATGATTCATACCTCCAATTTTCACCCTTTAATTGCTCTCACTGTTGAAGCTATCATACCAGGTTTTAATATTTGCCAGTCTGAAAAATATTTTCAAGTATAATGGACTGAAGTTTCAAAGACAGAGCACATAATTGCATAATCTTTCACTGAAGAATTGTATTGTCTATGGTGAAACACAAAAACTTACTCAACTTATTACCAAAAAATTACAAGCTATCAGCTCAGCATTAAAGCAATAACTAAACTTGATGACCAAATGAGTGTCAATTACCAAAACACGAGTGTGAGTACTACTCATTGAAAACAATGTTGTGTAACTGATTTTTGTGAGAAGTTGCAAAATGCTTATGTTTTGAAATAGCTGCTCCCTGAGATTAGAATTAAACTTTTTTTTTTTGGCTGATCACACCTGTGAAGCATAATTAGCATCCTAAATAACAGTTTCTCTTCATTTTATTAATATTGTAGTACACTTTAGAGTCCAAACCAATTAATATGTGTGATGACTCAGACATTGTTTGATAATTGTCACAGAGAAGAAAACTCAGCCCAAGTCTTGATTTAGCAGAAGATAACAGAAGAAGTTACTTTCTCAGTGTCCAAGAACACCCCTCTCTACCTAACTGAAGAAGTAGGATACACCATGCACACAGAAAGAGAACTACAGGATGGTGGGAAGAGCCACAGCTAAGACCTTCTCTGGGCTGCTATCCACCAAACTTGCTCTATTTTCAAAAAAGTAGAGGAGAAGAATAATTAGACACTTTAGAGTTACCAACTTCCAGGGGAAATTAGCTTTATTTTGGCCTCATTATTAATACCTGGAAAAATAAACCCCAACAGTTACATCTCTTAACAAACCACACTGATATTCTTTTGAGTCTGCTTATTTTTATGTTCATTTTTAATTTCTGTCCCAAACAAGAGATTATAATTTAAAAATACAGAAATATAGAGCCCAAAGCTTGTACCAATGGCACTGTATCAAAGAACTCAAAATAATGAGCTGTTCTTGCTCCAAAATCTTTGATAAAGAACTCAGAGAAACAGCAGAAAGCATAAATGCGTCAATTAAATTCACTAACCTGAAGATAATGTTCCCATTTTATTCACCCTTCTTCCATTTCCCTTCCTTTCTTTCCTATTTAGATGAACTATATCATAACCTTGTATCATTTCCTGACATCTTCATTTTTTTACTCATATTTCTACTACTAATGTTAGACTGTCTCTTCTTCAACCTACATCATTCTGTTTTCTTCAAGCTATGCCTGCTCACTTTCTATTGTCTTTCTTTCCCACTCTATCTTTCCAGCTTTTCAGACATCTCAAGACCTACCACCTTACCCCTAGCCCATCTTTCTCCTTCAGAGGTCATGCTAATGTAAACTATGTTTGAGAAAAGAAGGAGGCTACCTATGATAAACCTCAGCTTTCTTCCACATGCTCTACAAACTTCCACAAACGTTATCCTTATTTGTGGCAGGATGACAAAGCAATGACTTGCCAAAGGTGTCAGCTTAATGGAACACCACAGTCAGGAGAGAGTTCACAGTTACCAGCTGCAGGATATAACAATTCTTCCAGCTCCAAGCCAGGAAAGAACCTCCCACAACCAGCCTGGAAGGAGGTGAGGTGAGGACGAAGACAACATCCTCAGAATGGGAACTGCAGTGTTAGATACTTTTGGACTCCTCAGCACCACATGAGGTCCTGTTAGTCAAAACAAAATTAACAGGCAGCTAAGGAAAGTTGTCTCCCAAGCCAACTTTCAATCCTGCTGTTCGGTTAAATTCAGAGAATAATTCCCATGGAGTTGAGAATGTACTTTCAAACAAACAAACAAAGCAGGGGGGAACAATGACAGACATTTGCACAGACATTTCTCAAAATGCAGGAGTTCATAACTTCTCCCCCAAGGCCAACCAATATCCTCCCCACTGTTTCTGAAGTGAGTTTTGCTAAAACCAGAAGCATCACATGGGGAACATTAGTGATTTGGCATTTACTCCTAATGCACTGAATAAGGTCAGTATTTCATTCTTCTCTAAAAGTGTTTTTTTAAAAAAATCTTCAGTCTGCTATTTCCTTAACCAGCTTTTTACATGTCTCTCATCTACTAATTAAAATTATCAACGTCTTTCCCTTCATCTCTCAGACTAAACTTCTCTAACAGGGATGAAGGAAATGAGAAGTAAAACCAATAAGTGCTCATAATAAAAAACTAACATTAACCATAATTTGCACAGGGGAAGAGATAAATCTGAAATATTAGACAGCAGTACACTATAACTCCCTATTTGAAAAAGAACAATTTAAATTAGATTTTCTGCATACAACATGGAAGAGGGAAACGCATGTGCATGTAAATGACTACAAAATAGAGCACCATTGGTGAACTTTGGGGGAAAGAGTGATTGCTCATAACTGCACGGGCAGGAGGAGTCAGAATTAATCTTAATGACCTCAGCTGTGGGCCCAATTTAATAGAACTTACCTCTCATTAAAAGTTAAGAAGTGAACTGAAATATCATTCACTGTCCAAAATTTGGCACAGTCATTCATTTCTAATAAAGACTCTAATTGGCTTTACCACAAGCAGTATATATTTCCCCTGCATCCAAATATTCACTCATGGGAGTTATTCTTATGTAATCAGTAGAGTCAAAAATTGTATAAAATAACCTTATTAAATCAGGTTATAACTTTTTAGTTGGAGTATAAAACCAAAACCATTAAAGCACATAATTTTAAGAATTTTTGGCCATTTCCCTCATGACACTAGTCAGTATCAGCTATTCAATTACAACAGAAGCAGTTCACTACATGACCATGCAGTCTTTGATGCTCTGCCTGTGTTCTGAAATAGATTTTAATGGTACTGTTCTTGGATATGGAAGTTTTAAGGATTAAGTCCCTTTCACATCTGTTTTAGACCTAGTGAATACATGTCCCATCCCATAAAAGGTAATACAGCAAACTGATTATTTCATTATTTTGTATATTTCTCAATTTTTTTTAGAAGTTCATATATAATATGACTTACTCTGGAGTCACCAATCTGAACTTGACTCAGAACGAGCATCACAATAATTATTGTATATTCCAATAAAACATTTAATTCTTGGCATTTTTATCTTTCCGTACCTTCTACTTTTAGAACAGGGATGGTGTTACTCCCTGCATCAGCACATTGGTATCTGCCAATCACTGAAGTTATGATAGATCTGAAAGCAGTAGGCAGTGGAAAAGCCTGTGGACCTCCCAGTTTGCAAGTCAACTTTTTTCTTACAGTAGAATTGTACTAAGCACAAGGAATCCTCTGTTTGAAATTTACATCTCTAGATTTCATGTACTAATATTTTTCAAACTTTTTATTTGTAAACACCTAGAAATTTTCCAGTGAGGATGTAGACTTGTCTTTCTCTATTAGCATTGAGTACATTACACAATTTCAGCGGCTGAATTTTACTCTTGGTACCTCTTCAAACAATCCTGAATACTCTGAAGGGGATCAGAATGTATATATGTTTAAAAACACTCCCTTTTAGTTGTGCTATGTCAGCAATTACGTCATGCTATTCAAGGTGGTCCTCTATAGTCAGTTTGGGGGACCAGCTCCCGGTTTGGGCATTCCCTGTGCCTTTTTTAGGCTTTATTTAATGCAGTGACAGTAGTAATGATTAAGCCATAACACCATATACAAACATGCCTACGCTTTTTGTCTCCTAGGGGAATGCTCAAAATACCAAGCAGTACAAAGGTGTGCAGGATTATTTCAAACTTGGGACCAAAGACAAAACACCAGCTCTCCATCTCTTCTAATAGCACTGCTATTTTAAATTATCCCATAGGCTGCATTCCAAACAATGAAATAACTTGGACTTTCACAGGTACGAATGAAAAGCTGTTTTACATAGAGTATGTAAATTTTTTTTTTTTAAATTAAATTAAAAAGTCACCACTGCCCTATGTGTAGCCAAAGCAATGTACTGCAAAAGTCAGGAGGCCTTGTAATTAAAAGGTTTGCTTAAAATTTATATTCAATGTCATTTGTTCTGGCTTTCACAAGAACTAGTTTTGGAGACAAGTTTTATGTGGGGATTTTTCCTCCTCATTACACATTTGTACAGAGCAGCTGAACATATTTTTTGTGTGAATATTGGCCTATCATACCAATTTTTTTTTTGAAGAATCAGTTAATCATCCTACAGAATCTATACACAGAACTTATCTGAATAACAGATGTTGCAGCCTCATGAATCTGGCATCCTTATGTGTTCAACAGCTTCAAACATGGGCATTTGATCATTTTGAAATTTTGCATTTAAAGACTTAGAAATATTTAACCTTTCAAATTTTCCATTCTCAAGGATATGTCTTCAAATATGCCTGATATTGCTTTTGAGTAATTCATACTCATTTCTCAGCTTTTCACAAAACCTTACAGAAGAGGAGAATCTCCCAAAGCAAAACTGTGGATTTTATTAATGACTGCAATTAAATACACCATGAAATTCTGTTTGACCATTAATTTATATTTATTTCTGTTAATAGGCTATATCAGCCTTGATTCCATTTCTCCAACACATATTAAACAGTCAGCAATCATAAAAAGTTCTTGTTCCTTCAATATTTTCAAATATCTAAGAAGTATATTTGACAGATGATATTCCCAGTTGCTCATACTTGCCATAAAAAAGTAACAGGGAAGGCGTAAAGAGTCAGATTTCCTAATACTGTCCTAAAACAGAAGCTCTAATGCCAAATAGTTTCCGAAACTGCAATCTTTTAAAACATCTAAAACAACACATTTAAGGCATTGTAAAGCTGTGTATCAGCGTCACATAAATTGGGGCTCTGAACTGCTTATGTTTGTCACTGAGCACTTATTGCAAGCCCATTTTTTTTACTGAAATACTTTTGCTCTAATCCTTGAAATTCTTCAGTCATTTGGCTTGATCCCAAACCTCACCATACCAAGGAACAAATGTATTGGATTTGTGGGGCAAGGTGTTGGTAGTGGAGGGCTAAAGGGGTGGCTGCTGTGAGAAGCTGTCAGAAGCTTCCCCCATGTCCAACAGAGCCAAAGCCAGCTGGCTCCAGGACAGAGCTGCTGCTGGCCAAGGACAAGCCCAGCAGCAACAGTGGCTGTGCCTCTGGGATAAAAGGGTTAAGAAGGGGGTGAAAAAGTGTTGCTGCACAGCTGTAACTGCAGCAGAAGAGTGACAACATGTGAGAGGAACAGCCCTGCAGACACCAAGGTCAGCACAGCAGGTGCAGGAGGTGCTCCAGATGCCAGAGCAGAGATTCCCTTGCAGCCTGTGGCACAAAGACCATGGCGAGGCAGCTGTGCCCCTGCAGCCCATGGAGGTCCAGGATGGAGCAGGTCGATGCCCACAGGCTGCTGTGACCTCGTGGCAAGTTCACACTGTCTCCTGACAGGACCTGTGGCCCTGTGGAGAGAGAAGCCCACACCAGAGCAGTTTTGCTGGCAGGACCCCAGGAGGGACCCACACTGGAGCAGTTCATGGAGGACTATCTCCTGTGGAAGGGACCCCACTCTGGATCAGCAGAACAGTGTGAGCAGTCCTCCCCTGCAGGGGAAGGAGCAGTGGAGACAATGTGGGATGAACCAACTGCCGCCTCCACTCCCTGGCACCCCTGTACCACTGCTGGGGAGGAGGTAGAGAATTGGGAGTAGAGTTCAGCCTGGGAAGATGGGAGGAGTGGGGGGAAAACGTTTTTAAGATTTTGGTTTATTTCTTATTATCCTACTTTGATTTGATTGGTAATAAACTAAATTCATTTTCCCATTCCCATTTCCCATTCCCAACCATTCAAGTTGGTTTTGCCCATGACCCAACTGTTGAGAGACCTCTCTGTGTCCTTATCTTGACCCATGAGCCTGTCATTCTATTTTGTCTCCCTGGCCCAGACGATGAAGGCGATAATAGAAAGTCTGTCCCTGTTACTGTAGCTTTGCTGTAGGGAATCATTCAACAATAATTTCTTACCTGGGCCTAGTCAGTATGCAACTGGTGAAGAGATGCAGAGATGCCAGAACTATTCACCATTAAAAAGGATAAGTCACATTACATATCAGACAACCCAGTGGTTGCACAGTGCAGCTGACCGACCAAGAAAAACCCAAACCAAATAAGCAGTGACGGGTCAATGCTGGGGTAAGGAAAATCCTTTCAACAGTTCAGAGCCATAACATTCATCTTCATTTTACATGAATGGATCAGTTTTATCACAGTTTAGTAACATCACCAGAAACACCAGTCTCTGCAACCAACATTACCATATTATAGATCACCTCCTAACATTCTTATGTTAACAACTTAGTCTCAAATACAAAAAGCATCATCAGCTCCCCAGAGATTGCAGCAACACAGTATGCCTGAGCATAAAATAGCTCAAAAAAAAAAATACAAATAATACAGAATGTCGAAATGCTTTCTTCTGATTAACACAAAACACCACAAGCACACATCTCTAAACCACACAATATCGATTCAAGTCAAAACTCTTACATTCTATATACTCTCTGTGCCTCCTTCAATCCATCTAAAAAAATCATGTTAGGTTTGAGAATGTAAAACAGGAATTTATAACTTTATCTCCCAGGTGCAATGAACCTTTACTATAAACACAGAAGCTGTGTAGGATTACTTGTCACAATTTTGTCAGCTTCTTCTCCAAACACTAAGCACCTTCAATCTTCCTTCTTAAACAACACTTAGAGAATGTATACAAAGAAGTCAAAACAAAAAAAATCTCCACAATCTCGGATCCTATAGCAAAACTCAGTCCTTCAGGGGCAGCGAGAGAGAACATACAATGTATGATAGTTACATCACTTAACACAGTTCAGCAAAGTGCTCAAACACATGAATTACATGATAAAAAACCACTGCAGGATAGGCTTGAGAGGAGATCTCTGATCCTACAACTAAATGCCCACCCAGTCCCACACTCCAGCTGTGCTGCAGCTGTGAGCAACTGGCTGCTGCTCCTGGAGCTTGGAGCACAAGCAACATCAGCACAGCCCTAACAAAGACCTATGCAAGACCTATGCAAAGCCACCCAGACTATAAAGTTGAAAGGAGTAGTTTTGTGTGTAGATTCCATTATTTCACTATTTTCATATTGGCAAGTCAGATGGAGAACTTGCACTAAGAATTTGAGGCTTCTCTAGTTTGGAGAAAAAGAGGCTGAGCGGCAACCTCATTGCACTACATTTTCCTGAGGAGATGACATGAAGAAGGAATTGCCAATCTTTTCCCTCTGGTATCCAGGGACTGGATGACTGGGAATGGTTCAAAGCTGTGCCAAAGTGGCTTAGAGACTGGACGTTAGGAAGTACTTTTTAAAGAGTTGGTGGTCAAAGACTGGAAGAGGCTTCACAGAGAGGTGGTTGATGCCGCCAAGTCTGTCACTGTTCAAGAGGCATTTGGACAATGCCCTTAACAACTTGCTTTAACTTTTGCTCAGCCCTGAAAGGGTCAGGCTGTTGGAAGAGATGATGATTGTAGGTCCCTTACAACTAAAATACCAAATAAGACATAAGACATAACTCTGTAACCAAATAAGACATAAAGAAAGTGGTGACTAAGTAGCTTATTCAGGGTCTTCACTGTTATCCTACATAGATTCTGACCAGCGTCTTTCATTGCAAGTTTTACAGACAACACTAGTTAACTATTTGACACCTTCCTCAGATTAAAAACAATAAAAAACCTGTACATTGACAAGAATTCACTAGCTTTTGGAGAGCTTATAAAAAAGAAATATGTTCAAGAATTAATGCATCTGTCAAAGATTATGTTTCCAAGCCAAGCTACATAGTCTTGGCTGAAGCAACTTTGATTAAACTTTTAATCAAAAGGCAACAACAAAGTACTTGAAAGAGGCTTTGATACATACACAATCAAACTGAACTGTATTTGGCTGAAACAAATAGGTAAAATCATCGCTTATTTTACTATAAAGCTTATTCTTCTAGCTGCAGTTTCAATGTTTTATTCACACATTAAAATGATGTTCTGTGGTCTGGTCTGCTGTTTGTTGGCTCTCTGTCGCAATGGAACAGGAGTTCCGAAGCAAGGCCAGTCCATCGCACTCCTTCTCACTGATCAGCTGTCAACAGGTACCTTGTTCACATATGCTTCAGCAACACATTTTAGCTTTTGCTTCTTCTCCAAAGTCATTGTTTATATAAGTACCATTAATTAAAACCATTGTCCCCCTCAGATGGTTCAGGTCATCCCCATTAGCCGTAGCTATTTACTTCACCTGATGATTTTGCAAATTAAACAAAACGCTTTTCTCCAAACCTTTGTCCTTTCTGTTGTCTGCACAGTGCACTAAGGAAAGTGCACGTTTCAGAAAGGGTGAAGAGTTCAGAGAGAAGACTGGGATCTCCCCGTGCGACAGCGGAAGCAACCAAGCCAAAGCCAGCTTGTAGGGAGCAGCATTACAAACGCTGACGAACGCATGTGCTATGGCAGCGCTCTGTTACGTGGCAGCCGCCAGGAGGAAACACCGTGCGCACGCAGCACGGCCCGGAGGGGCGGCGGATCCGCTCGGACACAGCCGCAGCCCCGGCAGGAGGGGCCGCGGCCCGCGGAGTCCCCCGGGAGAAGCCAAGCCGCGGGGAACGTGGGCGACAGGCGGCTCGGGGCCGGCCCAGCCGCCGCGGCAGCGCCGGGCCCCGGCTCTCACGCCGCGCTCCCAGCCCACACCCGTGTGGGAAAGAGCTGCCCCGGGGCTCTTTGCGGGCGACTCCGGGGCCCGCTCGCTATCCCCGGGGATCGCTGGACGTTCCGAGGCGGCAGTGAGGGGCGGGCTGCCCGCCCGGGCGGAGCCGCTGCCGGCGGCCCGGCCGCCCCTCGCCCTCCCCCCGGGGCCGCACTCACCACCTCCCGCGCCCGGCTGGTGAAGTCGCTCTTGGAGCGGGCGGCGCCCCGTTTGAGCAGATCGTCCCTGGGGCTGTCCCCCGCCGCCGCCACCCCCAGCGCCTTGTTGCGAGTCTTCACGGTCTTCACGCTGGCCTTGAAGAGCAGGGTGATGTCCACCGCCATGGCGGCCGCCGGTGCCGCCGCGCGCCCTTCCCCGCGCAACGCGGCCCCGCGCGGCGCGTTCCGCCCTGCGCGCCGGGGCGGGAGGGGCGGGGAGGCCGCGCCGGGGCCCGCGGCCAGCCCCGGTGCCACCCTCGGGACAGCAGCGACCTGCGCAGGGCTGGGAGCCGGGGCCAGCCCCGGTGCCACCCTCGGGAGAGCAGGGCCCTGCGCAGGGCTGGGAGCCGGGGCCAGCCCCGGTGCCACCCCCGGGACAGCAGCGCCCTGCGCGGGGCTGGGAGCCGGGGCCAGCCCCGGTGCTACCCCTGGGACATCAGCGCCCTGCGCAGGGCTGGGAGCCGGGGCCAGCCCCGGTGCCACCCCCGGGACAGCAGCGCCCTGCGCAGGGCTGGGAGCCGGGGCCCGGCGGAGCTGCACGGGCAGCCAGGGCTACCGAAACGCCGTGTGAAAAATATAATGTACACAGTGTAACGCCGCCCCGCTAGGGCGGCCTGACAGGTGTCGCCAGCGGTGCTGTGGCAAGGCAGGTTGATTAGTGTTGATTAACACATATTAACCAGATCTGCACTTCGATCTGGGTAGGCGCTGGTGTGAGACTCCGCTGGGAAATGTCCACAGGTGTGATCGGTCACTGATCTCTGTGGTGACAGTGACAGGACTCGAGGGAATGGCTGAGGAGGGAACCTCCTCAGGGAGGTTTAGGTTGGATTTTAGAGAAAGGTTGTTCACCCAGAGGGTGGTTGGGCACTCGGTCAGGCTCCCCAGGGCAGTGGTCACAGCACCGAGCCTGACAGAGTGCAAGAAGATTTGGACGATGCTCTCAAGGACGTGGTGTGACTCCTGAGGCTGTCCTTTGCAGGGCCAGGAGCTGGACCCGATGATCCTTGTGGGTCCCTTCCAACACAGAATAGTCTGTGTTTCTGTGATTCCATGTATGTCCCATGATAACACCTCCCTGAGATGTGTAGGTGGAGCAGCCCTGTTACACCTGGAGTGTGCAGCAATGGTTTCTTCTCTGGAAAAGAAAGCTGACCACCCAGGTCGCCCGATCTGCCACCATCCTGCACTGGGACCGTGTCACATTAGTACCTGCAAGATGTATCACAGTGTTTGTAATCTGATTCCAAAATAAGCTTTGTGAAAGAACCTTTTTTGTCAAGGCAACTTTATTATCATGCTCTGTGCAGTAGCCTAGCTATGTGAGATGCATGGCACAGAGGGTAAAGCTTTTGACCAAATAACTAGTGATGGTGTTTTGATGTATATGCTTATGCATACATGTGTGCCATCCAGTGCTCTGGGATCCACCAGACACCACGTAGTTTTAAACTGTCCTTTCACTGACCAGAAGTGCATTGCCCGAGAGTCTCCAAAGAACACAATTTCAAATTCCTATCTCACCCCAGTGGACTGGAACTTAATGAACCAGAACTATTTTTCCTGTGTTCTCCAGAGTATCAGGCTTTCTTCTCATGTTGATTACTACTCTGCTTTTAGTTCAGTTCCCTTAGTTATATATTAGTGGTTCACTCATGTTGTAATTAGCATTCATTCATACTTTGTTATTATTGTTCTATTTTAAATTGTGGTTCTATTGTGGATAAAACCACGGATATGTATTTCTAATTAAAGGAATAAACTGTTTTAAGTCTCTGTCCTCGGTGCTGGATTTACCATGAGAATATATTTAAGGTATTAAATAAGTGGACAATGAAGGAGATTAAAGTTGTCACTCCAGGAATGCCTGGAAGTACTTGACTGAACCCTGAGCCAAATGCTTTGCTTTTTCAAGATTAAGAAATTCAGTATAATGATACTTCAGCAAAAGGCATGTGTAATAAAGCTATGTGAAACACATGCATACTAAATCAGATCCTTTCAGGTATGTTCCCTGATATTGATGGATTTTCTTTTCCTTGCATTACCAAAACCAGAGCAGTCACATTTAATAAACTTCCAGGAATGACTTGATCATACTGACATCCTAAGTCTTAAACTCCTTGAAGACACTTCTGAGACATGTTCATGAATGCTACCTGCTAAAGTAATTTTCATGTGTTGTGGTTCTGCCATCCTTATCGTAACTGATAACTCCGCATACACATTATTTCACAGACACTTGCACAGGTAACTTTTTGTGAGTAGAAGGAAGAAGTCCACACCTTGGCTCGTGGTAGTATGATCCTAAAAGTGTAGATGATAGCATTAACCTGTGGGTTTGTGCACATTCAAGTCTCTGGTTTGTAGTCATATTTAATGAAGCTAACATTTACACTCCCTTGGAGTATTCTCATTTAAGTGACTATTGGATAAGAATCTACAGGGTTTTTCCTATTAGAGTGCTGTATTTTTTACATTTAAACTGTAGCAATATGAAAGCTATTTTGAAATTTCGAACATCACCTTCCCTTCCTGCGTTTAGAAAAAAAACAATGTGTTGGTGCCTATGTCAAGTAATAGTTTAATTATTTTCTAATGAAATTAATATTATTTAAAATAACTAGAATACTCTATACATATTTTGACCCCCAAAAAGGAATCTACCGTTCATTAAAGCAGAGTAAATTTTAACAGACATACTGTAGTATACCTCCTAATTTTGCAAAGATTTATACACATATTACACTACTTTGAATATTCCCAGCATGGTCAATGGAACCTCATAAGGCACACACAGTGAAGCACATAACTCTTTTTTAGATCAGGACCTTAGCTGGAAATTCTTTGGGAACAAGATCATGTCTTTATTTTTACTTTTTCTTATTTATTTAATTAATAAATGCATGTGACCAATAGTTACTGAAAAACACCCCAAAACAGTTATAGTAGTATTACACAACTAATTTTGAATCTCAACAGTCTTAAAACTTGCATTCCGGCCCAAGGAAATAAACAGAGACACATTTTAGAAGGAAAAGAGTATTAAAATTCCATATAGCTGATCTCATCTGTCAGAAATAGACTGAACAGTTAATCTGGCAAAAGAAAAAGTTAAAGTACCTTTTTAATGTGAAAGAAAGGTTGCTCAAATGGTCTAGCTCATTAGGTATATAATACCTAGGGCCTCTGCTGTAGAGATAAATAGATAGCTTTGAAGATTACAACTGCTTTAAAATCAGTTGCTAAGAACTGATGCCCAAAGCTTTCATTTGAACTTGATCCGAGCTTCCTGTATACAGTAACTGCATCTCCTCAGTAGCCATTTGCACTTCCACAGCCACCTTCTTTTAAAAGCTTAGAGCTTGCTTTGGAGCAGATAGGTTTCAAGAGTACATGCTGGAGCTTCCTGTAATTGCTAAAAACACTAACCTTGAAATTTAAGATTTTAAGGTTGGACTAAAATTCCAAAAATGCACACAAAGGACTACAGTCCCACCACAAGCAATGCAGGTAAAATGGTAAGACCACAGGCACTGTGCACTTTGTTGTGCCTCAGCAAGAACATGTCTGAAATAGAAGAGATTAGGACTTTGCAAACAACAACAGTTGTGCGCAGTGTGAGGACAGCAAGTTGATCATCAGGTCTTGTTGTACAGGCTTAACAGACACTTCCAGTAAAATGGCCTGGGAAAACCTGCTGCTGAAAAGGAGTTTGTGTTTCCCTGTGATTATTAATCAATGTATCCATCAAAGAGGGGCTGGTGGGGTTGTCTCAGAGACAGGTAACTCCTCAAATTGTAATTTCCTTTGGTGTGAGAGATAAACAAAAGGGATTAAACTCCTGTTCTTCCCCCCAGTGCTACAAAAGTCCTAATTTGGCATAGGCAATAGAAAACTGCATGTAGTCCATTTTATACTTTTTATATTTTTTCTAGCATAAACCCAGTAGCTTTCTTTATGTGATGGCAGTGTTGCAAACTGAACAGAGTATCAAGAGGAAGGCAGTTTGGCCACAGTGCACTTTTGTAACCAAGACAAATCAAAAAAGGAGAAACTGTATTTGACGATAGTTTGAATTTTTAAGCCACTAGCATGCATGGTTATTGGCTTACACTCAAAGTAAATACAACTTTGTGGATGTGTAAAGAAATCTTCTGTGGTGTTTAAAAGCAGGACTGGAAGACAGTACAACTTGTACAAAGGAAGTATGGTCACTTATTTGAAATAAAGTTTTGTGGAAAGAATGGATATGAACTGCATAGCTATAAGCAACTTGTATTGTCTGTGGCAACAAATACTGGCTGCTGGAAACCAGTTCCATTGGCAGTAACATCAAGATTCTGTTATTCCTCTTGAAACTAGACCATCACAACAACATTTATACCAATAATAGTAAAAAAATAGAAGCCCTTCATGTAAAAAATATTTTTGCCTTAAAACATGTCTGTATACATGATGTTTAACAATAGATATTTTTAGAGAAAATTATAACTGGAGAATTATTCTCCAGATTTATGGGTTTCAGAGTGAAAACAAACTAGCTAGTCTCTAAAATTCCAACCCCTTAATAAAAATTGATTTTAAAATGTTGTTATGAAATATTAAGATGAACTTCAGTTATGGAACACAACGTAGAGCATACTAATGTCTTGTATTAAAAAGGAATTTTATTGAGGAGTGATCTTCCACTGACTCCATGTTAATAACGTGCAAAAGTGATGGTAGTGTGGCCCTTACAAGAAGACGGGTGGAACAAAAATGGAAAAAGGGTAGAAAAGTTAAAATGTAGAAAGAACCTATTTAAAGAATTGTAAAGGAGAAGAGAGGAGAAAATTGAGAGAGCTTCTCTGAAGTTATTTACAGACAATAATAAGAGAAAGGGAATCGTGAAATCGCAACCTTTTATTTTCAATTTTCTCATAAGAAACTCAAATCCTGCTGTGTACATAACAAACCATCCAACATGATGGTTGGACGGACATTGAATTGATGTTATTTTAAGTGCTTTGAAAGTAAAAGAGGAAAAATCAGACTGGAATTTTAATTCTGTTTCAATTGATGTAAATAGCAGAGACCAACTGATATGTCAGGGAAACAATGTCTTTCTTAATGCCTGAGTGCTTCCCACATTTACAGGGTCAGAAGTAACAATAAGCCAAATCAAAGAAATTTCCATTACTGGGATTTGAGTCAGGCCCAGCATACGTCACTAGAAATCCTACAAAGTCTTTGCCAAACCCACAAAGGACTGGAGAAATTCCATAACTCCATTCAGACATTTCTGAGGTTTGGCAATGGCTCACTATCTCCTGGATATCATGCAGATTAGCAGGAGAGTGGCTTGTCACAGCGGCTTTTACAATAAATAAAGCAGTAGTAAACATACCAAATTAATTGACATGGAGTGCTCAAAATTAAGTTATCTTTAGTTCTATTACTTATGACTTTAAACTTCTGTATGTTCTCACAATATTTGCCTAGTTTTATTACAACTAAGCTCCCTGACCCTTTTCATGGCTCAGTTGCCCAAAGCACTAGTGTGGATGTGGGTACAAGGGAAGGGGTGGGAACAGATATCTTGTGGAAGAAAAGGTAGCAAGGTAGAGCAACAGCCCCAGCTCAGATTTATTCTGTCAGTGAATAAACACTAAAAAACAAACCAGCAGAAATGAACCAGGCAGAGTAGCCTTATAGGGAATAGTTTTATTCTCATTTGTTTAGTAACACCACAAAGCCACAAAGCCAGTGGAAGAGACATAGAAATAGTGTTTGATTCTGTTTTTGTTTATCTCGGTAGAAGCAGGAGTTAAACTAGATGTAAATAGGTGTTAGAGCACTTTTGGCAGGTTTGCAGCCTGCCTAGCAGTGCTGTATAGAGATCCCTGGGCTGGCTCCAAGCAGACTGGCATGTCCACAGCATACTGGATTCAGTGCCCTGGATCGCTTCTGCCAAAGTGTAATCATATCCCTTTTCAGCTTAGACTTGTACAAAGCCATTATTATTGCAATATGGAATGTACCTTACCTGACAGGGTCTTAGAGCCGACTTGTTTTTTTCATGTTGATGACAGAGAGTCAGCAGCCTGGCTTTCCTGGTCATTTTGTCTTTTTCAACTGATGAGCCTCCAGTTTAGAGCAGAAATCCTTCTTGTTAGTCCCTAGAGGAAAATAAGCAAAGAATTGATATTCCACAACTCTAAATAATCTATAAATTGGTACACAGTCTCAGCTCATTCTCTAGTCACCTCTACAACCAGCAGCCTTTTTGTGCCATTCATTCTGAGGGACATCTGTGGTGGGTGAAGTGCATCTTCGTGCAGTGCCTGTTTTCACAGTCGGGTTTAGACTAGACCTTTAGCTCAGACTGGGTATCCTTGGAGATTAGACAAATATAATCTTTCTTATCCTGGTGCTTCCTGTGATAAAAATGGAATATACCAAAATGAAATGATTCAATACTTCCTTGAGAACACTGGAGGGAGCTCACAGAAAGAGATAGGAAAGAAAGAGAAAAGGTGGCAAGAAAGAGAAGTTGTTCCAGTTCTGTGAAAAGTTCTGTGAATATTTACACTTACAGATTGCATTTCATCTCAATACATGCACAAATGTAGGAAAAATGTATTTTTGCTTATATTAAATTCTGGTGATTTTTCTCTGTATTTGTATCCTGGCATCATTGTAACTTTCTATTTTGAACACATTTATGTAGAAAACATGCTTAACAGGCCTTTTCTTTTTCATTTAAATTATGTTTATTTGAGTTCTCTTGTTTCTGTTCACTTGGCTTCATGCTCTGCAGTCTGATATTTAATCTAAAATGAGGGAGAGGGACTTTGGCAAACTGTGGTTATACATCCCTTAGGAAAATACTATCATCTTCAGCGAACACAATATAATGAGGAGGTGTCCTATTACATAATTGAGGAGGCATTGTCTTTTATATGCATTCTGGTTCATTTTTCACACTAAATTAATCTTAATAAACATCTGCTTTGAGTAAAGAGAGTTTTGTGATATTTCAACCATGACCTTTCTGGAAGTCCAAATGATTTTGCTTTATGTTTCAGACTGGAGTATTCTTTTGAAACATTTCCCTTTACTATATGATAATCAGTGTGTTAACATGAGCTGATTAATCCCATCAGTCAGCACTGATACCATGGCTCTTGTGCCCTTTCCCTAGTAAACTCCTGGCTGCAAAACCACTGGTTTCTTAAATGAATTCAGGGCAATCCTGCAGATTATGGAGGTCAGATTTGATGATCACAGTGGTCCACTCTGGCAAATAATCTATGAATCTGTAACTCAAACTGTAAGAAATACAAATAACTGTACAATAGCAGTAAATGAAGAAATAAAACTAGCTGCTTTTACAAGAGATCTTGATATATTTATGAAAAAAGGTTATATGAAGTGGTTGTCTACAATAGCTGGAGCGAGGGTTTGGTGGCTCTGCAGCACTTCCAAATCTATTTTACTGTGTTTCAATTGCTCATCAGCTTGCTCTCATTTTTAATATTTGTTTTATAACAGTTTTTGATACAGTTACTAGGATAACAAATTAAAGATGGATTTTAGCTTTTAAAAGAAAGGCTCTCTTTCATTTCAGATGACAGACTGAATTGAGGCCTATGAATAATGCTTGTGTTGACCTGCCAGAATATGTCTTCACAGCAATGAATTCTCAAATACCCAGGCTGAGCTTATTCATTTTGAAGTCAATGGGAGGGAAGGCAATACAGCCCAGTGCTGAATCAGGCTGCATTTTAGCATAACAGCAATCATATACTGGGGTTTTTAAAAAAATAAGAAAATACTTTGCAAAAGCTGCATTTGATTTTCTGTGTGTGACTTTTGCTGTACAGTTTATCTGCTCAAAATCCTACTGCCATACAGCAAGTGTTAAAGAAAATGTTCAAAACGTGTTGCAGAGTTCCAGAGTTACAGTTCTTTCCTGTCCTAGCAGTTTGTAAGATTGGACAGAGTTACAGCTTGGGGAAGAGCTGAACTGAATGAATATGGGGTATGGAGACATTTCCAAGAAAAGTAGGAAGTGGGTTTGGTAATTTATTCAGTAACACACTAAGGATCTGGTCCAATAAAAATAATGGCTAAAGTTTACCCTGGCTCAGAGGGAATAAATACAAAGCTAACCATTTTAAAAGCAAGCTTTTTGCTCCAGAGATACGTCTCAGATGATTACAAAAGGAGTCTCCCATTTCTTTTTTTCATTACCAGTTTCATGGCACTTTTTAACAGGATTGAGACTGGGAAAAGGATTTTACACCATCATGTATTGGCTAAATTTCATCTCCAGTAGCTATTTAACTACCTTCATTTCTTCCTGTGGTTTCCATTATTTATAGTGGTGCTAGATTTTACTACCCCTGCTGCGTTTTCCTCAAGATGTATTTGCCTTCCGCTAACAGGTGACTAGCTCCTGGTATGTTTTGCTGCCTCATGGAAGGATTTATGGAATTTTGTAGATACTTGTGAAACACTTAGAGCTACTTGTTCGAAGAAAAGCTTGGAGATGATAGTTTAAATTCATAATCACTAGAAATCTCTCAATATACAAACCAAAATATTAAAGCAAGAGCATACTTAATTCCTTTTTTCACTTTTTCTCTCACTCTGGCAAGAAGTTAAAGTACCTGTTTTATTAAAGGTTGATATTTATTGTGCTGTTTCTATTTCTTTGCCTGCGTTTTGGCAAAGCCCCAGCAGATTGCTTACCCAGCACAAGAAGCAGACGCACACAGGCTCGGGATGCAGTTACATCGTCTCTTAAGGTAATGCAGGTTCGGGCTGGTGCTGACAGAGCCGTCCTGCCTGTGGCCGGCCCTGGCAGCCTGTGCCCATGTGCTGTCATTACCACTTGTGTGGCTGCCCAGTCAAGCAGATCGCCTTGCATTTTCTGGAGGTTTATGTTTCCATCAGATTGGCTCGCTCGTGAGCACGAGTGCCAGCATATTTAATGCAGCAAGAGTGCATAGCCAGAGGCACGGGGAGGTTAGGACTCCCTTCTCCAGCAGTGACCCCGTGGGGGAGTGACATGAACTGAGAGAGAAGTCATACCTGTGGGTTTTAAAGATGGCTAGTGATTATGGCTGCCCTTGTTTCTGGGCATCTAATCTAAGATATTTTTAGAACATGTGAAGTTAAAAATCCTCTGATAACCAGATACCTTTAAGGTTTTCAAATTTAGCTCTCACACACACACACACACACAAAAAGAAAAATCTGAAAATCTTAACTATAATTCTTAGGGTTTTATGTCTAGGGAAATCTTTTGGACATGGATTATTTGGTCGTTATCTGTACAGACCTGAGCATCAAAACCCCCTTCTTTATGACTATGAGATGCTATAATACAAATATGAGATAATAAAATAACACTAAATTAATATTTTGAGGTTAGTATCAACTGAGTGGATTTCAAAGATACATTAGAAGTCCCATTTGTTTTGTTATAAAAAAAAAATTAGGGAATTCCTTGCAGAGTGTCATGTCATGTGAATTTTAGCCTCTCTGCCTGTAATCCAAACTTTGAATCAAGATTACTTGAGTGAGTATTGGCTATCATGCATCACCAAAATTGTTTATTCAATTGATTGTCCCTTTCCTTTCCAATTCATAGTTGCTTGCAACATAAGCACTTAAACTTGCAACTGTAATTCATATGTCATCACATTTCCATTAACTTATCCCAAATTATCAACTTAAGTTCTATAGATGTGACTGCAGGTAAGTTTTCCCTTTGTCCAACACATTTTAGAGCTCAAATGGAGATTTTGAACGTGATTACAAGTGATAAGATATGTAATGATAGCCATATTTTGTGCTTCGAAGGGTATTTTTAGACTTCCATGCTTGTGAATACATTTGTGTAGAACTAAATTTCTATGTAATTATGGTGTATATATATAGTCCAATGCATATGCATGTGGGATTACACAATGATTTTTAAAACCATGTTTATTTAACTTTGTTGTTTAACAATTAACTTGAATAAAATGATCTATAAATGTGTAAATTAAGAGGATTTTAAAGGAATATTTTCTGTAGGAGAAATATAACTGTGGATTAGAATTTGCCTTGGAGAAGAACATTACTTTAGTATGGGCAGGATGGTCTTTCCCAGCTGATTCTCCAGGCAAGAAGGAACATGAGGTTCCTCCACAGCTCAAAACCCAAAACCACAGCTTCCCAAAAGTTCTGACACAGCATTGTTAGAGAAGTCATGTTCTCTGGGGTGCTTTGTGCACAGATGAAGGGGCTGTCGGTCTGTAGGGAACAAGCCCACAGCCTCAATGCATTAAAACTCTTGTGTTATTCACAGCTGCCACTGAGGGAGCTCGGCAGAGCTGAGTTCGTGTGGCTGCCGCAGGAGTGAGAGCAGGGTGCTGGCAGACACTCAGATGTGTTTCCAGCTCTGTGAATTCAGGAACCTTAGATAACCTGTGTGATCACTGGCAGCTTGTGAGCACTGCTGGACACGTGTCTCTAAAGCCCACTTACTAATTCAGTATTTTCTTTCTCATATTCTCAAGCAAAAGAAATAAACTGACTCCTTCTGGTGAATTTGGTTTCAAATAGTATTAGGTGGGGCTAATTACTGATATTAGTTATAGCAGAGATCTTGAAGGCATAGGTTTTCATATCAACATGCAGCAAGTATTACCAGACATCACTTACTGGAGAATGCTGTCTCAAAACAAAACTTCAAATCCAAAAACTCTAAAACCTTTCCACAAGCATATCTGTTGTATTCATACATGAACTACACAAAATAAAAGGCTATTTTTCCTGTGCTTTCAGATCCAAAAGACTGCACTTTTCTCACTGACTTAAAGAAAGGAAGCCAGGCTGATATAAAACTAGTAAAAATATGTAAATATAATTGGTTTTATCTGAAAGAGGCCTCATTCTGTTGTTTTTGAAAAGGCAGCAATAGTCTTGCTTTTAATTTCACAGGGTTGGCTTACTTTCATAAAAAATTCTGTTTCTCATTTGGTTTATTGCATTAATTCCTTATTTGCATGACAGGTTTTACAAGCAAAATAGTTGACTGCAAAATACTAAAATGTGACAGCTTCTTATTAAAACAGTGTAAATCCTGAACCCACTTGTTCAGGTTTTTCACCACCTTTCACCAAGAATACAGATTTGCCCCCAAAGTAGTTCTAGATTATTAAATCCAAATTGTTACACATATTAATCCATCCATATATATGTATTCACATATATTTCATTTATACTTTGAAGTCAAATTGGTGTAATCCTACAGATTCCCAGTCTTTGTGAGTTGATTTTGAAGCAATGTCCATGGTCAGCCCTTGTCAAAATTTAGCTAAATTAGTAAAGGATTGTTAAATCAAAGCAACCCTTTTATATTGAGACAGTCATGTTAGTGCAAACATGGTCATAGCCTATTTGTTCACACTTGACTGAATTTATGACAGCTTAACCATTTTAAAAAGAAAATGTCTTTATGATAATATAACTGCATCCAGACTAAGGGATTATAGCAATTTAATTTGTCTTTTTATTTGTTTGTTTGTTGTTGGCTTTCTGCAAATTATTGATTTGGTCAAATTGTTGGGTGCAAAAATTGAGTGTAGATCAGGCCTCAGATCATGCTCTTATTAGCAAACCAAACACTGGTTTTGTTTTTGTTGCTGACGTTGTTTGTTTTCATTGCTGTCTGAATGAGCCTTTTATGGTCTCTGGCTCTGCCTGGCTCACTGCACCCGATTGTATTTAATTACATTTACTCAGTAGTTTTAGCCGGGATCCCCGGCCATTACCTATCAAGTCCAAGCGCTATTATTTAAATCCAATGACTCAGAATCAGAGAATTTATCTTTTACACAGTTATTGCCTAAACATCCAGCATAAACACGCAGAGATCTGGAGGACTTGTTCTGACTGTGCTGATTAAAGGCAAAGAGCAAGATGGATGGAGTCAGTTGTGATCAGCAGGCTACAGCGTCCTGCTGTGCTCCAGTCTCTGCCATTGTGCAGGGCTCTGGGTACCAGACTCGCCATGGTCCTCTCAGGTCTAAAAGGAAAGCTGGCTTTGTTTGCCTGTAAGCATCTGCAAACTGTTCTGACACATGATCTACCCTCTCAGCAAGGCCACTCATTAGGCTGATTATCACTTCAAAGTTTGTATTATCATCCATCTCTAAAGGCAATTAGGAATGGGTGGCTTTGAGTATCAGACACTGGGTGACACTAAGTGACTCATCTTTATTGATTCTTTTGTGAGCAGAGACAGTGATTGAGATGATAGGATTGCAGCCTACCTGCCCCTTTGACTGGTAAATACTGAAGAAAAACGGTGTGTAATTAACTGACAGTTAATATAGGTTCTGTTTAGTGTTCAGAAAGCACAATAGTGGAAGCTGCCCAAAAGGAACAAAGTAATGAAACTCCTTTGACAAGTTAAACTCTAAAGCCAACTGTGTAATTATCTGACAGTTAAAGGGGGGAGGGGAGGGCCGGGCTCAGTATTTATGAGACCAAAGGAATTCCTGCGCCTGAACAATGGGGACAGATACTGACAATAATCATAACAGCTACACAAAATATTTGTTTGTGCAAGTCTGCCTTTCAAGTGAATAATGATCGGTTTAGGGGTCAGAGGGAGCTCTGCCGTTTTGTACCGCCAGTTCTCCAGATTCCTGGGGCCGAGGCCAGTGCGCGGGGCTGGAGCTGGGGCTGGAGCTGGAGCTGGGGTTGGAGCTGGGGTTGGAGCTGGGGCTGGGGTTTGGGCTGGGGTTGGAGCTGGGGCTGGGGCTGGGGCTGGGGTTGGAGCTGGGGCTGGAGCTGGGGTTGGAGCTGGGGTTGGAGCTGGGGCTGGGGCTGGGGCTGGGGTTGGGGCTGGAGCTGGGGTTGGGGCTGGTGTTGGGGCTGGGGCTGGGGTTGGGGCTGGCGTTGGGGCTGGGGCTGGGGCTGGGGCTGGGGTTGGAGCTGGGGTTGGAGCTGGGACTGGGGCTGGGGCTGGGGTTGGGGCTGGGGTTGGGGCTGGGGTTGGGGCTGGGGCTGGGGCTGGGGTTGGGGCTGGGGCTGGGGCTGGGACTGGGACTGAAGCTTGGGGCTAGGACGAGGTTGGAGCTGGGACTGGAGATGGAGCTGGGGCTGGGGTTGGGGCTGGGGATGGGACAAGGCTGAAGCTGGGGATGAGGCTGGGATTGGAGCAGGGATTAGAGTTGGGGCTGGGGTTTGGGGCTGGAGCTGGGGCTGGGCTGGGGCTGGAGCTGGGGCTGGGACAAGGTTGGATCTGGGGCTGGGGCTGGGGTTGGAGCTGGGGCTGGGGTTGGGGCTGGGGTTGGGGCTGGGGCTGGGGCTGGGGTTGGGGCTGGGGCTGGGACTGGGACTGAAGCTTGGGGCTAGGACAAGGTTGGAGCTGGGACTGGAGATGGAGCTGGGGCTGGGGTTGGGGCTGGGGATGGGACAAGGCTGAAGCTGGGGATGAGGCTGGGATTGGAGCAGGGATTAGAGTTGGGGCTGGGGTTGGGGCTGGAGCTGGGGTTGGGGTTGGAGCTGGGGCTGGAGCTGGGGTTGGAGCTGGGGTTGGAGCTGGGGCTGGGGTTGGGGCTGGCGTTGGGGCTGGGGCTGGTGTTGGGGCTGGGGCTGGGGCTGGTGTTGGGGCTGGGGCTGGAGCTGGGACTGGAGCTAGAGTTGGTGCTGGGCTCAGTTGTGCCAGGGCAGTGGGACAGAAACCAGATTAACGAAACCACCGCTGAGAAAGCCATGCTGGCATGAAATGGCCACAGCCTGGTCTGCATGAAGAAATGTACTGGCAAAACTTCATCCACCTTGGCTGGTATTCATGTGTAACATTGTCCCACTAACAAACTCTTCACTTTTCCAGCATAGTTATAAACATTCCTGTTGACACAGTGACACAAACCTTCTGTCAGAACAAGCCTTCTGTCGATTAACACCGAGGCAGCCTGGTGTCTCACTCACTGGTTCTCTGCTGCAATATGATAAACCATTCCCCAGCAGCACACTCTCCCGTGATGCAATGTTCCCTGTAGGAGTTGGCCACCTGGTAGCATTTTGAAATCTTCTGCATAAGGGTCACAGTAAACTAGGAAGAAAATGTCCAATTAATGTTTGAGTTTGACCCACATTATTTTGGATAAGGATATAATCTGTCATTTTTCTCTTGGAGGTGTTAAGGAGAGAGCCACTGACTCTTAAAGTTCTCAAAGAGGGAGTTCTGTTACTGAGACTAGCCCTCTGGTAGGTGTTGAAGTCCTAAAGAGATGATATGGGTGTTGAACATGTCAGAGTAGGTCCTTTCAGAGTCTTTAGGGTGGTGATTTTTGGACTGAAGGCTATTTAATATTGCTTGTGATTCATCACCCTGCAAGTATGGGGACTTCTGTTTTAATCTTGTGTAAATTGTCAATGAGTAAGTAATGCTTTACATTTGTTTTTTTTTTAACTGGGAATCACAAAGTACAGGTCAGACTAAATAAGCCTAAGAATGTCTCCATGAGATGGGCAAAAAAGGGAAACATGACAGCTCTGCAAATTTTAAAAAAGTATATGGATACAAATGTAGACAAAGTAGCTTGTTGAAAGAGCACTGCTGCATATTTTTCTTTCCTCTTGTCTTCTGCTGACTTCCCATCGACCTTTTCCCTTCCAACAGAGTAAGGCTGTGGGGACACATAGCAATGATGGCTATGGCTTCTCCTTTTGAGCTGTCTCTGATGTCCATGATTTCCCTACAGAGAGCACTGATCGCATCCTGTTGGACATGCTCACAGCAGGGAAGAAAAATTGTCTGTGGAGCTTGTGGGGTTCCGTGAAGGCCCAGGCAAGGAAAGATTTAGGATGCCATAGGGATCTGACATAGGGAGCTGTGAGGTTAGGCATGGGAGGGAAGGTAACTGGATGGAGGATTCCATGAAATGAGGTGGTCAAACCTTCAAGCAGTGTCTGTATCTTGTGGCAGTGGGAAACCAGCAAAACTCTGTGGACAGAGGCATGTACAGGTTATCTACTTTTAGTCATCATGGTAAATAATGAACTGAATCTGGTATGGCTGGAAAATCTCTAGATGTGTCAGCAGAGGACTAGGCAAGCACAAGGAAAATATTGCAACTGTATATGGTCTTTCTGAAACTGCTGCAGAAGGAGAATATTGTACCAAGTTTGGGTACTCATTTTGCCAAAAATAGATACTGGCAAGGAAGAAGTACAGAAAACAGCTACAAAGATGTGTGAATGACTAAAAAAATCCTAATTATTTAATTTACCTAAAGGAAGCTTAAGACCATTCAAAATGATCCCTTTAGCTGAGACATTTTACAGACAAATACTTAACAAGAATCAACATCTGGAAACTGAAAGTGGCAAATCCAGAAAAAGAAAAAAAACATTTTAGAAAATGTAACATTGGAAGATCTTACACAAGAGTGCAAGGTTACAGAGGGGTGTTGTAGCTTGGTCTTTGGTTTTAAATCAAAAAGTTTGTCATAATTAAGGAAAAGGCCAGAGGGAATGGAAGAAAGATGCTACTACAAAATTATCCAGTTTATAGAATGAAGGGGCATTGACTAGATAATTGTATTTTTTCCCTCTGCATTTATATCTATGAGGAGCGAAATAAAGAGGAATTGAGGAGAGAGTGAGAAGTGGAAAGATGCATATATAGCAGCTTGCAGATTCTGCTGAAGCACAACAGATCTCTGGAATTCTGGCCCTGACGCTGTTGGCCTGCTGTGCCTTTGGCAAGTCATGATGTCTTGCAAGGATTTTAATTCCCCAGGCATCCTTTGATTATCTTATCTACTTGAAATGAAGCCATAAGAGTGCTGCTTCTGAAAAAAACAGTTGAACTCTCACAAACAGGTTTTATTGCAATACAAAAAGGGAACAACAACAGAAAAATTTAACATGGTTACTGTCTCACTTCCAAATCACATCCCAGTCAGGCTTCTGAGTCTTCTTGCAAAAAACATAGGATCAATTTTAAAGACTTGCACTGATACAGCAATTAAAATTAATCAGCTGATAAATGCATAGTATAACAGAAAGAAATAGCAGGCACTGGAAGAATTGCACACAGCAGTCAACAGTGTGACAAAGGAAGCAACGTATGTTAGATTTAACTGTGTCTGATTATTTTATTCTTCCCAAGACATTTTCTTATGTTACAATAAAAAGAGACATTTCAAATTCACACGATCTAAAGAATTTCCTTTGGACATGCTGCTATAGCTACCTTTTTCCACAAAGTGCACAGAAAAGTCAGACAAGAGCAAGAGAAAGCTCCAAGCACGATGTTTGGCAATTCTTTTTGACCTTCACTACTCATTTGTAAGTGCATTCTACTTTCTCTCTCACTTTTACCTTCTTTCCAATTTAATCTGATCCAAACAAATTATACACGAACAGTCATTTTCATTTGGGTCTTGTTCACTGAGATACTTTGCAAACAATCAACTGACGAACAAGATAAGGACAGCAAAAGAAAGCTAAGCTTTTGTTTAGATAGTGGGATCACAGATAAAGACCTAAGCAGGCCTGTATAGACTCAAGAACCTGTGATACTATCTTTGAAGGTGTGGCACTGTGGTTGTATTTTCTTGCTATACACAGTCATGAAGGCTAATTTAAAAATAGTTTGAAATGCACATAATCCAAACTCTTTCCCCCCTTTTTTTGGTTGAGAGGGGTCGTCTGAAAAGTTTATTATTTGCTTTTGAGCCTTTGTGGCTTTAGTCTGGACAAAGCAAAGCAAAAAATCCCCCAAACCCCCCAAAAACTACAGAAAGCATCACCTGAACTGACATGACAAGAGGAAACAGAAAAGAAAAAAAAGTTACAGTATTTTCATTAGAACTCGGTTTTATTAGTGGTGTTGTAGGGCTGGTACCACGACTGTAAACGTAGTGCAAATTCTACGGAGAAAAACACCACCACAAAAAAGAAGCTTTCTTTTCAAGCCAAATATTCCGAAGCACTTAAACAAACATTAGCAAAATAAGCTTCATAACTTCCCTGTGGAGTCGGTAGGGAAGATTAAGTCCCCTCATGGATGGGCAAAGTGAGTTACAAAGAGCTCAGGTGAGTGGCCTGAGCAGGTCCTGCAGGGCAGAGAGTGGATGGAGCCCTGACCTCCTGACACAGCCTCCATTCCCTAACCACAGGACCTGTGCTTCCTACAATCGCCCATGTAAAGCAATAGTTTCTAGATGGAACCCACAGGAAATTGCAGTCTGTGAAGATATTTATTTGGCACTTTTCACTAGCACTGCAGTTGCACACAATTGTTTTGGATGAGCATGGTCTTGTTTAAAATACATTGAAAACGGTAAAAATTCATTTACTCTGTGAGAAAATATGTGTATACAGTTAGAATACAACCAAATATTTAACTTGATGAGTGAAACAAATATTTCATTTGATGAATATGAGCTTCACTAGCAGGTTTTGCTAAGAAGACATTTGAATGTTGTTCTGACATATGTACAATATATATTTGCAAATAATGTTGCTGGAATATATGTATTGTTATAAATATGTCCCCAAATGATATATAAATATGGATCTAAGGATTTTTTTTTTTTTTTTACATATAAGGAATTTAAAACTTGAGCCTGCAGATTCTTTATGTCAGAGAAATAGGCTTTTTGTAAAATTTTGTTGGGATGGCTTTGTGTATCTGAGAAATTGTTCCTTTCCTTTAGTTTGTGTCATACAGAAGCTTTAAACCACCACTTACACAATCATCACTGTGCAATGAGAAGCTGAATTTTCCTGTAGACAACCTAAAGAGTGGATATACATGCCAAGAACTATACTGATGGAAGCCTTACGCTGACTGCAAAGGAAAATCCCAGTCACGGCATTGTCTGTGGACACAGGTGTTCAGAGGCTTTTTAAAGATCTATGAAAAGTGATGCTGTGCTTGTCTGCTCTTTTACCTCTTCAGAAGATCAAAGCAGAGGCAAACTTTCCCAGTGTTTTGTACCACAAAACTCGGCATGGAAATATGAAATTTGGGTGCTAGGGAGCAGGTTGTTGTAATTGATCAGCATAACACAAAAACAGAGAGATGAGGAAATGGAAAAGGAAAAATTCAAGGCATTCTGAGGGGAATAAGGTATGAATTTGGTGCAGTGGAACAAGAGAAACTAACAAAAGGCTTCCATGGAAATTAAAGACTATAACAGCCATGTCTTAAACAGGCAGATGGTATCAGATGGGGACAGGAGAGGAGAAGGAGAATCTACTGAACATTAGAAAAGTCAAATATCAAGCGAGGAGGTGAAGGGAAATTGGAAACTGACACTGGAAAAAGTCATGCTGTGGAAATATTAGAGGGAAAGCAGTAATATATTTTACCTGTAGTTTGGAAGTTTGGAACGAAGGACAGGGATGAGCTGAGGAAGAAATGAAATTTCAAAGGAAAGAAAAAATTCCTAAGTCATATCTAGATCTGGCTCCAGGTTTCACACATTCTCTACTCTGGAATTTTGCTGAGCTTACAAAGGGAAGAGCCATTCAGGACTGGGTTCAGATTCAGTCACACTAAAGATACAGGTTTTGGTTTGACACCATCTTAAAAGAAAACCCCATATAAAACAGCTTGGAGTTAGGTCTATATAAAGGCCAAAATATAGAGTATTATGGTGATTGATATTTGTTTGGGAGTCAAATTTGTTCTGCATGAAAAAGCCAGGGAAAGGGTTCCTCTTCTCTGATTCACTGAACAGAAGGTAATTGAAAGATCTCTTTATGGCAGGATTTACAACCCCTGAGCCTCAGTCGTTTTGGGCTAAATAATAATGCATTTGCATCGTAAGTGTATCTAATTTGAATTTCTCTTCCTGCCTAAACACTTTGAAAAGATGCATGCCTTGAGGTGTCTGCCTGAATAAAATTCCTGTGGAACTGAGGCTAACAAATAAAGTATGTCGTGGTGTGTTAGAATCTGCTCTGCCCTGGAGAATAGCTCCCCTGATAAACTGTCTGATTTATAATGACAACTGCTCCCACTGTTGTATACAAGTATACCTTACAGTAATGGGGAATTAAAGAGGCTTTCATGTGAAGCAAATATTTAGCTTTGAAGTCAGTGGGAGCTGAGAGAGCCCAGCACCTCACAGGATTAGTCCCTTGGGAATTAACCTTTTCACCTTACTATAGAAGAAGGATGAAATTTTAAGACAGGATTTTAATGGTGTGAGCATAGTAAGTAATAGGAAGGATGAGAATTCATAACAGTGAATTACTTTCTACGTCAACGAACACTGTCTATAAGACTACATGACTTTCTCAGCACCTTATCTCTGCTAAGACTTACACAGAATTAGTTTTCATAGAAAATGTAGCCAATGGTACTTTGTCATAAGCTTGATCACATAATAGAAGAGCTTCAGCAGGGGACTTTATGTTGTTTAAATTGCTGTATTAACTAACTCATCAGCACCACACCAATTGTGCAAAAGCAATAACAGTTTTTATGTTTTCCTTTGAGAGACTTTCCATCTGCTTTTTACTGACTTTTTACTGACTTTTCACTGTTTGAGTTAGCAAAAGCAACCATGGAAATCTAACTCATTCTGCAGTTTCTCGGTCAAAAGTGAGCACATTTTTTTCCAGGTATTCTTTTGTTGATGATGATATTAAAAGTGACTTTTAAATTGGCTGTTGTGAAACAAACAGAATCTGCCATTGAGGGAAAAGACAAACTGCTCATAATTAGTTCTGGCAGCTGGAGGATGGCACTCCTGCTGTTTCTGCTGCTGGCACTGTCAAGTACATCATGTCACAATGCATGAATTATCTGAGGTCAGCTCTTCAACACACCCAAATTGCTACCAATTATTAATTAATTAGTATAATTATGGGACTGCCTTAAGGGCCTTATCAGTCCCCTTGAAATAAATAAAGTGAATAAGAAAAAAAAGGCAGTAGAAGTGATTAGTGGTGAGTAAAAAAGGTAATTCTAAGGACATCATCATATGAGTCTAATCTTGCAAGATACTTACTGCTTCCCAACTGATCCAATGCTCTCCTCATCGTGTCCAAATGGATTTGATTTGCTTGGGAATATGAATCACCTGTTACATGCCAATGTATATTTAATGACTAAAATTTTGCTATTGAAACATCATTGTTCAACTGTGTTCTTTAATCTTTCTTTACCTGCTCTTCCTCTGAAAGCTTCACCTACCGTACTTTAGGGGCTGTGTCTCATGAGATGTGTAGTTATAATGCTAAATAGTGCTGTAGCTAGTATTTTATCATCTGCCTTCTGAAATAACCTGGAGGACTTCATACTGCAAAGCTTCCTATGCAATGAAAAACTTAAATAACTTAGAATGGGGTTAAAAAGAAAAAATGCAATGACAGTGATGCTGAATTGATGCAGTGGGGCAGAAAGAGGCAGTTTATTATCTGGTGATTATGGGCTAAGAATGAGTGAGACAGAGAGTTGCTAATTCTACCTGAGTGCCACTTTACGAGTCAAATTCCCTATTTATGGAAAAAACCTCACCATCAGCATATACTGCAGTCCCTGTAATTGTGCATAAATAAATACATATCTAAAGCACATGCCTCCTGCTATTGGGTTGGGCAGAATAACGGATGTGCAAACTTTGTCAGATTGTGATAGCTTAGTATCATCCAGGTTTTCCAGAAGTCTCCAGTCATTGTAAAGTGCTAATTATAAAAATTCTAAAAATATGAGATGATGATGGCTGAAAATGCAGTGAGTCAGGCAGTATGGGACCAGAGAAATGCAGAAACTCTGTGGCTATATGCTGATGGTATTGCTTCCTGTCTACAGAAAAGTCTATCTGAAAAAAATGTCAATCAATTGATATAGAGTGAAGTGGAAAACATATTTGGTTCTTAAAGAGTCAGGAGATAGATCTTTAGCTCAAGTAAGAGTCAAATGGGTTTTTAGGAGATAAACACCAGGATTTTTTCCTGAAAGTGTTTTGTAGTCTAAACCACAGGAAACAGACATTTATAACTTTTTAATTTTTCTAGAATTCATCACTGGAAATTCAGAGAACCAATGTTTCAGAAAAACTCAGCACCCCCCAAGACTGGAAAGTTTATGCAGCAGGTGATTGGGACTTACATTTCAAATGTTCTTGGCACACAGCAGATCCCAGAGTAGAGCTTATGGGGAGGGATTTTCTTCTGTCAAGCAGTGCTGAAGTCGTGATGATCAGGCACTTCTTTTGGCCCAGAAAGAGTTCATGTCTTCCTAAAACATTTCCTAAGAGTCTGAATTCTGCATGTGGGAATAAGCAATTAAGAAGTTAGAGCAATGCAGTAGGTCACTGTCATCTCTGTTTTTAAGTCTTCTTTTTGCATGTTTTGCCACAAAACTTTAATGACAAGTCTGTGCTGTTCTGTCTTAAATACTTTCCATAACGTTTCTAGGAAATAAGTGAGGCAAAAAGCTAATCTCAGACATAAGTGATTTAAACTATGAGTGTTCATTACTGTTTCAAAGCAGCTGTCTCAGTGAGGCTGTTAAAAGTATATTGCCACTATTATATGTCATTGCTATAATTGCATTTTGGGTCCATAATGAATGAGGAGGTTTATCAACACATACTCTTTCTTCAAATGTATCACAATTATGATGAATATGGTAGTAAGCAAAGAATGCCAAAGAAGAAATGAGAAGACAGTTCTGGAGAGAATGACAAAAAAAAAAAGAATTTTTCCAACTGAGAAAGGACCATTTCCTGTGTGGATTCCAGTTTTCTGAAAATTTGGTTTGCTTTATAATGTCCCTAAAACATGTGGCTGTTGTAATGTACACAAATAGTGAAAATGTCAATCTTACTGTTTATTCCCTCCATCCCCAAATCCACCTCCTTTGCTGACCTATCATTTAATTATTACTTTTTAACTTGAATGATGTTTTTGCTTCACTACGCTAGTAAGAATTGAGTCAGGACTTCAGCATATGGCCTGCTAAAGAGCCAGTCAATAAAAGGGCCTAATATATAATTTTGCCATTGTTCTATCCAGTTTTGCTTTTCCAGCTTTCAGTTTAATTGCTATTCAGTCATGGTTGTGCTCCAGGATGCCTTTACAGAGAGCTATTAGACTTACAAATGTGTGATTTGACCTGACTATTAAGAATTATAACGCCTGAGACATTTCATGACGAAGAAATATCCCAGTGGTTGTAGCTATTTTCTTATAAAACAGTATCTTCTATAACAAATTAATTGATTACTCTAAAGAACATAGAGTTTCTGTGTTAATTTGAATTTCTTCTGAAATACATGTGTGAGGAGTTGAGAAGGTATCCTCCATCAGCAAAATTTCACTGCCATTGGCTCATATGCACATATTAGACAAAAAAGCGTAGAAGTTTCTGAGAATTGGTGAGGTCAGACTTGAAACTACAATGTCAACACAATCTTCCCAAATAACCTGCACAAACAGACAAGATTTTCGTTCCATGAGCTCTATCTGATCTCCACTATGATGATGTGTATCTAAAGCTACTTTTTCCAATACTTTCAGTGGAAGAATAAATTCTCTTATGAGTTTACCCACAACACAAAGGGGTTTTCTACAATCATCTGTTGCCCAAAACAGTCTTAAAGAGATTTTCATTATGTTGTGATAAACACCACAAGAGAAGGAAGAATTTTTTGGTAATTTTTGTAGAATCTGGATATTCATAATAAACTGTTCTGAATAGATTATCATTTTTGCCTTATGTTCTTACATTACTGAGAATGCAAACAACTCTGTTATTCTTCCCTATGAATTAGGATTCCTTTGCCTCAGGTTCTCATTGTTTAGCTCTCTGAAGAAACCATTTAATCCTTATGCCCACTTTTGGGAGAAGTTTCCAGAGCAGCCTTTGGCCACCAGTGTGATGCAGTATCTGCCAAACTGCACCTCACAGTGATCATGTTTGGATGAGCACGCTCAGGGCACTGGGATTTATGGCCAATTTCTTCAGACAAATGTGGACTGAGGAAAAATCCTCATGACATTCCTGTGGTTTCGATGTGACATATCAGACATGCTTTGTCTTCTACAGCACTGTGTACATTGTACCACGAGTAACAGGTCCAGGCAGGAGAGGCAACCTGCTGCTGATAAGACCAACATTAAATTACATGCAGAGAAGACAAAGAATCACAACAAACATACTTCAAGTCCCATTTTACTTCTCTTTCCTTCATCAGATGCAGTGAAGCCAAATTATCAGAACCAATATAAAGTCTGCCTTTTTCCTCAAGGAAAGAGCTTTCACATAATCCACAACTGAGTGGAACTTACAAATATGTGATAACTTTCAGAAATAATAAGTAATAGATAAAATAACATTTTGTTTCAGATTATTTTTTACCATTAACAGGATTATGTCACGTGGTTTAAGGCCTCAAATTACATTCCATGAAGTTGGTTTTTGAAAGGCAGTAGGAATGGAAAGGTTGCCATGATCTCTGCTCATTATAAAGGGAAATGTTTTGCATATGAACATTCTGTTTCAGTGTTGTGAGTCCAACTAACCCTCTCTGAGTGCCTGAGAACCAGACTATGAACTAGCCAGAAAACAGCTATAAAAACAAGGACCATGGATCTCTCTGTTTTCCATTTGCCTTTAAGTCAAGTGGAAGATAATAATAAGAAAATTGGATTAAAAAATGTTTTGGACTCAATTCTGTCTGGCATTTGGAGCTCCTTGTGCAGGCATATACTCAATTGTACCTTCCCCAAAATCTTCAGACCACAGTCACCCTACAGAAGCTCATGAAACAATTCTCAGGCAGCAGACTAGGGCCAGAAATATGCACTTTAGGGTGTGTATGGTCTTGTTTGTCTCAGCTCTCTGTAGTTTTTTTATATTAGAGTCCTTTATACTGGAATCTTTTCTTATGAGTGTGCATGGCCACACTGGGTAGATGGTTGTCCCTACAGCTGCTCCTGTCAGCTGTGCCAAAGGAGCTCAATGTACTCATGGAGGTGGCCTAAAATGGCACCACCACATTGACACCTGGAGCTTTACTTCTTTGAGGCCTTTCAAACCCTTTTTCGGGTGTCTACAGAAAAAGAGATTAATAAAGAGGAATTCTGCAACTGTGCCCCAACTGCTGCACAGAGATAGAACACATCTGTGCTCTTTTCTCCCCTTCAAATTAATAAGGTTAATTTGGAAGGAAAACCATGGAGTTCAGAAATATCTGTCAAGTAGTTATGAAGATACAAGGATTTATTAAAGGAACTGGCTCATTTTCTTACCACAAAGTTTCTTCTTATCAGAAAGTGTCATTTTGTTGATCAGTCTGGTATTTTTTAATGAGAAAATTGTTGATTTAAAGTTTTTTATATTTCAATTAGAAATGTTTTACATCTTATTTAGAAAAAAATAAATTAAACCCCATTGTTATTTCCTGAAAAAAAAATTTCTGGTTTTAGTTGCTAGTAATGTATAGAGTTTTTCCCCCTGTAAATACATGAACACTATGTTGACAACCTCCCTACAAACATTTATTCTTTTCTTATTTATACTGTCACACAAAAGTATTGGGACTGACAGCTCTTAAATCTGAAAAGGGTTCAGCAATGCAGACTCAGACACATTTCTGAAATGCCAAGAAGATGAAATGTAACCGCATCCTGTTGAGTATCTCTGGGTAGAAATGACACTGTGCAAAACTTTGAGACGATGTGTCCCAATTAATTTACCTCTTTGGCCAGCTTCCCTTTGTTTGGTGCAAGTTGCCATATGGAACCTCTGAACTCTTCCCTGACCATGGGTGGAGAATTTGCTAGATATGCTGCCATTATTTAATTCAAAGGTAAATCTGAATGTTTTTTGAAAAGGTTCTTTCAGGTCCTACTCATTAACGAAATGCACCTCTTGGTCATCAAGTTCAAAATAATTATCTATTGACAATGAAATGTAATGCATTTTACTGATGTGGGTGAACAAGAACAGTCCAAATAAGAATGTCTGGGTTTGGTTTTGGTTTTCTTTATCCACAAAGCCTAAACTGAATCAACTATTTTCTAAAGAAAATAAATACATGATAATGGTGTGCCACCAGAGGTTTTCTTAGAGGATTTTAGAAGTCCTTTGAATTTTCACTTGTCCCATTTCTCCCTGACTGGAGATTTATCTTTTGACTAGTGTTCTGTCAACCTTGTCCCCATCTCAACCACAATGCAAAACAATCTGTAAGTCACGCGAGAGCAAACCTGTTTGAGCCCTAGGGCCTGATGGCCTCCCAGCTGAAGTCAGTGAGAGTTTGTTAATTGATTTCAAAGGGAGCTGGATGAAGTCCCAGTGTCAGATAGAACTGTTTGGAGAGTTTTGGGGGGATACGGTCTGGATAAGCAGCTAAACATTTGATTCATTATCTGAACGCAATTGAATTGCCAATGCAGAAGGTTCATCCATCATTTCTTTCTGCTTTCCAAGTTCAGAGCTCAGGGATTTATCTGCTCCTCTTTCATCAGTGAATCACATAACTAACATGATTATTTCAAGCAATGCAGAAGCAGAGCTCTCCCCAGCGCTTTAGTGAAATCACTTGGAATACTGTGGATAGAGGATACTGTTTAAGGGGTACTGAGCACATCTGACATAAAAGGAGCCACTGACTTTTCCTCTGCTTTGGCTGAACAGTCTGTGCTGTCTAATATCACCTCAGCAGTCTTGGCTGAGTATTTAAGCAAGGAGCTTCAGACAATCCCTAGCCTGAATCCCTTGGAGTCTGGAAAAGTTCAGACTAGTAAGTTTTTACTCCAGGTTTCAGCATTTACACACAAGAATTTTTCTAGCAGAGAAGTTCTGAACCCTGTTTCCCTGGTTTTGGTAGCTAGATGAAGGAAGGACTATGTTTAAATTACACACTTGGTACTTTCTGATGAATTTTATGTGTTTACAGCAGTTTAGATCACCTCTAACCACAAGTGTAAAACACACAAGGATGCTGTTTTAACTTCAGAGCTCAAGAGTCTTTGGGGACTGGGGGCCCTGGAATTTTCTTGGGTTGGACAAACCAACAATCAAGTGAGGCCACAGTCCCCAGCCCCTGCCTCCCTACCTTCAAAGCATCTGTGGTGCTCTCACACTGCAATTTCCTCCTCCATAATCTGACAATGACAGTGTAGCCATGGGACTTTTTCTTTCTTTTCTTTCCCCGTTCTTGGTGCTTCTTTCAGCTTTAAGGCTGCTACACAGTTGTCAGAAGTCTGGCTTCAATGGTCTGAAGGGAGACAGATACTGATAAATTTCCTTTTGATCTCTGCTCTGCAAAACCACTCAGTCAGGAAAAAATAGAAGGGTCTGTGTGCGTAGGGGTTGGAGGATGTGAAAGGCAAAAAGCACCCTCTCATGCCAGAGTGAGTATAACTCCCACTTCACATTGGATCTGAAAGATGAATATAAAGAGTTTTGTATACATTTTGCAAATCAGGACAATGAACTGTAAGAAAATGAAGCCAATGAGTAAAATGGGGATAATGATACTGATCTCCTTTCTAAAGTGCTCTGAGATCAGTTGATGAAAAGGACAGTACAAGAGCTAGGTATTATTATAGTTAGATCATTGCAATTGCTTTTCTCAAAAACCTTATCTTTTTGTTGCATATTCATCAAGATCAGTGTTGAAAGGTTACAGTTTATAACAACTACTTTGTTATACTATAAATGAGGCTGAAAAAGAACTTTTTCCATGGGGCTGCAGAAATTTGCACATATCATTTGGGGATGGATATATGGAACTGCAGCAGGTGTCACTCAAATTTCTGTACCCGCCCCTGTCTAAGGCTGGATGAAGATAATGCCCCAGGGATGTGAACACTGTCAAGTAAAGAACAAAGTACATAAACAAGAAAATGTTAACCGTGATTCTGCCTAGGCAAACTGTCATGAGCTTGGTGGCACAATCCAGGAGCCACAGCACCCCATTTGGGAGCCCTGGTCCCAAAACACTCACATCTCTCGGCAAATGTGACTGCTGAGACGCCACACTGCAGTGGCACAAACCAGAGCAGGCTTGGAGGAGTCCATGCCAGAAGCAGGGCAGGGCACACTCCTGTCTCTTGGGTCTGTGAAGACAAATTCATATGTTCCTTTACCCCGTGGAACTCGGCATTGGTAGAACTGACCATTATTTGTCAGAACTAGCAGAGGTGTAAGACCTACAGATGAATAAATAAGCCAAAATGATAATGCTCCAGTAGGATTACTAATGCAGGAAAGGGTGTCTCAGCATGAACTGAGATCCAAGGAAATGACACAAAGTATTGATACAAATCCCAAATTAGTTTTTTAACCCCAGAGCTACTGTGAGACAGTAGTTGCATACAGGGTGTGTGCAGAACATTACACAAACAAATTTAGGATTCAAAACTGCAAAGGAAAAACAAAGGCAATTGAAAAGGATTTTTCCTGACAGGAATACATTATGCATTCTTTAACATATCACAATATATTAGACTTTACAAGAAGCTTTTAGTTAAAATGTGCTAATAAAAAGTGACAGCAAAATACTAGTTATGGAATGTGTGAGTAAAACTAACAGAGCTATTACATATGGCTTAGTGAGGGCTGTACTACGTTATTTACAGTTTATAATGAAGTCTGTGATGTGCCTTTTATTCATGACACCATAAAATTACATGACATAACCATATAGCCACAACTGAGTCTTCCAAATACACACAAACAGCAAAGCCTAAAGCTACATGCAAAGGTTCTGGCTGCCTTTCTGACAGGTTCTGAAACAGAGCACAGTCAGTGTTAGTAAAGGACTTCCTAAAACTTTTGTCTATCTTACTGCATAAAAAATATTTTTCTTATGGCTTTAAAATGGAGAAATCTTAATGTCTCAATGTAAATGTTGAATTTCCAGTCATCTGTGAAAAGTCCTTTATGTTTTTGAAACAGTTTTTCTGGAGATTTACAATGCCAAAATACAAAACCAGTTTTATTATCTGTTAGGATTTTACAGACCATGAAGCAAAATCCATAGTAAATGCATCTGCAAACAATTATGGAAAGAAACCTCCTTTTAATTGATGCATTATTTGGATGGAGATGATGCTTATTTATAATACTTGTAAGAGGTCATTCAAGCCCTCCATGTAGGCAAGCAGGAGTTTCCAGATTCAAAACAGAAATCCAAATAAAAATAATGAAACAGTTTTGCTTAGCTTGCACATGCATGGAGATATGTATATATAGAAGAGACTTCAAATTAAGAAGTGGAGCAAAGCTCAGTAATAACTGAAGACATAAAAAGAACTAGTGCTCATATATGCCTTAGAAGAAGTCCACAAAGTATATTATTGCTTGGGTACTGCACTGGGAATGCATTATTTCTGACAGTTTAAATCCTGATACTTGCAAGAAAAAGGTAATTTCTTTCTTGGAAATAAACATTTTCAGAAATGAAGAAAAATAAACATCAAAGAATATTTACCCCATCAATTTCTCCATCCAGTGGGAATAACCTATGAGATCTCAAAATATGGTTAGTTGCTCAGATCAAAAAGAGTAACCATATGTTTCTCACTATTGCTAATTACAAAGAAGACTAAATTACTGAAAAAAGCCTCAAATTCAAGCAATTCTAATAAAAATAAGAGCTAGTTTATTAACAATTATGTGCATTTAGGTACAGCTGAAAATCAGTTAAGCCTTTAAGGTATGGCTGTTATTAACAAAATCAAGTGGTGCCTTAGTCATGGACTGAGACTTCACTGTGGGAAGAGTTCTATGAAGTTTGGATAAACCCCACAGTCCTGCCTCAAAAATCTTCTAAAGATAAGACAAAGGAACAGATGTAGACAAATGAGTACAAGGAAACTAGGCAATATCAAATTAATTTATCAAAATAGTGATAAAATTCTCTGCAAGCCAGTAATCTGGCATTTGTCTAATCATCCACAGATATCGAGGAAAGAGGGTTCTGACTGTAAAGAATTCAGTCATACTGTAAAGAATGACTGTAAAGAAAACTGTCAATATTTGTCAATAGTTCTTCCCAAACATAAGGAAAAAAGTTGGAAGAGGAATGAAGGTCCTTGCTTTAGAATTAGTGAGTATAAGCCTCTGAGAGCTCCATTGTGTTTCTGTTAATATCTGTGAGCCAATAATGGAAAATGAGTGAGAGATACTAAGCAGAATAAGGATACATGGTCTAAAGGTTTAAAAAGACCTTGTTAATCATTGTTTTGGTAGAATTTGGCCTTGGAGGGAACCAGAGGAGTGATGCTCAATTTTTCATTCAGTGACTCCATAAAGTAAGAAGTAAATAGGGCACTCTGGAGAGACAAGGATGAGGAGGCGACTGTTGGATAAACTGAAGCAGGATTGTACTGAAAGGGGAAAGTGACAAAAACCATAGGAAGAGTAAAGCATAAAATGGAAGAGTGAGGTGAAGGGTTGGGACTGCTGAAGAAAGCAGAGCTCTGAGAAGAGAGCTGCTACAGAATCTCTGACTCAAGGGTAAAGGAAAGTTGGGGAAGACAGAAAGCAAGACAAATCAGAAATTGTTGCTGATTTCCTCTCCAAAGATTTTAATGAGATGCCATCTGAGTAGAGAGATAAGTGAATACAGGAAGATGGAGGGGGCTTAAGGAGTAAGTCAGAGATGTGGAAAAAGTTACTGGAATTAAGTAGATTTGCTCTGAACAGTGTTACTTAGGGAAATGGCAAAACTGGAAGAGAAAACAGATCTATGATACAGGAAGGCTTCCAGGCCCCCGAGTCACACTGTGCTGTGCAAGATCAGGAAGAGAGGAAAGGAGCAGTGGGAGTGAGTTGGAGTTCTGCTGTCAGGGAAGGGATAAAAACAAAATGAAGAGTGGAAGACAGGGAATAACAGAGGCAGGGAATAACAAGCAGGAACTACCAGATCAGAGAGAGACGGGAACAGACGGTGAGACAGAGAGCTGTGAGTTTGCTAGTCTGACTTGTAGATTGTTCTGGCTTCAGCCCAAGAAGTGGTTCATTTCTCTGAAGCTAATGACAAAGTCCTATCAACGAAATCCATCAGGCCTTTAATTATCTTTCCCTGGACAGCAGCTCTCAGGCACGATTTCTGTGCCACCTTTAGGAGGTCAAAGTTAAAGAACAATAGTTTGGTAAATGGCCATTTGACACTGTTTGCCTGGTCCAAAAATGTATCAAGTAATACAGCTGAGCTTAAAATTGGAAGAAAAATTCTTTCTTACATCAAAACTTTATAGAAACACAGCAAAGAAAACATGCTTTAATAATAAACAGATAATTAAAACCACTTGAAACACATGCATGTGTTTTATTAGTGACTAAAATCAATGGTATGTTGCAATTTAGTTATGCGGGCTGATTTAGTATCATGTTATGTACCAGTTACATAGACATGTGCTATGGGCTTAGTCATAAAAGTGTGGAATGCACCGCTAACAAATTCAATTTTTTGCCCTTAACTACTCACAAAACTCCTCTTCTTCTAAAGGGAAACCACACAACATCTCTTATAAAGGGCTCAGTCAAAAGGAAAGCCAAAATAAAGACAGTCCTTAACGGCCCACTGGACCCTCACTAAAACTATGTATTTTGGGGGAAAAACAAAGAAAAGGAAAAGTAGTTAGGAAAGTTCACCCCCATCCTTAGAAGAAACTGCTGTTCTTAACTGAGTTCAAATATTGCAATGAGATATCCATGTCATTTGGAAAAGCTGAATGTGTGAGTGTCTAAGAAAATGCTGACAGTTACTTTTCCTGTCCTGGTTAAAGAAGCAAAACACATGGCTCGTTCAATAGTACATTAAGGATTTTGCTCTTTAGCCTTGTATTGAAAACGTATTTTCAAGTAACTCATTTATTAGGGCAGACATCTGAAGAAATAGGTCTTCCTTTGGATTGCAATGTCACTAATGCCAGGAAAATTAAAGCATAGGCATTTTTACAGATACAAGCCCAAATGCCCAGCCTTGGCTTGCTGCCCTAGGTATACTTCAGCTGCCTCATGGGAATTGTAGCTTGAGTGACTCAAACCTGGTACTCCTTCACTGGCTGAACATCCATTGTAAATGTCCTTGAATGCCCTGGGTCAGACAGTCCCTCTGGCACAGTGAGCAGAAAGGAGATGTGACCTTGCTGCATCAGGAACTCCTGACTTCAGAGAAGAATAAGACCTCTGCATTTTACCACTACTGAAACATTATGGCAAATGTATGCTAACATCAAATTGATCCCACAATAAAATGCATGGCTAGAAGAGACCTCTTAGGTGTCTGTACACTGCTCCAACAGCATTTTATATAAAATCCTATCATGCTTCAGATCTGATCAAATACTTAGATTAAAACAGACTCTTAATTCTACTGTGATTGCATACTGGTCACAGTCCTTATCTTTCCCTGTAGATCACCTTTCTCCATGGGGGAAATCAAGCTGTAAGTTTATGAACAGTGTGTGAAAGAAGAATGACTTTTATTTTGCTTTAAAAATGTATTTGTAAATGAGAAATCCAATGGCTATGAGAAATAAATTGCACGGGAAGGGAACGTCATGGAAGCTGCTGTTGGCTTTTGGTGGAAAGTAAGCAATCCAGAGCTACCCATGCATTTGAGTTTCTATGCTGTCATCAGTTATTAAAGGTTTGCTCTGAGACTGGCCTACATACTTCATCTAATTATGCAACTCACTGTGCAAAAGTCTGTATTGTCCTGAGAAATATCAGACCTGCTCTCCTAAATTATTTATGATAAATAAGCTTAGTTTAGTAAAGGTTTTCACCAATGCAACTACATAAATTTGTAAATATTAAAATGAATTTAAATGCATTTAATAGATTTCTGATATAGAGAAGGCATTATCCTTACTCAAATCCACTTAAATTGAGATTTCTGTAATATATAGCTGATATACCTGAAGAAGATTATAAATTATGCTTATTCTGATGTGGATAATATGGATGCCTTTCCTGTAAGTATAACATCTTTGGAGGCACAGAGCATAAAGAGCACAGAGCATAAAGAGAGTAAAAACCTAGAATATTTAGACTTAATGTATACTAATATTTGAGATGTGCTAACAAGTCAGAGTGTAAATAAAGCATATTTAGCTTTTCCCTATTCAAAATGTCTGAATCTCACAGGAAGGCTGTGAGGAAGCTCAGGGCTCAGTGAAAAGGAATAACACAAGTTGTTAAGACTGTATTATAAAGGTTATATTGCTGGTTTATTGCTTATTTAGGTGAAGGGAGGAGGGTCCCTAAGCACTAAAAAGATCTGGCGATCCCCTGTGAAGAAGTTGGAGTGTAACATGTATAGCATTGGTTCCTTTCAAAATGCAAGAATTATTGCTCTCTTTCTAAATGGTTAGGCTTTATTTTGTCCTTGAAATAATCATGTCTCAGGGAATGGCAGCAGTAATATAACAACAGCAACAATGACACATCCTGGTCAGTCCTTTTTTAAAGGTGTAAATAAATGGGTTACAGTGAAAGTTAGTTTCATGAGCTTCAGAAATTTATCGAGCTTAGAGGACTGATCAATGACAAGTTAGGCTTGCCATTTAGTTTGGTATTTGATGCTGAAATAATGAAATCTGCTTACAAGTTTTACTTGGGCAGCTTTTGGTCAAATTTTAACAAACATTTTGCAATGCAGCAGCCATGGGGAGGGTTGAATCCTGGAATATCTCACCTTTCTGCTCATTAAGGCTTTCACTGTCAGTTTCCAGGATGTAATGGTTCCCAATAAGACTGATAAAGAAAGACATTTCCCATCTCACAGCAGAAAAAAATGAGACAACCAGTAGCTAGGATCTAAACTTGTGTTATGAGGAAACCTACATCATGCACGGCTTGAGAGGCAAAGGACTGGAATCTAAAGCAGTGGAAACAGTGATCTCCAGCTCAAGCAACACCTACTGTGCATTATCTTGTCTCTGTTTGCCAGCAGCAAGGTGGAGGAAGAATAACAAAAGCACTTTGCAGCCCCTATCAAGCAATATCAAAACACTTACACTCACAGTTTAATTTAACTCTTTCTGAGGCAGCATGAACATGATTCTTTCCTTCAGCAGAGCTCTGGGGCAGTAGTCTGCAGCCAAAAAAGAGCAGTAGCATTTTCAGTCCTAGTGTAACTGTGCCTGCCTCAGGCTTCTGAATCCCCCATGAACGGCTCCATCTGCTTCTTTTGAGGTAGATCTTCTCAGTTTTTCATAGGAGCTGTTAAAAAAAAAATTAGATATAAACCCTGAACTTTTTTCTCTTGTATGCCTGATACCGACTAATCTAATGTGAGTTACTCTCCTCCTTATTGTGGACAAGAACTGCACCTTCATTAGAACTGGTGCAAATATCCCACTGAGAAGTTTTGATTTTGATTGACATTGATTGAAAATGACATGACAAGAAATCCCTGATGAGCTGTGGTTGTCACATTTGCTTCACAGGCACTGAGGATTCATAGTGACTCAAAGCAGACTAGCTCATAGGCTGCCTTCAGGATGTTGCCAGATGATCATTTTTCAAATTACTTTAATAACAAAAAAGGAATTGGACTTCACACTCATTCTCAGTGTAGCTTCTACTAAATGAACCCAATGGTAAACAAGTTTCTATGAATTAATAAGATATAAAACTCTCTAGCTCTCCCAAATGGTGCACTATGGACCCTATAAATTCTGTAGAACAATTAGGCCTTACTTTTATATAAACAGCCTTATGAACCTAAGGTGATGAACAACAATATGAGCTAGGGTGTGAGTTTGGGAATCAGAACACTGAAGATGGAACAGTTTTATACTAGCAGTGTAAGAGAACAATCAAGCACTGCAAAGCTTGGAGGGTTGACTTGTGTTGAAACTTGGATAGATTTGAAAAGGACTTTAAAGTATGATCTCTAGTAGCAGCTTTTGAAAAAACAGTAATTCCCCAATACTTGTGGCACAGAAATGAAAATACAGAAAATCCTTAAATGGAAAAAATAATAGACAGTATCAAATTAAAATGAAACTTACAATTATTATTCTGGAAAAATACTTTCAAACATTCTGCTGGTTAGACTAACATCCACTTGTATTTGAATTAAAATACATTTAATTAACATGTGCATGTGTATAACCATCATAGTAAAAGAAGTTTTCATTTGAAAACACTGATTAACAGTTTGACATCTGAAGTGCCACAGCGGTTGATATGGTTTCGTTTATATTTCACGCCAAAGAAAATTTGTTAGACTAAGTTGCCATGTTTTTTGCATCTGGATTTTATGATGTTTGTCTTTGTAATGGCTGTATATAGAACTGATTCCAGTATTTGAGATTCTGGCTAAATGTAATTAGCTTAAGTGCTTAGAAGATGAAAGTTTATTTGCTTTATACTGGATTAAAGTGTAAGTAGCAAAGGTAGCATGAACAGACTGTGTAAGTTACCTCCAGCAATTCAAGTTCCAGAGATCTGCCTACCAGCAAGGGACAGTGGTGGCCAGGAAGTCTAGGGATGTTTGAATTTATTAAATTTGCTCTAAGAAAACATCAAATATGTTCATGGACTAAAAAGGTTAAACGAAACCACAACTTGCATAACGATTTGTCTGATCATATTTCTTCTCAGAAAAGTAATTACATATGCATATCATCCATTGATGCTTCCAGCTTGAGCCACATTGTAGGAGCATAAAGTTACTGCCAGATTTCTCTCACCTTCTGCAATGAAGAATTCAGCATAATTCTTGCCATCACAGGAGCTGAAGGGTAAGAAGAGGGAAATGCTCAGGCAATTGCCAGCATTAAATTCCAGTGATTTATATGAACCATTAGAACGGGAAAGTAGACATAACAAAAATTATGGTTAAGACCCAGACAATGGAAACCTAATTTTGCTTTTTATGAATCATATGTTGAAGTGCTAAATGAAAATAAGATTAAAATTATCAGAATGCCAAAGCGGTTCCATGTGGGAAAGATCATTGCTGATCATTAGATATGGAAAATACAGAATAAGACAAACCCCAACCTTGTAGGCAGAGACTACTGGCAGAAGAAACACTTATCTTTTCAAAAGAGATAAACATGCATGCTTGGATGTTATTCTTTATTTACAAAAGCAAATTACATTAGTTTTAACATGCTTGAATTCATGTAAACTCATGATGTCTGGTAATGGCTTTGATTTCTCTGTAGTGCTGTTAAATCTTGGTTTATATATAACTTTTGATTTGTTTTCTCTCTACTTTGATATTGGAATAACCTGCAACTTTTACATCATACTAAATGACAAGCGATGTGACTGCCAGAATCTTCTGGTTTTTTCTCATTCTGAACCTCTGCAGACCTCTTTTTTCCATTGAGGTAGGACACTGCTAATGCTCAAGAGCAAGAATTTGCTTCCTTTGACTCAGTTCTGTTGCGTATTCTTTTTAACCTGGAATTAAATGCTGCTAGAAACGTGGACATAAATAAAGAACCTGCTTTAAAGTTCACCTTTTCTGATCACAAACATTTAAAAAAATCTCACGTTTCAATTTTTAATGAGTGTGATGAGCAAACTAGTCAAGACTCTATTTATGATGCAAGTCAGAAGATAGATTGTTTAGGTCTGAAAGCAACATCCAGCATACATTTTCATCCAAAAAATCGATGTTTTGATAAGATTTTGACTATGAAAATAATAAAAAATGCAAACATGACATTAAGATACTTTAAAGTGTATTTTTATACAACTTAATTTTTATGGACTTGTGTGTAATTGTAGCGGCCATGTGTAAGAAGGTGGTAGCATCAGTCTTCTTGGTTTCTTAAGCTTCATCAGAAAATAGAATTCCTCTTCTCTGACACACTTAGATATACTATCTATAGCAATAAATAAAACAGGCCCCATGGTTAAGTGCTGTGACACAGCTCACATCTTTATGGTTGAATTCTTTTGGTATCAGGAAGCCAAATCCAGGCTCTGTGTTGGTAATGGTCATTGCCCCAGATGCAGTTTGGGAGATTATGGGGTTTTTTTAGGCACAGACTAAAATTGTCCTAGGGATTACACTAATAATTTAACATCGTGGCTGATCCCATATATCTGCAACCTGGGCTTGTGCTTGGTTCACAAGCACAGATACAATTCTGTAGTTTTCATTGTGAAAAGAATGGATACCCAAGTATTTGTCAATCCTCTGTACTCTGAGGATTCAGTAGAGTCAACTGAGAATAGTAATTTAACTATTTAAAAATTAAGAAATACAATGTTAAGCCTCTGGGTATTACATTGCACTGCAGATGAAGAGATATGAATACCCAAGTTGCTCCTAATTTTTCTCCACTTTTCATATTTTAGAGCTATTTTAGGGTGTGCTCTCAGAAGATGAAAGAGGCTGTGTAGTGCCTTGCATCTTTCCTGTGGTTACTATGGACAGTCATCTTCTGTTCTTCTCTGTTAAATTAACGGCAGTGGGGCAACCTCATTAACCACTTTCAAGCTCCATGTTTTCCCAAGAGTTGTTTCACAATGAAAACCATGAAAGCTCATGAAGATGAAAGGCCCCACAACATTATTGTCTCATGTGTAAAAAATGGGAAGAAGCTCAGATACTTCGAGATAGAGTAGCTCATTGCATCAAGTGCCTTTCTGTGCCTTGTGCAGCAGAGAATCTGCGGGGGAACTCCAAGTGTCGTATTTCACCCTCTCTCCAGTTGCTGTAGAAAACAGACAGAATAACTTGGGATCGAGCATTTTTTAAAATGTGGCCACATCACTCATGTGATACTGACCCCTGGCCTAGAGTCTGCTGAAATCTGTGAGTGAACACTGCGCATCCCCAGATTTCTCTAAGACAAAAAAAGAAAATCAGAGTTTACTGTCTTATGGTGAGGATGAAGGAGTTAATAGTAAGAATAATTAGTACAAATGCTAGTGATAAAATCCATGCCTTGTAGGAATTAATGGGAAATGGACACTTTAAGAGTTAGGATTTAATCTTCGACATTTTTTTCCACTAAGACATTTCTTTGTCTTATTTTTTGAATCACAACAGCTACTGATTTCCTACTCTGTTTTCTGAAAGTTATATAATGAGACAACAACTGTACTTAGTATCTCCACCATTGGAAAACGTTTTTGTATTTTTTAAAAATGCAGGGTTTTTTCAGTACTGGCACATGCCTATTTTTCACAATGTTGTCACAGGAAGCAAAAGGGAAGAAGTAGTAAGAGAACTGTATGCAAGGATCACCCTTTAAAATGGCTGAGGGTGATCATTATATTTACTAGATGGACTTGATTTTCAGGTTTTAGAAGGCAGACATTTGGCTGAAAATTAGAGATCTGTTATCTGCAAGCAACAACCAGAAGCGAAGAAGGCGCAGCAGAGTGGAGGGTGAAGTCTCTGTCCCCTGAAGAGGTTGAAGTTGCAAGATATGTCATGGATGACTAGCAGGAAGGTCCTGAGAAGGTACAAAATAAGAGAAAACTTTTACACTAAGGGGCTTCCATACCTATGCGTCAAGTTTAATGGAAAGAAGGAAGAAATAAATGGTGTAAAAATCAATTATCAAAACATACACAGAAATATATCATGGAGTTGTTGGTCTCTAATCCACATTTTGAGTACAGCTGAGTCCCTTGAGTATTTATGTTATACTGTGGATTTATGCAGAGCATTTTCTTTTAGCAGGGCAGACTCTGTCTAGGCTGGTAAAACATGGCTTTTTTAACCCAACGCATAACATATTTCCTTTCAGAAGTTAATTAGAGACATATTTTATTTGAATCAAGAGACCAAAACCAGAAATCATCATTCAGAATGGTGTGCAACATTTACAGATATTCAGAATAATAACTACAGCAGTATAGAAAGGAAAACACTTGCTGAAAATTATCTCAGCAGAACAGAATCCTAGAATCATAAAATAGTTTGGGTTGGAAGAGACTATAAGATCAAATAGTTCCAACCCCCTGCCATGGGCAGGGAGATCTCCCACTCCACCAGCTTGCTCAGAGCCCCATCCAGCCTGGTCTTGAGCACTTCCCAGGATGGGACATCCACACCAGCTGTTGAAGTTATTTCTGCAGAAAACATGAACCTTAAAAGCACAAAACAGGTAACATGCACAAAAAGATGTAACAAAATTACAACAGATGGTGTCTCATATACAGATGGTATTTCATCCTTCTTTGTGCTTTAGATTTACACCTGATATCCATTGTGGTCTGGGTGTAGTCTCACATGTCGTGTTTGCTTTGAGACAATTTAGGAATGAACTACCAAAGGGACATTTTTCTGCTTTAACTTGACATTTTCTCCTTTGCCAGCTCTAGCAATAACTATCTAATGATCTAGACCAGGGAACTGACATACCTGAATTTCAATTTGCCAGTAAGAATTAAAAAAAAATGCAGTTTTAAAAATTTTAAATTCAGTGGTTGAATTTGCTGATGCTTTTGTCGCACATGAGGTGCCTGGCCCAGCTACACTTAGATGCAATAGTCAGCACAAGGGATGATGTGAGAAAATATTATCAGCAGCACAGAGATTGTTATAGGGCTTTTGGCAGCATCTCCTTTCAGATGAAATTAAAGCATTTTTAAGACTGGGGTCTGAGGTTTGTTGCACTCAAAGCTCTGCAGACTTTCTCCAGAAAGACTGGTCACATTCCCCTCCCTGAACATTTGCTTTTCTCCCCTTCTTTGTGAAAGCTCTAGCAGAGTATGAGATGGTTCAGTGAACTGACACAAGAGGAAATTATTTTTTCCTTATGGTGGATTACTTTTCCACTGGAACAGCAAATTAACTAATACTGTACTAACTCACACTTAGGTCACTTGGTTGTTAAGTCCAAGCAAGTGACATGGCAAGGAGCAAAGAAAGAACCACTGCAAGAGTAGAACAACCCCATTTGAGGGTAGCAAGTGCAATTTCTTGACATCAGATGCAACTTCAAACTACACTAGAGTAATCAGACTCTCTTTCAACTCACAGTGAATAAATACATGCCATTCAATCTCAGCCTTGTGTAGTCACTTCCTGTCAATTTTGACAAACATCTTACTTAAATTATTTCTTCTAGGTAACTTCAAAATAGTAGAACACATTCAAATAAATCCCTGATGATTCTACCACCCATCCTTAGGTTTATTTTGCAGTAATTGCTCTTAAATATGAGAGTTGTTAACACTGAGAAATCCTTACCTTTTTTCTTTATAGCAGCAACTGGAAACTCCAATCAAAGAAACAGGCTACATGCTGCAGGAGCAGGCAATTTATGGAGTTTACAATGAAGATTGAACAAGACAGCAAACTGTATGGCTCCTTAAGGCTGCAGTCTTTCAAGTCTTTTCTTCTTCTCAAAACATGTTTGAAAAAGCTGTGAATCTTCATTACAGAAGGTATGTAGACTACAAAACCATTTACTGATCTATAAGAAACAGAAGATGAAAATAGCATGCTTTGGTGATTTAAAGTTTTCTGTGGAACAAATCTTGTGCAGAACTTCAGTTTGTCAGGGAGAATGTCTTTATAAAGAGAAAGATTTTAACTAGTGTTAAAAAATCAGCTGTATTCTAATCCCCAAACTAGATTGTGCTAACATGTCACATTGGTTTTCCCATTTGGTGCTCACCAAATAAATTCTCAGATATCTATATATAGGTTGTCGAGTTTGAACTGAGAAGTGGTAATTAACTACTGAAAGGAGAAAGTAACAGCTTCTTAAAGTACTTGCTTAACCTGATATTAGCTGAAGTTCTAAAAATAATTCAATCTATCAGGTTTGACTTGGCCTTGAAAACTAAGCTTTGTACGAGAAATGGTTTAAGAGATGCTGATTTTTAGAGAGTAGCTGCTCATCAGACATATTTAGCATGCTCTGTGGTGTCTACAAGGCTGTTTAAGGCAAAATCGAACCAAGAGGCCACTTGAAATCTCTGCTAAGGAGGAAGATTTAAACTTATCCATTTGTCTGTTACTTGAAATAGAATAGAGTTATTCACACAGTCGTAGCTACCACAGAGAGATGGGCTAGGAAGCTCTTGTTCATGGTCTCTCAGGGTTAGGTCTTATGCTCTGAGAGATCAGAACTCTGGCTGCAGCCCTTCCTTGCCCCCCTCAGCAATGTGTGTGTCTCTCTAGCTTAATCATCTCACAGACTGTATCTGTTAACAAAGAACATCAGTAGGGTTTCTTTGAAGTCAGAGCATTTGTTGAAAATAAAGGCAAGGTGGGAAAGGCCATACAGAGCTATCCTCGAAGCCACAGTGGTGTAGGAGCATCCCAGAGTGAAGGGTTCTGCAGGCTGAGAGAAGCTGGAAGGAACAGCAATACACACTCTGTGACGTTTTAGGAAAGTATAGCTATGGATTCCTATCTGTGTAGCTGTAGCTCTGATAAAGCATCCAAGGCAGATGGAATTTATTGCATAAAATGGCCATAGTTTTTCACTGGCCATACAGGAAGTGTGGGTAAGTGGTGCAGACTAGACTCCTAACCTTATGGCTGCTATATTTAGGTAAGATAAATCCCATCTGCAGTTTCTCAATTTCTTCAGGGTGCTGAACGAGGTTGCTAAGCTGGGAGTGAACTCATAGCCCTTTTGAAGTGAGAAGAAAAGCTTCTGAATACATGAGCTTCAACTAAATAAAACAAACACAATTATGCAATAACTACTCCAGTCTTTACTGCAGAGTAACTAAATGATAGCTGCATGTGTAAAATAGCTAATAACTATGTAGCTAGTAAGTGAAACAAGCTCAGCTACCACTTCAGAAAAATTATTATACTACTGTCTGCTTCTTAGGTTAATTTTAATATTCTTATTCTTGCCTTCTAGGGATATATTCTAAGCTTTGCTCTCACCCTGAGAGCATTCCCAGTGACTAGAAATAATTGTGAGCTTAATGGAAAACATGTATTTATAAACAAAGTATTAAATTTAATACTCTTTCTTGAATGCCTGAATAATTGGCCTGAATGGACTAGAAGCTGCCGGAAGGCAAGGGCAATCTTGGTCTCAGACAGGGCTTTGCTGCAGCATGGAGTATTGAATAGGAATTTTGGGGATAATCACTTTTTCAACCATACTGTGTGCCTCTGTGAGCATCCAATACAAAATATCCCAAAAATTGATGCCCAGTGTCCTGTCAGAGGAAGAAATAAACACATCATGGAAGACTCTCACAGAAACTTTACTCTAAGTGTCGATCATATCCCAGCTTAGCGCATACTATGTTGGTTTTACATAATCAAAAAGAAGGGTTTCAAATATTTTTTAGTTAATTCACACAGTGCCGAAGGGAACAGAAAATGAGGGGCATGAACAGAGCAAATTGTTACTCATATAGTCACTGCTCTTCATATTATGCAATTGCTTGTAAAATGTTTCTGCTAAAATTCAACATATCCTATCTAGTACAGTGAGCTGTATTTTTTTATTTAGAGCTTGACTTATTTTTTCCATCCCCCCTATAATGTTGAGACACTGCTTTGGTTTATTTTTTGGTTTAGTCCTCATTCAGTGAAGCATGAAAGCAGGCACCACAATCAATTTCATATCAGGGTGTAGATGGTGCCATTTGTCTAAATTTCAGTGGATTGAGGTTGAACTTCCCTTTCAAAATAATGGGACCACAGAGAGTATGGTACCATTATCACTTAGTGGCACAGATTGGACCATACTGAATTGCCAACGGCACTGGAAAAGATTATGGCAAAAAGGAAATCTATATAAAGATTCTTGCTAAAGGCTGTCATTGTCACCCTCATTTTCCTCAATGGGAGGATGATACACAGCAGTGTTCTGTGGTGTCAACTACTGCCATAGTTCACCTCCTGTGTCTGACTGCAGGACTGCCATCACTGCTCTTGGCTGCAGCTCACCTGGCAGCACTGGGTGAGTTAAACCTTTCGTTTTTCTGTTTTCCTGCAGCTGACTGTGACTCCACAAATGCAGGTGTTGCTACAGCACAACCGGTCTTCATTGCCAGGTTTTGGTACAAAAGGAAAAGTTTATCGACAGCAGTTTTATGCATAAATCTTTCAATGATTTGTCCTAAAAGTTCCACCTTTAATTTCTGCCTTTTCAAAGCGTAGTGCTTGGTCATTAGTCATTCAACACTGATAGCAAGCAAAGATAGCACTCAGGATTACAGCATGCAAAACACACCCTCTTAGTGCTTCTTGTTGATGATCCCACTCTTTAAACAGCACCCCACTGATTTGTGGGTATCTTAGCTTCCAACTACATTCCAAACCTCAGGCTGTTGGTAACCTTTTTCTCTGTTCTTATCAACCTTTACTACGGAGTGGCTTGAAGAAATAGATATCACAATCAAAGGGTGGTGCTTCTCCCTAGATTTTGATCAAAGGCATTTATTGACGGAACAATTTGTAGCAACGTATGCTAAACTAAGTTATTTAGACCAGAGACAAGGTAATTCCAAGATAAAGACATATATAAGCTGCAATGTTGCCTGCTAGAACTTACCTTTTGTGTTCTGCTTTAAGAACTGTGCTTAGTGAAATATAACCTGTTTTCAAATTCCAATAACATGGTAATAATGGGAAACATGTATAAAAATTAAATAATGTGAAAAACATTAGGAGCTTGTTGTTTAAAAACATATTATTCATATTATACATGAAAATATACCTACTGAGCTATAAAGTTCATAAATTTCCTTGTATATCCTACTGCTAGTGTATTAAATTCAATTGAAGCAAAGTATTTTTCAACATGCTGTATAAATCTCTTGAAAAATGAGTTTTTCCATTGATTTAGGCTGATGGATACTAATTTTAGAAATCAATTACTTGGTATGCCCTCATAAAAAAAACTAAATTATGGTGGTGTTAAACCCAAGAAAACAATTACTTCAAGGAAAAATATTTTTCAGATTCGTTTTCATTACATCAAATTCAAAGCTGGAAAACATGATTAAACTTAAAAGATATACACTCATTAAGGTACTCAGTGAAGATTAGGGCTCTCACACATCTTTAACTCTGTTGTAATTATATGAACATAATTGAAGCATTTTATATTTGTGGTCCTGAATTAGATTATATTTAATTTTTAAAAGAACATGAGATTCTCTAATTCTGTGATTTCTCTACTTGTGGTATCAGGGAAGGGCAGAGTTAAAGTTAGGTGCCAGACTGCTCTAATCTTAATATGTTTGGGTTACCATTATGTGTAACCAGACTCAAAGAAAACACTGACACCGATGCTAAATATCTTGTAGGGCCAACCACTTTTAAACAAATTATGCCTAAATTAAGAAAATGTATTCACCAGGAGACTTAAAAAGACTGACCCCGTGCTCCAAAAGTGTATAGTAAGTACAGGGTGGATTTACTGGATAATACACACTCTGCTTTGGGTTCACAGCAGCTGAGCTCTCATGATGGAGGCACAGAAAACTTCTCTGGAGTTGAAACAGCATCAGTGTGCCCTGCCTGGGGTGGGTCATTGCGCATGGACACCCAGGGAATGCAGGGGGAATGCATTGATCCTGTAGAGGATCACCAAAGTGTCTCTGCTTGCTTCAGGGACACAGCAGAGACACTCATTTGTCTAAAGGTTGTGTGTTCTACACCGAAGAACTGATAAAAGCAGGGTGAAGAGAGGATTCCCATCAGCCCTTCATTGAGGAAGCTGCCTCCAGGATCCCTCTGCCACCACTGCTGCCCTCTTTCCATTGCCTCAAGGGCCCATATGAACCCAACATGCCTGCTGTGAAGTGCAGGGTAGCAGCATTAAACTGGGGCAAAATGGCACAGGGAGCACCTTCTGCAAGGCAAAGCTTTCTGAGAGCAAGCTTCTGGCTACCTGTGTGAAGGGAAAATACAGTCTGCCTGATACTCAGCAAGTTGCAATACGAGGGCTTTGCAGCCATTCAAACACCTGCAAGAAAAGCAGTTCCTAAATAACAGTATTAATAATTTTAATTAAGTCTGTTGGAATTATTGTATGCTGCTGTCTCTTTCCTAAATGTCAGGGACTGTTCTACTGGCAAAATATACAGCAGAGAGCATAACTTCCTCCCCAGTCAGCTTCCACAAAATCCAACTGAAGTGATGCCCACCCTTCCTGTGTTCTCATTGCACTATACTCTGTATCTTGTTTTGTTTCTTTTTGGGTTAATGCTTTTATTTTCCACTTTCATTTAAAATGCAGTGCACTTCCAAACAGCATTTTCTTACAGCCCAGCTAGTTTTAAGACTTGACAGAAGTTGTGATCATACTGAGTTCTGCCAAAGACTAAAAGCAGTATGAGAATGAAATTAAAGCTATGGATAAAGAGTGAGCTTACAAGGCAATATAAAATGGAAAAAATATGGACAGATGAACACAAGATAAAATCTTTTTCTGACTCCTTACCAGTTGGCAGTTTTTACAGTAATTACAGTGTTATAGAAATTCCTGATTTAAACTTTTCACCAAAGATTAAAAACCCAGTATGCTCTGACTTATGAAAATAATTTCAATTGTTATTAGTAGACTTTAATTGCACCAATATGCTTTTCACTGCTTAAAAAGGCCTTTGTTCTTTACAAATAGTGATACAAAGGTAACAGCAATACTTCAGCGGCTTTTATTGCTTGGATGCAAAATAGGACTCCTTAAGCTTTAAAAATCTCTTCTCTCAGAGATACCATCTTTTGCCTGGAGCTAAAGGAATTAGGGGATATTTACATGATTTAAGGCTAATTTTATAGCATATTATGTTCCCTCTCTACCATGGAATCAAATACTCAAGGATTTCATTTTAAAAAAATGTAAATATGGGTAAAATGTAATAAAACTATTGTTTGTATGGGAAACCTCCATGTTAATCTGGAATAAATATGCAATATTGGAATTGTGAAACTTGGTGGTCAGCAACAGGAAAAACAACAATAGCTGTGGGAAGATAAGTACACATGATAATGCATGCATAATTCATCCTAGATACTTGGAATTATGTCAGAAATTACATTTTAGCTTTGAAACTTCATTGTTAGGTGACAGAGAAAAAGAAAATAGTCATAAAACATTATGATAGATATTAATGAAATATTGTTAAAATCTGATAAATATAATAGTTTAATCAAAACCACTGAAGCCATATTTTCCAAAGATAGTTACCAAATCAAGCATTTCACCTATGAATTCCAGAAACACTCAGCAACACTTTCGTGATGGAAAATGCTTAGTCAGTACAGAGTTGAACTGTTGTAGCTTTTCTCTGAAGATAATGTTTAGCTCGAGGCAATTGCAGAGAAACACCAGGCTGCCAATGCACGGAACTGCTGGAAGATGTGGATTGGAAGCAAAGGAATCTACTAAAAAATAAAAAAAACACAGATCCCTGAGAATAAAGCCCTGTGGTAAATGTTTGGACCAGTTAGAGAGAGAGATGTGTTGAGAGAACTATTGAGCAGGGGACTGTGGGAGGTCTGTGAAGAGCCAAGTGCAGTGAATGGAGTGAAATCCCAGTGACCTGAGTGGGCAGAGTATGTGGTTAGGATGATGGAACACAGACCAGCGAGGCTTATTTTGGACAGCCATCGTTAGGAGTTTCAGTCCTCAGGCCAATGAAGGACACGGACAGATAATATTGAGTAAGACCTAATTGCTCGTAATATGAATCACCATCAAAGCGAAAAATATGCATTTGGCTACAAGAGGTAGAAGAAAATCTGCCAAAGACATTTTTGGGTCTACAGAGCTGAGGGATAATAGCACACAGATTCTAGGAAACTTCATGTGATTTCTCCCATCTTTAGCTTTGGAATGAATTCACAGAAAAATAATTGCATTCACTCATGCTGGAAATTCTTAAAGAACTTTCTTAAAGAAAGTTTTGAGGAAGATAGTAATAAAATGGCTAGTGGTTGTCTATTCAGAGCTGAACTCTTCCGTGAGTACTTAGGAATGATGCAGGAAGAGAATGATGCATGTACAGACACAGAGGGGTCATTTTGTGACAAACAAAACATGAAATATTCTACAATAGCATAAATAGCAAAAGAATACCTGAGCTTTCGAATTGCATTATAATTGTTCCTATCTTTTGGATAAGAAGAATCACATAAGTGACCATATACCTCACCTGGGAACATTCAAGTTCAAGTCCACCAAAACTCCACTATTAGGAGTAGGGTTTTCCTTTTTTTTTTTTTTTTTTAATTATCAATACAGTAGACCAGACCACACTTGTGGAGGAATTCATATGAATGAGGATTTCTAAGAGCTAAGACTGGTGTGAGAATATTGACAAAAGACTGAGATATGTCTTATTGGTCCTCAGTCGAAACACTCATCAAAATGAATGGAGGATTAATAAAAAATTGGCAAGGCTTGACAGAATTGTCTGAAACATATCTGCCCTTGTATGCATTTTCTCAGAATTTCATCACAAGAAGATATTCTTCAAATAGTTAGAAGCTGAAAAATGAAATGACAGCTTGCAACTGATAACACGGAGCAGTTTCTTGTTTTAACTTATATTTGTCTCTCTAGCTGGGAGACTCCCATCATGTGGTTGTCTCCTATTCACTCCAACCAGCCTCCTATTTCTGTCAAGTACTTCCACGATGAAGTAAAGGATTTTGTAATTTCTGTGACAGAAAATGTTGCAAAAGTAATATTTTATTGCAAAAAAAATTGCACAGACTTTGTCAAATGAGACTAGTGCATGACCAATAGTGCCACCAGCATCAAAATGAGCAAGTTTGCACCAGGGTAGTTTGTGGATCAGATTTTGAACAAACCTCATATATGCAAGCTATAAAAACATGTGCCAAAATTGCTCTTACTTTTGCCTTAAAATTATCATACTTAATGCTTTCAACCCACAGGCAATAAAGCTTTAACAAAATATACTACACTTTCTGAGTGGTCAGATTTCCAGGCAAAATGTGAAGTTGACACCATTCATGTGAGATTTCTGGGCTGAGGTTTAAACAGCAGCAGAACCTGCTACATATACTACTTTTCTGTAGTGAAATGTCTCTAAAATGTATGACTTCTCTATGAACACCACCCTTAAAGTCCTGTAATCTATGCTTGCTGTCCAACAAAATATCCTTGCACATTTGTCTACTTTGTGCTCCTACAATAACTTTATTGTAAAATATAGAATACGCTTGAAAATGAAAGTGCCTTGTATGTCCAAAGCACAGCTGAGATTTCTCTGTAAGGAAAAACATGGTTAGAACTTCAGGATTCCTTCTACCAAGGTAATTTTATAACAGCAAAAATTTTGTACATTAAAAGTTGATTTGTTAAAAAAGTCTTTACATGGCGCTCGACTTTGTCTTTACATTCAAAGCTGGGATATGCAATATAGTCTTTAAAATGTCATTAAGCATTGCTGTAAGGGACTTGTCAACTAAAAAGCAGATTTCTCCTTTCCCACTGCTGAGCACAAATATGCCGTTTTCAGAACAAACACAAGAGGGGGCGTTTAGATGATGTTGTGTCTGTTCTTTAAATGCTGCTCTATAAGCTCTGTGTAAAACACTGGGCATGAGTCGCATACTTCTTGCTTTTGACTCTCATTCTCACTCAGTTCCTGCCAGTGTCATCTCATAACTTCTCAGTTAAATGACACCAATTTTGCTTTGGTGCATGGTACCCTAATTAATTTCCTCTGCAAGAAAGCTGATACAAGGCAACGTATATTTAATTTTACTTTACACCCATATTTAGACTACATACGCATGCACCAGATCGTCATGGACTTTGAGACAAGGCTCCTAAATTCACAGCCCACAAATGAAATCAAACGAGCAGTTAAATAATTCCACAGCCCATTTACAGTCATTGATCAATTTTTCTTCTCAACCCCAACTACTTCCCTTCTGTCACCCGCAAGCCACACTCCCACCTCAGCTCACAACCACCACCATACAGCCTTGTACTTTAAACAACATTTATTGATTGTATGTTCCTACATTACAATGATTACTCTAGGGTCGGTGTGGCTTTCATGAATTGCACTTTAAGCAATTCAGCTTGTGGGTTTTTGTTGGGATGTTTAAGAAAGTAAGATACAGTGAAAAATGGTAGCTGCAAGTTGTATTTCTCTAATATTCATGGAAATGTCTCTGTAGCTGATTCATGTTGAAGTGATTTTTTCTACATTTGGTAATTTTTTATGAGGAAATTGTAGAATTGGAACCTGCCAAAATGCTTTGGCGTGTTGCACTTATGGATGGAGTTATGTCTGCTGTGGCCAGGATGTGAGCGGGAATACATGGGCTGCAGGAGAGGAAACAGAATCCAAGAAGAGGGTCCAATTCACAGAGTATAGTTGGAGAGAACAGAACTATTTCTTACCCTTTTATGGGGTGTAAACTCCAGCCACTGTAGCTAAACTTTTCTTAAAGGATTTTGCTGTCCTTGGATTTTCTTGAGTGGGAAAATTTGACTATTTCAAAAGTGATGTAGCTCTGCTGGCAGTTACTCACCACACAACCACCATCACTGATGAGCTGTTCTCTAAGTCACGTGCCTTTTGAGTTCTCTCTTTCCATTACCAGGTGTTCTTGAAAATGTCCCCAAGGTCTGCTCTCTTTCATTCTCCCTATGATTTTGAAATTATAAGGAATATCTGCATTTCCAAACTAGGAGATATTGCTATTTCTTGTTGCAAGCCAGACTATGGCTTTGGCCAACTGTGAGATACAGGACAAGAGAGGATCGTGCACTGACCTGCAGGTGGACAATTTGCTATTTTGTGGAACTTTTAAGTGACCTTACTTAACAAATATTTTTGGTTAGTGGGTAGCGGAAAGCACCAACCTATGCAAACAGCCTCTGTCTCCTCAGAAGTGGTGGTGGAAGGATATATGTGTGTACTGTGCAAGAAACTCATGTTCATGACCAATTTGGTTTGGCTTTCTGCACTGGTTTCTTCCAAATTTTGGCTGAGCACAGTACTGTGAAGTGCACACTCACTCTTGTTACCATACCCTGGCCTTTCACACGTTCAGGAGCCCTTCAGATGCACACAGGGGTGACCAGAATTGCTCAAGAGCAGCCACAGATAGCAAGATGAGACTAGTGATGAAATTGGCAGTGTGAATACTTGTAAGGAACTGGTCAGGCATGAAAATGAAAAAGATGAGTAATGAACAGGTGAGAAGACTGCACTGAGGAACCTCACTTCAAAATCAGTCAGGTTATTGCAATGGAATGCAGAGATTAATCATGCACTAGGCTTCTCCTTTCATACAAAAGTCTGTAAAGGAAACAGCCTCATGATGTCAGAATTTTACTCTAAAGTCTACAGTGATTTTTGATCGTAGTTATTATAGCTTTTCCTTTGAAAAGGAAAGGAATTTTTTTTAGAAAAATTTCTTTTTGGAATCAAGATTCTGGACCTGTTTCACTACAGTTGCTACTGTGCAACATCAGTTCTTCTAAAACTATGAAGAAGATCAAAATATTCTGTTTCCTTTCGTAATAGATAAACTGTGATGCAGCGAGATGCATGGATATCTCTGGACACATAACTTAGAGACAAAATTTTCTAAAATCTCTTCACTGAATAAAGTAAGTTTTTTTAGTAATGCTTTTTAGACCAAAAGAAATCATAATACACAAATTATCCAGAAAATTACTCAGAAATTCTTTATCTCTCCATGTGTATTTTTATAATATGACGTGGACAGAAGCATCTCTAATTGGCAATTGTCTTATTCCCCTCATCAGATACAAGTTTTGGCTGATACATGAGGATCAGAATATTATCACAGATTCAAATATTCTCCCAGATTCAAATATTCTCCCCCAAATAAAGACTCTTGAAAACAAAAAGCTGAGATAATGTAGTAGGCCAGAATACTTTAATTTTCAGGCAAACAGATGGTTTCTTACACTATCCTACCCACTTTAACCACTTGTACACTTACCTTGAAAATTTAGGTTTTCAATTTGTGGCTGTACTTAGGAAGTCTACCAAATACATCACCAACTTAAAAAACTATGGATTTTGTCAGCAACTTCTCCGTGTACTTGACAGCTGTTTCTACTTCTGAATTCACTTCCCTGATCTCATGGTAGCTTGTGGTCCTGACATTTCATCCCCTCTTTGCCTTGAGCTTTTTGGGTGAAAAGGCATGATGAAGTTGCTGTCCAACACGTTTGTAAAGTCACTACAATTTCTCTTTAGATCTGTTTTTAAGAGCTACAGAAGGTCACCCAGCAAGGATGTTTCACAAGTAGCGAGAGGGGGAATAAGTTGTAACAGCCAAACAACATTTTCGATACTATAAGGAAATTTTAATAAGGATTACCTGAAAGCCTCCATTTTCTCCTTTTTCGAAGTGTTTAGTGTTTTGCCTATAAGTGTGTTGTTGTTTTGGGTAAATGCACAGCTTTGTCTAAAGAGTAAGACAGTTTTAGCTTGCTGTCCCCTGGTATGACCCGAAATGATGACACGATGCTTGCAGAGCATTCAGAGCTACACAGTTCTGAACAAAGCAGACATTTGAGGAAACAGCCTGTCCTGTGAATCTTTGGGCTGGTAAGTATAATAACAAACACTGCAGGCAAAGCTGGTAGAAAAGGAAAATAAATTAATCTGTCCTCAGTCTGGTCTGGAGGTGGCTGAGCTGTGGAGCTCTGCAGTCACAGCCTCTCTGTGGCAGCTGATGGTGAAGTTGTCCCACTGGAGGGACTGCAGCTGTGCTGAGACACTTTCCAGACTGTATGCTCCCTGCTGGAGTTGTTCTAGTCTGTAAAATGTCTCTAGTTGTATTTCATATGCTCAGATTCTGAGTGGGGGATATTTCTTAATCATGACTTTTCTTCCCTCAGGTTCACAGCCAGCAAATTCCTCCTTCACATCAACAAGAAATGTTCCTTCCAACTGTGGATATTCATTCAGATCAGCCTACAGGAACGTGGTCTTCAGCTGGAAAAAAACACACTTAAATTTCTTTGAAGTACTACAGTCTGAAAAATTATTTTCCTTTGATTACATAAAATTGCTGTCTCCTCCAACAGCACAATAGCAGAGGAAGCTTTGGGCTGTGGAGGTGCTGTTGGAACCAAGTCTAATGTTTGGACAATTTTTTCTGCTTATTTAATAATAGAGACAGTTGAAATAGTTCTTTGCCTCATTAACTTTTCTTTGACAAAATTTACTTGACGTACTCTGCTTAGTGTTGTGCTTTGCCTCTCTTGTAAACTTTTATTTCAGACTCATCAGGGGTTTTATGAGTGTGGGACATTAAAGCAAGCACATTTACAGTGGCATCCTCCCATTGAGACACTGCTGGCCTTAGTTTTTATACCTCCAGTCTTAATTTCCTCTGAATGTCTCACATGGCTGGATAGTAGATTCTTTTGAAACTGTTTTTTACAGAGGAGAAGCAGACTAGATGATCTATGAATCCTACCTCTACTTCAAAATATATCTTCACTTGAAAATATATGCACTCATGGACATTTCTTCGAGACCGTTCTTGATTTATTCATATGTATTGCACATTACAAACAAGTACACAATGTCAATAAGCAATTTTTCCAATGAAATCCATGAAATTGTTTGGTGTACAGGAAATTATAACCAAGTTTTTGTTAGTTTGCACGCCAGGGTCAGTGTGGTGAAGATGGACACTTTTCTTCTGCGTACTATATCTATGTAATCCTGAGTTCTATCAGCTATGACAGAATGGTATTGTGAACCACAATTAATTTCCTTTACAATAGTGTGGATAACTTCACGGCTCATTAGACTGATGATTTCATTCTGAATTGTTGGACTTGTGTAATCTTGTTTTCTCTTCAGCTAGCTTCCCAGGGTCTCATTGTCATTGCTGTGAAGCTTCAGTAATTCAATAAAATTCTCCTCATCAATCTGATGGTCATGAATTACCAAGCCTTGTCGACTCCAGTAATGTACGGTGAGTATTATTTTATACAGTGAGCAAAACTGCTTTTCCATCTAATATTTTAGCTGTCTTTATCCTTCAGACATGCTGGAAAATGTGGTATTTGATATTCCAATCAAACAAAAATGATTTGGTGACAATTTAAACAGACTTTGCCTAGGAAGCAGAGACAAATGGTGGAACTTTGGCACTGAAGTGGATTTTTCTTCCTCCCCTCCAACACTACAGGCTTCATTCCTTCTGCTGCTGCTTTGGGTAAATCTTGGTGTCAAGTGGCATGGCTGTGACATCAGAGGCAAGGCACTCATTGCTCAGCTAACCCCTCATGGACGGTGAATTTGGAACATCACACCAAAGGACTTAAACAGTAATGGAGATGTAAAAATCACTGAGGAATAAATATAAAAGTGTTTTATCTTTTTTTAAAGAAATTAGATAATGGCGACAGCCATTTCTGGTAATCAGAAGTTTGAAGATTATTTGCTTGCTTAAGTCTGCCAAAATACAATGTCATGACATTATTCTGGAGCTATACCAGTGATGCCTTATCAGCTAGTAAAAATACGAAGCAGACACAGCAGTAAAGGGAAAAGGGAATTTACCTTGGTTTTAATAGGATCTTAGGTGCCCAGACTCGTCAAAGGTGGAAAACACACTGAGGAGCGAGCGATGAGACCTAGAGCAACCCTCTTACAACATGTACCCGATTTTTATGGACCGCACAAAATTAGCATATCTACTTAAAATCCCCCAATAAGAAACCTAATAAATGAAGTAATTGTCCCTTATTCTAAAGAATCTCCCCCCAAATGAGACTACAGCCTAGTTTACAAAAACACGTTCCAGAGAGAAGGCTCCATCCAAGGCTGGAGCCCTTAGTTCTGCGATAGTATGAATGTGTGGTCTTCTTCACTTTACACGACCCCAAACTAAGCTAAATATCAGACTACAAGAGTTATAAACATGTGGGGCTAAAGTACAAGGAGTGCTTGTGCAGGGTAAAAGGAGTGTGTATAGAGGGTACCAGGGAAAGGAAAGGGTATAAAAAGATATAAAAAGGATATAAAAAGAAAAGACAAAAATCACTGGCATCACCAGAACATGATACTTTCATGAATGACACTAAAGTGGCTTGTATTCAGATTTTTCCATCTCCAAGAAAACAGCATGAAAGATAAACTGAAGAGTGAGAACAAGGGAGAACCAGAAGATACAATTTTCAAAAAGAAGAATGGAAAATCAAATATATCCTGTGGTTCACTGCTGTTAAACATTAGCCGAGAGGATGTGTGAGTTTTTATTTCACAGATCCCATCAGAAACATTGAACTGCAATTGGTACATGGAGCTACAAGTCTGCCAGGCATACTTTTGTTAGAAATGGTAGGTCCGTTAATATGTGTAGATTTTTAGTTAGAAGTTGAGAATAAGTCTTACCATAATTCTTTCACTTGTGTCTCAGTTCTCACCTATGGATGGGAATTAATTTACCATTACCACAGAAATTTTTACAGGGATAAATAAGTCAGAGATTAAAAATATTCATCTATTGAAGTGAGGGGTTGCCTTACATGCTATGGGACAAGTCTAAAACCATCACCTCTTTCATTGCCATTTGTGAAGAGCATAATAAAATAAATTCTTAGTGATGAAAAGATTAATTTGATGACATTTCAAGTAAAACATCTTCTTATATAATACGAATTGTACATCTTGGATTATGAAGATAATCTCAATAGGGCACGTTTCATCTTCTGACAAATCCATATCCTAACATCACCTGCCTTTCACTGTCATATTTAAATACCGGAGAGCTTCCAGGAGGAATTGGTCAAAAAAGAAACAATGACTGAGAAATGAGAAGGGTTTGGGCCACACACTCTAAGACTTTAGGTCATAGAGCAGATCCTGAAAATATATTGTCTATGATACATAGATAAACAACACTATAGATACATTATATCTAGAATATTTCTACATTGTGCTGTGTTATTTGGGTAATTGTGACTATTTCTCAAATTTATATACTGAACATGTAAACATATTGCTGTACTTTCATATTCAATAAGTATTTTTAAATCTGACTACATTAATTATAGCACTTATTGAGAATAAACATATTTATAGAGCTTATTGGTAATTAAATTATAAATATAAAAAAATCCAACAAACCATACAGTATAATTTGTATATTAAAGAGTAATAGTAGCATTTTTTGACATGTATCAGCTAAACTGCTATTGTTTAAATATTATTTTGAACTGTATCCAGTGTACACAGGGGCAATAGCAAGAGGCACCATCAAGTTTATTAGAGCACCTGAATTCTGCCAAACTCATTAACCCTGCCCCAAAAACTACAATTATACAGCCAATGGCTTTATCTTCCACAAGACACCAATGGGCAACACAGAGCTGACTGGGTCACTTGGAGGCTGGTTAATTGTAAGATATCTACACAATACCAATATTTACACAGAGCTGCTGTGATGGGGTCTATGACCATTAATTGTAATATTCTACATGAAGGCGTGCAAAGTTCTCCCATAGAAGCTAATAAGAGTTTGGGAGTCACAGCACATCCTGAGGATGGCTGTCCAGAAGAATGTAAAAGGACTCTTTATTTACTTATTTATTGTCCAGTAAATTACAAATATTTTAAATGTATTTACCCAAAGAAATTCTCTCCCCTTCATATTTCATTGTGTGACAAATCCATCACAGGCTTTTGTTTTTTTCATAACAGGGAAGAGACTGAGATTTACTGCAGATTTCTGAAGGTCTATATGCCAAAACATAGCAAAAAATATTTTATTTTTATTTGCATCTGCTCTTTTGTAATTATTGAAGCTAAGTCTTACAAACATCATGCTCCAAAACAGTGCATTTTATTTACTGGAAATACAAGTATTTGGGGGCACAAGACTCCTCAAAGGGCAATACAGGCCACGTGTGTTTCCCCCATAGAAAACTGTATTTAAGGCAATATTCAACACTAATTTCTGGGTGAAACTTAAATGTTTTTGACTTATAAAGCTTAGAGTGCTTAATCTGTCATTGCTTCAGATGCTGCCTCTAGACAATTTTTGTCCATGGATGGTCTTACTAAATTGCCTGCCACAGTGCCACAGGGAAGGGAAGAGTTCACATATTTCTGAACACCTCTACTTACCATACAACAGTCTAACCACTGGCTACAGGCTGTTTTTGAAATCTTTTTGGCTGCTGCCCCTTCCTCTCTCAGTACAGACATGACAGTCACAAGACCTGTGCCCCAAGGGAAGCCCGGAGGGCTGCAGATGAGCAGCCCCTTGACATCAGATCTCCCTTCCTGTTAAATGTGGTGAGCAATGGTCGGGGCGGTGATGGGAACATGATCAACAGGATGACTCTCAGATTGGGCTTGAAAGAAGATAGAGAAAAATCTGAACATGTTTAGAGAAGATTCCTCCCCAACAAGGGAGAAATCATTGAAGTGATTATTTGGGACATGTACAAAATCAGTTTACATGAAGAGAGGTGGTAAGAGATCTCTGGGTACTGCATAGGAATTATATGAACGATGTAATATGCCAAGAAGGCCTTTGTAACTGAGGTAAAGAACCTATCCTGGATTTTTAGGGATATGGGAACCAACTGAGAGATGCTATGGGATAAACAATGTCATCAGTGTGACGAACAGGAAGTTTTTGTGTTGACATGTATGAGACAAAACAGTGTTAGTTACAGTAAAAATAATCCATATTTTACATAAGAGCTTGGATGAGAAATTATCAGCGTAGATGGATGGTTGTGTCTAAAACATGTCTAAAACAGTGGGAAATTCACTCTGGGGTGGGCTGAGCTACACCTACTCCATCACAGACCTTGAACCAAACCCCAGCAAAATCAACCCCCCATCACCGTTAATAAAGAGCTACCAGAACACAGACTGAGGGTTCCAAGCAGCACATGCAGGAACATTGCCTTAGAAGGTCTTCTGTAACTACTGAAACAAAATGTGATACAGTAGAGTGTTTCAGCAAAATCATTGCTGTTTGCCACGATTTGTAATTCCCATGGCCCTGCCAGAGGCATTGGTACTGGCTTTTGGAAAATTCACATCCACCAGGGAACATGTAAACAGTACAAGTCAGCCTGAGAAGTAAGAGATAGAATTCAGAGGCTTGGATGATTAAAAACCTTTGATGTTCTACATGAATAGAGTAGATGTGGAGACCAAATACATACTCTCCAAATTTGATTCAATAAAACTGAAACTCTCTGCCTTGCCCTTGGCCTTGCAGTACACCCCACATTAAAACCATTCAATAAAATTTGATACGTTGCCAACTGTTGCCTGCCTGAAGATTAAATTACTTAAGTTTTCAATTACCTATGATATAATACGACAAAGACACACGACTAACGTCCCTAACCCTCTGGCTGAGCAATCAAAAAAACAAACAAAAAAGGCTATTTACACTAGAGAAAAGCCTGACTAAAGAGATGGGCTTTGCACTGTGCCCTGAAGGTCCATGGAGAGGGGCGTGGGTGACACATGTAGCTCTAGTATAACTACCTCAGTTTGGGGACTGATTTCAAACATGTATAACCCGTGACATGGATGCACTTCTAGCAGTATGATGATGCTTGATCTTGTAAGATAAGGCTCTAGACCAATTTCAATGCAAGCGTGACTTGCTGATGAGTGACAGTGAAGGGCCATGTCTGCAATGTACTCTTTTGCACAGATACCTGGGCTGACTCCACCTTACAGAAGTCAACAATTGTAGCTTTGTCTGCATGGCCCTGGGCAATCCGAGAGACAGTCAGAGTAGGTCAGCTACAGAATTGTGAGAATGTGGCTCTGCTGCTTCTGGGCTTTAATGTCTGCATCAAACTATTGTTGCGCTGTGCTCTGTGGACAAATCTGCACACTCAGAATTGATTGGTTGATCTTTACTGTAGTTCTGACTCACAGAACACCGACTCACAGACTCAACCACTGCTTCCCACTGTTGGATCCCTGCAGATCCAATCCTTAAAGTAATGAGAATAGTTTTCTTTCTATTTCTCCTATATGACTTCAAAGGAAGGCTAGATGATTTTTTCAGCTGGAGAATTTCATGTTGTAGACGCATTATTTGAGATGAATCCCATTTTTGGTGTTTTCAGTGCCAAGAGTAATAAAGTAAAACAGAACCTTGATTCTGATATAGTGCATAACCATCACTAGGACAGCATCATTAAAGTAAGCAGATCTAATTAATCAAAGTGCTACCATTTCCACATGCAGAAGATGCATCTGCAACTGCTGTTGTAATATGTGCATGAAAACTCCAGAGCTGGGAAGTCTGGTGAGAATTTGATGTTCTCATCGGCATTTAAAACGCTACCAAATCACTTGTTCTCAGCTATTTTCAAAAAGCTTGCAGCAGTGCATGAGAGAAAGTGTGTCTCAGGTAGTTAAGTCTCAGATCATGTAAGGCTCTCAAAAGTGGAAAAAGCATGTTAATTTGCCCTGTGAAGGGCAGCAGTGACAAATGCAGCAGAGCAGTGTGTTTCTTCTGCCGGGCTGGCGAAAGGAGCAGCTCACTGCGTCTGCACCAGCTGGGGCTTCTGAGTGACTTTCAGGAGCATAATATGTTTAGCAAGCAGCATGGTAATCTAATCAGTGAATGGAAAAGCATGACTGTAGGCAAAATGTGGCAGAATGGGAAGAACTCTTAGTTAAAAAGGAAAACAAAGTAAATTTCCCCCAGTATCTTTGAACCTGCATTTTTTTATCTGTTTCCAGGGGTTGTAATTAATTTGATTGCGATGTAATAAATCTCGCTGCCAGATGTCTTAGTGTCGTATCAACAGAAATCTTGACTAGCATTGTATCTCACCAGTTGTAAACTGCTGCATTGTAAATTGCTGCTTTAAAGTGAGTTGAAGAAAGGTGCAAAAGCATCTGGTCCTGTGTGCAGCCAACCCCAGGCTGCAGCTCCTAGCTTTGGTAAGAGTCCTAAACGCAGCTCCTGCTGCAGTCATGCACTGGGACTGAACTTTGTACTTTTCAAAGCCACAACATGTTTCTATTTAAGATGTCTGAAGTAGCAAGCTGACATCCCAAGGAAAAAGATTGGCCTTTTATGCAGTGGAGAAGCAACTAAAGGCTGCAGAGTATGCTGGTTTTCTTGAGCAGTACTTTGAAATGGCTCTGGTATGAGAACATTTGAATACTTTAATGTAGAGCATGACACTAAAACATGGTATGAAATTACAGTAGATGTAAAATTAATCTATTAATTATATTAACTAATATATCTTTTCCTTTAGGAGCTATGAAATAACTTGTATAAAGATGGTAGAATCTGTCTTAAAGGGCTCTTATTTAGTTTTTGTCACATTAGGTCTAGTAGAGAAAACAACATTGAGAATAACATACTGTGTGTTTGATACATGAAATCCATTATCCATGTATCCTGCTATAGAGTGAAAAAACCCACATCTGCTGAGTTTTTGTACCTCAAAATTAATTAATTTTTATTTTTAGTCATTTGCAGCAACTCAGAATCTCTTCTAAAGTGGACCAACCTCCATGCTTGATTACACTGGTGAAAATTTGGAATTATTGCCTTAAATAAGAGAAACTTCAATGAATGGAATTTGGCACATACAAAATGTATTTTTGCCCATTACCTTTTTGCAGCAAAAGGAAGTTTCAAATAATTTCCATGTAAACTTCTAAGTAATTCTGTAGATTGCAAAGGAAGACAACATTTGGTACATTGGATCAAACTGATGGTATAAAGTGATTATGTCAAAGGCAACATTAAGAGTTACTTTAAAGAAAGGTAAAAGAAACTGCTCAAAGAAGAGGTATGGAATAACATGCCACAAGGGCAGAAACATAGGGAAATGCAGGAAAAGATTATATATATAAAACAAAAGAGAATAATGCAGCAAATGCATGCAAGGAAATTAACTCCCTTTCCTAAAGTTATTTGAAAAAGCATCTATGCTATATAAAATATCAAGAGTTATCTCTTTTATTAAATATTTAGAGTAAAATCGCTATTTAAAAAAATGCTGGGTACTTCTTTTGCATCCAATGAATATTCATTGGGAAGTTCATTGGTGGGTGCCTATTCAAAACTGAAAGATCAAAAGGGAACTGTGTCAATTTTGTCCTTTTCTGGGTTGACTGCTATTTTTTGATGTAATAAATTGCCAATTTTAGAAGGGTAAAGAACAGAAATGGAAACGAGTATGCCTTTCAGGAGACTTTTGACTGTGCCGTTATGAATAGTCCCCAAACAAACAGCTTGTTGCGAGCCATTCACACAGCAGATAGACATCCAATTGTTAGCCATGCAAATAGCCATATCCAATGGTCAGACAGCTGTTAGCTGGCTCTCAGAATGATTGGTAACCAGACTGTTGTAGAAGTTACTCCTGTCTACAGGCTGCTGGGTCTCATCTTTTTCTAAAATCTTATTAATAAATTGAACACGTTTTATGGGATCACTGATGTCTCTTGCTTCCCTTCTCACTGTTTCTCTCAGTAACAAGTAGAAGACAAAACCAAAAAGAGAACAAATGGGAAAAACATGTTTATGGGCTATCTTTATAGACCAGAGTTTTATCCTCGTAGGGATATTGTAGGTAAAATTAAAGCCTTTTTTGTGCAACCACTGCAACAATTTTACACTTCTATGTACAAGTATGTTATGCAGGCACTCACATACACACAGAGACACTCTCACTCATGCTTCTTATACCCTTACAGGGCTTTTTCTTAGTCTCAAAGTCATATTCTGAAAATGCCTGCACCAGGAGCAAGTTTAGACTTTTAAAAGTTAATGAAAACAGACACTAATACATAGGAAAGTCTTTAATAGGTGCTTTTCTAGAAAAGGCAATTGTGCACTCTTTTGATTGTGGATAGTTTTTCATGTCTTGATGAAGTTTTACATGCTGCAACAAAAACATGTTTAATGTATATTAACTAAAATCAGATTAATTAGAAACAATATGGATGTTGAAAGCTTGCTACATATCATGCTCCTGGCAGTGCCCAGAACCACCCAATTGTGGTACCTGGACTGTCCATGGTGTTTGCAGGATTTGATCCATAAACCAATTGTAACTGATAGCAGGAGAAGGAGGGTTTCTCTCACTTTTATCGAATTCAGAAGTTTCAGACATTTTGGTAAATGATACCCATTTAATAAAATTTTTGGTGTCTGGGTTTAAGCAATCCTGTTCATGGCTTCTTCCACCCATTCTCTTAGATTCTCATGACCTTATCTTCCTGTTCCCCAGAGGGAGCCTTCATGTGCTGCCTCTTTGCTCTAGTTTCCATTGCATCAGACTGCTGGGGTCTCTCGAGTTCTCACATTGCCACCTCCCTTTTCTGCTCAGGCAAAACCCAAACATTTTGGCTGAACTCCACTAATTCTCCAAAGACACTAACATGTCTCTGCACTGTGCTGCTGCCTCAGACCTCTCCCTTCTGGAGGAGCAATGCATATTTTCCTGAAAAAGCTCTTATGGAGCCAACACAGCTTCAGTCAAAGGTAGCTCCTTGATTCTGTACTGAATGTTGTAATGATATCATTGCTGAAACCTACAGCACTCAGCAGGAACCACAACTCAAAGGTTAGTGGTGACATGGGTGTGTTAAATTAGATTTCCTTTTCTTCATAAAACAATCTGAGCCTTTGCTCTCTGCTACCTGAGCCCTTGAATTGCGAAGTTTTAGACTGAGATGGAGCCCTGCTGTGCATCTTTTAAAATTGCTGACTGATATAAATAATGGAAGCAGAGAGCTAGAGTATAACTAAGTAATGTTCTGAGTTAGGGTACTCAATTTAGAAGACATAAACAAAAGTTTGAATCCTGCAAATGATTACTGAAGATGGCTTTTGGATTCAGAATTAATTGCTGGATTATGTGGATATATAATTCCATCATAGTATGTTTCTTACCTACAAGGTTATGTTGTCTTTTTATTTATATATTTTCTCTCTTTCTTATAATATTTTTCTGGCCAAATGATGTTTTAATTATGCCAAACAAATAGAAACAGAAATGGACAAATAGAAGATACACATACGCAGTCATCTCATGCCCTTCTTGAGGCTTTGGGTAACTACCAAAGGACATCATTCACTGGGAGAAGAGAGTTTCTTTCCAGAAGGCAGGCAACTCAGCAGTTTTCCTGTATCTGGATGAATATTCAAACCAGACCATGTTCATGGCCTCTCAAATCTCCCAATGGAATGTAAACAACGTTGAAGCACTTATGTCTACGGGCTGCAGTAGGTAGCAAAGGTTAGGTAGTGCATTACATGCCATCATGACACCTAAGTCCATCTGAGGATGACTCTCTGGGTAGCTGTTTTCCATATCTAAAATTACGACAATTGCTGTGCTGTACCTCACAGAGGTGTTAGAGTTTAAAGATCATGACAGCAACAGAATGAATAAAATGAGACCTAGGATTACATACCATTCCCCTAAAAATATGAACAGTTAAAACAGAATTCAGAAGAACTGGAATAGATGACTTTTGACACTGAACTACTTCTTTCTGAACATCGCAAATGTATGTATTCAGAAACTTTTTGGAATGTTGCTACTAAAACTGTGCCTTGTCCTTTGAGAATTCCAAACTTGCCTACAGACTAATAGGTTTTGCCTCTCACCTAATACATGGAACTAATTGCAAGTGTTCATCTTTTACTTTCCATAATTATTTGGAATCTAGCAAAGGCTTCCTCAGTTTCAATTACCTAAATATATCCATTAGTCAAAGACCCCTAGCTGGTATTTTCCAGGTCCTCCAAATTTCTTAACTGTATGTCTTTTATGAATCACCTCAAAACCTGCTTTAATACTCTTTACAAAGTATCTGATTTTCCTGCTGCCGGATGTGAGTTCATTAGGTGAAAGTTACCATGAAACAATTTAATGGGAATGTCGATCTCATTGTTTTTTACTAAGTATTATTTATGCATCCAGTGCCCCAGGTGTCTATGGAGCTTAACAGGCTATTTAAAAAAAAAAACAAACCATAGCCCAATTAACTAAAACAGTAACTATTAAAAAAGGTGCAAGCATTTAGGAAAAGGGCGAGATGACAAGAATTATTGCGCGATTGAAAGGTCACAAATAGGCTTACTGTTAGAGACGAAACTTGCCTGTTTACAGAAAACTGAAATGGAAAGGCTGGAACAAAGACTGAAGTGCTGAGCACTGGGTGCCTAACTGGAAGCTGAGGGCTTTGGAGAGAGATCAGAAAAAGGGAGAATCATTGTGCAGGGATAAGAAGCATGAAGCAAACAAAAGCATGTGTCCTTTGTGAAACAAAGAGGGCAACGGAAGTAGAATCTGTCGGGCTGCTGGGAGGAAACAGGGTAAGTCAACAGGGGGGTTGAGGCAAACCTTTCCTTGGAAAGTGAGGATGAGAGACTATTTGCGAACACTCCTTGCTGTGCTTGAAGCTGCACACTACACAGAGGACATTGTCCAAGCCACAAAAGAATTTGCTATCTGAAAAGTCGATAGTTTAGTTTTATCCACTATGGTTTTTGCAACTTCCTTTGCCAAACTGCAGCTATGCCAAAGCTTAAGAGCAGGCTGACTTCCAGTGTAAGACATTCTTGGAGTATCACGGTGAGATCTAGACCCCAATTCACTAATTTCTTCACTGTAGTGAACATGCATAACAATTAAAAATTTTTCATAGAATTTATTACCCTTCTGCTTGACTTTGATAGGGGTTCCATGACGAAAGTTTTTCTCTTGAATGAAGAAGCATAAGAGTGAGGATTCAGTGCTGCTTTCCTGAACCAACCAGCTCTTCGAATTTTGCAGTTGCATCTTGTCCAAATATTTCTCTCAGCTTTACTGTGGAGATTCTCTTTTTATGCAAATTACACCTTTGATGACATGGGGAATTTACACAACTCTCTGCTATTTCAAATGTCTTAGTAGAAACAGCAGAGATGGTGTCAAATCTTCAGCTACAGGAAGTTAAAAATACTTCTCTTAACTTTACTATTATTACCTTGCTTAACAGCGGTTGAAAATGCAATTTCTACCTTGATTTTCTAGAATATGGCATTTTATTAGTTTCATGTATATTTTCCATAAGGATCTCTTGATTCTGACTTTTAGCTGAAACATCAGCACTAAAAATAAAGTTCAATCATGGCATCAGCTAATCTAGAACAAGACCATTAAGGCTGCATTTTTCTCATAGTGGTAAAAAATTGGAAATATTCCCGTTTCTGCACCTCTGCTGCCTGTGTTGTCAATTATGTTTCCTCTTATTCACCAGGACTGTAATATTTGTTTCTGTTAAGCTGACAATGGAAAAATAAAGCAGTTCCTTGATTTTGGCTGCTTACACAAGTTAGTAAGACACATTCCCTGGTAAGCCCTGGATTTGAAGGATGCAGGTGGAGGCTGATTGTTCATGACAACGGTGCTGCTTCTACAATCCTGTGGCCAGAATTAGATGGCTGCAGGCCAGTATCCTTGGTTAACTTCCTGGATACAAGGGAAAGCAAGCCAGCTATCTCCTTTATTTTAAATATACCCCTCTTTTTCTAAGTAGAACCATTAGTTTTTATCGATAGCACTAATGCTTTGCATTTAGCCAAATTATAATAGGAAAGGAGATGCTTAAGGGTAACTGGGTGATGAAAGGACTACATTAGAGTACAAGTCCAAGGGCTGCTGTTTTCTATTTGTAATGCTGAACCCACATGCAAGTCATATTTAAGCTATAAACTGTGGCGCCTAGGGAGTATACACTCAGATTGCCTTGAGAAACTAAATACTTTTATCAAATCACCAGATGGACTTGTGTTCAAAAGCACTTTTGAACAACGTGGCTTTTCTATATTCACCTTTAGATAATACAGCTCGCAGCAACCTATACAACTTAATTAACATGTTGCTCTGATCTTCTACAATTTTACCTAAAGATGTCTAATATACATCATTTCAGGCCACAAATAATTTCACACACCATACATAATTTCAACTAACCTCCATTGATCTGCCTTGTTTTAATAATCACAGATATTGTGCAGTTTTAATACCTTCAACTTCATAATCAGAGAACTGTAAGACTATACCATCCATTTTTCCAGGACAGAAACCTCATTTGCAGTTGGGCAAGTTTTATCATTTGGTGCTCTGAAGCTTTAGGCTCCAGAAGAACATAGTTTGGGCAGTGGTTTGAGGAAATTTCAGAATAAAGAGACAAGCCCTGGTAGAGGGAACAAACACACACATAGTCAGATTTTCATCATGGCAGTAGAAAGAGGCAGGTTTTCGATTCTCAGGATGTCTCAACAAGGCAATGGTCTGTTTGGGTGAAACAACTTCCATTGTAGTAGGAGGAGCACAGATAAACATGAAGATGTTATTGAATAGACTTCAAACCATAGCAGCTGCACAGAGTTCTGTTAATTCAGATGTCATTACTTGCAAAGTAAAAGGGAAGGTATGGTTTTCTGAAACAAGAGAAGAAGAATAGTAAGGATACATGAGTTTAATTACCTCCATGTCTGTATGTATATTTGAGGAATATGTCAAATGATCAAGAGGAATGATACAGCATCTGACAGTGATTATGGCTTTGGGGGCATAATGAAAATTCTGATGGGTGGATTGTGAAGTGAAATCTAAGTTCAGCTATAAGAAAGAAATCTACAGAAAGATGAGATGCCCTTAGTGTCACAACTAAAAACAAGCTCACAGCTATAATCTGATAATGCAAGTGGCATATAAGATAGAAAGCTGAATGTAAAACTGAAAATAATCAGCAATAACTGTAAAAACTGAAAGTGTCTGAAAATTAAATATTCTGTATATCTTTAGTAAATGTTGTACACCTTTTGTATGTTATTTTTGCACCAGTGTATCAAAGTAGCCAGAGCCACATGGCCACAGCCAAAGCCAAAACAATTTAAATATTGAGGTAATTACAAATATGACCGCATCTGAACTGAAGAGCGTTCGTAAGATCTGAGACACTGTAAGCTGCGACAAATCCACTCTTCATGAACACAAAAAATTTTAAAATAACACTTATCTAAGGTCAGATAGGGATGAATATGGACGGTGACAAGAAGAAGTGAGAAAGGGAAGGAGAAGTAAGTGCAGTCTAACAGAAGAAAATTTAAAACTTACAGACGAGAAGAAAATGTTTTCTTCTTAGAGGGATTCAGAAGAAATTACTTAGCTTTTACAAATATATGAGGAATGTTTGTTTCTAAATGAACAGAGGATAGGATTGGTGATAATCTTCCTAACGTCAGCTGTGAAAGTTAGGTCCCTTGATAGACAATAATAAGAATAAAACCCACTGAGAACGGAAGTGCTGTGAATTTCAAGTTATTCCTTGAAAACAATAAAGAAAACATAAACAAAAATGAAAATAGGGTGGCACTAAAACTGCCAACATTAGCCTGACTTTGCTCACTTTAAGACAATGATAAATATAACACTAATTTTGATAGAATTTGGGTTAGGTTAGTGCTGATTTTTAAAAAAAAATCCTCTCTCAGAGGATAGCTGAACTATCAACCACAATTGCTTGTGGAAGAGTAATCCTTGCCAGATGAGTTTATTTGTTTTGTTTTGTTTTGTTTTCTTTATGGGAAAGCATAACAAAATTAGTAGATGATGAGAAGAGTGGGGGAGGATGCTGCTGTCTCGGTGGGATGGCCAGAGCTGGCTCAGCTTGGCAGGGAGAGCTCAGTGCTCCCAGGGCTGCCCAGGGGCTGGGAGCATTCACCTGAAGCGAGGCACAAGGGGGTCTGGTAGTGGGACAGTTCTGAAGCCATCTAACCTTCCTGAAATTTATTGGCATGTAGAACAGGCATTTCAGCACAGCTCTGCCTCAATGCCGAGGTTTCGTGCAGCACCAGCCATGCTGTCGGCACTTAAAACACAAAGTGATGTTTGGTCTGGTGATGCTCTTGCCAAAGGAGAATGTGGTGCGGGAGGCTGAAAGGCTGGAAATACAAGCAAAACACCCGTTTACCATGAGAATGTGATATTGCTTTCCAGTAACATGACCATACTTAATTCTTATGTTTGTAGGGAGTTCATCCTCAATACTGCTTTGAAAGAAGCAGGGCTGAGATCCTGGGTAGAAATAATACTGAGTGAACTGGACATCACATCTGAGTTTCTAGGACAGTGTGTCAACCAAAAAAGAAATAGTTAAATTCAAACTTAAACTGTTAGAGAAATAATAATATTTGATAAAGAATACAACAATAAGCCCCTATAAGATCATAGGACTATTAAACTTCATGAAATTGCATTGTCAGAAAGATGCATCACCTGCATAAAACACAAAGAAAAGAAGAATGATAACTCAAGTAGTGCCATCTAGACTACACTTTACAGAATGTAAATGTGCCAAGAAAATTAATTTTTTTTTTATACTGGCATGCTATGAATTGGATATGTTACAGAAATAATTGTGAAGAGATGATTTTAAAAGGTATCTTTGTTGACAATTTGTCCTTTTACCTAACAAGATAGCTTAAGAGTCCAACTCAATTAAAAAGACCATAAACCTAAAACTTTCCTTTGGAATGAAGAAATAGCAAAAATATTATAGAAAATATCATGCTCGATACAAAGGATGCAGTGAAGTCAACAGTGAACAGTTTTCTCTTTCTGATTCTGCAATGAGAAAGGGAATTCCCTCATACTGACCCCTGAGCCCTCTAGGATTTTTTATGCCTGCTGCCTTCTTTTTTTTGAAGTGGGCCAAAAGGCATAGGAATACCATGTGGAATTGGAGTTATCCCTGCATGTTACTGGGATGCAAGCTTTTTCCAGCACTTGATGGGGTGAGGGCCTTTCCACATCACAGTAGCTGGTTCAAGTCACGGGGACAATCTCAAAGGGTGTCTCTGTGCTGCTCTGGCTGTGCTCAAGTACAGATTTTATGCATTGTGGGTTCAGTTGTATCCACCCCTGAGTTTCTCAGCTTGGCAAATATGCTTGCTTGCTCCAGGGCTGAGCCAAAGTGTGAGACAACTTCTAGGATTGGTATGGATGGCTGGGGAATTCAGTCTTACACGCTGGCTTGAGCCATAAATGAGCGTGGCTGTACAGTCTTACCAATAAATTTTGGTGTTATGGTGTCCGTGAGGAGCGGGGGACGCTGAGCCAAATGATCTCATAGAGGACTGAATCCTGACGCCACAGAATTATAAATAATTGCCAATATGATATGGGACACACAGAGAGAAGCCTTTTTCCCACATATTTGTGCCTCAGCCATGACAGGAATGACTCAGTGACTTCTGAAGGCAAGACTGTTAGTCAGATTTGATTTTCCCTCATCTCATCACCAACCACTAATTAGGAGTATTCCCTGTTCTTGTGATTTTTATCATGGTCATGATATTTGATACTTCTCTGCAAAGCCCCTGTTTTGGAACCATGTGATTACATCAGACATAAAATTTCCAGTCCTTAAAATTGGGTTTGTGGTGTTTTGTTTTGTTTTGTTTGTTTTGCTTTTACAAATAACAGCTATAAACCAAAACAACAAATATAAAGCCCCCAAATTCTTAGTTTCCTGACCATCATTATTTCTGTGGCCTGACATGACTTTAACATCTGAAGTTAACAATATGAAGTAAATGCCATGTAAAAAACAAACAAACAAGAAGACTTTTTCCCCCAAGGAACCAAAATAAATTACTATACCATTTGGTAACCACCAGCTGAGTTTTGATCTGAGCCAAGGACATCTATTTACTTCCAGTCTTTTCTTTTACCTTTCTATTTCTAATTAACGCTTGTATTAAAACGGTTTGCTTCTTTAAACATTACTCAAAATAATCCAGTCATATTGATGTTATGTGGTATTTTCCATGTAAATAAAAATAAATATTCAATACAGAGAAATGTTAAAAAGGGTAGTTTAAAATATTTTATGGTGAGAAATATTTGAAACTTGTCTTGTTGGCTAGGACTGTGCAGTTTCTAAGCCAAGTGTCCATTCTGGATTATGCAGTCAAACTCTCACTAATATGAAAGACATGATGGTCTTTGAGAACTCTATAGCCTATCCTGCTGTTTTCTGAACGGACTGTTATTTCGCCTTGTTACACAATTACTTTTAGTGATTCACCTTTTTAATGAGAGCAGAAGGGAAACAGCAAAGAAAACATTTCTCTAAAATGTTTTCAGAAAGGCCCACTGGAATTTGAAATGGGTCTTATTTGGTGTACTTTGCATAATTTGTTACACTAAATATGAAACAGATTTCAAGTGCAGCTGTAGTGCATGTGTTATTCAGAAAAGCTCGGGTCTCCCTGAGCACAACCATTGGCTTGTTCAGGGTTTGTCAGACACGTCTCTGGGCAGAATGACACTGAGTAAGAGCACAATGGCACCGTCCACTGAGGATTCACACAACATTTGCCCTCCCTCACCTTTGTTTTTGGGAAACGACATGATTTCTTCATGTTAAACGTACTGAGGGAGGGATCAGCTAGTAGTTTATTGATCTATCAGATCATCATTATTATCATCACATGGGGACGTGTGCAATGAGGTGAACACACACCTTGTCCTGTGTAGGGGTTTTCCCTGGTTATATCCAGCCACAACCACTGCTCCATCACTGCAAAGCTCCTCTGAAGTCAAGTAATGCCATGTGAACTTCAGTCTCAGCCAGTGAAATGGCTTCAATTAGCCATTACACTTCTCAGGTGCAAATGGTGACTTGCAGTAGGTCTGCTGTCTTTGTCAATGTGGTTTGAATTTACAACTCTAACAAGAAAAGTAACTAGAACTTGTGTTGCTGTGTTGATAACAGCTCCCCAACATTCAGTGCTTGCCTTCTGAAGTGAAGGGTGATCACTAGTGACTGCAACAACCCTGAGACAGCAATCATAGCTGCTTCATGAGAGAATATATAAATATGCATATATATACATGGTTATATTAGCAATTACAGTGAAAACCATAATCACAGATGAGCTGTGATTGAGAGAATTCACTAATTACAAATACAGATTTAATTAAATAATTATAAAAGTAGATTTATAATACATCTTTTAGGAAAGAGGATGTGAATTTATCTCTGTGTTTCAATGTGAACAGCAGAATTCAGTTATGGGTCACAATGAGTCTGTTCTGCACTACCTCAGTGTAAGCACATGATAAAAGAAGTAGACTCACAACACTTCTCACTGTCAAGATGTAAAATATTCCATGCTATAAAAGCCTAACTTCAGTTGCCCATTATTTGGCTTAATATTAACATCCAAGCAAAGTCTCTGTGGTTTTCTCTGCAATGGTTCTTGCTCCATTACATAGAGCAATTCTCCAGTGCACAGGAGGTACGTAGGAATAATTAATATAATTCGTATCTAGAAGAATAGAAAGAAATGCTTTAAGGTATGATATATGCTACAGATAAAAATTTAACAACGGTTGATTCAAGCCTGAGACATGGTGTCATGACTGCTTCATTCATATCCTTTAAATTGCTTTAAAGTTTACTAGTTAAAATCTGCAAAGACTCTTGTTCTGAATGGATTTCTATAAGGTCCGTTCTTTGATCTACTACTATGACACAACCTGGGATTTCACAGCACTTGAATCTATAATCTTCCTTGAGTAAGACATGAAACTCAGCAATTGGAACTAGTTATTGATGACTGATTAGTTAAGAACTGGCTGAACCAATAGGAAAGGGCATATTCTTTTTGTGGACAAGGGTCCACTTTGTGAAGCATGAATTAGCATGCAATTTGAGATGTAAATCTAAGACAAAAAGCTTTTCTGAAACTTTTCTCTGCCTTTTTCTTTGGTGTTTTGTGGCAAATAAGTATTCTACCATCTGAGAAATGTTTAAGTAAGGCCTGATCTTACACAAAAGGAATTCAATAATAATACTCCTGAGCAAAATCAAAATTTTAATTTCCAAGCCAAACCACTGATTTCCTGAAACACCTTCATCTCTTCTCCTGCTGGCAGTTGTTCTCCTTCTAACCTCCCTTTATCCTTAAACCATCACAAACAGTTTCAGCCAGCATCATGAAAAATGACCTAGCCATTGCCAGGTAGGACCAGATGACATGCAAACCAGGATTCAGTCACCTAGATCCTAAGATCCCTAGAGGATCTAACAGAAGGGAAGCATTTAAAATGTTAGGTCTTCAGGGAAATAATGAGGACATAGTTCCTACATGTATCTATCCATACATAGTTGCATTCTTCCCACATCTAGATGACAGACCTTGTCAAACGTCAAGAGGGAAGACCTGTGAAGAAAGAGAGTCAAGTACACAAATGATTGTTGCATATTCATTCTCCATTTAAAAACTAGGTCTTTGATTCTTCTTTGTGATTATTTCTCATGTTTTTCGCATGTGAAGTATCTTCGATCAGTGGGCCTTATAAAAACATGAATCTGAACTTGGAACATCAGAAGTAGTCTTTGGGTAAGAAAGGATGAACTGATGAGAAACAAAAGGATTTATGAGAATTTTGAAGCCAGACACTGTCACATCATGCTAGTCCCCAAGGTCATGAAAATAACAGGGCTATGACTGGCTAGGCAGAGGAAAAGATTCAGTAAGTAAAAAAATAGAAATATTGTTTTCTAAGTGCAATTGATAATTTTCTTTCAAGGCATAGAGTGCAACAGAGATTTGGAGATTTGGAGATTTTTAAATATAAATGTTTACATTTGCATGCAATAAGTCCATATTCCCTTTGTTTTTCTTAATTAAAGCTTACAAACTGCAGACAGTGGCTGAACATTTCCTGTCTGACACTCCCAAATAGCTTTTAGTCACCCAGAAGAAAGTGCCAAATCTACCTCATTTGGGCTGCTCTGTTGTTGTGGTACAATTACCTGTCATATTTGTTCCTTGCAGAAGAACTGAAGGCAGTGTTATGTCCAGTAAGTTCATAATAAAAAGAACTGATTTTAAAGTCATTAACAACTCAGCTTGTTTCCTCTGACTTGATACCTGTCTAAAAATTAGGTGGATAATTTAATTAAGTTTCCTATCTACATAGTAAAAAGGAGGTAACTCCAGAAAATTATTAATTCCTTCCTAAAACAGTTACGGTGATATACCTGCTGCAAATGCTCATCTATTTCCATAGATTCTATTATTATCAAGATTAAGTACCTAATATTTAAGTAGTGGCAAGTCCCAAATTCAAATAGCTCTTGATTACTAATAAACAGAATTATGACCATGATGTGGAGAAGTAATGGGCAGATCATTGGTTTCAACAGAGAGTTCTGCCAAAGATAGAGCCTTCACTGACTTCAAAATCACTATGTGCCTTCTAGTTTTATTATCAGGTACAAGGTATGAGAATCAGGAAGAACAAAAGTGTTACAGAGTTGAGTGTCTTCAGTTATCATCAGTAGTAATTTCACTTGAAGTCAATGCAAGTGCATAAGTGTAAACCCTTGTGGAAGCAAAGAGGAGCTAAGAAATGTGACCTGATCCAAAAGTCACTGAAATCCATGCAAACTTTTTCTCAGACCCACTGAACTTTGGATCAAGCCCCTAGTTCCCTGGATATCAGCAGTAGTCCTGCTCCTTAGGTGCCAACATTTCTGCAGTGGCTGCGCTCCACTGCACCTAGGAGGGTACTGAAAGGAATGCTGCTCTGCTGAATGTGTCTGAACAAAACAAATCCACAGTTTCTGTGGATGCTTTCTGTCTCTTTACAATACAATCAGAGGGCTAAGTTGGATATTATAGCAACTGTGATTATGACATGTCTTTTTATCTATCTCTTTTATGTTCCTAACACCATATGTCTATGCAGTAGAAATGATTGAGCTGCCATTCCTAATAAGAGAGCAAAAATTTAGACCTTCCTTGTGGTTTTAGCATCCAGGGATCAGTTCAGCTCTCCTGGTTCTAAGAGTTTATAAAATGAAATAAGATAGTGGTAGCTGTATGAATAGGAGTTCAACATTTCCTTCTCATTTATATTTAGGATTGGTCTCCTCTTTTTGCATCAAATTTATCATTGCTTTATTTCATGACTTTACTGTAAAGCTTGAAGTTCAAAAAACAGAGCCAACTTTTTTTAAAATTGATGTTGACCTAGTTTGAGCTCAATGAGCAGGCTAAAATATGCAATAATGCGTAAAGCTGGCAACAGCTATAGGAGCAAATAAAACATTTTTTTCTCTTAAGGCTTGGAGAAGATAATAGAAAACAAAAAGAGCTAGAAATTTCAATGGCTAAATGTTGTTTCAATGCTGAGTTTAAGTATAAAAGAATCTCTGAGGCTCTTCAGGATGTGCCAACAGGTCAAAGCACTTTCCAGTTGCTCTAACTACTTCTTAATAAAGTGGAACTGTTTGAGGATTTGACAAGTCTCATGGGTCAGGAAACACATATTAAACAGCCTTAGAGAATTTTTCTCTTTCAGTATTGACCCAATATTGTATGACATAAAAACCAGTTCTCCATTCTCCTCTCTGCCATACAGAGACGTCTTTCAATGTCTGTTCTGAGTGCGAGGGTAGAAGAAGAGTCCATTTTAAACATAAATCCCACTCAGTTCCAAACTGAGGGGGGAAAAAAAAAAGAAAAACCATCTGTGAGGAAAGACAGTTAAAAAAGAGGAAGGGAAGAGAAACAGAAAAGGGCAAGAATATTGAAAGAACAAGGACAGAAATCAAGTGAAGGAAAAAAAAAAGTTCTTCTTTTTCTAGCTTTCAGTACTGGTTTCTCCCCTAGTTTTCTTTCATTCTCCAATTACATTGTTTCATCTACTGGAATCTCTTTTCCTGCTCTGTAACCTCTCTCACTTTTTTCTATTAAGTATTTCTCATTTTAAAATGCCTTAAAACAAGTGTATATGTTTTAAGTACTTGTTACTTAAATCCAAAGACACCAACACAATGTGTGCTGTTTCCACGGGAGAGAAGATATTTTCTGATTTTCTATCATCTCTACCAGCAAAAGGCAGCAGAGATCTATCAGGTTGTCATCTGAAGAACTTCATCTTATCTCAAGCCTCTGTGTCACACAGCAATCATCTCAGCAGCCACAGAAATCCATCACTTGACCAAAGTGTCATATCCAGAGGTAAGGTAAAAACTCAGAGAAGTTTACTATTACCAGCACATACATTTACTTTATACAGTAGCTGGGTAAGTCAAAGCATTCCTCTTTCTTGCCACGTGTTCCCTTTTTCTCAACTATCATATTTTGTTTACATTCAATATTTTATGTTTATTTCCATTTTATTCATCTTTTGCTATCAACACCTTCCCATTATGTTTTTACTGATTTTAACATTTCAGGAGATTCTTCTTCCTTTGAAGAAAGGAATTATCTCCCTATCAATGATTTTCTATTCTGTTTTCTTGTCATCCTCAGCGAATAGCCCAGACATCAAGTGAAATTCCTTTGAAGACATTTTGCGTTGCCAGTCATTAAGAAAGACTCAATTTCTGACCCTAAGTGATTTTTATGCAGTTATGTGCCTTTATGGCTGAAATTATTGCTTTTTTATTTATGTAGAATCATAGATTCAGTAAGGTTGAACAAGACCTCTAAGATCATTGAGCCCAGCCTTTAACACAACCTTGTCAGCTAAACCATAGCACTAAATGCCAATTATGTCCATATGTATAATTGCATTCACCGGCCCTGCACTCATTCCTTTCCCTAAATTCAGAAGCAAGAGTTTGTATGTCTAGAGGACTAGAGCCAGGTGAGTGTCAGACTGGATGATCTAATGTTTTTTAATTTTAAAATCTGTGAATAAGTTGCAACAGATAGAAAAAAAACCCATTAATTTGTTCATTTGTTTTGTTTTGTTTTTGTTGCTGGAAGAAGGCAGGATGTAGACATGTACACATAAACAAGTAAGATTATTTACTGAGCTAGATTTAAAACAGATGGTTTTTAAGAGGCATTCTTAGAATAGGAGAATCCTGAAAGCACTGATAATTCATAGTTCTTTCAATTTTTACCTTTTGATATTTTGAATAATTTTACATTGCAAAGCAGCTGTTGGGCTGAAGCAACACTTTGCTACTATCATCAGCTCCTGGGAAGCAATATCTTCTTTTGAAACCACCTTTTGCCCATTAGATGCAAACCCTGCTAAATTGTGCTGTAAATTATCTATTTCCATTGGATAATCATATTTACCTAAAGACTGGAACTGTATCATAATGTAATTTCTTTCAGTCTATGTGCTGTAACTCTGATTATGCTAATATATAGTCTGTTTTTCCTTTTTTCCCTATCAACATCAAGGATTTCTGTGGTCTTTGTCTGAGGCTTGTTATGTGGACAGGAATTTGGCCATTCATGTTTCTGTTAATTTATACTATTTTAGGCAATAAATTACTTCTGCAGTTGATTAAAGGCTAAAGATGAGTGATATATCCGATCTACAATGCTATAATAAACAAAGAATGTTTAATTGTTGTTTTCTGTTTGGGCATTATGTCCTGCACAACTTTGCACCAGATTCTAGGGACAGAACATAGCTTGTTAAGATAAATTTCTGTCAACGATGTCACACGTAAATAATCCACTAAGAACACAACAAAAAACTTTTAGAGGTATCATTCCACTCCTGTGTCTTCCATGAATGAATCAATTGGCTTGATTACATATTGTGTGAATCAAGAGGGATTCACACTATCATTCCATCCAGTTGTCCCTTCTTTGGGAACTCAATGCAATGTCACTGAAATAACACAAATTACATTAATCCTGAATAACTATAAAGTTTGTGGTTTCATAGCAAAGGCAATTTTGAATTAACTAAGGAATAGGCAGAATGAGTAGAACGGCATCAGTTTTGCCATCTACAGCATGATGCTATCATTGCCAAAGTACTTACATAGGACATCTTAGACAGGTTCCTTCTTGTGACGTATCACAGAGCTGGGAGAAACAAATAGTAGTATTCTATTAATTGGCCTTGAAATCAGTCTGTTTCAATCAATATCATCAACAGCACAGGCAATAGCTCTCTGTTGATGTGATAGAGGGGAAACAGTTGTGAGAAATCCAGAACAAAAGCACAGACTGTTTTACATGGAGTGTTACAGCACAGACAGCTTAGAATCCTATTAATAGAAGGGTCTCACAAACAGCTTGCTCAGACCATATACAACTTTATCAAATGTATGAACATAGGCTAATCAGGCAATTTGTTGACTTTTTATCTTTTCCCAAATTAGCTAATTATTAGAAATTACCATTTAGGAAGACAACAGCTGCTGAGTGAGAGCCTTATGCTCACTTATCTTACTGTACTCAAGTCATTGAGTCTGTTTATGCTAAAAATGTCACTATTAAATGCAACTGTTCTTTATCTTTCTGAAAACAAAATCATTACTCCCATAAGAATTTAACTTTACATTTCTCTCAATGTCACAATCACTTTTCCACACCTTTTCAAGCCTGACTCCTCAGTCCCTGACAGTCTGCTCTGACATCTCCCAAAGCAAGCTGCAAATACAACCCCAGAAAGCTGTATTTTATTTTGACTTGTTCCTCTTTTCCTTTGGAAAAAAACCTGAAGAACAGACAAGCAAGTGTAATATATTACCTCTGGTGGCTTAGCTGGACAGCAGCAGGGGCTTGTAATAAGGATGTGGTAATACACCGCAAGGAATCTGTAGAGTCGTAAAACTTGACCTTATAAATCTCTACGTTTATCAATTCCATACAGCAGCCACTCCCTGTGGTGGAAGTCTCAGACCAATAAACCTGCAGTTGATAACCATCCAATTTATCCTCAATTTTTCCCTCCTGGCCAGCTAATCATGCTACATTAACAATGTCTGTAAAAAATTGAAACGTCACTTTAAAATAAGGATACCTTCTGATTCTTGTCATTACTTTGCACATAATTAAGAAATTGAGCAAACAAGTTTACAGTGATAGCCAGGAGTCCTACATCTTTTTCTTGTTCATACCTCTTTGTTTAAAATTCCTACTCTCTCACCTGAAAACTGCTTTCCTGTGTTAGTTTTATTGCTTTAAAAAAAAAAAAAAAAAAAAAATCATGCTGCTTCCTGCAGTAGATGACTCCTCTCTCTAGATGTTAAACCCTTAAGAAACAAAACAGAAAAAAAGGTATTTCTGCTTCAGGCACCTCTAGAGTGCTCTGCTGGGCAGAGGTGTGCCATGGACACCTGGGAGACCCTGGGAGCTTGCTTGATGTAGAGGGGACACAGATTCGATGCTAAAGACCATGGTCCAATTTTCTTTTGAACACAGCATTTCTGACCTTGATTCTACCTTTGCCTGTTAAAAGTGCCTGAACAAATACAGTAATTCATTAATCTCATGCCTATTTCCTCCACACAGCACTTTGCACTCTGGATACGTTTGGTGATGTGCAAGAAGAATGATTTCAGATTCATTCTGGTTTTCAATAAGAAAACTGATTTAGAATAATCCCCCAAAAAGAGAATTAAAATAAATTCAAAATATCCTGATTTATTCTCTGATGTAGTGTTTTATCTTGGATGGAATGGCTGCATATGTTCACTTCATAGCTGACTCCAAAAAATATTGCAAAGTAAAACTAATGACAAAGTAAAAGCTTTGTCCAGCTGTAAGTCAATTAGCACTCTGCAAGGCAAAGTAGGAGAGGATTGATCCTAAAAAGTCTTACTTTACATGACTTAGAGAAGCTAATGGAGCCACCAGCCACCAAAAGGCACTCAAATCTTCATGCCTTACATTAAGTATGAAATTTGAGGTAATCAGCAGATTTTGCATTAGTTCATTTTGCAGGAAAATAAAATTTCTTCTATAACAACTGTTGCCAGAAGTATAAAGCTGAATTAGCTGCATATTTGATTTCCATGTCGTCATGAGAGAGAACCCAGTTCATTGGACAATATTCTGTGTTTCCTGCCTGAGGAATATGTAGCTAAAGAGAAAGTAGAAATGTATGTTGCCTCACCAACACTTCAGTGCACTTGAAGGGGAGAAAGGAAATATGCTGCACTGAACAATAAGGAAATGTCATTTATTTTCTCTTAGGAGAAACAGAGGAGAAAGAAGGAACAGAGAATGATTCCTCAAGACATAAAACTTTACTGTGACTTTGGTTACAGATGCACTCACACATCTACCCTTAGTAAAGGCAATACACAGCTCATAAATAAAATTCCTGAGGATTCAGTATATTTAAGACTTGATTTTGTATTTAAGGAAACTTTGTTCTATATGCATGAACAAAGGCACACCAGACCAATAGTCACTCAGGTTGCCAAAACATTAAACAAGACAATGCATTTGGAAGACAATGTTTTGAGGGAAAACAAAAGGAAAAAAAAAAAAAGAAATAAAAATATGGTTAAATTTGCTTTCAGTTTATTTCCTATCTTTTTGCTCAGGAAGAAAAACCATTCTATTTTCAGAAAATTGGTTCATCTTGAATGTGTAGTCACCAGAATGAACAATAAAAGGAGTAATAATGACAGCTTAATATAAGAGCTCTTTTTCCAGTATTATCTTTTCCCTAAATGCAGTGTAGAAAAACAAAACTAGGCAGACTCCTTTTTCCTATAGCTGGGCAGTTTTAATTTTTTTTTCAGGATTTATTTCCCTTCAACATGAATTTCAAGCAAAGATGTAATTATATTCTAATCTTTTAATAATTTGTTCATTTAAAAATGTGTTTTTAAAGATATGTTAACAAATTCACAATTCTGCTTGCAAAAACAATGCTGTAATACCCTGGCTCCTTCAGTTACTGGCAATTATGACACAGACTTTACCACAGGCTACAATTTTCCTCAAATACTTTCCTCAAATACAGAACCATACACAGCATAAAACGGTTGATAGAAATAGGAACTTCGAAGGATCTCACGAATTCTTTTGTAGTACTACAAGTACTGCATTTCAGACAAAACTGAATGCTTACTAGACTTTTAAAAGACATTCTATTCTATTCTATTCTATTCTATTCTATTCTATTCTATTCTATTCTATTCTATTCTATTCAATTCATATTAGGTTTTGCCCTTTATCAAGGTCAGCATAAAAATAAGCCAGTATTTGAAACACTTATTCAATCTAGTATAGTTTTTTATTGCATATATATATAAAGGAAATGGTAAATTGCAAACTGGATCTGATTCTGCAGTGAGCACTAACCACAGAAGTTGCATCTCCTCTTTCTCTTATAGAAAGTCGATCTGCCAGTCCTTCAGAAAGTAATCCTGCCTCATCAAAGAAGTTCCATGGAGGAATTTCACATCTAATTATTTGAATGGCTAGGATTATGTGTGTAAGACCCTCAAGTTCAAATGCTTGTCATCATCACATAATTTTTGCCAGTCGATTCATGCAAAATATGTCTACACCACACAAAGGGGAGTAGCAGAAGGATTCTGTGAGTGCTACCGGCCAGCTCACCTACGAGGATTATTCTCCTTAGCAAAGTACCTGGCAAATTAGGTAAGATTGTTTTTCTACCCGAGCTGGCTTATGCAGAAACAGTCCAGCTATCAGCCCACAATGCCCAACAGACTTTGCAGTGCTCAGGTCAGCTGTCAGAAATCCATCTCTGGCACCTCTGCATCGCCTTGTGGTCAGACTGAAGCAGCATAATCACTCAAATATTTAAGCACTCCTACTCTTTGGCAAGGCTTTATGCCCTCCTGAATCACACTTTCCTCCCATCTGCACTTCTGCAAAAGCAGTAAGTATGAAGTGCTACCATTCCCCTGAGAGAGGACACTGAGCCCCTGCAGCAGCTCGTGCAGGTCCTCAGAGGAGCGTAAGAGTTCAGACTGCTGAGGCTAATTAGCTCCCATAGGGTGAAGAGGCAGAGGAAGAGATTTGGCAAGGACTCTTTTTTGAAAAGCCCTATACCATTGTAGCTGCAGCCTTATTTTCAGACAGTCCCAGTCTTAGCTTTTGCTCTGGAGCCTCTCCAGTCCCCTGAACTTCACCAGGACCAGTCTACAGAGGAAAACCACTGAAATAGTTATGGTAGAATGGCCACTCAGGGATAGTCTATTCTTGCAGAAAAGTGATTTAATCCTGGAACAATCACTACTTTTCCAAATAAGAGTCACCATTCTAGAAAGAAACCCCTTATTCCAGGAGAGAGTTCACATGGGGAGTTATTTCACTATAAACTGTGGTCAATAGACCATATGAGCAAGCTCAAAATGTCATGTCTAGGGAAATAAATGTCACCTCTAAAAGATTTGGAGATTTTTTCTAGTCATGCAGTTCGTATTTTAATTTCTCAATTCGATGCTTTCTTAGCAGATCTTGTTGTGAGATTGGGCTATAATTTTTGTATAGTAAATTGAAAAAATTCTACTCAAAAATGAAAGTGTCCCAGATTTTGTTTCTTTTTACAGAAAGAAAAAAATTCTCCTCAAGTAAGAAGAATGTAAAGCTTTCCTTGCCTACCATGATCTGAGTTGGTTGGCACATGTGTGAGGCTCTGTTTCTTACAAAGGATACCATGAAGCATGAGAATTACTCAGTACGGATCAAGTTGCACAGGGATGAGGAAGCAGACCTGCCTGGTATGTGGAGCAGTGGGTTGATGTTCTGGAAATAAACTCTGTTTCTGGGTCCCCCATTGAGTGCTGCATAGGCTTTAATAATTGTTTTTGTAACATACTCAAAGACCTCATGTGGGATGCACAAACTGTGTGTATCTATGCAATTCGTATGTTCAATAATCTTAAATACAATATACATTAAATATTTTTTATTTTTATTGTCTTTCCCTATGTCTGTAATCATTAGACACAGAAATTGTTTCCTGTAATGACAACTGGCAAGTGCTTCAGGATACCCTGAGCCTTCTCAAAGCAGAACACTTGGTTCATTTATGTTTGTGTGATGCAGATAATAATGTCTTGATATTCTCAAGTAATAACAACAACAGAATCACTATTTGTGCAATCTCTTGGTTATCAGTTATAGTAAATATTACTTCCAAGTAGTTTTGTTGATAAAATTAATAAATTTGTAGAAAAAAAAATTAACTTATTCCTTTCAGTCTTTGTTGGCTTCTGTAATCGGATAGGGAAACAGTCTTAAACATAACTCCTTGTGGCTGTTGTACAGAGCTGGGTTCTAGGTCAGGAGAGCATTTAAATGTCTGTGAGGAGCTGCTTCGGACCTCACCGAATGGAATAGAAAAGTGTTCTTGAAGTTAACTGTATACTCAGGGGAGCAGCCTTCTCAATGGGTGCTAGCTCTGAGATGCCTCATTAGCCTGTAGTTAATCCAGAGAAAAGGGAAATATGCCATTCCCTGCATGAGAAGTCAAGGTGTGAGAGAGACAAAATCGTTGTCTGCTTCTCCCTGTGCAGAGTGAGGCAGCAGAAGCTCCCAACACCTGTGGCAGACATGGCCACGAAGCAGGGGCAGAGCAAGGGCTGTGTTTGGGGGCTGGCAGGGAAGAGCAGAGCTTTGGCATGTGCTGGCCGGAGAAAAAAGGGACTCTTTCACACCTATAGCCTAGAAAGAGTGCAAAGAGGTCTAAACACATCTTTCTGTTAGCAAACACATTGGGTTTGCTCTACGAGGTAACAGTGCTGTCACTGCACTGAGCAAAATCTCCATGCTTTCTTCAGCATTTTCTCTAGAGAAAATGCTTTTTTTTTTCCCTGACAGAGTTCTAAGGAAGGTGTATTGGTTTACTTACTGGGTCTTAGCACCAGGTTACAGAAAAATAATATGTCAAAAGAAAGGAGGCCAGGCACATTTGATGAAAGAAAGTATTTATTTTGGGTGAATGTAAAGCCCTAATTTATTCAGCATATTTTTTAGGTCTTGCACTTCATCCTTTTTTAATTAACTGATCTCTAAGCTTTAAATCTTGTACAAAAATATTTTATTGGAATTTCATTACCATTGTTTTCCTTGGGAAGGCAGCTTATAATCTTCATGATATTATTGTAAAGCCATCACCAAGCAACATGCTTTGGCATTTGTATAAGCCTTTGTCCACCTCCTTCCCTCCACCCAAATGCACACATTTGCATTTACTGTTAAAATATTATGGATGCTGACACCAGTTTAGCCACAAGACCTGGTGTTAGACTGTCTCTAATTGATTTAATTATTCATAATTGCTCAGCTGGGGCTTATGTGTACTTCAGCATGATTAAGGGAGAACATACAAGTCTGCAGCTAATGATGTGTTCCATCATAATTTACAACCGTGAAGTCGCTAGAGCTAAATTGCACAGACACAGTACATTTCTAATCCTGTTTAAAATGCTTTTTCAGATCTTGCCAAAAAAAAAAAAAAAAAAAAGAAAAAAAAAGAAGAAAGAAATAACACAACCATACTTCCGACGTTTTTTATAAATGATTTTTAAGGAAGGATTGAAACTGGTATGCTGTCTTTTGGTTTCTTTAAATTAAAATTATGAAAGAAAACAGATCAACAGATCTGAGTCCATTGCAGAAGTGATTTAGATGCAATGCATTTCTTTTTGTTGCCTCCTTTCTAAGTGCACTTGCTCATCCCTGCTTTCTGCTTGCTCATCTTGTGCTAAATATGGTGAAATTTTCTGTGAAAAAATGTCATTTGTGATTATTAAAAAATAAAAGTAACTTCTGTCAATATGATGCATGAAAATGATCACACAGTGGCTTCCTTAATTGTCACCAAACATGTTTTCATAATTAGTTCAAGACAAGCAATTCTGACAATACCATGTACATTTTATGAGACAACATCCCTGAATATTATTACTGAGGGATGGTGCTTTTCTTGTCTTTCAGCAGTTCCTTACAGATGGTGAACACTGTTGGGAAAAAAACCAAAACAACACAATAGCAAAAATACTGAAAATGAACATGATTTCCAGTGTAACTGACTAACTTCAGACGGGGTTTATTTTTCTGCTTCTGATTGGGAAAAAAAAAAATCATATTTTTCAGAAGGGCATGTGTCAGGGGAGGAAAGCAAAGTTGCAGTATGCTGTGAATGATGAATATTTCTGAGATTTCTGTAGCCTTAACATTGTTAGCATGAAGTTCAGCACTTTTTAAAAGTTTATTCAAACCTGTGCCCTAACCAGAGAGAGAAAACATGGTTTACAGGATTATATTCAGTTTAATCTTAAACTAAATGTTAAATCAGACTGGCAGGCAATGCAGACTGGAAACTGCAGCATCACTGCTGTGATAGGAAGGGCAGTGTGGCTTTGTCTGGAGCAAGTCTCAATTGCTGCTAACATGGCATTAACTGTCTGCAGTACTTTGTATTTTGGATGCTTCTGAACAAAGAAGGTTCCAAAAAAGAAGGTTCTCCCCCAAGTCCTGGTTCCTAACACCCACTTTTCTTTTTTGGACCTTGAAGAGGCACAACATACAGCATTTAGAACTGCAATGCATTATCAGAAGGATGTAATTACAATTATTTATTTAAGCTGGTTCTGAACCAGGGAATCCTGATATGAAGCTGGAGCCAGTAAAGGCTTGAAAAACTACTGACAATAAGCAATTCTTCATGGAACAAAACTATTACAATAGAGGGTCTTTGATCTTGCCTGTCTCCTGTTGCCAATTGAACTTTGTCACCATGCACTGTCATCCACAAGGGAGCACTTTTGAATTAAGCAGTCTACAGCAATTTAGTCTGTTCCAGCTTTGAAGTGCCAACATCAGTCAGGCTAGTACTAACTTTTTTCATTAAATTTTTTTTGAGTTCTCTTAGGAGTTTAGCAGACCTGGCATTTAGATAACTAAAGTCAAGGAACCAAGGCACTAAGACATCAAAAGCAAGAGGGGCCCCTAAAATACAAATGTGAACAATCATTAGGCTCTAATGGTGCACTTCATTAATGTCCACTTCAAAGCAAAAGTTTACTGACTTTGGGATTGACTAATTTACACATTGTGGGAAATTGCTGCCAGCCATGCATGTAACCACTAAATGTTTCTGGAATAAATAGAAACGCCCTCTTCCTTCAGAAATCAGGAACTGCAAACTGAGCCTTTAATTGCAAGATGGCCTTTCATTTGAATCGGAATGGAAAACCTGTCTAGCACATAAATCACTAAAGCTGTGTGTAGTTATCATACAGACACACAGATGTCAATCAGCAGCCTTTTGCAATTTTCTCTCCCTCCCCCACACTCTGCAGCTAAGTAGGAATATTACAGCAGAGTCTGTTTTCTTTTGGACATGTTCGTTTATTTAGTCTTCACAAATTCTCGTTTTACTTTGCAACCTAGAGCAAGTAAGTAAAAATAAGTAAGTAAAGTCCTAAGTAAAGTCCTAAGTAAAATAAGTAAATAAAGTCCTTACTACAGTGCTGAGACTGAGTTTCTTTGGGAGGAGGGAAAGAACTGTATTATTTTAAATCTTAGCTGTAACTCCTGTGTGAGTAAACAAAGTACCACTGTGCCAGCAAACTGTATTCACATTCAAAGCTGTACTAGTCCAGTTATATAAATTTAAAAAAAAAATAAATAAATAAACTAACCACCAGAATTAAAATCACAATTTAGAAAATCAGAATGGAAGCCTACTATGCTCAGAAACATCTACAATACATGGGCTGTCTAAGCAATACCCTCATGCAGAAATGCCTAAGATGATGTGGGCCAGTTTGTAAAAGAGCTGAGCACATGCAAACGTTCTTCTGCTGTCAGTAAGGATTGCCTACACTAGAAAATGTGGTTGTGTTTGAATGGAATTGTGATAACTGAGTGAGAGGACGGGAGGCCAGTCACAAGTTAGAGGTCAATAGAAGCCAGGAAAAATTGTGTTCAGCTGATGCTATGGTGAATATAATTTGTCCTTGTCTAAACACTAACCACTAAGAGATGGTAACATCCTGCCATCTAACTAGATTGCTTCCAATCTTGTTCCCGCACAATCAAATCTTTTATCTAGACAAGCCTCACTGTGACTGTAAAATCTCAGCCACTTTGAAAAATCAAGCTGTTGGCTCTTAATGCCTAAAAGAGCCTAAAAACCATTTTTCTTAAAACAGATCTGTATGGGATTGCCAGAAATCCACACTTTAGTGGGAAGATTTTCAAAAAGAAAACTATTTTGGATATGCATTGGGCAAAATATGTAGAAATATTTGCCAGGGGTTATGATGAAAAATAGAGACAATAGTTATAATGTTTCTGCTTTATATTTCAACTAACTTTCTTAATTTTTAGCAATTACCTTCTTGTTGCAACATTTTAATAAAAGTCTGTGCCTTCATGCCTGGTAGGGAAGCTAACTTGCCATGGGCAAGAATGGCCTTAAAAAAAAAAAAAAAACAGGGGGGGAAAAAAACCACTTAGCAAACCACAAATTTCAGAGACCTAGTCACATCTGTGTTTTATCAGCTTTTTCCGGATAGTATTACACCAAACAATTGTCTGCAGATCGGTAGACAGCTGAGACTTTAAAGTGCTGAATTACTGAGAAAATGCTAGAGATAAAAAACAGCACATGTATCCTATCAATGTAATGAAACCAACCTGCTGCTAGCGCCATAGTGCCTTAGTTCTAAGTACCCTGTAGAGGAACGGAAGGCTTTCATTTAACTCTTAAGAGGAAAGCAAGGGAAAGAAGAGTAAAGGTCATCTAATACCCGCCTTAATCACAAAACTCAAATACTCTCAGATATATGAAGGGAGGAATGCTTGGTGTTCAAAATAAAACATCAACTGTAGACAACAAGAGTGTGTCTGATCATACTGGGGGTAGCATTTCCTGCTGGAAATTCCCAAGACTTAGGCTGATGTCAAGTGGAGTTACCGACACAGAGCATGGCAAAAAGCTGAAACTAAAAAACCTGGACACTCAGGCAACTGCCACATAAAGGCCAATTCAATCCAGCAGAAAACTCTCTAACAGAAGGCAAATTCAGAAAATCAGCCAGAAGGTACACTGGAAATGAATAATGGATATTTCCTGAACGGAGCATGGTTATTAAGCATTGTAGCTACTACCCAATGACAGATGTACAAGTCGAAGTTATGTTTCGAAGAAAAAAATATTCCACAGTGTTATTTGGTTTCTTGGGGTTTTTTTTGTTAATATTGTGTTAGGTTTATGTTGCAATTTAGTTGCCAGGTTTACTTGGCAGATCATGATACTCAGGTGTCTGAGTTGAAAAAACTCAAAAAGTATTTGACTGTTCTCACTAGAGGCAGTGATAAAACTTCAGGGATGGGGCTGGTTATTGTTCTTTGGGGTTTTTTCACTGTTTTTAAAAAAAAGGTCAATTGGAGTTTGTGATTTGTTTCATGAAAGTTCAAATTTCACTCTGCTGACTTCTGCTGGAATAAGAGCTAGCCTAAAATGACTGCATAAAAGTGGAAAAAACTTTAGCCTTACTGTTCTTACAGTTCCACTGTAGCAAAGGCCAGAAATTCCAATGAGAACTGATCTGTTGTACCAGGTACTGTATAACAGAAACTTCTTCCACAAAGAAACTATGGAAAAAACCGAAAGGTAATGAGTGAGGAAAAATCGGGTGGTTAGTATAAACCTTTTTGTATTCATATATCTTTTAATCAGGTTTTGATTAAATGTATGAAAGTAGTCTTTCTCCACTAGTCCCTCAGGCTCCAAATGACTCTCAATTAGCCATTTAAAGTTAGCTAATTTTTGTCTGTTTTGTGGTAGAACCATAGAAGAGACACATGAAAGAGGATGAATATTTACTTCGGGCAAGAAATTCCTAGCTTTAGGAGTAGTGCAGGGAAAAACACAAAGGCGACAGAGACTTTTATGAGCGAATAGAGAATATGTCAGCTGAAGTGGGCAGCTTGGGGAAAGTGTGAGAGATGAGAGTGGACAACCAGAAAAAGTAAAAGTATGATTTTTTTAAATTGAAAAGTTAAAGTCTTTGCAAAAAAACCATCTGAACATACCATCAATACCATCAGTAGACCTAATGTGCAACACTTCAGTCGCATGAGTGTCTTCAGCTGAACTTTCTTACAGGAGCACCCATTTTTTATATAACATATATATATATATAGTCTTGTAACTGGGCATATAATGGACTCATACTTGAACTACACTTGAACATGTGGCATAAAAGAAAAGATGAAGAACAAACCACTCATTTCATGCATTTCCAGTTAGTTCCATTTTAATTCACTCAATTATTCAATCAAGTGCAATATAAATTTACATTATTGTCACCTAATTTAATACATTCTCTGGGGAAATATAGTGGAGAACAGAGTAGTTTGTAATTTATTTTTAAAGCTCCTTAATTAAATGTCCAAATCCCCCAAGATGACATGGGAGTATATAAAATGGACTTTTATACCCCAAAATTCTTACTAAGAATTGGATTATGAGATTGAGATGTCATGCATAAATTAATTGTCATTAATTACTGGGCTCTGTCCATCCTTAATGTTCTCTTCCACAAGCCTGCAAGGGCATTTCTACTATCCACTCCATTTGTTAGTGTTAATCAACCAAGGGGTAAACAGGACTACTTACAAATTTTATGTCGGATAGATATTCTCTGTTAAGAGAACAGAATATTTAGATATATAAAAACTATCCAAATATTGAAAGATCAGAGTAAATTTCAAACAGTTTTATGAACAGAATATGACTGGAGTCACCCAGTGTATTATGGTTTTAGGGAATTTAAGTGATGAAATTAGTCCCATCAAAACACAAATATAGAAGATTTTCTTTTGTTTACAAAGATAAGATTTCAAAAGTTTCCAAGGAATAGCGCATGTCATTCACTTATTGTTCCAATTCCTTTCTTCTTTAATGTTGATTGATTTGAAGATTGTCTTTAATTCAAAAGCTGTTTTCATTTTAGTTTTCATCTTTCTGTCATGTTCTAAATGAGATGAAATTGAATTACCCTCAAGTATAAACAAAAGAGTTTTGATTTTCTTATTTGCTTTATCCCCCAAAGACTGCAAAGATTGCATGTACGCATCTTTTCATTTCCCCCACCTCTAGTCTAGAGATTGTTCACCATGAGTGGATGAAAATTCTGTAAGATCAGTAATTTCTTACACTTCATGCACCAAAATGACAATATTTCTTATCTTCCGGGAAACATCTATGGCTTATATATTTATAGTTAAAGTATCTTGCATCACAGTTTGTGAGCAGTGGTACTCTGCACTATGTGATCCTTATCTCATTCTGGTGTGTAGAGGCTGTTCCTTCATTCAATTGCTGTAACTCAGCATTTGTCTGTGAATTAGCCTAAAAGTAGGATGTTAGGGTTACTAGGCCAAAGAACTGATCCACACACTTTTGTTTAGAGAGTTTGTGGCTCTACAGGGATACTGTTTTTTTATTAATCATCAGTGTAGAACACAGGAAAATATAACTACATGGCCAAACAAGAATGAGATCCTTGTCTACAGATGACATGGCTTCCTTTTTAAGGGAAAACAAAGAAGGAAGAAATATAATTTTTATGGCAATTTTTAGTGGATTATTTTTTCTTTTCTATTTTCTTTTTGTTTCTTTGGTTGGTTGGTTTTTGGTTTTTACGTTTTTTTAAAAGGAACAAAATATTAGTGGTGTGGAGTATGAGAAACCAAATCTTGGGAATTCTCACATAATTAGTAAGTCACATCCAGCAAAGGGAAAACACAGTCATACCATTGCATGTGCACTTTTCGGAACTTCACACCAGGCTCTGTGGCAGGAGAATGATCAGAATGTTTGTGCTTAATACACAAGAGTAACAACTTTTTACCCATTTTCTTTTGATGACAGTGCTGTCCTGTGTGGTTGTCTGTAACCACCCCTGGTTTTGTGTTTTTTACCCAATTAATTTCACTGCCAAGACTCTGCTGCAGCTGCCAGGCCACTCTCCAAAGCTGTGCCAACCTCAGCCTTAGATTACCTCAGCACGTGGCAGGGAGTGGTCAGCTCTTTGATTTCAAGGTGTTTTCTTCCAGCAGTCACATTGGCTGAACAGAGAAGTGCTTGGATTCATGCAGAAGGAAATGCATATAAGTAGCTTCTGCCTAACAGGTCAGACACTGACTTGAAGTAGTTTCATTCCCATGTTAACATGAAAAAAAAAAAAAAAAAAAAGACAAGAAAACCCCTTCAAATAAACCATTTTAGTAGTCTTAAAAGTCAGTCCCAACTCATGTGGACTAATGTAAAAGTGCTCTAGGTCAGCACTTCTGGCTTTATAGACTGGAAAATATGTTTTATGTAGTACTGAAATACCTCAGTCATTCTTACTCTATATTTAAAGGCAACCTAGGAAAATATACATCAGCAAATAAGACTCAATAAGACAGATGGCTCCTTCAAATATTTAGTGCATACAAAAGCAATTGAAAATTCTCTGATTAACACTTTTGACTTATGCACAGTGGCTAGATCCCAGCAATGATTGGTCTGGCTCAATCACTGCACTGATGACATGTATTAGTTGTTATTCCAATAAATTATTTATCCTCCAAGCCAATTAATTGCATTCTGGTTGAAGAGCATACACTTGCTGTCAAAAGCTTTTGCAGTGTTTTTTTCCTTTTCAAATCATGCAAAGAGTCAAAATTAATCTGCAGGATTTTGAAGTTCCTATGTAAAATATGAATTTATTTTATTTTATTAATTTTTCAGGTCTGTGTTGACCAGCTGCTGACCAAATGGTTTCTGGTTGGAATTTAGCTCAATTTTGTCCACTGGAGGAAATATCCAAATATGTGTTTGCTTGTTTCCAGCTATTTATAAGATTCATACTACTGATTTTGGAATATATTCTTATCCTGAAATATTTCTAAGCTGTAAGAGTTAGTCTAGAAAGCACAGCACAGACTACTTGTTATCAAGGCTGTGAAAGTAAAAATTATTTTACTGATCACAAAGAATAGTAGCTATACATTATCTCCTACTAAAACATAATTCCTTTTAACAGAAATAGAACGAATTTTTCTTTGATTGGAATGAAGTTAAGGAACCAAGAGAAGCAATCCATTCAGAGTTCAGAATGCCATTTTATTCTATGGTCAGTGCAGTATCATCAGAGAAAATGTTTCTGGAGAATCATTCACTGCCCATTTCAAAGACCTAAATGACAGGGAATTATGAACAGCAGAAGGAATAAAAATTAAGTAGTAGTGACTTAAGTGACATGGTGACATTAAAAAGTTATAGGATGTACAGAGTCTCAAAAACGAAGTATAAATATTTATGTGCTAGAACTCACAAAAAGTAGGCTTCCACTGGGCATTAATAAATATTGCAAAAATGCAACAACTGTGAAGAGAATTTGCATAAGAACAGGAAACAATACAATCAGTACTCTCTACCCATGGCTAGGAAGAAAACCTTACATTAGTAAACAGTGGAGCTATACTCAGTAAATCTAATGTAAAATGTGTCTTTCTGTCCCCTTACGTTGTTAGCAGAAGTGATGAGCATTGCCATTGTTTTTTAATGCAAATACCATCAGTAAAATAGGTGATTTTTACCTTTATCCTTCAAAATAACTCCATGTTTCCCAGATTTGCTGTAATGTGCCCATTGTGAATAGTATTACCTTCATTTATCAGAAGCCCTGAGTATATTAGATGAAAGGAAGAAGACAACATCTTTACCAAAATATTTAGCCAAATTTAGTTTCTACAAACTCTTAGATATCACCAGTAAAGAGCTGGGATTATTAGACTTGATCCTACAAATTTACAACTAAGTTATTTTTAGTATTGTCTTAAAAAATGAAAAACTGGATTATAAACTCCATGCATTTACACTGAGGACTGAAGGAATCTATCAATAGCTAATTTATGCTGCCTTTTTACATGTATACAGGTCAGCACTTTCAGCAATACATTCAAATAAGATATTCTCTAGTTCTCAATACAGATGCAGATATACTTTTTATAGATTTAGTTCTATAATCTTATGGTTTTCATTTTAAGTGTTTAATGTTGCTTTTAACTTGTGTGTTAGCAAGCAAACTTTTAATTGGTTTTCATAAGATTTTGCATTTTAACACACCCTCACCACCACAAAATCCAGGATGAAAACATGATAAGCATATTAGAGGAAAGAAGGTAATAAAATTTGAGAATACACGAAATATTTCTCTTACAGTAATGATAGTTGTTTTGGAATCTTTCCTGTGAACAACCTCTTTAAAAATTATGCAGTATTTAAGAAAAGGACTGTAGCTGTAGGGATCTTTCTTGATTTTCTTGCTAATTTCTGCTATTCCTCTCTCCGATTTCTTGCCTGCCATTTTATTTTCTGCTAAATTTTTCTGGTGTTGACTTGATTCTTCATTTTCACAACTATTTTTCAGATCTTTCCCTCAAACAGGGAAACACCTTGAACCCTTCTGGTTGTTCCTTGAAATTCGTCGTTCCTTTGAAATTGTAATTTGACAGCAATTGACAAATCAAACTCTTCCAAACAATTGACTCTTGTAAGGTGTCAAATACAGACACAAATTTTAAAGGTTGTCCCCTTCAGTAATATCATCCTGAATCAACATGGAAGAAACCCTTCCTGAGTAATCTACAAGTTTAAACCAGAGAGCCTTTTTTCGGTGAAATACTTAATTCAAGCACCTCAGCAAATATGGGCTCTTCAGTGAAAGATGCCTACATTTCCTACTCTGCAGCCAGGTCTGCCCTGTAAATTTATTGTTTTTGCAGCAGAAACAAGGCCTCCATTTGCTTAGTGGACATTAGTTGTGAATTAAAACATTGAAAGTAAGCAGCCTGCCAGTTTCACAGACCTTAACACATCACTCTCCATGACAACATGGAACTCAGAGGAAGGAAGGATATTCCTGGGGGAAAGCTGAGAAGCGCAAAGAATTTTTTTACTTTTTTCTTTTTTAATCTGGGATGTGGTGTTTGTTTTTGTTAGCAGAAAACTACTGTTTGAAGTTCATTTGTGTTGGTAGATTACTTTATCTACTCTTCCTCAGGGAACAGACACTACACTATCACTTAGTATACACTACACTGATAGTGCCTTTACATTGAGCATGGAACTGTATGCCACTATGTTAAAGTGCTTTATTTTCCCCCAGAGCTCTGAAACACTAGAGGAAATTTGCCTGCAAATGGAGGAGAGCCTTTCTTTATTGTTTTTTCTTTTAAACTTTGAGTTTGCGTGTTGAGGGGCCAAAGAGGCTTTTAAATATGCAGAAAATTAAAACATGCAAGGAGGAAAGGGGCAAGAAAAAAATTATTTAAGTATTATGAAAAAACCAAGATTTTCTAAATTATAATGCTTGAGATTTTCTAAATTATGCTGTAAATTAAGCCTTGACACAGGAAGTTATAAGAGCAACACTGAGAAACTGCCTGTTGGAAAGCTATAAACATATTAAAAAATACATAATATTTTCAGAAGCAATGAAGTTGCTTAAAAGCCGAGGTCCCCACAACTGCCATTCAGATCTGAGTTCCAAATCCACTGAAATGTCCTTCAAAGTTTTATTTAACAACAACCACAACCTTGTTTCTGCACCCAGGTTACTCCTTTCGTAAGGAAGGAACTTTATCCTTTTTGAAGGATGAAATGCCACTGAAGGATAGCTTCAGCCACACTTTACTCCTTAAGTTGGTGTACACACACAGCTACCCATCTGATCGCAAAGAATGACCTTATTGTACCCTCTATTGATGTTGCCAGGCTTTACATATGAAAATAATAATATCAGAATTTGTAATATCTCACTTCCAATGGGAGGGAACAAGGAGTTTCGCATTCTAGCTGACCACTAGGCACAAGAACACAGGAGAAACAGGCAAGGAAACATATCAATGTGTCTATTTTCACATGAGGTAGTTGGGAACTTTGGATACCTGTTGCACAATTTTAGCAAAGCTTGATTCTGTGCTTGAGACCACACTTGCCTGCCTTGATGTTATCATCATCCCAGAACATTATTTTGGAGCAAAGAAGAGATTTGCCCAAGCCTGTAATGTGGAGGGACCTGAGCCATGAATGACATTTGCCTTTGTGGCACCAACGTGTAGCTGCTGCACTCAGGCCATGAAAGTACCAACAGGAGACATGGAAACGCGGAAAGTGCCATGGAAATGCGGTGGCTGTAGGTATCAGGACAGTAAAGTTGCCTGTAAATGTTGAGAAGACACCGTGAAGACTTTCCACATCCTTGTGAGTGAGTCCAGAAAGCTGGGCTAAGGAATGTGCAAGCTCTAGCCAGCTCTGCAAACTGTGCTGCTAAAACACAGCACAGACAGTGCCAGAATCCTGTGCTCACAGGTGCTCAGGAAGAGAACTTTGTTAAAAGGCTGTACTTCTAGCAGAGTTCTGACAGCATCATAGAACAGCACCTTTTTTATCAGGTTTAACACAGACAGCAGTCAGAACACCTGAATTTATTATCAATGATATAATTTAATTGTCATTACAGTGGTACATTCTCAAATATCTCTGCTCACAATAGATCTCAAAACATCTTGAAAGATAAAACTTCCTGTTTCACAGAAGCAGAAACTGAAGCACACAGGAATTAAAGTGTCATCCATAAATGTAGTGGTTCAGTCATGAAAATCATCCATGCTGCATCCCATCACAGAAGAAATTAAAGCAAGCCTCTAATTTGCTATAGAAAACTGTCAGTGAGGTGTGGAACTTCATTTTTAAAAAACCAATAAATCAAGTTTTAAATCAAATTAAATCAAATCCAGTTTTCTTCAATACGCAGGTTTCCAGAGGTACTTTGAATAGGTGTGGTTGTTTTAGCAGGTTTTATTTTCTAATAGGACAAGGCTTCACAGGTAAGAAAAGTAAAAATCAAATGTGGGGCAAGCTATGTATCAAGTTATTAGAAAATTTGCTTAAAATTATAGAACAGTTTTAGTTTGGTTTTGGGGAGGGGGTTGTTTTTTTTTCGTTTTGTTTTTTGGGGTTTTTTTATAACTTTCTATTACATTTATTTTCATTATAGTACAAATTTTTTTTTTTAGGTCTCATCTTTCTAGACAATAGTTTTACTTCTGAGTGGAATTTATTCCCAGGGCTGGCTACTAGAGGAGAGAATGGACCCCTGAGCCTTTTCAAGGGTTAGCCCCTCTCTAATGGCTTCTCTCTAGCTCTCCTTCCTGCAAAAATGGAACAAAAAGAGAAAGTAATGACTCAGGGAAGTACCCATTTTTGTGAGAGAAAAGCCATATCAACCTGCTGGGAGGTCCTGGAAGCCACTGTTTACTGCTGAAGTGTAAAGAAACTTCAAGATAGAAAATGCTTTTAGGGTGAAGCGTTATATTCAACACATGCCTGATGGAATATCTTATATTTCCACCTAAGGAAGCAAATTCTCCCTTCCATTGCATCTCACCATATTAATATTACTTCAAAGGTACTGGAGTGAAATTTAATGGAGCTAAAATTTTAGTGTAACATGTCTGCTTGAACAGCAATCTGTGTGCAAAACTGATCAGATGCCCTGTTACACGACAGAAACACCCCAGCACAAATCCCCACAACCCCAAAGACAGCGATTATTTTTCTCTCAATACAGAGATGTCAGTAATCAAATGTAAGCACTGCTCATGATCTTCAGAGAAGACAGAAATTTTTCTTGCCAGTTTGGGAGTTACCCCAGTTCTGGAGATTTAACTGCCCTTATTTCAGCTTTACAGGCCTGTAACCAGACTCTGAATGTCAGCCTGTGTAATTTTCCTCCTGCTCTGTTTAGCAGGCTGGCAGTAAATGCTTTGGGTTTTGTTTGTAGTAATCTACTGTAACAAGAATCTTTTCATCCATTGCAATTTCAGGAGGGATTTTTTGTCTGATCATTTCCATGCAAACGCTACTACAACTTGCAAAAACATGTCTTTTTTTTTTAAACATAAATCTATTATTTTGATTACCTTGCCTTTTAAAAATAAAGATTCATTGATCCATGCACTTTCTGGACGTAAAGGCTCATAGTGAATATCTTCTCTGTCAGCCTATACATACAGGTCATATAATTATTTTTTTCCACAACATGGATTAAAACACTTGAAAACAGAAAAGCTTGTATCACACAAGGGGACTCCTAGTAAGGTCCATGATCTCCTTTTGCAGGCTGCTGTAAAACATACATAAAATATAACGTGTGATAAAGTCACCCTAATATTCCTGATCTCCTGACTTGCTGGCTGTTCCTTTCTCGTGGAGGATGATAGCTAGCTATCTAATCAAAATGCATAAGCAGTGTCTGTTCCTTCCACCCCCAGACCCATTCATTTTCTACTCAGAATCTCTGCTTGGGGTAGTATAATTGATTTCGACATAATTTACTGCTTACTTGGTAATGCAGCATTGCAGTCTCTGATAAAAACCGTATCAAGTCACAGCACCGGTCTAGAGCTTGAAAGGGAGGCAGTGTAATCACTTTCTTACCCTAATGCACCTCCATCTCATTTCTGCTGGGCAAGGAGCTGCAAAGTAATCATTGTTAAATGACGCTGGCTCCAGAGAGGGTCTTTCACTTCTCTGCCTGACCACTTCTCTTTGTCTCTCTGCTTTATTTCATGAGAAGGCAGTGGGGAAACTTTTCATTGTTGGATTGTCATGGAAATAAAAGACTATGATTATACTTGCCTACCGTCAGACATCTACCTCCAGTGCAAAGCTGATCCCGTTCCTGAATTGCCATGGAAAGCAGCGGCATGGGAGAAGGATGTGAAAGAGCAAGGAATATTGTGTGCTAAGATCTTTGTTGTTCCACACTTCCTGCACACTCCTAAATGTTTCTTACTGCTCTCACTGTGTTTGGCAGTGAAGCAGGGGGAGCACAGCCTCTCTGTTGCCCACACAAAGCCCCTGTGCCCTGCAGGATGTGGATCTGTCTGCAGCAGCTCCTCACCTCCGGCACTCTGCGCCCTCCTCTGCCAGGGTGCCCACAGCAGCTCTCAGCCACCTCACCAGGGCAGCCCTTGGGCACAGAGGCTTTTAGAAATGAGCTAATTACAGCCCCTCAGGTTAGCTGAGGGCAGCCCTGGGCTTTGTGGGTGTTTGTGTTGCTGTCCACAGATCCGGCCAGGCTCGGCTCTTCTCTTTGGAAGGACATAAAGCTCTGTAGGTTCGTGAAGTTCTTCCTGCACCTCCCTGGCCTTCTCAGACCCATCTCCTACAGAGGCCAGGCTTCTTGCTGGACAGCTCTCTCTGCATGGTTCTTCTCCTTGTCCTCCCCCTGTGTGGCACTGGTGACCACTCAGAGCTGCTGTGGCAGGTGCTCCCCCAGCCCTCCTGTCCTGGGGATGATTTCTGAGGGGACAGATCAGTGCGGTTCCCAAATGGTGGCACACCTTGTCCGGATCAGGATGGCTCTGCCTCCCCTCTGCAGCACCCACCAGGGGTGAATGGCATCCCAGGGAAGTGCAGAAACGTTCCTGGGAGCGAATGCCAGCACAGCTGGGCTGGCAGAGGCCTCATCCAGCACTGGTGGGGAGGTGAGGGACAAGAGAGGGAAAGGACTGTTTTATTCCAGCTCCTGGATTTCCCCAGGCTTGTTATTGTTTGCAGTGATTTATGTATCATTTGCCTATGTGGCTAAATGGGTTACAGCAGTTCAGACTGCCCAGTTTCACCGACTATCAGCCTATGTGTCCTGGGATGCAAATGTCTGTCCCTTATCTGGGGACAGCTGGTCAGTTATCGTCTCCTGGCCACTCCTGCCAAATGGCCAGATGTGGCTTGCGGATCTGGGGAGCTGCTGAGCCCTATTCCTGGCCAGCTGAATGTGTGCAGGGCTCTTCTGCTAGCCCTCAGACCCATGGCCATGACATGAAAACAAAGCACAGAGAAAGTATGACTTGTTAAAAAAGCCTCTGACACTTCCTTATATCGCAGTTATTTTTAAGATGGGCAGCAGTAAACACATTTGCAAGGGTAACCTCATTTTTTTGGAAATTGATGTTTATTATTAAAACAATCTTTCGTAATGAGGTTTTAGAGTCACTTTTTAAGCTACAAAATATTTTGCTTGACACTGAGAACATTGATCGATTGATCAATTGATTGAGGTTGTTTTTAAAAAAAAAATTAATAGCAATAATCACTCAAATAGTCTATTAAAAAAAATCCTGCACACAGTAGCATCCACTCAAACTCACTAATTGCAGTGACTCTTATGGCTCATTCAGACCATGTACTTATCTTTAAGAGGGTAAGATCTCATCTAAATGAACCACTTGAGCCCTGGCAGACACCAAACACCACTGAGGACCAACGTCCAAGTTGGAGCCACACATGGGGGAAGTTGTGGCACCACATGCAAGGCTGTCACTTCTGATGGCCATGAACACAGGTATTGCGCCAGTGGGGTTGAATTGATGTTATGTCCTTGGTAAATTTCTGAATTAAAGTAATGGGAATCTCTTACCTTGCAATAAATTGCTTAGAAACAACAGCATTTCATAACCTGATATCCAAACTTTAACTGAGAAGGAGCCGCATGTGACTGTAGACAGGTGAGCACTCGTGACAGCTGGCTTTTTCATGCTGGCAATCTAATCTAATAAAGCTGGCAGCTTTATTCTTTGATGCTGTAAAACAGTTTACTTTTACTTTGACAACAGGCTACTACTGCAGGAAGAGACAAGGCTGAAAACAGTGTTTATAGGGCATGAAACAGTAAAATAATAGGTATTATACAGCAGATAGTATAAAAAAAATACAAAAATAATGTAACAAATATTTTTTTACAGCTAGGAATCAAAAGGCCAAGACGCTTTACTTAAAAATACTTTTCTGATACCCACTGAAAGTTAAATTCAAAGTCTATGTAGCCATTTCTACATTTAGACATAGCTCAAAATTCTTTGCAAGTAGTAGTATAACATGGGAAAACTGTCTATTTAAAGACTTAATATTTTCCCTGGCTTCAGTCAGTGCAACATTCTATTCCAAGATGGGGAAAGAAACCCCAAACACCCTGACAGACTGTTGACAAGCCCAAAGAAGCCAGGAAGTCAAAACCAAAACCATTCCCAGCTTACCCTGAGGTGCTCAACGAAGAACCTCAAATGTTGCATACAATCACCCACTCTTAAGCCACCTTGGAGACATATGCCAAAAGCATGCCAAAGAAGAGCAAGGCGAATTCACGATGAGATTTTAGCCCTACTTAGGACGTCTTCATAAATAATCCCAAAGTTTACAGAATTTCTACTGGATTTTGTAACCTAAAAATGGCTTATTTATATTGCTTTGCTTTGGTTTTGTTTCCTTAAATTGTTGTGTTTCTTGCATATTTAACATAGAAGATCAGGGCACGTTTATTAATTTTTTTTAACAAAAACTTGAATTCTTGATAATTTTTGCATTTGTGTAATATACTATAATGGGTTTAGATATTTTATTTCTTCTGAGACCTTAAAAGCACTAACTGATGGTAAAAATCCATGCTTAGGAAACAAATAAAAGGGAGACTTGTATTTTGAGGGCTGGAGTGGAGGTGGCAAGCAAAGGAATACCTGTCAAAGAGTACACAGGGGTTCAATGGATTGGACTGTGCTCTTTTGTATGCTCAGGTTCTAGCCTGGAGTTACTCATGTGCTTGATATTAAGCACACACACAAGTCTGTGCAGGACTGGAATCTATTATTGCCATGTTGACATACATTTGTTAAGGGTTTGATTCTGCTAACATTTCTATTGGCAACACAGGGAGATGCAGTAAGGTCCTGCAGTTCAGAGGGAGATGGAAGAGATTTCAGGGAGCTGCTAATACACTCAACTTTAGAGGCCATTCACAGTAAACCACATTTTAAATACATTTCCATGGTCATGTTTATTTCTAAAATACTTAAAGACATCAATCAAGTTGTAGATTAAAGAGATATATAAGTATCCAGCCCTAAGAACAAAACCATTTGAAAAGATTTATTAACGGTTATTTATATATTTAAGTCTAGTTCCTGTAAGAGCTCAGCAGTGTGAATAAGTGGTTTTAAAACTGTTTCTTATTTATTGGCCTTTCAGCTACAAATATATATTTGGCCTCTGTATTTTTTTTTTTTTTTTGGTAGCTTTAATATTTTTTTTTTTGTCTGGATTGAGACCTAATCCACATTTTTGTCCAAAGCATGAGTTTTGAGAAACACAGGTTTCCTACCATATCTTCATTATGCCAGCTGCTGTTATTTAACTGATAACATTCTGGTAATTTAAAAAAACTTCTACCAGGAGCACAAACCCATACTTGTCTGCTTTGTCTTGGGACTTGAGTGTTTTTTTCCTGGAGTGTTTGAACTATGTGCTCAGGCAATCCTAACCTTCTGGTTTAAATCCAAATGTATCAGCTACGGGAAGAACTACCTTCTATTTACACATCCATTACCCCTGGAGAACTTAATGTGCCATTTCCATTAGAGTTAGATTTCTAGTAGCTGAACTTGGATTGTTTTCTTGGGGAATGAACTTGCACAACTTGCATTTACCAACTGAAGACCACAAAGGGTTTATTCCTAATATCTCTTCATTCCAATTCAATGCTGTATGGGAGTGTAATGAAATATGATGGATGAAAGTGATGGAGTCAGTTTTCTCAGTGCACGCTCTGCACTGAACCTGTTCCAGAGACAGGACACTGTCTCCATCTTCTCCTCCCTTTGTCCTCACATAGCTCTTGTTGAGGTAGCCTGCTGGCTGAAAGCAGTGTAGCACAAAGTTAGAAAGGAAATGGATTTTCTGGGAAAAATCATTACTGACATAGGTACTAAAGTGGCTAATATTGCTAACGTGGCTAATATTGCTAATGTGGCTACATAAAGCTTTCAAGCTACTACCACTGCAAGTCATGATTCTGCACCACACCCACTTGGTCAGCAGCAGCATTGGCTCCCTGGCAGAAAGCAGATGTGCAGAAAAGCAGATATCCTGTATTTTCAACAGTAGTGACCAAACTTTTGAAATAGCTGTCATCTTTCTGCAACAAAAAATCCCCTAGCGAACAAATATTTTTCTTGCGGAAAATCTGTGAAGAAAAATTTTGGGTAAGACACCCTTTCCTTGACAGCATATGGTCTGTTTGTAAAAGTTACCCTCACCCACAAACTTTGAAAGGCAGGAATTCTCAGTGCCTGCAATAGAGGTTAAATTTGTCTCTTCCTTTGAGCTTCAACGGAGTGTGGTGATGAACCGGACCTTCACTGCCACCCCTACCTGCACCACTTCCCCATGGCTCACCGCACAAATGAACCCTGCACCAGAATCTTGTCAAGACTGTGGCAAACCCATAATTTCTTTCAAAATTTGTCATTCTTGAGAAGTCAGTAGTCAAAGAAAAAGCTAACCTAATGTCAGTTTGCTTTTGATTCCCTCCAAACTATTATAGGTTAGACTATTCCTACAAGAAAAGTTGTATGTGAGGAAAGTTTTCTGTCTTCACAGCCCTCCCTGTTTCACATGCACCAAACAGTAATTACTATGGTCATTATTACAGTAGAAAAGGCATGAAAGACCCATAATCTCTTGCTACTCCTTTGCAGGAGCAGTTTCTTAATATTTTTTTGTTTGGGAGGCAGGACAAATCTGAATCATTGTTTTAACTCCTCTTTGTTTGCTGTGTCTATCTAGCCATTGTGCTGGGAATCACAATGTAGACAGATTGCTCGTGGGAAAGGAATTTAATTCCTCAGATGTCTGCACAAGACAGAGCTAGAGAAAACCTTTATGATATCAAGTGTTATGGACAAATTATTTTCTGACATGATCTATTTATAGAAACATCCCATATTGGCCATGGAATTTTGTTTAGAGAAGGATAGTTTCTTGTCTTATCATCTGCTTCAGCTATCCTTGGCCCCACTCAACTGCTGATTTCTTTCTTATCAATAACGACTACATTGCATCATGTCTCAAGTGTCTAAGTTAAGGGCATGTGATTCTGGGATCTGAGAATCATGGAATGGTTTGGTTTGGAAGGGACCTTGAAGATCACCCCCCCATGACACAAGCAGGAGCACCTTCCACTAGACCAGATTGCTCAAAGCCCCATCCAGCCTGGTCTTTAACATTTCTAGGGATGGGACACCCACAGTGTCCTTGTGCAACCTGTTCCAGTGCCTCACCACCCTCACACTGAAAAATTTCTTCCTAATACCTACTTTAAACCTAACCTGATAGTGTTCAGACAGGTTGTCTGAATCTCCAGTGAGAGACTCCACACAGTCTCTGGACAATTTGCTCCAGTGTGCGGTCATCAGCACAGAATCACCGAATCCCAGGATGGGTGAGGCTGGAAGGGATCACAGTGGATCATCTCCCTGCTCAGGCAGGGCCACCCTAGAGCACATGGCACAGAATTGTGTCCAGAGGGTTCATTGATAAGGTTCCTCTCATGATGGAGTTGTCTCTTCTCAGGGCTGAACACATGCAGCTCCCTCAGCCTTCGCTCTCAAGAGAAATGTTCTAATCACGTTTATCATGCTGCATAGAGAGATCCTCTAATCATCTTTGCCACTCTCCATCTTTGGAGCTCCAGGAGCTCCATGTCCCTGGTGCTGAGGAGCCCAGAACTGGGCACAGCATGCCCAGATGAGGCCTTAGCAGGTCTGAGCAGAGGGGCAGGATCATCTCCCATGACCTGCTGGCTGTGCTCTTCCTGACACACCCCACCATACTTGGCCATCATTTGATGAAGCTGAGCTTCCAGCCTGACTCTGTCTGTGCTCCTTTACTGAATCTATACAATTCAAAGCTATTAAAGGAAGAGTGAGATTTACTTTTTTTATTTCTAGGGTCTATTAGTTAGGTACACCACAGCACTGAAGCAGATTCACAGCTTTCAGAGTTGCCTCATTTTCGATGAGTTTGAACACATCTGGCCAAAAATATCAGGCCTATCAACTGCAAGCCACAGGTGCCTCTCAGGCATTAATGTTTTGCTTTAGTTCATGGAGAATTGTGGTGATAAATGTATTTTAAATGCTAAAACACCTAGGTCAAAAACTTCCTGCTTAAAGTAAGTTGAGAATTTCACACGCCACATGTATAATTTTCTACTGGTATTAGCTGTAAGGTGCAATGAATCTCCTTCTTTTGTATCTAATTTTATTTGTGAATAGTTTATTAACTCCATTCAATAATTAAGATAATGCTTAATGGAGTTAATCCCCATTAGTGAAGGTCCCTATCAGCCTAACACCTACGTCCATTTTAAGTGAAGGCTTTCCAACAGATATTCACAGAGCATCAATAATTCAGAGTCCTGCTGAAAATCTCTTTTTCAATATTCTTGCTGTTTAACTTGAAATCCTGGGACCTTATCTCCTGAAGTTCTGAAGACATGCAGCTGAAATACAAAATTGTTGGGAGCTGTGGGCTGAACAAGCATGTAGATATGACCATGAGAATTAAAGTACAATTTTTCCCCTCTGTGTTGCTTTTCCCTCCCAGCTTCTGTTTGCAAAGTGAAATAGAGACTTCATTTTGTTCTACCAACCCTTTGAATGTGACATTCCAGAGATTTATTAGGAGCAGGTGTTAAATATTTTATTCTCTTTATCTTGTTACTACATCAATAATTTACTCACTCTAATATTATGACTAGATATTTGCTAAACTCTCTAACATAATTAGTGCTGAGAAAGGGGTTCCTACTAATCACAGTGCAGTTCGAGTACATGGCATGAATTTTTTTCTTATTTCTGCTCCAGATTCCAACCTTGTCACCTTCACCTGTAGAATGTCAGGAAATGTTGCCTTCTGGTAGATCTTGTGCAGCGCTGTGTAACCATTGCCACCTGGCAGCTCATCCTTTTTCACCAACATTTATTCAATGATTCCTAAGTACATTTTACAGCAAAAACTGATGCCAAACATATGATTTATGCTTTCCCTGGCATCATCTTTTAAGAAACCTGACCAGTTCAATGGAATTTCCAAGATCCAAGTCTCGGAAATCAGCTGAATTTCTCTTGAGATTCTCATTTAAATTACAAAAAGAATAACATTATTGGCTGTCTACAGTTACTATTTGTTTAATGGGAGTCTACTTGTGGGTTTAGTTATTCATTATCAACAAACATGTTAATCAGTTGCGAGAGGCATAGTTCTGTTTTTAAAAAATATTTACTAAAATTAATGGCCAAAAGGAAGGTTGGGACTGTGGGGGTATGCAGTAACATATTACCTCGGAATGCTAATCATTCTACTTATTTTGTTTTCTGAAATTATTCTTACAGAAAGTGCCTTTGAGTATTAAAAATGTCTCCAAGAAACTTAGGTTTGAGGCTGTGCTGAGGTCCAGCCAAGACAGTGTCAAGTTCCAAACCATGCCTACTCTGTGGTCATATGTAGCAGTTATATATATAACTATTAAAAAAACCTACTTTATTATTTATTTGCAGGTGGAACAATTATATTGACATATAGAGTTTTATGAGCAGCAACATATTCAATTTAGTGGTTAATTTATGGCTTTTTTTTTCTTCCAAGTATAAAATCCCAGCTCTAGAGGACAGCAGTTTCTGTGGTGAGCGTGAGGATTGCCTCTTACCTCAAACTGATAGAATCTTGTTTATTATTGCAGGCGCCTGTGATCTTGGTTAGCTACAGAGTGATTCTCTGTAGAAATACAAACAATGCATCACTATCTCCTTCCTTGGTGGGCATATACTCCAATCCAGTGATCATCAGTGATATCAGTAGCAGACCACCCCAGCAACTGGAAAATGCCTTCTAGTCTTTACAGTTGTCAAGTTTCCACAGCTGAGCTTAGCTCAGATACATTGGTTCACAGATTAGCAAAAAATTTTACTTCTGTGTGGAGAGAAAATTCAAGCAGTCTTTTGCTGAAATCACAAGCTCCATTTACTTCCCTCATATAACATGATTTAAATGCTGTGCAAATTCACATTTACAAAAAAAAAAAAATTAAAAATCACAAGGCAGGTGCCTTATATGTTGTCAAACTTGTAGTGTAGTGTACAGTCACCATTTTGACCCTATTGTTTTTAGTACATCCATCTGCCACACAATATTATTTGTAATTCCTCTTCCGAATGAAGAATCAACATAGCATCAGGTTAACATCAGTATTATTACTGTTTTTTTGAATGGAACAGTTAACCAAAGTACAGAGCTTCATGAACTGTTTTCATTAGGGGAAGTGATAATTGAGTCTGGCATCTCTGGTGCAATCCTGCTCCTTTACAGTGCACAAAGTCCTGTTTCCTTAAGTGCAGAAAAAATCAAAGAGGAGACAAATTCTTCACAGATAGCTCCAAACCTCTCTAATCTGGCCTCTGGCTAAAAAGTACTCTCATATTTTTACACTACTTCTGTGGTTACATCTGGTGTATTCTTCTTGCCTTTTCTCTCATTCTCTTTGGCCAATCTGGGAGTCTCACACATTTCAATGTATAGACATATTATGTTATTTCTCCCACATACACGTTTGAAAAAACCTTTGCATTGCCTTTTGATCTGTGTTTATGCTTAAGGTACAAATAACAGTAGTTTTACCTCCTTGCTTCTAAAGAACAGCCTAGTGACTGTCTTCAGCTGTGTTAAATGCAGGAATCTGGCACTCTAAAGTTCATCAAGGTTACACTCAGTGTCTACCAAATCAGAAAGCAGGTAAGAAATGCTAGCTTTTGGGTACTATGTAGAAATTTGGGAGCTTTGAGCAAGAAAGTTAGGAATTTCTGTTGGCAAGGAATGTGCAAGAAGGCATCTAAAGCCCAGTCAATACATCTGAACTGATCAGATCTGCAGATGCCTGATTAGTTTCACGCCAATCTTTTCTAAATTCTAAAGCCTGTGTTTATCCTTGCAGTTTAAAAGCTGTAGTCTTTCCCCTGACTTTTGCAAGCAGCTCCAAAAAAAGTTTGAATGGCATTTGAAATACTATTTCTTAAGGCAGTGACTGAGTGTAGATAAGTTTAATCACCATTACTCAATGTCCAAAATGTGAACTCTGATTCATAATCTATTTTTCTTTTTGCTTCCACTGGTTTAATGTTTTACAACAGGGAATCATATGAGGTTGGGAAAGCATATTTAGAAACATAAAGCCAACCTAGATCCAAAATATGTAAATCAGTGTGTTCTACCCCCATTGTGAAGGGTCAGTTTTAGGAGTGTGTTGAAACATTCCACATTATGGAGCTGGTCAATAAAACCAAAACATTTAAACTTTCTTCCAGTTCCATGATTTATTTCTCAGAAATGATTTCTAGCTGTGATATTTTCTTTATATTTTATTTGACCACAGTTGTTCAGCTTGTCCTTGTATAAATAGCTTGTGGATTTGGATCTGCCTTTCATCATACAGACCTTGACACGCTTCCAAAGAAATACATAGATTCATATTTAATAGGGTTAGAAATGCCGGCCCACTCATGTAGCCATGCACATATTGTACTTGTGCATATACAATTGTGAGGATGTATTATAAAGAAGCAGAAACTTTTTATGAAGAAGAGCATTTTAGAAAAAACATACTAATTCCTTACAAACATTCTATGAAAAGACTTATTTTGAAACTCCTACTTGAAGGTCACCCCAGGAACTACTGTCCTTTTCATAATCACCACAGTGGGCTGTGGAGGGAATTGAATGATTGATAGACAGATGGACTATTTTGCAGAGTATTGTGAGTTTTTAAGGCCATTGCTCTCTAATCTGAACATTTCCAAATAAAAGGAAAGGGCAGTAGCACATGACCCAGCCACAAGTATTCTCTTAGCCAAAGAAAATGTACATCTTATAGACCATCTAGGCTTGTCCTCAGGGTGACCTAGATGTTCACAGATGAGAAAAAATCTAGTGATATGCAATACATAACCAGGGGACAAAGCATGCAGAAAAAGAAACTTAATAGACTAAAATCTATATATTTTAACAAACACTCAAGAAGTCTTGGCTACATTCCCGTTTTACAAAGATACTGAATGCCACTCTTCTTTCTCTTCTCTAACTAGGTTGGTGGCTAGCTGTCTTCTGTTGGGATCACTTTGTTCTTCTCCTGTAAGAGAACCCTGCATAGGTTTTTAAAGACTGACTACCTTCTCATTCTGAAACCTTCTTTCTGACTATCTCTTCCTCTACCCCTAACACCCAATGACAAGGATGTCTAATTCAAACTGGGCAGTTACTTCCCTTGAGGATTTTCCAGTCATTGTCTTTGTGAAGACAAACTTATTAGCAAACGATTTGAAGTTTACATCTGAATTCTGCATAATTCTTTGTGAAGAATTCAAAATCATTAGGGCAGAGATGATCTGGGGGGTAGGTATTTGATTCCTTATTGTCTTCTTTCCTGAAGGTCTCATACTTAGGCAGGGAGTGATTAAATGTTAAAAATGTTTTCTTCTCAGCACAGTTTTACATGACCATGTCCTACAGTGAAGAATGATAATTTGACAAACTGCAGCCACGCCACTGCCTGCTGGGGCCAGGTGATCACACAGAAATCTCTGTATGATCAGGGGTTCCTGTGGACTGAAAAGTGCCCGAATGAGAGAGGTGTGCTCAGTTTGCATTTGATTACCTTAGGGAGGCATCCATGGCATATGACAGGTGTGACATGCAAATCTAAGTCTCTGCTGTGGCTTGGTGATGGGGACAAATATGAACATTTGATGGCATAAACAGTCCTGCAATAAAATCAGAGACATGTGGGTTGTTTAGGGGATGTATGTCCAAACCACTGATGGGAGACATACACACTGCTTTCTTACGGCTTCCTCCTGCAGAAAAGACTTGAGTCCCACAGGGTTAGAGCACTTATCTTGGATTTAGAGTCTTGGATACAGACTCCTTGTTATGATATGAGACACCCCACTTTGCATCCCTCCACTTCAGTTCCATGATTTTTAAACAGGAAAATTTAGTGCTATTCTTTCAGATTGTAATAACAGGGATCATCCAAACAGTTTTAATAGAAGTCACTGAAAACATGTATAAGAAAGTAAGGAATTCGATTCTGGGTTTTACATCTTCAGGGGCAGAATTTCATTCCCCACAGAGAATTGAAGTCTGAGAAATCCTTTAGACTGTGAGAAACAATTGAATGAAAAAGCAGAGATTATGTTACTGCCCTTGATTGAGTGGCCATAGCTGCCATTTCCAATTCACATTAAAAATGCTCTGTAAGATGTCCTACCACATTTGGATAGGTAATGTGCAGTTGCTCCCAGCTTGTGTGATCCATAAATATATACTACCTTTTCTTTTTGATTCATCCCTCTCCACATGGATGTTGTGTTTGACGCGTCAATATTGCACTTTCAAATTGCCCAGAAATTGCAGCTGTTACAGTGTCTGGTCATTACGTGCAGCTTCACACGATGTATGCTGCTGCTGCTTGCTGTGATGTTTATCAGCTCTCAGGTTTTAAAGTCTGTGTTTTTCCAGTAAAGCCTGGAGTAGCTTTGACTTGGGCTGCTCTTATATACCATGAACCTAATCCTCCAAAGATTTTTGTACTTAGCTCCCTTTGAAATTAAAAGAACTTAGAAATACATTTGAGAATCAGGACCAATTTTTTTTTATCAAAGTCTCTGTGAATAGGATTTCTGAATATACACAAGGGAAATAGAGGTATAAGTCTAATTGGAAACCACGAGTCTTGGACTTTTAACTCTCTTAGATTACTCCTTAGGATAGAATTTCCAAAATCCTTGAGTTTTGGCAGCTTGTAATAATATATTTAAGTTATTACATTTATTAAGAAGCTGCTGGGTGTTCAATATATATGAAACTCAGGCCATTGCATAGATAGATAAAAGAATTTCTCTCTATAGTTGATGTTCTTGGTGTCTCTTCTAACATAACACCATGATGATTTATGATTAATGACTCCCATAAAACAGTGCCTTGAATTACAGGCTTCAAAAACCTGGCTAATCCTCTCTCCAACATGTGATTGCTGAACTGTTCAGAAGGATATGGTTCCATTTTCAGCAGGAAAAGAAGTGTCCAACAGGAAGGGGAAAAAATACAATTATCTAAATTTCTATAAATGGCATGTAGGTAATGGAAGAGCACTCTGGGCGGATGGTCCTGATTTTAGAATTTGCATTTACAGCATTCAAAGAACATCAGACACATCCTTCCTTGGGACTTTCCTCAATTCAGAATAGATTGGAAATGGGGTGAGGATGGGGAAAAGAATGACTTGAATATTAAAGGAGATCTCTTTGAGATTTCTGACAAATTTTAGTGCTTAGAGTCAAAGGCAGACATCAGTCAGTACAAGCTACAGGAGTGAGAAGGTTTGGGGAAGGAGGACATCCTCTATTCACATCATGACCTTGGATCACTACTGGCACCCACAAGTTCTGGCATAATTTGAAAACTCTTGAACTCTAAATTTCAGTGTTCCAGAATCTTCTCTCCTTCATTTACCTGCTGACTATCATTAGTTCACTGCTCCTGTTGCCTGGCAATCCTTTTAACAGCTATATTGCTTATTTTAAAGCTTAACTTGTTGCATTAGTGAACACTCTCTCATTAATTTCCCTGTCAACTCACTGTTGCTTGTCTCTCAACTTCCTACTGAGCCATTGACAATATCCTTCTATTACTTTTCTGTTAGACTCACTACTTCAGTTATGATTAAATCTCATCTATCCTTTTCTATTCTTCTCTCTCCTGCAATGTTATTTTTCTTTATTTAGATGATTTATTTTTGTACCACTTGAGAGAGATCTCTTTTACTTTCTCTCCACTTTTTTATCCCACAACATCATCCTCTTATGTGATGGTTTTCTACTACCCTTTCTGTGGCAATTGCTCAAAAATCTGCTTTTGTCTGTTACTTTCACTGATATCCTCGATAATTTTTCATCTATACTTTGTCTGTGTGTTCATTTTAATGTGATATATTAAAACCTGTCACTTGTCAAGTTGTTAATGCTTGTCAGAATGTGAAGAGGTTTCCTTTTCTCTTTTTTTGGTAACAATGACTACTATGTTATAGTTGTCACTATAAAAATGGATGCCAACTGGAATTCCATTTCCTTTCTGGAAAACAGTTCTTGACTTCAATTTTTCATATTTCAAATGTCAAAAACCTTGTTCTGCTTCCTCTGGATTTTTGCCTTTTCTTCTTCCAAAATCAACCAGAGGAGCCCCACAGCTGTAGTCTTCTCATCTGTGGCTTCCTTGGTGTCTACATCGTGCTCACATATCTGTCCAGAAGGTTTCTTTATAACTGTAAATATGTTTAACATTACATTCTGAGCATTTTAACTCTCCCTTTGAATTCTTCTTCTCCTCCCACATTACACACAACTTTATTACACTGCTAATGATCAGCTCTGATAGCAGCTCAGCCCCTTCTCAGTATTGCATGTGCTTCTTTTCTTGCATAGCATCATTTATGCATGGAACACATGGAACAGCTCAAAACTTGCTTCTTCTGGCAGGATCCCAGGGAAACTGGTGAGTGGCAACTAAGGAAGTCCTCAGGAGAGACTGAAGAGACTTGTTTTAGTCATGCTACTCCTCGTTATTTATTCTAGGTAGCTGTTGAATCCTGCTTTGACAGATACTGGGATCTTTGTTACAAAGTGTTAATTTATTTAGTTTTGCTTGCATCTTGGTGTGATGGTTTTATTTTTCCTGAATAATAAACACAGGAATCATCATGATATCAGCCCTCACTTTTTCCTTAAAATACAAAGTCAATCACTTCAATTATTGCAAAAGAAGAATGATGAAGAACAACGCGGTCTAAATTGTGGCAAGTAACTGCTTTTGTTTATGTGTACATGTAGTGCAATCTTTGAAAGCCTTTAGAAAGAAACTTTTCCTAATCAGCAAAACCTAGCTTTAGTTCTCACACATTTAGTTTCTTAATCTCTATATATATTTTGCTTTCGAATGTGATCAAAGTAATGGAAATCCAGAACGTTCTGAAACTTTGAGACAAAAAATTAACCACAGACTTTCTTTTCTCCAGAATGAAACATTCTTTAAATACTGCAACTTAATCAGGAGCTTGTTATATTATATCCTGCAGCATAATAACAGGAAAACAGAAGTTTTGTTTCCTTGTAGTAGGAAATTTTGACTACTTCGATGAATTCCCACGAAGAAGTATAATGTATTCAAGAAAATATGTCAGATGTAAAAAGCGCCATTCACAAATCTTTGTCCAATCTTACCACATCATGTTTTTTGGCTCATTACTCAAAGCTGTGTATTATATATAGCAATTGTCCAAGCCACACTTTTTCTTTCTTTTTCTTTTTTCCCTGAGTTTTGCATAAGTAATTCTGACGTAATTCAGTGAAGTTATTTCCCACTAGATTAACCCACATACTCAAATTATATTTGTCAGTTTCCAGTGTAAACACCCAGCTTTGCAGCCCATACATTTAGCCGAACGAGGAATCCCACTGGTGCCAATACAAGTAAAACCCACTGAAAAGGTATATGGATGGCAGAATCAAGACCTCATAAAGTTGAAGACAACTACAGAGTTAACTAATCCCTGTGCTTGCTCTCTACAGAGTTTAGAATCCTCCTGAGCAATCCCTCTGTATCGTAATATGCAATTCATTATAGAGACTCAAAGTAGGATTATTTTCCAGCCTTTCTTTTTCTTTAGCCCTAACAGGATTTGAATCTGCATTTCATTTCTCACTCATATCTGTCCTGGTTGCTTTCAGATTTCCCATTTGTTCTCTTTCACAAATGGATCTTTGGGCAAACATTTTGTATGTGGGATGGGTCGCCATGTTAAAAAGATTATCTCACCATGGAGTCCATCGGCATTTAGCAACAACAGCACTTATATTTTTCTCAGGTTGCCTTTATCTCTTAATCATTATTAGCTGACTGAGGTTTATGACATCTTCTTAATCTAGAGATAAAATCAATTAGTTGAAAAATCTTTAGCTTGTTAGCTATAGTCAAAAAACTAGCTGTGAACTTGGATGTGCATAATTGTATTTTCCAGTTCAGTGAGCATGTGCGCAGGAAAACAGCCACAACCCCCAGCAGGGAATGGTCAGCTGGTCCCAGCCTATTCAGGACTCTTGGTGCCAGCCAGCTTTCAATGAGGGAGGGATGGGCCTTAAGGAGCCCAAAGGATTTTCCCGACCCTCTTGGGTAATTTACACCAATCTTAAACATGTATGTTTGTCTGAAGTCTCTTTTATCAGCGTGGTAATCCCATTACTGACAAATGAAGATGTAATCACAGTTTATTCAAATAGTTTGAAAGCTTTATCCCCTTTAGTGAGAAAGGAGAAAGTACAATTGGCTGCAACTGACTTCTTAAACTCCTACTGGGACACTAGCAAAGCAAAAACGATTTCTAAAAAGCATCAGCGCTTGAGTATAGGATGAAAAGTATAGCCTATGGGGTCCCTGAAGTGAGGAATCTGCTCTTGGTTATGGGATTTACATCACACTCAGCACTGTTACTATTAATTTAAATTGGTGAGAGGATAGCGATGTCTCCTTGGCTTGTCCTACAGCGCTGTCTCCTACCAATGCCATCCCTGCTTATCTCCATCAGCAGTGAGGGTAGAGATGCTGGACTGTGTCTCTGTCTCCAGGGTAACCACGGCTAATACGCAGAGATCCTCCCTTTTGTGAAATGTGCACCAGTAACCAGAAAAGTATGGAGAAAAATCTGGAATAGACTTGTGCATTCTCAAGGGCAATATTAACTTGTGCCCTCGTGCATTTTCAAGGGCAATATTAACAACTATCACAGTGTTTCTCCATCAGCCATGTTTGTGGCAAACAGAAGTACAGACCAAGGGAAAAGTCTTGCTGCAGAAGTGGAGCCTTGAACACTTGCAGCCCCACTGAAGTCTCTAAGGTGATGAAGTGTCAAAGAGGATCCATGGGAGGTCCTAGGAACTGCTTGTTAAATCTTCTCTGTGCGAGGAAAAACTTCCTTATCTCAGGTATAATCCATTCACACTGTTCTGATATAGTAATATAAAGGTTATAAAAATAATCTGAAAATTATGTCTCTCTCTTCCTCCCCCCAGATAACATCAAAGAATCATTTTAGTGATTTTATGACTAAATATATACCCAGACAGCCCAAACAATTAAAATGCATCAAAAAATGTTTAGATTATTTTATCTTATGAACAAGGAAAAAAAGCCTGTAGCCTTTCAAGTGCCAAATATAATGTTATCTTTAAAGAGTTTGTATATAATGCAAATTCCTTTATTAGGTAGATATCTTTCATGGGAGTTTCTTGACTTCATAAAGAAATTCGATCTCACTGATAAATAGAACATCATGTTCTGCAGTTTTCAGTATAGGACTGGAGTGGAGGATGTGATTATTGGTTTGTACTGCCATTAGCTAACATGAATCCCTTAAAAGTAAACTGCTTTTTTCCTTTAGAAGTCATTATTTTTATTTCTTTTTATTATGGCAGTTCCCCAATATAGACTAGGAATTAATTATGTGAATACATAATAAGCAAAACATTTCTACTTTGAAGAACATATAGACTAAATAGACTGAAATTGAGAAGAGAGAGGCTTGGAGCAACTTGCCACGCACTGTACAGCAATTTAGTTTTGTAGCTGGGAGTAGTCTTCTAGAGCTCCATAGGATCATTTTCACTTAATAAAATCCAGCACTTCCAGTGCAGTGGAACTGGCTTCTTTTTGCTGAGCCTTTACTTTTGCTGGAACAAGTTTTCTTGTGGCCACACAGTGAACCAGAGTTGAGAGAGGGTAGGAGTAACACTGCCAGAAAAAAAAAAAAAAGGAAAAAAATTTTTAAAAATCAATTTTCAGTTGGATCAATTCCCCATACTGAGTCATTGTTCAGCTGTACAAACTCTCATGCTGGCACAATGGAAGGAATGACAAAGACATGGAATGGCCTGCCAGGGCAAGGGAAGAGGATGCTCCACAGTGAGAACAGCAGCGTTAGAACCAGCGCTTTTTCCCACCAGCTTCACTCAGCTGAAATGGCGACCTGTGTTTCCTCAGGAGTTTCACCTCAATTTCACACTCTGCTAGGGCTGCTTTGGTATTGGCAATGGCATCGTCTCTTGGCTCTGCACTGCACGCACATGAGCTCAGAAGGAAATGTTGAGCTGTGTGAGCAATATCCTCCTCTGAAGGACCTGTGCCCTGCGGCTTGGAAACCCTGACTAATGCAAGAGTTGCAGAGGCTAGGAGTAAGAAACCTACACAGAAAAGGTTCAGAAAAGCAATGGATTTTATTCTGTTTGTAGGAAGTATTCAGAGTCAAGAGGTACCAGGAGTTGTTGTCCAGCTACTCTTTTCTTTTTTCTTGGTTGGGTTCTCCATTTCATTTTCTTGCGTGTGAAGGGACAAATTTCAAAAGGTATTCGGAATACCAAACAACATCTGGTTGTAGGTTGGTTTTTATATGATGAAAAAGTCATTAAAACCAGCCACTTGTGCTGAAGATATGGCTTTAATCCTTATTGAAGCTGTTCTTCGAGAGAACTTTCATTCACACCAGGAAAATGCTGCCCATTACTGATAAGTTAGTAATGTGTCCAAAAATACTGGTAAAAGTGATCTTGTAAGGAAACTTTTGTGAGTCATTAACTACAATTTATAATTTCATTATACTTCATCATGTATCCCAAAGAGACGCCTTTTTTTTTAATGTTAGAATGACCTCTGCAAGTTGGTGTTTCCAATTAAATACGAACATGAACACTTCTCATCCATTTTCTGTTTGATGCATCATGTCAGACCATTTTTTAGCCCTGAGTGCATTTTCCTGCTCTCCAGGCAAAAAAAGGATATTTCCAAATTCTTTTTTTTTTCAGCTGGGAGTTCCCTTCCAAAGCTATTGAGCTCGTGGATTGAGACACGAAGCAGAGATCCAGCAGCAAGGGGTACAGAACAGCATTGAGACTCTGAAGGAGAAGCTGTGCCATTTCATGGGAGAGCCTATCACAAGCAAGAATAGTGCATTCACCTTCGAAGAAAGCTCTGACAATTTTGCTGAGCTCCATCACACTCTTCACAGCTGTCAAACACTGGCCTTGTTCAGTTTTGAACAGCACACGCAGAAGAGAGGGCACAACTCTGCAGCGACCCATCAAACTGAATGTAAGGAGATGTGCAAGAAGTGACTTGGGCTCCGTTTGAGTTTTAAAGTTGGATTCCAAAGCCCACTGCATTCTGTCAGTGGTCTTTGGATTAACTATATTTGTACTTCAACATCAAAATAATTTCTTACACTTCCAGTCAACAACTTCTTTAAGATTTTTAGCTTGAGGAATGGCTGTGTGTCCTGAACTTATAGATAATGATTGGTCTGAGTTACCAATCTTGTCCATTTTACTTTGCAGTGTGGTGGTACTTCCCCATAAATGGGTTATAGAGAGAACTAAATGTCAGGAAAATCCAGTCTAGAGTCAGAGTATTGGCTTTGTGATATTTGTACATTATGATCTCAGAAAATAGCAGATACCATTCCGTGATTTATGTTAGCTCCTTGTTGTGTAATAATCACCTGGCGACTTAATATTCACCCCAAAGTACATAAAGAATTCCAAGTAGAGATTTTTGCATCTGTGCTTTCATCATGCACATACAAAAGTCAATATTATTCTTATTTTTTAATTTATTGTGGATCCACAATTTGATAATCTTTTAGAAAACATTTGTGATTTTTATTTTCAAATAGAAGATTTTTTCACAACATAATTTTTTCATTAAAATATATGATTTTGGCAAATATTTTAGGTGTTTTGGAATCAAGCATATGTTTTTCAGAAAAAGGTTCACTTTGGTGGAAAGACATTTAATTAAAAATGTATAGCCTTTTTTAATAATTGTGAAAGGCTGAAGATGAAAGAATTTGTATTCAATATGAAAGCATTTCCTCTTTAAAAAAAAAGTACATTAAAAAAATAAGGTTTTGGGGGTACTTACTAAGTTTAAATTAAAACTAATTCACATTAACTTATAAAATATAACATATAACATATAACATATAACATATAACATATAATTAATATATAATATATAATATATAGTATATAATATATAGTGTATCATATATAATATATCATATATCATATATCATATAAAAGATATTACATATTATCTATAATATATAATATATTATAGATAATAGATAATAGATAATAGATAATATATGATGTATTATATATTATATATTATATATTATATATTATATATTATATATTATATATTATATATTATATATTATATATTATATATTATATATTATATATTATATATTATATATTATATTATATTTGCTAAAGTGAAACTTAAACAAAACTGTTTTAATTAACATTTGTTCTGAGAAAATGAAATTATGAAACTTTGAAAATACTGCAATATACCATTTCAACAGTTCTTGAGCAAAGATATTTAATGATTTTATGGTGAAATTACTATGTTTCTCTTTTAGTTAGTATATACAGACTATATCTGACAAGTTGAAGTTAAAAAGAAAAAAATTACTTATTTTTAATCTTGTGACCATAATAAATTTTTAAAGGATTTTATTTATGCATTTTGTTTTAATTTGTCAGACTTTCTGGACAGTCATGAAGGGAATATACTGAAAACCTTATGAAATAGAAATTTTATCTTCTCTTTGATTCTAATATTTATCTTTTCCTGCTGCCTCAGGGCCCAGGGGTTTATCAAGTCCTGCACATGCAACCAGCTGAGTGTAGTTGTGACATTGCAGCTTTGCAATTGGTAACATATAGGCTGCAACATCCACTGATATATCTGCATTCACTCTGCCTGAAATGACTGTATTTGGGGACTGAGATGTGTAGAAATTTGTTCATGAGCAAGCTCATCAGTATAAGAATTTGCATGAAAGTTGAATCATGGAATAATAGAAGAGTTTGGGTTGGAAGGGACCTACAAGGTCATCTGGTTCCAAACCCCCTACCATGGGCAGGGACATCTCCCATTAGACCAAACTGCCCAAAGTCCCATCCAGCCTGGCCTTAAAGTGTTCCAGAGATGTTCTTCCTTTTATAAGTAATCAGCTTATCATGACTTAAGAGAAAACTATATTTTTAGCTCTTGGACCACACTTGAGGATACTTTCTGCTGCTCTGTACAGTTAAGATTATTACCAGGTTTACTTTTGCTTGAAAAGTTGATGATGGGCATTCAGTTAGGTATAAAATAGTAAAGTTTATTGTAAGTGTTAAGAAACATGTTGACCCTTAGACTATGGGATAACGTGCTCCAGCTGAATATAGCAGATCTTCAATTAATCCAATTTTACAATGTTAGATTATTGTTCCCCCAATGAACTAAGCCATTGAATAAGAAAAGTGTTATAAACAGAACAATCACAATTTCCTAAATTGATATTTTAATTTTCTTACAATTTGTTACTTTTGAAATATTTACTAGAAAAATAGAGGTTCTGTGAAAATCTCCAAAGTTTGTAGTAAATCTAAGTCATGGTGAATGAACTCCAGCATGTATCTAGATGCTTCCATGTTCAAAGCTGGAATCCTAAGGAGCCACATGTTGCCAATCCCTAAGCCTGTAAAGCAAGAAAGAGCTCAGTTTTAACTTTCTGATTGTTACTCTATATAAGTATCTTTTGTTTTAAAGCTCCTTAAAAGTTTTCCCGAGTCTTTTGCGTAAGCCTTATGACCTTCCTTGAAAATAAAGAGTAGGTTTGCTTCTCCAATCTAGGCAGTGGGGCTAAACTTATCTAAATAGGTATAAAACCTGGGTAGTTCTTAGTCTTGCAAGCAATGAATTCTACAGCAATGTTGTGTTCCTAAATACACCTACAAAGAAGATTGTGTGGCAGTGTTTGCAAAAATACAAGTCTATTCCAGTATTTTAGCTACATTTCATTTCTTGTATTTGATGAATCACTGAAAAAGGGGATAGTAAAAGAATCCAGAATAAAACAGTCAAATTAACAGCTGGGAAAATGCTCTGTACTGAAGCAGGTTTTTTGTATTTAGATATAGGATAGACCTTTTCTAGTCAAGAGTGAAGTATATCACTTGCACTGGAGATAAAGCTATGCTATCGAATGGTGATATTAAAGATTTTCTGTAAGAAAAAAAAAAGAGAAAAATATATATAGATCATACTTCATCAAAAATCTGGACATTATCATGATTTAATAATGAAAAAGAAAAGCTTGACACTGTGACCCAAGGGCCAAGAGTTTACACTGACCTAAAGGAAAAAAATCACCCTTTCTTTCTCCCCTTCTGCAAGTGCAGAAATACTGACTCTGCTGGGACAAAGCCAATGCCTCTATCTTCACCTCCTTCTCTTCCACATCTAGATCTGTGTCTTATGCATTCACAGGGCAGTACCACATCCTCTTCACTACTCCACAACTTCTTGTACAAGATATGGTTGGTTGACCACATCTGCCAGTCAGCTGTGTCTGTCAGGAGAGAAGCCACAACATCATGTTCAAAGCAGAATCCCATCCCCAAGATTTCCTCATCGCTGCACACCTTTGGGGCCTCTGCTGTGTCCTTGCACTGCATGTGACACGTGTGTCTCCTGGGACATCATCCAGTGCATCACGGGCTCGTGCAGGGCAGAAGAAATGTCAGCACTGAGTAAAATTATTAATTTTTCATAGCTAAGGTGCTAAACTCAGGAATTAGGAAAAACTTCCCATCTTGTGGTGGACTACAGCTTACAGTGAAGATGCTGCAGCATCTATCTTAAATAGGCTGAGGAGTACTTGGAAAAGTATGGAAGATTTTACTGGAATCTGGCATCACCCAAACTGAATGAAGACTTTGTAGCCTCTAAAGTTTAGGTGTTTGGTGCCCAGGATGGAGTCTAGGCTCCATGAACTCAGCATGTAACCTGCCTGTGAAGTCTCTCTGGGCAGTTAGGCAGCTCCTGCTTTAGTCACCAGGCTGAAGACACGTTCTCTCTGACGTTGGATGACTCTGACTGCGTCACATCAGTCCAGGGCACACTCAGCCACACCAACATGGCACAGGGCTTGAACTAATAAAGCTTCTAGACAGCATCTCACAGTGCAGGCAAAGCAATGACACATCTGCCTACAGCCAGTTGTGTGGTTTAACCTCTGAATGGACGGAACACTAAAGGAAAATTATGAGGTGAGGGAAAAGAGAGAAGAGGGAGGCGCTACTCTCACCTTTCTTGGAAGCGTAAATACTGTGCTGAGTATATTAATTTTACTAAGTGTAAAATTCTGTGCTTGCATTTATAGAAAGGTGATTAAAGATCCACATTTTAAAAATCAGTCCTGAGATAAGGGCTTGTTTTGGTTCAGAAGGCCCAGGCTTCTGTTTTGAAATGTGGCCAAATAAAGAAACACAAGTACCCCTCTGTTGATCTATGCTGCAGTCAGCAAAGGATGCAAGATTAATGGGGCTGGAAATCAAGCACAAAAGGAATCCTCACCCTGTAATAATGGTTTGGGCACTCAGCAGGGATTAGAGAGACTTAGGTTCAGTGTTTGATGTTGTATAGTACTTGTATTCCTGGCTGAGTACTCATACCACTAGGCTGCTGCACTGGGTGGAGGAGAGGAGAGGTGGGAGTGGAAGCCACCGACCTACCCTCTTCTAATTTTGTATTAAAATGAAATCATTCTACTGATGTCTGATTTATTTATTCTGAGAATGTCTAAGAGATCAGGCCCTCTGTCTGCACAGAGTGAGAATTTATAAATCTGATAATCAGTGAACTTTGCAGGGTGGGAAAATGGAGCAATTTTTTTGATTGCAACTTTATCGTCAGGCACCTCAGTCCTGATGCCATTCTGATTTAGGTACCCAAATCCTTTATTGGAGTTTTTTTGTTTTGGTTTGGGTTTTTTTTTAAATTAATTAAATAGTAAAAATTAAGTTTTTGACCAGTTCATTTGGAAGACTGTGTTCATTGAAGCATTGGTCAGACTTCAAATACCGTACCACATAAAAAGCAACAGAATCTTTTGGGAAATGAACATTAAAAGGAGCAAAATAACCTTTTTGGCTGCATTAGGAATCAGCTATTGAATAATTTCTTTCAGAGGCTTGAAAGAAGGAGGTTTCGGGCTTTTCATTTGTTATCCACTGTGTGTTGAATTCAACCTTTATACTAACTGGTGTAAATCAGGAGCTGTTCCAATGAAATCAGTAGTTACACAATTGTAAAATCAGTTAGTGATCATAGTCTGGCTACACAGACCTGTGGCATTAATCAGTTTTAAAGATCTGGTCCCTAAGTACTTAATTTCTAGGAAACAGAACAATGTGACATTACAAGGATCCTATTTAGAGACACACACTCTGCAGATCAAAGCAGGAACTACTGGAAATGCTTTCTGAAGGTATGTGTAACTATAAAATGTTTTGAGTGGCTGCCAGTATTTTGTAATCAGTGTTGTAAAGTTTTGTGATACTCTTGATGTCTGCAGATGTTATGTGGCCCGTGGCACAGAGCTGATGTTCTGAATTACCAATTATATACCTAATGGAGCCCTGAGAACTAACTCCTGCCCTCGTCTGGGTACTGAGGCAGTCTTTAAACACTAGCGAAGGACTGATGCTATAAATAAAATTCTGTCTCCATAGCGACAGGCAGTTCAGTGCTCAGCTTTCAACACTTTAAAAAGGTAATTACTGTCTTTTTTCTTTATATTTTTCTATTCTTGGTTTATAACAGCAGTAATAACCTCCTGAGTTGGGCATTTCCTGGCAATTAATGACTGACAGTGTTAAGAACACTTGGCTTTACCTCAAGCCCTCAAATCCTCCAGCCAGTCATTAACTGCCAGGAAATGCCCTTCCCGTAGTCATTATTGCTTAATTATGTAAACCTGGATTAGAAATTTAATTAGATGACTTTAACATTCTCTTATTCTCTCTCCAATTTCTTCCTCCACATCCCAAGCACCAGTATTTGCCACTGTTTTTAGTTGGCATTGCTGATGTTTACTCCGAAATAGTGCCAGTATAGCAAATGCTACAGAATTTGTGGAACAAGACTGATTCCCTTTCTAGCCCTTGGTCAGCAGAATTTATCTGCATACCTATTTGTGAATAATACTTTACATTAGGTTGGAAAGGACCTCCCAGTCCAATTTGGTACTGCCTTTGGGTGGTGATCAAGAAGAGCTCCCATTGGGAACTCTCCAGTTTGATGAATGAAGGAAGGCTTGTGATGGAGGATCTGAATCTCTGTCTCAGCTTCCCAACCCCAAATGTGCCTGCTTGAAGAAAGAATGTTCCAGGTATAGCTACATGTTTCCCATTTCTCTTAACAGCCCAAGCATGTAACTGCTATAGGCAAATGCTTATAGACAGGATTAGTGGCTCTGGCTCATTTCTAACCACACAACCCCTGAAGTTGCTTTCACAGATCTGTTTCCATCATCTGAACATGGGGCCAAGGCTTAGGTAATAATAGCTAATGCAGCATCCAAAGAAAGGTGCCAAATAAAACTGTTTCTCCCTATTTAGCATGCCATTTTAAAATTAATTGCTCTTAAAGAGGATCTCCTGCACAGCACAGTTGCTGTAATACTGACCCTGTCAGGCTACAAACAAGTTGGCTTTCAGGAGACATTGTCTCTGTAGCTTCAGGGCCACTGACCCATGTGGATACAATCTCATTTTAGTCCCAGAATGATTAGTTGGATAGTAAACAGAAATAAATGCCAATATTTGACATTCTTCTATCTTTGAATGAACTAGCAGCCAACCCCTAAAAGCTGTGATTCTGGGAGATCTTCTAAAGCATTAATTTGCTTCTGATTTCCATGCAGGCTGTATGGTTCCAATTTTATTTTAAAACCCCTTCCTCTTTTTTAAGATTCTAAAATTTTATAAAAAATCCATTGAAATGCATATCCATTAGAAAGGTTAACTATGGATGGTCGATCCAAAATATTTGCTTATTATTTTAATTGAGCTATTAAATTATAGTATTCCTTTTTGTGTAGCATATTATAGTCACAGAGGTGTTTATATTTGTATCATGTAACTTTTTGGTGGTAATTAACTGAATAGACAAAGGTGAGGCCTGACTGTTGCGCTGGTGGAGGAGCTTTTACTCCTCAATAAAGGAGGCAGACGAGGTAACTGATTTCCAGCTATCTTTTTAAAGGCACCCTAAAAGTGGAAAAGGTAGCATAGAATGGACTTCCAGTCCTTTGCTTACATGCTAGTGAGAAAATGGGGAAATGCCCAAAGCTGAATATTTGTTGTTTGTGGCGGTGGTGTTTCTCTTCCTGTTCCCTGCACGTCCCCTCTTTACTCAAGGCTGTGCTTGAGAGGAAGCTCATTCATTTCCATGGCATTGCAGGTGCACAAAGCCAGAGACTTTCCACCCAGCTGCTTCTGGAAAAGCAATAGGGAAAATAACAGGGCCTTTAAGAGAGCTTTTATGGAATTCACTTATGATCACAGTGAATTGGTTCAATCCATGTTATAAAGTTAAAATATATGACAGAAATAAAGAAGTATTCCTTCTTTTCTTAAGGTAGGGTGAACCAGAGGTTGGGGATAAAATCTGGAACATTATAGATGTTTGTTCATGTCTTGGCTCTACTATTGACCTGATGTTTCAGTTTGTGCCTCAGTTTCCCAAATGTATAATTACAGTTACTTCCTATGTAACAGTGATGTTGATGCATCTGACAAATAGCATTAAATACATATTAATTGCAGAAATTGCACCATCTGAGCAAAAGGAATGAGAAGGCAGAAAAAAGCCTCACTTATTTTACACACCAAGGGGCAATGCTTCCTCTGATGTGACGCTTCATAACTGACAACACCTGAAGAGCTGACACCTTAGAAATACAAGTTCATCTTCCTGTTATCTCCATTGCAGTATTTTGCAACTTGAAAGTTTGCTAAAGCATCAGCGCAAAAATGTGAAGTAACTCTTCTTATTATGTCTTCTATGTGCTTTATATTAGTTATCAAAGAAAACATAAATCTATGCACTTTAATCAGTGTATTTTGTGAAGCTTGGATGGCTAAGAGTGTTCAGTAAACAGAAGGAAACTTAATAGTTAATACCAACAGGTCATTGCCAGGCATATCAGACTAGACAGACAAATTCAATTGCTAATGAGATTGCTAGTCTAACTTGCCACTTCAGAATTTAGAGTGAATAGCAAAGAATAGAGCTAAAAGAAAAAGCTCTGAAATGTATTAGACAAAATGAAGCTTTCTTGATGAATAACATTTACAGGAAAAAAAAAGTAATAAATATTTAGAAATAGTTTTGCTTTCTATAGCAAAAGACTACTTTTCTTCCTGTTCTCCCAGGACAGGTTTTGAGTTCAATGGGAGCAAAGAATTGTTGATTTAACAAGGATTACAAGACTGATCCTCACATTACACAACAGAATTTATCCACCTCAGGAATCACTTCAACTGTCTGTTTTTGTGAGATTCAGCAATGAATCAAAAGGCTATTAACTGCTGTAATTTATATAATCTTCTACCTCTCTTGTGTAGCAAAAAAATGCATTCACATAAGACTACTTAAGCATTTCTTTGCACAGAGAAGTATTGTCAGCATAACTTATATTGCTTTAGCTGAGTTGATATTGCACCAATTAAACACATTCATGCTGTTGTGTCAATGTCCACAGAGCATTTTCACTGCAGACAAGGTGTCTGAGCCCTGCTGGCATTTCTTGGAGTTCATTGTGTTGTGGAGAGTTTTTGTGATATACTGTGGGATACCTCTCCGTGTCTGAAGGAGCAATGGTTGCAGTGGCCACTTGCTAATCTGAATCCATTTGGAATGTCATTCTGCTTCCAAGTTGTCCTTCACTTGCATGGATGGAACACAGAAGAACAGACTACCTGCCCTTTATCTCACAGGAAATCGAACTGCTTCATCAGAAGTCTGAAGTATTCCTGAGTAGCCTCATTTCTCAATCAGTCTTGAGATTCTGATAGTTCTGGGGAGAAGATTTACAGCTGGAACAATCCATGATGTGTGACTGTCTTTATGGTGTAATCTAGTTGAAAAATCACAAGTGAGAAATTTTCCTACAAAGCCCCTAGTAGATTTTAAGGGTTGGTGCTGAACAAATTTTAAATTTTTGTTCTGCCTTCATTCCTTTGGTGTTTGACGTCCTCCACTGGCAAGCCCAGGCGCAGACACGAAGCCATGGAGCCAGGTTTCATACCCTCTGCATCAAGTAACATGGAGTAGGTGATCCCAATATGTGGAGCTAACCAGGGAACAGCAAGGGGCCTGGGGCAGCTTCTTTAACTTTATTTACAAATCTTTGTCTTATACACATCAGAAGAAAATTGAGAAAATATTTTATAGAGTCTTAATTTTTTTTTAATTAATAACACTTCAAGACTTTTTTTCATTTTCTTATTTTCACTAGATGAGAACAGATTTCTGTCGCAGTTTATGTGTGTTTTTCATCATGTTTCCATTGAAATATTATTTAGTTTGTAGTTTTAGGGTTCTTTTGGGTTTTTTTTTTTTTTTTAAAACACCTCTAATTCTTCGAAAGCACATCACAGACATGGACTTTACAGTTTAAACATCACCTTGAACTGCCAGAAAAGCTTCAGGAATAATACTGACCTCCGCGTCTGTGAAATAAAAGAAAGCTTCCTATTTGTTGCCCTCCCTTTCAGCGTGAAGGAAGTTTCCTGTAAAATGCGAGTCATGCCGAGAATGAATGGTACGATGCATGGGGCCGCTGGCAGGAGCCAAACCCAGTGTGAGGGAGCAGGGCTGTGCGCTCTGAAAGGAGGCACCGAGGGACAGAATCATGTCATGAATGGCGAAGGAGCAGCAATGAGCCAGCTGATTAAACTGATAGGAGCCAAACAGCGCTGTGGAGCCTTTGATGAGTGTCAGAGGTCACCTCCGTACAGTTCCCCGAGTCCCCAGGACACACAACCTTGCTGACCTAGTCACTAGATCAGACAAGAGCGTTGAGACTTCAGCAGCAAGCAACAACCTAGCAGATTCAGATAACTGATAGGCTACTAGGCAAATGCTGCAAAAATGGGCAAAGGAGAAGCTGCTTGTCAAGAAGGAAAAACTGCATGGGGAGAAAGAAGGAAAGTGTTCCAAAAATGTCTTTTTCTGTGTCTAAGCAGCAGTACCAGGATGTACAAAAAACTCACGGTAAACACCATTGACATAAAGATACCTAAGCTCCTGCAAATTGTTGAGGTCTATACTCGTGCTAATTCTTCATCTGCTAAAGAATTTATGGAATTTAAGGTATTTCTTTAGCTGTCTGGGGGGTTTCAGTATTTACATACCATTTTAAAATGAATGAGGTATCAACTTTAAAATATAGTCAGCTGCATTGTAGGCACTCTTCCACTCTTTTATCCTTATTTTGTAGGGCTGATTTGCTTTGGTTTTGGCAACATGTTGCAAAAGAGGCCAAAATCTGCCTCCAAGCAAATGTTTTGAGAGGTGGCAGCTTGGATTGCTAAAGCAGTATGTCTGTAATGGTATTGTAATGTGCCAAACTACTGAACTCCATCAGTCAGAATGGTTAGTTATTTTGAACCACAAGTAACACTGATGTGTCTACACTGTTTTTTTACATAACACTTATGCATTGCATAAGCACTCCTTGAGACTTCAGTAAGTAACCTTGGTGTGTGAGCCTTCTGATGTGTGTGTGCAACATTCAATGAAATGTCCACCTGTTTGGGCTGGTTTTGATATGACCACAATAATAAATAAATCTGATATCAAAATGTGATGGTATCACTATGGTAAAAGTGATAGAAAAGCAATATCAAGTCATTTTGGGCATTGCATCCAGCTCTGAGGTTCCTACCATAGGAAGGACATCGACCTGCTGGAGCAAGTCCAGAGGAGGCCACCAAGTTGATCAGAGGGATAGAGCACCTCTCCTGAGAGGAAAGTCTGGGAGAATTGGGATTTTTCAGGCTCGAGAAGAGTAGGTTTTGTGATGTCCTAATTGCAGCTTTTCAGTACCTGAAAGAAACCTACAAGAAAGATGGAGATGGACTTTTTACAAGAGCGTGAAGTGACAGAACAAGGGGGACTGGCTTCAAACTGAAAGAGAGTAGGTTTAGATTAGATACTGAGAAGAAATTCTTCACTGTGGGAGTGGTGAGACACTGGAACAGGTTGTTCAGGGAGGCTGTGGATGCCCCATCCGTGGAAGTGTTCAAGGCCAAGTTGGATTGGGCTCTGAGAAACCTGGCCCAGTGAACGTTGTCCCTGCCCACATCAGGGTGGTTGGAGTTAAGTGATCTTTCAAGTCCCTTCCAACCCAGGCCATTCTATGATTCTGTGATTCTTATTTTTGTTTTAGAAGCATCTGATATATTTCATTGAGGTGTATAGATAAAAATGTCGAGGGCTACATGAGATGTCCTAGGGTACTCAAGATAGTCACAAGAAGCTGGCAGATATAACACAGGACCTGCATGAGGTCTGAAGGTCTGAAAAAACGCCCTGCATGATCTCAGATGCTGTTAGAAGCCTGTGTTGGGTAATCTAATCACTGGAGGGGGAAGATTGTCTGTGTCTTCTCTTTGATATTGTATTGCCATAACAACTGAGAGTAGAAGGTCCACTCAGGTGGCATGAGCTATTTCTCTCAGCCCTTGAGCTGACATGACGCAAACAACCGTGAGGTGGAAGACATTTAGACAGGTTTGGGTCCTTCTGAAAGGTAACATAACGATGAGAACCAGGACTTATTTGCTTGGGCACAGGACTGAGCTAACGTCTCTAAATGGCTTCCAGAGTACAGCTGGTTCACCAGCCAGTCTAGCTGGCAGCTGTTGGCACATGGCGATGTAGTCAGACCCTAAGAGGAAAAGATCAGCCCAGGCTCTGCTCCACCTTGTGTGCTGCCACCAGAATGATGTTCATGTGGCAGATTGTGGTCACGAGCAAGCCAGGAGGAACTGGACTTGCAGAACCTCAGCTGGAGTTTGTAAGGGTTGGTAGCAAGAAGGCAGAAATTCTGATGTATAAACTGAGAATGGCTAAAACAGGCATGGAACGAAAATGAATGGGATCCTTTTTACATTTGCTCTTTATAAGACACCATGTAAAAAGAAAAGTCTGAGAAGTGTTATAAGTGAAATTAAATGTACAGATGAGATACAGAACTTACCCTGTGCACTCCTTCCATTCACCATCAGAGATAAAGTAATTTTTCAGGAGCTTATATGGTGTGCTTAGTTAAACAAATATCCTTAGAGACATAACTATTTTTAAGCTGAACACTCACAGTAACAATTACCTGCGTTCTCAATGTCCATGAGCCTCAATAAACAGCCTATGGATTTATGTCTTAGTGAGAACCAACCTATTAGTTTCAGCCATAAATCTCATGTGCCTTGTGTGCAAAGTGAATTTTAATAAAAATCATATAAGGAGCCAGACTTGCTAGGCAGGGTTTCACATGGCTGCCAACATTTGAAAACAATTAATAGAGACCTTTTGGGGGAGGGTAAGTAGAACCATGTCTTTAGCTCCCGTTGAAATACAGTGGACTCAGTGAACTTGCCTGAAGGACAGAATAAAGAGGGTTTTTTTCTATTTAAAAAAATAAAAAAAGAAATGGAGGCCATCAGTTCTAAATAAGGGCAGATGGAATGGAAAGGGTCATTCCTTTAAGTTTGCAATCTCATCCTCTCCAACACCCTGCTGCCAGGGAAATGACAATAAGTATCTTAAAATTAAGCAGCAAAATAAAATAAATATACATTTGCACTCCCTGGTCTGAAAATAGATTTTTCTCCTCGTGAACAGAGGTAGTGTATGTATTCAGTTTCCAAGCCCTTGCCTTTGGTGCTCCTGATTCATTTCCTCTCTAGGTGTACAGAACATATGTTATCGAACAGAGTCCAAAAGAAAAAGCTAAGAGCCACTGCTCCTTTTTATTCTGGTGGTCATGTTAGTTTTATAAGAAAATACTTCAGGCATAGAAAAAATAAATTTGAAAAGTTCAAAGAGAAGAGGTTAGGGCCCAAGCTTCAGATGCTTTGTACTGTCTCCACAGCGGTGAGGGCGGAAAGGTTGCTCCGAAGGGGAGGCCAGGGATTTCTGTAGCACACAAGGAGCCTCCCAGGGTCTTGGTGTTGTGTCTGCCCAGGCTGTGCAGGACGGGTTCAGCTGGTGTAAATTAACCCAGCTCCCAGGCTATAATATACTGCTATAATATACTGGGGAATGGATGCCTTATCACCAGGCTGGTGAAGGACCTCAGCATTGAAAGGTAGCGTTTATACACCGAGTTTAACCAAACGCAGCTGAGGGCAGGACCACTCCGTGTCTAACACCAATAAATATGTAGGCTTGGTCCAGGTAGGGAACTCTGGCAGTGATAAGGGGATAGCTACACTCTACCTGGCTGCTTTTAAGAAACATATGGCATATGTTTTGAGTTACTGACATGGCATATACCAGTACTACATACATACTGTGTACACTGTGCTGCTGTTCACATACTCATGTTTAAATCCAGGCTGGGATGGCTATAATGAAATTAATATTATAATTGCAGACGTAGTCAGTCTATTCCCTTTGGAAGTTTTTGGTAGAAGAAAGTGGTTGGCACTGGTTTTATGGCCAATTTTCTTAAGCAGTCAATGTGTGGGTCCCCTTATCCTTGGGTATCATTCATATATGCGTTTACTCTGTAAATACTAAAGCTTGGGTAAATGATTCAGGATTAAAATGTTCAAATCCAAACAGATTGTATTTCATCCAGCTATACAAGGTCCAAACACAGAGAGCTAAATCCATCTAGCATGTCACTGTGGCTGCAGGTATTGGTAGTCAAAACACGCGTTAAGCCGTCCCACCCAGAATATGACAAGAAAAACAAGCTTTTTGCTGCCCAGCTAACTCTTCCGCTGTACGTTCCTGTTCTTCAGGAATGGGACAGGTTGACTTCAGTATTTTCAAATAGTTGCAGTGAAGGTGTCTTCACATCTTAAAGCAGTCTGAGGATTAATTTGACATATACAGAAAATATCTACTCTTCCTAGGAAGTACTAAATAATAGTTCTTGCCTTCAGATTTGGGCACACTTAGCTAATTTGAGTTATTTCTTGCCAAGTGTATGTAGCTAAGCTCAGACTGGGCTGCAGTACTATATTGGTGCACATGGGGAAGACAGTGGAAGCAGAATGGTCAAGAGCAAAAAGAAAGGTTGAGATTTGAACACTGAATGTGCCCCAGTACAGAGTTTGCTCAGTTCTGTAACAGATCCTTTAAGGCTATTAAGAGGTTGATAAAGAAAAAAGAGAGGTCTTTCCATCTACTTCTGTAGTCTTTTGGAATTCAGAGACTTTTGATATATTGCAGTAAATTCTCAGGTATGAGCTGAGACAACCTTCCTTTTTTTTTGCCTCTGGGGATCCTAGGGAGACTGCTCGAATTACCCAAGGGAGTTGTGGTAGTATATTGTTTTCTTGGATTTAACTTTGTGTAATTACACACAGGTAATCCTGGTTTATTTCTGTTATCCTTTAATTGAGCTATAAGATTTTTTAAGCTTAAAAAACGCCACAGGCATTTTAGGGGCTCTAAATTAAAATGCAACAAACTGAGAAAAAAAAACCCCTCCCCAGTTAATGCTATTGACCGATAATCTGCCAAATTTAATTGCAAAAGAGGCATGTTTTTCTTAAAATTACAAAATCCCAAAGAGATCCTTCAGAACACCTATATGGATTTTATTATTTTTTGTTCCAACTGCCCTGGAGTGCTGTGTCTCTATTTTCCCACTCTCAGCCCGCAGTATGCTTTTACGACTAAAGTATCAAGACCCTGCAAACAGAGGTTCATAACAGAAATCCTGTAGATCTTTAGCTGCATGGGTGGGCACAGCCCTGGCTATTGTACCTTTAGAAGTCTTGCTCACCCTGTCACTGCTGTAGCAGTGGCACCTGTTAGCACTGCTGCCGCAGTCTCTCACTGGCTCCATTATAAACCTCTCTTTTCATGAGTTCATTTCTTGCTTAATAAAAGTTTCCTCGCAGCTGAAACTTGGCTGAAAGCGACTTTACCTGGGAACAATTATTATTAATATTTTTAATATAGATTTCCTTTTAAAAATCTTTCTGCTATTTTTAAATTGAAACAGAAGGATATTTATAGGGATCACATGCCTACTCCCTGCATATGCAGCCAGGTCTGATGGTTCTACTTAGAATTAGATGCCAGCCAGAAATAAGGAGGTCTGCCTGTCCTGTGGGTGACACAGCACAAAATAAACTGAAGTTTTGGTGATGATAAACTGCACAGAAGGTCTTCTGCTCTTGTCTGCTTGGATGATAGCAGTTCCTAGAAAGACTGAGGACCTTAGGCCAGGGTTTTTGGAAATAAGTATATCCAGAAAGAAAGAGCACAACGGCAGCAGATTCACCATCTCAGAAGTGAGTTGTGCACACTAAGTGGTTAGAGTAGCTTCAAGCTGGCCCAAAGTGTAACCTCTGCATTTGGTGCCCACCAGGTGCAGCCCTGCTTTCTCTGGATTGTCATATCGACCAGGGCCGAAGTGTGTGCTGCCTTCCCATCACGCATTGCTCAAGGTTTGCTGATCTGTTTTTCCTTTGCTGTTCCCACGTGTCCTTATCAGATGCTGAGTTTCCAGCAGCCCTCTTCTCCCGCCCGTGCACTGATTTCCTTTCCTGCCCCTGCACTCGGCACTGGGGCAGTGCAGCCTGGCCCCTGATTCCCCAGCTCCCTTTTTCCCCAGGTGACAAAACTCCTGCACCCAGCATTTCTCATGCTCTTATTGAAGGAAGGTATTCTCCCTTTCCCTTCCAAAAAGCTGGGCAGGTGAAGATTGTCATATTCAATTTGTGATTGATGTTGAGCATCTGGGAGTATTTGGGGAAATGGTATCTCCTCCTTCTGTTCCAAATAATTTTGAACTGCAGAATATACATGATGCTGAAATATTTAGCAATAGTGACCTGCTCTTCATTCCAGACAGGAAGCAATATGTAAATTAGAAGATTCCTACAAATCCACAAGGGCAGGGTCCCCACCAAGGAATTTTGGACAAAGATACTTTGCTGAGATTAAAAATAACCTCTGTTTGAACTAGGGTACACAAAGAAAATCTCTGACATTGTCTTCTGTTATATATGGGATTTGGTTAGTGAGCAGATCTTGTGAGGATGTGGATGAATTTTACCCTTTTTGAACAGCACAAGAATATTTTTTTCTTTTTTTTTTAATAAAAAGACCAAGTATCAAGTGATTGGCAAGCAGCAGCCTTGCACTTTTACAGCAGTGGATGAGACAATTTTCTCTATGGAATTTCAGTTTATACATTTTCTGGTCTGTAGCTATATGTTTTCAGCTCTGCCCCATCTTTGCTCAATGCAGATGCACATCAGGCACAGCTTTAGTTGTCACTGGGCAGGAGCAGGGGTGACCATGTGGTTGTTTGGGCAGGGAATGGGAAGCAGCTCACACACACCCCCCATGCACACCCTGTGACCAGGGATCCCTGCCCTGGGTGCCCTGGGCATATGCCCAGAGAATATTCTAACGCCGTGTGTCATGCTCGGCTCTAGGACCCTGCAGGTCTGGCCAAGGAGAGGTCTTAGAACATGCAAAGAATCAAATTCTCCCGTCGTCTCCTTGCATCCAAACTATGGACCTACAGCACCTCAACCTTCCCCTCAGCAATGATGGGGGGCAATGAAACTTGTGTTTCTTTCCTTTGCTTTTCTTGCTCACCCCTAAAATGCTGAGCATGGAGTGCAGCCATCGAGCAAAGAAGGGAACTCAGATTTCCTGATTTTTATCTTGGCAAGGAAGAAGGTGGGCATTACCTGAATTTTTTGTCCCATCTTCTTTCCCATCCTCCTTCACCTTCCCTGTTTACTGTTAACTAAAAAATAAAAAGACAAAAACAAAACAAAAAATGCAACTAGCAGGCTGGCCTCATCTCCCATGTGCCCTTTCAAATAAGCTGCTTCTCTGCCTTCGTTTTCCCATTGCTAACGTCAAGATTATGCACATCATGGGAAAAATTGTAGTTTACATCCAGAGGACTTGGTTGAATTTTGCCAGCTGATGTTCTGGTCCTAATGTAAATCAGATATTACCATTTTCTTGAAGAAAAGGGGTTGAATCCTACAATGCTCCCTAGAAGAATGATCAGCATTTTATAAAATCTCTACCAAATGGGGTCCTCTTCCTCTTACCCAGACATCTCTCCTGTTCCAGTGTTAAGGATAAGGACTTATTCAGACATGCTGATTTACAGCTTGGTCTGTGGAAGAAGAGGAATCAGACCCCGAGACTTCTGATTATGCTATTTTTAACCACCAACAATTAGATGTTATGCAGTTAACTAACAACAGGGTTGAAAAAAACTAAGAGGAATTGTAAATATATCCTAATAATTGTATTGGAGCATAGGATTTATAATTACTAAATGTGTGATAACTGCTTCCTAAATGCCCATGCTCTTTAAACAACCTAATTTATAATTTAAAAAGCTGACAACTCTTAAAGTGTTTTATTTTATCTTGTCTGAAATAATTGAAGAGTAAGTTATTGAAAACCTTTATTTTTCATTAGCCTTAAATTCAACTACAATTAATGTGCCCAATTTGATTATAAACTGCACAAATTAAACAATAAAGAGCTGTCTAATGAGAAATTAATTATGAGGAACAGAAGAGGAGCTGGGCTGGATAAAAGCAATAAGTTATGGCCTATGGCAGGATGTGTCAGGTTTTAAAGGAGACAAAGGGCTTTTTCCTCAATGTGTGCCAGTGCTGATAGGGCTCATCACAGATCAGTAGATCCAGAAGCCATAACAGCACGGTAATTGAAACTGCCAAAATCAATAGTGCTGACAACCTTAATTAAATTAAATATGTCTCTGATGAGCTCAAACAGCATGGCAGCGGACCACTTGACCCTTTCTCGGAGCCCCACTTGATAGAGTGCAGCATGCAGGATGATGGATGTCACCCCCGAGGACCACTGGAGCCCTGGCGCTACTGTAGGAAATTGCTCCGAGAGTGATGGTCTCCCCAGAGCCACGGCAGCTTGGGCTCCAAAGTGCAGCCCCGAGTTCGCCTGCTCTGGCTTGTGCTTTGCCTGGAAAATGCGGGGACTACTTTGCTGAGCACAGCCTGGGGAACTTTGTCACCGTGTCAGCTTTCTGCCCTCCTCCCAGCAAAAATAACAGTTTTGTTTGCTAAACAGGCAAACAACTTCCATCGCAGCTGGCTGGCTGAGAGGCAGTTCCGACTTTTTATTACAAGCAGCATAGGCAGGAGACCCACTTGGAATTGGGGCTGATTCAGCCTGGGTTTTTTAGTTTTATCTTTTAAAATAAAGAGATTGGGCTGATATATCCTGGGATTATCTGAAAGATCATAATGGGACTGTAAGAGAGAAAAAAATGAACTATAAATGGGCAGGAGACAAAGAAAAATTCTTGCTGCTCAAACCACAGGGCTGGAATCTCAGTTCAGCTGTACAGTCAGCAGTTGTTTTTCTCACTAGGAAATTGCATGAGTAAATATTTTTGGAGAGTGCTGTTCTCTTGACCATGTAGTGCTGACTTCCTAAACAACATGAAATAATTGTACCTTTAAGTTTTCAAAATGTTTATGTCAGCACTAACAAACTGTTCCTTCATTATAAGCCTGTCAAAGATCAGAGGCTTAGATTATTGAAGTAGATTCCTTTCAAATGCTGAAGTTGTTGCTGTGACAACTGGGGGAGTGAAGAGATTGTTTGAGGTGGACAAACTGTGGGTTTTTCATACCAAAAGGTTTTAAATAATCTGCCTCCCTGTTTAGAAAAAATGCCTCAGTCACAGTAAACACTCTCCAGCTAAGCACAAAGACCTCAGAAAGGTAAAACATTACATCTAAAAACCTGTGGGTTTAAGTCATGCTGTTCAGGTTCATATATATAAATTATGCTAATCTTAAATAAATGTGATTCACAAACTCTAATTCTGTTCCATGTATAACATTTTATGAAAGACACCTATTCAATATATTTTGGAGCATTGCAGTTCTGGTAGGAACTTCGGGCAGAAATTTATGATACTGGAAAAATTATACAAAAGACGATATCCTTGAATCACGAGCAGGCCCTCCCTCCCTTGCAGTGCCGTTTATGGCATTGCTAATTTAAATGTGGTTCTGTGTCAGGCAAACTGTTTTATAGCAGTCTCTAATCCAGCCTTGAAAACTTCATAATCCAGTGCATAAGAAAGCAGTTTGCAGGGAGCGGGAGGGGAGGTTGAGTCTGGATTTTGGAACTGTCTTAGCCTAACTTTTACTTTTTTCCCCTTTTTTATCTTTTTTCCCTTTTCTCTCTTTTTTCCCTTTTCCTTTCTATCTTTTTCTTTTTCTTTTTTTTTGTTGTTTTTCTTCCCCTTCTTCTTTTCGTTCCCCTTCCCATTCCTCCTCTCCTTAACCTTCCATTCCCCTTTCTTTTTTAAACTCTGAGTTAAATAAAAACAAAAATTGCCTTTTCTGTATTCTAAGTGCTGTGTATTGTTTTCATTATTATTAGTGGAGAATTATAACATTGTTGGGGTCAGGTAGATGCCAAGCTCCCCATAAAATTCTGTAGGGTCTGGTGCAAATTCTGTCTTTGAAAGCTATTTACCTTTCAGTGACAGCATCAAATAATAACAGATTATTAGTAAAAAAATATTAGTTACATTATCAGTAGTAATAAATGCTTTTACTCTCATTTCTCCTTAAAGTACGATGAAGAACCTTTATGGCTGTGATGGAGCTGTTAATATTGTTGGGCTGTGAACAGAATATAGGGCTTTTAGAGCAAAAGGGACTTTCCAGAGACTGAAAAGGAGCAGAAACTTCTCACGTAAAGGACTAGAGCTGTAACTGCATCCCTAGAACAGCAGAGTAGAAAACAGAATTTTTCCAATAGTCTGACAGCCAAGGAAGCTGCTCTCCCTCAGCAGAGAGCCAGTGCGAGGCCCAAAAGTCATTGAAACTCTGCTTGTGTGTGTCTGTCACCTTCCACGGCAGCATTGCTTTTCTGGCCAGCTGACTGCTTATCTGCCTGTTGCCTGACACACACTGCCAGCTCCATCCCATCCCTTAGGGCTCTCACCATCCTCTGCCTTCTCCTGGTTTAACTCTCTTTTTCCCTCTCGTTTCCTGTTGTACCTGAGCCCCAAGAGATGCCTTTGCTCCACCGTTCTGGTGGTGAGTGTGAGGTGCTGAGCCCTTCGCTGTAGGGTACTGTTGGGGTGCACCCTGGCAGTGCGGAGTGGGGCAGCAGATGCAGCCAGCACAAGCACTCACTGCCCAGCATCACTGGTGTGAGAAGCCAGCAGTGTTTCCCTGCCTGAAAAACAATTTACTGAGGCTGGACACTTGGGATACTCTGCTTTTGTCGCGAGGGAGAGTGGGAGCAGGGCGAGGAGCTGAGCTCACCAGTGTCCTTTACCGTCAGCAAGGATTCAGGACCCCTGAGGCTTGGGGGAAAGACCAGAAGGATTGTGTCCCATGCTCCAGCATGATCCTTATTTCATGATCCGTTTTCCTGGGATCTCACCAGATCCCACCATGTCAGTGAGCTGCCTCAGCTACCCTTCCTGCGAGAGGATTGTAAGTGGGAAGAAGAGGTTGCTGGATATTTCTGGAAGGACTCATAATGCTAGTGAAAGTCTCAATGCTTGGATAAGAGAGCAGCATCAAATTCGCATTTTTCTGGAAAATCTGAGCTGACAGAGCATGAATTTAAAAGCTTCAATTCTTGAGGTTTTGTGCTTTCAGTATCTCTTGACCAGTACATCTGCAGCAAGCCAAACATTCAAGCTCACCCTTGTTGGGAAAACAGTTTAAAATAAGTGATTCTTAATCTGCTTATTCAAGATAGAGATACACTCTGGAGCCAAGCTTTTCTGAATGTTCTGTTATTTTTGGCCAACCATACTATATCTCTCTAATCTTAAAGAACCCAAAGTATTTACTTGTTGCCAAAGAAACGCTTTATGTTTAGGGAGAGATCAGTTTAGCTGCAGTCACCTTCATCACTCAGTTTTCCACCCTCCATTCTGTCTGTGGCAGCTGACCTCCAAGTGACCATGGAGGCTGGCCCTTGCCACCAAGACTGGAACATATAAACCCTACACTTGAAAGCAAAAAAGAGCAGAATAAGGGTTTTGAGTCAACTCTCAGTTTGCATATTCTACCAATAATTTGGTCTTTATCTCTTGCATTGTTCTCTGTACTCTGAAGCTTCTGATTAATCTTGAGTGATGTGTCTGAGCTAGTCGTGTCACCAGCCTTTGCAGTGGGGAAGAAAACTATGATAGCAAGACAGATAGCTCGGAAGGAGCAATTTGTATAAGGAGGAGAGTCACATTGATCATGTCATAGCATTACTACGAGTTACACCGACACTTCAGCTCCAAGTAGAAAAGATTCATTTCCACAAAAGAGCCTTGGCTTGAATAACTATCATAGAGAGTGAAAGCCATGTAAAGTAATTTCCGAGAAGTACAGTTTCAAGGGAAAAAAAGGAAATGAGAAAACCTTAAGGGGTGCACGGAATATCTTCTACAAAGTACAGGTATGGATGAATTTTTTGGGTGGTTGTAAAAGTAGACACTGTAAGGATTGTAGATCCAGGTCCTGGCAGTAAAACCAGTGCAGATGTATTGCTGCACATCCTCCATAAATAGTCCAGCTGCAGCTGGCCTTGCCAAAGTTACTTCATGCTCCCCAAAACTCACCTTTGCCTTGATACCAGCAAAACCTGAGCAGTGGCAGGCAGCTGCTGTTTACTCTACTGATTTCAATCACCCTATGTTGGCTGTTGTATTTACCTTATCCATGAGTCTGATATCTACTTATATGTATTCTATGTTCTACTAGTGCAGCACCAAGTTCCTGAGTTACTGAGTTTCAAATCAGAGCCTTTTATATGCAGGAAGTATTTAAACATATTCAAGTTTTGGGTTCAGCTGCATGAAAAGTGAGAAATTCTGTATTGGGCCTGATCATCAAATATGATGACCCATTTGCATTCCACTCCAAGCAAAATATGGTGTGAAGTACCACCAGAGGTGCTGAAAGCAAACTGTGTTGTTGGAAGGGTGAGCTTGCAGTCTTACACAGCTAAAAGAGTTACTTCTGTATCACACACCAGATGTTATTAGGCTGAGTCCATTTTCAATATAGTCACAGCTCCTTTGAACACTTCTAATAGCTTGCATTTCTCTTCTGTACTAACATCAACAAAGAATAATCTTTTTTCCTGAAAAAAATCACAATTACTATATTTTATTGAAGAATACCATGGTGTTGGATTATTTATTGTTTTGTTGCATAATGATGGAATGCACAATTTTGTTTTCTCAAAGGTCAGAACTGAATTTTTTTTAATACTTCTTGCTTTTCTGCTTTGAAGTTGCTAAATAGAAATGGCAGGATTATTAATGGTCTTCTGCTAGTGCTAAAATATTCTTTTGTTTCACTGTCCCTAAATTAAGCTTATTACTGTCTTTAGTTTTGTCTGGATATAGACACAGTTAAATAATGTCACTTTTGTCCTTTCATTCATTTTTATTTAAATGCTAGAAACTTTTGATGCCTTGATAGTATCTTTTGACAACACAGAAATGTAATGAACTGTGAATGCCCTAAAGCACAGACCTTCAAAATTTAGAATAACATGAGTTCGCACTGAAGGACATTTTATTGCCTTGTTATTATACTATTACGCCAAATAGTCTTAGGAGAAATGGGAATATTAAGAAATTATTGTTCATTTGAGTCACAGGTCAAATCAGGGGCCTTATTGCAAATGTATAGAAATTATCTTTACAGCTTCTAGAAGGTTAGATGGAGTTCAAGGCCAAGCATTCATACAACTAAGAAAGGTCAAATTATACATATGATAATACTTGGTGACAACAAAGCCAAAGGTCAAGTCTGAGGCATTATCATGGCACATACAGAGAAAATTACCATTCAGATATCATATGGCATTCCTGCTGGCTCCAGGGCCAGATTCTCATCTTGGTTCTGCTGTTGCAAAACGAAAGATTCCAGTTAAGCACCTGTGCATTTGAAAGACTGGGTTTATTCTTGAATCTTTAGCCTTAGTTCAATGAAGTCTCCAGTAGAGAAAGTAAACAAGTTCCCCTTGATACTTTGCCATTTCCATATTTTAAGATGTGTAGACTTCTTTTCAATAGATAAATCGGCTCCAAGGATTTCCGCTTTGTTATTGCAATATTTATGCATCCTGAATTCCTAGACAAAAAATAACCAAAGCACAGTCTTGCAAAGTCTATATAGTGAGAAATTGTGCATTGTGAATTACAAGAAAGTAAATATATGCTTATTTACTCTTCTTTGTACATTTTAGTAAATTGATTTTTGAGATATGCTGCAAACAGGTTTTTGTCTGTTATCAAACTTTTAAGTATACTCATTTTGAAAAGGTTTAATTTAGAGTTTGCTGTCGTGGATAAGTGGAAGAATGAAGGAATGGATGAATGTATTAATGAATGAATGAATGTTTTTTCAAATAATTTGTTTTGTTAAGTTGTTTATAATCCCTTGAAAATAGCCCACTTAAGAAATTAGTTGCAGAATTCAAGGGAAAAAATTCAGCTTTTAAAGCAAACTTTCTTTATTTGTTGTTGCAAAAGTGTTGTGTGGGCACAGGTCAAATAAAATGGTCTTCCACAAATCAATAGGAGAAAAATGTTAATGATCCACAGCTATGCATCAGAGAAATGACTGTTTGGGAGCATCCTCAAACAGTAGGACAACTTGTATATTTACTCTAATACACTGTTCTTGGCAATTGGAAGCAATATAACATTATCTCTTCTGATACAGCTCATAAAGACACCCAACTGTCACACAAAGAAAAAAAATTATCGCTGTGTGTTCTTTCTTTTTCATCACATTCGATATATGGTACCAGAATGCAAATGTTTAAGAATAGTAATGATACAGTGCAAAGAAATGTTTCTGTTAAAGAGAAACTGATTCCATACTAATTAGCTCATCATTTTTTCAAATGTATTTCTCATTAAACTGGGGAGAGCTTCAATGAGATGGTTAAAGACAGAAAAATTCCCTTGCAAGGAAAATGTGGCATTTTACTCCATGCTTGTTTGAATGTAAACTCTTACCATATATAAAATTGCTACACAGAACTGAATATTCAGAATCACTAAGAAAATGGTGTCTTCTATACACTGCATGGAAGAAAAAAATGGATGCAGAAAAAAATTACGTTACTGTTTTTAGGATATCCATACACACACCTATGCACATGTGTGAGTCGTATGCACAAATCTGTTTGAGGCGCTTGTTTTAGTTTTAGTTATTGTATTTAAAAGTAAAGTACACTTGACCAGAAATAGAAGGTTGTTTTCTAAAAATGGAAAAAAATTCAGTATTAATGAAGTTGGGTATTGTGAGTGGTTCCAGCAGCACTCATCACAGAGCATGTCAGCAGACCAGTCCATCTTGTTTAATATTCACCTGCAGTACCAGTTGTGTTGTGTGAGGATGAACCTTCTATTCCATTCTCTATGAATATTTTTCCAATCCACTACATAGCTTGAGCTGGTCCCTATATTCTTGTGGTGTTGTATAATTATCCAAAGACAATGGTGATACAAAACCACCCAGCAATTCTGGTACAGGGTGCCATCAGGAATCTTATGATAATATCCAAACCATGTGGGATGTTCAATATTGAAGTCAGAGTGTGGATTTTACATGCAATACCAGTGTATCCTTGGTAAGGGAATTTGCACTTCTCAAGTAAAACCAATATAACTCTGTAGAGACTTTAATCCTTCCATGTAAAGGAAGATTCACAGAAGAAAAGGTTTGTCACAAAGATAAGTTCAAACATTTTGCACCTGAAAACTAAAAGTGGAACTATTTTCTTTGCCTGACTAACAGACTGGCCAGTTCTGCTGATTATACCTTGAGCCTTTTTTAAACCTAACTATTACTATTGATAGAAGGGATGGGAATATCAGCCTTCATTTATTTTGAGCCATCACAAGAAATATTAGGGATTATGATGCAATAAAAGCTTTAAGCTTCATAAGCAGTGTTTTGTGATCTTTACCTGAAGGAATCCTTGCTGACTGACCTGCCAGTGCTTCAGACTGGCAACACTATGTCAGTCTCCCTACAGTTATTGCAGTCTGAGTTATACCTCCAGCTTTGGTTCGGCTTAGTCCAGATTCAAATACTGAGTTAACCTAGTTATGAGTTACTTGAGCAACTGCTTTGTATTTGTAGTGTATTGGTACAAATGACTCAGTACTTGACCATCTTCTCCTCTGGGTGCTGCAGAAAAATCCCAGACACCATCCTGTGGTGTCGGTATGCACAAAGGTCACAAGAACTTGGGATGTGAAAAGTAATGATCCCTGCAGGAACAAAATTTGGATATGATTATCTATTCAAATCCAACTTCTGTGCCTTCAAATGTGTGCCTTCAAATGTACCTCAGGTTTAAACTGGATCTTTCAGCAGGATTCTCCCTCAATTCCAGACCTGAAAGAGGACTCATTTCTCCTGGCTGTTGCCCGGTTCGAGCATCCTTGTCTCTTAGCCTGTCCTCAGAAGGAGAAGCTGCCTCTGGGTCAGAGCAGCCCTCTGCCCGGCAGGATGCTGCTGCGGTCCTTGCTCGGTGCGGGAGGGGAGCGGGGCAGCCGAATGCCCCCGGGCCGGGGAGCGTGTGCGCGGTGCGGCCCCGCGGAGTTTCCGCTGCGCCGCGGTGCTGCCGCACCCGCCCCGCACCCGCGGCTCCGCCCCGCCGCCGCGCAGCTGTTTGTGCAGCTGTGCCCGGCCAGATGGGAGAAGCGATTCGGGCTGGAAAGAAAAACATGCTGCTTTTTGGAGGGTGTTTTAACACACTTCTTTCCAGCCAGATCGGTTCCCTGGCCCGGCTCGCCGCGCAGGCACAGAGCTGTGCCTGGGCAGCTGCAGGACGGAGAGATAGATGGGTGAGGCAATAGCCTCTGCCCTGAGTGCTTTGTAGCGCTGGAGATGCGCTCATGGCACTGGCGCTGCCGTTCGGTAAGCGTTTAAACCAACACTTAGGAAAGCAATTGCCTCCTGACTTCTCTTCCTTTCCCGTATGAGCATTTCCCGTTTCCACTGCCACCCATGCGTGGAGGTGCTACTCCAACCAAGCAGGCAAGGGAAAATCAGCCTAGGTTACAGACGGGGGTGTAAAAACACCCTCATCTTCCTCGGCTAGGTCAGCTACGCTAATCCCCTTCCTTGGCAGGGCAGCACAAGCATTTTTCCCAACAGCACAGGAAAGGTGAGAAAGCATTAGGTCTCTGCCTGCTGTTCCCTACCAGATGTGTTTCCCACTAAAAATAATGGGGATTACTAAAAAAATGCAGATACTTCCACTGGCCATTTAGTATTTTCACAGACTCACTTCTCTTTTTTTTTTTTTTTTTTTTTTTTACAAGTCTTGCACACTGACAAAATGCTTGGCTCTCTTATTGTGTTTGAGTCATTTGGTCTGCCATTAGAATCTGAGAAGAGCTGGTGGTGTATGAAGAGCGTTTTTGTGCCAACATGGGCCATGGGTCTCAGTGCCACCATGGTGTGGGACAGCCCTTCCCATGGCGAGTGGCTGTCCTTCCTGTGAGGGGTGAGCTGTCACCTGTGGCAGGAGCACCATGAGGGGCAGCCTGGCTCACTCATGCACCGGCACAGGCAAAGCCAGTGTCAGACTCTCCTCTGCATGCTGCTGCCCTACTGAATTGTCTGCTTTACCTAAAACTGGAGGCACCAGTTTTAGAAACAATATTGTTGGGCCTTGGTCATAAAGAATATTCTCTCTCAAATCAGACTAGCTACTTATTTCACTGCCCGTCCCATGTTTCTGTGACTGGTTACACTGCTCTGAAAGCCCAGGGAGAAAACTGGGCTTTGTTTGACCCTGCCCATGGCCAGGAAGCAGTGGGTGATGTTTTATATTACAGACTTGTTCAGTAGCAGTGAAATCAGCTAAAATTATTGCAGGGTTTAAAACAGGTTTAAGTGAAATCCAATTCAAACACAAAAGGAGCTTTGCTTCTCTTCTCATATCTGAGATAATTATAGTTATAAATGAATTATAAAGTCATCATGTGATACCAGACCTCCTTACCCAATATTTAGCATTTTCAGCCTCCTTTGGAGCCAGTGACACAAAAACATCCCAGGTGGGGCTGAGTTGTTGGCTTGAGATCTGTAGTAATTTAGGCTTTCTGCACACTTCAAGGCTAGGTATGAAATACCTTATAGAGACCTCAACACTGAGGAAATATTAAACACTTGATGCCGGAAACTTTATGCTCTATGATACTGATCAAGTCAGGTTCCCAAAATTAAAGTGCCCCCAAAATTACCCATGGAATAGGGAAAATAAAAGGTTGGTTTTAAATAGCAAATCTTATTAAAAGTAACAGAGAGAAACAAAAAATAAAGCTTTTTTTTTCCTGACTACTCTCATTTATTTCATGTGAAGAACTAATATTCTGCTCACAGTTTAAATCCAATTTACCTGTTTCTAACACTAATAAACACTCAGTAAAGATATCTGAAAGCTTTCTCCATCTTTCTTTATATGAGTATTTTGAAAGGGGCTTATCCTATATCTAGCAAATTCTAATCCCTACAAGCTAAACTTTGGAAGTGAGTGAGGAATGCAGGTAGAAAGCTTTTCTCTTTCAAAGTCGAAGGGTAATAGCACGTCTTTTCTATTCCAAAGTCAGAGTGAAGACAAGTTCCTCTTGATGAAAGCGCCACAGTTAATCCGTCTCAGGATTGGTGTCTCCATGTAGCACCCTGGGGAACTAGAATAAAAAGAAGTGTTTTTTGCCTGGTGAGCTGTAGAGTTACAGTGCAGGAAAATCCTTGTTGTACAGTATGCTATATTGTTTCGCTAATGTATTTTTTCTGTGCTCTGAATGAAGCGTTTATATGCAGGGAAATTGGCTTTGAGGCAGCGGATGAAATCGTAATGGTGTCAGTGATCTGCCTCGCAGCAGAACAAGCGATCAGCTGATGGATCATGTTAAACCGCAGAGGATGGGATCCCGCAACTCTTTCTCATGGCAGCAAAGCCATGAACACTGCGAGCTGTGCTGTTAACATCTGAGAGCCTGCTCCCAGAATGGAGGATAATTCCAACACACTCATTAAAGAGTCAGCTTCCGCTCTTGTTGATTAATAGTGATCATTTGTTGAAGAGGCGAAGGCTTTATTTTCCTCCTGAGCTATTTTTAATTACATTACAAAAAGCTCCCAGCCCCCATATATTTCAGCTCATTCCATTTTTGAAAATGTTCAAGACAGAGAAAAGACAAAGTTGGTTTCTTTGGTGGAAGTTGCCTGACAGGGATTTTTCTTCCTTTTTTCTGTTGCATTCTTCAAACAAGTTGCTCTTGAGGGTGTGATCGTGCATATTTACATAGTTCTGAACATGAAAGCTCTGCATTAATGGTGGAGTAATAGAATGGTTTGGTTTGCAAGGGACCTTTAAAGGCCATCCAGTTCCAGTCCCCTGCCATGGAAGTGATGTGCACAGAGAGATGCAGTGCTCTGAAAGTTCTGTACCCGACACACAGCACCATGGTGCAAGCATCTTGTACTGACACACGCAAGGGGAGAGTTGCCTTTCACTGATTTAATCACTTTGTTACTCAATGTTATAATTCCTCTCAACTCCAAATGAAAGCTGACATTCTGTTGGGATTTTTTGTTGTTTTTTATTTGCTATTACAGAGCTGTTCACATGTAAGAAGTGAGACAGAGCTACACTTTTAAAAGACATAATTGCCACAAGGTATTTGTGTGGTCAGAGAATAAACAATAGGCAGGCTGTTTCCTCCAACTTCAGAAAAACATTTTGTTTGAATACCCTCTTTTGCTTTCTGAAGAGTCACCATTATATCTAAACCCAGACCATACACAAAAAGCTGAGCGCCAGATGATGAAAGATGTTCCCGATGCAGTTCTCGGTGCCCAGTGGGAGAGTACTTCATCAGTGCTCCCTGTTAATCAGATTAATCTGGCCTTGAAACTGGTGTGATAGGGTTTCCAGTCAGCTGATGCCATGTATAATCATGCTCCATGCAGGGCTCACACTGTCAATGCAAACTGAGTCCATCTGCAGCACATGCAGCACATGAAACCCCAAATTAATGGCCACTTTTAACTAACCATCCTTAATTCACATTTTTAAAAGTGCTTTTGGGAGCATCAATACAGTATAAGCAAGCCCATGTTTTTGCACACTGAAGGCTTATGGAAAAGCTGCTGTTCGCCTTATTCTTGATGATTCAAAGAAGCATCAGTTGCTGGCCAAAATTTTCTATCTTTCCTTCCTCTTTAAGAATCCCATTTGCCAGCCTTTCCATCAAATTGCAAGACTAGAATTCATTCTGACAGCAGGGAAAGTTAAGTGGCTTAATTTGTTCTTAAAAATGGGAAATATCCTCATGTTCCAAGCCTGTCTTAGTAAACCTGGCTCCATCTCAGAAATATTAATGTTCTCTATTTTGAAGACATCATCAGATTCACCCTTCAAAAGAGCATTCTATGTGAGGGGTAATGAAATCAGCTGCTCTTGCATTTCATTATTATAATAGAGCTGTTAAAGCAATTTCTTTCCTTTCTCTTCAAAGCTTTTTCTATCCTCTTGAGCTGAAATTTTTCTGGAAAAAGATGTTACAACTCCATTTACAGATGCCAATGAGCTGCTGTAATATGCAACATATTTATTCTAATCACATGCATTATCCGGAAGACGTGTTTGTTCTTACTCTCACCTGACAATTACTTGCTATACATTTATTATTTTAACAATTGTGTCCTCTTTATCTTCTTACAATTGTTATTCCAGACTAATTCTCAGCTGGTATAAATACATTTAGCATGAACAGTTAATAATGTTTTAGTGTTTCTCGGGATCTCAAAATGATGGGAAAGTGTCTACTGGTTTAAAGAAATACTCTTTTTCTAAGGTGTTCAGGTCTGAGAGTATTTGATCATCCCCTCACACAACTTACTAAGCTCGGCAAAAAATTCACAGTTATGTCAGGCGAATAATTAATTAATTAAATATTGTCAATTGTATATTTGAAGACAATAAATAATTTTGGTTTTATTATTTCCCTAACATTCAAGACTCCCCAAAACAGGAAAATATGACTTTAGAGGTCGCATCTTAATACTCCTAGCTCAAGTCTATCAATTTCCTTATTTTCTGCAAATGGAAACTATGAGGAAAAAAATTGGCTTGAACTGACTTCTATATTCTGGCATGTGTTATGAAAGCACTGTCATGTTCCATTTTTATCAACTATTTTTGGTTAAAAAGCAACTATTTGACTGATAATTAACACGCCTGTGTCTTCACAGAGTCTCAGTATTGAAGCAATATATGAAATGTCAAGGAGCTTAAGGCAAAGGTTAAAGATTTTTGGTGTCTTTTGGCTAAAACAGTGCCAGAATAAGTTTTGTATCTTTCTGAAGAGGTTTCAGTTTCTTTCAGTGCAGCTGTTTGATTTTCTTTTTTTTTTTTCATCATGACTCTGCATGCATTAGTCTCCTACAGGGCAAATTGCTTTATTTAACATGCCACAGAAAGCTACTGCTGTTGCATCAGGGAGATGGAATGCTTCTCTTAAACTGTAATGCCAATAATTGCCTTTGGACTTCCACACAAAGAAAGTTTTGGTCTTCAAACTGTCTGGAAGGGTTTGTCTGTAATTGCTGTAATGTACAATCACTCCTAGAATGAAAAGGAAAATGGCATATATTTAGAAAGTTCAATAAGAACAGTGCAAACAAGCAATGCTATTATCCAAGACAGTGAATGAGCCCCATGTTCTGAGGCTGAGCCTCAGAAATTGTTTTATTGCACATGGTGAGCAGACACACTGTTAATATAAAAGTATAATGAAAGCAGTTGGAGTAACCACAAGAACACCCTCTGAAGCATCCACGTTTGGTTAAACATATTTGTCTGAATTCATACCAGGCAGCTGGGCTGACAGATTATTTATGTCTGGATTCTTCCCCTCCACATTGATTTCACAGCAGAATAGATATATCCCATCTACACATGGAGAAGTTCAATGCCTTAGACCTTCTGGACAATTAAAAAGCAAAATAACACACAATTTCTAAGTTTCAAAACTGTTAAAACTCTAGATACACTTTTTGAGAGCTACTTTGGCCAAATCTTTTAATGTTTGTGAAGTTGCTTTATGAGTTTGACTCACTTCCCAGCACAGTCTGTCATGGCACTGCCACTGACCTGCTAACCTGAAAACCTGCTGATTTTCTGCTGGCTGGAACATCAGAATTAGAAAAGAAGAGAAAGATGTTTCTCTCTTAAGAAACATAGAGAGAAGAGAAAGGTACGGATTTAAGACAATGATGACCTAAAATGCTCACTATGGCTTAACAGGACTTATTATCCCTTCTTCCAAGCAGTGGGAAGTTGTTTTACTGCTCAGATAGAGTTTGGGCAGATCTTGGCATCCTCGACCTGCTGGGGTAAAAACCTGGGGAGATTATCTCTCTTGATACCATGTAGATGTAAGAATAAATATAAACTCCAAAAAGCAGAAGGAGCAATTCTCTATTTTTTAATGAAAAACTTCACAGGCCATGAAAAGAATTGTTAAAACTCTGCAAAATAGTCTTCTGGGCAGGGCACAAAATTCTAGATCAGAATTTTGCAACAACTTCTACTATTTTCTGGTCTTCTACCCACACACTAATGATTTTCTTGTCACTCTATTCATTGCAAAGAAAAAAAAAAAAACTGTGTTGTCATAAATGACAAGCTATCTTCAAATACAGAATAATTGAGTGAAGCATATGAATTCTAAGATAGTGATCAATCATGTCTTTTAATGGAAAGTATTCTTAAAATTAAAGAGAGAAATTACTTTAAAAAAAATCCACAACCTGTCAACAAATTTCTGGCAGTGTCGAGGTACTTCTGTTTCTTCTGACATGCTCCCTTCCAAATGTTATTTAAAATTAAATATTCTTCTAAAAAATAGCTAATGTTACCTCAGTGTATGTGTAACTTAGACTAGCTAATGAAAAGTTCTCCACTAAGTAAAGTTTCATTTATGTAAATTTTCTGGGTTTTCTAGATCAAAGCACTGAAAGCAAAATATAGTCTTTAAGGACATCTAGAAACAAATCCTTCTACACAGTGCTTGCATCACCAATACAGTAGTTTTTACTGATCCTTCTGCAGGTGTACGATAGGGATTCATGTTGTAAAAAAAGATTCTCAAAACCACAGTCTACAACATAGCTGCACCTTCATTTGGATTATTAAAGACATCACAATAATCTGTATAAAACGATTTCGGTCCTCAGTTTGAGGAGGTACTGCCCGAGTACTTTACATAGGGAAGTTATAACTTGAAATACATTTGTGGAAATGCTTTCGTTCATATCCACATGCATTCTTGAAATCACGACTTATCTTTGTCAGAAGCTGCAAATGTTTTTCCTCTTTGCTTTCTGCTTTGCTTGGATTAAGCTTGCCCCACTGCACAGCAGTCCTGCAAAAGGAGATGGACTAGGAGGTGATAAGTATTTTGGTAATTCAGCTCTCCCTATTCCCACTTTGCAGTCTTCCTCCCCAGTCTCTGCCGTTGTCTGGTCCTGCTCCCCAGCCACATCTCAGCATCCTCAACCCCTCAGCCAGATGAGCCCTTTGACCTCTGCCAGTGTTTTTTGATAACAAATCAAGTGTTTTGGCAACTGATAAGACCCATCGTGGGTTTTGTGATTCATACTGCAGGTAACTCTTCTTGCAGTTTTGTCTTGCTAAGAATCCATGAGGTGCAGGGTCAGATGGCAAATGGTGGCTTTGAAACATGTTTTCTGTTTCAGCTCCTGAAAATGTGAGTTTCTGTGTGGTCTCTGATAGAGGGACCATCCCAACAGCATGTTTGGTGTTTCATTGCAGTAACGACACTAAAATCGGAATGTGTTGTGCTCCTTAATCTTTTGAATGGTGAAAGATGCAGGTAGAAATGGAAGCTATGCTGCAGAAGGAAGGGTCTAAGTTGTTGTGAATTTAATCAGAGGAGAAGGAGGGGTTTTAATTTAAAATTTCCCTTGGCATACAGAAAAAAAGATTAAAATCTGCAATTTGTGCAAATGTAAAATTAAGTTTAGCTTTTTAGTTACTCATGTTTAAAAAAGTGACAAGTGTTAAAGAGTAGTTATCAATAGAAAAGAAAATATTCTGATATTCTTGAATTAAAGGGGAATTTGACTGAAAAAAAAAAGCAAGTTTGATAACATTTGATTTTGTCTTATCCAAGTGTACATTTTCCAGTGAAAAATCTTTCAGACAGCAACTAGATCAGAGGGTTTGGAGGACTATTACCATATGTGAGTCTTTCAAGCTCAGTTTCCTTATAAAAAAATAAATCAGTACCATCTAAATTTCCCTTTTCCTCTTTCCCCATGAAAGAAAACCCACAGCATATCCATATGAATCTCGCAACTTTTTGTTTCCAGAGTTCTGCTGTGCCCATCCTGGCCCTGTCACAAACCCTCTTTGCATCTGTGTGCTCCCTTCATTCCCTCAAACCATGCACCCCAATTTTCTCCAAGCTCTTCATCCATTTTTCTAGTCACTCTGCTTCTCCATTCAAACAAGGCATTGGGAGAGTAAAACAGAAGACAGGAATTCCGGCTTGGAAAACTCAAAATAATATACACATACAGCTGATCCAAAAGGGTCAAATTTTTATTTGGTTTAAATTGAGAAATGCCTGCTGACACAATAAAACTAACACTAATTTAGAAGCTTTTCTATCACAATTCTAACTGGCTCCCACTTGACTGCATGTGTGTACGTGTGAGAAAGAAGAAATCTGGTACAACTAAGATTGTTGGTGTTTGTCTCTGAAACAAAGGAAAGTCTAATGCTTACAATGTGGAAAACTGGGCTTGGGTTTTACCTGAAAAAGCCACCAATTACTTTACTGTACAAAAATCCTGTCCTCAGATAACTGTATTTGTCATGGAAGGACAAGCTTTAGTCCACCCTTAAAGTGTGTCTTGGTGCATCCTGACTTACGGTGCTGTGACTGGCACCTGTGTGAGATCAGCTGCTGGGCATGGGTGTATTCACCTGATAGTTTTGCTAAATGCCTGTGTCTCACATGAATTGTGATTTCCTGTACAGCTGTTTTTGCAGCATCCAGTGGAGAGGACAGCAGGCTTGCTCTAGACTTGGCAGTCAAAATGAGTCGCACTGCAGACCTAAAAACCCTTAATAGAGACAATACAGTGATGCACGGAATGATTTCTTCAATTTGCGTGTTCCAAAACCATACATTTTTACCCCTGCTTGCCTCTTTTGATTTGCTAAAAAATCTTGATCCCCTTTACTTCTTTTCCTATTACTTTGCTACAAAATGTTCAACATTTTGCAAGACTTCACCCATATTTGAAATTTTTCTTCCCATCAGGCCCCCCTCCCCCCATAAATTGACACAGATCAAAGCTGATGAAAGAGTAGCAGTGGTAGTTCCACTGCTTGGTTAGGCACTCTGATCTGCTAAATTCTAGATGTAGAGCAAAGGAATCTAAAAAAAAAAAAAAATATTCCAAAGAGTGGTTCTCAGGCAGCTCTTTTGTGTGGGGATCATATACTTGACACCATGCCTTATGTGGAATGCACATCAAATCACCTGGAGACTCCACATCAATGGTAGTTATGTGCATGCATGTACCACAAAGAGAATAGACCTTTAAACCAGTTGGGTGCATGAGACAAAAAAAAAAAGAGGGAAAAAAAAAAAAGAAAAAAAAAAAAAAAGAAAAGAAAGGAAAAGAAAAGAGAAAAGAAAGAAAAAGTCTGAAGAGTGTAAATCTGGAGGAGTACATCAGCTTCTTTGATTTAGCTCTCTGCTCTGCCTTATGCCTTTTTTTGTTATATTTTAATGTTTTAATGAACAAATTTTAAAAAAGAAAAAACTCAACTTTCCCAGTGCAGCTACTGCTTTATTTTATAAGGTTCTGTCCTTAATCTAACACATCTGTGTTATCTGATCCAAGACTGCCCATAGGATAGAGGGACAGATTCTTAGCTCCCATGCACTCATCTTGTAGACTTCAAGGGGGTTACACTAACTGCAACAAGTCCATGACTTGCTCTTGTTTGTTGTTGAACTCTTAAGTGTTACCATATTTTTCCTTTAACTGTTACTGAAGCCCATACCAAGTACCCCTCAGATAAAATGATTTCCTCTGTGCTGAGCTGATTTTTGCTCCAGGCTGGCATTTGCTAATTTCAGGGAGGTTTTGCTATCACAGACAGGACCAAAACAGGCCTCTTGTAGGACTCAATGGACTTCAATACTTAGGGAAAAGGAGTCCTGTATCTCAGAACTGAGCCCCAGGTTAAGTCCATTTGCCCCTTTCATCAGGTTAAGACCATTTGCCCATTTAGAAATGGCAGGGATGTTATAACAGAAAATTAAATAAAACAAAACAAAAAAAAAAATAAGTAGGAAACTACTTAGGAAACTATTTTGTTCCAGGATGAAGTGATAACTCTGATTTTTCCGTCCAGTACGTGCTCCAGAATGAAGGGCACTGTCTTTCCCTGATCCTGAGTATTCCTTCACTGATGTGAATAAGCACAATGGACCTGCCCACTAAAACTTCAGTGAAGCCAAACTTGTGCTCATGGCCTCCATGCCTTTCCTGCTACACTCCCACAGCTGCTACTAGCCCATTCCTGGGATTTTGCCCACCCTGCTGCCAGGCTGCATAGCTGCTGTGGTAGTCCATCTTAAACAGAGATTTCTGACCACAGCGAGGAGAAATATTTCACTGTGACATAGGAAACCAGACTCTGCTACTGTTGAGTATGGCCATCCTCCCCTCTCTGGAATTCCCCACCTTTTCCTCCTGATTCTCCCACCCCATACTGCTCTCTGACACACAAAGAAATTAGGACAATAAGCAAAGACAACCAATTCCAAAAATCATGCACCAAACCCCAGCTTTGTTTCCATCCCACACACTCAGCAGAATCCAGGGGACTGCAGCCCATGTGTTTGCAGCACACCACAATGGCTTTGTGCCTGGCTGGGATCAATTGCCCAGCAAAGGATGCTGTGGAGACAGAGTGAGGATAAGGTCCTCTGCTGTCACAGGACATATGCCTTCAGACAAGCCAGTGCTCACAAATGCTGGGAGGAGTAAAGCAAAAGTCATGATGCCTGCAGCAAATGTATGTTTCCACAGAAGTGAATAATACGTGCATTGCATGTTGAATGTTAGAACCTATTTACTGATTAATGTTGACCCAGCTGGCAGCCACACCAACCACAGAAACTGCACATAAGTGTTAAAAGAATGAGGAAAAGTGGTGGATAAGTCAGTGCAGGGTGTGAATTAGAGTGTAATAGATTAGTTGTTGCCATCAGCTCAGAGCTCTACAAAGTCCTTTCATAGATCTGCAAGCTGTGGTGCATCACATGAGTTTTTAAAAGATATATGTGAAGAGCAGAAGACTCCATATTAAAATATGACTGACAATTTCTACAGGGTTTTCCCTTCAAACCTGGTGTCAAGGGCAGAGGGAAGGTTCATCTGTGGCGAGCAGGCAATACTTCTCCACCTCTCTCACCCTATGGAGGACTGCAGGAAGCCCTGCAAGCCCAGCTTCTTGAGTAAATGATGAGAATGCCTAAATAATTCCTAAGCACCATCGGTCTGGGTGTTCCTGGGATATTGTTGTTGCTTTGGGCAGTAGGATGACTGCTCAGTGTTAGACCTGAAGTTCACTGGTGTTGAGACACGAGGAGCAGAAGTGTGGACAGGCTCAAAGAGCATCACGGTGTACCATCTAAGTGAAGTGCACTGTGTAACAGCAAACCCATGTTTTCACTTCGAGAAAGACACAATGATGATGGAGTCAGTGTCAACAAGACTTAGACAGGTGGGTCTAGAGACTGGAAACAAGGGCAGATAGATGGTGAAAAAGCTCCATCCAGGTGCTCCTTTACTAAAAGGAAGCATGAGAGAGTGTTTCATCTCCTCACGGGAGTAAAGATCATGCATCACTTAATTTAGCAGTGATAGTCATATAGAAAAACACACAAAAGCTGAGGACAGACAGTTATGCTGGAATTAAAACAGGCTTCTTACTGCTCATCTAACTGCTGAAACGCTCTCTGAATTTCGGTGACTACTTTTTCATCTTTTAGTATGTCCTGCTTAAGAGCAGTTACCTTTTTGGAAGCTACGTTTTATCCAAGTACACACTTGTTTGAACTCACTGCTATTATAACTGGATGAAATGAAATGGCCTGTAGTGCATATAGGAAATAATTTTAAGGAATCTGATGTTCCCATCAGTCCTTAAACATTATAAATGAACACAGAAACTGTTCAGGGGATGACAGATGTGAAGACTGCAACTCCCAGAGTACAATTCTCCATTTCAAGCAACACAACCAGGATGCTGTGATCAAGCCTTCAGCTGCATGGTTTCACTGCCTTCTGCAAGATAGCATCGTCTGCAAGATGGTCTCTTATATGTGAATTAAGAGCAGCCCTTGGGCCCTGGAACTTTGCCAGTTAGACCCTCCTGTAAACGAAGCCTGACTCAGGGCTGGGGTAAGCACTTGACTTTGTACAGAGTGCCCTCGGCTCTGGATGGAGTGCTCTCACTTATTCGGTTCCCCCAATCCAGGCAGGAACTCAGAGTACTCTGTTATTAAGGATTGCACCCTGCAGGAGAGTTTTTGTTTGTTTTGTATTTTATACCTCAGTAATTGAGTATTCTCAACAGCTCCCATAAAGACATCTGAAAAAGTCACTGCAAGCTATTCTTTAAATAGCACTCTGCCCTTACCATGCTGAGCCAGGGAATGTCTCCCACTTGGTTCTGACATCCTTTCGTCTGGAGAAGCTTCTGACTGGTTTGGCTATTAATATCTCTGACTCTCCAGTCTGCTTCAAGACATTCACAAGTTTCTTCCTCTCTCTGTAAGAAATTTGCTTTCCCCATCCCTGCAATCTGATAGCACTGATAAATAAAAGATTGAGCACTTCGACTGCTTATATGTTGGCCCCTTTCAGACATAGTTTGATTTAAAGAATCACAGAGAAGCACAATGGAGCACCTAGCCAGCACTATGTGTCAGTGTTCCCAGGCACAACACAAACATAAACAAAACTAGATCAAAGTAAAGGGAGGAAATCTTCTCTATCAAACATAATTATTAACCATAGTTTTATTTCAAGAAAAAGTAAATTTTTTTGCGTCTTTACAACCGAGGGCAAAAAGGGGGTAAAAAAAGTGAAAAATAAGGAAATCAGTAGAAAATATGATTCCTTGATGTCTTACCAGTTCTGCATATGCCTTAACAGATAATCAATTTTGTCAAGTTACTAAAGATAGAATTATTGCAGATGCTTAGAAAGGGGAAGCATAAAAATACTTAAAACCCCCAAGCCCTATTTTATATACTCCACTCTAAGAGTTATCATTGATTTCAATGAATCCTACTCCCATGGAATTATCAAAAAGTTGAAAAAATCATTACCTAGAAGAGGGATGCAGAGTGGCCAGGGTGGGACGGGGACTTCTGCGGATCTGGATGGGTACCAGTTCAGGAGCAGGGTCAGTCTGGGGACTCAGAGCTGGAGAAGGATGTTGCAGGGAGATACCTGGGACAGGTGCATTTCATGGCCAGAGGGCAGAGTGCTCAGCTGCAAGGGGCATTGCCTGACTGGAGCTGGCTGGGGGTGGCCACCATCAACCATCTCAGGGCTTTCAAGGCAAAAACACTTTTTGAACTCCTTCAGGATTACAGAAAAGTCTCACGGTGCCTGTTTAAACAAGTGTGTCTGAACAGGAAAATCAAACAGACAGGGAGCTACTTCAGTTTCTCCACTTATACGATATTTGAAATGATAAGCAAGGATATATTTTCACATAATTGGACTGTGTCAGGGTAGTGGCCATTTGATCAGATAGGGGCTCTCTATGTAGTCTCACATCAGAGGGCTAGTAAACTACAAATTAAGGCAGGCTTTAGATTTTGTCTGTGAAGTAGCCAAATAAATTGAATTTTATTTCTAAAGGTCATAAAGGGGGAGGGAGAAAATACAAAAAAAGAGGCAGGATAATGCACCAGGATAACTGAATCTGAAAAAATAAGTGAATAAAATTTTTAGAAATGTCTCAATCATGCGTGAAAACCCATAAGTATTGGAAAGATACCAATCAGCATCTTTGGATCTGACAGGTAGCTTTGAGAGCCCAGTTTTCATCACCCTAAAAGAGGTCTGCAGAAAGAAAGGGCTAGTGGGGCAAGGGAAATGTAATGCTCCGTGGGTCCAAGGCTTTTGGTTTTGTTCTGTTTGTTAGTAATTTATCATTTTATTTGACATTTGCCTTTGCAGCAATATCTTGGGGAGGGTGAGACACCCTGGGGCAACTCACACAGGCCAGCTGGGTGAGGGCCAGAGAACATTGCTCACTCCCTCCATGCCTCCATCCCACCCCATTCACCCTGGCATCTTGGGCCTGGAGGCAGACAGCCTGCATTTCCTCCTGCTCCCTAGTCCACACACCTCCCTTGAGAGTGCCCCCAAAACAGGGAAAATCTCCTCTACCTACCCACCAGCCCTGGGGAATCTCTCCCAAAGGTCTGAGGACTGCAAACTCCCTTTCCTCTATGTGGCCACTGCCTAAGCCTACCCCTCCTGCAAATACAAGTCTGGTCCCCCTAGCCTTGTGCTCTAGACAGATTCCCAGGCTCCAGACAAAAAGGCCAGGGGGACTCCAGGGGACCCAGCTGGCTCCCAGCCAGCGCTGCTGAAAGGGAATCACAAGAAGCCAGATTTATTCCTAAGAACAAAGCTTCCGGTGACTTTCCAAGACGCTCGTGGTGCTCCTTTCTCTTTTTTCTTCTCCTCCTTCCCTCCCACCCCTTATTTTTCAACCTCTCTGCTGGAATAGAGGTGTTCCCTGTCACTATCAGTGAATGTACTGCTTCCCTTCCTTGCCAGGTCTGTGTATACTCCTGTGGCATTTCTTTCTCTATCCCTGGATTTATACATCACTGGCATTTAGCTACTTGTGTTGGCTAGAGAGAAGGATCTGAATTTACCTGTGATGCTGCTGCACATGGTTTTTTTCTGTACATAGCTACTGCTGGGTCGAGTGAGTTTTGATTTGCCCCCATACCCGAGCCCCAGCGACCACAGTGTGGGAGTCAGGATGTGAAGAGTGTGTGTGTGTGTGTGTGTGTGTGTGTGTGTGTGTGTGTGTGTGTGTGTATGTCACACTCGTATGTCACCTACTGCCTGGGTTTGCAGCTGCACTTAGTAACTAGTAAAGGGTGGACTCTCATGGGAGACTTCTGTGTAAAAGAGGTGAAATTACCTCAAAATAGCACCAGCAAACCTTAGGGAGATACTAATTCTGTGTGTTGAACACACCCCTTCTTTGCCTGCTGTCAGAGCCTCATCCTTGTGTCTCTGTGTTATCTTAAGATTGTTTCAGAAGTAAAAGTCTAATGGACCTAAACCTATCCAAGGGTAATAGGACTGCCAGTAATGACTGGCAGGGGACAGACTGCATTTGGTGCCACTCTAAACTGGCAGAGTTTGGACCCAATGTCAGGACACCATCCTGCTCCATAGTGTAGTCCGTGCTGCTGACAGGGGAAAGGGGAGGAGGGCAGCACCCTGTGTGCCTGGTCTGGGCACCCCACAGCCACCTGTGGCCTGGGATTTGCCCCTGCAAGGGCCTGAGGGTGCATAGATAGTGTTGCACCTTACAGCCATGGATTGCAAGAAGTCTGATGCTGTTTGAGAGGCTGAAATAAGTCCTGCTTTGAGAGACAGAAAAGCCCCCAGCTGTTGAAAAGCAGAGTGACCCAACACCAAAAGAGAGCTCACACTTGCTGCATAAATAAAGTCAAAACCACATATACTGAGAATAACATGAAGGCAGCACAAGGCAGACCAACGTCTAGAAATGTTATCTGTCCTGTTCCAAAAGCTAATAAGCCCAGCATTTGGCAAGCCAGGAACTTTTTAGATTGTGACTGTGTTTGTGGTTGATGGAAAGTCTAAGAGGAACATAAGCTTTCTAAAAGACAAATTCAGTTTCCGTACAAAATATTTGGAATTTTTTTTCCTCCTCCTCTGGCATTGAAATTGTTTGGATATATTGATTTATTAGAATGATGTAACTCCCAGTGTCATATCTAGCCATCGGCTGCCACTCAGCAAAAGGATGTGGTGAGACCATTTCACCAAAATAATAAGGCACTGTAGTTCCTAAGCAGGGGTTTACGTGTCATCAGGACAGTTTCAAATATTTGAGGATGACTTTGACAGTTGCAGGAGTGTATGATGTTTTGTTTTTCAATTGACAGAGCCTGGAAGATACCTGACACCATTTACTCTGCTGTTTAGCTGTAGTTTTCTTTACGCAAGGAAATTAAAATTCTTCTATATGTATTTGCATGAATATACATATTCTTAAGTGGCAGGTTTTGGCTTAAGGCTATTGCTTTTGACCCATCTTAGCAGAGGAAGAAAATAAACATTTTCCCCAAACCTGTTCCTTGTGAGCTTAGAGGGATATTTTTGGGACTCGGATTTACAGATGCCAATTAAAGGCAGGGGGGAGAAGCAGTCTTGCCTTGGGATGCTGTGTGACGCCAGCAGGAAGGTGAAAAAGTGGTGCTGGAAAGAGGAGACCTGCCAAGCTGCACTGCCGTGTCGCAGGTTGAGGTGCTCCCTGCCTGTGGGGCCGTGGCTCACAGCACTCCTCAAGCTCTGCAGCTGGAGGCAGCAGCTGGAGAAGAAATCCTTCTGCACAGGCGACCCTGACGCACACAGGCATTGCTTTCACTTCATTTTCCCTTCTACGGACGTTCTTTCCTTGGGAGCTGATTATTATGGAGCTGAAACGTATTTCCCTCTGAAAAGTGGTTTTGTTTTGTGTTTGCCCCCCCCCCCCAATTGCACACACCTCTTTAGTGGGATCAGGCTTAGATCAGGATTGTGGAGTTTTTTCAAAACGTGATGACATGCATTTCTGCTGTGCTGTGTGTTTTCATATGGTCCTTTGTGACACATATTTTCCAGCAATTTAGAGAGATGTAAGAAATAGCTTTTAGACAATAGGCAAAGAAGTGGGAGGATTATTTCAATAGCCTTGCAACTTTGAGGTATTTCATCTTCTTCAAAAGGCGAGGAAAAAATCCTATCCTTGTGAGCAAATGATTAGAAGAAGACTGGGAATACAATAATTACCCCAAATGGAAACCCAGACCTCAGTCAAACAATACAGCTTTTGTAAACTGGCTCTGCCTGTAAAAAAATCTAGGAAATCTCATAACTAGAACTGTTGAAATCTTTTTCTTATGCAACAATATGTAAAAGGCTCCTGAGAAATGAGGAGAAAATACGGAAATGCTGTCAAATAGCATGATAATGAACTTGCTCTGAGCATCGGAGACTGCCTTGGCAGAACTAGCATGGATTCCTTCAACCACAAACTATTTTCTCATCTTAAAGAATTTGGGACAAATTACATTTCATGATATTCCACCAATAAACAAGGACATGAAGACGAATAAACTAGGACTCATCATAATCTACCTTGATCATTGCGGAATTCGAGGGGACCAAAGCAATTGGGAGAGAGACAGAGTGCGGTTTTGAATGAATGTCCTTTATGAGAGAGCAGAGAGAAGATCATTTATATCCTTCATATTTTATACTTTTGCCTCTAGGAAAGAAAAGGCCAGCGGAGCTCCGACTATCATTCACTCATAATGATCGCATTCAATCTAGTGATTCACAGTGAATCATCTAATAAGGTTTCCATTTTGCGCATGGGGAGAAGAAGGAGGGGTGGTTAAACTTTGTTTAGTTCGCATTCACGTCGCCGGCCTCCTCTTTCCCTTGAACCGCTTTATCGATTTAGAGCATTATTTTTTTTAATTTTATCTTTAATTTTTCTTCCCTTCGGTTACCCCCCCCTCCCCCCCCAGCAATAAAAATCCCTGTAAGGAACGCTGACAGGCTAATTGCACAGTTAATAATTTTCCTTCGGCAGCGATTCGTTCGAGCACGGCTCTACTCTCGCGGCCTGCCGGGCCGGGCCGTGCGGCGCTGGGCACAGGCTCCCCGCCAGCCCGGTGCCCGGGGCGGCTGTGGATGGACAGAGGCTCCCGGCCAGCCCGGTGCCCGGGGCGGCTGTGGATGGGCAGAGGCTCCCGGCCAGCCCGGTGCCCGGGGCGGCTGTGGCCGGGCAGAGGCTCCCGGCCAGCCCGGTGCCCGGGGCGGCTGTGGATGGGCAGAGGCTCCCGGCCAGCCCGGTGCCCGGGGCGGCTGTGGCCGGGCAGAGGCTCCCGGCCAGCCCGGTGCCCGGGGCGGCTGTGGCCGGGCAGAGGCTCCCGACCAGCCCAGGCACGGCGCGGCTGTGGATGGGCAGAGACTCCCGACCAGCCCGGTGCCCGGGGCGGCTGTGGATGGGCAGAGGCTCCCGGCCAGCCCGGGCACGGCGCGGCTGTGGATGGGCAGAGACCCCCGGCCATCCCGGCCCCGCCGAGTGCCCGGCCCGGGGCAGCCCCGCGGAGCGCCCGGGCTGTGGCGGGGCAGCCGGGGAGCAGCTCTGCACGGCGGGTTGCAGCGGCACCGCAAACGGGGAAAAGTTGCTTTTCGGCATTTTGGCCTAAACCCGCAGCCACGGCCGCCGCCGCTGGGCGCAGAGAACAGCCTGCTCTGCGCACCCCTCTTGCGGGTTTAGGTCGGAGCGATGGGCTCCGGCCCTGGGGCCGTGTTCTCCTCTCGGTGTGCCTGCAGAGCCCCTCACACACGGGCAGGATCACACGCAGAACCGCCGGCTCGCGGTTAACGCGATGGGCTCGGGGCTCTCGGGACCTTGCCATCTGCAGGGACCTTGCCTTCTGCAAGCGCTTCAGGCAAAAGAGAGCCGAGGGCAGGGTAAAGCTCTGGGGCTCGGAGGAAGCGCTGGCTCGGCAGAGAAGCCTGCCCTAGGGTTGGGAGCCGCGCATCGAGCGGTGCGCCCCATCAGCGGCTGCTCCTGCAGGACTCCGTGAGACATAGCCGGAATTACCCCAAAAAGCGAACGAAAGAAAGGCACCGAGAGAGGGGAAAGGCTCGGAGAGCACAAGTATCCCGGACCGAGCGGGCGAGGCGAGGCAGGTCGGTGCTGGCGGGCAGGGGCAGAGGTGATGCCACACAGGCACCGGCCCCAAATGCGCCTGGGGGAGCGGTGCCCTTCTCCAGCAGAGCCGACACCTTTGCAAGACCTTTAAAAATATATATTAAATTAAATAGGCGTGTTGTCGCTGAAGGGAAACCAGTGCTTTAGCCATGGGGCTTTCGCCAAGGCAGCCAAGTTCCCTTTTGGGCAGAGCAGAGTCTCGAAATCTGCTTGACATCTTGAAGCTTAAATAACCGTAAGGCATTGTTACTCCCTGGCAGCAAAGTGCCTCGTTACGCCTGATTGAGCTAATTGCTTTGAAATAGGATATATTATCTATAATTATAGAGATCTTGGAGGAGACGGCCAGCCTTTTCTTTCATCTTTTGCAAGTGCATCATAATGTCGCGATCAAATTAATTTAGGCCACTTGAAATAGTGCCTTCCTTTCAGCCCGGCTCCTTCGATCCTCAAAGAGCCGGGGACGCCTCGGCGACTGGAGTTTGGCCATCCAAACCGCTCCTGGTGACCTCCCGAGGACCAGTCCAGGTGCCTGAAGCCTTATAAGTAGTTTGGGTTACGTTTAATCTGGGCAGAGAGGAAGGGGGAAAGAGAGAGAGAAAAATAAAAGAAAAGATTTAAAAAAAAAAAAAAAAAAAAAAAAAAAAAAAAAAAAAAGAGGGCCAAAAAAAGACAAAAAGAAAAGGGCTGAGGTGTTTTCTCATTTTTCCGACACCCGGAGACCAGCGACGAAAGCAGGGAGGGCTTTGAGCGCTTGAAGGACTTTGAGGGCTTGTAAAGCCCGCGGGACATTTTTAGCACTTGCAACAGTTCTGGCTCTTTGCCCCCAGGGCTGAGTTTCTCAGAGATGAAGCAAGGCTGCTGAAGGGCGCGCAGGGAGCGCGTAGGCAGTGCGCAGGCTGTGCCCGGCGCAGCAGAGCTGCCCCGGAGCTGCTCGTCCCCAAAGCCGGCTCGTGTGCTGCGGGACTGTCTGGTCTCCTAAGAACAGCTGTCTCGGGAGAAATAAAATAGAAACAAGGGAAACAACAACACCCCTCTCCTTTCTGAGTCCTGCCTTTAAGTCAAAGATAACGTTTACAAAAGGCAGACAATGCCCTGAATTGGCTTAGCGCTGCCTCCTGTCCTTTCTCCCCATCCCCCATGCACTCCTCCCAGCCCTTGTTGTATTCCCACCTAAATAAAATGCTATGGGTAATGGCTTTGCCTAGCGCATTCATTATATTGAAACGGGACTGTTTAGGATGCTAATTGCCCAATATTGTTATCTAGCACAAGTGCCTTCGGGGATGCGCCACGGCTCCCAATAAAAACACCGGACTGGAACAAGCGCCAATAAAGTCACCTATTTCCCTCTGCCCTTTTGCTTCGATTTTCCCTACTGCCCAGGGAGGAAAATAAGAGAGGCACCTAGAAGTAAACCAGTGTATCAACAACACGAAATAGGTATTCAAAACGTTCCTAAAATCCGGTGGTGTTTTGGTCACCCACAGGGCAGTAAGCAAGGAAGGAAGAGCTGGGATACTAAAAATTTCCTGCTAAACACAGAAATCAGTCTTGGGGAAGATTTCGTTTTGCAATTTTGTTTTCTCCATTCCTAACTCACAGCTTGTAGATTCATTAAGAAAGAAGGGAAAGAAAAAAAGGAGCAAGAAACGAAAGAAACTTTACTGGCATCTCGTTTTCAGCCTAAGAGACGAAAAGCCAGCATGTGAATTAGGATCAAGTCCTTGCTATGGTACAGTGATTGAAATACCAGCGAGTATGACAGAAATGTAAACACAAAGCGCTCATTGCTGGGAGATAAATAAAGAGCTAATTATCTCATTCTGTCAACTCTAAATGAGAGCGGGATTGCGCTCTCGGTATGGGACACACACGCATCTCTTCAAACTTCAGCAACATCCCAATGTTCAAATCATTATACAAAAGAAAAGCGAGGAGGGAGAAAAAACCAGCAGCTCTAATTTTTATTTTCGTATTTCCATCGTACAACGAGATTGAACTCAGTCCAGGGGCTGCCTCGAGGTCTAATAAACACATCACCTCTTCTTTTGCATGGTTAAGTTTGGAATCAGGGAAAAAATAATAATAATTTTCAAATCCAAACAAAACAAGATCCTACCTGTAGGATCGGGTGGAGGGGACACCGTGACACTGTGAAACACGACTCATCGATATATGTGCGTGTTTTCTTAGTCGGGGGTGGGGTGCGGGTGCATCTTCGTGCCGAGTACCGGGCTTTGGGAAAATGTCGTGTGATTGGTAGAGCAAACTAATTTTGTCAGGCTGAATGTGCCGATGTCCCAGGGCTAAGGCGCCTTGCTCCCTTGATGCGGGTTAACGTCCTCAATAGTCCCCCTCCAGCTGAAGCCTTTGATCAGACCGCTGCTGGCGCCTAAAAACAACATCACTTGTCTGCCTATTAGAGGCACTGACTAATCGTGACAGATTGTTTATTCTCGCAATTAGCAATGCAGCCGCTTCTCCGAGCACCCCCCCACCCCCCCGCCCCGACGCGGCCCGACCCGGCCCCCCGGCCCGATGGGGCGCGGGGGAGGCTGCGGGCAGCGGCACCGGCACCGACGGGGCACGGAGCCGGCCTGGCCTGGGCTGGGCTGGGCTGGGCTGGGTTGGGCTGGGCGGCGGCACCGCTGCCCCCGCCTCGCAGGAGCGCCCAGCCCGGCGGCACGGAGCAGGAGGGCAGCTGGATGTACCAATGTGAACGTTTTGCCGGCGAATAGTTCTGCGCGAAGTGCGTTCACCTTCATGTATAGGAATGTGGGGGAGTAGCCCGCAAACCGCCCCAAATCACCTCCAGGCGGAGGGATCATCCGTGAGCACATCAGATGCGGGAGGTGGGTGTGATGTACGTGCAGGACACAGGAAGCGACCCCGCAAGGGCATATGCTCACGCGTGTGTGAGATACGTGTGTGTAGGGCTGCGCGCAGGACAATTCATTTCAATCAGATCCTGTTGCTTATCAGTTAATAAAATGTCTATCATATCAATTCATTTCATAATCTATATGCTCCTAATCTACCATCTTTATAGGGTCCAGTTAAAAGGAAAGGGAATTCGCTGTCCCTCCCCGTTTAGATAATTGCCCTTAAATGACTGCAAGAGGCTCTTGTGTTCCGAGGAGATTAGAGCCCTGCAGCTATCAATAAACTTTTCTCAGCGAGCGGCCAATCCCGTTATTAGAGAGCGGCTCCGTTTTACTGCACATCCGTCCTGGGCGCGGGGATAAGGGATCGTAAAACGAATTTACAAAACAAAATAGCCGGGACTTTAAGGGCTCAGGGGCTTATATGTTCCTTTTATGCGCGAACGAACATTTCGTTATCTGCAGGCACGCACACATCTATGCCATGAGAAGCAGCTCAATTTATGTGATGTGTATGCGGGTACGCATATAAACGCAGATGTCCACAGTCACATCGAACACACCGCAGGGCCGGCGTTCATTTGAAAACCAAACCAAACAAACAAACAAAACCTACAAAACGACTGCGGAACGGGCAAGGTCTCCTTCCCTTTGAGAGGTCACACTCGGGACAGCCCGGTATTTGCTGTTTTTGCAGAAGAGCGGGCTCAGGCTCGCTCCCTCGCGCTTTACGAGCAGAAAGGCCGTCATTTTTTTCCGACGTCAGTACTTTTTTTCCTCGAGTTTTGAGCCTTCCCATCCTCACAGCGGAGCGCTGTGCCGGCAAGCCGGCCCTCTTCGCTCGCGGCTGAGATGAGAGCTGGGGCGTGGAGCGGGGCTGGGGGGTGCGGAGAGGGGCTGGGGGATGAGGAGAGGGGTTGGGAGATGCGGAGAGGGGCTGGGGGATGAGGAGAGGGGCTGGGGGATGAGGAGAGGGGCTGAGGGGTGCGGAGCGGGCTGGGGGATGAGGAGAGGGGCTGGGGGGTGCGGAGAGAGGCTGGGGGATGAGAAGAGGGGCTGGGGGATGCGGAGAGGGGCTGGGGGATGAGGAAAGAAGCTGGGGGATGAGGAGAGGGGCTGGGGGATGAGGAGAGGGGCTGGGGGATAGGAAAGGAGCTGGGCGATGAGGAAAGGAGCCGGGCGATGAGGAAAGGAGCTGGGGGATGAGGAAAGGAGCTGGGCGATGAGGAAAGGAGCTGGGGGATGAGGAAAGGAGCTGGGGGATGAGGAAAGGAGCTGGGCGATGAGGAAAGGAGCTGGGCGGTGAGGAAAGGAGCTGGGGGATGCGGAGCGGCGCGGGGGGAGCGGAGCGACACCAGCGGCTGAGGAGCGGGGCGGGGCGCGCGGGGCGGGGCGGAGCGCGCGGGACACTCCGACGGCGACCCCGGCCCCGCCCCCCGCGCGCCGCCGGGGTCGCAGCCAATGGGGCGGCGCGGTGCCGCCCCCGCGCGCTGGCTGGGCGGGGCCGCCCCGCGCCGCTTTATCAGGCGGCGCCGCCGCTGCGGGGCCGGAGCGCGCCGACGGCTGCCCGCGCCCCTCACGGCCCGGCCCCATGAGCGGCGGCGCTGCTCGCTCCCGCCCGGCGCTGTGGTGGCGACGGCGGGCCGCCCCTGCATGGCCCCGGCTGTGGATATGACCGCCGCGCCCACGGGGGTCCGCAGCGACGAGCTGCCCGCATCCGCCTTCAGCAGTCCCGGCGGTAGCGCGCTCCCCATCGCGGCGGTGATGGGCGGGGAGGAGGAAAGCGACAAGCCCAAGGTCTCCCCATCTCTCCTGCCGTTCAGCGTGGAGGCGCTCATGGCCGACCACAGGAAGCCGGGAGGCAGGGACGGACCCGAGGGCGCCGGGCCCCCGCCGGGCGCTGGGGCGGCCGCCCGCGCCAGCCTCAGCCCCCGTCTGGGCGCGCTGTCGGCGGAGGCGCCGCCGTCCCCGCTGCCCCTCGGCGGGCACTTCTCCGTCGGGGGGCTGGTCAAGCTGCCCGAAGACACGCTCGTCAAGGCGGAAAGTCCCGAGAAGCAGGAGCGGAGCCCCTGGATGCAAACCCCACGGTTCTCGCCGCCTCCCCCGAGTAAGTAATGGTTCGGGAGCGGGCGGGATGGGAGCTCTCCAGGCCGGCTGCGACCTTCCCGTGGGGCCGGGCGGACCGAGGGCAAGGCTGCGCGGGTGGCCGGGGCTTTCCCTTTCGCCCTGCCTTTCTCTCGTGGTGTATTTTTCCGTGCTGTTCGCACTCTTCTGGGCCACTTCGGCCCGTCCAAAGTACTGAATGGATTCGAGAGTGTGTAAAGCCGGAGGATGGCTGCGAACGCACAGGAAGGGCGGCCGTGCCAGGGTGAGATCTTGTGCCAAATGTTAACCGGGAGGGAAGAGAAAAAAGGAACAAGGCCAGCCTGTTAATTTAACCTGGGGCTCGAGCTAGCTACGCAAATCTTGACTCAACACCGCTGAGGCTTTCTCAGAAAGTGTCTCAAGTAATTCCATAAGGATCTGTACAGACCGGTTTCCTAGAAGCGGGAGCTTTGTGGGCTTCAGCCCCGCCGGCTGCTGTCTTAAATGGTGAATCTCCAGAGTCCGAAGAGCCACAATCAGTGACGTTTTCCTGCTTTAATGCAGAGTGATCTAAATTAATACAAATAACGGTGTGAGAGCCGAGATCAGAGAAACCCGTTAATAATTTCCAGTGGCTGTGCTGGGCAGCATAGGCTGCCTGCCCTCGGCCCGGTCGCGCTCCCTCCCTGCCCGGGATCCCGTGGAAAGGGGTGACCTTGGTCTGAGGCTCTCCAGAGCGTTTTGGATGCCCTTAGCAAAGTTGCAAACAGAGCTGTTTTCTCTGTCCCTTGGAGAAGGGCAGGTTTCCCAACAGGACTTGTGTAGAGTAAAGCAGCGGTTTAATTTATTTAAATTGCAAAGTAAAAATTGCTGTTGCTAAGTAAGGCCGGGACAGATGGATGTTCAAGACCCTTAGAAATGTTAAATAAGAGGAGAGGAGCGGACTGGTGAAGAGTGGTAGATAGAGCATGAGTGTCAATTCAAACCTCGTAATTAATTACATGCTTAATCCGGTTCCCAGGGGCCTAATGAAGAGGGTGTGAGACTGAGAAGCCAGCCCGTTTTGTTTATTTTCTTTTTTCCTGTAATCCAATAAAAAGGACAGGACTTTTTTTCTTCTTTTTGGAGGGTCATTCCCTTCATTTGCGTTTCCTCTGCATAGGCTGGGGTAGCTATGAAGGCAGGGGTTGCAGGGTCTGGGGGTGTCTGATTCCTGCCCTTTGCTGGGTTTTTCTCAATGGAGTCAGAGTTTCCTGACACGAAGCACAGCTCTCTTTATTGGAAGAGAAATGGCAATTTTAAGTGCCCTGGGCAGCCCCGGTGGTTTCAGGGCAATTTGCTTCAAGTGGGACCTTGTTTCCCCCTTTCTCTACCTCAGCTGTGGTGGGGTGGGGGCTCTGCGGGCTGTGGGGGTTTGGGCGCTGCTAACCAAGGTGTCTCTCTCCTTCCCCCTCTCCCCTGGCTGCTCCCGGGCACAGGGCGGCTGAGCCCCCCAGCCTGTACCCTGCGCAAGCACAAGACAAACAGGAAGCCCCGGACGCCCTTCACCACGGCGCAGCTGCTGGCCCTCGAGAGGAAGTTTCGGCAGAAGCAGTACCTGTCCATCGCCGAGCGTGCAGAGTTCTCCAGCTCACTCAGCCTCACCGAGACGCAGGTGAAGATCTGGTTCCAGAACCGCCGCGCCAAGGCCAAGAGGCTCCAGGAGGCCGAGCTGGAGAAGCTGAAGATGGCAGCCAAGCCTATGCTCCCGCCTGCTGCTTTCGGCATCTCCTTCCCACTGGGCGGCCCGGCAGTGGCTGGCGCTTCCCTGTACGGTGCCTCCAGCCCTTTTCAGCGAGCAGGGCTGCCCGTGGCTCCTGTGGGACTGTACACAGCACATGTGGGATACAGCATGTACCACCTCACATAGAGCCTGAGCCGAGCCCAGCCCAGCACCACTGGCTGTCTGCTCCCGCTGGCTCCACACACAATCCCTCCCTGCTCCTCCAGCTCTTCTCTGTGGACTTCTCTATGGACCCTATGGCAGAGACTTCTTCAGTCTGGCTCTGCTTGACCTCTGTGCTTCCCCCTCTGATGCAGAGCCCCTACCCCAGCACTGTCCTGGTCTCCTCAGCAGTCCTGGGGAGCTGGCAGAAGCCTGAGGCATCGCCCCTGCTCCTTCCTGGCACAGGGTGGTGATGGGCCAACCATGTCCCGCTTCCCTGAGTCTAGCTGGAACCTGCAGAGAGCCCCCTGCCATGGGGGAAGGAACTGTGGAAGAGAAATGGAAAAAGAGGACTGAAAGACAGGATGTTTCTCTTACTTTCTGCAAGGCAAGGTCAAGAGGCAGAAGTGTAAAACGGCCTTTCCCGTCCCCATGTAACAGCACTGTCTGTTACCTGTCTTTGTTCCTCCACCAGCTCCTTTGGAAGGGGCTCTGTGTACTATGTAATATACTGTATATTTGAAATTTTATTATCATTTATATTATAGCTATATTTGTTAAATAAATTAATTTTAAGCTACTGTTTGATGCAGTTTGTTTGCTTGCTCTTTGCCCTCTCAGGGGTGACTGAAGAGACCAAATTGTGTGTCTGGGATGAGAGAGGGACTGGCTGTATTAGCCATTTTCCCTCTTCTCCGGCCTTAGATGGTGAGACAGCTGCTGAATTTTCAACTGTCTGTGTATCCCGGAGCTGCCCTGTCCTCGCAGCTATTTAAGGTTTCCTCCTTTCCCCTGACTGCTCCTTGCCAGCAGTTCCCACCGCATCCCTGCCCTGAGGGTGCGTGTGATTGCTGCTGCTTCCCCCAGCAGCTCCGAGATCGGCCGTGTTTCCTTAGCCCTAGGAAAAAGTTGCTCCTCTCCGTTCCAGCTGCCTGTGTCTGGGAAGGTCCCGGCCGCAGCCCCCGAGGGCTGTGGACACTGGGCAGGGTGTGATGTGCTCCACATCTCAGTGCCAAGCCTAGCGCGAGATCAAGGGCTTTCCCCAGAGCTCCTTCTGCCAGCCGCTAATACTCGGGGGAACAGAGCACCGCGATTTGGGGTGGTGGGGAGGGGAGGGGGCTGTCGGGGTTTGGGTGCTGCTGAAGAAGGGGATGAAGCATGCTCACGGTGCGGCAGTGTCAGCGCCGGAGCCGAGGGGTTGGGGGCTGGGGTGTGGGGACGATGGTGCTGGGCGCGAGTGCGGGCCCGGCTGCCAGCGAACCGCGGCACTGACGGTCGGGACCGCTCGGCGCCATCTCTCCTGCCCATCCTCGGGGCTTCGAACGCCCTGCAGTTCTCAGCAGCTGGCTTCACTGGAAACCCGTCCCAGTCTACCACGGCCCCGAGGAAACCGCTGGCGACGGCCGAGGACCCCGCGGAAGGTCGGCGGACATGCAGCCCCGGTTCCGCGCCGGCCGATGCCGCCAGCGCCGGCGCCGCCGCCTCGCCGCGCTCCCCGCCGGCTGCGCCCTGAGCCCTCTCAGTGCGCTGCTCCACCCGGTTTGGTTTGGAGAATCCCTCGGGTAAGGGAAAGCATTGGTTTCCCCTTTTTTCTCCCCCCCCCCCCTTTTTCTTTTTTCTTTTCTTTTTAAAATAAATTTCGTGGTTTATCTTTGTGCTCAAGGAATAGCCGCTGAGAAACTGGGACTCTATATTTTTCCTTCTGTCTTTTCCCCCACCCCCCACCCCGCTGCTTTCATTTCCAGCAATTTAAAACGTTAAGGTTGAAGCAAAGCTAGAAGGAAAATAATTGCTGTAATGAGGCTCGGCAATCTTCTGCAGGCACTGTGGCTCCAGCGAGACTGTAGCTGGGGGCGAGGCGGGACTTTTATCATCTCCTAAATATCAATGATGCTTTCAATAACTCAGCGAAACAGCATACCTGAACACAGTCACTTTCTCCAGAGCTCGCTGCTCTAATCCCCCTTCTCATCTCTCGCTCCGCTCTGGCCGCCCAGTCATTTTTAAGCTGGGGTGAGTTTGGGGTTTTTGTGGTTGTTCGGTGGTGGTTTTGTTTTTTTGGGTTTTGTTTTTGTTTTTTGAGGTTTTTTTTTCTGTACTTTTTTCCCAACCCTTTGGCTTTCTTTTCCGATCATTTCTTTTCTCCGTTCAAATGAGCGTCTGTGATCCTGACCCCAGCGCCCAACGCCGCGGCGGAGCGGGAACGCTCTGTGCCGACTTTTTCCCACGTTGTGTCTCTGGCAGAAAAAGGCTGGATATCTCCAGCTTATCTCTCTCTCTAACTTAGCCTCTGTGCGATTAGACCGCGGGTTTGGGGCGATCTAATCGCACAGGAGGCCGGGTTTATCCTGTAAAGATGCCCTTAAAAATCCGAGAGAGATTTTGAACAGCGAGGACTGCCTTGAGCTGGCTCCCCGCAAGCACCGCTCCCCTCCGCCGGCACCTTTGGGCGCTGCGGTGCAGGACTCGGGGCAAAGCCGGGCTCTTTCATCTCTCTGCTTTGTCTCTGTTTTCTTTTCTTTTCTTTTCTTTTCTTTCTTTTTTTTTTTTTTTTTTTTTTAAACATTATGTTAACTCGGGATGGATATTCGAAGCGCAGGATTCCTATTGAACATGTCTTTGCTTTAAGTTTTCCCCCTGACCCTTGGGCTAAAGTCCTTGGTTGCTCAATTAAACCCAGATGAGAACAATTAATAACTAAGTAATGACAATAAGTTGGGAATCACACGGATGAACGCTCCATGTGAATGGGAAAAGCTCACACAAAAGAGCAAAAAGGATTTGTCGGCTCTTTTTAAGGGGGAATTGGCTTTTCTTTTTTCTTGCCTCTGGCTTACCAGCAAATAAAACTCACTTTTGTGTCTTTGTCGCCTTAAGGATCTCAGTGGGCAGTTGGAAGTGAGAATGGCTGTTTTCCTTTCAACTTGAGGGTGCTGGCGCCACGCAGCCCCAAGGATAGAGAGTAGCCAAAGCAAAGTTTCCTAATAACTCCCCTCTCCCCCGCCACCCCTCCCCAGTCACGCCGGTATCCCCCTCCCCTCCATGCATATCTCCACACGCACTCCTAGAGAGCCTCGGCAGACAGACGAGAGAAAGCAGAGGGGCCCCGAGCACATCCACGTACCACCACGGACTCACAGCCCAGGCTGACTCTGCCGTGGGAAAGCGATAGCGCCTTGGTGCGACACTTTCCACGGAGCGCAGGAAGTACAGCTCGCAGTAGCCAGAGCACGGAGAGGGAGCAAACACGCGCAGAAACACATACAAAATAACAGAGAAGCCATTTTTCTACTCTTATTCCCACAAAGGAGGGGAGCGGCTCCGTTACCAGTACACAGGGGCAGCCCCCGGGCGCATCTTCCCGGCACGGGCTCGGTGCAAACTCGAGAGCCCCGTCTGAGAGCGCCGCGGGATCGCGCCCGGCTCCGGCTGTGGCAGAGGGGCAGAGTGGCACACAGCGCGGGCTGAGCGCTCAAAAAGCAGGGAAAAGCTCTCCTGCAGTTTTAGCTCAGAGAAGGTGGCTGCCGGGCAAACCTGCTGCGCAAGTCCTTGGTTAGACCGTACATTTGTGATCTGCTCTGAATTTCACGAGCTTTGGGATTTCTTTCCGAATCCGCTCTTGAACTCGAAACAGGAATCGGTGCCCCGTTGAATGCTTCATCGAGCGTTTACCGTAATGCTCAAGCAAATTGGAAGCTTAAAACCTTGCTTTCCAAAGTTAGGGCAAGATGAATTCAGCAAGTGAGTTAGGCACAGCAGCAGCCTCCTGCTGCTCAGGATTGTGCCTGAGAACAGAACCTTAAGAAATCAGAGGCAAAACAAGGAAGCTGCCTAACTTACCATTGTAAAGGCCAGGGGAAGGGGAGGGGGTGAGTGCTTCTCAGTAGTGCTCATAAGCTTAAATCCAGGAATCCAGGCTCATCGTTTTGTGTGAATCTCCTGAGTCACATCAGACCTTCTTTCTAAAAATCTGGGAACTGAAAGGTTTGTTGAACAAACTGGCTGGACACCTTCAGGAGGAAGTGGGATGCTTGGTACTGCCTGAATTTAGATAAACGGCTGAACTCAGGTATTCTGTATGCAAAGTGAAAATACCAATCACCAGTTCGTTAGAAATTCAGAGGTAGTTGCTCTTCATCTTTTCTAATGATACATTTGATTTTATATTAGACATGGAGGAGGCCAGAGAGAGCAAGAAAAAGCAGCTGCATAAGCAGCCTTGAGACCAGGACACTCCTCAGAGCAGTCATGGGGCTGCCCAAATTAAATCCAGCAGAGTGGTGACTGGTGAGTAAGTCTCCCACTGCTTGGGGGATATAATACACTGTACCCAATGAGCTCCTGGATGCAATGAGGTAGTTCACTCACTCTCTAGTTCTTCACAAAAAGCAGGCTGATGTGACTTCTGCACTGAAATGTAAACGAGTCTGTGGCGGAAAGAAACACCTTCTTCCTGCCTTTCACAGTGCTGGCCCCCAGTGTATCTATCTATCTATCTATCTATCTATCTATCTATCTATCTATCTATCTATCATCTCTATACATGCATCTATACTAGAATATATATATTCTAACCCAAGGAGTATGTGGACCTCTGAAATTTCCTTTTATTAGCTTTTAACTTTCTCCACACCTTATGTGAAGCACAGCGATGTCTGTCCCTGGTCTGAGCAATCTGTTCCACAGCAGGGAGCCTAAAAATGAGGCAATGCGATAATGGGCATTGCAACACAGCTCTTTGGGGCTGGCCCGAGGCCCCTTCTGCAACACGGACCCATTGTCTGTCCAGCTCTGCGGCAGGAGAAGCTGGAGGCAGAACCAGAAGCAACAGCTCTGACTCATTTAACTACGAGTTGTAAATTGTAACATGCTGCACAGAGCGATGTGGTAGTGATTTGCTTGCAGCCGTAAACCGATTGACATTAACTCTGCTCCATTGTACTTCTTCATCTCAGAGATCTTTTATCCCTCCAGGCTGGATCCGGTTCCCACCCTGCAGTGATTAAAGGGAAAGCGAGGAGGCAGCTACCTGGGCCCAGTCTCCCTCGTGCGACCAGGAATGTGCAATAAACCCCCGTGCAAAGCTCTCCTTTTCATCTGGGGAAGTGGCGCAGCTGAGGACCCCACTGTGCTCGGAGCCAAACTCCTCCCGGGACCGGAGCGCCTGGAGCCGGCTCAGCGTGCGCTGCTGCCCGGTGTGCGACGGATCCCCTCGGCCCACAACCAATTCTCACGGTGGTGTGAACAGCCCGCTTCGCATTTCTTCTTGCTTAGCCCGCCAGAAGAGAAACAAATCTCTTGCGTGTGTCATACAGCCAGCAAAGCTACCAACTTCAATAGTACAGGCCTTGCTAGTGAGCCAGTGAGCTGTGAGACAAACCTTGGGGAGAGAGTTTTGTAGGAGCAATGTTTAAAATCTGAGATTGATTCTATGTGTATGGTCCGTTCTCATCAAAGCTGGGACGACCAATGGGGCAGTGGGGTCACAGTGATTAGCACTGGACAGAACTGAGGTTCAGGCACCCAGGCACAAAAAGATGCAGTCCAAACGAAATATTAATTTCAGCCTAATTGAGCAATACTTTCTTTTTGTCGTTGTTGTATTTTGTATCAGGCACATGGCATTAGGCAGGTTGGGCTGTACACTTGATGTATATTGGAGAAATAAGTACCTTATAATGACAAACACATTCAAGACCTTCTGACCAGCACCGTTGCTGCCCAATGTAAGGGTAGAAAGAGCACTCAGGTAAGGCAGAATTTAAAGGTTTTGCTATAATTCAGGCTCGATTTTCATGTTAGTGAGAAAGGAAGTGGCAGCATGAGGGAAAGAGATCTGGTAGCAAAGGGTGACAAAAATATGTTAGTTGGAAGATTGCAAGTGGTGCTCTCAGGAATGAAGAGAATTATTTCCAAAACACAAGCTGGAGGGAAGGAGCAACTTTCTTTTGATGCAATGTTTTGTGTGCATTGGGCATTATTATGCAAATATGAGCTAACACAAATACCGAAGTAAGGATGCTTTAAAACTCAAGGGGTGATTGACTTACATTACATTGCATTTAGATGTAAGCCAATGGCCCTGTTCCCATTTACATCAGCAAGGGAGTGGAGACTGAGACTTGCCCTCGCATTATGGCAAGCTTGTGTGCATTAGTCCTGGGGAGCCTCTGCTCCTCACACTGCACTCACTAAAAGCCATAAATGCTTTTCTAAACCTCGAAATGAGCTTTGGGCTCACTGTGAAAACCGAGTCTGTGGTATACCACAAGAAGAGACAGTGGGATGTCGTAGATGTTGTCAGTCTGACCAAAGATTTTTCTTTCTGTGACATTGTCAATCTTCTCTTTTGGTAGGAGGCTACATAAACAATACACACTAATTTCTATTTATAAAACAAAATACAGAGTTGCAAAACACGATACATATGGCATGGGACTGGAACAGACGCAGAGAAAAATGGGATTCAGTGGCTTTCAAAACAATTTAGCACTTTAAACATTAATTGCCTCGAATTAAGACTGTAGGCACCCACCTGAGTATGCAGACTGTCGGTTATTGAACAGAAATGTTTTCTGTTGCCTCTTCTCAGGGAACCCAAACTCCAGTACCCTGTGAGATGCCCATCAGCTGAGAGCCTATAGTGCCAGAAAGCAGCACAATATCTCCACAAAAGTCATTATCTCAGATACCCAGGACAGCAATATAAATAATAATCCAAATGTGAACTTTCTGTAGTGATTAGCACAGCCATATTCTTTTTAAAGACAGCTTAAGTATTAACTGCATGTACAAATTTTACATTCAGAAGTCTTAGTCATGAGTTTCTAACTCAGATTTTTAATTCAGAGATTACTCAAAGGAGGACTGGCAGTCAAAAGACTCTTCAAGAGTAGTTTCTTAAAAATGACATGACTTTAACTACATTTCTGTCAGCTACGATACCTAAGTTAGGATGAACTTAATGGTCCTACTAGCTCAGAGTTAAAATGTAGATCTTTAGACTGTTCCCCCTTAAATTCAAGAAGACCCCTGCAGGCATGTGAATTTTTCCTCTAAATAATTGCGTATTTCAAGTAAATACTCAAATAAATCCATCTCAAAAAACCTGGAAAGCAAATAGAAAGTTGTACAGAAAAGAGAAAGCTGAGATGAACATGTAATCCTAAATTATTCTTACTCTCTAAAACAGCAGGCTGAATTTCTCCAAATGTGATTTTTTTTCCTTTCCTCAAAGATGGCTTTAATACTAGCTAAGTTTGAAGTTTCTAATGACATTTATTTCTGAGCTATGTATGCATGAGAATTTCACTTTGCATAGTTGGAGACTGTGATCTTTTTCAACCTTGCATAATGTTTAACATGACTGAATCAATTTTCAAAACAAAGAAACACAAAAGCATTGAAAAATGCCCAGAACAAGAATGGGCATTTCCATCCCATAAGGAATTCGTTTGGAAAAAATTATAGAGTTGTTGGAATTAGAATCTAAGTTTATCTTAAGTTTGCTGGAAGGGAAAGTTATATTATACGAGACAATTAACCATTGGTTTCAGACTGGTCCAAAGCCCAATAAAGTCAGTGGCGTCTTTCCACAGGCTAACTAAGAGGCTTTGGGGCTGACTCATAAACTGCAGAGCTCCTCAGAAGATAATAGTTCTACACTGCTTATGAGAAAGTTAAATATAGCCCAATGTTTGTAAGTGTGTGTATGTATTAAAATTAATTTAAACCCCTGGTTAAGATTGGGTTACAGTTTCCATTTAATTCATATGCATGTGTTTGTGTTTGTATGCATGCACATGTAAAGGCAGACATCTGTGGACATGCAAGCACACACACACAGCTAACGCCATAGAGATGACTGAATCAAGAATATACACATGATGGCAAATACCAGCCTTTACCACAGCAGATATCACCACTGCCATACATACACTTTGACAGATCTGAACATATGCTTTCAAAACCAGCAGCATCTGTTTACATTGAACTGCAATAAAAAACTGAAGGAGGCATCACTTAGTATTAGAATTTTATCTTTTCAATGTCCAGAAACAGTTTCTGTGCCTTTGATGTAGGCTGTCAAGCACTACTGGAAAATTGCATCTCTCTAATTACTGCATTCGGAGCAGAGGAAAGGACACGACTGCCTCGCAACATTTGTCAGTGGGGACTCTGCAGGGGCTTGCTTTTTGGGCGCTGATAAGCAAAGTTACCTCACATTCAAAAAACAGTAAAGCGATTCTTGCATAAAGGGGGAAAACCCAGAAGAGGCACTATATCGGATGATTCAGTAGAAAGCTTTTCTCTCTTTCAAGTATGATTAACCCTTGCTTTTACTCCCTTCAGATGAAGGTTGCTCCCTTCAGATGAAACTTCCTGCATGAGTGTTTAGCCTGAGTATAAACTCAGTGGCAGCAGCACCACTGCTTACACAGATATGTGTACGTTCAGGCCTGTAATGAGCTTCTGATTAACTTGTGAACAATTGTATCGTGCCTGAAGATGTGGCTTCACATTTTGAGGCTTTTAGAGGTGGTACTAACTTACCTGTTCCTCATTATCCCCATTCCTCATTTCTTCCACTGCCCATAGCCCCGTTCCCTTTGGCTATGTGTGACAAAACATTTCATGGCATTTTTAAGCCTGCATCAGTTACCTGATGAGATTGAGAGCTATGACCTTTGCTGATGGTTGCACTGGCAAAAGGGCAGTGGCAAGGGAGAAGTGGTTAGAAAGTCATAGCGCACTGAACTCTGTAAGGTGACAATGCCACCAAGGAAACAGTGGCACTTGCCCATCACAAAATTCTGTGTTGATATGAAGGGGATCTTTTATTTTAAATTCCAATTGCAAATGAGAACGAAGGGCTCATTAAGGCTTGTTTGTGTTCTTTTGTGTAAACAGAAAGGAAGCATTTGCATACTTCAGATATCATATATCTGAACAAAAGACCCAGTCATCAGCTGTGTGCATTCTGAACATGCACCAGGAAGAAAGGCTGGCAAAATAATTGCACCTTTTATAGTATTCCTGCCATAGTGTGGCAGCATCCAGAATGGAAGTACTTTCAGGAGATGTGCAGGGCGTAAGACAGCCAAGCTCAGCCAGACAGGAAAGCAAACTCAGAGAAGTAAGTATGGAAAAAAAAATGGTGCAAAGGATAAATAGGCAGGCAGCATGCAGTGGAACTGAAATGAATGTCTAGTGTGCAAACAAAGCAAACACAACATCATCTGTGTGGAGATTGGCAAAGTACATCTCAGGGCAGGGAGGTGAACAGGTAGGAACACACCCCTAAAGATGCATTTTAGAGTGAACAGCAGCAAGAACACTGCAGAAGACATTGGGTGCATTGTATTGTGCTAGGCAGCAGCATTTATTTCATAGGGGCAAAATGAGTGCAGGAACATAAACATTTGCAAACCACCTATTTTACTGGCAATTCATAAGGAGAACTTGCAGAGTGTTTAATGCTTCCACAGCCAGGCCCAGGGGGACTGAAGGTATTCACACACATTTTAATAAGGAGGACAGGCCAAAAAGGAAATTATCCAGTCTCTCCCAGTTGCAGGGTTTTGGCTTTGTGGGAGAGCTGATGGCCATTTGGATTCTGCTTGCCCTGCAGCACAGGTAAACTCCAGGTGCCTACATCTCGGAGAGAATTTCTCATGCTTTCTGCTATCTAGAACCAGCCGGTGCTCCTGTGTTGGAATACACAGCTTTCTGAATGCATAACATCACCTCCTAACAGCCAGAAACTCAGCAGCTGCATGACTCTCTCCCAAGGAAGATCAGTTCACAGAGAGGGTGTGAAGGCACTCAACCTGCACTCAGCTGCTGGGAAGTGCTGAATTCCACATCAAGCAGGTCAGTCAGCATCACTCTCTCAAAAAATGTGCTGGAGCACAGCACAGCAGCCTGGCTCAGAGCAAGCAGGGTTCCCCTTCAGGAAGGGTTCAAAGCCAACACACCCAACTGCCAGGACAGTGTCCTTTTCCCTCTCTGGGGCTGAAGCATTGCACTCCTTCTCCCATGGGAGCCATGTGCTTCTGCAGCATGCGGGACAGAGCCAAGGGTTTCACAGGGAGCGCAAGGAACAGGAGAAACCTGGCTCGGCTTTCATGTTCTGCTAGAAAATGTATAGGTAATTTCTGTGACAGGGTCCGAGTGTGGCAGAAGGTTTCTTTAATCTTTAGAGGTGCCTACTTCTCACTTGCAGACCACATTGAGCATCTGTAAAGCATCTGCCTTAGGCTCTCTAAAATATCTTGGGAGACAAAAATCAGTTCTCTTTAGACAACACCTCCATTCACTGTCCAAAGATGGTAGTTGAGTGCAATCCCCTTTTTTTGTTTGCATATTTTCTGTATATATTTATTGCATCTATGAAACACCTAAATTAGAAACTCAGACACAAAGAGAGTTACACTGTGTTCCTTTCACTTCTCCATTTCACTCCACCTCTCCATTTATTATCCATCAGTTATGGGTAGGTCCTGAGTGTCTTTGAACCCATAGTTGTGTTCACGCACTTATTGTAGAACATATAGTTGTTAGAACATTCAATGGCATGTAATTGCTTTTTACTATGTATTCATTTGCCTTTTCTTCTAGATGGGAATTTGTATATGTGTTATACTTGGCTCCAGTCCTGCAAACAGTTGTGCCCACGAATAACTTTATCCACACTAGGAACTCCATGGATCACAGCTTCTCTCTCACCCACTGAATTATATGAAACTACTCATGCAGTTAAACTACTCATAAGCATATGTGTTTTCTGGATCAGGGCTTCTCCATATAAGATTGATTTTTATTACTAATTTAAGATACCCATACTTTTTTTTTTAGATAAAGGAAGTAAATCCTTGGAAAGTGTTAATAAATTTTTAGAGCTGCACTTAGTGATATAAAATGCATCTTGGTTTATTAATTACTATCTGGGTTTTTTTTTTAATTTGACTCTCTAAAACCAAAACAACTCAGATATATTACTAAACCATTTTATAAAATTATGTATTTAATACTTAATTTTATACAGTAAAGCAACTTGATAGGGTTTCTTTAAACAGCATAACAAGGTAAGAACATTTTCTTGAATGCTATGTCAGCAGAAGCTGCCACTTTATGCTGCCTGTTAGATTACACACAAATACCTCAGACTTTGACCCCCAAACCTTTGCCAGCTGGGCACTCTGCTAAGTGCCTTTGAATGCAGAGGGCCCTAGAACAAAGAATTATCAGGACCTGAATTATCAGGATCTGAAGATCCACTAGGCTTAAAAGTACCAGTTTAAAGTAATTTTCTATTTTCCTTTTCACTAAAATCTTCTGTAACTGTCTTTGGATGGGATAGTAGCTCAAGCACCTGTAAGAGCCTGTGATTGACACATAATTTGTTTTCTGGAAGGGAACAGCTTACATTTTCAAAAGAGACCTCAGACCATTTTGTTTGAACCTCTACACCATCTTTCTTTCAGGCATGAAATTGCAGGCCAAACATTTCTACACACTTCTAGCTACCAGAAGGAGCAGAACTGGAATTTCCCTGCTGTGGGTCAAATACTTTAGCATCCTCACAGAGGCAGATGGAGGTTTTACTGTGAAAAACAGCCCAACTCCAGAGGAAAGTTCTGGGTGATCTACCCACTATTGACCCGAGAGTTCACTCACATCTCTCCTTTCCTGATCCTTGTGCTGACCTATGCCCTGTCTTGCTCCTCACCACCGTTTCTACTTCATCTTGGGCATTGCACTTGGCTGAGTGAATGTGCTGGCTTGGTTTGGTTGTCCTTGGGGTATTTTGCTGTCATAAGTGGCCACGGGCACCTCCTCTGAGTGCATGTCCCTGTCTGCAGCCCAGCTCTGGTGAGATTTCCAGAGGAGAGCAGCCATGGCACTTCTCCTGCCACCCCGTCCCTGCTCACAGCTCATGGGCACTTCTCCGCCAGTCTGACCAGCCTTACCATGTGCTGCATCATGGGCACTGACCAAGGCTGCAGCCCTGGCTAGAATGCACCTCCTGTCCCTGGCTTGTTGCCCTTTTTCTCTCCAATTGTTCCTCTTCTCACAACCTTGCACTTTTGCCGTCTGAATGCAGCCACACACAGGTGGCATTTGCATCTGTCAAGGTGCAACTGCACGGCTGCTGCAGCTCCAGGCTTGGCCATCTGCCTCCTGCACCTGCTTGTCCCCAACCAGGGGACAGTGCTACAGCATCCCTTGCTGTGCCAGATCAGAGCTCCCTTAGCCATTTCAATCCTAGTAATGCCTGCTCCCACCTCAGCTGCCTTTCCTTTCCTGGTTCCTTAAAAGTACACTTCTGTCCCCAAAACAGACATTCCCAGGACTAGCTACACAACTGGTTCTCCTTTGCTGCCAGCTCGCTTGTGCCACCAGTGTCCCACACTCCCTACACCTGACTTGGATTTCACTGGGGTCGTTTGTGAACGAAGTGGGCCTAGGAGCCCTGCAGGAAAATCAGATGGAAACAAATGTTCACAGCTTTCTAGAAATTGGTGTCAGCTCCCTGATACAGAGAGTTTTACAGCTCTATAAATCAGGCTGAAAATGTAACCAGAAGCCCTGTTAGCTTTCTGTTTCTTTTAGCACATCCGTTTCTTGTAAAATTCCGATTAGAGGGACTGGTCTCTGTAGAAATCATTCACTCCAAACCCAACAGGGCTATAAATCAAAGCACTACAAATCACCACAATTTGCAGATTTTGGGTTTCATCATTTTATTGCCTTTGAAGAAGTTATGTAAATGTTCTTGGAGAATATTGACCCCTGCATCCTCTGTCATGTCTGGGATGAGGAAGAAAATAAAAGCATTTTCTGAAAACCAGGTGTCTCATTCATACAGCTACTCCTAACCTATTTCTCTAAGGGATCAGTACTTTCTCATGTGAAGAAACTCACCAAAATTAGTGAGATTGCTCCCATGAAAGAAGTAAAAAGAGAGTAGAATTTTCCAAGATTCTCTGTGTGAAAAAACTGTTATTCAGTGATGATTGTGCACATAACACCATTTATGACTCCCCTGTCCCTGCCTGGGTTTAGTTATACAAGATGATGATTATCTGCTCCAGCAGGCAAAGATTTCATCACCTCCCAGTATGAATGACAAAACTGTTCCCAACAAATTTTGCCCTCCCAGTGACAGTAAATCCAATCTAGGCTTGCAAACTCAGATATCTCTGAGCTGAGTCACACTGGTCTGCTGCAATGCGTCAGACCCCACAGTGACCGCAGCTGGGATACGGACAATGTGGAGAAAGGTTTTCAGACCAGGCTCAGCCATGAGTCAGGTTCTGTGCAGCACTTTGAGGGACTCCTCAAAGTGGAAATCTTGAAAGGATCTCTCACTTTTGCCTACCTACTTCCTGAAGTCCAGGGGCTTCAGCAGACTTGGAGCTTCTTAATATAACAGGTTTCTCTTCACCACCCAGTTCACCTTATTAGTCACAAAGTGCTGGGAACTTCTGCACATCCCAAAGATCAGGAAAAGAAAACATACAAGGAAAAATACCTTGTTTGCAGACTGAAAGCATGAAATTATTCCTTTAGATTTAGTATTACAGCAACAATATGTCAATTATCAGGAATAAATTTAATTCCTGTGGAGTTTTAATTGTACTGTTGGTATCTCAGAGCTGCAATAGGGACCAGATGCCCACTGAACAAGTAGTTATACAGCACAGATGCTATACAGCACAGAAGTAAAAAGATGGTCCTTTCCCATGATGGCTTGTGAGTCTCACCTAAGTGGCATGATCACACTTTTCAAAAATTCATTTAAACATTGGAAAGTACTCGTAGAAATAGGACATGTATTTCAAAATCACTGGTTTTGACACACTAAACTTTTTAATTCAGCCTAGTGCTTAAACAGATCCATCATTTTTATTACATAGTCTATAAAGCCAATTAAAGTAATTAAATGGAAATTGGAGAGTATTTTAAAGGCTGGTTTAAGATTCCTCTTTGAGCACTGGAGCTTAGTGTTACAGTAGGACACCATCTGCTGTCCAAGCAGGGTCCGACTCCGCCGCCTCAGCAGCAGCAAACCACATCCCAGCTATAAAAACAGCGTGCCCTGTATTATCTTAGTAATGCTTTTGCTAACCAAATTCCCTGTGAGTCTGTGTTGTATTTTCATTAGGACAGCTGTTTGAATTTGATCTTCTTTTCCTCTTAGGTGATGGGAATACATAAAATGAAGATTTCTTCAGGAAACTGATGCTTCCAGTATAAATACTGTGCAGGTACTCAGGGTGTTGAGAAATAAATGCTGTAAGAGGAAATAAAAAATGAAATTTCAAATCTTGCATTTGTAAATGAATTGTGTGGACACTACTGGTTTCTCTAATGTAAGACTAGCAAGGCACAGATGGGTCAAGCTGTTTGTCAATGACTGTACACTGAAGGTGCTCTGCCCACCCCTGCCCAGCTCTCAGGGGAAATCTGAGGCCTTGCTGGCAAAGCTGCCAATTACTGTTAATTTTAATCGGGATTTCCACACTGTGGCCACCTTACATCTGGAAACTGAGCTGAGAACCGTCTACTCATTTTGAACAGGTCACTGAACTGATGGCCAGGAGGGAAAGTTTTTGGGTTACTGTCAACATGGTGAACTTCTGAGATGACTTTGCTGCGGGAAATTTCATATTTCTTTACAGGTTTCCTTCTTGTATAAATTAGTCTCAGGCTTTGAAGGTGGATTCTCAGGCCCAATTATACCTGTTGACAATCTATAAAAGTTGTTTCTCTGCTTACACAATTGTATATCTTCATTTCCTCTCTACAATTCCTTCTAGAATGAGGGAAATATTCTTTAAAATAATTCCTGTTTTCCTTTGTTTCAGAATTGTTTTTCTGTACATGTTGCTCAAAATGCCAACACTACTCTAGAAGAAAAAGCTTGGATTGGTGTGTTGTATCATAAACGCAATGTAGTAGAGATATCAGAGCAACTCGCAAATTGCGGTTTGAGTCAGTACAGAAAACCTGTGGCCAGGAATCAGAACAAGGTATGCAGCAAAATCTCGTTGGTATCACTGTATGTAGACTAGGGGCCTCAGCAGTGTCTGTAGGAGATCATATTCCTTAAATTCCTCTTTTAGGCTTACATAAATAGAGTTTTGGGCGGCTGAAGTGACAAAAGTTGGGAATAAAATTGCCTTTAATTCCCCAATTAAGCCAATGGGCAATTAGTGAATGATTTTCCTGCTGCTCTCTGGAGGGTCCTATATTTCTGTGCTGCCTATGTAGGAAACCTCAATTTGATGATTCAGTTAGAGGGTGTGAATTTAAGTCTCAGTGTGCAGTGAGACATAGACTCACCTGAGAGTTTAAGAAGCTAAAGAAAATTAATATTTTGCCTCTTTTGAGAATCGTCTGGACATTTTCTATTTATAAAACACTCTTATGGGACAAAAGGCTTGGCCAATGTGCAAATCACCTCTTCCATTTTCATGTCTGTCTCCATCAAGAGTGGCATATACAAAATGGGTCATAGAAGAGTAGATTATCAGAACTAAGCATTGCTACTCCCAGTCCCCCTATCTATTAGTCTGAAGTTATGGATCATATGCCACTCTTCCACTGACAAGAAAAAGAGAAGTTCTGTAAAGCAGATTAAGGTCAGTTCTGCAGCACAGAGTTCAATAAAATGATTAGATTCTTCTCATTTTTACAATTTGCTCTATTTCACCATTAAAACCATTGTTCCTAGCTTCTTCCTGTTGGATTATCCTGTTATATCTGTGTTACATTAACAGACTTGGACGTGATATCCCAAAATATAAGCTTTCTGTGTAAGTAGTTTGCCATCTGCCTGCTATTCCCAGTCTTGAGTCAAGGAGGCTTCTGGAAGATGTCCTAGAGGACTCAGACATGTCAAGTGTTCCTCAGCGAGGAAGAGAAAAAGTGCTTCTCTGTCTGCTAAAATAAATTATAAGCTTAAATAGCCTAGTTTAGTGGGATATTGGGGAAAAATGTCAAATGGTCAAGACTGAAAAAAGACAGAAACAAATTACTAAGAAAATGCACACTGTCCGTAACTAGAAATTCCTTAAGGACAGGGAAACAAGCATCTATCATGAGTTGATTTAAATTTGATCCTGCATTTGAAAAGGGGAGAGAAGGGTGAGATAAATAACTTTTAAAGGTTCCTCTCATTTTAGGCGATTCTGTGATGGTCCCTCTATGGTGACACTGTCCAAGCTGAATGGAAGGAGAGGAGGACATGGTGCAGAGGCTGTCCCTTGCTCCTGCCTTTCCAAGGGCCTCTCTCTTGGGTCTCCTTGCCTCTCCAGCCATGAGAGCTCCAGAGGGACAGTCAAGCTGAGGGCTTGTCATCGCGGGAAGGCTTGGCCAGGTTTTCCTGCGCCACGGCTCCAGTGTAGCTGTGTTGTTCTGCTGCTGTCTGGGGAGACGCTTGCTCTGCGATAAGAGTCAGTTTCTTTTGGCTTTAGATACACTTAGTTTCCAAAGCGCCATCAGTGCTGTTCTGAGCAGAGCCAGGGGTTTGCACGGGTGGAACAGCTGCTGTGGGATTTGGCTCTCGTCACATCTCCTGGCTGTCGGCATTTCGCAGCTCTTTGCCTTTTCGCTGTGGGTCAGTGGCAGCTTCCAGCACAGGGCCCTGCTCTCACTCCCCAGTTCTCACAGCGTGAGAGAACACAGTCAATCCTGCAAAAAAAGACCCTTCCACAATGCAATGAAGTAATACAGCAATAGATGACATCAGATAAGGGTATGGGTTTGAGTTCCTTCCTCAGTCCCCCTGTGCCAGCTCATGCTGTCCTCTCTCTGTACACCCAGGCCATTACAGGGCTGTCCCAGGGCCAAAAACCCCTCAGACCCCTCCCAGCTCTCCTCTCCATCTCCAGGGGAGCACAGGGGGTGCTCACACCCTGCAGGATGGCTGTCATTGAGCCCTGCCTGCCACATTTTTGCCCCACTCTCTGATTCCTCCTGCCTACATCCCCACGGCTTCCCTCCTGAGTTCCCCAGCTTGCAGCTTATTTTCAAGATTTAACTGGAACTTCTGCAGTACATTCATTTCGTATCAACCCTCTATGCAGAGATAAATTTTGTCCAAGTCAGGTGATGAATTCAAATGGATTCTGTCTCTCCAGCAGCACTATACAGCAAATGACCTCACTGCCATCAGTGTTAGCAGCAGCCCGGTTGCCTTTCTTGACAGTAAATCCCACAGATGAGGGATGTGAATAATATCAAAAGCAGGAGTGGCCATGGAGTTCGGGTTCAAAAGGATGATTTTTCCTCAGTCCTCAGCAGGCATGCCTGACCACACAGTGCCTGAGCACACGGCGAGGGCCCCCCACCTGGGCTTGTTACCATCCACAGGCACAGGCAAAGCTCAGAGCCCACGGCCTCATTCTCCACAGCATCCAGGGTAGGTTATGTGAAATATTAAAATATGTAATTTTAAATGCATGCCTTTTATTGCTTTATAAGTAAGAAACCAGATCTTTTCCCACTGACTTTCTCTGCAACTTTTCCCTGTTCTCATATCCCATGTGGCTCTTAAGTGCGCAAAGGCACCAGTATTAAAGTTTATAAGATATTTATATAAATCAGATGGTTGGTGAGTATTAAATCTGATTTTTCTCAATAACCCGAGGGGGAATATTAAAATATTAAGATTGTTTGAATTTTTAAAACACAATTGAGCTTTTGAATAGTTTAGTCCAAAGCCTTAATTCTTGTACTCAAATGTAAACTGGCTGAGGACAGAGCCCTTGAAGTTTTAATCTTGTTATTCACATCCAGTGAGACAAAAGGCAGGCTTAGTAGAAGGCCTAGTCTCAAAAATCACAGACAAACTAATATGAAAAAATGTATTTTAACTTCTGTTTTCATCATATGATTTTCATCTTGAGAAGGGCACATATCAAGTTCTAAATAACTGATGTCATAATACAAAATTTACCATCAAAAATACCTTAGGAACCATCTTTACTTTTGTATTCAATAACTTCAGTGTAATTGTGAGATTTTCCCATTTCAAGAAACCTTCTTCTCAGGCTCTTGATATAGCCCTTTCCAGGATCTCCTCCTGGTTCCCTTTTCTGTCTTTACCTGATTGTGTTGTGAACCAACATTTAGCGCTGTGGATCAGTACAGCCAAAGCCTCCTGATTCTTTTTTTTAAATACAAAAGCAGCAGTTGCTTTTGGGAGGACATGTTACTGCTTCTGACTTGTGCAAGACTGTGCAGAAGAGAGCTGGCTGAGAGGGAGCTGTGTAGGCAAAAGGAATGTTTGCCCTTTGCTTTAGGCTCTGATTAGGTCAATTCTTGTGACAGAGTTATTCCTGCAAACCCACAATTACTGCTAGGCTGCATTTTCTGGAAAAAGAGATTTCTTTCCATGCTGCCTGACCATCCCATTGCAGGACTGATGGGTATTGGTACATGTAGGTAAGTAAGGCAAGTTGCAAAAAGAATGTATTTAGATTCTGTACTACTGTTTCTTTCCATAGCTGAGAAATCAACCTCTGGCACATATGTCTGCAGAGAAACAGATAAACTGCTGTGGGAAATGAATACTGGGATCAGAAGGAGCAGGAAACCATATACTATGAAAGGTGACATTTTTGTTACAGTTGTGTTTCTTAATCTTTGTGCTTCAGGCTTCATTTCATACTTCATTTTACAAAATGAAAACCAAACATAGTAAGGATGAAAAAGAGTTGAGTTCTTTGCCTTTTTGAGCTGCTACTTAAATTAGTTCTTGTTACAGTTTTTAAGAACTGTATTTTAGGAATGTAGACAACCCTAACAAGTAAACAAATACACTTTAAATCAAATAATTATGCAATATTATTCCTGATATTTACAATATCTTGACTTTAAATTTTATCCTAGAACAGCTGCAGGACTTTTCAGGGTAAAGAGTAATTCTTAGTCAAATTGCTGAACAACTCACAAGAAGTGATTTGTCTTCTTAGATAATAGATTTTTAAAAATAGCCTCAGAACACAAGAAATAAGGCTTAAATGCCATTATGATAAAAGGCACTTAAGCTACTGATAATCATCATGTGTATATTTGCACTCCATATGTTTAAATGACAGACAGATCTAGACTTGCTTCAATTACCTTTTCAGCATATTTTTGAATACTGTTAATGCTATGAAAAATGTTATGTATGTAAATAAAAAAATTTCTGTAAGTGAAAAGGGTATGTCCATCATCATTACTGTTGACCCTTGTCAAAAAAAAACATGTTGTTAAAGTAGATAAGTGACTTTTTAAAATTAGAGGTGAAAGAAACCTATTAAATAATTTTTTCACCGTGACAAACTGAGGATCCTGCCACTATATTTTATCTAAAAAAAAAGTTAATCCACTGGTGTGTAACAGGTACCCCTTTTCAACCTCAATTGATGTTCTTTTCTCTAATGCTTTTCTTTTTCAGTAATGCTGTTGAGATTGCAGTCTGATTTGATCACCTGGGAGGTGTTTTCAAGACACATTTCTAATAATACCCCTAATTATAATTATAGGTCTACCCAGATTACTTTTTAATCCAGATTTGGGTCTTCATGATGATGAATAAGGAAGATCTTGTACAGAAATTATTTGTCTCCCAGAGGTCTGGATTAATACCAGGTTTGGCTACAAGCTCTCAGTGTAGCTCTGAGGAGCTCAGTGAGTTTCTCTGCTCTCCAGTGTCAATAATGACTCCTTACTGACCTTCACTCAAGAGTCAGCAGGATTAACTCAGGTGCCACGGGGGCCTTCAGGGATCTCTCTCTGTTGGTTATATGGAGTCTCTAATTCTTTACTATGTAAAAGCTGGTAAAACCTGCCTCTTCAACCCCAAGAGGATGAATCCTACAATTTAAATCTATCTGAATGCAAAAAAGGCTCCTTTCTTACCCAAAGAAAGCAGGAGAGTTTGCTGATTCACAATATGGATCTCTACAGTGCTAAAACAGGAAATGAAGTGATGTGAATTACATGAATCACGCAGGTTGAATTTAATAACTTGTTTCCAAAAACCTAGGGAAAAAAATTATGAAACAATGGTGTGTCTTACGCTCACAACTGTTTGTAATTCTGTTTCTTCAGAAGAGGAAATCCTGTCAATACCATCTTCACATTTATAAAGAGACACATGTGTGAACACATTCTCTGACACTTTTTGATCTGTGCAGGACTGGTCATGATGATCGATTCACCATCTCTCTGACAAAGAGATTCTAATTTCAGCCAAAATTCACAGAGTCATAGAATGGTTTGAATTGGAAGTGACCTTCAAGATCATTTTGTTCCAACCCCCCTGCCATGGGCAGAGACACCTTCCACTCAATCAGGTTGCTCAGGATCTGATCCAGCCTGGCCTTGAACACTTCCAGGGAGATGGGGCTTCCACAAATTTTCTGGGCAACCTGTTCCTGTACCTCACCATCCTCAAACTGAAGAATTTCCTACCTGTGTGTGATAAAGAACATTAGTGGATTAAGATGTCAGTTGCACACTGTGTAATGGCTTCTTCACAAACCTTATTCCTATACCACCAAACATCAATTCAGCTGAATTTTTTGTTTATTATAAAACATTAACTTATTGTCAGCTTTCCAAGACAAAGTGCTATCGTAATGGGCACTACTACAGACACAGGCTATATGGGCATAAAAAAAAATGAGGATATTAAGCTGTATTGATGTTTTGTCAGTTTTTATTGGTGCTACCAGAATCTACAAAAACTATTTTGGAAAAAGAAAAATTGAATAATTTTAGGCTTTTCTGAAATTTAGGGTGTGTTAATTTTCATTTATGTCAATGTGGCTCTTGGCTTCTCTTGATGATTATTATATATTCAAGCTTGTCATCACTGTCAGAGTAAACAAGTGACCCAATTCAGCCTGGTCTTCACCTTTCACCCACGTAAAATTTCAAAAGGAGACTCATTGTTTTTGCATGTGTCGTAACCCTGTAATTATGAAGAAATTCAGTAGCAAATTACTTCCATGGCTTTTCCCCTCCATTCCCAGCAGTTGAAAGCATTCCTTCAAGAGGCATTAAATAGTCTCAATTTCCCCGTTCTTCTGAGGATACCACACTAATGAAAATATACACTAAAGATTTTTCTGAGAGAGAAAAACTGGTAAAGTCAGTGGAAGTAAATCACTGTCTGTTAACAGTTACCATTTGACATGCATTCCTTTTATTTCTCAACACTTCATTAATGTTGGAAAGGTACACACTGGGGAGCATCTCACAACTCTGAAGAAGATCCTGCATACACAGAAGGTGTCTAACCATTTATCACAACAGTTTTTCTAGGTTCCTAGAGCCAGACCATCATATATTGCTGTCACTGTCATAGTACGGGGAAATAGTGGGGAAAACATAGTGGACCAAATTACAGAACATGTCAACATATGTCCTGTGAAATAAGTGGTGTGACAAAATGCTAGGAACTTGGTGCCAGTCTCTACCATATTCTGTTTACCACCAATAACCTAAACTTAAATGTATGAGTTAGGAAATACTGTCACAGATTATGCATATTGTGATATGGCTGTTCTGGCAATCAATATGTGTAGAAAAGGCTGTCGTCCAGCCTCTCGAACCACAACAGTTAAAACACATAGTGGACTCCTGTGATATTTGTTGTCTCGCTGAGACTCAAGTAGCTGACTTGTGAATGCATAATCAGTGTGACATTTTGGAAGGCTGCTTTTATTTGCAATATGTTTTCCTATGCTTGCCAGCTCTGAAGATGAAAGACAACCTGACAGTATTTTAAATAATGAGCTCTTTGATCTGAAAATATATGAAAAAACCTTTTTTTCCCCAACACATTTTTGGTGAATTTGTCTGAATACCATAAATTGTGTATCTAAGAAACAGGCTTCAAGCAATTCCTTTGAGTTCCTGCTCTGTTAATAAAACCTACTTTTATTGACAGGGTAGAAGCAAGTTTGCCAAATGCTGGAAAGCTAAGATGACAGCTGATATTCCTCTTTTCATAAATCCACAATTTCAAGTCTTTTTGCAGAGGGACAGTCAGAATAATCTAGAGTATGACATTGCTCATGAGTTGGTTAGGCCTAGAAATACTGGTCTAGAGACTTTGTATTAAGGTTCTCTGACTTAACTTGTTTGAAGACAAAGAAATAGCAGTACAGGAGATAAATGACCTAAACAAGGTATGCTGTACTTTATTGAATAGACTGTTCATTTTATTTTGCTAAAAGTTAATATTACTCTATTACATTACACTGAAAGGCATTCCATACCTGTAGTTTTTAACAGCACTAGGCTTCGTCTTAGCTGATGTGGCTGAACTTTAAGACCCTTTTTCTACTGCTGCCAAACAGGGACTGTTTTAGAGCAAGCGATATTTCAAGTAATTGCTTTGTGATGAGGTATAATAACGGGATTATGGAACACTAGCCTTTTAAAAACAGCCTAACTAAAACTCATATAAAAACAGTACCAGCAGAATTATTTGAGTTGATCTTTGTTCTCATACTTTTCATTTCTTTGTAATTAACTATATTGTCTTCACATACTCTCAGGAAGAAGAGTGTAATTTCAGGAATTCCAGCTGATCCAGTGGTATTCTCCAGCTTCCCAAAAATGCCAATGGTTTCTCATTGTACTACTGATAGCAGAGAAGCACTCTGTCAGAAGTGCTGTTTTGCAAAGTTGTGAGGAAAAAGAGGATACAAGGAACCTTTCCTTCCTGAGAAATATTCTGCATAATGCTGATGAATGAGAAGGAAGACATGAGTGGGAAGTGGGCAAAAGATCCAGCTCCAGGCTCTGATTAATATCCATAATTGTCTTGCTCTGTAGAACTTCCTTTGTGCCACCTGGCTTTGGCTCCTGATCTTCACCACCCCCTTGATTCAGGGACCATGGCACTGCTCATGCACATCCTGCCTGTGTCCATAATGCCACAAGGACTTTATTATATTGAAATGCAGTTTTGTTCAACCCCTGCATGACTTGGGGCTCCAGCACTTGCTCCCAGACTGCTGCAGGGAGTACTACTCATCTGAGATATTCCCACATCAATGCTTCATTAGCAAAACAGACAACAATAAACTCCCACCCAGTCATTGACCAGCCTGGGGCCTGGACTGTCAATGGGCTGAGCTGAAAACCATGAACTCTGAAATAATGTAAGGTTTTATCTTTTTCTTTCAGAATTATACAGACTGTACAGTTGAAGGTTGAACTTGAAAGTCTATGATTTTCAGTAGGTTATGGTGCAAGCATGGATTTAATAAGGATCGCTAAGGGGCTTTAAAATTCCTTAGCAGGACTAGATGTAAGGTTTGCTTATATTTCCTCAACCTCTCCACATTCCCCAACCACATGGAGGTCACCTCTGCTCTTGTAATGGGACCCAGTCATCCCCAGAGATTAGGTTCAGATTGTGTAGTTTTTAGGCTATGATTTCCTTGATGTCTCTGCAAAATTCAGAGCCTTGGTTGTTTATTCTTCCATGTCAGGTGTCTTCACTGTTCCCCATTCATTTGGTTTTGCTGAGCTCAGATGCATCAAATTCAAATCAGTCATGTGTAGCATTTTAGTATTATGAAGTTACCTAATTTACTTAAGAGAGATGCTAGAATCCAAAAATGCATATTTTGGCAAGGGTTAAACCTTAATCTCAAAAGCTACATGCCAATTCAAAGTGTATTTGTGTGCAGATTTATCTGAGAGTGGCTTGGCACTGAAGGATTTTCCATTGGCGCTAAAAGAGCCGCTGCATGCCAAGAAAGTAAATATCAGACAGAAATGTGCCAGTATTTCCTGCCAGTCTCACATTTTTGAAACTTTTTCCATCCTCCATGCCATTGATTTTTGATATGCTCCCAGGCTTCCTAGGGAAAGGCTTTTTAGTCTCACCCCAGGATGCTGAAAGTCTTCTAATTTGAATACTAAAAATGTTAAATGAGAAAGCACGCCTCCCCCTTCTGACACCCCCAGGAAAAATCCCAGAATCTTTTCCTGTGAAATGCTGGAAGACTTCAAGAAGTTTTTCAACCATCCAAAACACACAACAAATAGAATATGACATTTTTTCCAACTTCTGCACAAACAAGTTGGTAAAGCCTCTCCGCCTCTTTTTGGGGTCTCTCATGCCTTACACTTCTGATTGTATTTCATTACTGATTCCCGTGTCTCAGTTTCCCACAACTGGCATTTGAATTTTTTTCTTACTCATTCCTGCCCTTGGAGCTTTCTCCCTGCTCCTGCATGCCAAGTTCCACCTTTGAAACTCTGTCCCTTGAAGACTCTTTCACAAGTTGTCCTTACACCATTGACCACCCAGTCCTGGGGCTGGACTGCATTTCTTTGTGCCTGTGTTGCATTCTCAGACCAGGAGTTCTCCAGTCCTGGAAGCAGATGGCATTGATCAACCTCCCAGTCACAAGATTTGTTGCAGGACACCCTTCAGTCACAGTGGGATCATGTTTAACAATATGTCCTACACTGAAACAGCAGTAATAAAAGTATCCAGATTTTATTTCTTAGCCAATTCATTGGATGAAGAGAGGAAATGTCATAACCCACAATTTACCATATTTTATAAAGCATAGACTATTTTGTTTCTGTTTCTAGTTTGTTTGCTAGCCATAATAACATTTTTACACTATTGTGTACAAAACTCTTATGTTTCTTAGTAACTTACTTGGCTTGCCTAACCACAGTGTTCAAACATCTGTCAGGTAGATGCAGTATCTTCTAAGTTCTGGACATGGTACAACATGGAAAAATGCAGTGAAAATCTAAAATACTTTCGCCTTACTTTAAAAGGCATATTGCTTGAATTTGATGCTAGTATGAAGTGGCTTTGCCTCTTAAAATGATTTGGCTCATTAGAATTTTTAAAGTTCCCTGGTAACCAGTAGAGCCTAAAGATGGGATATCGTGAGTTTCTTCAAGCTGTTGTGGGATGGAGGTAGGAGTAATAATCGCTGTCATCATGCCTGAGGTCCCTTCTCACCTGACAACCCTAATGCTGCAGGAAACAACCAGAAATAATTCTTATATGATGGAGGAAATATTATTCAGAAGCAACTTACATAGAAATAAAGAGAGAGCCAGCTCCTGAGATGCTGGAGCTGGGCAATAGGAAATGCACAGTTTGGGAACCCCAATGCAGCACAAGGCTGAATGGAGGCTCTGTGTGTGCACATTTATCTGCACAACCACATGCACATGCATTTGAATTTACCAAGAGAAAGAAAGAGACAGGAAGGGTGTTGTGCAGTAGAAGCTAAAAAGAATTTTTAAATTTTAGAAAACCCAACCAAAACAAATGAAATTATATGCATAAGTCTGTGTTGATACTAGGAAAATAGTATATGCACAAACAATGCAAATCAGATTGAGGGTTCACTTTGTGTGCACGCTCTATAAATTAAAGACAGCATTCTGCTCCTGGATCTGAACTGCAGATCTCGATTGCACATTCTTTGCTGGAGTGAGCTCACACCACACGGGGCAGGGGCTGCACACGGGGGTGGTGGCAGGGAAATGCCCTGCTACATCTGGGAGAGCAATGCTCCCCGAAATCCAGAGTGCTGCAGAGTTCACAGAATCACAGAATCACCAGGTTGGAAGAGACCTTCAAGATCATCGAGTCCAGCCCATGTCCCAACCCTCAACTAAACTAAACCATGGCACTGAGTGCCACATCCAATCTCCTTTTAAACACGTCCAGGGATGGTGATTCCACCACCTCCCCGGGCAGACCATTCCAATATTTTATCACTCTTTCTGTAAAAAACTTTTTTCTAATATCCAACTTATATTTTCCTTGGTGCAACTTAAGACTGTGTCCTCTTGTTCTGCCAGCTGATGCCTGGATAAAGAGACGAACCCCCACCTCACTACAACCACCTTTCAAGAAGTTGTAGAGAGCAATAAGGTCGCCTCTGAGTCTCCTTTTCTCCAGGCTAAACAACCACAGTTCCCTCAGATGTTCCTCATAGGGCTTGTGTTCCAAGCCCCTCACCAGCCTTGTCGCCCTCCTTTGGACACATTCAAGTGCCTCCACATCCTTCCTAAACTGAGGGGCCCAGAACTGGACACAGTACTCAAGGTGCGGCCTCACCAGTGCCGAGTATAGGGGCAGAATGACTTCCCTGGACCTGCTGGCCACACTATTTCTGATACAGGCCAGGATGCCATTGGCCTTTTTGGCCACCTGGGCACACTGCTGGCTCATGTTGAGTCGGCTGTCGACCAGCACTCCCAGTTCTTCTCAGGTCATGGCACCACACGGTCCCGAGGTGGGGCTGAGCACAGCCTGTGTGTTCCTGGTGCTGGAGGTGTTGCTCACGTCAGGCCCTGCTGCTCAGAGGGTGAGTGGCCAGATGCCGTGGCTTGGGGCTGTTTGGGAATGCCAAAGTGCATCACTGGGACTCCTAAAGGGCCACAGTCATTGCCCTCTTTCAGTGACCACTTACTGCTGGAATACTTGAAGGCTCTGTGCTCAGAAAAGTCTGTGAAAATAAGGTAATAAATAAAATAAAATGAAATAAAATAAAATGAAGTAAAATAAAATATACCCCAGACCACCATTTTTACAAGCTTCTGGAGTGAGAAATGTGTAAAGTCTTTCTACTAGAACAGTCATATCTTTTTAATCTGTGCCTCTGCAAGAGGGCAAATTGAAAGACTGAAAGACTCCTTTTACCCTTGTGTTCCTTGTCAACTTTTATTTAAAATTTCACTCCAAATATTATCTGAGTACAAATCAGTGTTGGTGAATTAATTTTTTTCCTTAACTGTCTCTGCTGGGGACCTCCATCATTAGAAATCATTATCATAAAGCTACTTTGGTTCCAATCCCCACTGTAAAAAGTCAAAACTGCTGTAAGTCATGTTTTATATATAGTGACTCCTTCGCCTTGCCCAAAACTGGAGCAAAGAGCCTCAGTGAAAGACAGGGCATCAGTGGTGAACTGAATTGTTTTTTTTTTAAAGCTATATAATATGGAAAAACAGCAGGGAAAGGACCACACCAACCATGAAAAAAAGGACCTGCATTCACTCACAGGAGGAACTGTGCAGCAAAACCCTTGACTCAGACACAGGTGGTGCCACTGCATCTCACCCGTGTAAGGAAGCTCTGGAGCTGTGCTGCCAGGGAGCCCTTCTTTCTGCTGTGATGTGCTGTGTTTTCGCTATGGGCTTTAGAACATAGATGAGCAAAAAGAAGACAGCTGGTCCGAGCTGTATCAACTCAGCGTTTGTAGCAACCTACCCACACTGAAAGTTAATGCTGCTGACTGTGTCCATGAGAAAGCCCTTGGGCAGGTTTCTTTCCTAAAGGTAGATCAGAGGAGAAAATCTGTGAGGAAACAGACAGCTTAATCCACATATAAGCAATGTGCTCTCTCTTTTCCTGTGGGTACAGCAAACTGATCAGGAGTAGATTAAGCTTCTCCTCATCAGGAGGCTATGGTAAAGGAAAGAAGAAATGTGTTTTCAAAAACAAGTGATATTTGATATAAAAATTGCAGGAAAACAATTATGCTGGTTTATATTCTGTTGGAACAATTCACTTGTTGCTACCCAGCCTGTTAGTATAATTGGGCACACTGTAACTTATGGTAGGTCTCTGCTGCCAGGCCCTGTTCCATAATTCATTAGTTTTAGGTTGCTGCCACAACATATAACTCATTAAAACTAGAGGCCTTCCTAATTTTAATGGAGAAAAAGTACCCATGCTTATGAACTGTAAAGGTTTTGAAGCCTTTATTCGAAATGGACTGAGATAAAGAGAAGTCACGATGCAAGAGATGGAGCTGGAAAGCAAAACCCTCTCTTGCCTTGTTAATGGACATGGTTGCTGCATGAGTAACAATATTTTGGTCCCAGACAGTATTTTGGTTCCAGAAACAGTGAATTCAGGCTTTCATGCTCAAACAACCTCAAATAGTCATTTACCACACTGCTCTTGGATATAAATGATTTTCACATCAGAATAGTTTCTGTAATTCAAACAGGTATAGGTAGCCCCTGCCATGGTTTTGAATGTTTGTATAAGAGGCAGATGGGTTAATCCTCCATTTCCACTCAAATGCTGAGGGGCAGTATCTGTCTGGGCACTAGAGATATATGTATATATGTGTTAGATGTTAGGATGGATCTATGAATAGCATCATAGAAAGATATTTTATTCATGCAGGTGCTCAGGAAGAGATACAGTGCATGGCTGGAGCTGAGGAACGTGTCTCCAGTGGCTCCTTTGAACATGGGACCCCTGGCAGCCCTGCTGGCCCCAGCCCTCTAAATCAATTACGTCTCGTTAGCAGATTTTGGACTGCTCTGCTCCAAGGGGAAATGGGGGAGACAGTGCACTGTGTGGGTAGAGCCCTAACCAAGGGACCTCAGGGAGAAGCCAGCGGGGCAAGTCCCATGCTCAGCATGTGAGAATTCACAGCTCTGATTATAGACTCTGTCTACAAGAGAGGCTGCTCTGGTTAAATGCAGCTTTTCTCTTGGGTCTTGTAAATCTAGAAGTGTTGTTTCTGTTAAGAAATATTGAAGTCAGACACCTTCTCACCAGGACTGACTTGCCGGGAAAATTGTAGCTTGAGCTAGAAGGAGAGATCTTTTGTCAAAACCTGGAAGAAAATGAGAGGGAAGCTGGCAGAACGGAGCTGGTACCTAGCAAAAAAAGCTATTAAGTGTCAGAGTCTGGGGCCATGGGCAGCTGTTCTCTGCTAACACTTTCTAGCTGTGTCCTTGCTTTGGAATTCAAAGGGGTAATTTTAAAAGGTTCCTTAACAGTTCCTAGTTAAGTGTAAGCTAAGGCACTTTGCTTGCCCTCCTTCTCATTAGGTTACCGTGCAAGGGTAATGATTTTGGGTGTTTGTATTAATTGTCACTGTGAATTCTCACCTCTCTGTCCACAGTAAGTTAATTTCCTAATCTCAAACCAGGAGGAAAAAAAGGCTCATTTCAGCCACTGCTCACACTTATATGAGCATGTCAGGAAGCAGGAGCCTGTGCCTGCTGCTGGCTTTTCCTGCAGTAGCCTTTTGGAGAGCTATGGGAACTCCTGGGCATCTGAAGCACTGCTCAGCACAAAGCCCTGCAATAGGACATCAAAAGGAGTTATCAGTACCATAGAAGAACAACAAATCCACTCACAAATCCCCTTCAACACAAAGTCTAGCAACCATGGAACTAGTTTATCCCACTGGATTTGCCCTAGAATGCCCACAGGTACCTTTATGCTTGATTCCATTGACTGTTCAGCGGTAAGAAACATCTGGGAAGATGGCAATACATCAGTCTGACTGGTTTTGCTCCAGAATTTTCATGAGGAAGTAGGGAAAGATTCAGGTCTCTACTAATTTGCTTGTATATGCAATTTTATGGGTGCAGCTGCTAAAGTGAGATACTTCACAAGTCTGAAACCTCAGAAGCCTTAGAGATCAGACCTTTCATTTGGAATCAAGGAGCTATGGAGGCAGAAATCCATATTCAAAGGTTTTAAAGCACTTTCCCTAGGTTGTAGCTAATGAACAGGAGAGCAAGCAGAGGGAAAATCAATCTGAGACCATGCCTATGTTAAGCCAGGTGCTGATAAGAGACAATATAAATTTCCCCTCATATTTCCAAAGCAAAAATATAGCTTTATGTGAAAAATCATGTGTTAAATTGCACCACCTTGTATGGTCACATGGATTATTATTATTATTAGAAGTGTGTCTATTATCTTGTGTGGTTGCCTCTGTTTAGGTCTATTTGTATTACAGAGTAGATAAGAAACCTGTCCCAGAATTAGGGTCCCACTGAGCAGTGTGGTGCATCAGCAACAAAAACTGTGCTGGCTGGATCCATCTTGTCACACTTGGCACATTATGTGCTAGCAACACCACAGTCATGTTGTCTAGTCCTGCTTTATTTCACTCAGTGAGGTCAGAACAGCTTGAAGTCTGTGCACATGGAATCACAATTCAGTGTGATACAGTAAAAAATAGGCTAACAAATGGAAGTTCATCATGGGAGCCGCTGCAGCTCAGGGTGTTCAGTCACATGCTGTACCCTAGTGTGTACTGTCTACATTTTTTCTTTGACTGTATTGCTTAACACCTTCCTACAGCACATGTTTAAATTCAAGACAGTCCAAGGCAAACTTGGAGGTGTTGATACCTAAAAAGCAAAGCACGATAATTCAAAACAAAAAGGAGGAATCTAAACATCTTTAGCTGAATGGGAAATATGTGGAACAACAGTGACTTGGACTCTAAGGAAGAAGAAAAAAGAAATTTGATTGATCTGGAGAAAAGAGAAACTATCTGGCACTTCATGCACATTACACACAAAAATAAGTCACAAAACTTGAAATAACTTCAAAATATGGGAAATGTTTTATTGTGGAAAATACAGCACCTACTTAGATGTTTCAGGAGCTTAGTCCTTGGTCTTCTCTTCACTAAAACATTGTTAGTCTTACCCTGTAGAAAACTTGGAACCCAGTCTGTCTCTGCATAATGATCTGTTATAGAGGGTTGCAGAATTCCAGAGTGCTTCTATTTTAGTACTTCATGTAAAGACTTCTCTTCCCAGCTAGAAAAGACCTTTGATTTTCTAACTAATGCCTCAGATGATATGAGAACTAGTGAGTGTGTTAGTAATCACTTGGGTTTACAAGTGGAACAATTCTTTTAGCCAAACTGGATGAATGATGAACGGGAGGTGAAAAACCTTCTTAATCCCCTCATACCTATTCCCACCAAGGAAAGAGAGGTAAATTATAATTTCCTAATCTCCCATGCCCCAGCCCCATGAAAGAAAGTTAGAGATAAAAAGGACCAGAAAGATCAGTCTCTCAAAAAGTATTAAACAGTGATGCTGAAAGCTTTTAGATATTTGGTTCTATGAGTCACGCCAGAAGCACATGAGCAGGCAGGGAAGTGACCGCTGTATTTCAGGTATCCTCATAAATCATAGTTCATTGTTTTATTCCTCATCTTAGAGCATGGGGCAAACCTCCCTTGGCATTTCCATTCTGTCTTTGCCTTCCACATGTTCTGCATCACCCACTGCAGGAAAGGCCATACACAGAGAAGTTTTAGTACAAAACAGTCTCATAATAAATTGTTATGGGAGATTTCTGCAGGAACAACTGTCATTATCAGCAGCAATGTTGAAGACCCAAAGCAGCCTTTCTGTAGCAAACAAGAGATTTAAAAAAATTCCACATTTGAAAATGTTGTGCTGTGTCTGGAAATAGTGAGATGTGGCTGCTACCAAGGCTGAAAATCCAGACACTGCTGTTAATATAATTTTAAGATTAGAAATCCAACAAGAGCACACACAAGATTAGAAAACAATGAAATATAGATCTAACTTTTACTTTTCAAATTCTAAAAGCAATTGTAAAAATGTTGTTTCACAATGAAAGAATGATCATTAATCACTTTGACATTATACAGACAGTAATTATAGCCCAGCTATGCAAGGTAATTATAATTACACCAGGGGAAAGGTCTCTGACAAAGACATAATAAGTGTCTCTCTGTTACACTGATGTCCATCTCCATAAAAGAGTAGAGAGTACAAACACTGTTGCCCAGCTGACTTCTCTCTGTGGGCAAAGTGGAACAGCAAGAGGCAAAACCTCACTGAGAAGGGGACAGAAACCCCCCCTGTGATGTCTGCCTGGAGCAAAGCAGTCACTTTTATGCCCAAACTGCTGGGGTTTAGAACATAACAGGAAACAACAGATTTCGAGGCTGTAGTCGTGGCTCAGGAGCACTTCTGTTGCTCAGATGCTTTCAAGCTTTTTCTCACTCATAAAGCAGAGCCACGCACATTTCTAAGGAAGGAAAGCTGAAACATTTTTATGACAAAAGGTGGTTACATGTCAAATCCTCAGGCCCTCAGAGCACAGGGGGCCCTGCCTCTGTGTTTAAAAATACTTCCCTAAGGTGGTTCTGGTGCAATGTGTCCCCTGTGAGAGCTAGACAGGTCTTCCAGGAAGCCTGGCTGCAGCACCCTGTGACACTGCAGGAATTATTGGCACACACCTGCGTGCCACGAACATCTCTCTGCAAGGTGGCCCAAAAGTTTTCTGGTTGCCTAAAAGCTGAAATTCTTTTCTCAGCTAACAAGGTCAACCCTCTGCCTTGTGCTACCTTACAGTCATTAAACAGGACATCTCTGGCTAAAGGTAAATAAACACATTATAACTTAGAGAAAACAGAGTTCTCAGCAGTTTCTCTGGGGTTGGCTTTTTTCTCCCAAGGACTGTCTACACCCTGGGAGTCCTCCTCTGCTTCTTCCCCTGCTGAAGTCTGTTTTGGGGTGTGACCTGAAACTGTATAATAAAAATGTATTATTACTGGCAAATTCCCTGTGGACAATCATAATAGTAGATGATTTTAGGCCTGCATTAGCAATGGGGAGCTACTAGCAGAATTCAGTGTTAAACTGTTCAAGCTGCTTCATTATTTGCTGTGCTGACCTGAATAAATTTCTTTCTAGGCAATTAAAATTCTGCTGTAGAAATGCTTTCAAGTATCCCAGTTCACTGTGATTTTTATTTGAATGATCATGTATGTAAAATACAAATGAAAGCAGAAATATGTATAGCATATATAATACATAGCAGCCTTTGTAAAAACATTCCGGAAAAAAAAATAGTACACAAGTGTTAGGCATTTTTAGTTGAGGAATATATCAAATCCACAGCTGAATAAGTCTTCCAGAAAAGTTATAATTATGTGAATTTGGCTTAGCTTGTTCTGTTGCGTATTTGTTTTCCACTCATCTTAAGAGTTTTGTTTTACAGCAATATTGGCAGAAGTAGAAAAAAATCTTAAAAAATCCAATATGAATGGATGTTTCCAACAAGATCTGCAGCAGACCCAGTTCTGTGGCCAGGATGAAATTTCTCTGAAGTCTCTGCTCCTGTGTCTGGGTGTTTAGACATCAGGAGGGGTAATTTTGCCATATGACTTGAACACTGTTTCTAAAGCTGATGGTATTGGGCATTTTTTTTAAGTTCACTAAAGCTGGAGAAATATTACAGCAGATTTGCAGCATCTCTAAACTAAGTGGTTAACTCATGATCTTACTATTCACCAAGATAAACCTAAAAATGCATTCCTTGGTGTTACAAGGACCAGCTAAAACTTCTAAACATACTCATCTTTAAATCACAGATTAATCTATTTTTTCTTTACCTACGGATATTTGAGTACTTGAGGCTGACAGTACAACCTAAGTTACCACAGGGAATGAAGAGGGAGTGGCTGGGGATACAAACTAAGCTAACAATAGCTTGGACACAAACCACAATTTAAGATATATTTGCACAAATGATTCTGCATAGAGCAGCTGTTGAGATTGAGAGACATCTATTTTTCCCTGAGCAAAATCTCCCAGGGTTTCCCAGAGGCAACGTGGGTCTGTGAGCCCTTGAAGATGAGAGTGGAGAGCTGAGGACAGCAGCACTGACCTCCTTCCTGTCCCCATGATTGAACTTGGTCAGCGTCTTGAGTGTTTCTCAGTTCTCCATAATAACAGTAACAGCAAGGACAGAGTTTGCTCCTTTAGCAATTTCTGGAGCAGGAAAGACATTTCTCTCTTTTGCTTATGCACAGTGAGGTTTTTTTTTTTTTCATTTCTAATATATTCCTCTTTGTGTTATTATTTTGAATAATGAGTGACAAATGGTGGTAGACACATCCACTATGGAGATTAATAACATCATTAATAGTTTTTAGAATGACACCTTTACCTTCAAAATAGTTTATTATGTTAACGTGCCATGTCATGTTTCTTTCACTATTGTGCTTATCCTTTCTTTCTCTTTATCTCTCAGTGTTTTTCACAACGTGTGAATTGCCCTAAGTAAGGCTTTGATCTTGCAAATGTGTGCAGATTATTTACCTAACATGAGCCATCCTCTTACATCCAATTAGACTATTGCTTGCAGAAATTCTTGCCTAAGTATTTGCTGATAAATGTTTTAAATTGCATTGGAGAAGGACAATGTCTCACAGTTGGATCCAGTTTCTGATTCTGTGTGCTAGCTACATATGCACAAGGATGAACCCATAACAGTATATACCAATGATAAAATATTTGCCCATCCAACTGGTAGATATTCTGAAGTGCAATTTTTAAGAGAAGGTTTTAGGTAATCATGGAACACTCCTGATGTTTTCATGAACAATATTAAGCATTAGCCTATATCAAATAAATAGTTAAATTGGTCATAAAACCAAAGGTATAGATTCCTCTGAGGGGTTTTAGATAGGCTCAATTCATTGTGAGTAAGCATCCATAGCTGGTTTTCACCACAGCTTTTCTTTGCTGGCAAATAGAGAAGACATTCTTTTTCTCTTTGTTTCAAAGGTCACCATTTTCATTATTTATTGCTCACCTCTGACATACTGTCCCTCAATTCTAGTACACAAAGTCCCTTATCTTTTTTTCCCTCTTTCCATTGCAACTAGTGACACCCCTAAGGGGAAGACCATTAGCAGGTAGAAGTCTGACAAATACGTGTATTTGCTCGGTGCCTTTATGGGTGCTGAAGGTGTAGCTGGAATTATGTGCCCCCTTTGATGCCTTATCTTTTGTACCCTTACTAGAGGTTCTGTGGGCATAGCAAAAGCAGCTGACGGAGACACAATCAATTTGTACTTGGAAGAAAACTAATAGCAACAAAACTTTAATTCACAGATCTGCCTTCAGTTCTGTAACTACGTGGGGACCAAGCAATTTTGGAGGTGCCTATCAATATGTCTGAATTTACTAAGACGCAATCTTTTTTTCAGTTGCTGTGCTGTGGAGTGGATTGTGTGAAGGGGGGAAAAGAATGATCCTAGACATGTTTCCCTCGGGTTTACTGCAGGTGGTTGTGATTCACAGGATGAACATGGGGGATGTACTACTGCCTGTTCAGTCAGCCCTGGAAATAGCCATGATTATTTACTTGAATGATGGAAGTGCCTTGCTTTCCCTGTCATGGATTGACACTGCATTGTTCTGGCTGCTACACAAATACCAAACAAAGACTTGTTCCTTGTCTCGGAAGCTTCTTCCACAAATGGTAGCAAATAGATGTGAGTTATCTCCCTTGTGGTAGAAAACAATTCCACCTTTCACCAGCTCTCTCCTCTCACACACTTTTTCTGAGGCCTCCATGGACCTACAAACACTCATTTTCGGAAAATACTCTAAGCATGCACAGTACCTAGATAACTGAATTTCTTAGCAGACAGCTAATCTCAACTGCAGAAAGCCTTTGGAAAATATTCTCCAAGGCTGCACACAGGTGCTGTGTGCAGATACAGGCACCCAGTTCATCCTCCTGGGAGCTGTGGGTGTGAGCTGCACTTCGTGGCACTTCCTGAAGAATTTCAAGGGGGAATATAACAAACAGTCCAAGTATTCATACCAAGAGCTTTGTTTTCAGTTTCACTGCAATAACAATTAGCAACTAGCTGGCTTTTGGCCACTGAAAATTATATAGCCAACTGGCAAAAAGTATAATTTTTTCCTGGCTTTATGCTTGCAAGCTGGGTGGCATAGGAGGACTTTGGGAGTGTATATAACACTAACCTCTGCAGAATAAGAGCTAGTCAAAAGTGCTTTCTTCATACAGCCAAAGGCTAATTGCCAAACAGCTTCATTGACCTCCATCAACACTGAGCTTTGTTAAACAGTGACATTTGCCAGTGTCTTTCTCTTTTTGCCTGTTTTTCTCATGTTCACTTTCTCTTTTCCAGCTTTTGGTTCTGTTTTGTTTTGTTCCATGCAGATGCACAAAACTCTTCCTGGAGGAAAAGGCTGCAGACAGATGCAAATCCAAGGCACAATTTAACAGACATGCAGGATCTGTTCACAGTACCCATGACCTGTGCTCTGGGAGACACTGAGGTAACTCACTGGAGCCCACAGCTGCCCTGTGCTGACCACGCAGAGCTCAGAAGTGCTCACAGCTGGGTACTTCCACGCCCAGAACTACCAGGTCCTCGGAGAAGATGCTTTGATTGCAGCTGTCTCCTCTTGCAGTTGTACCTGTTTGCCCAGATCTCCCCCTCCCCGAGGGGAAGCTGCCTCATTAGCAAGCTGGCAGATTTCGATCCATCATCCTCAGTTCCAGGCTGAGAGCTCAAAACATGTAACAAGCAAATAGAAGTTTACGACATTATAATTGCAAATATTTCTTCTTTGTTTTCATCTCAAGGAGGAGAGTTTTGGAATGAAAGGAGATCAGAGGCTTGCCAATGCGTGAAGTTTTATGGGCTTATGTCCCAAAATTATAGCACCAGTCAGTTAGGAGCTACATCATTTGAATGCTGCTTAAAACCAAAGCAAATGCCAAATAAAAATAATTGGATTCTTTAGTAAATAACTGGTATTAGAATAGATAATATCAAAATCGCCATAATTAACATCCTTGTAACATGAAAAAGTGACAGAAATTAAAACGGTATGAAATCTATACTTTAACAGAAGCATGAGCATTTATGTATGTGTCTAAAAGAACAGTCAAAAATTTAAGTCAAACACTCAAAAATGAAGAAAGTCAGATTGCCCATGACCTTCTAAGTATTCTCTCTTTCTATTCACTAAACTGTAAATATAATAGCTCAGAATCAGTTTCAGCAACCCCTGAGGCACAATGAGCTGCAAGCTCCCCTGCTTTTGTCACAATCTTCTGTTTTTTCCTTTGAATTCCACAGCTCACATATTCAAGTACTGTGTGAGAACTTCAGCTGTCTTTTTTCTCCTCCTGTTGAATATGAATAAAATTTTTGGAGTTTGAACCCAAAACTCTTAAAAAAAACTTTTAAAGGCCCAGGTTCATTACTTCAAACCATGTTCTTACTTATAAGCCAGCTATTTGAGGCACAGCTTGTACCTTTTTAAGATAAATATCACCTTAAGCACTGTGAAAATTAGATAGTAAATCCAGCAGGCACTATGTAGGCACCAGAATAAAAGTGCTGGTTTTCACACCAGTTTTTCAGTGTGGCGAGAATTTGTGACTTCCATTAACTCAGTAAGCTTATAAAGGAAGCCTGAAGCTATGTTTTTGTTTTAATGGAATACAGGTTGGTATCTTTATGTAGCAAAGCACATTAAATCGATTTAAAACTGAGACATTTTTAATACTGAGATATCAAGATAGCTAACTGGAGAGTAGAAATCTCGTGAAAATACACCCAATATTTGCAGCAAGGCCATATACAGTAAGGTCAAGATGGGAACTCAAATCTCCTGAGGCAGTAAACAACGCTGCTTGCTATCAATTGAAGCTAAAACTTTTGGGTTTTTTTTTTCCCAGTGGTCCATGAGATGAAGCTTTGCAACCTGCCAAGTCAAATCTTTTCAAACAAGCAACAGGTTAAGTTCAGAGGAACACAAATGATCCTTATTTTAAATTTCTGATAGCTTCAGTAACCTCAGAATAACTTAGCTTGCATTCTGGGATCACTTTTCTGCAAGGGGGCAAAGTTGCAAACAGTATAAATTAAAAGTGGTAAAAATATTTATTGGCAACCTAAGTTTTAGGAGCACGATTTTATATGTCTCTGTTTGCATAGCTTCAGCATAAATGGGGCAATATTAATACCACAAGAAGGTCTGTTTGCATGCTGCTCCAAGAATTTTCATGCAAAGGAAAAAACGCTTGCCTTTGCCATTAGTCTTTATGACCAGAAATCCTGGTTAGCTTAAAAAAAATTAAGGTTTTTTGAAAATGTTTATATGTTTATGAGGTTTTTTGTTGGTGGGTTTTTTTTGTTGTTGTTGTTGGTTTGTTGTTGTTGTTGTTGTTGTTGTTGTGATTGTGGAAGGAAAAGATAATTACTTGGAACATCTGATAATATGGAGTACTTCTTACCTGAGCTCATTCTCTGCATGGAACAGCACTTATCATGTGTTATTATACTCACAGTGCAGCTGTAGTGCTCCTCTGGGCAGAAAAGAGATGGGGATGTCTCCTGTCTGGACAAAAAAAATGTGTCCCTGACTAGCTAGAAACAGCCTATACAGCTCAGAAAGGCCCTGTCTTGCATCTTTTTCCATTTTCCCTTGATAGTGTTCATGTCTTCAGCCAAACCCAGCTGGCAGAGTGCAGCACTCCCCAGGCCACTGCTCCCCTGGACCAAGCCAGGCACAGGGAATGCTTGCGCTGAGTCAGGCTCCAATTCCAACTCTTCAGCAGCATGTAAATTCAGACTAACGTGGGAGCAAGGCAGAGACAGCTGCAAATTTTAGTGAGAGTCCTCCTTCTTGTGCAGGACCTGTACACAGAAATGTACAACAAAACAGAGCTGCCGGGTCAGGAAATGATTTTTTTTCTCCCTTCACATCAGCATCTGTTCAGAGGTTGAAAGGATGGAAGAAGACCTGGTGGCCCCTCTGATAGACATGATATTATCGCCTCCCACAAGTGTTACTCGGTTTCCTCGCACAAGGCTGTCACTACTTAGAAAAGAACCACGGTTTGACTTTGCTGAGTGCTGAGAACACGTCTCACTGGTGCATCCAGGAGAGCTGATTGTAGTGCTGATCACGGCACACAGGTCTGCTGCACCAACTGCTTTGAAACCTGTACCTTGCCCATTTCACCGGCACTAGAAAAAAATTCTTTCTTTAGCGTACACAATCATGTGACATGAAAATAAAACTGTTGAATTAAACGAGGTTAGGATGCACTTGAGATAAAAGGCTATGACAGACCTGAGAGAGAGAAGGCAGAGAGAACAGCTGATGACAGGAAGGAAAATTGGGGTGAATGCTGAAAGGAAGAACAGAAGTTTATATAGCTGGAGAAATTCTGGAGTGGAGAGGATACAATACCAGCAGCTGAGAAAAACAAACCGGAAAAGTCTTTGGAGGAAATGTCTTTGAGATCAGCCTTGCTTTGGGTTCATGCAGTGTGTACAGTGGGGGGATAGAGCCATAGCTAGGCTGTGGTGGTGCCATTGAGCAGATGGACTCAGAGAAGGAAAGGATTAGAAATTGGGGCTGTATTGTCAGAGTAGATCTGCCACGAAGTCCCAGCCAACCACAAATCCATCACTCCTTGTCCACTGCATCTCATAGTGAACCAGGGAAGAAACACAAATGGCCTAGATACTTTCTTGGCTTTTGGAGATCCTGTGTCAGTGAAATAATGACAGGGAAAGTGGTGTTAATTAGGAAATTTAAAAAAAAAACCCAAAACAACCAGCATCTGGCTGGCAGCTTATCTGCTTTTTGGATTAGGTAAGACATCTAAATGGCCAGGGTTTCAGAGGAATTTAGCCTGTGGGTGGAGGGCTGATGCTTTGCTTGTTGTCCTCCTTGGCTGTATCATGGCCAAGATGTGAGATGATTGATTTTCCTGACCAGAAGAGGCTGTGAGAGACTGGACTATTAAAGAATAACGACTCAAAACATTTACCCATTTGTGGAGGTTCCGAGGTGCTTTGCTGAGGCCAGGTTTGCATCCCTCAGAGGAGCAGGTGAGTTTTTGGGTGTGTAATGGCTGGTGTGCATAAAGCAGAGGGGTGAACTCTCACCACCTGGAGGCTGTAAACCTCTCCGGGCTCTGGGGCTGATAAGGGCAAGGTGGGAAGGTGCTTCTTATCATGCTAATTGCCCTGCCTTACACAGCTCCCCCACACACCCTGAGGAGGTCTGGCAGTGCATTTCTGGACCAACTGTGCAGAAGTGAGGGGCAGCTGAGGAGATATCATAAGCTATCAAAGACCCCAAAGCACCCCAGACTCATTCCTGGAGCCTTCCACCAGAGGACTGAAAACTCCCCCCCAGGTGCCTCCCCTGGGTGTTCCCACCCAGCCTGAGCATATTTTAACCCATCTGAGTTTGTGTTTTGGGGGCTTCTTTCCCTAACTCCAACAGATCAAGATGGATCAAGACCATCACTTTGACCAATGGACATCTAAGTTGCAACAATCAAGACTCATTGAAGGCCCACGGGTGGTGATTATCTATCTTTCTACTCTTACCCTTTCTTTCTCTTTCTTTCTTTTCCCTATATATATTCTTAAATAATATTTTTATGTTTTCATACTGTTGTATTACTGTGGAAAATACTAACCAAAACAGCCATATTTCTTCTTTCCAATGCAACCAAATCGCTCTAAACTAAACCCTACATACATATATTTACAAACACAGATCATCCAGTGTCATTTCTCTCTAATCCACCCCAAAGGATCTATTAACAAGATTTTCTCTTGCCTTCATGGGGCTGGGTGGTAACAAGGCCAACCCTGTCCCGGGCTGGGCTGATGGATAAAGGGCAATGTCGTTTTCCTCCCGTTGTGCATGTCTGGGGGGGGAGGCATTAGGAAACTGAAGCCTCTGATCCACAGGATCAGAGGATGATGAAAAAGGATGATGAAAAGCCTTAAGCTTCCTCTGACCTGGCTGCCAGGACCTTTGTTGGAGGAAACAGAGCTCAGGTGTTTGAGAAATCGTGCTATGTGTCTATCCAGCTGTTTCTGTATTGCAACAGCCATTTAATTCCCTTCAGTTTTAAAGTTTTTAGGAGAGAAATTGCACAGCAAAAAGGGGCATGGGAATTATTATAGTTCTGACCAGTGATGTTAACCTGTCATTACTCATACCCAAATAAATCAGAATGCTTTTCTGTTGGTCACAAAAAAACCATGTATCTAGGATGCAGTTAATTTAGTTGTCTTAATGTGATCTGTGTGGATTTTTCTTAGCATTTAGGAAGAAAAAGTGACCCTGTTTTGCTTTGGTCGAGATGAATCAATAACCTTGAAATTTGGAAACAATATATATTCGACCACACAAACTAATAAGGCACCAGTGTTTTAGCAGACATTATAAAACATAAAATTAGATGGAAAATTGCCTTAAGCCCCTGTAAATTAAAATTGCTCTTTTTATAGAAAAAATGAACCTTATATAGCAACAAACAATTTTGTGATCTTCATTTAACTAGCCAATTTCATATGGCAAAGAGTATTTATTCATCCTGCTCCAGTGACCTAACCAGCAATTTACAATGTGATGCCTTGCATATTTTCACAGCATTGTAAAAAAATGAGGTTTTGTAGATTTATTTGATCCCTGTTGAAAAATTATTTTTTACCTCCTCCTAACCAGTGTAAACTGGAAATTGTTCTTAATGTAATTCTCTTGCTTACCATGCACTCATTAATCAGGAAACTAATTAGAGCCAGTTTGCTTACTCTAATTTGAAAAAGTGAAAGTAACATATGTTGACAGTTAATTTGGATTTTTTTTTTTGTTAACAGGCACACAAGTTTTTATAATGAAATAATATTTGATACTGATACAGAAGAACATGGACTAATAAATTGCAACAGGCTGGGAAAATGCAGTATGTTAATCACTATGGGAACAATAACATAGATCATTTAGTGCTCTAGTTTTTCTATTGATGATTTTCCATTTTAGCTATTTTTATACAATATTACCATGGCTTGATTTGGAACTTCTCAAACACACATCAGTACAAGTTTCCAGCATTTTGCAAGTTTGTACAGGCCCAGTGCAATTTCTGAGACCAATTTACAAGAGAAATATTATGCATCTAGGCTCCATTTCAAAAACTCCTGTTGTCTTGGCTTTTTAAGTATGTCAATATGAAAAAAGGGTGCCAGCTGACAGGCTGCAAGGTTCTCGGTTAAAGCTCGGTCTGAAGCCCACCCAGGTCATTTGTCCCCAGGGCAGGTGAGTGTCAGCAGCAGCAGGAGCATCCCCACCTGAGCCACCTGTGAGCTGGACACTGAGCTGGAGCCAGCTGTGGGCGAGTTTGGTTGTAGCACAGATGTCCCAACGCGTGAGATCTTCAGCCTAGTGACACAGCAGTGGTGACTTTGCCCAGAGAAACCTCTGGAGGTCTCAAGATAGGAATCACACACTTTATTCACAGCTCCCTGCCAATGCCCAAAAAGCATAAACCAGGATGGGGAAAGGTAGAGCTGGAAGAAACAGAGGCACTGTTGAGTGCACCAGCTCCTCTCCTACTTGAATAACAGTTATTACCTTTCCCCAAAGCTCATTCCTCATATCCTTAGACTATCATAGCCGCACCACTGTGCTGATGGTCGGTATGAATTTTTTTGAAGAATAAAGTGTAAAAAACCAAAATCCCTAAGATCAGCCTCTATTTGGACAAGACATTAAATGGCCTTTTCACCTTAGAAGGCTATTATTTCAATGCAGAATTTTCTCTATTTATTTACAGGAAAGCCATTGCTCCCTGTTGGCTTTGTGTGAGCAGAGAGGTCTCCAGGGCCAGGCTTGCTCCTCTCCTGTGCTCCTCGCTCACACCATGGCTCTGACTTGCTGCAGAAGTGACAGGAGCCAGGGGCCCTGCTGAAGTACAAAAGACAGACAGGCCAAAAGCTCTCCACACAAGTAGTTTTCAAGGAACAAAGGAAATTTTGAGGAAGAACTCCATCCCATCTGCAGGAAGAATAAAAAAACAAACCCTTGAAGAATTTGAGACATCCTCACATCAAATGTTGGCTGGATAATATGTTCAGTCTGTTCTGCCTGGAGGTGATGTGAAGAATAAGAGGAACAAGGCCATGGAGGAGGAGGAATCCCAGAGACTCTGACACTGTGGGCATCACCCAGCGATGGGGGGAGCAAGGAAGGAGGAGGTACAAGATTCACTTTTGGCCTCAGCTGGGTAAGAACTAAGCTGTTCCCAAGGCAATAAGGCATTTGGGGTTCCTCCTGCGCACAGCAGCTGTGAGTTGCTGTTCACACCATGCCCTTCCAGCCCTACCCAGGACACACTAACCAGACTGGGACTGGGGACAGCTTCTTAAAAATGCATAACTCCATCTCATTGTGTGTTAAAAAATGCTGCTGTACCCACCTGATGCAATAGGCCCAGGGTAACACAAAGAAGAGGTATCAATGTGCTATCAAATTAATAAATTATTCAGCACAGGTACTTTTAAAAGTATGTTGTGCAAAAAAACCAGTTAAAAATGTGGAAAAATGGAAACTCGCAGTTAAAATTTGCTTAAAAGTAACAAACATTAGAGTTTATCTTTTTTATCTTTCTTGCAAAACTCTAAGATATTCTCTGGACGTGGCCTGGGCCTGGGATCGGCAGAGAAATGTGTCAGGAAAAGAGATGCTTCCTAGAGAAATGGAGGAAAAAAGAATCTTTGAATCCATACTGAAGACTTCACCAGGAAAATGTGGTGTTTTCTTTTTTTTCTCATGGACAATTTCAACAACTTTAATTTTGACAAGCAGCCACTAGAGGTCAGCTGTGTTTTTATTTTAACAAAATTATTTCTGTGTTCCATTCTATTCTATCCTATATTTGTGTGGGTTTCTGTTTGTTGTTGTTTTTTTGGTTGGGTTTTTTGGTTTTTTTTTTGGTCAAAGCTAAACTTGTAAACAAAATAATTGCAGGCCTTTGCTATTGTAAATAAATCCAAGAGTCTACCATGAGAAGGAAATGATAGCAGGAAAATATGATAGTCAAATGAGTTATTTTACAGAGGTAGTTTTTAACATTATAGTGGGAAGTCTCCACAGCTGTATGATACACTGATGTAACTATTGATCAACTGGCAGATATCAGCATAGATCATTTCGCTTCAAATATGTGACAGTAGTTCAATATGCAACACTGGTTTACTGTCTGCCAAGGATTTAGGTCTCTTTGAAAGTGACCTGAATGTGACAAATTTTCAAATTTCAGATCTTTACATTCTTCCTTTAATTTTGTTTTATTATCAGTTTGTTGTTTTGAATGATCAGGTTTGAACTTTTTATGGCTTTCAGTTCAAACAAGAGAAATTAATCCCCTTGCCTGCATTTCAAAGTCCAAGTGATTTCTCAGCTGTTCCACAAGAATCCACAAACTGCCCATGTTTCTTCCCTTTTCACAAAGTCTCCCTTGCATTCAAAAAGACTTGCAAGATTCCTTTCTTCCTGGGTGGGAAATCAGGCCAATATTGAAATGCTGGAGTGTTATCTATGTGGTTTGCTCCATTATTTCTTCTAAAGATTTATCTTTTTAACAGTCCACTATGAAATCTCTTGTGAGTGAGTGCATGGCAGGGAAGCAAGTCAGGAGTTTCTAATGAGCTGGCATGTTTTTCAAAGGATGAAAATACTGCCTCCTCTCTAGCTGTGAAATGTGGATTTTTCCTTCAGAGCAGCACCAGAGTGACCACACATTGTACAATGCAGCACTACTGTAGCTGACAATAGAATTTTGACCAACTCTGTAAAATAAATTTTTACTATAATGTACTTTAATCCTGAGCTCTTTAGTCTTAACCACAGCGCGGCAATGACTCAGCGAGGATTTAATGACTGCTCCCCTGGGAAAGGCAGGCAGGCAGGCCTGATACTGATTCATTTCTATAGGACACTGCGGTGTAACATGTTGCAGACAAAACTTGGATGAATTACTGTACTTAAGATGGTTTATGTAATTTATTCACTGCTCAGATGCATTACTCTGAATCTGTTCCCTGGCACTTTTCCCAGTGAGTTGGGCACAGCAGTAATTAGGATAACAACACGTGCTCTCCTGCCTGCTTAGGCCAGAGGATTACCTGCCATTGCTGCCTTAATCCCCTGCTTTCCTACTCTAGGTGACAGCTCCATGTTTCACGCTGTACACATGTAATTTAGTGGCTCTAAAGGGTAAGTGTTCGGCCGGACGAATATCTGTAATGTGCCAGCAAATGGAGCAACGGCACCATATGCACTTTCCATTTTGAATGATTCACCTGTGGAGTGCTGTGATGGAGGTTTTGATTCCTTCAGCTTGTGCTACTCAGTATTTGGGGCCAATATTGATTAACTTGTTCATCGATGACTTGGATGAAGGGGCAAATGCCTCCTCAGCAAGTTCACTGATGACACAAAGCTGGGAGAAGCTTTTGGCTGACCGCCCTGAGTTCTGTACAGCCCTTCAGAAGGACCTGGGCAGGTTGGAAAGGCAGGCAAAGGTGAACCATCTGAAATCCAGCAAAGGCAAATGCAGGGTCCTGCACCTAGGGAAGAATAACCCCATCAGAGGCTGGGGGCCAATCTGCTGGAAAGCAGCCCTGCGGAGAAGGACATGGGGTCCTGGTGGACAACAAGATGCCCACGAGCCAGCAGAGTGCCCTTGTGGCCAGGATGACCAATGGTATCCTGGGGTGCTGTAGGGATGGGATCCTGTCCCTCTGCTCAGCCCAGGGGAAGCCACATCAGGAGTGGAGCTGGTCCAGCGGAGGGATCCAGAGATGATGAAGGGACCAGAGCATCTCTGTTATGAGGAAAGGCTAAGGGATTTGGGCTCCTTTTTGAGAAGTCTTGAGAGGAGACAACTGAGAGGGGACTTCATCAATAATCAGTTAAAGCCCCTAGGAATGGCTGGTAACTGATATTCAAAATGTTCGAAAATGTTCAATTGTAATTAACATCAAATTTCAGGAAGGATATGTCACATCAGTTGGAAGCACATTTGGATTTGGGACAAGCTGAGGAGATCTTTAATGTTAATATTACATTTTTCTTCTTCTTCCTCAAGCCACAGAGGTATCTGGACACAGTCCTGTGCCAGCTGCTCTGGGATGACCCTGCTTGAGCAGGGAGGCTGGACCAGATGACCCTCTGTGGTCTCTTCCAACCTGACCCATTCTGTGGTTTTGTGATTCTGTGACCTGAGATCTTGGAGCAAAGCAAGCTCTCACTTGCCCTTGTTCAGTGAATCAGAACTGTGCATATTATTTTATATTAAATTACTGTATCAACCCATATATCTATAGTACCTCATTTTTTACCCTAATCAAACTTCTTTATGAGATCTGAGATTCTGGGTCAGTGACTGGGAGAGGGGAAACAGAAATAGAACATCTATGACCATGAAATTAAAAGTTTGTCAGTAGGAACAGTCTTGCAAGATTCCAAGTTTTGAGCAAAATGTTCAAGCTAAGAAGTCCAATTAACAGCACAATTGAGGGGGTTTTCTTGTGGGTTTTTTTTGTTGTTGTTGTTTTTGTGGGGTTCTTCGTTTTGTTTTAGGTTTTTGGTTCATTTGGGTTTTTTGTTTGTCTCAAAATCCTGAAGGGAGAACATAAAAATCCTGGGAAAGCAGAAGAAAGAAAATCAATCATTCAATTTTCTGTCTTCTCTGTGTCTGTGCTCCTATGTGCAATGCTGCATCCAAAGACAAGGCACTAAACCAGATTCAAGACTTTTAACTCTTTCTTGAAATTATTTTGTGACCAAAAATCCACACCTGAGACTGGTGGTGTTTCAAGTGTGTGTGTTTTCCACATCCCTGGGGTTCCTATTGAGTCTTAAGAAGAAATGGGTCTCTGTTCTCTCCAGATGTGCTGTGAGCACTGCAGTAAAATCATATGGCATCGAGTGTGGTACTGTGGTGTGGTCAGCAGCAGCTCCACCTGATAAAAGCTCGGGGACTAGGCTGTTTCTAGCTTTGGTTAAAGCGTCTGATCAAAGGGATCCTGGCACAGTCAGACAGTGCCATTGCAGTAGGGGTTGGAAAAGTGCAAGCTGGAGGAAGAAGTGAGATAGAGGTGGTCTTTCACCTGAGAAGTTTGGTAGAACCTACAGTATCATGCATTGTAGCCAATGTGTTTTCATCAACTCCTGTCTGAGCTTTTCTGGCTCCTTTTTATGAACTTCAAGGAGCTGAGCTTTCCCAGCCAGAGCTCCTTTCCACCCATACTGTCCCCTCCAATCTTGGCTTTGCTTGGAGCTGCTTTCTCATTTCTGTTGGGCATGGCTGTGATGTAAAGTGAAGGGGTTGCAATTTATTTGCTTCCAAAACAATCATTCTGCTGCTCATTATCTCAACAGATGTTCATCCTAGACCTCAAATGCTTTTTAATGCTTAATTATATCTCATGGCACATCCAGTATTACACAGCAGCTCATCTTCAGCTGCATGTTTTCAGCAGACAGATCAAGACATATTAGATTTCCAAACTATTTTCCTACACAGGTGTTGAAGCAATAAAAAGGAAAGTAGCTTGTTTAATTTCCCAGTGAAGCTACCAAGGGCAGCTTGGGTTACTCTCAGTTCACACCTCACCTCTTATTTTGTTATTCATTCATTTTTTTGTTTCATTTTGTTTTGAAGAGATGGTGGTGGGTGCACTACAGATACCTGGCACCCAGAGAGTGGAGGGAATTTTGTGGAGAAGTTCAGAGAAATTGAGGCTATTGATGGAACAAGAGTTAATTTAACAGCATTAGGCTCCACAAATTCAATTGTTTCACAAAACTCTTTCTGAACAAAAATTACATCCTCATCCTTTACTGCTACAGAGCAGAAGGAAAAGCTTGTCCTGAGTGATGGCTCATGCAGTATATTTAATACAACAGAAAAAAGCAGAAGTCTGCACTGACAGGTTGTAGGATAATGTCTCACTGGTGATTAGTGGCTGTTACAGTAATACAGAGTCTGAGCCCATGTTTGAGAAATAACAGTGATCCAATTTTATGACAGATGATTCAATTTAAGAAGTCCTAATTTTTAAGGCCTGACTTCTAACTTAGTTCAATTAATGTCTGGTGCTTTTCAGATTATGTATGTGGGATGACTTCTCCACAGGCAACACAGTCACTCTTTTCAGTGCAATAAAGATGAGAACCTCAAACTGCACAACTTCCTGATTATGTGCCACTGTTTTTTCTCCCTCTCTGAACTAGAGCCCAGAAGAGCTGTTTAGACACTCTTGCTGTTGGCAATAGTTACGCCATGGAGTCACAGAGCAGAAACCATCTCATCTGACGCTGATTTTTCTACTCTAAGGGGGACTGAGCATCGGCATGGGGTGCCCAGAGTGGCTGGGGAATTCCCATCCTTATTCAGAAGCCAAGACATGGTCCTGGGCAATTGATTCTAGGTGGCCCTGCTTGAGCAGAGGGTTTGGGCGTGGTGATTTCCAGAGGTTCCTTTTAACCTCAGACACTTTTATTCTTATCCTGTGACACAGGAACTCCTTCAGGGAGCAATAACTGAGGGGGAGATGTCAGTAACATCTCTTCTAGCATTTAACCTTCTCCACCCTTCCTAAGGAAGGCAATTTATCTTTCCAAATCAGCTTCTTGTTTCATCTTCCAAAATCATATGGGGCTAGACTCACACATTGGTCCAAAAGAAAATACTTCCTTCACAAATAGTGAAAGACACAGTATGTGAAGTACACTTTAGAATAGTTCTATTTCACTAAATACATTCTTTTTACATGTGCTGGCTATTTAAGGGGAATCGATATTTGTAGGGTCACAGATTCTCTTGCCATAACAGAGATGTTTAGTGTATAAAAGCAGTGGCACCTGGATGAGGTCTGCTAACCCTTCCTTCGCCCAGCCCCGACCATCTGCAGTTGCACCACTAGATAGCAGTGTGCAGCAATGGATGCTGCTGCAAAGGGGCCTGGAAACTCTGGGTACCCAAACACACTGCTTACACCCAAACTGAGAGCAGACAGGGGGAAAATGGCAGGAGAAAGTGGAGAAAATAATTCCATATTATTTAAAAATAATTATTTTTAAACCTCAGATGCTTCTCTCCTGTCTCAGTTTTTGATTCATAAATGTACAATTCCCTGCACTTGATGAAAAAAAAAGCTTTCTCCAAATCAGCCCACAAAATAAAGGTAAAACAAGGTGTCTTTTGTTCTTTGCTTTTTGTTTTGGTGCAGAAAGACTGCTCAGGATACATCAGTGCTCACCCCAAAGGATACATGAGAGCTAACACTAGATGCTGGATCTCACAGCATTTAGTGAAGGAAGTGTTGATGCTGGAGATGGCAGAAACTCCAAAGGCTGCTGCTGGTGGTGCTGGCCCTGCAGGCTGTGGTCATTGCCAGCATTGCTGTCATGCCCTGACATCTGCTGCGGCCCTGCTTCGCTGTTTCCTCTCTGATAATCCCTTCTAGTCCCTCATGGAGAGAGTGGAGCTGGGTTTCTTTAGAAGAATACAGTGATTTGCATCAGATGTGCATCTGTCTTAATTTACATGTGACTAATTCACCTCACCTTGGCTAGGGACCAGGTTAGATTGACTGGTGAAATTTAGTTGCATAGTGAAAATTGAGTGAGGATTTGAATTCGACACTAAGTCAGTCTGGCCAGAGCTGCCAGTCAGGGCAGCAACTAGTAAATAGCAGGACTGGTGAGTTGAAAAGCATGTCTTAAATCTAAGGAGGGAGAGAAAGTGTTGTGCCTGTAAGCTGATTATGTTTCTTTCTACAGAGGAAAAAAAGATTTCTGTGCAATTCTTGGAGGAAATAATTCAGAACTGTATATATTTTTAAGAGCTTTTCCTGAGGGTAACCACATATAAAACCTGGTATTTACTCCCTTGATGTCAACTTAAAAACAAAAACTTTCTTAAATATGAATTTAAATTTTTCTTAAATATATTTTTTCTTACTTTCTTTTTTTTCAGAACTCTTGTATTTCTGCAGAGCTCTCCACCCTGTAGATCACATGTTTAGAAAGGTGCTGGAATTAGGAAGGACCAAAACCCATGTAAGATGTAGTTGAGATACTGCACTGCTTTGGTTCTGCAGTGACATTGCAATGAACACCACCAAAATTCCTGGGAGGAAGCCTTTTCCTCCCACTCTCCCCCATGGGGGAATCCCTGTGTGCATCCCAAACCCTTCCAGACATCCCGGGCACTGCAGCACATTCCTGCTCCTACTCCACCCTGTCACTGCAGCTGATCCTGGCAGCCTGTGAAGCGGCAGGGCTGGAGGTGACACAAATCTTGTGTTTTACATCTCCTGCTTGTCTGTCAGTGTATCTGGAGCTCCTTACTGCTGTGAGGTGCCAGAGTGAATAACCCTGCTCGCTCCCTGCACACATGAGTGCCCTGCTGGGGTTTCTCCCTTGCCACAGTGATGTAAGCGCGTCCATCACACCGAGGCTGTGTGGATGCTGTAGTCCTTTGCTAACAAATACATGACTCCATTCTTTTTCATAAGATTTTAGATCATATTTATAAGAAACAATTTCTTCTTTTACATCCCCTCACTCTGAGTGAAAAATCTTTGGTGGAAAAGATGTGGGTTTTTAGCCTTTCTAGCATGTACTACAAAATATGTGGATCCTACATGGGTTATATCGTTAATTTCTCTCAGTATCTGAAAATTTGGCAGTAAATATAATAATTTTGCCATTGGAGATTTTGCAGAATCTTTGGAGGAGGGGATCATTGGGCTGCCCTGAGCTGGGCTTAGATCCACATCACGCAGTTTGTGCTCTGTATCTCTGCATGAACACGTCCAAGCTGTTGCTATATATCAGTGTCCTGGTCCTGGCAAGATTTTGTCAAGTCATCATGCAAAAGTCAGATGTTGTGGCTTGCTGTTTGCAGGCTGAGGGAGGACAACCAGGCTGCTCCCCAGAAGACACACTAAGGGTGACTGGTGAGGGCTCCAGGCTCCAGCAGGTGTTGCTCAGGAGTGGACAGCATAGATCCTTTTGCCTGAGGGTCGCCAAATTTATGCCTGCAAAAGACATCTTCTGCTCGAAGGGGGAAGGTGGTAGGAGCTGGAGGGAGAGGACGTATGTAATTCTCCATAGATTGGCCAGGTTTGCTCTCCTTGTGTGACAGAACCCCTCCTGGTGAGGAAGTCCTGATTAATCCTTCTGTTCTTGCATAGTTCTGAGCTTACCATCACAGGGAAGCAGGGACAGTTTGCAGTTCCTAAAGATATCTCATGTTATCTGCAAACTCAAGGAGATGTCTTGGTACTGCTCAGCCTTTTACATTTTTACTGGGTAATAAGGTCTGGGACCTTGAGTTCATGTCTGCATTGCTTATGGTTTAACATCTGTATAAATTGTTGCATTACCATGCTTTCAGTCTGGTCATAGTAATTTGATCTATTTCTAGCTAAGCAAGGATGAAGATGGGTCATCTTCTCATATTTTAAGTTGAATTCAGGGGAAAAATAAGTAGGAACATTTCAAACTCCCACAGTGCCCTCAGATCTATGGTTGTTGGACATCCTGGTCTTGCTTTGGCTTGTTGGAGATCCTGGCTAGCATGAGGAAAGGGTAGCAGCTGATGACAGGCAAAGCAGAAGTCAAATGAGGGTTGATGCCATGATCCTGGTGTATTTTTAAAAAGCAAGGATTTAATCAGGAAGGAAAACTGAACCCTTGTGGAAAAAAATCTTGTCCTCACCGGGAAAACTATCAGGATGCCTTTCTGTTTTCTGCATTAAAGTATGAATTGCAAAACAGAGGAACATCTCACTGGTGACACTGCTGTGAATCAAAGTGGTTGCTTGCTTCCATAGAAGGCAGAAGAGGGATTGCAAGTCTGAATGAAGAGGCTTTGAGAAATAGTATTTCTCCTAGATATTTCTATGAGATGGATTTGTCTCCTACCCCACAGAGAAAGGACACCTGGGTGCTGCAGAATGCAGACTCAGGTATGCCGAAACCGGGGGATAGAGGCAGAGACTCACTCAGTTTATTATCAGTGGTCAGCCTCCTACCTGGGAAAGGAATTAATGACAGACCTTCTGTTTAACATGGTCAAGTTCTTAGTAACAGGAGCTTATTTATTTCACTTTATGTTCCTTTTAGCCTTATATAGTTTATGCCTGTCAGTTACTGTCAATTTGGGATAAATCTGAAGTGCTGTTCTAAAGGTCATTTAATACCAAAGACATATGATATACTTGTGTTTGGACAGGGTAGGACAACTTCATGAATTCAGGTTGCCTCTTCTCAGGAGCATCTGTCTTCTTAGATTGCAGCTGCCACAATGGATCAAGGAAGAGGAATTTCCTTAATAACTGAAGCAAAACTGTGTCACTGCTTTGTGGAGAACACTCGCGGCTCTCAGCCCTACTGTGGGCTCCTGGTAGCTCTGGGGGCAGGACAGTGTGTAGTTACAACACAGAAGCAGCAGAAAAAGCCTGCAGTTTTTAATTTAGATCTTCTTTCATCTCTCTTTCTGCCTCTCATTCCTGAATCATCTCTGTGGATTACAAGGGATTTGCTGTAGTCTGATCCGAGAGCTTGACAGAGGTACAAGATGTTAATGGTCCCTGCTACCTCTCTGGACGTGGACAGGTTAATCAGCCCCTCCAGACATGTCCTGGGGGTGCAGGCAGTCCTGTCAACACTGCCCAGCAGCGTAGGAAGGAGGGGAATTCCCTGCTTCCATAACTTTCAGTCATGGAGTTCACTTCTGTTGAGCTTGTACTGACAGTTGTGATGTTCAAACTGAGCGCTGAATGTTTGAACAAAAGTCTTGAGCCAGACCTTTTCTTCCATAGGCAAAGGAATAGACTTTGTCTCCAGCTGCCTTCATGAGCCCTGACATCTGGCACATGAGATAAGACCTGACTCCTGAGATGGGAGCAGTTTGTATTATCAAATGCAATGCCATTATTGCCAAAAGAAATAAGGAATGACAGACACTGCCTCTAAGACAACAAAAGCCGTTTTATGCCTAAGCTCCTGCCACACTAAAATGGACAGACATTTAAGTGTCAATGGGAGAAATACCAGACTGTTTGAGCATAAATTGATTGTTTCTGTGTCTCTAATGTATGGGGGTCCCTTCTATTTACAGCATTGTGGATGGCAGATCCTCTAAAGCACAGGCTGAGAATTACCACCAAATGTAAGATACTAGATCAGATGGACTAAAAGTTAAATCCAGTGTTTTAAGTGTTTTGGTTGATGTTTCCTAGGGTTGCTAATAAACAGTAGCTGTGACAGTGACTCTGTTACTCAAGAACCGTACACTGGTGTTTAATTTGGGCCTCAAATATGTATCTGCTTTTCTACTGACATATTATCCTCAAACAAATTCGTAAACTTTGTTTGATGAGGTGAATTCCACTTTTCATTACTGGCAGTCTGCATGCAGTACACATGGTAGCAAAGCCAATATGCTGGCTGGACTACTATTTTAAGTAGTTCTGGGGGTTTTTTTCTTGCTTGGCTTGATGAATGAGCTATTGAGGAGAAAGGAAGTGAAAAACATGAGCAGATAAAACAGAAATTTGTTTGACTGTTTACTGGCTTTCAGTAGTGAGTTCATCACAGTTCAAGTGATATGGAAGGGTGGAAATCCTTGGGGGAAAACACACTCATTGCTATCAGGAATTTAGGTGGGCTTCATGCAGATATGATCCCATTCACATCTTCTGCTTCAGGGGTTGCACAACTGAAAAAAAAATCTAAATTCATACCTTCCTGGCCTGGTTAATTTAGCTACCCTCTGGAAACTATCTTTCATGGAAAAAAACCCACTCTCAAAACAAAACCAAACCCCACTAAGAGGAGAAAAAGCCAAGACTAAGAATTCTTCCTAAACAAGAGGTGTAAGACACCCACAATATTGAGCAGCTAATGACTCAGTGACTTAAATTATAGATACTATTTCCAAGGCAGTGAGCCCACTTCAAAGAAGAAGAAATGGGGTTCCGAATGCAGAATTACTTCAAAATTTGTCACAAAAAGATTGGCTGGTTTGTTTCTTAAGGGAGTTTCTAGTTATTACCTAAGGCTTTTAAGTCTTTGGCTCAAGAAGTTCTGAAAAGCTGAGCTATGGAGTGTTTGCTGCATGTACCAGAGAGAATAACCTCTACCCTTTTGGAAAATGCTTTCTGTTCCTGTGGAGGCAGGAAGAAGATGAGTGGTCTCTTACTTATCCCTGTGCCTCATGGATTTTCTGTATAACCCTGGTAGGGTCAGTCTTCAGGTCTTGTTTTACTCAGGGGTGCTGCACCCTCAGGATTTGCCAGGGCAGGAATGAGGCATGACAATGTCTTGTCTGCCAGTCTGACCTGCTGAGTGGGTGCAGTTTGGACACATAAAGCCAAGACATGAAAGTGCTTGGAGAGCCCAAGATGTGCTGTAAAAGGAAGCTCCGCTCTGGGTATGTCTGCACCATCTCTGGCAAACAGCCTGAGAGCTCTGCCAGAGTGGGTACAATTGCCCTGACTGCATGTAGGTCATGCAGCCCCATTAGCTCCACCTCAGTCAAGTCCCAATCTGTTTTACCTTTCACTGAGGCTTGCTGCTTCCTCCTAAGTGCAGCTCCACACTTCCTGGGCTGAGGCAGCTTGTTGCAGAGGCAAGATTGTGATTCCTCAGCAGCTCATCCCAGTCTAAGCTGGACTCTCCTCCCTCCACAGCTGTGTGATTCTGCCTCCTGCCCTGCCACTAGGACATGGACAATTGTGGGGTGAGGCAGCTCAGGAAAGGAGATGTCTGAAAATCAACATCTTTTCAAAGGATAGGGTGGGTGTGTGTGTCCAAGTGGAAAGCAGGACTGCAGCAGCTCCACTAGATCAGCTGAGATCCTTTTGAAACCTCTCACTTGTCTGAAATAGATGGAGGACATGGCTGCAGGGTATTTCTGCCTGCTCTGTCACGGATGCAGGAGGAGTTGTGTACACTGGCATGTCTGACACCCCAGTACCTAACGCTGGGGTGAGGAAGGTAAGGATCATATCTGTAGGGCAGATATGTGAGACAGAGACTTACCTGAGAGATTGCTTTTCCAGTGCTTAACTTACTGCATCAGTCTCCAAAGCAATGATAGGGAGGGGAAAATGACTTAGGGAGCCTGGGAACTAGCTGCCCCTGAATGAATAAAATATGCTTCAGCTTCTTGTTAAACACTGACCAGATGGTTCTAAGTGCTGGCCTATAAATCCTGTCCCACAACAAAATCCACTGCAAGTGGAAATACTTGTTTGTGAAAGGGGAGAATTTACAAGTCCTGTGGTGCTGAGCTCCTGCACTGATGGGAAGCACAGGAGGCAGGGTATTAACTCTGGGCTGTGTCAGCACCCACAGTGCTGCTGTCAATGAGCCACGAGTGAAATGATGTGCTCCACCTGGGACCAGCAAGTGACCAGCCACTGGTCACATTCACCTCATATATACTTCTGTTATAATTGCCCAGCATCGGTGCTGTCACCATGCTCCCCACAGCCTGACAAGGAGTTTAATTAGTACACATTGTAAAATGAGGCAAGGCATCACGTCTGAAGTTAATACAGTATTCACGTCTGAAGTTAATACAGTATTCTTGCTTCAAGGCCTCAGAGTGGACTCACATTCCTGTGGGGAACATATTCCATAAATGCTTCTGGAAAGCTTTTCTCAGCTGTGAGGCTGTGAAACAGTGTGTGCTTCCTCAGGGTGAGGAAGAAGCTTCTCTCGGATGGCTACCTTGCATCTCTACGGAGGTTTTTCAGAGTGTGATTTGCCACACATCACAAAGTGGGGCAGTGCGCACTTGAACAGTACCTGCCTCTATCCCATCGAGGAAATCCTCATTCCTGGGTTGCTTATCCAACAGATCAGATATCTCAGCTTTCCAAAACTGAAAAGTCAGCTGCCCATGTGAGCATCAAGGAGAAATTAAGTTCTGCCTAGAAGTTGAGAGCCTTGCACCTGAAATGATGTATCCATCTTTTCTGGCAGCATTTAATCTCCTTTTGTCCCCCAAAAGAAGGAAGAATAAAGAAATTTTCAGTTGCTAAAGCTGTAACAAGCGGATATATTGAGAAGAGAGGACAACTCTAGTCACCGCATAAACACTGCCGTTGCCTGCCCAAATTTTGTTGCTGGGGCAAAACTCAGCAAAGGTCCTTGAAGGAGGGAAAGGAAACAGCAGAAAGTCAAATAATAGGTGCTTCACTTGTGTCTGGCTGCCTGTGCTGTGACAAGATGGAATGAGTCCCTGGGTTTGAAGGAAAATGAAAGGCTGTAGCTTTTTACTTAAGAATATCAAGTTTTCAATGGTGCATGCTAATGGTTAATATGAAGCGTTGAAATCCCAGCTCCAAGGGAGCAGGAATAAGTGACCTCTTTTACTTCACTGAGGCCTAAATGTCACCCCAACATTCACAAAAATTGGAGAACTACATTGTTGTGAAGACACTGCCCTCTTCCTATAAATTTCAAATAAAACACCTGAGGGGTTTTCTTGATGCTAAAAGTCTGTATAACACTGATTTCCCTTGAATCCTGATGCTGAAATCAGCCAGACAGAAACTTTCTTACAGTTTTGAGTATCAGAAAGTGGGCATTGTTTATTGCAGCATGCTGGCCACTCAGAGGATCCTTCCTCTAACCGAGTGCCCCAAGCATCAGGTAAACAGAGTTTTGATCATACACACTGATTACATGTTAATTGGCTATCCACACTTACTCGATTTTTATGTATTTATTTTGCACAGGTGCACCCCTTTCTGGAAGTCTTTAGGGCCTGTCTTTGACGTCTGGTGTCCTTTTCAGGAGGTTGTTCCTCGACCCCCTCTTTCAAGTAAGCACAACATTGCTCTTTAGCGTAAGGTGTGCTTTGTCAGCCTTGCAGGGCTGAGCTGGCATCCTGCTTGCATTTCGCATCACTCCTCTTTGCCTAAGTTATGTCCTTTATCTACTGCTCCAAGGCTGTGCTGTTCTGTTCTACTGTCCTTATCAGAGTAAAGTGCTGTTCTGTTCTACCATCCTTATCATCCCACTCCAAACAAAGAAGTTCAGGAAAAGCTCAAATCCTTGCAATTTCAAAGAATTTTCTTCATAGATTTAAAAGTTAAGCTGTAAGAGGTGTGGGAGAAGTATTGAGAACAGAGAACTCTGAGCATCTTCAAAGATCAATTCCATAGGACGTATTCATCAAAAGGAAAAAATAAACACTCTTATGACTGAGAACGAAATAGAATTTGCCTTTCATTTTTCTTTAATAATCTGAAGACATCTTATGAATTGTATAATGCAGAAAGGACGGATGTTCTTCGCAAGAGCTGGGTTAAAACCTCAAAACTAGACTGGTTTGTGAATACAGCTAAAACAACTATTTCAGATTTAATAGGATTCACTGCGTGTTTCCACATTTCTTTCTGGCCGGAATCCATTTTGAGAATATGCAGTCTGAACCTAGCGATAACAGAAGGAAATAAATCTATTTTAATTAAAAATAGAATCACAATCCCCTAAAGCAAGACAATAAACTATTCTCTTGCACCAAAAATAAGCTGACCAGATTTCTGAATGACAAAGCTAGGGTATTGTGAAGCAGGTGCTATGATGTCTTATCAGAAATTGGAGAAAGAATGTTATGCTGAAAAGAGAAAAAGAATTTTTATGTTTTTACGTACAAGTAAGTACCAATATCTGAACACAGCATGGCTGTATGGTAAATAATTATATGTTTCTCTGACTCTAAAATCTAAGGGGAATAATAAGAAAAATCAGTTTCCACAGAAGCCTATCTGAACAGGAATAGAGGCATAACTTATTTAGAGGTCTACTATTATTAATGTGCTTGATATAATATGCCAAATAAAAATCACTGTGAAAGCCACCCATGGTGTAATTTGGTGTGGTGGGAGTGTTGACAATGTGTCCCAAGACAGAATCCTTCCAGCCTTAAAACTCCATTAACCAAGAAGGGATGTTTCTATTGCCAAGGGTGTCCAGATCTGATTTATTCATATTGCTTTTTTGTAAATTATCCTACTTGTAGCTCAGATGCATTTGTGTCTGCACAGGATATTTCTGTGGGGAATACTCTGTCAGAACTCTGACAACAGACAGACAACTCTTTACAGAAAACCATGGTTGTGTGCTGATTTTGGCTGGGATAGAATTAATTTTCTTCACAGCAGCTAGTGTGGGGCTGTGTTTTGGGTTTGTGACGGAAAGAGTGTTGCTAACACAGGAATGTTTTTGTTATTGCTGGGCAGTGCTTACACAGAGCCAAGGCCCTTCCTGCTCCTCACCCACCCCACCAGGGAGGAGGCTGGGGGTGCACCAGGAACTGGGAGGGGACACAGCCAGGACAGCTGACCCCAACTGACCCAAAGGATATTCCAGACCATAGGGTATCATGGTCAGCAATAAACTGGGGGTGAAGGAGGAAGGGGAGACATTCAGAGTGATGAGTTTTGTCTTCCCAAGTCACTGTTACAGGTGATGGAGCTCTGCTTTCCTGGGGACTGCTGAACACAGCTTTTGCTTTCCTATTAAACGACCTTTATCTCAACCTACAAGTTTTCTTGCTTTTACTCTGCGGATTCTCTCCTCCATCCCACTGCAGGGAAGTGAGTGAGTGGCTCTGTGCTCTGTGGGGCTTTGCTGCTGGTTGGGGTTAAATCATGACGATGTATATGAAAAATGACAGGGAAAACTTGCCAACTCATGTGTTGAATAGGGTTGTATGTGTAGGGAGAACTGTTCAACATCCTTCCTGCCTCCTTACTGCTGGTGTTGCCACAACAGAAAAAAGCCACCGCATGGTTTTATTCTTTCCACCTTCCAACTCTGCCAACTTGTATTGCAGCCAGAGCTGCTCCTTGGCTGTGTTCAGCAGCTGGTGGAAGTGGGAGTTCTGCTGTGCCAGGGTCATTTGTGCTTGCTCTGGATCCAGTGGGTTTTTGCACATGTACTGGAGTATGGCTGGTGGGAAATTCCACCAAAATCAGTTGGATTAAAGCCCATCACAAGTACAAATGCTCTTCCTTGGGGCTGACACCTGCTGATAAGTGAAATGCATCAGTTCCACCATTACTAAATATCAATGTACAGAAGTTCTCCTTCTGGCATTCTTCGAGAGCTGGGTAACACCTCTGTGTTTGTTATCATGGAACACGGCTTCTCCTGCATCAGCCTGCACGAATTGTGCTGTGCAGGGTGACAGTGCAAAGAGGAGAAGCACAAGGGATGGGCTGGGGAGGTGCAGGACAGCCTGCGCAGAATGCTCTTCCCACCATCCTTGGAAGGAGAGAGAAAAAATAGCTCCAGGCCCTACAAGACCTGGGTGACAGTTGAGCATCCCAAACACTTACAAACATGCGTGTCTTTCCTCTTCTCTCTCTGGGGATAGCGGGGAATTTTGGTTCTCTCTCTTGGTACCACTTTCCTTGGCAGAAAAGGGATGACTAGAAAGTCAGGGAACAGATGGAGGATTTCTCCCAACCATCCCTGATGGCTGTGAACTAGCAGGAATTTGTGGCTGGATCTAAAATTAGCTCCAAGCAAGCCTGGAAGGGAAATGCTGTTGAGAGTTGCATTTTTTATGTGAATTTTTTTTTCAAGATTTCATTCATAAAACATGAGGCAAAAGACAATGCTTTATGGGACCACGGAACTGGAGTCCTCACATTCTAAGTGATTAAAGAACAGAAATTTTTGCATCTGTTCCTGTAAAGCATGTGGATTTGCCTACATCCATGCCAGGTGCTTGAGATAAGGAAGAAGTATTAAAAGGGTCTTCACAGCAACAGGGAGCAAAGCTGACAGAGTGTGTGTGTGTGAGGAAATGAAGAGGTAGGGAGGGGAATGGGGTGGCATTTGGAGGCAGAAGGACACTTTTGCTCAGTTTAAGCGGGACTGAATCCTCAAAGGCTGTTCAGGATCTGGCTGATGTCCACAAGAGTTTCTCCACAGATCTTGCTGGCCTGAGCTGCTGTCAGGCACAGGAGGAAGGCAGTGCTGGTCCCACACATGCCCATAAATGCCAGTAAGAATATCTACTTTCTCCACAAACCAGGCAGAGAAAATTTGCAGATCCACTTCCAGTAAAGCCTGGCAGTCATCTGAGTTTAAGCCAGTCTTGTTGGATAGATGATTGCTGGAATTGGTTTCCATCTTTCCTAATTTTTATTTTTAGATAAACCTCCCCATTTCTCAATCTCAAGTTTTATCTCCATCATCCATTGCTTAGCACGAGGATACTTCTAACACAACCTGCTCTTCTTTGCTTTGTCCAGCGTTCGGCAGTCTGAGTCAGCCATAAATTACACATATTTTCCCTTTTCTGTCAGATCAGTGTGTGTCAAAAAGTTTCACAAATGCAGCAAGAGAAGTCCTTAATGAGCGTCTGATTTCATGAGTTCAGTAATTGGAATGAGACTGTTTCAAGTCACACTTCTGCATAGAAAAAAAGAAAAAAGGAAGCTTTAAAGTGGCAGAAGTCATTCAATAACCACTCTCTTTCCTAGAGTAGGATTCTCTATCTTGCTACTAGTGTGCTGTCTCCAAAGCAGAATTAATCTCATCCTTATCTCAGGCCAAAACCAATTAGTAAAGACAAGAGTAATAGTTTAACAGAGGACTTGTGTGGTTCACAGGAATCTGTGAACTGTTCACATTTCAGATGTTGTAACTTAAACTTTGCGAAGCTTATCCTTAATAACTAGACTTAGTGGAACTTCAAGTTACTTAGTGTTATGTGGATCAATTTTCTGGATTATAAGTCAAGGATTTTTTTTTTTTTAATTTTATTTTTTTTTGGTTGGCTTTTGCTTGTTTTGCTTTTTTTTTTTTTTTTTTGTTCATTTGTTTTGTTTTCTTTTATGTCATTTTAATGGAGCTTTTAATTCTCTCCATCTAAGTCATGATATTGCCCTGCTCATTTGGACTTTGATCTGGTTTTATTGTGGAGCTTTGAACATTAAATACCAGACTCAAAGCAAAAATGAATACTCCAGGTTTTGTGGGTATAAACGTGATGCCCACAAAACAACAGCTCTGAATCAAACTAAAGCAAGAAGGTGGGGTGCCCCCCTGGCTGTGACTTTTCATTGTTTGGCCTGGGCAGCTCTTGCCTCCTGTGATGCTGAATAGAGCACATTTGTTTTCTGTTTTCTCTGCTGTGATGTGGCTTTATTTTCCTCTGTGGTCTCTACCACAGAAAAAACCTCCATGGGATCCTGATTCATTGAGGTGATTGGATGTTGTGTTTACAGTTAAAGTAACAAGCAGTAAGTTTTGGAGGAGAAAAAAAAAAATTAAAATGTACACATATGTAAATATGTACATATGTTCCTTACAAAAGTTGGGCATTTATCAGCATCAGTTAACAGAGACAAGTGTCTGGAGTGGGGGAGATTTGAAGAAGGAAGGAAAGCTGTTGTGCTTGTGCTGTAGCGGCATTGAATTACCCTGTTATTCTGGATGTGACCATACAAAGCTAGACCTTCTACTTTTCAGAAATCAAACCTATCTCACAAAGCTCTAAAACAGAAGCCATTACATCTGTTAGCTTTTTTCTAGATATGCTGGCCACAAGTTAATTTGATGGGCACAGCGGGACTCATGTCTCTTGGTGATCGTCGAAATTATTTGACTTAGTAACAGTCGTGCAAATGCTTTATTTCTTGCACACATTTTTTTTCAGTGGTAGGACACATAATAGTCTCTAAATGTTTTTAAGATGTTTCCAGTCTTTTACAGTTGGTATCAATTTTATTCATGCTTTCCTGGCAGTTTCTATTACTGTGATACAATTCCTGAGGTGCTTGTACCCAATTTTGTTCAAGGTATTTGTGTGTTTAAACTTTAGAAAATTTGGTGTTAGGTGTATTGGCTTACTTTACAGAATAATCTCTTGAATTCAGAGGGATTACTAAAATTATGTTTTTCATGCCTTCATATCTGCAAGGTATGGTTCAGTTGCATGATTCCTCCAATGCATTGGTCTACAAGGTATTTCTAGAACTCATAAATGTTGACTTATTAATAGCTCCCTGTATGAGCTCAGTATTTATGTACTTGGAGAAAAGAGACTTTGATTTCCCTAGATGCAAAGAGATTCATGTCATTCAGGGGAACACCTTATGTAACCTTGCTGTTTTTCTCTTACTGGAACAGCATGAACCATTAGTTTTAATAAGGGGATTAAGTAAAATAGGCCCACCTTACTTGGCTACATTGCCTGGGAACACATTTTCATACAAAAATCTCCTGGAATATCCATTTAGGAGCTCATTCTCTGCTGCATTTTTAAATCCATTCCAAGTCAGCATAACATTTAAATATAGATTTAATGAATACCTATCTATCTAATTCGTTGAGCTGAGCCCACAGTCATTAAACACAGAGGTAGGAGGAGAAAATGGGTGACAAGTTTTTATGGTGGGTCATCCAGCCCTTGTATTCACTATGGAACTGCTCCTTCTATTGAGAGAAACATACCGTGTGAGATTTAGAGCCATCAGAAGGCTTTTCACATCTCTTCACATCATCCGATACTATCAAGAGGTGGTGATGGTTCTACCTTTGACATCTTAAATATCTTCTTTGTAGAGACTTGATTAGAAACTTAATTTAAAAAGGAGACAAAAGGAAATAGTGTGTCTTCCCTAGAGGAATATTCCTAACACTGAGCTCCTAACACTATTCTGTGTGGTCACAGAACAGAAGGGAAAAGGGAGTCATCGAGCATGGGAAAGCAGCAATTCATGGAACGAGCACTGTCAAGTGCTACTCAGCTCTGTGCCCTCAAAGAGTAATTGGTTTTTATCTTAGTTTGTTTTTCCTTTCTCAAGGAAAATGACTATCCTCCAGACAAAGACAACATTCAGCTCTCCCCACCCTCCTCTCTTCTATGACAGAAGCAACTGTTTCTGCTATTCCAAGATGGACTTAACAGAAAACTATTTACAAGTGTAAAAATTAACAAAGAGCTCTTGTAAATGGCAAATCCCACATGAGCTGTTTAAATAGATTGGACTACTGCAACTATTCTTCTGACCAAGTCTATATTGAGTCCTTCCGTCAGAGAAATTAATAGTTTGGAGGAAAAAGTTTTAAGAAGAAAAACTACACTGGTGAAGTCTATTATATAAACTGCATTTTAATGGAGTCCTTTCTCTGCTGAGAACCAAATTAACCTCTCAGATACCTCTGGTAAAGCTGCACTAACCTATATTCCTTAGGCTCATCAGGAGCATGTGCCTGCAAAAATACATGGGTGTAATTGCAGAATCACAGAAAGGTTCAGATTCGGAGAAAGTCCCCACATGCTCAAAGCAGACAGCCAGAAGAAGTTCCTGAGGACCCTGCCCAGGTATATTTCAAACAGCCACAAAGATGGAAACTCTTCAGTCTCTCTGGTCAGCCTCTCCCAGAGGAGAAGCCCACACAACCCCTTGCCAGATTCAGGGCCAAATGGACTTTGTCTTGCCTAACCCTGTCTCAGATTGTTCAGATGGTGTCTCTATATTCCTCCTGAGTCTTCTGACCCCAACTACACCTCAGGTGAGCTTCATTTTTATATTTGAGTTCTGACAGGATCTCCTTGGTCATCTATGCATCTTGAGGTGCTCTTGCTTTAGCATGGGTAAGGACATCCTCTTTGAAAAGTGTGGAGCACGGGGAATGTAATTTCAAGGGGAATAGATTTATAGTCTGCAACTTCCATTATATAATAGGGTATTAATAAATTGCATTTTAGGGGGTTGATTTATGGGAATTGACTGAATGGATAAATGAACTCAGTTTTTATGGGATGCACTGTTTCCTGCACATTTGGGGCAAATTTATCTCTTTGAGTTCATGTGTCTTCCAGCAAAGAAAAATTAAACGTGGCAATAAACTTTTCATACTCCAGACTTACAAAGACAAAGCTGACCCTCTTGCTTTCTTGTATTACAGCAATCTTCCTCCAATTTATCCAAAGCTATCTTCAGCATCAAGTAGCATCAGAATCTGTCTGGCTATTGTTAATAATAAACCCTGAGTCAGCTGTAGAGAGGCAGATTTCAAAATCAATGATGTTAAGTGGAGTGGAGAAGACAAAAACAGTCCACGAAGCAGCTATCTGACTTTGCCATCTCACTTGGTGAGTTGAGTCATAAATTTGTGAACAGATGAAAAGCAAAAATGATGAAATGCCAAGAGCTTGATTGTAAAACCTGTTTGAACCAACCAGCACAGAGTTTTTTAAGGAGGAGCTTAAGCTCAGGAAAAAACAAAGATGAAATGTGTGAGTTATTGCTGCCAACGTCACTGTTTTCACTGCAAATGTGCTGTTAAAACTTTTGAAGCCCTCAGCTAGTTTCAAAAGTTGATTGTAGAGTTTCTGCTGTGTTTTTTTTCCAGTCCAGCTCAATGACTCAAATTCTGAGGCACAGCATCTGTTTTCCAGATTGAACAGGCAATGAACAAGGGTTTCTTACAACTTAACAGATAGACTTGCTTCAAGTAGCAATAATAGAAGGCTATGAAGGCTTTTTAAAGAAATCTATGACCCGTGCAGACTTCTTGTGCTCCTTGCATAAGTTTTAGTATAGTGCCAATTCATGCAAAAGTTTGTGTGATAGAGAAGAAGAGGATGTTTGTGGGTGCATCCCCTCCTGGAGGTCTTCTTGGGGGTGCAGACCCCTGTGGGGTGGTATGGTCCCCACCACAGCATCGTGCCATGGCAGTTCAGCTGCTCCACGATTGAGCAACAAACCTGGAACCAGAGACCTGTGACCACTGGAGTCAAGGAACTGGCAAGAGGCAGCACTGAGCCCAATCACTACCTATGAGGAAGGGCCATTGCAGCTTGGCCCAAGTGAATGCAGGCAATGATTTAAGGACATTTCTGCATTCTGGTACAGTGCAGGAAGGGTGGAATTGAACTTTTGCAGGAATTAAGAGAAATATCGTTGTTGCTCACACCGAATAGGTTTTACCACAGATGGTAGCAGAGCTAAAGCATCAGGAGTGTCCATTGAGAACAATGTGAACTGCATGGCATAGAGAGATTCTATGTCTAGGTATGGAGAGCACATGTATTCTATGGTATTCTATGTCATGGCATAGAGAGCACATGTCTAGGTATGGAGCCTGGACACAGACTTTGGGTAATCTTCCAGCATCACTGACATTTGAATATTGCAGTGGGTTTTGATTTATTTTTCCCTTCATATGTTTCTTTACAATGGCTCCCCAGTGAATAAACCCCACAATGCACCCAGTCCCACAGCAATTGCAGTATGGAAGAGCATGCCATTAAATACATGGCATATTTGTGTATGATCCTGGTATTGATTAATCTGCATAGTTGCATAAAAGGATGTATCACTGCCTGCTAGAGCCTCCTGTTTACTAGGATCCATTAATTCATCTGATCTCTACCCTAAACTCTCAATAACATGTCATTGCACTCAGTACAAATTACACTTAAAATACTAGTGTTAACTTAAAATACTTTAGTTAACACCTCTTGTAATGTTGATTCCTTTCCCTCATTTTTAAATTAGAATTGTCAACCCTGATCCTGACAGGACTCTTGACAGGACTTTTGCCAGCTGTACAGAGGCACTGTATGAAATTGCATTTTATTGCCCAAGTAAAAGAGACAAGAGGTATGGGGCCTTGTCTTGAAGTCTGACTCTAAGCATGCCATGTGTATGGAGACACTTGCATCATATGGTCTCAGTGGTGGTGGCTAGAGAACTGGCTTTTGAAAACATTAATAGTGAATCACTGTGCTTTTAGTGATCTAGGTTGAACTGCTTGTTACAGTTCTTCAGGATTTCAATATTTTTTAGGAATCCATGGCTGTTCTGAAGTTATTGTTTGCTGCTGAATTCTGGATTATGCTCTTTCCAAAAAGCAATTTGTAAAGTACATTTTGCTGTGACCATCAGGTCTTTATTTTTCAATATCATGAGTCTCATGCAAGCCACTGGAAGAACATTACAGAGAATACACTGACTTTTCTTTGGCTTGACAAGAGCTTTAGCATGGAGGAAATATTTCTTCAAACCAGTTTTGGAATATGTAATAAGAATCCATTTTAAATTTGGACCACAAACCTAGCTTTGGTCAAAAACTTGCCAGGAACAATAAAATAGCAATTTATTTGATTGCCATGTAAAATGCTAGTTGAACCACACCCAGACCATGTGAGGACATGTGCTGGAGTCACTGCTCAGAATGCTGGAGGAGGATGCTCTAAAGGTTTTATTTTTGTCACTGTCATCAATTTGCTGTCTGATTCTAGGCGAGCTGTTTGTGCCACAGTGTTCATACACAGATCCTCAAAACCACATTTAAATAACAAAATAAGCAGTCTGTTTAGAGGCCTCAATGCCTGAACTTAATAATCTCTTTCTGAGTTGTCAGAGGTATTATGAGGTGTAATTAATGTAAATAAAACACTTCATGATCTTTTCTTCACCTGTCTACATCTCTATCCAGATTTTTGTGCCATGCTGATAAAAAATTCTAAGTTGAAAGCAATTACTGTATGAATGAAGAGATGGCTGAGAAAGCCTAATAGCATAATTATCCTTATCAATAGATTTTTTGAGAGCAACATTTTGTTGTCCTCCTTTGAAGACAGTGATGATTAGAAATGATTTTATTTGCATAATTTCTCTTCTGCATAAGCCTGCTTTGTGAGGACATAAGTGATAAAATGCTATTACAGGAGACTGGAGCAAGACTGATGAATTTGCAGTTGATTGAGGAAAACAGTTTTGTGGAAATTTAAGTATCTTTCTCCGAAAAAAACAAAGAGGCTGGACGCTCTTGCCTAGTTTTTCTTCATTCCCATCCCCATTGTCTGCTTTCTGTTCAGCCAAAATGACCAAATGACCTTTAAGATCAGCTGAAAATTTTTGACTTTGTAAGTCATGGCAAAATGACAAGGTTTATGTCAAGTTTATCTCAGGCAATTGGATAAGCCCATTTGGGGTCACAAGTGCTGAGCAGTGAGTTGGGGTATGGGAGAGGGGGAAGATGTGGCTCTGACCTTCTTCCTGCTCTTTGTGGCCACGGAGGGAATTTGCCCAGCCTTCCTTCTCCTGCAAACAGTGCTGCTGTATCATTCTTCTTGTTCTCATATCACTTCATGACATTTTTTACCTTTGATGCAGAGGATTTCAGGGAGGAGATATGGACCCCATGCTGCAAATAATTTGACTATCCTAGTGTCTATACAAGCTTGGGAAAGCTCAGGACACAGACTCCTAGGACTTCTTCAGCATTACACATTCAGATACTTAACACAAACGAGACAGTAGTGTTTGAAGGGAATAAAAGAAGAAAGTGAAGAAAGGAGCTGCATAAAGGCAATTGTCTGACATACCCCCAGAAGCAGCTATGAATTCCCCAGCTCTGAACTGCACCAGCTGGATGTGGGTCAGGCCCAGGCTATACAATCCAGTGAGTGTAAAGGCTGAACAAAACATACTCATGACATGCTTTAGTGTAGGACTGAGTTTACAGGTCTTAAAAAAAAAAAAATCAATTATGGCTTGTTATTAAAATTTCAGAGGAGGACGCGAAGGCAAGCAGAATCTTCACAGCGATTAAGAGACAGACAGATCTACTTGGGGGAATCAATTACAAATAATTCTCAGATGTCTGGCTAGTGACCTATTCACTAGAAGAGGGAGGCTATAGAACAGCCTGAGCGTATTTCTGTGCTTCCTTGACCTGGCCTTTTTGTCCTGATCAAGGAAAAAGTTTTGATAAACAACATGCTGTCCAAGCACACATCTTCTGTCTGTCTAGCTGTCATAAGAAGACAGGAACAACTGGGCACTTATGGACCTCAGAGAACTCACAGTGGAAAAAAAAAATTAAATTCTGCAACTGCAGGAAAAGATCCCTCTGTATTAAACAGTGGAAAACAAACAAACAAAAAAAAGTTGTGACATCCAAATAACATTTTTTCCCTTTATAAGTCATTAGTGTTCTGTCTGACTTTGGTTTGCTGAAAATGACATTCTTGCTTCCCTTTTTCTCTCAGTAAGAATAACACCTTTCTAATTAATTTATCCAGTACTTATCCAATGAGAAAGTAATAAGGAGACTGAGAAGATCTGGGATCTGTTCTCTGCACTACTTCAGGGTTTGTGTTTGAATGCAATAATAATATGAAATGCATTAACAATTTGAAAAGCACAGCCCTTCTTCCAGGAGAACAACTGAAACACTGTGTTCCAAAATCAGTCTTTTGTTTATTTGCTCAGTGTTAGGAACATTCCAGGTACTGAAGCATGCTTGACTATAACTGGAAATTGTTTTAACAGTTCTGGGCAGAGTTTTGACCTGGGGCAGATGCCGTTCTCCCAAACAAGTTTTGGATGTGTTCTAGGGGAGAGCATGGACCAGAGACCACTGCCAAGAAGCAACTTGGCTGCAGCCACGCTGATCGGGAAGGCAAGTGTTTAGTAGTTAGGACAGGACAGCAAAAGGAGCAGCCATTGTATTTCATTATCCATTGCTTTTGTCTGTTTTCCCCCAAACGCCTTCTTTATTATAATGAGGCCAACTTGTACCCTAACTTTTTATATTCATCTTAAAATTTAAATATAAAAGTGAAGCATTGCCTCCAAATACTTGGAGATAATTTTTCATTTGTAATCTACTGTTTTCATGGCAATACCAATAAATCTTTCTTTCTACACTACTTGACATTGATAAAGCCTCAGCTGGATGTCTATATTTAACTTCAAGCACTGTGCTTCAAAAATGGTGGGAAAAAAGTGAATAGAAATAGAAGAAAAGCAACAAGAAGGATTGTGCACAGGGTCCCTGGTCATAGCAAAAGAAAAGTGTGAACCCAAATGATTGTGCAAATAAAGTTGCTGGAACTTGTCCATTGTAATTTTCACTTGCAAGGACAGACACTCCAAAAATGAGAAGACTTTAATGTGGATAATAGTACTGGTTCAAGTACAGTGGTTAAATGTTTGTAAGGTAACATTATTTACCAGACTTTAACATTGTAGCAAATTTTTGGAAAATCTCTGTCAACATCCCATTAACAAAACACGCAAATGCCGCAAGCATTGGAAATGGTGCAATGGACAAATGGGCACTCCTAAATCTGATGTTTAGACAAACCAATGCTCTGCTCAAAGTGTACAGCCTAAAAGATCAGACTCCTCCTCAATGCTAAATTAATGCTTTTGCTTTTTTTAAAAAAAAAAAAAAAAAAAAAAGGAAAATACATCATAATATTTGTACCATTTTAATTAGTAGCAAGTCACATTCCATCCAGTGGAAGCTCACCACCCCAAATGACCTAATTATTTGTTCAAAGTCTGCCATCTTTCTTGATTTCACAAAAACCCAGTGTATGAGTTCAGTGATCAGAGTGCCTACCTAAGGAAAGCCCATGTGACAGGAAAAAAGAGAAGGGAAAAGGGCTGGTTCTAGCAAATTGATCTATGAATTTTTGGCAAAATTGGAAATGAATACTTTTAATAGCTTTGAAGAGACAGTACCCAAGACCTTGGGATTCCATATGATAACATAAGGGAGAGTTTAGCAGTCCTTGGACAGGTCTTTAGTGAGGCTTCTTGCAAAGACAGAGAAATCTGCAAAAGAAAATCTATTTCTAGAACTGGCTGCTCCTTCCAACAAACCTCCTTCAACAGGCAAGAAAACAGAACAGATGCTTTGTTTTTCTACAGTTCTTCCCTAATCACTGTACAGAGTGCAGTTCCTTAATGATGTGCTTATAGTAATATTCTGCAATAACTAGGCAAGATGCCAGTTGGCAAATTACAACAAATATGTCCTTCTTAATCCCTCCACAGTTTCCTTCTTGGCCAGGGCCCTAATGAGCATGGACTGCTGTGTTGCAGGAATAAATGCTCAGCTGCATGAATGGCTCCACCACTCCTTATGTACCTGCTAAATTAAAAAGTTGGTAAACTTAATGCCATACTGAAAGGCAGAGGGGATGTTTCCTTGTCAAATTACAAGTGGATTATATCTCTTTATCAGTGAGGTTTTTTTGTCCCTGGACCATTCAACCTGGAAAAATATGTTGTTCATAAAAAGGGTTCATCTAATAACAAACCTTATTAAGACAGCCTGAATGACAGGAGGTTACTGAGAACTGAAAGAGCATAGCTTTGCTCTCAGCACACTTTCCATTAAAATTGTCACGTGAGAGGTAGAGAGAGTCACAGCATAAACCATAGGGAATGCACTCGTTGTTAAAGCACACCAATGACCAGACAAACCTGATTCTGGGAATAAAATATACAGCATCTGCAAATGGAGGATAGGCTTTTAAAATCCATTCAAATTACGTCCATTCCCCAAAGCACCTACTTGCTTTTCACAGCTCCTGCAGAATTAGGATGTACCAGTACAGAGCTGTTGGTAGCAGCCATGCTAAGAGTGTATTGCAGAGTGTGTCTCTGTCAGTCATGAAATTTAAAGTTACTAGCAAAAACAGTGCAAATAAAGTGATGATTTCTACTCTGTTTCCAATTCCAAAGACTTCCTTGCAAGATATTTTATACTAAATAAATTAGGTTGCATTTTCTTCACAGAAGTAATCAGCCTGAAATAGAAGAAAATATATTTGGAAGATGGTTGAAGGAATGGGAACATCACAGGAGAAATCTGGAGTTAGGATCACGAGTTCCATCAAAATGTCTAGGGAAGGCTTGTTAGCCTCAATAAAGAAAAAGAGGAGTTATGAGAAGATCCATGAGAAAATCATCATCCAAGACTCTGTTTCAGAGGGGTGTGTGTCCCTGGGACAGGAAAGCAGCAGGAGCAGAAGTGCCACAGTTACCTGCACATCTACCCAGTCTGGTTCTAGGCACAGTGCTATCAGCTTCTGCAGGAGAGGAAACACATCTTGCTCTGCAGCTTGCTTGCCAAGTCACAAGACAAGCTTTACAACAGGCCAGTGTTTAAAACCTGTGACATCTGGAGGTGGAAAAAACAGCCAAAAATTAGCAGCTTCTGCTGCCAGTTTCCAAGCATGTGTATCACCCAATCCCTGGGTCAGCTTGGGAGGCACCGTGGCCTGTGATGACCACACCACACTTTCTTGCAATGCTCATCCATGGCTAGCTTTGTATAAAGAGAAGAAAAACAGAGTCTGTGATGTGGTTTTGATACTTGTATGGAAGTGGGCAGACCTTGATGTTATGCCAGCACTGTTTGCTTTCCCAGGAGGGGTCTCAGTTAGAGGCAGCAAAAACTTGAATGTGGAGTCTGACAGTAAATGGTTCAACCCTACCTGTGTTTTTCTACAGATGCAGGGATCTACCAGGGCTTACACACTCCTGTGGGTATCAGGCTCCCCAGCAGCATGCTAAGAGGTGCTCTTTTTGCAAAATATGGCTGCTGCTGAAGGAGCTGGCTTTGGGTGTGTCCAGATGCAGAAAAATAGGTACTGGTGTGTCTAGAGTGTGTTGGATCTTGTACAGAGGCTGTTGGCTTGGAGAGAAGGGTCCTGAAAGGCAAACTAAGCAATGATTTTCCTGACAGTAGGACCATCTGAGCTGTTTTTGGGTTCAGCCTGTTTTGAGATCAGATTGCTGAGTTGCTGCTGCCTCTACCAATGCTTGTAGAGACACTTGTGTGAAACTGCTGTGGGCAGAATGGGTCATCTAAAGGATTAGTAGGGTTAGCACACGAGGAATCTTCAAGAGGGAATTACAAAGTCTGACAGGCACATTCCTTGAAGGTACACTTACAATTGAAACAAATGGGAAAGAAAAGCACTTGTTTATTTCTTCCCTCTGTACCTCTCCTGAGTTCAGATTTCCCCACCCTTGTTCTATAACTCATAGGGACAGTGAAATTTACTACAGCTAAAATCAGACTAGTAGATTCTACAAAACAGGGTGATCAAAAATAAAGAAAAAACCCTTTCTTGCCCATTCCCAACACTTTTTTCCTTTGAATTAGCATTATTATTCGCTAACTTACATAACATTTGTGAAACATTTTAGTTTGTACCATCAAGATGACAAATAGAGAAGCTGTTATTTTCATATAAATATCCAGTTACATAAGATTTTATAAAACATGGTGAGACCACTGACCAAGTCACCAGAGTTGGCAGTGCTGTAGATGAATGGTTGGCAAATACTACAGAGGAGAGGGAGGAATTAATTGCATAGAGAGAAGGAGGGTAACAGCAGCTACTTCCAAGAATGTGGGGAAGATCCTTTCTATTCTTGGCACCAAAGAGCTGCTGGTTGTGAAGGTCTCATGTGCTGCAGGTTCTGCAGACACCCATGACTCTGGAATTATTGGGTGGAAGTTTTATTAATCCCAGTAGCACAACTGTATGGGTTATGTCTCAAAAAACTGTCTGAAATTTTAATAGGTGTTCTGAGCCTCTGGCTCAGAATTTACATTCTCACAACCCAGAACTACTATTAAAAACAAATCACTAATTTCATCAAAGGAAAAATTGTTTACAGTATGGAAAAATTCTACGAGTAGAAACTTACACATTGTCAAATCATGCAGACAAAACAAAGTTTGCATTGCTATGGAAACAAAGGTTATGCTGGGAAAAACAACTTGCGAGTGACTGAAAAGTAAGTTTATAAGAATGACACCTTTCAGCTTGATCTTGAATGACATGTTGCAACACAAGCATCTTGGATTAGAAGACTGTTTTTATTTCGTTTTCCACAGAGACATGTTTCTTTCACCTCTATTCTCACAAATCTGACATCAAAAACTATCAAGATATATATATATATGAGCTATGCAGGCAGAGAAATCTGCCAGTACGGCGTTACTCTTCTTCTATCAAACATTCTAAGAAAAACAAATATGGTCCCTTCCATGCTCATCTAATACAAGAAAAACAGCTAAGTCAAGAGAGAACATTAATCACACAGTTTTTTCTTTATATGAGTCTAATTATTCATAAAAGAGTAAAAAAACCCTAGCTTCTGATGTTTAAACAAAACATACTTTATATATTTGGCTAAGCTGAAATATCATACCTTGCCAAACGAAAAACTGCTCCCTAATGGTAGGTTCCCTAGCAGCTCAGTAGGTATGCAAGGCATGCAATTCATTTCCTGCCAAGGCACAGAAAAATGGGTAGGTCTGAGATTATATTGCTAGTGTGCTTGAAAAAGATCTTAGTTGTTAACGTTATAGACTGCATATACAAGTTTTGACTCTTGGTCTCCTTGAAAATTTCCCAGGTATAACTTTTGGGTTAACTGGCTTTTAGCTTTCAGTGATGGAGTGCTCAATGGGAGGCGAAATTGGAATTTCCAGAGCATTACAGTCATCAGTGAGGAACACCAAATCCTGGGGAAACAAAACAAAACAAAAAAATTTTAAAAAGAGAAAAAAAAAGAAGGCCAACATTTATAAGGAGGAAGGCAGAAGACAGCACAGCATTGAGAAGCTTGGGCCTGATCCAGTTTTGCTGGATCAGGGGGACAGTGTGGAGTAAAAGTAGAGACACTGTCCCTGTGGATGCATCATGACCTACCCTTCTGCAGTAGGAGATCAGGATGGTGTACAGGCTCCGGGCTTTTTCCTTCAGCTCATTCACTTCAGCCACTCTGTCACATCCGGGGTAGGCCACAAAATCACGGAGTTTTGCCAATACACAGTAATTCTGCAAAGCACGCAAAACAGGTCTGTGTAAGCCTGCACAAATACAGATTTATGTATTCCAAAATTCTTACTGCCATGTAGGAGCCTTGAATTCCTACCTCTATGTACATGTCATCTATGCAATAGTTAATTAAGAAAATTCATCATCAATATTATATAACAAAGATGTTTGGTGCAAATAAGTGCTTGGAAAATTGCATACATACAGTCTTAGTCTGCCAGATCATTTCTCACATGCTTTAGGTGGCAGCGGTGCCAATACAATCAAATCTGCTCCTGTAGTAGGTGGAGTATTTTACAGAATATGTGCACTGTCTCACTTTTTAGAGACCACCTGATTCAGCAGATGAACAGATTATAAAGATCTCAGACTCAATTCCCCTGTTCCTGTATAATAGGTGAAACCATGATCGCCAGTCCTGATTTTTTCAGAGCAACTTTGTAATTCAGATTTTGTGTTATCAAAATAAAGCACAGACAACATGAATTTCACAACATCTTTGTGAAGTAGGTAAATAAATACCCCGGCTTTTGTAGGGAAGCTGAGGCACTGGACTCACATTTCTTGGTCTTTGCCATGATGTGAGACACTGGCAGCTCTGGAATTGGGACCTAGAGGGTTCTGAATAACAAGACTTGGTGTAGTTGCTTATAGAAAAAGTTGTCAGAAATTTTTTTTTGTCTGATATTTTCTGTTTTTTATTTGCTCAGTTGAGCACTGGAAAAAGAAGCAAAATATATCAAATATCCCACTGCAGAACACTGACATTAACTGTGTGTGCAGGAGGTTATTTTGTCTTAGCTGGGAGACAGCTACTGCTGTTTTTCCTTAGTATCACACTTCCGTATCCTCAGGCACACATTTTCTTTCTGGATTCAACAAGTAGCTATTTAAAAGAGAAAAAGCCAACAAGGTATTCCTGCACTGGTTTTTGTTAAAACTACATGCCACAAACCACTCAGGATATAAAATGAGGTAGATTTATTAAGGAAAGAAAGTTTATTCTGCATTTTGTCTTTTAAACTATTATTCAAAGTTTTGTTGCACATATTTAACTTCTGAAAAGGCTCTGTCACAGTATAATAATAGTGTGCATATGGTAATAACTGAAAAAAATTTATCTCCTAATTTTAAAATTTTTAATCAAGTAAAATCTCAGGAAGTCCATAGGGATTTTAATAAGGTTCAAACTGAGATTTTTTTGGTCACTGATCTATCTAGTTAATTAAACTTTTAAAAATCCTTTAAAATCACTCCTTTGGGGTATAATATTAAGAGTTATTCTCACTTTTCATTAACTGCACAACAGTAAGAAAGAAGTGTGCACACTTACATGTATGTCCAAGTACAGCCTGGGCAGCGTCTGCACACAGGAGTCCTGCAGGAAAGAAGAAAAATCCATTGCAAATTTGCTTTGAGAGAAAACTGTGCCAAAAGGGGCAACCCGCAGTGTCTGTGCAGGAGCAGCTTTCAGGCAGACTCACCACAGTTTTGGAGGTCTGCAACTCCTTAAAGGACTCTGTGATTTCCTTGCTCAGAGACAGCACCCTGGAGTAGCACGTTGGAGGAGCTGTGCTGGCGAGCAGAGCAGCAGAGAGCAGAGCAATCAGGAGCAGCAGCATCTTCATCGTGGGGAGTTCATCCAAAAGAGGAGGAAGGGAGGGAAAAAATCACTGCCACTGGTTAGGCAGGTACTGCTGAGTGTCAGTAAGTTGGACAAATCAGCCCTCAATTAAATAGTCTCCTGCATGAGCAGGAAAAAAGCCGGGGGTGGTCCGAGCAGCAGCTTACTGCCGTCTTAAATTTCCTGCCAACTTCTGAGGCAGAGCTGCGAGCGCTTTCCTGCCTGGAGCAGGGAAAGAGGGAATGAGGGAAACAAAAACAAACACCTCTGGCTCTTTTCATTCCAGAAAGGAAACAACCTCGTGAGCAGCTCAAACAACAGAAATTTGTGCAGGAAAGAGCACAGGGTTATCAGAGGCCCTAATCCCGTATGTGCTTTGGCACATGCATCTTTTTTTTGAGTTGCAGGACTACACAGGCTGCAGATAGAGAGAAATCTTTCCAAAAAGCAGCATTTCCCAACACAGGAAGGACATGGATCTGCTGCAGTGAGTCCAGAGGAGGCCACCAAGTTGATTAAAGGGATGGAGCACCTCTCCTATGAGAAAAGGCTGACAGAATTGGGATTGTTCTGACTGGAGAAGAGAAAACATCAGGGTGACCTAATTCCAGCCTTCCAATACTTGATGGGAGCCTACAGGAAAGACAGAGAGGAACTTTTTACAAGGGTATGCAATGACAGGGCAAGGGTGAATGGCTTCAAACTGAAAAACAGAAGGTTTACACTAGATATTAGGAAGAAATTATTTCCTTTGAGGATGGTGAGCCGTGGGAACAGGTTTCCTCTAGAATTGGTGGATGCCCCATCTGTGGAAGCGTTCAAGGCTGGTTTGGATTGGGCTCTGGGCAAGCAACCAGGTCTAGAGGAAGGTGTCCTTGTCCATGGCAGTACGGTTGCAACGAGATGATTTTTAAGGCTCCTTCCAAAACAAGCCATTCTATTATTCTGTGATTCACAATTTATCAATCAAAGCAATAGTGCTTGTTATGGCAGCTTGGGGCGACACAAGTATTTACATATTTATAGTCTCAAGCAAAGTGAATACATCTCTATGTGGCTGTGATAAATTCATAAAAATTATTTTGCTTTCTGAGTTGAATTTATGAGGCTTTGTTCTTTTATTAGACACCAGACAGAGCTGAGAAACCCAGATGCCGGGGTGCAGGCCTGAAGCTGAACATATGTTGTTTTATATGTTAATTGTCCTGTAAAATAGAGGTACCCTTGAATGAAGAACTGGTTATTTTGAAAGTTATGCCTTCCTCAACATTTTAAATTCAGGTTTTAGTAAGGTATTAACCAAAATAATAAAGTATCTGGTGAAGTACTGCAATCCCCTGGCACTGTAGTACACCAGGAAGGCTCATCTGAAGGTGGGAAAACTAGTTTTGGAGAAAAGGATGTACTCTGCATGCTGCAGAGGACTCTGAGTTAAATCCACCAAAACACCTGGGGGAAACAGGAGAACAAGGCTGTGTGCTACCGTCTTGTTATGCACTTCTCTGCCTTCATAAAGAACAGTTGGTTTAGTAACATCATGTGCTCCTCAAAGTTACAGTGGTAGATCCTTGGAGAGGAAAGAAAAGCTGGGAGTCCTGGTTGTGGGGATGTTAGGACTGGCCTTGGTCCTATTTTCAGGAAAGGGAGTTGTCTGGACAAGTCAGTTAAGAGGGCAGAGGGAGACAGGAAGCCTTTTGAGAGGGCCCAAGCAGCTGGATCACAGATCTAGACACAGCTGGACCATAGCTCTAGACACAGCAGGACCATAATCTACACACAGCTGGATCATAGATCTAGATACCGCTGGACCATAGATCTAGACACAGCTGGATCACAGATCTAGACACAGCTGGACCATATATTTAGACACAGCTGGACCATAGATCTAGACACAGCTGGATCACAGCTCTAGACACAGCTGGATCATAGATCTAGACACAGCTACCTGGTGCATGTCCAAGGAAAGGATCCTACTGACCGTGAGTCTTGCAGGTAAAGAAACAGACTCTTAATAACCATCTCATGTCTGTGAGGGTAGGAGTGAAATATTATCCTTCTATCACATCCATGTTTGGCAAGCTGCTAAAATGGAGTTGCTCTGCCAGAGTAGCAGTTTTCTGAACAGCATAAATGCTCCCCCAGTACTAGAAGTCAGCGATCCAGCTGCTGCTAAGGAAGACTTAGGAAAGCAAAGGCTGGATCCAGGCTTCACCAAAACACTTAATCAAATTTAAAAAAAAAAAAAAAACAACAACCCAAACAACTATTTTGTGAAGGAGAAAAATTGCTAAAATAATTTGCTGTGAGGTTTTTGCTCAGCTGCACTATTCCTGCCTTGTGGTTTCCCTTTGATCCCATATAACCTAAGTCAAGAAAAAATCACCTTTGATGGATGTCTGAGATACCCTCAGAAACAGCAGAATTTCTTTTCCTGAAAAAAACACAAAATACTGGAGTTTAATTTCCTCAGCATCTTTTCCCTGGGCCAGATTACTTGCATAGTTGACTGTGACCCAAATGATTATTTTCCAATATCTAGCACCTATCTCATCAGCAGCACTGCCCATCTCAGTGTGCAGAATACGCAATTCAGTTCAACAAACAAATACTTTCTTCTCAGTATTTCTATCTCTTATTTCTATTTGTAGCTCATCAACAAGATTGTCCTTGATCTCTGAGTACATTCAATTTATGGTCCAGATACAAGTAAATAACTTCTTTTTTCTCTAAGCTCAGTGGTGACTTCAGGAGAGCTTGCAAGCGACACACGCCACTGGGAGTGCTTTCAGTCTAAGGCACCTGGCACAACTGTGAACCAGAACCACATTTACCAAAGCCCTTGAAACTCCAGAATCTTTTCAGTGACTGTTTTTATCCAGTCACTTATGCAAAGCCACTTATTAATTCTGGTGCATAGCCTGCCTTGGGCAGAGAAGGTCTTTAGCAGGGAAACACAAGCTGTTCTTCACAAAGGCTAATAGCCTCTTAGAGGCAATATTCAAAATGGACATGGAAATAGAATTTAGAGCTATGGGAGGGGAAGGGGAAAAGGAACAAAATACATTAGAGTCAAAACTCGCCTAAGGATTGCCTCTATGGAGAAGCAGCTATTTACAGCCCTTCCAGTCTGTGGGACACGGCTCAGGCTGGCATTGGAAGGGAGCACAGCAGGAGTCAATCAGTGCCACCATATTTGTTATGACCACCACGCTGTGGACATCTCCAGCACAGACACATCTGTATCACACTCTTCCATCCAGGGCATGGAAGTTTCAAGGGCTTGGGACACACACTCTCAGTTTTGCACTAACTCTTGAGGCTGATGGTGTCACTACATCCCTGAGTGCTCTTCACAGTGCATTTATTTACTCTCCTATAAGGAATATTTCATAGCAAAAACAGACACAAGGCTGAGAAGAAACTTAGAAGCCAGTCATGACATAACTGTGCATATATTTTTATTTAAAAAAATTAAGCTCTGTTGTATTTTTGCTTCCAAGTTAATGAAAACACAAACAGTAAGACTTTTCTAAAAGTCAAAGAACTCACTATGCAGTCAGAAATTCCTCCCATGTTTGAACAGTCTAACAGGGTGTCTACCAACTTTTGACAAAATGCAAGCTGATGATTTCTCAATACCAAAGTCCACTTGCTTAATGAAAATGTTTACTTTAAAATAGTTGGGGACTGTCATGAGATACCTCATTAAATGAATTTCTGATCATATTCAAAAATAGAAGAAGTAAAATATAAAACCAGTAAAACAGAGAAAGCCCTGTGTATTTAAGCAGGACTTCAAAGGCCAATGTGACTCAGCTGTTTGTTGTGGTGAAGGTGCCGCTTCTTGCTTCAAACAGGGCGAAACTGCTCTGCAAGCTTCCAGCTCAGCACAAGACTTTTTGGAAAACCCTGGCCTCCTGGTTAAGGTCTTATCTGTTTGTCACGTTTTTCCTTGCTGTGCAGTAGTACACTTTACTGAGCGTTTTTGTAAACTGAGGTTTACAGCTGAAGTTTGATGCAGAGGTTGTGCAGCCTCACACACTGCCCTGAGTCTGGGGGTGCAGTGCTGACGATTTCTTGGCACAGAAGGAAGCCTGATGTGGCAGCACTCTGCATTTGAAGCTGGGGTAATCCAATGTGTGTTTTTTTCTCTTCCATGAGAGCAGTAAGTTTCTGCTGGTGATCTGCATGGCTTGGCCAAGCTATGGGCAATGGGCAGGGCAGGCAGGATCTCAGAGCTGTGTCTGCGCTGGTGCTGCAATGCTGTTTCCCTGTGACAATTAAACAAAAGTCCTTTCTGCTTACTCACTGGTAAAGGCTTCTTTTTTTCTTCACTATTGTTATTTTAAAAAATTTGCATATATATTGAGGAAACTAACGCAACTGCTCAACAGCCTGCTCTTACATAAAATGGTTATAGAAGCAGGTAAAGCCATCTGGGTCAGAAAAAGAAATTAGATGTTCTGAAATCTGTTGGTCTTGCTAGCACGAACCTGGCACGAGGCACTTTCCCTGAAGAAAAACATATGGAAATGGGGAGTCCTGTGGTCCAGGACAGAAACAGGACAGCCCAGCAGGGCTGGGAAACAGGAGTCATTTCCATGTGCTGCCTCAGACCAGTGACCAAAGCATTTGCACTGTCTGTGCTGGCCAGCCCTCTCTGCAGGCAGTGTCCAGCCTGCCTTTGCAGCAGAGCAGGGCTCGGCAGCAGCATCCTGCACCCAAGGGCACACGGGGCTCTGGGTGATGGCAGGGCCTGGACAGAGATGTCCACACGAGTATCTGTCACTGCAGAGCAGGCTCAGGCTGGCTTGTCTCTCTTGGCTGCTGTCTCTGTAATGGGGATAATGGTATTTCCCACAGCCGCTGTGGGAACTCAGCCATCAGCACCAGGGAGACGGCAGATTACGCGGTTTTAGCCTTGTCAGGGATACTCTTTTCAGTGACTGCAAGGCGTATTGATTCAAGTAATGCAGGATTTAGAGGCTTAAGCCTTCACTGCCTCGCTAAGAAAAAGGCAATTTTAGCTTGGAGCAACTTGCAGACCTCTGCAGTGAAATAACAGTGGTGCTTTCAGCCTGGCTCCTGGTCTGGCCATGGGCACAGGCAGAGCTGCCTTGTCCCAGCAGCACACAAGAGCCTTGTGTGGGCTCTGCCTGGGCTTCAAGACCACTCCTGTGTGGGTTATCCCAAGGTAATACCATTCTTTATCAACACTGCAGTCAGGGTCACTAGAGCAGGGTTTTGAGGAAGGAGCCTCGTTGAGGTTTAGAGCAGCAGTATTTCAAGTTATTCGTGCGTTCCTGCTCTGCCTTGCCCTCCATCCTCCTCTCCCTCTCTCACACATGCAAATGTGGCAGATAGCTCCAGGTCTTATCATTGCTGGTCAGCTCCCCACCCTCCCTAATTAACCTCGTGATGAAAAATTATGTCAGCCACCAAGGAGTGTACAGGAGGTGATAGAAGTAAATGTATTCATCTACCAAATCTGTCCCTGATACAAGCCCTCTGGGGAATTCAAATGCTGAAAAATGCAAGGTCTAAGCTCTCTGCTGTCCCTCCAAGGAGCTCTTGTCTACACTGTGGTTAATATGCAAGGAGATGAAGGACTGTATTTTTTAGGACTGGCATTCCAGCACCTTTCAGAAGAATTATGTCACTGAAAGAAAAATGGATGAGGCTGAAAGTGCATCTCTGTGTAACAATCCAATCCAAGCCAAACAAGAATCCAAAGAGACTTTGCTGAACTACTGCCTACACAAGAGCTTTTTAGTAGCTGCTTAGCATGCTAGCAGGCACAGTTTTCTACTTATTCTTGCCTAGAAAACTGCAAATGTCATAGCTTATGTTGTTGTGTGTATTTCTATATACAAACAACAGTTCTTCCAGCAGGCTAGAGCAGCAAGGTAATAAAAATTCTCATCTCAGCTGGCTGAGAAGGTAAGGTGCAAGTCCTCACAATATGTCATGTCTTCCTAGTTCTGCTTTCTTTTCTGTACACGGCCTTTCATGTTTTATATTTAAGCATAGTGGAAGAAATCCTGTCATCTCTGAAATCAATAACACAAGTCACAGACTCCTGTGGATCCACATTCTCACTTTAGATTAAAACTTGTGTTCAGTTCACTGCCCTTAATAGCAAAAAAACCCTAAAGCCAAAGTAGGAGTAAATCAGTCACATTATTTCTTGTTACTCACAGAGAGTATTACCTTTGGAGTCCTGTCTGTTGGTGACACAACACCGATTCAGAGCTTTGTCAGTGCCTTGAAACCAAATTGGATGACAACTACCCTGTACAGCTAAAATACTCTTCTAAGGAATAAAAATGTATAAAATAAAGGGGAATAGCTGAGGATCTACTCTACTAGGTAATATCCATAAGTGATAAAAATTAGTTCATTCTATTTAAGAAAGTCCATAAACTTAACTATTATATTTTTGTTCTATCAGCTTGCCTTGAAACAAAGAAAAACTAGATATGAGAGCATGCCTGAAACTGGTGTTAACGATAGACTGTGTTTTACATGTAATTGCCATTTGAACCCAACAACTTCTCTGTTTTAAATTCTTTTGATAAAAATAAAACAGAAGAAGGATCTCCTTCTGCTTCTGAATCACATGCGATGAATTCCGAGATGCCTAAGTGTGGTTTTAGTTTGGTTTTGTTCAAGTTGGGTGACTAAGAAAGGAATGAATCAAAGCTACACAGAGTATAGCTGCATACACACACGGTGTGGTTGACAGTTTCCTATGACAATAAGGCTGCAGCTTGCAGGGGGTCCTGCCCACACCTGGATGTTGTCCTGCCATCCTCACAGATAGTTCTGAGAATATTTGCAAGAAGCAGATGCAGAACAGGTCCCTCCCGCCTGCAGGACTGGTTCTTAGGCAGATTCCCAGACAGTGCAGAAGGCTAACCCAGCACTGGGATAACAAGTGGCATAGGCTACCAGGGCAGGGATCATGGTCACCACCTGGGTGAAAGGTGTGGCAGAGCCAAGGCTGGCTTGGGGCCCTTCCTCAGCAGCAGTGTCCACTTCCTCTCACAGTTTTGTAAAGTTTCAGTTTATAGCTACTCCCAAAAGAAAAGAGAAATAGTGACACAAAACGGAGACAACATTACAGCTGGGTAATGTAGTGAGGAAAGCACTGAGGGATGGCACAAAGAGAAACACATGGAGTGGAGAATCGCCCTAGCTGGAGCGTTACGTCTTTCATGTGTAGAACCAGCCAAGGTCTTGAGCATCTATACTTTTAATTTCAGACCATTAAGCTAATTTCCATTGGAAGACTAATCAAATTAACATTTATTTTCCTCCTTTCTATTTGGCTGCAGCTTCTCTTGTTGTTTTGCTTTGTTTGTTTGTTTGATGTTTTGGAAGGGTTGTGGCTGGGGAAGTGAGAACTTGGCTTTATTTAAAATGTAAATGCAATTCTATCAATCTTCCCCTCTGCTAATGGTCTGCCTGGGCATTTTAAGGGCATATAGTGAAAAGGAGACTGTGACTGCTAAAGAAAAGCTACCCCCTGCTGTTCCTGTTCATATTTATTTCACAATCAGCCCATTGAAATGGTGTGATTCACACTCTGATGCTGTCGTTGTCTAGCTGGCAAAGTCACGGGTGAATTTAAAGAAGTTTCCCAAGCTGAAAACTAGGCAAACTGCATTTGGGCAAAAAGCAATCTTATCAGCAATGAGAGTTAGGTAGATCACTGCAGTGATCTCTCTTGCAAATGAGAAGCTCTCTTGAAATAAGCAGCTGTCTTCAAAAACTGAGAACTGTTGCTTTTCAAATGTAAAGTGTCCTTCTGATATACATATATATAGAATATACAAGACTAAAGTCACGCTAAAGTCTGCCGGCAGGAGCAATTTAAATGTTCTTTGTTAAAACATTGATTCCCAAATAAATAGCCCAGAAAGGGTAAAAGTATGTGTGAGTGCACAAGAGGGAAAGAGGCTTCCCAATTCCCCAGGAATCTTGAGTAAATACTAAAGGAAAACCCTGTCTGTTTATCTTAAATTATCCAGACTTAATGTACTCATCATCTACTTTATAACCAAGCAGCTTGTGTGAAATAATGTCTTCCTGGTGACATAAAGTCACAGCTTAAGCTTTATCTTTTCTGTATCAATCCTGATCTATCTTTGTGGCAAGTATTACCATATACCCTTCCACTGACCTAACTTAAACATTTAGCAGTCTGTATCAACATAAATGATCAGAAATAAAAAGCAGATAACTAGAGACTGGATTAATGGAAACGATTAAATCCAATAACACTGTGTTTGCCTATGAGCTTTCACACAGAATTTCTACTGTAGTGCAAGAACTCATTATATGGTGATGATGGAGGGTGCACAAAAAAAAGTGCTAAGTTAATTACTACATACTTGCTCATTAATCATGGGATAAATACTCGCCACTAGTTAGAATTGCCATGAAAAAAGTTAATTTAATCTTGGGATGTGTCAGAGGAGTTACAGCCAGCAAGGACAAGGAGATACTGATGCCAGTGTAAATGCAGGGATGTGCTCATCTGGCATATTGGCCACTTTTGGCGACCCACAGTTGAGGAGGATGATTTCAGACCGCATGGGGTGCAGAAAGAACAACGAGAATACTCAGTATATGGGAAAATTGGGACCATGTGTGCATATTTCCCTTTTACCTATCTTTCCTTGTAACCCCAGCTACTTTTCCAGCAGCTGGGTCCTTGTTCTGCTCTCCTGGCAAGACCAGCCCTCAGCTGTGCTGCTCAGGGCACTCCGGACCCATCACAGCCTGCCTTGTTCACAATCCATTTTCCCATGGCTGCTGCTGCTGGGAAATTCTGTCATAGGGGACAGAAAGGTCCTGCATTATGCACATACATCCCAGTCTCTCAAAGAAACAGAAATCCAGGCACAGTGGGACCACAGAGCCCAGGCAAGGTGCAAACTCTGCTTCTGTGCCCACCCCTTCGATTGGGCTCTGCCTCGGTGGCTGACCAGCAGCCATAGTTTTAACTGAGCTGAGAATTGAAGCTGCAGAGGACAATGGTCCATTGTCCTGGTGGTTTTCTAGGAGAGAGCTCACAGCTGCCTGGAATAGAGGCTGGAGGCCTTGGAGTCCAGCCCAGAGAAGGATGTGACAATGCACTGGCCAGAGAAGGACAGTTGCCCCACCTAGTCTGAATGGAGCATTGAAACTGCTGTGCCAGCAGCACTGTGCAGCCACACAGAGCCCTCAGAAAGGCTGGTTTTGCTCCTGGGGAACATGAAAACACACGTACAGGCAGCAAAGCAGCTGCTGCGCTCAGAACATCAACCCATTTTATTCATTAAATGCATGCTAACAGAAGAGGTTGGCATCAACTTTGTTCACATCAAAAAGACACAGTTCCAATTCTGCCTATTGCATAATTTAGGTACATGAGCCTCTGTAATAAAACAACATGCCGGGCAGAGAATGATAGCATTGTCCACACCATTGTCTCTCTGACACCAAAGAGAAATGGAGCAAAACGGAGTCAAAGAACACAAACAACATTCAGGAAAGTATCAAAGTGATCAAAGCAGACTCTTTGATTCTGCTTTACATATACTTTTTTCAAAGAAGTGTTACATTTCCAAACACACTCAGTCCATTCTTGATGCCAATAAACCAGCTCTGTTTAGCTTTATGCTTTGATAGGAGTAGGAAAAAAAATCTTTAGTGAGTTGCATTTTCTAAGCCTTGCTATCAAGTTTTGAACTTGCTAGGAAAAGACTAAATGTATTTGTTGTTCTTTGATGAGGCTGAGCCTTCATTGAAGGGGACCTGGTGTCAGAGCTGAGTAGCCCTATAGACAAATCAGCATTCGCAAGCACGAGGAAAAGCTCGGAGCAGATTTTTTGTTCTTCTGTATTTAATACACCTCTTTGTTAGCAGACCAAGCCTCAGGGAAAAAGAACAATTTACAAAGCATGTAAGAGTATTTTGGAAAAGGTGCTTGACCACAGTCCTTTTATAGCTAGAAAATATTGACGATTTTTATGTATCTATCTCCCATCATTTTCCCAGAGACATAGACAAGGTTTCAAGGCACCTGATCTAAATGCACTGAAGGAAAATATGATTTTTTGATGTTATAATTTCACCATTAATGATGTCAAGCATGAAGCTTTTCTTATACCCTGGCAGGATGTACTCCATTTCTGTCTTTGTAAAATCAGATTTTCTCTCTGTGCTGCAGCAACTGTAAAGCACAAGCTACCCCCAGGGAGGTATTTTGTTTAGCTGTGCAGACACATTCCTCCAGGAAATATTGAAGCCAAACCACACACACACACACACGCACACACAGGCCCTCTATTAGAAGAATTCAAAGCTTGAAGAGAAAACAGACCAGTACTGGATCTGTAATCTGAACATCAGTGCATGCTGAATTGTGTTTTTCACATTCTTCTTTGTTTTTACCAGATGGGATGTGGACCAACATAGGCATTTTCTGAACACGGAGAGAACTGTCCAAGGACAGCCCTATATCCTCTGGCCACGTCAGAGTGGAAAAAAACAACATGGAACAAATATTTGCATATCTAGCACTTGCTTGTTTTACTCATGTGTGAGACAGCCATGGAGAGTGGCAATTGCTGTCCTGAGTCAGAGTTTGCTGCAGTGTGTGGCTCTGCAGGAGACTCATGCGAGCCAGGAAGTAAGAGAAGTCATATATGCATGATTGCTCTTTCATGCTTGCTTTTCACTCACTCAAGGCAGAGCCATGAGAAAAATCAAGTTCTGCTTTATTCTCAGATGGAGCCAGATGCTGCTGTCCACCTTGACAGCTGGTGTCAGGAACAGCACAACTGATACAGCAACGATTAAAACTATCAGAATCTGACCCCTGCTCGGCACTTGCCTTCAGCCCTGAAACAGAGTTGCTATCAGGCCAGAGCCTCTCTGAAATTCAGTGATATTCTAGTGCTTTATTTTTTTTATTTAACGCATTTATTTATTTATTTATTTATTTATTTATCTTAATTTATTGAACTTTTATTTATCAAGATTTCTATGTATTTAACATTCTTTGTTTTGTAGGTTCTGATCACAGGTACTAAAGACACCGGGATTTGTGGGCTGCTTGCAGATGGCTCAGCTGAGCAAACACGAGGACAAACCATGAGATATACTTCTCCTGCCAGACCCAGTGACAGGGGCCCCTCCTCTGCTGCCCAAGCAAAGTCCCTGAGGATCACAGCCCCTCATGTCAGTGAGTTCAAGGACTGCTTTCCTTGGGGCTCCCTCCATTACCAACTTCCCCAAGGGGAGCAGAGCAAGAGCCAGAAGGTGGATGGTCCTGTCTTAGGTGAACAAGGGTCAAGAGGTGCCAGGGTTTGATGATGGAGTGATACAGGAAAATGACTTTGCTCAGAGCTAAAAACTTCACAATCTCTGCAATGGATGTTTCATCTTGTTTCACTCAAAGGCACTGCTGGGTAGGGGTAAAGTTTTTATAAGTGTTTTAGCCAGAGTTGAATGTACAATTATTTGTTAGCAAATTATTCTAGATATTAGAAAGCAGATATTTAAAATCTAGGATAAGACTAATGTAAATGAGGATGTTTCTTTCCCCTTCAGATTATTCTGCTGCTTAAACTAATATTGAACAGTAGATGTGACAACTATATTCTTAGAAGAAATACAAAATAATTTTGGGTTAGACTGCTGCTGCTGATTCTTCCTACAAAACTGCTGAATAAATTACTTGAATTTCCACTGCAATCCCTGAAAGGCCTTCAGCTGTGTCAGAGACCAGCATGAGATGCTGACCTCTTTTTCAAAGAGAGCACTGATTAAAAGAAGATGATATTCTTCTTGGGGTAAAACTCAAGGTTCACAACCTGCTGGTGAGTGCAGTAAAGGCACCCTTTGACTTGAAACTGTGAACATATGTGTGCTGAGAGCATAAAAAACCCCCAAAAAAGTTGTGGACAAATTCTTATTTGCAACTACCTACTCAAACGAGGTATGCTTAGGTGGACACTATGCTGGAGCTTTTAATGCATTATTCAGAATCTTCTTTAATAAATCATGTGGCCATTGGTCCTTCTGAAGCATAGATGCCTTAAGGACTGTAATGATTTTTTTTCCTTTTTTTTGTTTATGCATGCTTTCTTTTTAAATTCCTTTAGTCTTTTGGCTCACAGCCTCCAGCAAGGGAAGGAAATCTACTGTTGGTGTAACTCACTGGAGGATATCTGAAGCACAGAATAAGAAGACACTACATGTCGTTACCTCCTACGCTGCTGAGAGCTGGAGACTAATTTCCAGATGACATATGTTGTTAGCACTGCTGTATGGATTACAGCTTAGGGGGCAAAGCCATAGATCAAGACCCCCACTGAGCTAGAAGCTGTGTAAACATGTGGTGAAAAGACAATCTCTGGGTCGCAGAACTTTGCTGTAACCTCTGCACACTTCTGTGTTTAACCTACTGTAGTTTTTCTCTGCAGGTTGTTTCCCTAAAATCCATTAATAACTATGTATTTTCCTTGTCTGGCAATTCCATGCCTGCTTAGCATTTGTTTCCTGAAATCAATAAATGAAAAATGTCTGTGTTAATATGGTGGATTTCTCACTGCTGTGTCTACTGGCATCAATGAATCATTCTCTCTTGAGATAGCATGCTGGTAGGTAGGATGAGAAGGTAATCAAATTTCTCTCCCTTCCAAGAGCACACCCATACATCTGTAAAAGTCTGGTTTGGGTGCTGTGGCTGACAAATTTGGGGTTTTGTGTACCTGGGATTTTCAGACTCACCAGCTCTTCCTCCATCAGTTCTCCCCAGAAGAAGAAATGCTGATTTTGGAGTTCATTTAATTTGGCAGTATTTAAGATGAATAGCACATTGACTGTGTCAGTCTTTCTAAACAGTTTCTTCTGTTTGGGTGTAAACCCAAAAAGCAAACTCTTTCTTTGTGTTACCACTTCAGTATCTGGTCCAGAGAGGAGAGAGCTTTCACAGCACCAAGAACTTGGCTACCCTGCTCCAGCTCATGCGTTCAGCTTCAGAAGGCCTCAGCTCAGCTCAGCTCCTGTCACTTCAATGTCCATAATTCTCTACTGGAGACTCATTTGGCACTGGACACACAAGCCCAACGCCAGCCACTGGGCTGTGTGTGCCACATGCTTGAGAGCTGTTTTCTTCTCTGTGGTGGCTTCTGCCTTGATGACACCGAGGACTGAAAATGAAATATTGTGAGCTGTTGCCGTGCTGAGAGTGAGGATGTAAACCCTGAGGGCACGGGGGAGCGGCAGAGCACAGAATGAACCACGGTCGAGCAGTCGTGGTAGTAAATGACCAGCGAGTTCTGCACTGAATAAAGCAAGCGAGCAAACACAAGTTGTGTGTTCAAGCAAGCATGAACTGTTTGTTCAATGCTGCCTAAAGAGAATTCCTGTCTTTTTGGCAAGAAAATAAATGTTTGCACAAAATATAGGAAGAGAACACGTATTCAGATGTGTTTTAAGCGTACACAATGCCACTGGTTTGGAATTTATCTATTCAGTAACTGAACTTACCCCACCTCTTTAGGTACAAGGAGAATGTAAATCAAAACCAAAAATAAATTCATTAATTGTTTCACCACATTTTGCTCTGATTTCTATGTTTTTCCCCCTTTTCTTTCCTGTGTAATATTCAATTTTAAAAACAGCTTTTAAAGCACCTTTAATAGTTGGGTTGCAGAGTGCTTCATTAACTACGCACACAAAAAGTCTACATGCTAGGATGGATATTGCTGGAGACTCATTTTTCCCTTGGTCAGCGCAGTGTAGGAGGTCTATTCTGACTCCTCTGGACATGCTACCTTCTAAACAGTCCTGTAGTATTCTTTTTCAGAAAACTTGATGCTTTCTGGTCTATTAACTTGCAGTGATCAACTGAAACCAAATTGCTCTGAAACTAGCAAGGGTACATATTTGCTCCCACATTGCTGCCGTGCCCATGGCCCATAGTAGGTCAACACCAGCTGGGGTGTTTGGCCCCTCACTCTTGCTGTTACCCCATTCTCATGAGATAGCTCATATGGAAACTGCCAGGATTGCTGTAAAATCCTCATTTGTGAGCACACTCGTAAATACTTTCGCCTGGAACAAGCTCTAGTGCCCTATGGGAGAAAAGGTCACTTTTGGGCTTGTAGCAGGAACAGCTAATACCAACAAACTTCACCACCAACATAATTTTGTATCAACATTTTCCTTTCTGTGTTTTTATCCCCCTCCAAGGGCTGTCGGTCGCTCTATTGAAGATTCCTGTAATTTCAGCAATAAGCCACAGCAGGCTCCTTTCAATCAACAGCAGCAGCGTCACAGCAAGGAACAGTAACACATTTCCCTCCAAGCAAGCACACTCTGACTGCATTCAGGCACACAAATGTGCTCCAAATCCCAAATCACCAACTCCCAGCCCAGCAAGACAAAGGCTACAAACTGAGTTGAAACAAAACAGATAAGCAAGCTAAAACATTTTCTTCCCACAGAAAAATAACCCAAATATTTGCACTTTGCCTACCTGCAGGAGCATCTGTTCCTACCCCTGGTCTTGCTGCAGTTTCTCCTCTCCAGGCTGAGGAGCAAAGCCCTTTGCAGGGTAAACATCACACTTCTTTGACCTGCAGTTGGAAATTTCTCATGCTTTTCAGGAGACATGAAGGGACTCCTGCTTTTGAGAACCTTGATTCTGAAAGAAACAGCTTTGACAAGCTGCCTTCAGTGATGCTAACCAGATTTTGGCTTCAGAGCAATGGAAGCAGGAGCCATGCTTTCTTCAGCTTCATTTCTTTAATTTCCAGTTCATCATTTGCACCACTACTTTAGGCTCATTTTCCATCCTGAAGGTGCAATGGGGCTTTCCTTACGGAAAATACACACAGAGGCAGAGGAATGGATGTGGCAGATGGCATTTGCTGCTGAGCATCGACATTTGTAACTCTCTACTCATGAATGTTTGTTCAGAAGCAGAAGAGACAACCACCTTTATATGCACATTAAAAGGATCCTCCTGGAAACTGGTTCAATTTTTAAAGTTCTAACATGAATTATAATTGCCTATGAATGTCCAATTCAAGAAATCAGTTGTAAAATTTTACATTTGGGAATGTACAATTCCCAAAAATCCACCTTAAAGCTATTTTTAAATATCTTTAAAGGGAGGCAAAACCATAAAAGTCATGTAAGAACCATAGGTTACGTTGTGCCACCAGTTGTAGAAAATTTTGGGTATTTTCTACTGTATTGCTTTCCCTCTCCATTCTCCTCCATGAAAGAGTTCAGAAAGATAAATAAGAATTCAGGAAAGATATAAAATAAACAGGCTTGAAGGGTGGTAAACACTGAAGGTTACAGTAGACCTGAAAACTCTTAAAATTCAGACCAAATTTTCAAAAGTCTTATTTCTGTATCAGGACATGAGAAACTGGACATGGGGCCATTCAGTTGGTTCTCTTCTATCTCCTCTTTCCTGAGTGATTGTGTCCTGAAAAGTCAGAAAAAGACATATAAAATGACCTTGTAATAGTTCTATACTTATAAAAAAGTTTAATTACTTTTTAATTATAAAATTATTTTAAAGGCATAAAAATGTTTATACTAAGATATTTTAAAAGCATAATTTTAATGTAAATTTAATCTTTGACAGAAATTTCTTTCCTGAATTTAAATATGCCATCACACAGATTTTTCAGAGGAAAATAATGCTATAATATCTGAATGAAGTAAACATGACAAAATTGTAAGGAACTTCTTCACATTAGAAGAACTTACAACTGCATCAAATCAATGGCATCTACAGAGCTGCATGTACTAGGAATCCTAGAAAACCCCAGATGCCATGAGCATAGCCAATTTTCCCCTTCTGCATTGACTAGTATGTGTAGAAAGAGCTCCTTCCCCTTCCTAACCAAGCATGACTATTCCAAACTGGGTGTCCAATTGCATTTTAACAAGAAAAAGATTGCTGTGGCGAATGTATGTTATCCTGCAGGATTCCCCCCAGGAGCCAGACTCATTTCTCAGAGCTGCCTGGCTCCCTGGGACAGCTGATGGATGTGGCTGTAGCCTGCTCATCACCTGCCCCTGTGCACAGCACTGAGGACATTCAATAAGATGCCCCTCCTGGTACTTCTACACATTTTTCTGTTTGAATCATTGCTTGAATGTAAATTGAGATAAGTTGGAGTGTAGCACAGAACGAAATGCTGTTGTGACTGTACATAATAAGAGATTTTTCTTCACCACTCTTTTTTTTCCATAAGCTGCATTTTCAGATTATTTTCTTTTTGTAGAGAAGGAGTGAAGAAAGAAAGAACAGGTAAATTCTGCAATTGGTCTAATGATATGCCACTTCATGTTCATGACAGAAACCTTGGGGGTGGGGGTTGGGAAGGGAGGAAGGAGGCAAAAAGAGTCATGAAACAGAGGTTACAACCTCTTTAGAGGCCAGGCAGTCAGAGGCCTGGAAATTTCTACTCTATCTATATCAGCAATCAGTTCAGTGCTGTTGGGCCAGATCTGGAGTGGGAAAGCCTTGGTGCTGGGGCTGTAATATCCATACTGTGCATAGTGTAATATCCAAACTGTGTGCTGACACTGCTCCGTGGGACAAAGCACAGCACAATGGATTGACTCAGCTGTGGGATTGCTTAAAAAGTGCACTCCTGTGTCAAACCAAACCAGTAATGTCAATGTAGTCAGTGCTAGGGAAAAAAAATGCATCTGGTCACAGTCCAAGGGATGTGGTTGTTCAGGGCATCTCTGCAGTAGTTTCACTTGAGGGAAATCCTAGAGCTGAGAAGATAAACATGCCTTCATGGAAAGCTTTATTAGTCTCATTTTTTTCACTGAACTAATGCATGATTGGGGGGTAAAGGAGCTTAGTGTGTTCATGGAAATATAATTTACCAAGATTGGTTATGACTTTGGCACTGTAACAAGGTTCTGACAGATAGCTGGGCTCTTGTGTTGATTGGATATGATTCCAGCAAATGCAATAGCAATGAGCAGCAAAATGCTTTCCCATGCTTATGCGTGACCAAAGGTAAATTACAAGGTGTCAGATACATAATTCCTGCTATTTTTCATAAGGTGCAATTACACCTTCAACTTTACAAACCCATGTAGTTCTCTTTTACCATCCTATTGCACAGATTACAGTCTCATATGCATATATTGAATGTACATGCAGCAAATCTCTTTATGAGACCAGGGCAGAGAGAGATGTGATTAAATCTGAAGAACAGCAAAGCAAACAAAATAGAGGAAAAGTACAGACATCTTTCTTTGGACTACAGTGTTATTCTTTAGCTTTTATTTTCCTGAAAATTATCATTGGGTATTTATTTTCTACCCTTTGAGCAATTAAGGTAGAGGAAAATGGTAAAATTACTAATTCCAAGAACATTTAAAAAACCTTGGATTCTCATTTATTTTTTTCAGCAGACACATGGCAAACTTTAGATTTTGTTCATTGGCTCCGTAAATTTGAATGTGAATTTTTCCCCCTTTGCTGCAAACTTGAAAAATTCATGGATGCATCTGTCTAGGCTTTATTCTGACACATCTTAGCAAATGGAATGGGTTACTCAGCAAATAATGTTTTCCTTATTTTACACATCCAACTATTGTTGGTAACAGTTCATCCAGGTGCAACTTTTCTGAATGATTGATTTTTTTTCTTTCATTTCTCAACTACCTGTGTTCAAAACCACCACGGTTCCTCAGCTTGCATGGTTTTACCTTGTGATATTCAGCAGAGGACTTCAGTTTTCAAATAACAAACTTATATTTTCTTATCTCTGAGATGAGAATATGTCATGAGCAGATTTGGATTTTTTTGCCCAAATTTAAAAAAACAAAAAACAAAAACAAAACCAAAATGAAAAGGCGTAGCCACACTCCTGAGAAGAAAAGAAACAAGAGAGCTGTAAGTCACCCTGGCATCCCTATTTAAGTGTTTTGCCTTAATAGCCCAAATATAATAGCTCTAAAAGAGCAGCCTCTTAACTATTCTTTAAAGTAGGCCTCTTCATCACTTGAGCTACTTTATGAGTTCTTGAAAGACACACTGCAGGCTAGGAAAGATTGGGAAGTCTATAATTTTACATCAATCAATGCTGCTGATAAATTACTAGTCACAAGAAAGGACATGACAAAACACAATAGGACAAGTTATTAATGGAGAATCCCCAGTGCTCCAGATACAGCTACATTACGAGGAGAGGAAGAAAAAATCGTTAAGCAATAAAGCTTATTAAACAGCTAAGATTGAGGGGAACATAAACCACACAGGGCTGGTACAGGCTGCGAAAGAGAACGGCTGAGCTATTACAGTGCAGGGTAATGGCTGCACTGCTGAGCTGCAGAGCAGCAGAGCAGGCTACTCCGGGAAGCACAGATCCAGCATGACCTCCTTTTGGAATACTTAGCTGTGGGGAGGGGAAGGAGGTATCTGAGGTGCTGGAACCAGTTTTTCTCTCTAAAGAAAGCAAAGAAACTCCAGATGTTTTCATTTGTCCCTTTCTTAAGTTGCAAAAAGTCTTGAAAAATATGCTTGCACGTGAAAACACGTGGTGGAAAGACAAAGAAGTGTGCAGTGGTCACAGACCACGAGCAGCAGGAGTGGAACACAGGGATCCCTAGTCACAGTTTCATGCCCAAGGCAAGTATGCTCAACTACATTGCAGCAAGTCAACCACCACAAGGTCCTGTAGTCTCCCAAGTCTTTTGTTGTGTACATGTTTTGACACCCTCAGAAGGCATAGAAAAATTCCTTTGCAACATCCCAAATATAAAACCAAAGGCTGTGACCAGAACCTGTACAGGCAGAAGGTATTTTGTCCATTCTTTCTGTTCATGTACCTTGCATGCAGAAAAGACCAAACTCTTGACTTTTTGTTATACTTTTTTTGGTCTTTACTTTTGGTCACTTGACTCTGCTCCTACCACGGCTGTTTCAGACCAAAATATTGACAGGGATCTTAAGATCCTACAGCCACAGATAATCCTTCAGAGACCTGACACCAAGTTCCTCACATTCCAACTGTATCACTGGGGTTTGCTTTCTCATACCATGGACTTCAAAACTTCGGTCATATCAAGGAAGGTACTTAGGAAAACCTTTCACAAGTTTTCCATGCCATTTCTGTGCTGAGGGAAAGAAATAATGCATTCCACATTGAATTCCACAGAAACAGGTAAAAGGTACAAAGGAACAAAATACTATCTATTTTGAAGTGATTTCTGCTATATACTGCAGTGAAAATTGCTTGGGGTTTATCAATCTGAGATTCAATGTAACAGTGTCAAATCACAAGATGGGCATAATGGACCTGATCAGGCTGTGACTGAAGCCAATTGCAAAAACACAACTCAGTAGTAGTACGTCCAAAATGGGGCCAGGAATTCTGGACCTGTAATCACTTTTGATCCCAGATTCCAGTAACCATTTTCTTTTCACTCCTTGAACATGCTTGGGAAGTGGACTTCCTTTCTATAGACAATCAGCACTTGAGGGACTCCAGTGGGCTGGGGACTCTTTCTAGAGCCAGTGCTGGAATGATGTTTGCTGCGCAAGTAGGTCATTTAATCTCGTTTGATTATTTGGCTGGCATATCAGTATTGTACAGATAAAGTATAGATGATAAGTAAGACTAGAATATAATTAGAAGCCCAGGCCCAAACCTACTGTATTTAGGACCCCAGCGTATTTGATGTAGTACAGAACTGACTTTCCCCTCTTTATCTGTTTAGGGTTCTGTACAAATAAATAGTTCCAATTTTGCTCTAATATATTACTCACTAAGGCATCCTTGTTATTCTTGCCCTTTATGTCCTCTGAAAGGTGGTAAAGGCTTTCTATGATTTCCTAAGCTTAGCTGGGACCAACCACTTTCCTTCTCTCCTGAAAGAAGGCTGAGGATACAGCAGGTCTGAGTAAATGGTAACAATTTTGTTGCGTTGTGTTCACACAGATGCAATGCAAATGAAGGGGCTGGCTTGCAGCCCTTTAAATATAACCCTCAGTGAAAGATGGCAGCTTCCCTGTAAAATGGACAATGGGAAAAGAAACACTCACCTTCTAACCATGAGATTTGATTGTGCGTGGCTTGTCCGCAAATTTATTCCATACTCCATTATCTTGGCTATGGCTGCTTTCATCCTCACACAAATCCATGCCTGGTGATCCATACTGGGATTAGTCCAAAAGTCTGTTATGCTTTAAACTGGTGTCTTGGGGAATAGAGATGGAACTTCTGGGGAAGGAGCAGTTGGAAGAGCAGGTTGTGAAGCCAAATGAAGGCACTTTTCTTCCAACCTTGTCTTAACTTTTGCAAAGTAAGGGAAACTTTGGTCTATGCTTGAAGCAATTGTTGCAAACTTTGATCTATGCTTGAATTTATACTCTGTCACTTGCATGAATGTGCCAGATGACGCCAATTAGACTCACTGCTTTTCACAGTAAAAATCAATAAAACTTAAGGTTTTTAACATTATCTTGATAGAGTCTTAGGAGAAACAGTTTTCTTCAAATTCATCTGGAGTGAAACAGGTGTCAGTCAATTTGCACAATCTCTGGCCTTTCTTGGGAGCAGCAAGCACTTATGCCTGAAGAGGGACTAGAAAACTTTCAATATGTATTTCAAGTTCTTGCCTCTTGCTTGCTTCTTTAGTAAATGCTCCCAATGCATAAGTACTCTAAAATACAAATAAATATGAGGAGAGGCCATGTTCTGAAAGCAAACTATGGAGAGACAGCATTTTTCTTCTGATTCCAGCATGTTCTGACTTTTATCATATCCTACTGAGCTGAAAGGGGTTGGGGGAGAGCAGATGTGGTTTGGAAACAAAAGTTTGAGCAGATTTACCACTGCTTCATCTGACACAGTGAACAGCCAACAGTCCTGTGCAAAGCCAAAGAATAGACTAGACTAGACTAGACTAGACTAGACTAGACTAGACTAGAATAGATTAGAATAGAATAGAATAGAATAGACTAGACTAGACTAGACTAGACTAGACTAGACTAGACTAGAATAGAATAGAATAGAATAGAATAGAATAGAATAGAATAGAATAGAATAGAATAGAATAGGTGTGGGGACCCTACTGGTTTCCAAGGAGGGGACTTTTTTAACCCATCATCTTTCCTTTTAAAGTAATCATAATCACAAAGATAAAAGATGCTATTTTAATATCTTCTTTGTTAACTCCAGGATAGTATTCAAACAGAAAAATGCCAGTGTAAACACTTTGCAATTTACAAATATTAGCATATCAACAAGGTATGCTGTGAAATCAAGAACTGTAAGGTCACCCTCACCCTGTAAGTCTCATCAGAAGCATTTTAATACAAAAGATGTAATCACAGAATTACTGGCTTTAAACCACTGAATTCCCTAAGGGAAGTTTCATAATGCAAAGGAGTGTAATCATATTTGATTTTCTTTATTGCTAACTCTGCATGGAGATCTGAAAAAATCACTATTAATCTAAGCCAGACAACATAGGCCTTAAATGAAAATGTAAAACAATATCTTAAAATTATGTTCATGCTGATTGCCAGGAGAAGGGAGAAAGAAAAGAGGGGGAAGAAAAAAACTCTATTAGACTGTCCTTTTTCTCTACTGTGTTTTCTGCATAGGCAATGCAGCAGTTACCTGCTAAAAATAAAATGTGTTTTTAAGTTTAGAACTTTGTTTATCTCGAGCAAAACCTGATTGTTTTTTAAGAGAACAGGTAAGCATGAGAATTTGGGTTTGGTTTTGGTCTTGCAAGACTTAGAAACTGATTGCTTGTAGCTTAGCTCTGTCCCAGAAGAGTAAACACTGAATTTTTCTGAGAATTCTCAGGCTTCAGAGAGATATGATATGCATGATGTTATGATAGAGAATTTCATACTTATTTTGGTTTACAAAAAGAATTGGAAAAACATATGAGTAATAGTTCTTGAAGAGTCGTTGCTAAATTTGAAGCAGATGCAATGAAATTCATATTGTTCGGAATATTTTTAAGAAAAAAGATACTGGAGTTATGCATCTGTTCAGAGTTTAGCATGCATTCAGAGTTGCAAAAGACAAAGAGGAACACAGGATCATATGAATAAGTGGCCTATGTGTTTAAAGCTTGATATTACTCATGTCAAGGTACTGGAAAACTGCCACAGGTTTCCTTGAGTCTTTGCTGGGCCATGAGCACACATCCAAGCTTGGTTCCATTGGACACCATTATGTAAAAAACTTTTGATTTAGTTACTGATGCAGCCAAGAAGCTCCTGAGTATCAAGCAAACACATTAGTTCAAGAGCAAAGACACTGATGCAAATAGGATATTATATTGCTTTCAGAACAGCAAACCCAACAATTCTTGTCAGACTATAATTTCTTTTGTCTTTTTCTACAGAAAATGACAGTGAAGGATAATGTCTGGCACTACTCAAGTGTAAGAGTTACAGAGGAATATAATGTTATCAATTAATAAATCAAAAAAGAAAGTCTCATCAATACTTTATTACTATATGTTAATTTTTCACATCTCACATTAACACAGCACGCCATTTATCTTAACCTTCTAGCTAGGCTAAGGTTTAAACATAAGCCAGAATTTTTCACAAATCAAGGGCAGATTTATTGCAAACCTGTCAAAAAAGAGTCAAAAAGACACATCAGTCTAGTTGGAGCAACTAATTAATGGATAGAGACAACTCATTGCTCTGTAAACTGTTAGAGCTGTTTTGGTTCATGGTGGGCCTTGTCATATGAAATCAAGAAAGTCATCTCAGAAGACTTGTTAGTCTTTTGGTCTATATGAAGGAAGTCAGATGTAAAAAAGGAATAGAATAACTCTTGGAGGCAGTTTTAAATAATTTTTAACAAATTTGTATTTTCTTTACACAAAGGAATACCAGACTGCTCCTGCTCATCCCAAGTCTATATTCTATGGATGTGTTTCTTATGTGTGAAATGATCAGCCTGGGGACTTACTGGCAAACTAGCTCTTCGCGTTACTTGGAAGGTCACTTAAAGCACTTTTACATGAATTGAAGCAATTAGATTGACTTGATGTAAGCCCTTTGCTCAGGCAGAAGTCAGCTCTTACCAGCTGAAATGTGGTAAGATTTGTAAGTTGTAAGTGCTGCAGTCCTTCTTGCTCCTGCTAAAGGAAATGGATTAACATAAAGCACCATGCTGGTCAATTAACCCAAGAGAGAGCTGCAGGGCTGTGATTTCTAAATATTATTGCTAGCTTCTGACTGAAGGAACATAACCTCAGTAACATGATATTATTTCTGGTTTTGACTGGATGACTAAATCTTTGAATGGGTGAGTAATAAACAAAAGAATAACAATGAGTAAGTCATGCTTTCCAGACTATATTTTAGAAGAACAGTCATTGGTCAAAGTTTTGAAAGCTTCCCTATTTTGCAAATGGCTTCACATGGAAATAATGGTAAACCAAATAATTTAAGTAAAGGACATCAGCAGGTGATACAATCTGTTCATGTCTACTTACGGAAAAAATACCACCATGTCTGAATTTATCCTTTTTCTGGGTTTGTAGCTGCTGCAAGCTCTAAGCTCTCAGCCACACAGCACAGGGTCTTACCCACTTCATTCAAGTCTAATCAGCCTTTCCCAGGGAGGTTATAGCAGCATTATATTGGGTTAAAAGACAGGTGATGAGAGTAACCAAGGCAGGTAAAAATCATAAGCAAAGATACTGAAAGTTCGCCTGCTTTATGTAGTATTTGTTCTTGGGCTCTTCTAAGCATCTATACTGAAAGAAGGGTGGTAAATATTGCAGGAGAACATTAAAGTCTTTCTGCCTGCGTATATGGAAATACATATACCATGGCTTTAGGCTTCTATTTTGTCTCCCTCGTCTCCTCACATAACCATGAAGAAGCCAAAAATGAAACTTCCATTTGATTTTTTTTTTTTTTTTTTTTTTTTTTTTTTTTTTTTTGTCTGCAGGTTCCCCTACCTGCAGGAACTGCAAAGGTTTTGACCTGGATACAATAATAATATAGATTTTTTTTTTTTCTTTTTTAACCTGTTTCCCTTTAGAGGAAGCACCAAACGTAATTGTTTCTACCTCACCGCAAAACTTGCTAACGGCAGCATTTTTGGAAGGGAGTGATACAGCTATTTCTGTCTATAAATACCAACAGCGAGCCTAGAAAGCCCTCCCTGCTTGCTACATGGCAGGTGATGAGTGTCACACCTTGCCGGCGCTGGCAATTTTCCCTAGCGCGCTTTCACAGGGAGCGATTTCAGGATGCACACGTGTGCACACGCACATGTACACAGATTTATCCGCACTATTCCACGTATTTACACGCACTATTCCATGTATTTACACGCACTATTCCATGTATTTACACGCACTATTCCATGTATTTACACGCACTATTCCATGTATTTACACGCGCTGTTTACCCGCGCCCGTCTCTCCGGAGGCGCTCCCCGCTCCGTGCGGAGCCGCCCCGGGCCGGGGCTGCGCCGTGCGGGCGGCAGGTGGCGCTGCGGGGCCGGGCTGCCCGATCCGGGCCCGGCCTGCCGGGGCCGCCCCGGGACCGACACCGCCACTGCCACCGGGAGGGACTCGCTCCCTTTGCCTTCTTTTTGCCACTTTGGTAACTCTGCGAAGTTCGGGCAGCCCGCCGCATCCCTCCGGGCAGGCGGGGATGAACGGCCGCTCCCGGTCGGGAGGCGAAACCAAAGCCATGAGGAGCAGGGTAGCGCTCAGCTCCCGCCCTGGCCGCGCCCCGGGAGCCCTGCCGGCCCCGGCCCCAGCCCGGCCGGGGGCAGCAGCGGCTCCACACCCGCTCCGCACCCGCTCCGCACCCGCTCCCCAGCGCACATCGCCGCCAGGGCAGCGTAGGGCAGGGTAGGTAGGGCGCGGGGCCAGCCCCGCTGTCGGAGCGGGGGCTCCGCGCTCCCCAGTGGAGGTCTGGGAGGAGGAAAAGCGGAGGAGGGAGGATCCGCGAGGATCCAAGGTAGATCCAGCTTTTACCGCTTACCAAAAGGCACCAGCAGCAGGACCTCCGCCTCCTCCCTCCCCCCCTCCATCCCTCCCTCCTCCCCTAACTCCCTCCTCCCCTGCCCCTCCGCGATGAGAGAAGGGCCAAGTCGGTGCGCGCCAGCCAGCAGCGGTCTCTGCCAGGGGCAGGCGGATCGCTTTCATGTCGCAGGGTGACTGCTAGTCCTGCGGAGGCTCCCCGGGCCGGGGCCGGGGCCGGGGCCGGGCCGGCGGCGGGCGGGCAGCTGCCCCGTTGCCGGGGTGCCGCCGGCGCGCCCCGCGGGATGCTGGCGGCGGGGGATGCGGAGCCGGCCGCGGACTAACATGGGGGGCGGCCACTCCCACAGGGCGCCCGTCTTCGACGAGAACGAGGACGGTGAGTGCGGAGCTGTCCGCGGTACCGAGGCGCGCCCCGCCGGCCCCGCCGCGCCGCGCCGGCACCGCGCGCCTGTGCCCGGGCGGGTCCGGGCGCGCTCCGTGCGGAGCCGCGGTCCTGCCGCGGGCTGGCGGCTGCCGTGCGCTGCCGGGAGGCGGCGGAGAGCCCGCCTTTGTCCAGCCATCCCCACCGACAGCGTGGGTGGCTGCTCTAGGCACGGGCTCGAGTCTAGCACATCGTCAGCTGGGGCTTGAGCACATGGCAGGTAACTTCATACCTGCGTTTATGAATGGGCATCGTTTTGGCCATGGATGCCCACGTTTTTGTTTTTGTTTGTAGTCGTCTCTTTGCCCACCTGCCTGTTCTAAATGGTGATGTCTCTCTCAGTCTATACTTCTTCCATCACCTTTAGTTTCTGAAACTTTTTTTTTAGCTTGTTCTATTACTCTGAGTTTCTATTCCCTGCCAAGATAATATGTCATAAGAAAGTGTATCTTGTAAAGTTTTTGGAAGGGAATGGAAAAGTTTGCCTAAAATGTGGTGTTCCTTTGCTCTTTATGCATTTCAATGTCATTTTCCAATGTAGGCTGTATTTAATTGGAATTATGTGAGTCCATTTCAATGAAAATAATTTTGGGTCTTGAAGCAGAGAGAACACAGCACTCTTAGAAAGCAGATATTTGCATATTAACATAGAAATATTTTTAATGTTATTTGTGGGATAGATGTTGCTGCCCATCTGGACAATGGGTGCTTAGTTTTGGGTGTATTCCTTCCGCAGAAGTTCTGAATATATTTTATTAGGAAGTGATTGTGCCTTAATAGACTCACATTGTTTTGGCTTACTGGGCTTCATAACAAGTCAAAAACATGTATTTCTGCCATATACATGGAGGTATTTATATTGTTTTGCTAGTAGAGGGGAAAAGTCTAAATGCACGTAAACTGCTTAAAAGGGTGAATAGAATACATCTTTACTTGCATTTAAGACAAGATTACCATTCCCTTTTCCCTGGCACAGCTTGATGAGGTGTGGTTTAAAACATCCCATTGTTTGTGTGAGGAATGGAACAGATTATTTACCATTTGGGTATTGTGGAGTCATAGCTGTAATTTCCTTGTACTGATATAAAATTTCAGACTTTTACCATAGGTCATGCTATGTAGACAAACAGGAGAGAAAGATGAAAGATCCCCCCATGCCTCCCCCCATGTAAATTCTCAACCATGCTCAATTGGTGTTGTAAACCTTGAGGTAACTCACTGAGAAATATTCCAGAGTGAAAGTAGGCTGTTAATCTTGTCTAGACACCCTAAGGTAAAAAGATACCCATACTTCTGCCTTTGAAGACTTTTAATTGGGCTCTCTTGAGTTAGCAGTTTTCATGAATTATTACCATCTTTATGGTTTTTTTCCATGGTACAGAAGTGTGGTCAGTTTTTGAACAAAATTAGCAAAGTTCAATAGTAAATTATTGCAGAGATGCCTTCATGACACTTAGTTCTTTTTCCATCAGGAAAACATTTCTGTAATGCACCCATTATTAACAGTTAATAAAAAAAAGCACATGAAGTATTTATGGATTTCTATTAGGTAATTTATTCTTTGCATGGTTTTCCCCATTATGAATGTTCCTAACATAATCTTTTATTCCTCTTAAGATATTTTGTTTAGCACAACCATCTAGTTCAGAAGAGTCCATTGCTTTTGAAACAATAACCAATTTCCAATGCTACTTACAAAATATTGTTCAGACTGGCATTTTCCCAAGTACCTAAAAAATATGGCAAAATATCTCCTCTTTGAACATGTATCTTACAGAATTTAATACAAAATGAACCTGGTTTTTCATATTCCCACTAATAGCTATAAAAGTCACCATTTCCCACAATATTGGACTCAATATGTAATTTAAAAAAAAAAAAGCTAAAGAGAAAGTATAGCAAGAGAAAGTGGATTTGTTTCTTGAGGTAGTATAATTTTGCTCAAGAATGACAATGAATTCATAGAGAACCAGAACAGGTAAGTTGTATACAAAAATGTAGGAATAGTAGAAACTAAGCTATTTAGTGTACTATGTATAATGTCACAGCTGCCTCTTAAAATTATAAAAATGAGCAGAAAAAGTATTGTCATTTTATAGCCATACATGTTAATGATGGATGTAGAATAAAACATGAAGAAAGGGTTTAAAACCATTTATTAACTCTGAAAAGCGTTTAAAAAAAGTTACTTACTCGGTGTAGCACTTAAGAACTAAGTGCATGGGAATAGTGTGTGAAGAGCACCCAGGCAGTGCCTGACAAGCCCATGGGGTGTCTGTTCCGGAGTTACAACTCCTGCTTTCTGATGAGAAGAGGTGCTGATCCATTGAGTAGATCTAAAAACTCTAAGTTGTATGCAGACTCCCCACCATGCTCAGGATAATAGAAAAATTATTCTGGAGAATCAGAAGCCTGAACTACATGCTGCTAGTCCCCAGTTATTACAGACAGTACAACACATCATTACCATACACTAATCTTTCTAAAGGCTGTAATGCATACTGTTTTTACCAGCTACATTCATTCTCTGTGTTCCACTTTTATTGGAAGGATCTTCCAGAACTTCACTCTTTGAATGGTTAGAAACATCTGTTTTCCTGATTAAATGTTTCTTAATATATTTATAAGATTAGCATTTAATTCAAGTTTTTGTTAGTTTACAATGTCCTCTCCCCTCCAGGATTACTCTGGGGCTTTAATGGATGGCAAAAATGTCCCCTCTCACTCTTTGATTTGTAGAGAAACCTTTTCTATTTTTCTATTATTTCTACTGCTTTCTTATTTCCTGTGCCCTGCATCTGTCTGCATTTGAACCTGTCTCGGTTTCACACAGATAACCCAAATTACACAGAGAACTGTAGGTGAGTTTTCACCAGGACCTTGTGCTGGAAAAAATACATCTTGTTCTCTACTGGAAATAACTTTTAGTACAGCCTATAACTACATATGCCCTTTTCATGGAAATACCATGTGGATAGTTCTATTTCCCTGTAGTCAGTGCCCTGCTCAGTAATTTCCATTGATGAACTCCAATCTACATTAGAATTTTTTGGTGTTCCTATGTACATGGCCTTTTGCATGTCTGAATTTTGGTCTATTTTCATAGTCTCAAAGGTGATCATTCACTTCTTTTCTTGCAACACTCTGATTCTTCTTTATCCAATGTTTGAAATTATCATCACTCTGATCATCTCCATGGCAGTTATCAAGACCACTGAACACTTTGTGTAAGCATTCAACTGGATCATTTCCAGACTTAATCTTCTTTGATATTAACCCCTGCCAGCCTCATAATTCCCAATTCCAAATAAATTTTTTTCCTGTGTTACTGTCATTGTTTAACCAGCAACTCACCCAGCCCCACACAGCCACTTGCTCAGTCCCCCCAGGTGGGATGAGGGAGAGAATTGGAAGAACAAAAGTGAAAAAGCTTGTGGGTTGAGATAAAGATGGTGTAATACGGAAAGAAAAAGCTGAGCACGCAAACAGAGCAAAACAAGGAATTAATTCACTGCTTCCCTTGGGCTGGCAGGGGTTCAGCCATCCGCAGGAGAGCAGGGCCCATCACATGTGATGGTGACTTGGGAGCACAAATGCCATCACCCTGAATGTTTCCCCCTTCCTGCTTCCTCCCCCAGCTGTATATGCTGAGCCCAAAGCCATATGGTGTGGGACATCCCTGTGGTCACTTGGGGTCAGCTGTCCTGGCTGTGTCCCCTCCCAGCTCCTCGTGCAACCCCTGCCTCCTCTCGGGTGGGGTCAGTGGGATGAGGAGCAGAAAAGGCCTTGGCTCTGTGTAAGCACTGCCCAGCAATAGCTAAAGCATCCCTGAGTTATCAGCACTGTTTCCAACACAGATCCCAAGCAGAGCCCCACACTAGCTGCTGTGAAGAAAATTAAAGTTATTCCAGCAAACACCAGCACAGGTGCCCACCTTGCATTTTGTTGGTTAATCCTTGCCTTGTTCAACTTTTCTTATATTTTCTTACATATCACTTCAATGAAGTTGAGAAAAATTATATTTAAGCTAACTCTGTCATCTACAAAACAAGTTCCTCATCAAGGAGAAATATCTGGTTACTTGTGTGCAAAAAACTTCTGGAAAAACCATGCTGTATTTAGCTCATTTTTTCTTCTTAGCCTGGGTTAAAGCACAACAGCTAGGAATAATCCAGGGAACAGAGCCCTTTGTTTGCCTAGACCTTATACTCTGGATAAAGATATAGAAAAGTACATTCCATTTCTTGATTTTTATTGCTGTATAGGTTGGATAGAGAACTAGGTCTGGTGTTGAGCATCATCACTACCTCTTATCAAAGGTAGATACTTATATGGTGTGGAACTATAACATTTTTTCAGACATTTACAAAGCATTTTAAGCCAGGTGCTACACAAATTTTGTAGTCAATTCAGGTAAAAGGAAAACAGTTTTATTTTGGTTAATACTACTGAAGCAAAGGAACCTGACTCTCTTCACCTTGAATATTTCCTATGCTCATAACAACTACCCTCTCCTGAATATGTATATCCAGTACTAATATCAGGAGAGCAAAGAAGTAAATTTGTCCTCATGCTCAGCTTTTCAGAAACAGCAATAAATTCACAAAAATGGCAGTAGAAGAGTGAGGGCCGTATTCACCATTGGTAAATATCTCCTGCAAATTCTCAGTAAATATCACAAGTAATGAATATATTAGCAATAACCTAGTAACTGTAAAGAGTGTCTTTCATGCTGGATTTGCTTGACTGTGTTCAGTTAAAATTTCCGTCATATTCAAAATGTGAAAATGAAATAGTCGAAAAGAGACATTTAGAAAAGAGCTGACTCAGGAGAGGCATTACTACTATCAAACAGGAATAATGTATTTGCCTACATTGTGGCGGAAGATACAGAGGAAAGGATAGGAAACAAAGTGTTAGAAATTAGAAGTTGGTTCTGCCAAGTGATATGGTAGCGGTATTTGATTGTTTGGGGCTTAAAAAGTCAGCTTTGCTACAGTTACTTTTAGAAATAAGTGTACTGAACTTTTGAAGAGTTTGTTTTTATTCTTTCACTGAGCACCCTGAAGCTGCAGAGCTCCAGCACCCCACGTTGGAGGTCACTGTGACAGGCTGTGCCTCACTAGTGTAGTCTCGTATGGGAAATGAGGCATAGCACCATGCCTTGGCTGGCTCTCCTTGGCCAGACCCTGATTCACTGTAGTTCTGATGGTTCTACTTCACTCCAAGGAAGTGCTGAAGTCCAACTTCCTTGCCTGAGTCAGGAGGTTTTTTTCTGCTGTAGTGTCATAACTGTAGAGCTCCATGGAAATCTTATGTACTAGAGAATATAGCATCCATCCTGTGGAGTTAAACCTCCAGTTTGATGTTGTAATTTAAGATTGATTTCTACCTCTCCTCTTTAAAAAAGCCTTCAGCTTAAATGAAGGATTTAAAATTGTTGGTGAGTGTCAGAAAACATCATTATTAAATGGACAGCTGCTGAAAAGACTTGTACTAAAAGCCTAAAATCTAGATGCAGAGGCTAAGAAAAATGCCTGCAATTAGTATGGATTCAGGTAGCTAAATTCTGAGCATAATGGCTGAGTTTATATATAAAGTGCAGTGAAAGCTGAAGAACTATAAAGTGACATAGGGAAAAATGGCAAACAAGAGTTTTTCTTGGAAGCAATTTAAAGCAATGGTTAAATGTCACAATGAGTCAGATTGAGAACAGAGCATGCAGTGTCCAGTTATTGTCAGTGATATGATAGTGCTCATCATCCCCCTGCCACTGAGCTATAATGGATAGCGTCTGATGCAGGCACAGAGCTGCTGCACACAACTCCAATCACGAGGATAATAACACACTCTTTTCAAACTACTTGTACCATAAAGTACAGCCCTAAAGAACAGTTAAATAAAGGGTTTGGAATCTAAATACCTTCTGTTAGAGAAAGTAGCAAACATCATGTGGGATCTATATTTCTGCTGGGTTTTTAGTTTGTTCGTGGAAGTTCTGTGGTGTGTTATGTTGCATTTTAATTTTTTCTTTGCAAAGATGAATATTCCAGTTCCCTTTAGAATTGAATTGGATGAGAATACCACAATGTGATTTAAAAACTGCTCAAAGGCAGTTCTGTTGAAAACCACAGCTGTCAAAGGCATTATTTTATGCTGAATATCAATGTTTTAGATAAATTAGATCAAGACTATTGGATTTTTAAATATTTTTTTATGACCATGATGAATTTTATACAATTTCATTTTCTAATTATTGAACTTTAGACAGGAAGTCATCATTATGTGTAGTGCAAAGCACGTCGGAAACCCTGATACTGGTGTCTGTAAAATCACAAGAAAATAGATCAGTGGTGAGCTTACACTTACAGCATGATATGAGACAGTGGGACAATATAGGCAGAAAGGAGAGCACAGAAGAACAATACGACGATTTCAGGCAGCCACAGAGGTACCAAATGCCAAACTGTTGTCAACAGTTTACATGGTCTGTGCTGAAGGAGGTTCAGAAGGAATATCGTGACACTGCAACCACCATCAGCCCTCACCTGCCTGACTCAGGCTTTGGCACAATGCACACAAATAATGTGGACCTCTTCAGACACTAAATGAAAATTGTAGGTGAAGTTTAATATTGTATCACAGTTTTCCCTTTTTTATGGGGTACTCTAAAGAAGATTAATCTGGCACTCTAATCTTAGCTTCTTGTTATCTCAAATGAGCTGCATCTCTGTTCCACAATTTGAATGCCCTAAAAATGTTGTGCAATATCAGATTTGCATCACACTGTCAGGATGAGAACAAAGATCCTTAAAATTCTTCCCAGGCAGAGCTAAAGTGTTTGCCAAGTTTACTTTACATCATTCACATTCAACAAAATCTCTGCCAGTAATATCTTAGAGATGGACTAGATAAATTTTCAAGATCCTTCCTAATAATATTTACTCCAGTTCCAAAATACAGTTTTCTGTTTTGGTGGAAACATCCCTGTCAGGACCTCCATCTTAAACAAAGGCATCCTGTAAGTCTTTGCTGCTGCTTTTGTAGACTTCTGAAATTTGCAGAAGGGGTTGGCATGGCACCTACCTCAAAGAGTTTTAAGGAATTTCTTGTTGGCTTGTTATCGAGGAAGTGCTCAGGAGAGGTAACATTTTACCCATCATGCAATATATATGTGCCTGAATATCAAGATATTTTTGGGTATAAGTATAAATAATTCAAAGCTGACCAAACATCAAGCAAGATAAACCTAGAGACCCCTGTTTAAGATCAGGGAAAGTTCCGATTATGAAATAAACTCGAAAAAACAAGATTATTGTCTCAATGTCAACACCATTGCTTTTGCAATCCCTCCTTCACAAATTCAGACATTGTCTCCCATCCCTGCCCACAGCTGTTGCTTGCAGTGAAAAGACTTTGCCCCTTCAGCTGTGCTATGGTTGTTTTCTGTGCCAAAGAGCAGGCTTTCAGAGAGCTGGGTTGTGAAGGACTGGAAAAGTTGAATGGTGGAAGGGGAATCTGAGAAATAAATGTTCGGTTTTTTCCCAAGATAAATGGTTTTCAAATGCACAGAAATATTAAACTGACTCTACTCCTCAATATTGGCTTCACTTCCAGTAGAGTTCAAAAGATCTGATGGCATCCCACAGAACAAGGGGGGACAGATCGACGTCCTCCCACCTGTGACAGACACTGAGTCATGGGTGGCACTTGTCATGAAAGCAAAAAAAATCCTTGGTGTGGATGTGTGAATGTGGGTTACAAAGCCAGCAGCAGCTACTGGCGAGGGGATGCAGTTTTTTGTGAACCTCCGGTACCGTACTGTCCAAGGGATGAAGTTCAGCCTGGAATCACATGTTGTACCTGACTGAATTAGAAAATGGCCAAGAAAATCTTTGGGAAAACAACATAGTAAGGAATTATGATCTTGCTGATAGATACTGAGAGAAAGTAGATCCTATCTCACCAGAACTGTCTTTGTACAGTATCTTCTGAACGTGGGCATAAAACCAAAGAAGGCAGGGGTTTGTTGGCCAAGCACAAGACTCACTCTTTTCCAGCTTTCTCCTTAAAAAGCAAACTTGAGAAGGAAGAAGGCAAAACCTTCCTGCAGCAAAACCTGGTGGGCAGTGACACCTGTGACTAAGCACTGAAGGGTGGAATAGAGGAAAGATTGTCAAGTTATTTCAGAGGTTTCACAACATTTTGACTTAGCCAGAGTGAGCTAATGCTGAGAAGATAGGAAAGGTGTGGAAGAGAAAAGGTTGCTACTGAAATCAATCAATACAAAGCAAAAATTTCTGAGAAAATATTCAATTACAAAGGACAACTTCTAGTTCAGTCTGGTAGAGGAGCTGCACAGCATCCTATCAGGGTCAAATGTGAGGGGAGGGAACAAAAGGCGCTGGGACACCTACAAAACTCAGCAGGAAAAGCCTGGACTTTTTGGAGGGAGAGGAGAAGCACTAGTAAGCAGTGTGCACATCAGAGGGTGAGATCACTCTTGAGCACAGTTCTACTTAGTTTCATGAACTATTTACATTGATTACCTTGAATGACATCACTTATTGACTGATGTAAGCCCATGTTGGACTGCTGCCTAATTTGCTGTTGCACTTGTGAACACTGTGTGTGTCTATGTGTAAGCTTCCCTGCAACAGGAAAAAGTAAAAGATTATTATTATTCAAACATAAAAAACTGAAAAGATCAATAAAAGTTGTTTCTTTAACTAAATCATACTCTGAGTTTCCTTGGACTCAATTGAAATTTGGCATGAATAGCAAATACGGGATCTTTGCAGAAAAAGAACAGGCAAATGTCTTGGGTTTTTTCCTCCTATAGTTAAAGAAAAATGGTTAAAGTCAAAGAAGTTAAGGTTTACTCTCTGAGGTTCAGTTTCTAATACATTAAATGTTTTGAAGAATAACACTGGTTTTTATTTGGCTGCACTTGAACCCAGGAAATTATTTCCTTTATCTGAAATGTATGTTCAAATCACACTGTATCTGTGGATGAGCACTGGTGGGGCCCAAGATGCCTACACCTTCCCAGAACAAGAGGATGTTGAGCATTAATATGTTCATCAGGACCTAGAACTGATTCTCTTAATACAGTATTTCATGGAACATCTTTTTATTTAATTTTAAACTCATAGAAATTAATATTGTACTGTTTAAATAATACATCGCATGTATACAGTATACTTTTTTATAGTTAGGCCAATATATACTATTTGTATACTACAATATAGTAGTGTACCTATATAAAACACACATTTTTGGAGGAAAGAGGAAAGAAAGAAGGCATCTGTTCACTGGTGAGTACTACCAGGCTTTCCCTTTCAGATTCCTCACTTACTAAAATCTGACAAATATAATGAAAGCACCGCATGTGATGTGAATTCAAGTTGTCCTCAGAAAAATATTATTGTTATACATTGGTCTATTCCCTTAGGCAGTCAGCATTCACCTCAAATATCCATCAGCAAGGATATGAGTAGGGTTGTATTTTTGTATCACAGAAATGAGGACTTCCTTCCTTTTGTTCCCAAATAAGTTATTTTCCACTCCAATAACTAGAAGATTTATTTACATGCAGCTGTCTCTCAGCTGCTTATTTTGACCTCATCTTTAACTACTTAATTTCCTCTTTGGCTCTCATCAACATGTGCATTTTAATAAGTAAATGCACCAGTCTGAATGGACAGGTCAGGATTTGTGAGGTCACTGGACAGTTCTGGTTTTAATCACTGGAAATTTGAACATTGCAAAAAGGTGTTTGTAAAAGTCTTCTTAATTCACCACCTCTCTTCTAAAGGCTATCTGCTTTCTGTATTTTCTAACCTGGCAAGGAAAGCTTACTGGAGATTGGGCCCTTAGGGACATGGTTTAGTGGTGGGCTCAGCAGGTTGGACTTGGCAGGTTGGGCTCAAAGATCTTAAAAGTCTTTTCCAACGTGAAAAACTGTATGATTCTGTGATTTCAGTTTGTTTCACTGGCAGTCAGTCCATCGAGATTCTTCTTCCAATTTTGCATATGATTTATTCCTTCTACAATTAGTGGAAGATTCTTTATGATCAGTTTTTCTCCTACATCCCTTTTCTATGATTGCTGTCACAGGTCTTGACACAAAAGTATCAAATGTTGTAATACTTTTGTTCTAAGAATTGTTGTATTGTATTTTCTGATAGGGTTATAAAGTACAATGTAGACACCTAAGTAAGTTTCATTCATTCCATAATTAAGACAAAGGTATTTTCCCTTTAAATTGAAGGAACCCTTCTTAGAAAGCATTACTAGGGTTGGTGGCAACTTATTTACACAGAATTTTGAGGCTCTAATGATAACTGAACATAGTTGATTAATCTGAAATTTATTTCCCAAATTTTATATCCCCATACATATTTTCTTCATAATATCACAACATAATATGAAATTCTGTATTTTATACTTCATTAAACTTTTTCTACTTCAGCCTATTTTGAAAAAAGCTGTTCTAGATATATTCATCAAATCTACTCTACTGTGTGTTTAGCTGACTCAAAATATGAATGAAATCGGTGCTTCTAACTTCTATCTGGTAATATTTTACTGATTTTGAGTTTATTCCCACTTTCTTTCTCTCTCTCTCTCTCTTTTTTTTTTTTTTTTAAGAAATAAATATCAATTCTAGTTTTTTGAAATTTAGAAACGTTTAGATAAGTTCTACACCTGATGTACTTTTCTGCCCTGCAATTTTTTGCTTGGTGTGATACTGAATAAATTAGAGCACTGACTTTGTCATTCTATTGTTAATACTGTTCTGTGTAAGAAAGACTACTGTATTTAGTAAGATAAATATACTACAAGGCACTCTGCTGCAGTGGAAAAAAATACTTTCCTTCTTTTTCCTATTTTTGCAGTGATAAGGGAACACCTGCTGTTCCTTATTTAAGATATAAAAATGCAAGCTGAGTTAATCCTTCCAGTAATTATTATTTCCTTTTGGTATTGTTCCACATCCCTTGCTGAGCGATGAGAACTTTTCTTAGCTCCCTTGTTAAAACAAAGATGCAATATAATCACAGAATCACTGCCAGCCTCCTGAGTGTCCTTCACACCTTTCTGAAACTATCTTCCACTTCCCCCTGGATTGCTTTCACATTATGTTATGAAGATTGATTTTGTGCCTTTTGGGGTAAGGTTTAGATAAATCTTTGTCCAAGCTGTAAAGCCTGCAAATGCTTTTGGGGCAATATCACATCTTAAGCACTGTGAACTGCTACACAGAGCTCGAAGTCAAACAAGAGATCATCAAAAGATCCTTCTTGGGAAGTAGGAAAAAATCATTATTTTAAGCCCAGCTTCATATCTGACTACTTTAGCGTGTGAGAACTACAGAAATACAGTTTTATGTGTGGGGAATTGCTATAAAACAAAGTTAGCTTTTATTGAGATTCGTTTGGACATAACATGAGGAACAGATTAGCCAGAAGTTTTATGCAGTTTCATGAGATTCTTCTCTGTCCAGCCTTGGCATGTGATTTTTCAGTAACTGCATGCTAATTATGCCCTTATTGCCACATCTTTTCCTGCCCAGTGACATGTCTTTGAGATCTCTTGCTCAAGTTTTCAAGCTAAATTATTAAATTAGAGGTTTTTTTCTTGTGCAAATAATAGCAGATGAAAATACTTTAGAAAGAGAAGTACATTTTTAGTCTGAAATTCTCCGTAAAAATCTCAGTGTTGAAAGACTTTCTTGAAGGATTTATTGATCTTTATTGGAAAAAGTTGTCAGCACTAAGTGCTGTGTGATTTTGCTGGAAAGGAGTCATAGAACAATTAACACTTGATGCTGACCCAAACATTCATCAGGGCAATCCTTTTTCTTTCGGAATTAGTGAGCTCTCTATTGATGAACAGGAGAAGAGACCAGCTGCCTGGGCATCTTTCAAGAAAGCAAAATAAAATTATTTGCAATCACCTGATCTATCTTATCTTTTTTTTTTCCTTTTTTTTTTTTTTTTTAAATAGCATAGTTTGGGAAAAGGACTGGACATCATGTTCAGAGGTGTAGGCTGTGGCTGTGGGAGGCACGACATCCAAGCGGAGCTTGTCTGGTGGCTAGGCTAATTCCAGCTGTTGCCAGGGTAGCATCTGCTCTTGAATGGCTTTCGCAAGGCTTTTCTGAGAGTGAGGAGAGGTTATGTCTGCTGTTTAGAGAAGATTAAGCAATATGTGGCAGTGAAGAGATTTCATCATGTTTTAGTGGTTTCAAGCACTTACGCTGAGTGCTGCCTTGACTTCAGCTCGTTGAGGCTCCTGAGGCAGGAGCCATCAGTCTGTCTCAGCGGTGTCAGATGGATTTTAAATGCATTAATAGAAGCGGCCCTTTCACTGTAGTAGCTGTCCATTACAGAGAAAAGATTGTGGCATTTGGTTTTCTCACTTGTGAGATGCAGAGAATTTTAAATGCTTCCCTGGGCATACAAATACTAATGAGAGGTTGCTCTCAGCCCTCTAACCTTCCTCTGCTAGGTAGATCATATACTTCTTTTGATCCACAGACACATGTGGATCAATGACATCCTGAATTTTTGAGTGGCAGGATGTCCTGGATGTTGTAAAGATCTTCCTGCAGTGCTATATTCCAATTTGGAAAAGAAGAATACACCCCAGAAGATCACCCAAGAAAGATTGCTGACTGCTGTCATATACAATATGTTTCTTCTAGTCTTTAGTGATATAAAACTGGTTTCCAGTCCTTTTCAAAACCTGTAAATAAAAAACCCCAAAACAACCAAACAAACCCCACAACTGTATCTTCTGCAGTGTTGAAAGATTTCCATTCTGTACTGGGAAGAAGCCAAGGTTGTTTAATATTATTTTCATAGATAGCCAGAAGAAGATTTAATATATTTATTTGCCATTTTATTCTAGTTAAGAAAATATATACAGATACACATTTAGAGACTGTCTCTCTCTCTCTCTCTTTCTCTATACATAGATATTTTTTATATACTTTACTCTCATCAAAACAAACCCAGTGTATGCAGTAGGGAACTCTAGAACTGAGTCACCAATATTCATTATTTTCATCTAACATCTATAATTAAACTTATTTGAGGTTCTTTTTCTGTGATTACAGAGCATTGGTATAAGCACATTTAGTGCCACTGAATTTTTCAGGCACTAACAAGCCTTCTGCTACATTGAGCAATTTTATCCTCTGCAGCTCACTATTTGTTTGTGCTTTGCACCTAATAACTTCTGTGGTTAAAATTAGAACTTATGTTCTTTCCATTAATATCTGCCAGCTACCCTCCCTCTTCACCAAGTGAATATTTTTATTTTTTCCTATTGTGTGGTGATATGAGGTAAATCTAAGTTAAGTTGTGGCTTAGAGTCTACTGACCTTTTGCTGTTAATGCCAACTCCCAGCCACAACCCGGGAATTATGGTTGGTCTGAAGTCCTCCTCTCTCCTCGCTCACCTGTGTACCAGCTGACCTGAGGTGGATTTGGTTTGTTTCATAAGTGTATCTATGTTTGCTTTGCTTGAAGGCTTTAATATTTCACTTCTATTGTGGTTTAATCCCAGCTGGTAGCTAAGTACCACACACCTGCTTACTCACTCTGCCCCCTCCCCAGCTGGGTAGAGAGGAGAATCAGAAAAAGGTAAAACTTGTGAGTTGAGATAAGAATATCATTGAAATAAAGTAAATTATAATAACAATGATAATAATGATAACAAACAACACTGTGCTAGATACTAAGAATAAAATTAATTCTATTCCAGCTAAAACAAGGCAACTTCTAATCTTAGCAGTGCATAGGTGAGATAAAGTGCCTGATTTCTTTATTCATACTTACTGTTTTCTGCACAGTCCTATCAGCTTGTAATTGCTTGTGGAGTGTAAATAAGCATACTTATAAACACCTTGTAAATAAGTATACAGGGATTAAGTATCTCAGAGGTAAGCACAATGATGAGAGAACAAATCATCAACTCCAAGTAAAAAAAGCCTCTGCAGTGTGGTGGTCATTTTATATACAGCAGTCAACCCATCTTTTTCAATGTCAGTAGAAAAACTACCCATTCCATCATCAAATATTTATCTGTAAACACTGAGATGAAGAAATATGCATTTAAGTGAAATGATGGAAGTTTTTTATGAACTAAGAATGGCTGTTATTTTCAGGTTTTTTCCCTACTCGTTCTCTACACCCTGAAGAGAAACAGCCAGGAAGAATTATGTATACAAAGGTGTTCATGTTAACTAATAGCTTAGGATATTGCTTCATCTGAGGTTGAAAAAACTGATCATGTTTGGTCAACAACAGTTTAGTCCTGAGCATGTAAGTAAAAAAATCCTTTGGGAGACCTGCTTCCCTCCAAAATGGCAAAGTGGAGTGATGCTTATGAAAGTAAATGATTCACACAGTGAAATACTGAGAACCCTAGCTAGAATCAAGCAGAAGCCTCTTCCTGGCTCCAGATAACTATAAAAATCAGAACTGTTAAGCTGAGTCAGTCGCTTTACAACTTCAGTTGTTGGGATCTGAGGTTCCATCTCTAAAATTGATTTTATTATTTTTTTAAGAAGTATAACTAAGTTTAAAAAATTTACAAGACCTACGAGTAAAATGGAACTTGAGTGCTGAAGTATATAGTGAAAGTCATTTAACTGTGGAGGATGGATAACTACAGGTAGGCTAACACGTAGAATTAATGGAGGAGGTCAGCCCTCTTAAAAGTGTGTTGTGTCTTTTGTTCAAACAATCGATAGAAGTCTAGCCAGTTTAAGAGGTATCTAGTTTAGGCTGGACTCTGAGGTGCTCCTTTGTGGCCAGGCAGTAATGGATACTTGAAATTTCCTTTAATTCTCCTCTGCTGGAGATCTGACCTTTAAATGTACTCCCTATACATGCTGTTAATTTAATTAAATACTGCCTTTTTCCACGATGAGAAGCAGCTCTTCCTGTTGCAATCCCCATTCTGGCCTCAGCTCCTGCTGTGACCTCGCTGCCTGCAGCTGGATCCCCCAGCCCCAGCCCAGGCTGTGGCTTGGATTTGCCAGGGACAGCTGGAGCAGGCAGGGACACTCTGGGCACACTTCTGCTGCAGCTCAGAACTGACATCATTCCTTTGAAGCCCACGCTGATGGTTTGGTTTAAAATCACTGCATGGGAGGCAATCCCAATTGGAATGGGAATCATTCTGACTCTTTGGTGTCCTTACTTGTCCTTACTTACTTAGTGTACTTATATTAAATTTGTAGTTGTAGTTAAAAATAGAAGAGATAATTCTTCAAGGTTCGGTTCTGGAGAGAGACTCCTCATGTCTTGGGTTCTGAATTTAGAAGAACAAGAGAACAACTCATACTTTGTTTAGGTGTTTGAATAAAATCCTCTTCACATGGGCCCCTAACCTCCCATTAACATAGCACCAAGACTCATTTTGTGAAATCCTGATCTTCAAGAACAGCACTTTCAGAGCCACTGCCCCAAGGAGCCAAGAGCAAAGAGGTTTATTAGCTTCCCCTGGCACATTTAGAATTACAGAGACCTTTGCATGGATAAGATTGATGGATGTTTCACTGAGGATTTTGTTGTTAACTTCATTTAGAGAATTTCCTTTCACCTGGAGATCACTCTGATAAATTTTATTGCAGGAGAAAACAGTTTGGTACACTGATATTTGACATTTTATTCCCATAGCAACTTCCCTCAGAGAGCCTTCCAGTTCAGTTATTAATGAGGTTATTTTCATAGAAACTCTGAGGGAGGTGAATATTCCCACTTTCCAGCTGAAAAAGATGTTTCATAGTCTATTATGTGTATCCTGATCTCACAGGGAAGTCTATTACAGTAAAGTGAAATTTAGATTTTCTATATTGTAGCAATACATTTTCACAAGGAGTGTCTTTTCTGCTGCTTATACCTGTCAGCCTGTTTCTCCTTGCAATGATTTCAGAGATTGTTTTTGTCAGCTCATCCATAAGTGAACAACACAGTCAATCAGAAACTCTCTTTCCTCAACAAAAGGGTGCTGTCTTTTATCACTCACCAAAGGCCTTACATTTCACATTGGAGCAGCTCCTAAAACTTTTTCCCTTAGTTTCAATGTCAATGTGTTTTGAAAGAGCTATGAAAAGCATGGAGATTCACAGAGGCTTCCCTGCTACTCACTGCTGGTGATAAGGTCCAGAACATCAATTCAATTGTTTGTTGATGACTTCTGATGTTTCCAGTGGTGCTACTAAGTTAATAGGTTTTCTGAACCAAATCTCTGCCCTGTCACAAAACAAAATTGTTTTCATTTCAGCAAAAAGGGGTCTTTAATTGACACTCTCACTGATATTAAAATAAAAATAGTTCACTGACTTGTGAGTTTATAATAGCAAAATTTTGTAAATTGCAGGTTATAATAGGATACATGGATGAGAAGTTCCAATTACTTTCCACTAAGCCAAGTGAGTCAATGAAAAGAAACCTTTCTACTGGAAAATAGCTTACCTGAATGCTATATGCTAACAGAACACAGAAGCAGCCAAATCAGTTCTGTAATGATAAACTAACCCATGGTTGTACTGAAGATTTGACACTGCCTGACTAAATCCTGATCATTTCTGCGTGACAGTGGGGTCAGGGCTATGGACTTAAATCAGTCGCATTGTTAGCCAATGCATCAAACCTACTCATAACCTAATAACTGCAGTCACTCATGTCACATAGCTTCAGAACCAGTCTAAATATGGAGAGAATCGTGTTCTTTCATAGAAACATAGAGTGATGTGGCCATTTCTGTGTGGCCAAATTCCTGTGACCAGCCACACTGAATCCTGTGCACAAGAAATGAGCATACCTACCACCCTGCGTGTAAATACTTTCAACTACTAGCAAATCTTTTCTGACCTTCAGGATTGTGTTAACCAGGCTCTGGTCATTTGCAGACATCAATATCAATTATTTAACAAAAGTGGGGATTGTTACCATATTTCTGTCCATCCAGAGGAACATCTGACCTCTGATGGTGTTTTTCATAGCACTGATTTGTACACCAATATGTAAAATCCCTGATCAGCTATTACAGGCTTTTCACAACAATCTATTGCTATTTGCTCTTTGTTGAAAAAGAGTGGTAGATTTGGCATTTCAAAATCCTTTTGCTGTTTTGTTAAACCTAACAGTAAAAGCCCATGAATTTGAAATTCAATTGTTTGGGGATTTTTCTAGCTCAATTGATGGATAATTAACCAGACATGGTAACAGAAGATAATGAGATGGTGAAAAGGGTTTCTTAGAATTAGGCTCCTGAAGGATTACACTAAACTGACCCACACAATCAAGGCCATCTAGGCTGAAGGTCCATCATAAGCATTCAAATTCTCACTCTCAGTACGCGGTATCACCTTTTCAGACTGATCAGGTGAGTGAACCTCCACCTCCATGGGCATGGAAGTAGCATTAAAATAGTGTCAGCTCTGCACAGATCTCTCTTAGTCACAGTCTTAGTCTTTCCCACTTGGTGCCCTCACTATGTGCTAGTTCTTCCCCTTTCTGAACCTGTCTTTCAGCTGATGCTATCTTGGGACAGGAATTATTACAAATTTAATTGACTTTTTGCAGTATTGTGCTCCATTCATGCTTGCCACTGTCATATTTTGTCTCTTTTTCCTTTTAAGCTGTCTCAGCTGTGGCTGTTTTAAATCTTAGGTATTTGTCAAGGGAGCTTCACCTTGGTAATTGCTTGTACCATTAGTCATCATCAGGATTTTGGAAGATCTTGCATTATCCCCCGAAAAAGACAACTAAAACGTATCATTGTCTGTGCTAATTTTTCTGCAGCTCACATCATCAGTGGTGACGTTAAACAGAGAGTCATTCTTCCTGTTTTGTGCTGCACTGCCAATGAGGACATGCTATGAATTTGGGCTTGATCCCTACTAGATTGTCCAGCAGATTTTTTGCAATGATAACACACATCTCACATTCCTTGTATCTCCTGCCTATCTCTGACAGCAATATTTGACCTTCCTTTTGTTGTTGTTTATTTATAAGAAACAATTTAAAATTTATTAATTTAAATGAGCAACTTTGCCTTCAAATAATGGTAATTGTACTTTAGTCTGTACTAGCTTAAATCTTTCTGACATGGGACGTTTATTATTATTCCTACTTATTTTAAGAAAGCTAATTGGTTGCTTTGCTGGAATTGCCATCAAAGTCAAAAGACCTGCTTAGCAGATCATTTTAAATTAGTTTTTATCTTTGTTGCTTGTTCTCACTCCTGTGTGAGGAAAAAATGCAAATATTAGCGTCAGTACCTATTAATGTGGCTGGGATCAGAGTTTGATCTCTACTTTGATATAAAGCTGTTCCAAAAAGTAAAGCAAAGTTAAAATACATAAATTCTGCGCTAATAAGTGCTTCAACTTCCCTGTGAAGGTGACCATCTCCTTCCACCACCCTTGAAACCTGACTTTTAATAAAACCAGCACTGTAGGTTTATCATAAGGTATCACAATTAGCTTAGTCCTGTCTAATCATCCATACTGCAGCGAGAGGGGTGCTTGTGCTCTCCTCTGTTCCTGCTGTCTGCAGCATGGCACACGTGATGTCTCTGTGATTGCCTCATTTTCTTGTCAGTTTTTCAAAGAACAAGCCTTTTACCTGGATGATCATAGGCCCTTGTCAAAGCATCACATGAAAAGGATCATAAAGGGATAAAATACAGTGTTGGTGGTGTGGTCCTTGAGAGAAATTTGGTATGTGTGTAGGGTCTAAAGCATATAATTTATGTTTCTGATGGTGGGAAATATAGATATTGTCTCCTTCCTCTCATTATTATGCTGTATGAAAATAGAAATCCTTCCTGTGAAAAGCCAAAAGCAAAATGAAAAGCAGAATTTCTTGAAATGTTCTCATTTCAGAAAAAAAAATCAGAAAAGCACACTCTCTATATGGACACAGACAGCCATAATAGTAAAGCAGAAATCATCACGAATCAATACTCAGAAATTTTTCATATCAGTTGAGACCAGTGAAGACCTTTTGACTTTTCAGTTCTTTCACTTCCTTCTCCAATAAAAAAGAAGAAAAAGGGAAAGAAGGCACAAAGCAAAAAGATGAGAAAGACTCCGAAACTAGGTAACTTTCTGTTTGCTTTCATTGGAGTGGCAATCACATTTTTACCCAAAAGAACATAACTTTCATATTGCTTTGTATCCTTCAGATTATTTATTTAAAAGGATAGTTTTTCCTCTCATCTCTTCCTGCATTTGCTCACACAAACCATCACAGGCAAGAATCAGCTTTTCAATTAATAATTTTTTTTCCCAGCCACCTGAGAGTGCTGCTGTATGCCTCTGAAACAGAGTAACCTGTCTGAAGACAGAGGCAGCACACTAAAATCGCCAATTAGGAATTGTTATGGTAAAAATTTGGACTTGTTTTAAAGAGGCATAAAGATATGAAAATTAATTTTATTTTTTAATCTAATGCTCCCGAAAAACACTCTGAGAGAGATATGCAGCCACAAGAGCTCTTCTGATCAGTACAATTAATCTTTGCCAGTAAACACCTATTTGTCCTCAGTCCTTCAGAAAGAATAGGTAATTTCATCCAACCTGTGATAAAATCCTTGCGGAGTGAAGCAGCAGCTAAACGTGCCCACACCTTCCACAGAGCAACAGTTTTTTTGTTTTTCCACAGAATGACAATAACAGCAACCCCTGCAGTCACTGGTACTTCTGGTGAAGCCCTTACTAAAGCTGCCATGGGGCACTTTTTCAGTAGATTTTAGGTAAAATCTAATGACTATGTTCTCACATCAAAATCCCACTGCAGTTTGTAGCTCTGAGACTCTGTGCTGACCTCAGTGGCTGGCAGACAAATCCCTCCCAGGGGCTCACAGAGATTGGTACCCACATCCCTAAAAGCATCAGAGGTCTTCTTGATTTTTGGTGTGGTGATATATTCGGATTTCTCAGACAGGGTCCTGAGAGTGTGGGATGGCAGTTTCAGTTTAAACTTCCCTCAGAGAAAAGCTGTAATGATTTGCAGCCTGTTCTACTTATCCAAGGAGAAAACTTTGTTTTATAGGCTTCAGGTGTCTGCCTGATATATTTTCAGAATAGATGTATTTAATGGCAGTATCATTTTAATTTGGATTATTAGGGGTATAAGGAGCTCTGGAGAGAAATTTTCATTTGATTCTGGGCTCAAGCAGATTCTTGTTTACCAAGGAGTAGCAATTTCCTTGTGAATGCAAAATCTCTTCTTGGTATTTTTTTACAGCTTTTACAGAATAGCATTAGAAATACAATCATGTTCTTTTGCAGGATTAAAGGGGAAGAAGAGTTTTGAGAATCAGTCCTAGCGTATTTTTTACTTAGCAGCTTGGTTACTTCAAATGCTAATTTTCTTTAGAGTTTCAATTTTACTTCTGGTTGTGGCAACACATGTCTGTTTCTGTAACAGTGTAAATTATTAGCTGATTCACCAAATTCTTCTAGTCTGCTGTTTCTATAGCATTTTGAAAAATGGTAGGCTGTTGTAGTTCTTTCCAGTATTCATTTTAACTAACACATTCAGGAAATTCCCCAGCCATTTAGGGAAAACCCCACTCTTCTTAATGATGTGATGTGAGGTGGATTTTACTAATTAGAGTGTAGAACCCAATGATGTTTGTGATGTTTTTGATCACTGTTTTTGATGAACAAACCATGCATGGTCTAAATATTCTTTGAATTTCATCAAATGTGTGGCTAAATTGCATGTGAAGTACTACCTTGTGGAGGATTGACATAAGGAAATCAGAATTTCTGTAATGTAGCACAGCAGATGTTCTTCAGCCCACTCTTTTATCTATGGTATCAGCTATTGATTGATAAAATATAGAAAAAAGAGAGGTATAAATAAAATTACATTGTTGGTTTTCCAACACCCTGATATTGAGGTTTTCTCCCCATTTTAATAAGGGAAAGGGTTGTTTCTGCTATGTCTGGTTTGAAATGTGATCTACACGGAAGATAATAAAGAACTCTGTCCCTCTGTTTTCTTTTCTTTGAAACAGACCTTTCCCCTGAAAAAAAATTTAATGGATAATTAAACTTGTTGCCAAATCAAAATGCTGCTATTTTCCTTTACAAAAATTAAGCTTTATGCTGGGAAAACAAAGCTGGTTTTGAAAGTTTGAATGGAATTCAAGTTTACCTTTTCAGCCTTCATTTTGGTACAGTTCAAAGCTGGACTACATTTCTGTGATATGACACTTCCTCAAAGGTATTGGAATCTGCTTCCTGTATTCCCCCTCTGTAGATCCAAATCCTGTGCCTGTTCAGAGCTGCTCTAGCCCCACACACTGCCAGCTCAGGGGAACAAAGCTCAGGTCATGTGTGGACACCGAGGGAAGGGAGATGTAGCCCAGCCCAAGATCTCATCCCGCAGGCTGCTTTGCAAGGAAGCAAAACACAGAAATGAACTATTGCGAAAAAACCACCTTGGATCAGCCAAGAGTTCTGAAATGAAAGCCTTTTGAAAACACAGAAATGTTTCACTCTGATTGAAGGAAGTATGCAAATATGATCAGACTAAAATGTATTGTAAAGTTCAAAACAAAATTTGCTGAATTTTAAATAAAGTTAGTGTGGCATACAAAGATCTTAAATTCTTTCTAACTGCAAATAAAGTCTGAATAGTTATAAAAAGCATTAACATAGTTAGAAACAGTTTATACTGAGACTAAAACACTCATTAGTCATGAAGAATTGAGACATTGTAACGCAATTTAAATACAAAGCCCCTAAATACTACCAAAACCACCATGATTCATGATTAGTGAGATAAAACCAGCTCTGAAACTTCTTTTTTGTTATGTAGCTCTTCCTAAGAAGTGGGTTTCCCATGCGAATAAGGTATGGTAATGTCCCATTTTACTCAGAAACCTATGAGGCTATGCAGATTTGTACTCTTTGTTCACTTCAAAGATATGCCCAGCTTTATCATTCTGTCAGCAGAAATGCATTTCTTCATTAATTTAAGCAGTATCTTTCTTCACATTGCACTTGCCATGAGCAGAGCATGATGGAATGTGACTCCTTATGACTACCCAAACCATTTTATGACCCTCAATTTAATTTTTAGGCACTGTTCATGTTTGTCCTATCTATGCCCATTCAATCAGGGGATTTTATTATGCATATTGAATATATATGCCTGTGTCTACTTGGTTACTCATCTTATGTGTTTTGTGTGGAAGGACAGTAACGATTTTAACAAGCTCTGATGGCTGTTAAGATCTACTGAGGTTCTGTCAGCACAGCCTCTGGCTCTGCCTGGAAAAGCCTGGAGCATCTGAAAAGCAGACAGACATAGAGAGGAGACTGCAGAACTAGTCTGAAATCCTAATAGCAGTGCTACCCAGTGAGTCTCAGGTCAAACCATACAGGCTAAATCTAGAAGGAAATTTGATTTAGTTATTATTCTGTTTTCCTGATTCGCAGAAACAGGAAGCATTAAACCACCCCAAAACAGACCTGCAAGGCAGTGCTCAGACTTCTGTAAAAATCTATTTTCTTGGCTAATGGCCACATCACATCTCATTGTTTCTGTTTTCTCTCAAGCTCGATGTGTTGAAATGCTCATTGTGTTAAAAATATGGCTTTACTGTACACCTCCTAATGCCTTAGTGCTCATGTTCTGGTTTTGGCTACTCCCAGGCAGTCCAAATAAATCAGTGGGACTCAGCCAGGGAAGGAGAGTTTATATTTAGCTTATCAAGTTCTTCCAGAAAGGCCTCTGGTTTATTTTTCTTTCTGCAAAGCATGTGTATGCCTGTGCTTTGGCCATGTTCTATGGGGTATTTTCTCTAGGAGAAACAAAGTTCTTTCAGGTAATGGTTATTGAGTGTATTTGGACTAATCACTTATACATGCAGCAAATATTCCTCAGCTGCAGCAAGAAAACAGGTATCAGCTCTATCTGGAATCCACCCAATATTCATATTGCCTCTTTAGCTAAATGTAATTTACACTTGAACAAATGATGTGTAACATGAGAATATTTTAAACCAGTAAAACTACAAGTGAAAGGGTAAAAATATTACGTTCCTTTGTGAGATCATAAATCAAACATGCAGTACATAATGGTCTCTTGTTGATGGAACTCCTTTTTTTTTTTTGGTTCAAGTAACCATAGCACTTGTGAATAATGCAGCAGAGGTGAATGCATATAAAATATTTCATTGTTTTAATATATATCTGAATGTATATAATGTCGATTAAAAAAGAGGAGGCATTTCCACTACAACTATCCAATATTTTTGCGGTGTGGTTGTAAAAACCCAATAGTCTGTGATGTGAATATTTTTCCCAAAGTACACTTTATCCTCAGGGAGCAGTGGAGCAAGAAATATTTATTTTATCTTTCACTAGAAAGTTTTACACCAAACATCTGCTCCATCAGGGCTCCTGCAGTTTGGGAGACTTGCCTGAGAAGGTGTGGCATGAAGTGCAAGTTTGGTTCTGTTGTCAGCTCTGCCACAGTGCGATGTGTGGGGTTTGAGTCAGTCTGCTGATTTCTGTACCTCCACTTCCACACTGGGGTAGACTTCTCACACTTTAGAAACGGCTTTCAGTCTTCACAGTGCCTTTAGAAAGCACTGTTACCTGAATTGGCTCTTGCTACTCTCCCAGTTACTTGTGTGTGTGAGCTCTAACATACTTCCCATACCTAATTTTATGGCTGTTTGCCAAGGTAATGATTCATTTTTCTACAGACAGCAGTAGAAGGTATTGGAGCACTTGTCTAAGGTCACAGGAGAAGGCTGTGGCAGTAGAGGGGCTCCTGTGTATACACAAGCCACTGCACCATCCTTCCAGATATTTCTGACAGTTTTTGTGTACACTAATGTATTTGACCAAGTATCTGTAATGGTTAGGACCACATTTTTTTGCTTTTCCTGGCAAGCAGGATGAAACCTGTAATTCAGCTTGTGAATCCCATTATCATCATCTGGCTTTTATTTGTTCAAGAACAAACTGCTGGAAAATACTCTACATGGGGCTAATTCAAAACTATGATTCTAATCCAGATAAGGTATACATGCACTCAAAGTTGTTAACAGAGAGTTGAATCTGTGCAATGGAATGAATTTAAGGTTATTTGAATATGACTAAATGGAAAGAAACAAAATAAATTATTTATATATATATCTATCTCTATCTCATCTCTATCTCTATATCTCTGTCTCTATCTCTATCTCTGTCTGTATCTCTATATCTATAGATAGCACATAGCTGAAATTAACAGGCATCCATTCCTCTAACACCATAACATGAAACAGATGTCATAAATGCTGATCTGTTTTGTCTTTTAATTATCAAAATATCTGGTTTATTCCATATTCCTTCTTGGTATTGAATTAATGATGACTTTTTAAGGGAAGAAGGTGAGAGATGGCACAGGGGAGATTATAATATTTTATTTTTTCAAATTGACAAAAATCAAAGAAATTGGAAAGAAACTCTCTCACAGGGTTGTTAATAAGTTTCATTCTGTGGGTTTACATGTAAGAAAACTTTCCTGAAGATAATATTCCTGAAAAAAAATTCCTGAAAAAATTTCAGGCTCAAATTCAGAGCCAATGTGTAAGACCTCCAAAGTGTGGTGTGGTAATAAAATGAAAAAAGTGCTCAAAAAGTTGGAAAATATGTTTTTTGTCTCTTGAGTAAAAAGCAAAAAGAAAGCTATTTTCAAGACAGTAATAGTCATATTACTGATACTGAAGAAAATGTCCTTTGCCAGCTACACCATTATCTTAGTGGGGCTTTGCACTAGAAAAATGTCATTAGCTACATCACCAGGCACACAAGAACTAGACATGCCATGTTTTGGAGGACAAGAATTTAATACTTGTGATCTCCTCACTGCACAGAGGAAATGGCAGTGTCTGACCTTGGTGATATTTTCAACATTGGAAATGACAGAGGTCATGATGAGCTGTAATTCTTCTCAGACTAAGTGGTGATATTTCGGCATTGAATTTTCACCAGAAAAGACAAAAAAGCACATGCAGAACCTGAAAAAAAAAAGGTTGAGGTGAACAAAATGAGACAAAAAATTTGAGAGAGTGAAATTATAAGCATCTGAGGAAAACTCCTGAGATGTATGGGTAAAGTAGTACCAAAGTGGCAGTGAATTCAGCTCAACCCTCCACGTTCACCAGGGCTGTGCTGTGCTGCTCTGTTCTAGATGGGACTGTTGCTTAAAGCAGCTTAGTTTTACTCAGTGAATTTGGTATTGGTCTCAGCTGCAAGGTAGCCCATTTTTTATTCTTTCCTCACATCCCAAGGGAGAAACTTCCTCAGTTTGTAAATCTGCAATGTTGTATGTTTGAATGATCAAAAGAGACTGAGTTGTCTCACTTTAGTGAATTATCTCTTTCCAGAGAACCACAGTGGCTGCAAGCCTTACTCCTTTTAGATGCAGGCTGAGGAATGCTTACATATTTCCTCAGTCATTTAAAATTGTCTTTATTTTCTCTTGCAAAGAACGCATTACATTTATTGTACCTTAATTTAAATATGGCTTATGGGACTGTGAGCTACAGAAAGAAAATAATCTTCTTGTTCTTAATGAAGATATGAAAATGTAACATCCTATTTTCTGTTCAAGTTAAGCACAGAAATTAAGAAAATTTCATCAGTTGTTGTGGCTATGATTTTTAACACTTATTTAGCTTTCCAGCAATCCATCTTCAATTCCATGGTCTAGTGCCTCATTTAACAATTTCATTCTTATGGAAGTCCAATTTACAATTAAATCAAATTAAAAAACTAAGTTCCAGTCATTCAGAGCAATAAACATATGAAAGAAGGAAGTACAGAGAAATAGAAGTTATATGGACAATAAAAAAATCTCCTCATAACTAAAGATAAATGCTTAATCTTAGTTTTATAAAAACAAAATAATTTTTCAAACTGATGCATTTCAAAACAGATCAGGCTTCAGAATATAATATAGTCAAGTATTATTGAAATGTAGCTTGACTGAAATTGAGATAATTACAGAATATTTCAACAATTTTTCACTTGTTTGGGGAACTGGACTCAGCTGAATGACTGCAAGGTAAAGAGCAAATTCAAAATAAGTTTTCTTTAAGGAATGTGCTTGTTAAAAAATTTAGCAAAATGATCAGGAAACATGAGAAAGTTTGAAAGCAGAGGAATGACACAGAAAACACCAGCATGCTGTGCTGAATTTTTGGATTAATTTTTCCCATCAAAAAAATGAGCGAGATTAACACGTTGTTTAGAATATTTTCAACACTCTGTTGAATTTCTACCTAAATTATGGATCATCTTAGACAGCCCAGTCATGCATTCGGGAGGGATGGCTGGTGGGAACAGGATTTAAGTGGATGTAAGTTTATGTGGAAGGTAGTTTTGTTAAACTATCCTGTCCATTAGACCAGTACTGGCCAAGAGAGAGCCCCACTGGTAAGGACTGCCAGCAGAGACTGCAGCTGGAGGCTGCTGACAGGCACTTGCTTCTCAAACATCTGCATAACCCTAGTTCTTACAGGATTTTCCACGTAATTTTTTCCAATTTTCAGTTTCCAAGCAGTTTATAAACCCTTTGCGAGGTTGTGCACTTTTATTTCGGTATCCAAATTCTGAAGCTGCTATATTCACCATCTTTGTTTCCTGTAAACTCGAGTCTGCTGCTCTCAGCTCTGTCAGCTCTGGGTTTGATTTGTCTCCAGCAATTACCAGGTTGCTATAGCTGCACTAATGAAAGGAGCAACCATGTTTCCTTGAAGGCAGTGTAAGCAAGCATAAATAAACAAATGCTCTGTGGTGTTAATAGTGTAAATGAGATATTATCGCAACAGAGAAAGTAAGATATTAACCCTTTTTAGTGGCTTGATATCTATCAACCTTTCAACTTTCTAAGCAAAGTTTAGCTTGAGACTATATAATTTTTTTTGCAAATGTTTAAAGTATTATGAGTTTTATAGGATTTTCATCTTCATCTTGATGGGAGTCACATTTTTGTTGTATCCTTTCTTGTTACCACATTTTTGTGTGAACCTGGAACGGGTTGCCCAGAGAAGCTGTGGCTGCCTCATCTCTGGAAGTGTTCAAGGCCAGGTTGGATGGGCTTTGAGAAACTGGTCTAGGGGAGAGTGTCCCTGCCCAGGACAGGAGGGTTGGAACGAGATAATCTTTAAGGTCTCTTCCAACCCAGACCATTCTATGGTTCTATGATTTTTCCAGTGACAGTGTGTCTCCACAATTTTGCCAATTACTGTTAATATCCACGAGAGGCACACAGATGAAGGTTCACGGCCAAAGCCAGGAACATAAGACAGTTTCAATTTTAAAAAATCCTGTTAAGTTGCACTGAACTTTCTCATCTCTGGTTCACTGGATTTAACTCTTAAGTGTGATTAGTTTCTGACAAGTGACTGTAAAAACTATATCACACATTGTCATGTTTGTATTTCAGTGACTTTGCATCAAATTTGTTCAGGATGTTGCTGGGTTTTTTTTAAAAAAACCACCAGATCTACCAATGAAACAGAGTTTTGAAGGTGATGCTGTGTTTAATCTCATGCAACACCAATAATAATGGCATTTCTGAGTAATGAAATCTCACTCACCCCCACAGCAAAGCACTTCAGTGTCTAGGGCAGGCTGTGCCATCAGATTTTCATGAAGTGTAAGTAAATCCATTCTGCCAAGCTAAAATATCTCAAACTTATGCTATATTTATGAAATAGTCTTACAATATTAGCATAATGTATTGGATGAAGGTGGAAAACTTTGGAGAGGCTGATTGTACTAGCTCATCATGGGACAAACTTCCATCACTGTAACAGAATATGGGCATTTTCCTGAAGAGTGATTACTGTAAAAATATTAACCTTATGTTACCATGTATCAGTAGGTAGATGGTGTTACCTAAATTATTCACGTTCCTTTTAATAGATCTCACTATTTCTGGAAAATGCTGAGCAGTTTTTGCTAATGGCTGCATAATGCTAACTTTTGTCTTTTTACTTGCTTAGGATAGAGAAATGTTTCTTTTTGAAGGCATGGGGCACTGGAGGCATTGGTCCAAGATGAACTGATGAACAAAATGAATGCAGCATATTTAAAATCTTTTTCTTTGCTAGCTATTAAATGTATTTGGTGTTTTAAGAGAAAAATTGAACATGGTAAAAAGACATTAGCTGGACACACTGTAATTTTTTATCTGATTTCTGACTCTGACTTAGCATGCTACAAACTATTTTCCTTTTCTTCTCTCCTTTATTTTGCAGTTAACTTTGACCACTTTCAAATATTGCGGGCTATTGGGAAAGGGAGTTTTGGAAAGGTAAGTATCAACTTATTTTTAGCAGTTAAAAGTCTAATAGGGAATACCTTTGTGTTTTTCTGCTGTGACTTGATTGTGGTAAAAGAACAGAGGTTTTGTAGCCTTTTCCTTCTTAAAGACATCTGACCACCTGTATGAACTGAGTCTGACTATTCATTGAATTATTTCTGCTATAATACATTCACTAACATTAATAGAGCAAAAATTATTACAATAATTAATTCTCCCCAATGGAGATTAGCAGAATTTAGAAATCTGTCCTGAAAACAAAAATTGACGAAAAGGTAGGAGCAGACTACTTCTTTAGACAGTCCACCAGAGTGATCTTGTTTTTAAATCTCTGGACTTATTTGTGTCTTTAAAATAATTGCAGTATTTTAAAGGCACTTTACACAGATTAAATCCACTTGGGACTGTATAAACTGACATACACTATAATTATGATCATTGAGTAAATGTTTGTTCAATTCGACAGGATTTTTCTGAAACAGAGAAGATTAGTATTTGTTTACATTGAGCAGACAACCTTTCTTTCCTATAATAGTGATTATAACAAGGTTTTAAATTTTAATACAGGTAAATACAGAGCCATGCAGTCTGAGAAAATCATATTTTAAAAATATTAGAAACCATTTCTCACAGGAATACATTTGAAGGTGAAATATAACCGATACTTGATCAAACAACAGCTGTTTAGATCTTGATTTCAGTGATTCCTGAGTATGTGCCAGCTCATTGCTGGAGAAGCACTTCTGTAGTCATGAATTAAGAACACGCAAAGGATTTTGCTGTTTCTTGGCCTCCACGCGGTACGACTTTAACTTTACAGAGGCCAGAAATACTTCTTGAAGAACATCGTGGTCCTTCATGGCATGGTCCTTATTCAATTCAGTAGTTTTCAAAAGAAAACCTCCTTGAGGTCAATAGGAAAAAGTGCTGCTTGGACAAAACGGTACTTAAGAACTCCTTAAAAATTAGGGCAGCAGAGATCTGTGATTGTTTATTATCACAATGCCCTGATGGAATACCATGTCAATCAAACAGAGGTATGAGAGTGCAAGTTAAGTACAGGGAAAGAAGTTAAAAATATATCCAAATCATGCTGCCCCTCACAAAGGAATAGCTGCTTAGATCAGAGTTCAGCATTTTTGGTTTGGGTATTTAAAATTGTCTATGTCTGAATTGACTTAGGAGGCAAATTTTTAATATAGAAATAAACCCGTTTCATCAGAATTTCTAACCTGCCCTCTTCCAATGCACTTGGAATCACTAGTAACTGGAATATGCAAAGCATAACTAGCTTAAAGATCTTCCACAAAAATAAAAAAAAAGTATCCTGCTATTTATGAAGACACCAAAGCATAGGCAAAGAGCAACCTTCCCCTACTCAGCAAAGCAAGGTCACTGAAGCCAGAAAAGCTACTTTTAGAGTAGTGCTTGGGCACACTGACCTGCCCTGGTCTGTGCCACATTCTGTCTGCACAGACAATGCACCAGGGAGGTCTGCCTGTGCCCAGGAGTGTGGGACACTGCTCAGTGAGTGATCACACACATTCTGCACTGCTTGCCTGTCCCTTGGCTTGAGCAAAAGAACTGCCACCTTGCACAGAAGCTGTGGCTGTGATTGTCCTACACAGACTCGGGGGTCACCTCCTTCATCTGTCCCTTACCAAGGTGCAACCTCAGCTCTCAAACGACGCCTTTGAAGTGAGCCTGTTTGTCTTCAGAAAGAAGAGCATGCTCGTGGTTTCTCTTCTCTCCACACCCATTTCACACCCTTCTCAACTGTTGTGATGTGCCTGTCTCTGAAAACAAGGTACAGTGTCTGTGAGACAGCTCCTGCTCTTACCATGTCCCTGGGAATCGAGGGGTACAGAGGCAGCAGCTGAAAGCTGTGGCCACTTCTCAGAGAAGACAAGCACTGGAAACACAAAGCATTTGATACTGAATGGCCTAGGAATTCCTGTAACAGCAAATGCTGCTGCTGTGAACTGAAAATGCCAAAGGCAAAGGCAGGCAGCTGATTTCTGGAGCCAGCTGGGGGGGATGATCACAGCTGCTGGAGCAGGCAGCCCCAGGGAGGAGGTGAGGTGCTGAGCATCACCTTGAGCTCTGTGCTCGGGAGAGAGCTGAGCAGTGCCAGGTACAGCTCTGCCATATCAGATACCTCCTGCAGCAATATCCTGCAGAGGCCTAAGGTTGCTGTAGCAACCAGGGTAGTTTAAGAAATATTGAGAGAGAGAGAGGGAGATATTGTACCAAGAGCAATAAAATAAAAAAATAGAGCATGTCTTAAAACATCCTATGGCTCTCAGAAAACAGAAAAGGCCACAGAGGAGCCATAAAGGAAGCAGGCAGTTTAAGGGAAGCGTGATACTGAACATGGTGTTATATGTTGCAAGATGCTACAGCACAACAGACCCCAAGCAGTAAACACCCAACAATAGAGATTAACAGTCTTGCTCCGTTTTTTGACATTTCCTGCTGCCAGGTACTTCCAGAAGGACAATAATAGGAAAAGTTGCCAGCAACGAGGCTTCTAAATGAACGATAAAGGCAAGACTGACTCACAGACACTTGAAATGGCGACTGATTTACCATGTTGTGCTTTTGGCTATGTTATAATAGGTCATTTTCAGATGGGTTTCTTTCATTCCCTTGCCCATGGAAGGAAAAACAAGGTGATTTGTCAGAACCCTGGACTCATCTGGGAAAAAAAAAGCCTGTTACACCAAGGACTTTCCTGTTGCATTTGACAACTGCAAAATAAGGGTTTAAGTTTAGAGGGAACTCATACTTTAATCATGTTCTCTGAGGATTGTGCAACTCTGTTTTCGCCAATACAGATTCCCCAAAGCAGGTTCACAAGAACTGCACTCATATAAATCTGTAAGAAAATTAGATGTTTCTAGAAATATCGTAGAAACATTCACCAGTCTCCTGAATGCCACGGAGAAGAGTGGATCAAAATCAACCAACAAGCCTTCATAAAGGATGTAGGCTTGATTTATTTTCCTGTATGATGTGGAAGGGTGAGGGTGCCTTTGCAAGGGCAGAGATAGTAGAGACAGAGATGTGATACCTTAGAAGTGCTCTCTCCTGCTTAATGTGGATATTTTTTTCCATGTTGTTATGTGTAGAGCTATCACTCTTCTCAAACAAAATATTGCAAATAATTATATATTTGAAGATCATCCAGTAAGTACAAAAATGATGAGGACTGAAATACAAGAATTCTCATTGTCCTTTACTGCAACAATAGCCATGTAATTGCAGGGTTACTGCTGCAAAATAATTTGTATTCAGATGTAACAACTGGTTCTCAGAGATATTATAGTACCAATTTTCTTCAAGTTCTCTGTTCATGGGAGTAGGTATATTGAACAATCTGACCTCCTTAAATTAAATTCAAATTATAATTTCAATATACAAACTCTCTCCTGTTTGTCTAAGATGCTGAGACACAAGACTTAGTTCTGATTAATTTGGTTGTATGAAACAGTGACTTTCTGTGACAGAGTAATTGAAATTACAGTGGTGTAAACCAGATGGGAGCCCAGAATCACGTCAGCACTGATTAAGGGTACTTTGGTAAATAATATGCAAAATACTTCAGAAAAAAAACAAGCTTCTATCCTAAAAGCAACATAAAGCACAACTGCAGAATATTAATATAGTTTGACAGTATAACAACCTATTTTTTAGCTTGAGTTAATATGAAAGGATACTAAGCAGATGCTTTGCCTGCTCCAGATGTCATGTTTTGCTCAGGGGAATCTGGGAATGAATCTCCCTATTTAAAGGAAATCCCCTGGCAGTGCAAAGACAAACTTATGATATCCATTCTCCAGCCTCTTTGTGTAAATCTTTCCAGCTCCGCTTGTAGGCTGAGACTACAAGGACTACTTTTTCAGAGCATGTGGCTTAGAACAGACAAGGCAGCAGTATTTCAGGCAGGTGCCCAATAACAGATTCATCAATTCCCGCCCGGAGTGTGGAACATAGATCCGATTTCTGTCTTGTAGTCCTCTGTGTTGGAGTGAGTGCTTTCTGCCCCTCTGCTGGGCTGGGACCCCTCAGGGCAGCTGGAGCTGCCCCATCTTCTCTGCTGGCATGAGATGAATGAGAATATCACACAGGAGCATGGCTGAGGGTGCACTCCAGCTGCCAGCTCTCCACCTGACAGGGACCTTGTCAGAGGTTTCTCTGACTGTGGGTTTGCGTCTCTCCTCTTTTATGACCTGTCATGAAACCACGTCATGTTTGAGACGTCCAAGTGCTCACGTGCCAAATTCAGACCAAGTGCACATCGTTCCAGACCATGCACACAGCAGCTCAAAGTCTCTTCTAGTGGCAAACAGGAGAAATCTGTGTTTTGCAGCCAGTCAGATACTTCAGCCATCCCTGTCTTTTGCTCTGGGAAAAACTTCGTTGAAGCTACCCATGGTTGCTCAGCCAACACAGCATTATGCAGCTTCCTTCAGCAAACCTTTAGCAGATTCTGCCCCAGTTTTACTTAGCATAACTCTTTCACTTCACTGACAAGGTTCTACACTAGCCCATAGGGCAGTTTGTCACCCGCAGCACTGTGTCTGTGTGACCTCTTAATCTGCAGATTAAATTCGATATGTAGGTTCTCTTTTTATTTTGGCATATGAAATCAGAGGAAATCCAAGAAGGTAGTTTAGAAGTGGGCCATACCACATGTTGCTTTTGTAAAATGAAGTCTAGCCCTGCAGCCCTAATCTATTGGTTTCCTTCCCCTGCTCTGAGGGAAAGTGACTCCAAGTCATTCTCTGGTCAAATTTCTTCTAACCTGATAGGTTTTAAAGCAACCCACTCTTACTTTCTCCCAGAAATAATAAAAGGTAACACCTTGTGACAACAGCTAAGACATTCAGAAAACCCCTCTTTAGAAAGGGAATATTTTCACAAGAGATTTCTAAAAATAAGCATGTTACAACTCCAGAGAAAATTAATGGGGATTCATAATTCCTATCGTTAGACTTATACAACACAGTTGCCCATATCCAAACTACTAATCAACAGTGTCTTTAGGGGATGTTAGAAGGGAAACCATCCCAGATAGTCCTCTGTACCTGTTTAGATCCATACCTTATGTTCCTGTCCCTCTCTGCTCACAATGAAGCTGGATAGTTGTTGAGATCATGACATATATTTGCTCTGAATCATCACACTGTCTGGGCTTTGGTAAATGATATTCACAGAAAAATGGAAAGAGAATGTGAGTGTGACAGGCTTCCATACTGATACATGTAAATAAGGCAATTCTGCACAGACTTTCATCATAATGAGTCACCACAAAATTTTTTCTGTTGAGGTGCCAGAGCACCTGTTTATCCCTATTTTAAAACTGATCCTTTGGAACAAAAAAAAAACAACCCAACATTTCTCATTGAGACTGCACATGTGAGAAGAGCTGAAGGGCTTTTCCTTTCTTTCTTGCATTAATGGGAAGTTTCCATCCATTGATGTCCTGGCCAGGAGAAGAGCTGACAGCCAGCAAGTGGAAGTGCCAGGGAGGAGCTCCACTATGACCCAGTGCTGTCATAGCAATGTCAGGCATTTTTCACAATAACATCAATATGGATGCAGGTTGGGTTTCCCGATTTTCAGTCGGGAGTAGCTTTATTATATTCATTAAAATCCTATTGATTTTGTAACCATGTTAAAAGATTTGCGTAGGTATACAGTGCTAGAAAATGTTTACTATCATTCTGCTTTGAAGCTGTGTGTTAGGCAAGCTTCTACCAACAACAGAAGGTATGTTTCAGCTGTGCTGAACACCCTTGTCCTTACTGCCAAGTAAGAGAACTGAGTACCTTCTGGACTCACAGCAGTGTTTCAAAACCTGTTTACATTACATATTTAGGTGCTGCACATGATCTTGGTTTGCCACATTGGTCAAACCTGTCTTTCTCAGCTCAGTAAAGCCCCATTCTCTCAGCAGTCTCTCCAGACAGCCCTTCAACAGGAAGCCTTTTTATGTAATGGAGTAGGAGACTTCAGCAAACACCTAACTCCTGGCCAAGTTGTAAATAAAAACTCGTAATGCAAACTCATGTAAGTGACTGGACTTCTGGACTTAGATTCTGAGCTAAAATCCTCAAATGTTGTACTTTATAATGTGGCTCACTAAATTGGTGTCTCCACATATTCTAAGAGAGGATGTCAGGATTTGCCCCTAAAAATTCTGCTGTTGCTTGTGAAAGACTTGAGGCAACCTTATTAATTCATTCCATTCCTTCATTTCCCACTCAGTTTCAGCTCAGTCCCACATGCTACTTTTTCTTCCCCCAAAAGGCCAAACACAATTCCACATTGTTCCCCAGCCAGGGTTCTTTTCATATAAATGTGTACCTTTAGTTAACTTAAGGGCATCAACAATATTCAGATTTTCCATAACAGTCCAAGGTGAAATATGAAACAAAACTTCAGTACTCGCCATTGTGCAGCATTGGTGGGCTCAGAATACAATATTGCCATCCATATTTTCCTTAATTAGCAGAACAATTTAGTTCCTAAATATTGAGTTCCTTAAAATGTGCCCAACTCAGACACAAAGGATTTTTCTTTTTTATGTCACCATGTTATAATCTGACCTCTGAGCAGGAATTTAATGAGTGTATAGCATAATTTCTGTGTACATAATATGGGAGTGTGTATACACGCTTGTGTGTACGAACATAAATATGCAAAAAAAAAAAAGACTACACCAAATGAATCCAGAATACCTTCGAACTTAGACACTACAGAACTGTGATACCTAAACCAGACGTTTCCAGTACTTTCAGAACAGCTGTATATTTCTGTGTTGCCAAAAATCTTACTTAACATGATGCTTGGATGGGACGCTTGTGACACTCTCCAGCTCCATTTTCAAGGTAAACTACCATGACAAAAAACAATCCAGATTTTCCATGGCCTGCATTTAAATTATTTGACTTCTGTTAAAAAAAATAAAAATTAAAAAAAAAAAAAAAAAAAAAGAAGAAGAAGATGAAGTAAAAGCAAAGAAGTTAATGACAGAGACTAAATCATTGTAATGGTCTCTTGTGTATTCAGAAGTATTATGATGAATATCTGTATGAAAATTCTTTTTCTTTTCAACAATAATTAAGGGAGCATAATTCAGATATTTAGATGAAATATTGAGCCTCGGGAACATCAGCAAGGTTTATGATGCAGTAATCAAGATGTGAGTATTGACTTGTGGGAATGAGGACAATGACTGCGCATTTTCCTAGGCAGGAGGCAATAATTTCTCAGACTGATGAAACAGCCTGAGATTTCAGCCACTGGAGTATATTCCTCTCAGCTTTACCATCTAACTTCTGAAAGTTGTGACAATTTTCTGGGTCCCCATTTCTTCTTATGCAGGGTTGGATCGTTCTTTTGTTAATTTTTAATTAAAATCTATTACAAAGAGTCCTGCAGAGCTGTGAAGTTAAATTACTGAAGGTGTTACTCTGTTGCAGTATCCAGATCTGAATAATTGAAATATCGCAAAAGCCTCCTTTTTTCCAAAGTCACAACTGAATTCACTATTTAAAGGTGTCAACACTTTTCTTTTACTTTGCTGCCAATTAGGTGTGCATTGTACAGAAGAGAGACACCAAGAAAATGTATGCCATGAAGTATATGAATAAACAGAAGTGCATTGAGAGAGATGAAGTTCGCAATGTCTTCCGGGAGCTACAGATAATGCAAGGCCTGGAACATCCCTTCCTAGTCAATCTGTGGTAAGAAAATCTTTAAAATGCTTTCAAGGATCTCTCATTTTTTCCTTATTGCTGAATCAGTTCAGAGTATGGAAGGCTGGAACACTGAAAAGAACAAAAGATTTTTGATTACCTCCTTTGTTAAACATGTCAAATTTTCACAGAGAATTTTATTTTTTATTAACATTTTTAAGGTGTCTTTTTAAAATTGGAATATTTAAACATCATATTCACATAGCATCATATTGTTACAGCACTGTGTGGAAATGTATTCATCATTTATTTTTGACAATACCTTGACTAAACATCTCTCATAAAACTGTGGAATATCAAAACCAACCATTAATTTAATTTTTTTTTTTTTTTAGTTGATTCAGAGAAAATTCAAAACTCAATTCCTTTTTAAAAAGTACTGACACAGGACAGCAGAAAAGTGTATTTTTGTCACCTGGAATTTCCCTTATCTTCATGCTAGCCACTGAATCTTTTGGTCACATATGAGTGTGAGAAAATGCTGGTCACTGCACCACCAGCATTAAATATTTGCTACATCTTACGCAGTGAGATAATACTTGCTGGCTTTTGTAGTGATAGTAGTGATGGGATGCAGAGTTTGCCTCCTCATTGGATGACTTAGATAATTCAGAAAATAAAAAGGTGGAGGTGACATAAACCATTATGATATGAAAATAGTTCAGTTTGTGATTAGCTTGATTGGCTGCAGATGGTCACAATGCACACTGATTTTGTGTTCTGTGAATTTTAGTTGTCTCACTCGAGGTCAATGCCTAACCCACAGCATTTTGCCCATCCCTTAGCTCACTCCTGGTGCCAGGCTAGCACCTTTCACGAATTAAAATCCAAGCTGTGTTCTGTCTTGAGTGAACACAGCCTTAGTATAATCGCACTGTGTTATAATGGCAAGCATTTGAACCCAAAATTGATTCCAAAAGGACCTATATATATATATGTATGTATGTATGTATGTATGTATGTATGTATGTATGTATGTATGTATATATGTGCTTTCCACTTGACATGAATGATCTGAGCTAATCTAATACCCTGCTGAGGGCTTAAAGAAAAATATTTAGACATTGTGGCTGTAATACAAAACTTTCCCAGTATATTTTCCAAGGTTCCAGCAACCTGTAGTCTCGGTACTTCTTTACCAAAGATATGGTAGATCTGTGCTTAGGAGCCTGTGGATTTCTCTCTTATACATTTGTCTACCTTTTTTTGAAATCCCACTAACTTTTGTTCTTTATCAGGAGGTGTGGAAGTTTCCACTGTGTAACTAGACACTGTACAGAAACAGTCATAGGTTAATGTGATCTGAGAGATAAACATAACAGCGCTGAAAGACTGAAGATCAAATATTCATTGAGAAAGAAAAAGAATGCTAGATTCCCATTACTGAATGATAATCAGATGATAAATAGTCTTTCTGATTTTCTTTTTTCATGTCAAAGATTAAACTTGAAATAAGGAATGCCTTGAAATGTGTTAGGCATTATGATGACTTTTATCCTTCCTGCACTTCTAAGGCACTGTCACAGGATCTCAAGACTCAGAAGTTAGACTATATGTGTGTATGAGAATGCAGAAAATGAAAGAGAAATGGAGTACTCTAGAGTTTACAAAACGTTTCAGGCAAACAGAACACAATTCAAGATGCTTCAGTGCACTAACAATGTTTTATATTTGATGTCTCTAGCAATGGTTATAGTTGACCAATCTATCTACAAATACCAATCAATCTCTTCCCTCTCATGGCAGGACTCGAGGAAATATCATGAAGTGGAGGAGGGGAGGCTTAGGTTGGATATCAGGAAAAGGTTCTTCCCCCAGAGAGTGGTTGGGCACTGGACCAGCTCCCCAGGGCAGTGGTCACAGCACCAAACCTGACAGAGTTCAAGAAGGTTTGGACAATGCTCTCACGGACATGGTGTGACTCTTGGGGTGTCCTGTGCAGGGCTGGGAGTTGCACTTGATGATCCAACTCAGGATACTGCGATTCTATGATTCTGTGTGAGACTCTACTGACATTCAGGGACTCAGACTAACACAATTAGAACTGCAGAAATTTTTCCAAAAAATAATTTCATTGACCCTTATTATTTTCACCTGAAGTGTTCACCTCACACACTGCACACTCAAATGTCTGGTGATTCAAAGCCCTGATCCAAAGACTGCTACTGAGTTGCTGGAGAACCTGTATTTCACCCTGAGACAGCAAAGGGAAATCTTGAGCCCAAGCACTCCCAAAATTAATCTAGTCTGCCCCAAATAACCCTTTCCTTGTATCAGGCTCATAATATGTTTCTGTAAAAAATTAGCTTTGACCAATCCTAAATGAATTTAAAATAACTGATATTTCTGGAGTTTCTGCCCTTGTGGATTGCAGTAGCATTTTCCAGATCTCTGATGTCTCTGTCTCAACTTTCACTTGAATTTCAATATATCCTACATATTATCTTCAAATAATGACTTTTGTTATTGAACTGCAACAAGGGCAAAGCACAAAAATCATAAGTAATCCATCAATAATGGTCACATCTGCTCTGTTAACACTAAGCCATATGAAGCTTTTAAACATATTAATTATATTTCATTTATTTAATATTTGAAACTACATTTTTATTTCTACCATGAGAAAAGGAACACTGCAAGTATGAATGGAATAGTCCTTAAATATGTTGTTCCCAGAAATAATTTCTTAAAATAACATTTTCATTGATCGTTGGTGAACTAGCATCCTGTTTAATGTATTTTTACTTGCAGTTTAGATGCAATAATAATTTGCATCAAATACATTTACATTGTAGTTATAACTTATATTAGATTATTAGCGGTAATCCATGAGTGTTCCTCTTATGAGTCAATTCCTGACATAGTAATGGAAGGAAACAGTTGAATCTGCAATTCTTCTATAGTATTTGCAGCTAGATTAATTTCATTTTTCAGAGTTAGATTTTGCTGCTCCTTTTGCTAATTGCATTGTAAATGTACGAATGGACTGTAGCAGGAGCTACTAACCCTGCATTGTTTCAGAAACTGGAATATTAATTTAACAAGGAACAGTTATGTTGTGGTGTATGGGGAATATCACAGCTGCAGCTTGTTTAAATGCTGAAGTTCTTTGGGCCTAGCCTGTCTTTCCAGGCTCTATCACACTCCATTAGGGTTCATATCAGTTTTCAGAAATCCTGTCTAAGGTATGATTTTGGTGACTAAAATCCAGAAATCAAAATACTTTTATTTTTCCTAAAGCATCATTTCCTGTAAGAATAATTTCAGTGTCTTTTTTTTTTTTAAATTAGGATTAATTGAAATGGAATCCAACATCTTTCAATTCAAAATGTCAAATCGTAAATCAATATTGAAAAGCATATTTGGAGGAAATTCTGTCATGATAACCTTTTCATGAGTTTGTGGGACTGTCCCTGACCAGACCAGCTGATTTTCAAAAGTTTATCATCTGGACTTCAAAATAAAATTAATATAGTAATGAATCTCCCAACAACTCCTCCAAAAAAAGGAAATACTAACCAAGAGTATTAATCTTTCTTTGAGAAATTACATCGTCAAAAATAAAAGTTGGCAATTCAAGAAACAAACATGAGTGCTGGAAATCCATTAGTTTTTCATGACAGCTGAAGAAAGTAATGGGATGTGTACATACCATCTGTCATCAGTTAAATTCTTTTGGAGAGAAAAAGGAGAGGAAAGAAGGGAAACATTCTGTGGTGAGTAGTTCTGCTGGGTCTATCAGTAACCACAGCTTTCACAAGAATAGAGAGCACCTCATATAAAACAAGAGTAGCATCTCAGCTCTGAAAGATCTCTATTAAAAAGCTTTTTGAGGCTCATGCATCTTCTCTGAGTATTATTAAATTTACCTTCACAATCTCAACCTATAAATCACATTATTTGAAGTATGAACTGTCTTTCATAACATCTGACACAGAAAGGAATCATTCTTCTGTAAATGCTCATAAAGGCTTGGAAGATAATGGTGTTTTTCAGGAAGGGTTTGGGGTTGATTTATAGCCTTCATTTTTGAAATGAAATTGAATAAATGCTTAAAGATATGTGAGCCTTGTAGCCAGTTTTATCACCATTAGAGGCATTTCTGGTAATAGAGATTTCTTCTTAAAATAAAAAGCAGAACTTTTTTATCAGAACTTTTTTTTTTTTTGTCATGGGTATATCAAGCACAGATGAATGGGTTGCAGAAATGTCAGCTGCCAGCTTGGTCCCACCTAGAGACTGTTCCTCTCTAATATTCAGCATTTTCTCCATGTTCATCCTTCCCCAGATATCTGAGTGTCCTCTGGGCAAGAGGAGTGGTGTTCCTGAAAGTATTAATGTTTAAAATACACTTCTTACAATGTTCATTAGGACTGAGCCAAGAGCCAGGTTACTTGCTGGGTACTGGAGCAGGTAGATTTGGCATTATGTGACTTCTCCTTGACCATGAGGAGATGTTTGAAGCACTTGCTGGCTGCTCTGAAAACAACATGGCTTACCACAAAATACAGAATTTTTTTTGCAAAAAAAGTCATGTATCAAAGTGGTTTCTATGCTGATGCGGAACTGAAAAAAACTGGAAAAAAATGGACCATTTCTCAAAAGTTTTGAAACATTGAAGTGATCTTATTTTTAATAGCCTTGGTAAATTTTTTTTAACTTCTCAGAACATTTTCCAAAGCAACAGAGGGAGAAGGATAACCATTTACTTTTATCAACTTATAGGTAATTTTCCAAGGATAGATAAAAAAATGGGTTTGATTTATCGAACGAGCCATGAAGAAGTGTTAGCAGCATTCTCAGAGTGGCTATATGCTGTGATGTATTTTTGTTTCGACTCATCAGTCTATGGAAACTGCATTTATTCCATGACAGACCTACAAAAGTGCATTACTGTTACCAGCTACAGTAAGACTAAATTTCAAATCCAGTGAAAACTCAAGGACACACATTGCAGCAAAAATGTTCATGTACTTCTGAAGTCATCTAATACCCTAACATGCCTTCAAAAGAAAGAGGAGGTAAAAAAGAGGGGGAAAAAGGATTCTGGAGACAAGAAATTATTTGTTCAGTCTCATGGGTTGGATGGGTTGCTCAATGTACACACATACACAGATACATAACTGGAAATTAACACTTTCCTGTGAATGTGCTCTTTCCAGAACACTTTGGGAGCAATGTCACCTTGGCTTTGCTCCTCAGGTTGGCATCAAAAATGTGCCTAAATGACAAACTTAGGGAAGCAAGAACACCTGACCAAGTGGGTACTGCTGGGTGGAGCTGAAAATAACCAACCAAGGAGGACAATTACCTATCAGAGAGCCAAGGCAACAAGAGGAGGTGGTTTAGGTCAGTCTCAGAGGAGTTTGTTTAGTGGCTGTGGTCTTATGGCTGCTTAACTTGCCTTGATATATGAGACCTAATCTGGAATGAAAAGATTTTGTGAGGGATTCAAAATTTCTTTCCCGACGTGTGATGTGAGCAGCTTTCTGAGCTTCATGAGACATCACAATAAAGGCTGTGAGTAAAGTTCATGGTGTAACTGGAAAATTGCATTATGTTTTTGGCAGGGAGCAGTGGGGCTGTGCTGTCTCCTGCAGGACCCAGGCTGGGTGCTGACCAGGCACAGACTTTTTGTGACATTTGGTCTCAGTGCATTTGGACAACAGTGACTGATGTGTTTATTGATGCAACCTGTGTTTCTTACTTTTGTGAATTTAGCTGAGGTCGTGAATGCCAGGCCCTGTAATCCTGGGTCATTCCAGATATCTAACAGTGTCTGAAAGTTTCTTTTCTAGCCAAGAAGAAATTGTAAATCAAGGGAGAAAGATATATTTAGCATCTTGCACAGATCTTAGATGGGTAAATTCTTTTTGCTATAGATGGAGCACAGGGTGAGCACTTTCCTCAAATAACTGGGCGAATTCATCACTGCATTAATGTAAATCTGAAATAGGTGAAGATATTGAAAAAGACTGAAAACATTTTCTGTTCTCTAGAGCCTTAGAAGAGATAATGATGGAGGGAAAAGGGCAAGGAAAGGTGATAAGGCAGAAGGAAGGGTAAGATAATTGGAAGAAGAGAGCATAGAGAAGATTTTACTTGAGTTGTAAATGTTCAGGATATTATTTCTATCTGTGGAGATTACATTGGACTCAACACTGCCAGCTGGTAACCTGTTGGTGCTTGTGCTAAATGAATGTTAGCTGTAACATCATCACCAACTGATGAATGCGTGATCCAACAGTTGTTTATTTTTTTGCACTGATTTTAATACCCTAAGATAATAATTGACGGTATTGGGACACTGTCTGGATAAATTTTGTTCTGGTGACTAATTGTTTCCTGTGAGAAATTGCTGTCACCTTGAAATATATATCTTTGGGCTCAACTTTAATACATTCCTCTTAAACACAGAAATTGGCCTTTGGCATGGTTTAAGTTTTGATCTTTTTTGCATTAGAAACTGCTGCACGAGATATTTCATCTCCTGTGTGTCTCTCTGCATCCTGTGATCCTTCTTAGGAGTGTGCCTTCTGCATCATTCTTTCTGAGACACAGACTTTATTTGCTGACCCTAATAAATTTTTCTCACAGAAAGCTTTCACTGCAAGAGGAATCTTATTATAAATATTGATAAATATCAAACTGCTGGGAAAAATTATCCCTTCTGTTCTAAAAAATTTCATCTCCAGTCATGTTCCTCTTATGAATTTGTAATTCTTACCTTGTTCTTGCTTCACAGGAGGGTAGCTGCTACCCCAAGCAGACCCTCTCGAATTTGGAGGGAGCCTTAGCCATGTCTCAGGTTTGTGGTGTAGACAGCTGCAGTAATCCTCTGCACATTTATGGTTGGAATGAGTATTATTCCCTTTGGGTGTGTGCAGAGCTCCAGTGTTGGGGCAGGGGTATTCTCAAGAGAGCAGGGGTTTGGTGCTCTCAACCTGATGAGGTGTGAAAGAAAGAAGAAAAGCATTTAGATATTGCTTCAGGCTCTTCAATTGCCACCTTTGGCAAGCAGTGCTTTTTTTTCTTTTTCTTTATTTTTTCCATTGTCTTCTTTAAAGGTTATGAATGCCAAGCACAATAGCAGGAGTGTGCAATTAGACTGATAACCAAGGTCCTGCAGGTAAAGTGGTTCTTGTGACAGAGTAATGAGTGCATCATGTAAATCCACTGTTTTCAGTCAGGATCAATTCTTACCTAAGCTGTGGAAACTGGGACTGCAATTAGTCTGTAGTAAAGGCTCTGTGAAAGGTAGATTATACAAGATGCAGCTCAGCATTCCACAGTGGAATGGCCATCAGAGGGCAAAGCTGTCTTGGATGCACCTGTAAAACCATCCCAAGGGGGAATACAAGGGAGATGATCATTACAGAATAAAAATAAGTGCTTAACACTGCAAAACTCTGATACTGAACAGATCCTACAGATATACAACTAGTCCAAGAATGTCACGGTTGTTCCTGGAGACTATTGGTACCGTATTTCTATACGGCTATATAAACTTTTCCTGGTTTGCTTTTAAATATATTTGCAGTTTTAGTGATGATGCTCTTTCTTCAAACTGTTTTCTTCAAACACATGGGTGAATTCCTTTTTATTTATAACAGGCTGAAGTAAAAGTCAGTAGTGATACTAAAAACAAAACTAAAGCCCCCATGGAACTAGCAAGAGATATCAAAACAGTGGTAATTGAATATCTGTGTTCTTCAGGTGGTATGTTAGCTCTCCAAGTCATATTTCCTTTTTGTTTCTGCAAGAATGCCAAATATATTTTTCAAGTTGCCAAGTATTAAAATTTGGGGACATTTTTTGCCAACTGTTCAAAAGGACAGAACAGAAGCCAAAAGTGTGCATATATGGGTATAAGAGAGGGAAATAAATGATTAAATAATAATAAAAATCCTGAGTGCAAGGCAATTTAAAATTTTCATTGTTGGAATTGTATCAAACAGAGTGAATTTAAAATGGCAAATAGTGCATTGAACCAAAGCAAGATGTTCTGTAATGTGTTAATTTTGACTGCCTAGGAGAACCTTTGCCTTAACTCATTAAAATTTATCAAAGCTTTTATTAATTTAAAAGTCAGCTACAGATTTTTACAGCATAAGTGTGCTTTTAATTCCATTTTGTTGAACAAAAATTGTATTTATTGTACTTGTAAAGTCAGTGAGAGCCTGATACCGAGACTCCAGAAAATTATTAATGGCATTCTGTTTCAAGATTAATAACAGTTTTGCAGGGTAAATTTCTAATGAGAAGAGGCTAACTCTCATGTTTCATAAATACATGACACGTAAGGGAGGATTTAAGGTTCCTTTTCTATGATGATGCACATTTTACAAATTAACATCTGGACCGAAAAAGGTCATGGGCTATGAAGATGACTATTTCAATTTCTCTGCAAAATGGATATGGACAGGAAGAGAATTACATCTGCCTGCCAAATTCTCTCTAAACTACCTAAACTAGAATTTATCCAGGGTGCAGAGAGCAAATTGTTTCTTGCCAGAAGCTGAGGTGGTGGGGTTGAATCTTGTTGACAAATGAGTAAGTGAAATAGAACTAAGAAATAATTTTTCTTGACCATAGCTTTCACAGCCTCATCAACAGATGAGCTGGGAGAAGGATGAGAGAAAATACAGGAGCAAACAAAACTGGTAATGAGCCTGGTGAGAATGTGAACCGTGGGATGAAACGAGAAGGCATTTTTCTCCTTCAGTGGGTACAAAATCGAACCTAACTAGAATGTGTAACCAATATCAGTGCATAAGTGAGATTCTGTCTGGACTTCCTTTACCAATATTTGAAAATAAAGAAAGCAGCAGAGAAACTCAGGTTTTGTTTCTTGTCTCTCCAATGAAAGACAGATGAACTGTAGACCTCTGTTCAAGTTCTTTCTGTGGAAGTGGAAAACACTACAACCATTTTAAAAATAACCAAATATTTTGTTCATCTTGCACTAGAGCACTTGACATCCTCTTTTGAGGAAAATTTCCTTTATTTGAAGAAAATATTCAAAACCTAGATATTCCTTCATGGAGAAAATAATTTGGTAATTGATAAATGATCGAATGATATAATAAAAAGGAATAACATGTTCTAAGCAGTATCCATTTAAAAGGAATTTTAGGAGTTAAGCTTCATAAGGCACTAAAAATGTAAAGAGTCAATTTACAAGTGAAGATATTAACATCTGAGAAGAATAAAATATACTATGCTGGTCTCAGGTATTATCCTTTTTATTATTGTTCATCACTCAGTAAATGGTGACATCTGTATTCTTGACAGTACAGTACTGCATTCCTTGGGGAGGGGAAAGCACAGCTTCCTTCCAGTCAGTACAGCCTGCTCTGTGCAGTTGACAGGCAGGACAATTTCCATTTCTTGTAAAAGCTTTCCTGGATGACCCAGGTTCACATGGTGAGCACCTGCATTTTTTTCCCAGGTCTGGGAACTCTGATGGAGCAACATGTCCCAGTGATCCTCAGCCATGGTCAGATTGCCTGCATTTCTGCAATCTTTAGCAGAGCCTGGTCTGAGCCAAGCTCCCTGCAGTGCTCCTATCACTGCTATAAAGGTCTGCTGGAATTTGGTGTATAACAAGGGTCATATGAAATAATAAGCACAAAACTCTGATTCTGATCCATATTTGGGATCACAAAATTAAAGAATGGTACTCATGAAGCATAGGGTTTTCTAGCATTTGTTCAAGTGGAAACTGGAATTTTAGTTGCAATGAATAATTGGCACTAGCCATTAGCATATAAAGATGTAAGATTGATAAGGCAATCTTTAAAAAAGCACTAACACATTGAAAATACCACTGTGAGTGTCTGGAATCACAGAGAGCAGGGTGTCTTTGGGATTTGCTTTTGGGACTGCCTCATGCATGTGTGCTATCAAGAAATGAACTTGCTCTTCCTCCACACAGCAAGTTAAAAGCTCTTTGACCACTGCACACCTCAGCAGCCTGAGGCAGCTAAACAGCACAACACAATTCACTCAGATTAACAGGGAAAACATAATACTTTTATGACTCTTTGTCAAAAAGTTTGATGCTGAAGAAGAGTTTGAACTTTTCTGCTGGCACTGCTTTTTCAGCCAGCTTGTAGTTAAGCTTCCTTTGAGCTCTTGAAAAACTCCATACGGTGTCTGTCTATGTTCCTAATCAATCATGATAGGCTTTTTCCTGCTCGGCAAGATCTGTCACTCACTTGTGACATGCAGAGAAATGCTTGCTCAGATGTGTCTCCTGGGTTTCCTCTGTGGCTAGATGAACCACATATTTTTTAATACCTCTCTCTTTCTCTTTCTTTTTCCTTTCTGTAAATATTCCAAGAAAATCTTATGACCTTTTCACTAGCGTTTTGATACACCAGCTTCAGGATGCCTCATCAATAAATACAGAGTTGCCTATGGTTCTTTCTTTAGCTGTCTATTTAGTAGAATTGATGCCACATGCACAAGAACTGCATAACTAGTGACAGTGGCTGATACTCCCAATTCAGATGAAATTTATCTTTAATTAGTATTATCACAACCTTTGGCAAGTATAGCCTGCTTTAATTACATCCTGTATGCATTTTTCTGTATCTATGTGTATGAGCAGTTTAATTTCTCTTTTTTTTCTTATATCTCCCTCACTTGGGAGACAATGAAAACCTCATGTCACCGAGGCTCTTGTGTTCTCCTGGTCTATCTGTGCTCTTTCCCAGGGACAAGAGCAAAAGGAAACCCTCCAAATTGTTGTCCAGCTTCTGTTTCAGCAGGCAATCCTGGCTGAACAGCGCAGCCTTGCAGGCATGCCGTGTTTATGAGCTACAGAGCACAAGAAACTAAGGATGCTGTCAGTGGTTTCAGCAGTGGGACTGTCAGACACAGCCAGGCTGGGGAGCAGTGCTGAGCACAGGAGAGGGCAGGAGTCACAGCTGAGGCTCCCAGCCAGGCTGACAGCGTGGGGCAGCTGCAACCAAGGCCCTGTCACTGCCACAGACAGACAATTTGGGGCACATCAGCAGAAATCAATAAGCTCACGCTCTTTCTTCCCTGCTTAATCAGTTGTGTGTGAAGTTATTCAGTTTAACATTGGGAAGGCTCTTTGTTTTATTTGTTCATAACTCCCAGAAGTGCGAGATGTGTAGTTATAAAGAAATTAAATGTTAATGTCCAACAAGCAACTCCTTCCCTGAAACATGGTGGGTTTTGTTGTAGTCTAGAATTGGTGGTAAAGAAAAAAATCCTATAACTATCAATTGTTTAACCTGGGAAAAAATATTACTCTTAATTTCCTGTCTTACGTACTTGGAGAACTTGATAATGTAATTTAAAAAAAAGTTCCGGTTAAGCTTACAGGACTTTCACCCATGCTGTCCTCTCTCACATTCTCTGTGAATACTGAATTTTTAAACTGCAGCAGGGCCATAAAAGCATCACATGTACCATTGTGTTTGCAGAGCCTTCTTCTAAGCCAAGAGTAGAAAAGCAAGATGTGGTGGCTTGTACTTCTTTAAACACAGAGTCTTTGGGGAAAAAATCAGAGCTGGAAGTAAAGTACAAAGGTATCAGGGGACACAGATCAACAAAACCTGGCAGGTGACAAAGTTCAGTGAAGAGAGATCCTTCTTTTCCAACTATTTCTTGAACACCCTCTTGCCACCATCTTGGTGCTGCCTCCCTCTGCCAGGGCCCACACCCAGACATCTCTCAGGTGACCTGACAGGCTCTTGCTTCTAACCCAGGGTGATCCTTGCTCTTATAAAGAAACTGCCACCTTGCAGGTCTGAATGAAAGAACAGTTCAAAGTGGTGTTTCCTCCTTTACTTTTACTTCGCAAAATATGTCTGGGGAAAGAGTGGTGGGAGAGAGTCTCTTTTACCCATCTTGTACTTCTGAGTTATTTCTCTTTTAAATATTTTTATAGCAAAAATTTTTTTAGCCGAAATCCTTTAACTATGCATTTGAAAATCATGTTGTTTGTGCTGCCATAATGTTACAAAGTATTTCCCAATACATTTCCTGTACAGTAGAATGATGAGACATTAATTAGGTTCCATTGTTTCTTTGTCTTTAATTTAATGTAGGTTTCCATGACAGCAGAGAGAGAGAAATCAGTCAAAGTCAGTAGTTACAACTGACGATTTACATTCTAGTCAGTAGCCTTAAAAATGTGGTGTACATTTAAATAATTAGATTGTCTGAGTGTTTGGTCTCATATTATACTGCTGTGTCTTTATTTGCAGCAGTCTTCTGTAAAAATGTAAACTATTATGAGATGCTGATCTGCAGTTTTGACTCTCTGCTATTTACAGAATAGTCTAGTCAAGTACAATAAGGGGTTTTGTCCTAACTAATGCAATAATAGGAGTAATAAAACCAGGGTAGGAGCTGTTATGCTGTAGCTTAACTGCATAGTTATATGAAAATAATGTATAGAGATGCCTGAAAATAGTTTTAACAGAAAGTGGTGTATCAACTAAATCTATTTTTTATCTTTCTTATAAATGTCTGTCTTCTACTAGAAAAAAAATCTAAAATCCAGAATCATCTTTATTCTCTAATGTTGGCATCAATTCTCCTGCAAATTGTAGTCAGGTGCATTTGCTTACTGTTTCAATCAAGAGACAAAGATGAGAGGAGTTTAGGCACTCACAACAATCCAATTTACACACATTTACAGAGGTATTTTTAAGAGAAAGTTTGTATCTTAGTGTAAAAAGTGCTTAGAAAAAAGTTCTGAAAACATGATTTCTATTACTGTTCTTAAACATCGATGCTAGCCTGTAGCACAGGTACTGAGAGAGCTGTAGGTTTTAATGGAGAGCTGCAAAGAGCACAACTATGAAGTCATTGTAAATTTTCTTAAGTGCTGATAGAGAAGAAATTTGATTTTAATACTCTCTTGCTGTCAAATGGATCTGATATGGGTCTACAAAATATATCCGTCTACTCCAAAATGTTCAGCTGATTTTGTGTGAGCAGTGTTTCCCACCTTAAAATGCTCCTTTTTTGGTTGTGTGTGGAAGCACTGGAAAGCACTGACATATTTTGTTGAAACACACACATGCAGAATAATTCCTCCTATTTTCAACTGTCTTTCCAGAGCATCAGGGTCTGTGGGTATATTCCCTAAAATAGCTCCAAAAGTTGCATCTGTGTCTCATTGGCACAAGCCAGAGACATTCCCACTTCTTCTAAGAGAAATTTCAAGCAGCAGAACCTTCGAAATACAGAAGTTGGGGTCAGATACCTGCGGGGCAGTTGTCACATTTTATGACAAGCTGGGCAAAGTGCCCAATTCAACTATTCAGCATGTTCAGTTGAAAAATACTCGGTAGCAGCTGGGGAGAGCTGGCTGAGCAGGCTGTGGCTGCATCAGCCCCAGCTCTTGGTGGTATGGAGATGATTAAATAATGAAACTTGTGCTCCACCCCCTCCCCAAACACCCTCGGCTTCACCCTGGCTCCTTCGTGATATCATCTTACGAATGTCTCTGGAGGCACAAGCAACTGAGAGCACTATTTATAGAGTGCAAGGTATATTCCCACCCTGCTCCTTCAAAGGGTAATGTTCTAGGAATAAGAAATGGGATTTTGTACTTTGCACCACCTCCTGCATACAAGGAGGTATCGCATCACAAATGGTAGAGGACTACAAATTTAAAATCCAAAAGGACCAAACTGCTCAAAGAGAAACACTCTGGAGGGGGCTTGAGTAGTGGAAGGAGGACCTCCTTGTTTCATATGGATTTTTAAAAGGAAAACAAATATTGGAAACAACTGCAGAAGATAAGTTATGCCCAGGATTTTTTGAGACAAATGATGTCCACAAAAAGTTTAATCGGGATGGACGTTTTAAACTTTCATTTAATAAGTAACAGTGGACTGGAGAAAGTGGTTGCTGTTATTACTTGTCTTTACGGAACCATTATTTATATAAATTCTGCCTTTGAAAATTATAAGGTCTGCTTTGTACCAGAAATATTTGTTTTGGCACACCTGTTACTCCTGCTAACATTTTAGAAACACAAAGCTTGTCTTCTGGAGAAAACAGGGCACTTGTGAAGCCTGAGGAGGGCTCTGTGTATGAGGTTGCTCTGTAAAAATGAAAACTCTGAAACATGTGTAAAGATGTGATAAGAGTGAAAAGAATCACAAACGAAACCCTGAACTGAACCTCCTGATACAGGATGTATTGGAGAATTAGGTCATTACAAAAATGGCTGGGTTGAATGGGAGTCTGATTACAGTGGTGACAGCCTGCCTTCAAAGAGGAGGAATTAGAGGGGAGGGTTAGACACTGGTTCAGTGTTTTTGGGGATACTCAAAACCTTTCCCTTTGGCTCAGTTTATTTTGGAATAATTCTGCCTGTCCCTCTATGTGCTGCTGATATAATCTGAGTACAGACTAATTGAAAGTAATGACAGTGAGAATGGTAATGGGGGTTTCTGGAAAAAGGTAAATCAGGCTGACCTTGGCTGCACTGCAGGTGCTCACCAAAGCCACTCTGTCACTGCCCTCCTCAGCTGGATGAGGGAGAGAAAATAGAATAAAAGGCTCATGGGTCAAGATAAGGACAGGGAGAGATCACTCACTGGTGACCATTACAGGCAAAACAGGCTCGTCCTGGAGAAATTAGCCTAATTTTCACAGAAGCCACACCTGCAGCCCATCTGCTACCAAAACCTTGTCATGCTTATCCAGTGCAGTAAGTCTTGGGGGCGAAGGATGGATTAATGTTTTGTCTGTTGAGGGATATGAAAAGAGTGTTTGGAATCCTATTCTGCTGTACCCAGGAGACCAAGCTGTAAAGGATGTGGTGGTGTGGCTCTTCTATGAAGTCCCCACAGAAAGCACAAGCCTCAGAGGCAGAATAAAAAAAAAAAGAAATTGAATGGGGCAGAAGCCTCTGTAAAGCAATAAATACAATTCTAGCAACTTTTAAGTCAGATGAGGCATAGCAGACCAGTGTTACAGGGGCTCAGAGAAATGGATATTATTTGAACCAGGAGCATATTTTCAATGAGGAGTAATCATGCTGCAGAAGGAAAAAAGTGTGCCCAAACAGCTGGGAAGCAGCAGATACTGAAGTATTCTGCAGAAGAAACCTTTTCCCCTGAAAGAGACAAGTATTATGGTAACTTGAGAACAGGAACCATTCTAATTCTAGTCAATGGTATCTTCCCCTGCAGTAATGCTGGTTTGGCCTCTGACACAAACCAGTACGAATATCACTTAAAGACTATTTTATCTCCACTCCTTTCTTGTCTGCCAAAGAGAAGGGAGAAAAGAGGACAATGTAAAATGCTGTGTGATGTGTGCCCATGCCTGCCCCTTCAGCAGCTCCTTGTGCTCTTAACTGGAGAGGCTGTGGGCAAGGAGGGCTCCTGTGCCACCACCCTCGGCGGTGGGGCAGGGAGGTGGGAGGGCTGAGAGAAGAGCTTTTCTGGAGGAAGAAAGAAGCCTCTTGGCTTTGGTTGTGTAATCAAGTGAGCAGGGTGTAGCTGAAGTCTAACTGGTGAGAAAAGTAAGAATTCTGTGCCAAAAAATGGCTATAGGCTGAAACAGTATATTCTGTTTTTTAAAGAAATTTTCTCTTCATTTTTCCTTTGTTTTCCAAAGTATGTGACTTGTATTTCCCACATGAGATCTAGTTATCAAAGCACCTCACTAACTCACAGAGTTAGAGTAGGGGGTCACACACTCACAGTTAGAGTAGGGGTCCGTTTGGCTAAAATATAGGGAGGACCCCTTTTTAGGTGCTTTGGGTTTTTTTGGGGTTGTTTTGTTTTGGTTTGGTTTTTTTGTAGGATAAGGTTTTTTGTTTGCTTGTCTCTTAAGGTGTTATTATAAGGCTGTAAATCTACCCTCTACTTTTCTGAATTCTTAGGCTAATAAATGTGTTACATTCGGAAGACAAAATTTTCTATTCAGATTGGCAATGCAAATATCCTTTTGCACTCAATCATAATTTTTTTCATGGCCTTGAGAAAACTATTTAGAGTTCTTTTTAGTTTGTAGCTGTCTTACCATCTAAGTTGCAAGTTGTTTTGCAGATGAGCTTTTCGTTAACTAAGATTTCAACTGAAGGTAGCATCTCTTGCCTAAAAAAATGTGAAGAGAAAAAAGTCCAGTGTTTGAAAGTACTGGAACACCATAGTTTTAGTACAGACCCCAAAGATTCAAGGTTTTGGGTTCCTGTATCTCAGTTCATCTTCTAGAACCTGTGGACTCCTTAGTTCTGATCAATTTTGATGGGGAATGAACTGAGATAATCCAAACTGGGATGTATTTGTCTTACTACAGAAAATTAAAGTGCTCATGAAGAGGTAAATGAATTTACCCATAGCTGAGGACTAAGTGTCAGTGACTGTTGACAACACAAGCTCTGCACATCCATACCATTAGTTAATATCTTGGGGTATTTAAATGTGTATGTACCACATTCTTTCTAGAGCTGTAAACTTAGAACCTGCAGGGGGAATGTGAAGGGACACAGACCAAAAGCTATGAGGCCAATCCACAAACTCTATGTTGAAGAACACAGCAAAGCAGCTCCATGAAGGCAAAGGAATGTGGGATGGCTTCCCTTGGGGTAAAGCCCTGCCACAGTGCCTTTGGAGCGTGCAAGTAGGGCAGGCAACATTTGGAAATGAAAGGTCCTTCCGCAGTACTACAAGAGCTTGACCACCTAAGGCACAGTGCAACAAATATTATTTTGGAATTTGTATTCAAGGGCCAGGTTCAGAGCAGTGAAAATCTTTAACCCTCATTAAGCAGTAAGCACCCTTTCATTCTTGTAGATAATTGTCTCTCTGGCATTTCAGACATCCACTACTGATTTAAATGTCATTGTGTTCAGCAAAGTCTCCTGCTAATTGCTACTCTTAAATATCCATATTATACTGCTTCCAACACTGTGTGTAAAATTATTTGATCAATATTTTATGGTGGTGGCTTCTTTAGAGGCAGAACCATTGGTTTTACTGGTTTAAATCAAAGATAGAGGACTGTCAGAATTCAACAGCTGTAATTACCTCATAGTAATTAGAGTTAGGTGTGTAGTAATAAGCAATAATAGTAGAATACAAAAATGATAACTAGAGGCTTTTATAATTAAAATTGCTAATGGTGAGTCATAAACAGCAGCTGAAAGGGAGGAAATGAAAGATGCATCTGTGTGGTACTTTCAGCAGCCAGATCTGTTTTTGCTTAAACAGGAAGCAGTCAGGTTATTGGAACAAAGTTTGTTTCAGAGGAATAAATAGCTGAGAAGGAGCTGGTACCTGTCCATCCTTCAGGGAAGCATATCTGTCTCATGAAGCTGCCTCCACTCTCCATTCAGATGAAGTTCTCATCCATGTAAGAAAAAAGGATACATCTGTAATGCCAAAAATGTTTACCCCTGGTGTAAAAGATCAGGAGCTGGCTGTGGAGAGAGGAATCATTAATTACTCTTCATCTTCCTCTGTCTTTGAATTTCTTGAGTGTCAGGAGTCTGTGGGTGAGTGCTGTCACACACAGTCAGTGCATCACTGGAATTTGCCTTTCCTCTGGGTCTGTGCTCTTTGCTGGGAACACCACACTCCTTCCAAACCTTCTCAAGAGTATTGCAAGGAAAATATACCCTAGGGGTTATTTCACCTCAGTTTCTGTAACACTGACAGACACACACATATATATATATATGGAGTAAAGATGAAAATTTCTTCCACTTCAGGGAGAGGTTCTTGATATCCAATGAATTTACTACTAACAGTTTAGAAACTGTATTTTTTTGTCTTGAACTCAAAGTTGTGAACAGCACAGAATTAGTTTAAATATGACAGACTTTTTTTGCTGAAGTCTCTGCTGTTTCAAGCTCTATATAAATTTCCACAGAGAATGAGTGTGAAATTATTTCATTCAGTTGTGACAGCATTTTTATTGCAATTAGCAACATTCATCACTCCATGAGGGGAAGGCTTACAGCAGGTTAAAGGCAAGAAATTACCAGACACAGCTATTATATATTTTGGGGTTTGGTTTTTTTCTCTAGCTATATGGATGAGAAGATTTGCATTATGTCTGAATTGTATCACCAGTTTTATACCAGTGCAATTTTCTGAGTTAATAACACCCCCGTAATTTAGCTTTTAGCCCAGAATACTCATTCTAATCTCTTTCCTTGAGATGAAAATCTAAAAGTATCGTTTCTCACAGGGACAGTGCCTCTGTGTTTAAAATCCTGTTCTTATAGTTTTCTTCCTCCTTTACATTTCTTGGATGTTGATCACAAAGCAATTAAAATTTCTTGCTGTGGAAGCAAAGGTTTGACTCAGAATGACATCGGTTCCTGTCACCACACAGCTCTTCTTCATTTTCAATACGTTCTGAGACTTTGTGGCTGGGAATTTATAAAGTTGAAAGCTGTGGAAGGCACAAATTTCTCTGATGTGCCAGTATCTGGACCAGTCTTCAAAGGAGCCTCGGCTCATCCAAGTGTAACTGGTTCATTCTCTGGAACTGACAAGGTTCTGCCTTCTTGTCATCCATTTTCTTTCCTCTCCCTGCCTTTTTAATGTACATCTATTTGTATTATTAATGTAATACTTCCTGAAATAAAGGGAATATAGCCTCTCTTTCCCAAAGCTGCAAAATCTTGCCACTCATACATCACCCTGTTATGCGTATTTCCTAAATATGGGAGATTAAAATGTATGTGGTCAGTAATCAGCTCCGTTGCTAGCAAAGACCTTGCTGAATGTTGGTACAGGAAAGACATTTAAACACCTGAAAGATCATTATATCTATTTTTAAGGATCCATCCCTTTTCTGTCTCACTGTTTCAGCCTGGTGTTGTTCTGGTTCACTCACTGTGTACATGTGTGGCTGTTGTTTCTGACTGTCCTTGCCTTGTAGTCAGCACAGAGCCTCTGACAGCTGCATAATTCTGTGCATTCTTTTGCCAATTTACAGCTGATTTACAGCCTCAGGGCTAGTCCATAGAAATATTCAATGCTACAGCAAAGGTCAGTGCTAGAAGCAAAGTTTCACAGATATTATTTCTTTTTTAAGTGGTTAGTTTTTTTTTTACTAAAACTTTCTGAAGAATTTTTTTTCTTCTTTAGACTAGTGCTGAGGCTGTCTCAGCAATATTTAGGTGATCATAATAGATACAAACTGGAAGAGTTTATTTTCTCATGAATGTGAGAGAAATGTGCTCTGTAAGAGGAACATGTAAGGATTCTCTGCTACTTAAATGGAATACTACATCTGAAAAACTTGGTTAAGTAAAATAAACAATAAATTTGCCAAATTAATTTTCTCAGGTTTGATATTTAGTAATATTCCACGGTATGCATGAAGGCTTTAAGGCGGTAGAAGGGGTTCTGGGAACAAATTTGGTCCTTTGGGTTATGCTGTCTGTAACACAGATTATGATGAATGCATGCAAGTTATCAAAGTGTCTAAGTTGGTTTGCCTCTAGCAGACTCTACACAGATTTGGCTTTTAAAACTGGTACATCTCTGGCAGTATATATATTGCATTCTATAGCCACATGGTCTCTAAAATCTGTTTATGAGAAGAATGCACTGACAATACTTCCAACAACAAAGTGTTAGGTCAAAGTTAATTTGAATGTTGCACATTGAGATGTCATTCTTTCCTTGCATTAATATTTCCCAAAGAACACAGTGCTGCATTAGAGCAGCTTAATAACATTGAGTCAGGTCCAAAGTACCAATGATGCTCTTCTATGACTTATTAAATTTATTTTTTCTGAGGGCTACTGCAGTGATACTTTTCATTTTCCTCTAGTAAGACCATACTGATTTTGGTCTTAAATCTTAAAATCTTAAAATCTTAAACTTCCTCTTCTTGTACGCTCAAATCCCTGATTTTGAAGACTTTGTCCTGCTACTGTTTCATTATTTTTGTATTTTTCAATAATTTTGATATTTATTTAGTAAATATTTCTGTAGACCTCTTGAACTCCATTAGAAATTGGAAAACAGTATCACTTTAATAAATAGCCATTGGTATTCTTATTATATAATGAAATATATAATACAACATATAGCAGTCTATATCACACAATTCTCTGTAACATATAATATTCTGAAATATTGTATCTTCAGTGAAGAAAATTTTATATACTGAAAAATTGTTTAGTATATCACAATGAATACCTGAGTAGAACTGGGTGAGTCAATTTCTGAATGTCTCTGTAACTATATAGGGAAAATAAAAAGAGGAATGGGGCAATACAGCTTTAATTTCACTGCCCAAGTATGGTGCTTGTTTCAGGAATCCCACAGGAAAACTTGTGTAATAATTGCTTTTGCAGTTCTTGTAAAGTCTGCCCTAAAGGGTTTTGTGCTGCAGACAAATATCAACAGTGCTGGCAAAGTCACAACAGCCAAATGTGTTAATCCTTTCCAAATGCATGTTCTGGAGAAACTACTCAAAAGACTTTTTGGGGTCAAGCTGTTTGCATTCATGGCATTTTGGTTGTGTGATCTTTCTCTGAGCCAGAATCTGTGGTATTCAGTCAGCTGAGCTGACCACACACTGCTTGGGTCTTCCACCTGAGACAGGGAGTCATTCTTCAAGTCAGCTCATTTTCTGATTCATTTCCGGAAAAGGTCACTATTCTGCAGAAATGTTTTAGCCTTAAGAAACTGTAAACTAAATGTCTTTTTTTCGTGTGCAACAGATCTTTTTTCAGTAACAGTGAAAGAACAGTATTTACGTCTCACTGTGAAACAAATTACTGATATGGATCCACTTATTTTATTTTGCCTATAATTTTGAATCTTGAAAAATGGATAAACTGCCATTAGAAACTGTTTGTTAAACCTTTATCAAAAAACCTCTCAACCCAACAGCAGAACATAAAATATTTCCAAACACCCAGACCACCTCTACCCTTCTGTGAAAAGAAAGCATAGAGTACCATGTAAATGAAAAAACGTGGTAGAAGAGAAAGCAGAGTGCTAGAAATGCTCATGGTTGCCATTTCTTATAAAAATATAAGTTCTTTTTACCAGGCAGAATCAGAATTTTATGTTCTTCAGTCTTTTACTGGAAAACTTAAATACATCTCTTGAGGATAGATATATTTCTTTGTCAAAAGAAGAAATATCAGTAAGAAACAATGAAATTTAAATATGGATGTTTTATCAGATTTTTGCTAGTTTACAATATATACAAGTTGTAAACAACTTCAATAATTTTAATATACTGTGCTACCAGTCAAAATTATTAATGTTGGCTTCTTCTCAAAACATCTCACAGAATTCAGAATCACAAATTCCCAAATAAAAGTCTTCAGCATCTTAAGATTGCATATTAAATGGAAAGTCCATTTTCCAAAAGTAATACTGCTCAGTTTTTTGTTAAGCCATGCTTATTTCTTCTGTATTTAAAATTGTATCCTGACACCAGCAATTTTAAAATTTGCTTTCATCCAAAAAAGCCCCTACCTTTCTCAAAGACCATTCTGATGCAAGACATGGTCCTGAACAGAACTAAAAGGGTAATGTAATCAGAGTTTCTGCTAGGAGCTTGCTGTTTGTTTGCCATTCAAATACAAACATAAAGGAAACAGGAGCAAAACTTCTTTATATGTATTTTAATTATAATCCTAGCTCAATACTGTGACAAGTTTGCTTTTAATAAATGAAAAGCTAATGACCCGTATAATGAATAAATTAAATGGTTTTACTCACTTTGCACATGTTTCCTCACAAAATTAATCAGAAATGGAGAAGCTTGTTTAGTCATGGAATGTCTTGTTGAAGCAGTTGTTTATCAGTTTCCCAAATGTAATATTTGCTGTAAAAGCTTCTGCACAGAACGTGTGTGTATTTGGCTATCCATGGAAGACATTGTAATTAGGCAGTTCCTTAATTAATGTTTTGTCACATCTCAGGCAATGTTTGTCTGGAACTGAGTTATTTCTATGCAGGGTACAAAGGTGTCACAGTTAATTTTTTTTTTTTTTTAGGAAAAGCGAGAATGTCATATTCTCACTGGGGAGGTGAGTGCCCCACACATTCTCCCTTAGAAGCCAATGGCTGTGGCAGTGGTTTGAAAGGTGTCCTTGTCTATTGCTGATATTCCTTTTGTTTAGCAAATACTTTTGTTAGAGTTGAGAGATTTTACTCTGATGTTGAGTATGAAAAACAGGTGGATAGGTCACTAACTCCTACTGTTACTGTTATTTCAATTTTTTCATTTAATTTCTTCCTTTCTCAAGAAAATTTGTGTCCTTTGGAGCAGCAGGAGGAAGAGGAGAGTAAAGTGAAATCTTACAGATAAGTCCATCAATGTCTGTTTAGACTTCAAAAGTTGAGGTGTTGATCGCATAGTCTCAACTTGAACATTTAGCATACAAAAAATATACAGTTACATTGCCTGATTGGGCACTTTTTATTGCTGTGAAAGTCAGTGGTTTTCTGAATGTTTCGTATTAGTTACTCAGTTATAAGTTTATGATACCTGATTTTAGCGCTCAGCTTTGACCAGATTGGTCTGAAGTTTCTGAAGCAGTTTCTGTAGTGGATTTGGAAAGAAAACTTAACTTTAGCCTTTCAGAAAACCTTATTGATTTTTTTTTCCATACAGGCAAAAACTTCAGGGAAGACAAATTTGGCTGAAACGATCTTTGATTTTTATCTTATTTTTAGAAAATACATATTGATGACAAAGTGTCACATAGTATAAACTATGGTAGCAGGGTTTTCTTGAGGTCTTCAAATCTACAAAGCCCAGGTACAGAGAGAATACTGCATTAAAAAATATCTTTTATGGTGTCTTTATGGCATCCAGAATGCAAGAATAAAAATTGGTTTGCTCCTTTTTGTCTTAGGTTATTTTGATTAATTTTTATGTTTATTTGTAACAGGTCTGTGTTTTTGTTACATAAGGAATGAACGTTTCTAAGGCAGAATAAACTCCCTTGACTTCAGTTATCACATCCTGCAGCAAAAATCTGATTACACTGATATTCTAAGAGAGAGTTTTTATGAAACAAAACAAAATAAAATGGTTCTAATTATTAAGCAAGTACCATAAACTTCTTGCAAGACCTTCAATTTTAATTATTTTAAGCTTGTTTGTATACATGGGAGAACTTTCTGTGTTCTTTTTGGAATACTAACTAATGTGTGAACTCGATTTGTTTAAATGCCTTTAAGCTAATTTATATAGTCAAATATTGATTATTACTCTCAGTAAATGAAGTTTGAGTAAAATGCTTCTGACTTGTGTTGTGCAGTGGGTGCAGGGAAGCAACCCACTGGTTATTTCAAAATCCAAGGTATATGCACAGTCCAAAAAGAAAATGGGACATACATAATTAATTATGGCAACTCTAATGGCAAAAGTAAGAAGCTGGGCATCTAGGATGTTCTGTTTTCCTCTTGTGCATCTTTTTAAATTCCAAAGAAGTTGGGAAGTGATTGATCAAAATCAGAATTAATTGAATTCTGAGATTTAATCCCCAAGACATTGTGATAATGCATTTGTAGAGAAAGCCTATCCATTTTTATTGACTGGGGGCTTTAGGATGTAAGGAAACACTTTGTCTTGGAGACAAATTGAAATGTTTTAATGCCTTGCTTACAAAATTTAAAAATACTCCAACAAACATTATGCAGCAAGCAGGAGTTGAATCAGGTCTGCAAATGTGAAAAACCAGAATTTCAATTCTGCTTTAAATATATATCATCGCACAGCAACAGAAAGCAATCACTGCTGTCTCTGCCTCGTTTGATTCACTCAAGACTTACAGAAGGGAACAGCAATAGAAGAGTAGCAAATTTGTGTCCTGAGCAGTTGGGGGTGCAAGATACTGCGCTGGGTTTGGCTGTGGTAGAGTTAATTGCCCTCATAGTACAGAACTATGGGATTTGTGCTGGAAACAGAGCTGGTGACACAGGGATTCAGTCATTGCTGGGCAGTGCTTGCACCTTTCTGCTCCTCACCCACCCCACCCCACCAGTGAGGAGCCTGGGGGTGCACAAGGAGCTGGGAGGGGACACAGCCAGGACAGCTGACCCCAAGTGACCACAGGGATATCCCACATCATATGGCATCATGAATGGAGTGAAATCATGGTCAGCATGTACAGCTGGGGGAAGGACAAGGGAGGGGATAACATTTGGAGTGATGGTGTTTGCCTTCCCAAGTGACTGCTGTGTGATGGAGCCCTGCTCTCCTGGGGATGGCTGAGCCCCTGCCTGCCCATGGCAGTGCTGAATGAATTCTGTTTTGCATTGGTTGTGCATGTGGCTTTTTCTTTCCCTATTAAACTGCCTTTGTCTCAACGCACAGGTTTTCTCACTTTTTCTCTTAGCTTCTCCCCCCCACGCCACGGTGGGGGCAGTGATTGAGCGGCTGTGGGGTCAGCTGGAGTTAACCATGACAGGTACAGTCAGCACTGGCTGCAGGTGCAGTTCACTTCTTCCACTGATACAGAAGAATTAGCTCAGCGAAGCTTTTCAGCCAGGAAGCCCTGGATTTTTCTCACCATTAAATAATTTATGGAACTTAAGAATTTTTGTTAAATTTCCAGCACCTCTGACTGGGCCTCAGTCTGTGTCTCTGGGTCTGACATGGTTCAATGTTCCAGTATCTACTGCTCTGCTACAGGAGAATACTGTTTAGTGATCACAAGCATTGTTTAACAATTACTCTGAAAACACTATGTTCCATCTCATCTACAGCAAAAAATTCCAGTGAACAAGGGCGAAATGTATTTGGAAATTAATTATTGACGGCAAAAGGTCAAAATTAATTAAAAGGGCTACTCAAATGTCACCATCCCTGCTAGCAGAACACATATTAATATGCATAAGCATATTAATACATGTTAAAGCCTGGAAAATAACAGTTAAATGACACAATGTCTTGTCTTATCTAGATTTTGCCACTGAAATAACATCAGCAAATGGGTTTGTTAAAATCAGATCTGTAAGATGCAGGTAAGTAGGGATTTAGAATTATTCACATTTTAAAAGAAGTCATCTGCAAAATCTTGCTGTTGCTGATGCAACTTCACTTCTCTGAAGGAGAAATATCTCTGTTTCTCTCATGGGTTGCACAGTGTAGGAGTCCAGGGCAGCTCTGTGCTTTCAGGTCTCAGCAGGAGTAAGGCTGAGCGTGTTTTCCCAAAGGGCACACATGTAAACACACCCTACACCACACACACACACACGTGTGTCAGTCCCAGATGACACAGGCAGAGGACACAGCACTCACAAGCACCACCACGGCCTTATCCAGGATGATGGTCTGTTCCTGGGAAATAATACACATGTATGTGTATACACACGGTATGCATCCCTTTGGAAGCCTGACTTAGACTTGAGTGGTCCATCAGATAGTTCCACCTCCTGGGATGTAGTGCTGGGAGAAAACAGGTGAAGGAACAGCTCAGTTCTCCTTTGTCCCGTAGTTCCACTGGGCTCTTCTGCATCCATATGGGTCGAGATGACTCCTGCCATAGAATTTCATGGCTTCCTTGTTTGTTTGATGAACTTGTAAGAAAAGGTTTGGATTTTCTGCTGAATATTAGTTCAAGTCTAGATAAACACAGCTTGAATTGTGCTTCAAATGTGGGTCACTAGTGATGTTTCAGCCCCAGGATCACTTTAAAAGGGTGTGACTTTGTGTTGACTGCATTCAGAATGGCTGGGCATAGAGGGTGAGCCAGGATCATCTGGCATGCCAGGGGGATTGGTGAAAAATCATTTATACATGGGTGGATTATGGATGAATCTTACAGCTATATAAGGCACAAGAGCAGAAAAGGTCTTTTGGCATGGTAGCATAGTGCAGGTTTATTTCTATTTCACAAGAAGAGTCAGCACCTGCTCTCCTGACCATTAATGTAAAACAGATGCTCTCTACCAGCTGTACACAGCTGCCTGCATTTTGAAATTAAATGCTCCTTTTACTCAATGGACCAGAACTTCATAAATTGCCCTTTCTCTGTATGTCAGATCTCATAGGTAGGTCAAATATCAAAGTAAGAGCATGGACAGACAGTACATGAGGGGCTAGTTTTGGGTTGCTTTTTTTATTTGTTTGTGGGTTTTATTTTGTGAGGGTTTTTTGTTTGTTTTTTGGGTGTTTTGTAGGGAAGGGTTGTCCTCTTTTAAGCAGTGAGAATTCTACTATGAGGACAACTCTTTTTCAAGAGTAGAATCTTCATCTCTCTTCCTTAAGAGAATCTATGAGTTTTAGTACATTGAGCATGTCTGAAAGAAGTAAAGAAAAAAAAACCAGAAGCAATTTTCCTGACTTGAGGAATACTGTGTGTACTTGCAGTGTCTGTCATCTCAGGCTTCACTGCCTGTAATGTGGGATGTAAGCATGGTTTGCTGAAGAAAAGCTCACACGTGTTCTGTGTCTACCAGAGGCACCTCAAGCTGTTATCTTATTTATAAGCTGAGAAATCTGAAGTTCATTTAAATGCATACAAAATGACTGGTTCAAAAAGCTTGTTGTGCTGTTCTCCTGAAAATATTCTCCTTGTACTTTGGTCTCTGTTTGGGAACATCTTCCAGTTGTTAGGAAATAGTTGAGTTGTTTTGTGAAGCACTATCTGCCTAGTTTTGACAAATAACTGAAGTATTCTCTGATGAGAGATTTTTCTCCCTCACTGCTCTCCCTTTATGTATTTTCATGTGTTTTTCTCTTCAAAGTACTCTTGTAACATATGAATTAATCTTGCTTGCTAGATTTTGTTTTCCAGTCTTCCATAAAAATTGGAAAGCATGCAAATTAACTTCTCTTTTCTTGTGTACTCTGATTCTGTTGCAGATTATTAGCTACCACTTTGCCTTTCTCTTGGTGCAAAGATAATACAGCCATTTGTAATTCAAAAGCCAGACTTGAGCCTGAATCACATTCTGCCTCCTGCTATAATTCTATTTCGTTCCATTAAGTGAATCGTCAAGTAGAAAGTTCAGAATTAATAGTGCAAATGCTACTCTGAAATTAGGATATACTCCAGAGTTTTATACTTTCTTTTGATTCATGTGTGTATGTCCTCCAAATGGAGGGCTTAGATGTTCAGATCAAAGTCAGAATATGCAGTATTTCATCATACATTTTCCATGTCAAGTGGAAACCAAGTTACAGGGGTCAGTGACTGGCAGATTAGACATCTTGACTGCAAAAACTGCAACTACAAAATCAGCAACCACTTCAATCAAACATAGTTCAGGGATATTTCTGATGCTCTTTAAATAAAACAATAGAGCCCAGGGACATTCATTGGCTAAACTGTGTTTTGGACAAAATACATTTTCACCATGGGGAACAAATAGTTGAATGACATGTGCCATTCAGAACCAATTCTGAATGATCTGAGTGCTTATCTGAGGAGAGGAAATGAAAAATTGTGGAAAAAGGAAGAAAGAACCCTGATAAATTATTCAATAAAATCTGAAAGAAGTTTATTTTTTCCATGTGTTGTTTTTATTTATTTGTAAGTTCCTGCAGCTGAGGAGCTGTGGAAAATTGACTCACATCTGAAGCACTTCACTTAATGTGTAAATACCATGTAGTGATGAAGAGCTCAAATATATTAATTAATAGCTTCAAAAAAAGCAAGAAAAAGAAAAGCCTGAAAATGTTTCTTTGTTATTAAGATCACAATATTTTTATTCAAATATAGTGGCTCAGAAGCATAAGTGTGTCTCTGGTTTTGTCAGTATTGTCAGCATTCCCTACTGCCTAAATCCTGCTCTATCCTCTGTGAGATGAACAGAGGAAAAAATACTGTTGATCAATGAATAAAATATACCCTGGATTTTTTTTTAAACTTGATTTTATTCCAATAGTTAAATTCTTTGAGCAGTTGCAAACAATTTGGTTCTAAGACAGAAAAAGTGTGAGTAAAGAATGAATGTGGCACCATCAACTATCCCTTCCCAAATGTGAAAATGGGATCTTGCAATCCTTTATACTTCAGGAAATCTCAGCTAATTGATTCCTCACAATCAAAATACCTACTTTTGTCTTTGGTGGCCTGAAAATACTTGGCATTTTTATATAAATGGGTGATTTAGATCACTTGAATATTTTAGTTAATGCTCTGTAGGTGGACTGACGTTTTATTTCTTTGACAGATTCTCACACACCTTACCCAAAAGTTCTACGTTTTAAAAAATGTTTACGTGTTGTAGAACTTTCAGATACTCTCTGTAAATTATGCAAAACATAATATATATGCCATCCTCATGATGGGTATTCATCTTAATTGCTTTTTGTACTGGCTTGGAATAATTTTACTGAGTAAACTTCTCTTTTGACGACACTTACTGTGCTTCCCATGCTATAAAAATCACTTACATGTGAGTTAAGTGGTAAGGAATAGCATAAAGTGTTTGTTTGACTAAAAGTGTGTGCCATAGTTAACCAGTCATGATTCAAAATGGACATCCCAACAGCTGTAGGGAATTGCATTTGCAGATGCATGGCCCAGAGCCCTGTCAGGGCAGCATTCACTGTCCTGTAGGCAGTAGTTGGTAATTATTGATTCCACTGATTCAAATATCCAGTAACTCAGCGACAACAGCAGCACCTTATTTTCATTATTAAATCTAACAAATTAGAGTTTCAAACTCATTTGTTGGACATATCACCTCTTTCATCAGTGAATTACAAATGCCCTGACTCTTATATCTCATCAGTCTTTTAGAAATTTCTTATAATAAGAGCATTCAAAAACATGGCATTACAGCATAGAATCAGATAGTCTTTCTGAAATAACTGCCAAAATATGAAGGTTTGGTTATGAAAATTTTCCTTCTCTTTTGAATCACCTGAAATATCAATAAAGAAATTTGCTACTAGATTATTTAAAGAAGAACTGCACCTATGATGTACTAATGAGCTACTGCCTAATTAAAACCAACCATTAGAAAGAAAGGCAATTACACTCACTGAGTATTAAAAATAATCAAATGATACACACCAAGACACTGAACAGCATTTCATTGCATTTGATGTTAGAGCTGAGCTGAGCTCTTCTGGTAGAGTGTTCTCACAGACAGGAATTGAGAAATCCTTTTAATATTGGATTCCCCTAATAAGATGAACAGTTCTCAGCAGCTTCAGGTTATCTTATTATTTCAAATGTGTTAGTAGAATGGAGACATGAGTGTTACCCACATAATTCACAGGGATGCTGTGAAACCCATTAAAAATCTCTAATCAGTACTGTACTTGGGGCCTATTAATTCTTTAATTCATATGAATGTGATATTCCTTCTCTTTAAAGGCTTTGAAGATTTCTCCCTTTCCTGTGTAAAGACGACTGGAGCAGACTTGCTTCATATATTTTATTTTAAAATCTCAGCGTATCTGTGCTGTATCTCTTGACTCCTGAAGTATGGGAGGTAAATCCCAGACACAGAAATAGAGGGATAAGCAAGCAGAGGATTTACGCAGCAGCTTTTCTGCTGATAGCAACAAGTCCTGTCCTGCAAAAACAGAAACCCTGATGGTACTGAATGAATAAACTGCTCCTACACTGACACAGGCTGCCCATGTGCCTCATCCTGAGGGCAGTTGGTAAGCTGACATTGAACAGGTGAACTTAAAGAGCGAGAGGAAACAGGGATATGACTTCAGACGAAAAATTAGTTTCCAGAACAGTGCAGATAAGTGTGGTGAAGAGCTGGTAAGGGATGAGAAGGCTCTTGACAGAAATGGGTCTGTTCTGGGAGAGGTAACAATTATGATGATTTAATAGACAAGGTTAGTGCTAATGAATTGTGAGCATTTCAGTTTTCTCTTAATGAAGGGATTGATTCTCTGAGCTGGCACAGCCCCTGAAACTGGGTGTTTTCATTTGGAGCAGGAGATGGTTGGAAAATGAGGTGGCTTTGAAACTGCTGGAATTCATGTCTTTTAAAGTTTGGAACTAACATAAAAGTGACTGGTGTACTGGTTTAGTAAAAGTTTATTGTGAACTTAATATGGCATTTTGAAAATGGTATTTCTCACTAATTTGGCTTCAAGAAATAAATGCTCAGTTAACATTATCTCTCTTCTGCTTCTTATTATGCTTAATTTTGGCACTTGTAGGATAATAATTGACATGATTGTGAAAAAAGGAAGAAATGGAAGGTCCTAGAAAGTTTTATCATTCTGAATACCCAAAAATTAAAAAATTTAGGGTTTGACCCACTCTTTTGAAATGCAGGAGGCAAAAGGGCAAAAATTAAATGAAACCAATCAATGTCTTCTTCTGAATTACTGGTCAAATACACACAAATTTCTGTTAGTAAGCAAATGAATAAATACCCAATGTTCTGTAATTATACATACAAAAAGTTATAAAAAGCAGAATTGAATACTCATCAATTGTATAAAAGCATTTAGGTAATTTTTTTTTGTTACACAGTGCCATTAAATGCCAAAAAATGAGGTCTAATCCACTTGTTAGGGGTGAAATTACTAACCATCTAAAACATGTTTTTATTGCCTCCCAAATGTTAACTCTGAATAGCTAGAAAAATAAGACTAGCTCTAGCTGAGAAGAAAGTGCATATTTCAGAATATTTGAAAAATTCAAATGCACATGTCAACAGGTCTGATAAATGTATGAGCAGACCATCAACGCTACAAAGATTTTGCTACAGAGAATTTAGTTATACCCCTGCTGTGGAAAATAGCTGGGGACTTGGAGAAAGTTTGACAGCTGGGAATGCTTTTCTGGAAATCTTTAGTTAGAGATGTCCACTGGCCTTTTTGTGTGCTCTCTGATGAAACCCTGGTGCTTCAGAGGACTTCCTTCCTGCCTTTTAAATATTAATTTCATACACAATTTATGACATTGTCATGGAGACCAAACTTCAATACTGCTGGTACCTTGATGGTCTCGTGCTGCCATCAGCTAATTTTACAGTTTTCACCCTATTAACATTTCACTAAATGCTGGTATTCTTCTGTTCCCTTCCCCATTCCCACTAGATCAGCCTTTTGAGAATTGTCACCAGTTCTCTGCATCAGCAGTGCCAATAACAAAAGCAGCAAGTTAGAATGGTAGCAAAGGAACAAACAAATAGTTTTTCTTTCCTCATAGATATCTAAATCAGTCTTTTAAATGAACTTTTTTTAAACTTTTGTAGTAGTTGCTTTGATTGCTTTTATCCAATTCTGTGGAGTTTTGTGTGGTGGGTGTGAATGCATATTTTTGTTATTAATTAGTTTTTTTCCATATTGTGACAGAAGACTTGAGGCTGTGAGATAAGGTGATTTCCCATCTGGCATTTGAGAAAATAATTGTATTAGCCCTTTTTTATTTTTAATATTATTCTCTTGATGATTCATTTGAGGTGAATTTTTATTTCATGCTCTGCTCTTTCTGAGCACAGACCACCATCACATCCACCTCACTATAAATGTTGTGTTACAGATGGGATCACTTTTGAGCTTTTTTGATTAAATAGTTATTTTCTTTCCTCATTTCATAAGTAAGAAAGTGCCAATCATTTCTACACAAAGAGTAGTGGGCTTCTTTCTGAATGACCTGCCTCGCAGCAGGTGACAAGACTTGCTTAAAGATTCTGGTTTGAATCTGCTTTTCTATATGAACTATGTGCACTTAATGAGTGAATTCAGGCACTGCTCAGTGATTAAGTCAGAGATGCTTCACTGGAAAGCCGTTTTGGTGGATGTGATTTGGTGCAGAGCCTAAATGGAAGCGAGATGCTTTAGTACAATATAAATCTCTGCAAGCAGAGACCTCCGGTGAAGATCTTGGAACCCATGCTAAGGACAGCAGCGAAGCAAAGGGAGAAGATGATCTGGAGTCCACAGGCTGCATGTGTAAGAACTGCTGGGCAGTGTCACACCCCAGATTCCCCTCCTCCCTGATGGCAAATGGAATCCTTTCTCAGAAGTGAAACAACTTTAACCTGTTGGGTTTAATCTGTTTAGGTCTTTTCTAATGACAGTGGTCCATGGAGCATTTGTTCTCTCCCTTCTATGCAATAAGCTGGCATGTAAAGCCAAAGAAATTTCATATCAGTTTCCTCATAAATATCCATTTGAAACAGACTGTTTCATATCTAACCAGTGCTGTCTGATTGCTCCTGCACTGGGAAGTCAGAGTCAAAAACCTCTGACCTGGGGATCTGGCCAGGCACAACAGAAGAGCTGTGCTCCTGTTAAAATGGATGCTGTTGACAAGATGCAGAGCAGTGACAGAAGGCAGAGTGTGCCTTGCCCTTGGCTACAAACCTTCCTTTCTTCTTTTTCATTTCTGTTTTGCAGAGCAGCCACACCTACAGCTTGCATGATAATTTTCTTTCCTTAGGCAGAACCACAAACCAGAGCGGTAGGGTAACAGACTCTGCAGGATGTGCAGGATGCTCTGCACTCATCCTTTCCTCCTAACTACAAGTTTGTGACGATGCTGAATATTGTCATCATTAGAAAAGAGAGGAGAGATGACAGACAGATTTGTCACACTGGTGTAGTGCTCGGGGATGTGTACAGGTGATTCCATAGTTGCACACGGACGAACTTACAGACACAAAGAATTTCCTGCTTTTTTCCTGCCTATTTAAAGATGTGGCCAAAGAATTACTGAAGAATGTGAGACGAAGAAAAAAATTAAGATTTTATTGTTGCCAATTTTGTTTTTAGGCTGTTACCCAACTTCATTCTCAGAATTTCAGCTTTCTCGACTGCTTCTGCTGCATTACCGAGTCTGTACTCAAGACTGTAGTTAACACACACATTCACAAAGGATGACTTCTGGAGCTATTTGCCTCCCTCTGTCACAGGATAAATTTACATCTTCAGTCTACATATTTGCATGCTAAAAGTGTCTTCCCACTCTCTGCTATAGTGTGTAAATTACCATCAGCCTCTATTAGAAGTTTGGCTAATTCGTTCAACAAAGTGATGTTTCTTTCTTGGTCCCAGTCCCAAATGCGAATGTTTTTCAGTCTCATACTGGCTTATTAAAGGAATATATTGTTTCCATTGTCCCATCAAATTTAGCTACAGCTGCCAGCCTTAGCATCGAGAGTCAGCTCCACTTCAATTATTACTTCAAATTGAGACAAGTACAAGTTGGGTGGACATCTTATAATCATTTTCTCTTCGTGTGCAGTAAGATAAATTTGCTGTGTTTGAACCTGGCTGAGACTTCTGCAGAAAAATGAGAAGAACTTCAATTAAAGGGAATCAAATGTTCTGAAGACATGTCAATTAAGACAAAATTCTGTTGGAAACCTGCCCCCTTCTTGTCTCGCCTGGAGGACTGTTAGACAGCCAGACTCTTGACTCCTTTGCTAGTGGGTTGTGAAGAAGGAAGAGCTCCCAGGTTGGATTTCTGCCTTCTTCCCCCATATGCAGGCTGCTGTATTGCCTGAGCCAGAAGATCTACACCCACCTCAGTGTCTGGACTGCCCTGCCCTGCTGTCATGTCACCAGGCTGATGCTTCTCCCAGCTTTTGTAGTGTTTGGGCACATGTTAAAAAGAAAAATAAAAATTTGGGATTTCCGCGGATGTTCGTAAGCATCAGTGAACCAAATTTTGAAGCACAGTTGCTTAAACTTCCTTTGCCCTCCTATTTTCTTTGCAAGAAAGCAGGTTAAGAGAGATTCAAGGTTAAGATCAGGACACACTTGTGCTGAGGCAGTACAGGTCAGGAAAGGAAGCAACACTCCCTCTTGTCCTGAGCCACTGGAAAAAGCAACTGCCTCACCATTTGCTCATCGATGCAGAGAATGGATGGAGCTCTTCAGCTGTGGCTTTGGCCATCCACAATTGCATCCTATTTATTCCTTGTCTCAACTTCTCAACTGATAGCACAGCCTGTCTCTGGCAGGTGGCCTGCAGTAGTTAGGGACATGAAGTCAAGGAAGTCTTCCTGATAGACTCTAGTAAGTCCATTTTTATCTACTGTATTCAATTAATAATTGCTGCATTTTGTTGCATTCTCAATATATAAATAGTGACTCAAGAAGCCCCATAAGTGGAAGCTGAGGGGTAGTGCCTATGAGGAAGATTTCAGTATTACTCCTTCATGTCTGCTCCTGTTTGCACTTGGAGAAAAGATGCCTGATGACAAAGGCCCTGTGTACAACCCTGGGTTTAGTTCATGATCCCTCCTTAGTGCAATGGTACTTCTGAAGGTGATGTTCTTTGCTCTCACTGGGGACTCTCCCTTGCTCCTGACAATTTGACATGCTCCTCCTCTCTGCACCTCTATTAAGCTAAGCAGTGTTACCACGAATAACATGACTCTGACATGTTAAATTTCAAAAAAAAAGAAGACAAAGCACAGAAGGCTTGACAGACAATTTTGCAGAATAATTTAAATGTCTGGGGTGAGATAGAATGATAGTAGTTGGCAATTGAAGTTGCTTCTTTGTGATTGCTTTGAATCAACTTGATAAACTCAACTATAAATTAGAAAGGCAAGACTTATCTCAGTTTTATAACAAATCTTAACATTTATTGTGACTATAATTGGAATTGGAAAAACAAGATGCTGAATCTAAGGGTGGCAGTAAGGTTTGATTACTCATATTCTGAAATAAATTTCTGCCATGACAAAAATAATGCTCTTTGGCAGCAGTTACAATGAATAAAGAACAGTGAATCATTGATAGTCATTCTCAGAAAATTTAAACAAAGAGAATACAGGCAGAACTAGAGTTTGGGTTCTAGTTTTTTTTCACATGATGAGATCATATATTCCCATTCAGCATATCCTCTCTGAAAAATATATTTGTACTCAGAGATTTGGCTAATTAATGGATAAAGTAAAACAGCAAAAGGGTTTCTTCCTTTTTTCCTTTAGAGCTACAGTTTTAACTAGGCTCTAAGAACTGTATCAAACAACTTCTCTGTTTGCTGAGAGCATGAAAGAACATTCCTAACATAATACTCACAGTGCTGTGCATTTCAGAAGACAAAAAGACCCAAAAGATCTACCAAGGGAAGATGTTCCACTTCATATGCTAAGAAAAGGAGGGGACATGAACGTGTGGCACATACACAGAATACTAATGGAAGCCTCATTGCCTCCTATGGCAATAAGCATGGCATGAGCACGGCACAAGAGCTGCCATGAAACAGAATGCTAAGAATCATGGGCTTTGGTTATCTGACTGCTTATATTCAACTTAATTAGCATAAAATGCTGCCAGCTGAGAAATAACCACAGACAGGCCCTGGTCTGAATCCTCACACTGATGTGAGCCAATGCAAGCTACTTTGTGACCTGCTGTGTGACTGATCACTACAGTATCTGGGGAAACTCAATTGCTTATTGTTATGTGGGAGTAAGATGTGTTAGACTAGATTTCTGAGTGGTTTTTCTGCCTTTGAGCTTCACTGATATGGTGGTATTAATGTAGAGACAGCAATAGAAAAAAAAAATTTTAAAAAAAGCACAGGAGAATTGCCTATGTTTATTTAATTTACTTGTTCCTATAATTGCCTTAAAGAATCTCCTTCATAATTCAGGTTCCCTAACCTGAAGGGCTCCTCACTCTTTCCACGTCTCCTTGCACTAAATCTTGTTCTTATTAAAGAAAAAGGTGCCACATATGTGAAATTGAACACTGACAAAAAGCTTCTTCAGATGGCGTCAAGCAACACAGATAGAAAATTAGGGAAGTTTTCATTATTTGCGTTTTCCTGGTTTATGCATCACAACGTTGTATTTGTAAGTTAATGCCTTTCCTGTCTTTTTTATGTGAGTAGATGAAGGTCTGTCTTCCTGGAGTTCAATGTAAAATCAATTAAGTGATCAGAAACAAGATATACACCACAGTTAAGGCAGGAACTCGCAAGGCCAGCATAAGTCAGAAAATCTGTCTTATATTTGTCTCTGCAGATCAAATAGAAAACGTTCGTTGACAGTCACAATTATCAGCCCTTCTGCAGCAGTCAAAATGTACATGTGAATGTGATACACTGATCATATTAGGGACTTCCCAAAACAGAAAAGACAGGCTCTAGAGAACTTGAATTCTCCTCAGCTCATGTCAGACATCAGCCTCTGTAATCAGTGGGAAAAAGGGGGAAATTCTAGAGGGTGGTTACCACACCCATGAGCAGAACCATTGGTGTCCTGCTTACTGCACAGTGGCCATAGAGAAACTACTTTTTTAACCCATTAATAATGTACCCAAGGGTAGTCTGGATAAAATAAGGTCTAAGAAACTCAATTCTAGTAAGTTGCTGAGCATGTGCCCACTTGGCTTTTCAAGGTTTCTCCTAGATTTGGTGTATGGATGAGAAAGAACAGTAAAAAGGTTATTTCATGTATGCTCATGTTGCTTGAAGAATCACTTAAATCACACTCTTATCTTACATTCCTTCCAGAAGAATTGGTTTTTACATGGAAATTGATTTTTGTAAGGAAATTTTTGTATGAAAGAAATTATCTTTAAATTGAAACTGAAAACTGCTTTCTGTCCTCGTTTAAAATGACAGAGAAACAATAAGCCTAATTTGTTTTGCACTACATCCTTCACATCACTATTCAGATTTTGCTTCATCTTTTGGGTTTGGAAAGCTTGCAAAATAACTTGCATGCCAATTAAGAGGGTAAGTCTGAAATGAGCTAGTAAAGATTTGACAGAGTGAGGCGTGTTTCGGTCCATCTTGTTTAATTTATTTTAACATTTTAGAAATGGCCCCAATTAAGAAATGAGGTACATCATACTGAGGGAATATCTGAAAATGTTAGTAGACATGTACATGTTATTGAAAGCATCATAATTCAGCACCACCATTTTAAACTGACTATTTTATTGGCAGAAAGAGAAGCTGCTTGAGTGAAACCTTTTGAGAGGCTGGCTTTATTCACCAGGGATATACTGGAGCGGAGATTCTCTGGAAGCTGGCTGAAAAGTGTTTGTATATTTCTAACAAAACCAAAATAAGATGAACTGTTTATTTCAGTAGCAGTGAGAAATTTTAGTTTACAGTGAAGTCAGGAAGAGGGAAAGGGATGATAGGAAATCTGTCCAATTCCAGTGAGTAAGCTAACTACAGACGGGGTCTGTGTGCAAGGAAAGATTGACCTGCCTTTTCTGGGTTTCATACTAGGAAAATGAAGGGGTTTGTGTAGCTCAGAGGAAAATCTTGTTCATGCCTAAATAAATGAAAAAGAAAAGCACTATTCTAAGCCTCTCAACCCATGCAGAGTGCCAAACACACAGAGATACACAATCAGTGCAGTGTCTAAGGTTATACACAGCAAAGATTTATACCTATTCTTAACTCCAGTATGTGATTTGTTGTTCATTCAATGAATCGTGCTGAAGATTAGATTTTCTTTTGATTGAAGCTTAATGATAAGTGCTGCAACTTTGATGTTTCTTTTCTTCATAAAACTAAAAAAAGGCTCAAAATTGTCCCTAAAACATAACAGTGTTTGAAGTTAAAAATAGAGTTTGGAATCATTTGTTGTAATCTATCACAAGTTTGACTGTGGAACTTTGGGGTTCAACAAAGTATAAGTCCAGACATGCAAGACTTTTTTTCATTAGCTTCTTTTGTCCCAGCACAATTTCATTGTTCTGTGCTCTAAAACGTCGCGTTATTTGATCAGGTTGAAATCCTTATTTAGTAGTTAGTGTTTATCTCTACTAGTATTGGTAATTGCTTTTTAAAATATCTTCTACTAAATGAAAAACTGTAAACCTCAAATAAGGAGATTGAGAGAAGGAGGAAAGAGAAAGAGAGGAAATTCTTCATGAGACAAACATCTGCTCAAATTCTGTTCTTCAACACTCCTTTAACTGTAGGTAGTTTAGAGAGCCGGCTAGCTGCTGCAATGAAAAGATTGCAGAATTGTTTCATTTGGAAGTGATATATTTAGTTCACCTAATGCAAACCCCCAGCTCGAGCAGTCACCTAAGACAGATTGCTCAGTTGGCATTTTAGTATCTCCTCAAAGGAAGACTCCACAGCCTCTCGTCCTGTCACAGAGCACCACTGAGAAGAGTCTGTCTCTTCCTCATTTCTGCCTGTCAGGTATTCGTACACATTGATGAGTTCCTCCCTAAACCTTCTCTTCTCCAGGGTGAACAGTCCCAGCTCTCCCAAACTTTTCTCATATGAAAAATGCTCCAGTCCTTTATTCATCTTTGTGGCCCTGTACTTTGTTCTTCTCGGACTGGGAAGCTGAGAATGGAATGCAGTACTCCAGCTCAGCCTTGGCTTTCCTGGCCTTATCTGTGCAAGACTGGATAACAACTCTGTGTTCTTCCCAGATCACCACTCCTACTTCCACCTCTTGTACACTTATTTTTACTCTCTGAGTTCAGTTAGGATGTCCTTGCTCATCCATGCTGGCTTCCTTCTTCTTGTACTTGATTTTCTGCTTATCAGGATGGACCACATCAGGCATTGGAACAGTTAAAGCTACAGGACCATATTTCTAGTCAAGTATACAAACAATAGGGAATACAAGATATCATTACACCACCCCAGGACAACTGTGCAGGGAAGTGGTGGAGTAACCATCCCTGGAGGTGTGTAAAAGATGTGTGGTCTGGCTCTTAAGGACATGGTTTAGTGGCAGACTTGGCAGTTCTGGGTTAATGGTGGGACTTGTTCTTGCAGGTCTTTTCCATTCTAAGGGATTCAGTGATTCCACAATTTACAAATATATCAAACTTTGCAAGTTACAGAGAGAGCTCTGGGTCGGCATCTCAAATGGGGTCCAAGTTTTCCAGTCCATTACTCCTCATGAACTTTTTCCTTGTCCACAACTTTCTCACGTACCTGTTTTCCAGGTGAGCTGTTTCCTGTATCGGTAGTGGAGCCCTTGTCTGTGTGAGTGGTTTCCTTGGGTTTGTCACACAAGCTGTGTGTTGCCTGCTTTAATTGGAAGTGTTTGAGACAAGCCGGGGACAAGAGAGGCTGGTTGGCACTGTACACATAATTGCTACTGCTGGAGTGCCACGTGCATATGAAGTGCTATAAATTGGCAGTGATAATAACACAAAGTGATAATGAAGAACTTGGTGAACATTTGCCAAGTCACAGCACATCTCCAACACAGCTGAATGGATTTTAGAGGCTGCATTCAGATGAGAGTATCAACAAATCCCAAGTGCCTTCTATATATGTTCTAATTCACTCCGTCAGAATAGAGCTCTTCTGTAATTGTGATGTACCTATTTTAAAGACTATTAATAGAACAGAAGATAGGGGAGACTTTTCTTTATTCCATTCAACAAAATATATATATGAAAGACAAAACTCTTGGAAAAAATTGATGAACAATGAAGCTGACTTCAGTCTCAGAGAGTAAAACTGAGTGAGGCTGCTGAAAGCTGTTGTGTTTTTCATAAAAGCAGAACAATTAAAATGAGTTTTGAGGATATTGCATCCAAGTCTGCTAAAAATCCTAAACAAATAGACTGAGAAATGAGCCTATTTTGCATTCATTTGCAAGTCTTACTTTATCATTGGTCTAATAATATTTGAGAAAACACAGACTTCATCATGAGGCTGTGCCATTAAGTGTACAAGTATATGAGCAAATGAGCCAGAAAAGTAATTAATTTTCTCCTGAAAAACAAATTATCAGAAAACACTTTTAGAGACCAGCCATTTGCAAAAACAGAGCTCTTAATATGTGGGAATAAAAATGTTTCCAGAGTCACAGTAATTGATAGCAGTGTGGATGTATCGCTTTTTTTTCTGCCTTTGATTGTTCATAGTGTACCAAACATTTATCCAATTCTCTGAAATTTTCTAGACCTTAAACAAGTGCTCATGAAAGTTTTGACTATTGTCACTTATTGTCTCAAAAGTTACTTTCTGCAGTGGCCTTCCTTGGAAGTTTATCCAAGCCTTTTCTCCAAGATCTGAGGAAGTGTCACTGCTCCTGGGTTAGAGAGCAGAGCTGGGATGTGGCACTGCTGAGCTGAGGGAGGGAACCAATTACAGTCCTCCACTACCCAAAGGTGTGGCGGTGACAACATGAAGATGGCAAAACCTACAGATGGAGAAAAACTCATATACACTGAAAGGATGAGTGACATAAGCAACACAGTTCAGCAAGAGAAATTCTAACTGGATATAAGCAAAATGTCTTGTCAAAACTAAATGAGTGGCTGGGACATGCTCTCCTGAGAGGCTGTGGAATTCCCATCCTTGGAGAGTTTCAAAATTGCCCTGGAAAAGGCCCCAGGCAGCCTGACCTAGTTTGAAATTAGTCCTGCTTTGAGAAGGTTGGACTCGCTGACATCTGAAGAGCTTTTCCAACCAAAATTATTCTGTGGATCTATTTTAATGTTCACTGAAAACTGCTTAATCACAGTAGAAGATCTCACATGGCTGGGGCTGTATGCAAACCCTGGATCTAAGCTCTTTAGTCCCAGCCTAAAAGGAACAGAAAACAGTAAGAACACTTTATCATTTAGTAGATGACCACCTACATTTAATCCCATGATTTCTCTCATGGTTTGTCTACCCTATCACCATGATAAAAGACAAGCAAAAGACCACATTTTCACAGAATGGTTAGGGTTGGGAGGGACCTTAATGATCATCTACTTCCAGTGGGCAGGGACACCTTCCACTAGACCAGGCTGCTCAAAGCCCCATCCAACCTGGCCTTGAATGCTTCCATGAATGGGACATCCTCAGCTTCTCTGGGCAACCTGTTCAGGCACCTCCGAGTAAAGAATTTCTTCCTAATATCAAATCTAAACCTGCCCTTTTTTGCTATCTACAGTTATAACCATAACCCACATCCCAAATGACCTCTTCCTCCCCCAGCATTTGCAAATTCAGAGGCAGAAATAAAGAAGTGTATTTTAGGTGGAGCATAGCATTGTTTGATTAGAACCAGGCAAAGGAAAGAAAAGCTGCTCTAAAACAAATCATCTCAAATGATCAGGACTCACAACGAACTTTGTCAGAGAGCTTGAACACTTCAAAACAGCATTGATCAATAACTGTAGTTTTTGCGTGCAAAAATATAGTAATGAGGTCTATTTCATTAGCTGAAAGCAAAGTCCAAAAGAGCAAACAACAGTTATTTATTTTGCTTTTACATGTTTAGTTCATGACCGTTCACTGCCTGCCTGTGGCATGGTCGTGTATCTTGTGATGAACTGAGCCAAATGCTGTGACAGTGCACATGGGAATGACCATAAAATCACAGAGTGGTCTGGGTCGGAAGGGACCTACCTCAAAGTTCATCCAGTTCCAATTTCCCTGCCCTGGACAGGGATGCCTTTCACTAGACCAGGCTGCTCAGAACCTCACCAGACCTGGCCTTGAACAGGGATGGGGCATCCACAACTTTTCTGGCAAACCTGTTCCAGTGCCTCGGCACCCTCGCAGTAAAGAATTGCTTCCTAATATCTAATCTAAACTTGTCTTCAGTTTAAAGCCATTCCCCCTTGTCCTGTTCCTATGTGCTCTCTTTCTTGTAGTATCCTTCTGGTATCGGAAGGCCCCAACTGGGTCACCCCAAAACCTTGTCTTTTCCAGGCTGAACAATCCCAATTCTCCTAGCATTTCCTCAAAGAAGAGGGGCTCCATCCCTCTGATCATCCTGGTGGCCTCCTCTGGACTCGCTCCCACAGGTCGGTGTCCTTCCTGTGCCGGGACCCCAGGTCTGGATGCAGCACTGTGGGTGGCTCTCAGCAGAGCAGGGCAGAGGGGCAGAATCCCCTCCCTCCCCTGCTGCCCAAGGGGCTTTGGATGAGCCCAGGACACCTTTGGCTTTCTGGGCTGCGAGTGCATGTGGCTGGCTCTTGTCCAGATGATGAGTGATTCTTTCTCAGATCAGAGAGGATTTGTGGTCTTCTCAGACTCCTGGAGGGAGAAAATTTTCTTCCATGTGAGGATGAATACTAAACTGTCTCTAATTAATAATCCTTGCCTGGATGGGAGCTAATGGTGAATACTTACAATACTAATAAGCCTGTGACATGTCTCTTACTATCTTCATTGAGACAAATTCTAGTCATCTTTCAACTGAATTTCAGGCTATTTTTTATTTGGGCATTTTTCCTACCTGTTTTATTTGGTTACTTCAACTCTAAATAGAGTTTGAGAAGATATAAGCATAAACAATTTAATTATCTATAGAAGAAATTCCCTGTTCTCTAAATTTTCTTAGAGAAAATTGAAAAATATTTTCATATCTTTATATAGAAATATAGGAAGAATAAAGGAAGTAATTAATTTTCCTTTTTTCTTAACATTTGTAAAAATGACTCTTGTCTTTCTGAGTTTGGAAATAGGCATATTTCCATTTCTTTCCAATGACAGACTTCTATTAAATACTTTGCAAGCATAAATCTCAAGTTCCAATAACTAATGTTTGTCCATTTTCCAAAAGAACAAAGAAATCTATAGAAATGTAAGCAAAACAGATATTATGAAAGAATATTTCCAACATTCCTTCACAATACTTGCATATTTGTATTTACAAAGTTAATAAATCTAGGGGCTTTGTCTCTTGAGGCTTGTCCTTGGCTGGCAGAACACACAAACTTATACAAAAACATTAATTTTGTTGGCTTGGACACCTCATTTTATGAAATACCTAATTCAAAGGTATGTATTTGCTATTCCCAGTCACAGTGAATGTAATAGTTTTCAGCACACCTTCTCAGCAGGGGCAAGTTTGTAATGACTTGATGTTTGACGGATCAAAGTTGTTATTTTTGGCACCTATATAGTAACCTATACTTATACTAGCTTATATTATATCTCAATTTTATTCCACCATACCCATACAAGAGAGCTCTGGATTGTTATTTTTCTTCTCTGCCTAGCTGTCCTTTGGCAAATGCAAATTATTCAAGCCTTTAAGTGTCCTGCACTTTTTCAATGCAGCAAGCCTTGGCTAAACCTGTTGCTGCTTTACAGTGGATGAGGAGTATTCTATAACATAGTTACTTGAATTGGACTGGTAAGAAAAAAAAGCAAGATAACCATATCAAGAAATGGCATCAACGTCTACACTGGGAAAATCTACAGTTATTAGTGGGGGCTTTATGTAATTGAAAAAATTACCATGTCACTTTAATGTTACCAGGGGAAAACTGGAAAAGGATCCTTCTTTAATTTTGTAGTTAGGAGACACCAAGGATCAATCATTTGTCATATTCAGTGGAAGGCAGAGGTGTTATCTGAATGTATGAACTGTGCATATCTTGATTTAACTGATTACCTTAAGATTATGAAGTTAGGTTTGGGCTTAATAATGGAATTTTTCTAATGTATTTTTAATCTGTAATTTAAGTCATACAGAAAATATCCATCATGATGTCCTTTTCCCCAGGTAATTCATATGAAACAATAAATATGAATACTGGGTGCCTCAACTGGAAGGATTTCAATGAAAAATTACCCTAGTTAACTAAAAAGAAAGAATGAAAGGGGGAAAATTATCTTAATAATTCATCTGTAACTGCTTTTATGAAGACACAGAGTTACAAATAATAAATATAAATATGAGATAAATACAAAAATTAGATATTATTAAGACAAATATAGAGATATAGATGTGGAAACAGATATAACTTATTCAAAGAGTGCTTTGCTTAAATGTGTTTCCATCAAGGACTATGTTCAATAATGGTTTATCTTCCAGTCTGAAGATAATCAAAAATTCAATTCCCTGTTTCTATGGGCTTTATTATTTTATCTTAATTTGGAGAAAGATTATTCTAATACACTAAAACTTTACTTCAATCAAGAGAAAGCAGAGGCTGGATCTGTAATTAGAATAGTTTTCCTATAACTGGGTAATGACAATACTTAACAAACAAACAACAACTATTACTTCAAGCCATTTACTCATTCATTTTAAGGAGGATTAAAATTTTGTCTTTAGGGTAAGCTGGTAATGTATTATTGGTATTCAATATCAATTTATTAATATTCAGAATAAGTCATAATGTTACCATTCATTCAGCAGGTGTTTCTCAGCTACCTGGTTAACATAAAAATCTCAGAGAACCTCTAAGTTTACTTAAAAAACTAATCAACCCTTTTGCATGTCATTTACCTTTGAGCAGAAGCTTTACAAAAGTAAAATTACAATGTTTGCTCGGAAACTAATCTCCACTGGTCTGATCTGCCATCAGCCTCTCCCCAACCTGCAGAAGCATTTTGAAAGATACATTTCTCCCATGGCCAATATTTCACTTGTCTTTTTAAATTCTTAGACCAATAAATCAAAAGTTCTTATTTCTTGAAATATTGAAATAGAAAACAGATAAAGGTAATATTTCATTTCTTATGTACAGAAAGAATACTGGGTTTGTGTGAGGGAGAGAGACATTGGACTATATTGCTTGTGACCATGACAAACCAAACTTGTTTAGGCTGATACACAAAGTCCTGTGAAGGGTAGGAGGAAGATGATACCATTTGTTACCCAGCTGCACAGCAGGACCTGGAGAAACTCCTGCTCTGCATTCAGTAGCTTAGAAATTGGTGGCCATAGGATCTGCTTAGTGGAGTGTTTATCAGCTCCAGAGACCTTCTCCTCTTTGCCATGCACAAGCTCTCTTCTAGGTCATAGGCACAGGGTTTCACTGGGGTGGACTTCTTTACCCTCCAGAAAATATCTTGGAATGGTCTTAATCACACTGTGGTCTGATCCGGACAGTCAGAGAAACGCCACGCATGAAGGCCTGACCCACCTGGATCAACTGTGCAGGGAAAACACCATTATCCATGAGAGCAGGTGTAAGGTTGGCATAATGATGTGTGTCAGGTGTGAGAGAATTCAGACGGGGTGAAAAAATTTGCTGGTAAACTGAACATGTCAATGCACATTTTCCTTCAAACCAAGCCTGTAAGCTCATGCCTTAACTACATCAGGATGCACAACAATTCTGTCAGGGTCTGACAGAGTTACCACAGACATGTATCAGTACAAATGGAAAACCCAACTCTGGCCCTGAGCGCAAGAGCAGAACATCAGAGAGGATGTACGGAGCTTCTCAACAGCTCCATCTTGGTGTGTATCATTCTACCTTCAATCTAAATAAAACTGACCTGTGCTCCATCCACAGGCCATGAAAGATCACAGAATCATAGAATACCAGGGTGGAAGTATCTCAAGGATCATCTACTCCAGCCTTAGCAAATCATGATCTAGTCAAGAAGGCCCAGACGAATCTGAAAAGTGTCCTAAGTGGAAAAGCTGCCTAGGGCAAACATTAGCCATTCTGAACAGTATTGTTGTTGGGTTTGGGGTTTTTTTTGTTTCATCAAAGATTTTGTTTATTTTTTTTTTTTTTTTGTTTGGTTTTTGTGTGTTTGGGCTCAAAGTACTTTGTTCTAGAGGTACAATCACTTCTGAAAGCCTTGTAGCTCTGTCTGTAGGGATTGTATTTAATGTGTTTGCCTGAGAGGCAAGGCACAGTAGGAGCAGACCAATGATTTACTGGCAAATCTGACAGCCCCTGGACAAAACCCATCTGCTGTCATCCCAGCCTGGATTCCCAGTGCTGCCCAAGGCCCTGAGAGTCCCAAGGCAGGAATGGTTCAGCCCCACAGGAAAGCTTTGTTTGATGTCTCTTTTAAACCATTAACAATTATAGATGCACCAAAGCTTGCCTAGGAGGTGACAAAGGACCACCACTCCCCACTCACAAGTACAAAAAACCAGAGTGCCTGAGCCAAAAAACATGCTTGGGGTGAAAATCATGTTTCACCAAGAGTTAGCACTCATCTGGATGTGAACAATGTTTCACATTTATGTCTGGATAGTTCTGATAGTTCTTTTGTCCAGACTGAACATGCACCTTGAAACAGATTCATAATCTTCCAAGAAGGGAACAATCTGTGGATTTAAAAGCAAGTTCACAGCAGTCACTCTTTACCCTGCTTTCACCCTCTGCCTGAAAAAATGACTAAAGGCATTTATATCTCAAGAGTAGAGTTGTATCAGAACCATTTCTGCTGACATGTAACAGTATGATTTTAGTCACCAGGAGTGCTCTTTAGTCCCAGACAAGACACAGTATTTCACTTATCATTTAAGTAGAGTTTTCAATTGCAATTTCTTTTCTTTTTTTTCTTTTTTTTCTTTTTTTTTTAATATAATGTAAAAGGAAACAAACGAAATCTATACCTTACTCAAGTGGTAACTGAAGGGAAAAGTCAACATTTCTCAGGGTGTGGTGAGGTACTAGAAGAGTTGCCCAGAGCAACTGAGGCTTCCCCATCCTTAGAAGTGTTCAAGGTCAGGTTGGATGGGGCTTTGAGTAACCTGGTCTAGTGCAAGGTGTCCTTGCCCATGGCAAGGGGATTGGAAACAGATGATTTTTAAGATCCCTTCCAACCAAAGCCATTCTATGATGATGATTCCCCTTCTGCTCAATGCTGCAATTTCTTCACTTAAAATAACACCAGAGTCAAAAAAGAAAAAACCTTAAATGTAACTACACATTTAAGCTTTGCTTCTGCGATTGCTCCAGGCTAAGTAACACACAATACTTTGAGGAATTTGAATATATTTGAAGCCTTCTGGTTTTTTAACCTGTGGTTGTGCTTGTGTGTTACAAAATTCTGCCTCTCTAGAGATGAGCAGACACCATGTGCCACCTACTTTACCATTTTGCTTCAGAGATTTGACTTATTGAGAAGTAAGCTTAATGCAAATAAAATTACTTTCCCCTCCTGGCATTTGGCAGTCACACAGAAATGCAACAGAAGAGCAGAGAAGGGGAGAAAGTTGCTTCTCAGAACTGTGTTCAGAAAGAATAGCAAGCACTAAATTCAAAATGAACCATCTGTGACAACCCCTAAGCAGTGCCTCATTTCAGTAAGTGCAAGCCTGGGAATGAAAGTGAAACTGCACGTTAACTGTCAATTAAAATAATCTAATATAGGCTTTTCTGCCTCTGGGGGGAGGGTGTGCATAGATTTTCTGGAAACCCACTCTTTTTTCATTTCCTTGGCATAAATTTTACAGTTCAGGAGAAATGAATCACATCTTTAGCCAACATATATTACACACCTCATGGGAAAAAAGGTGCTGGAAGAGGCACTATCACTGTAGATCACCTCTCACTATTTCATATATGTTTGGTACAAGATTGTATAACTTCACATCGAAATTAATTCTAAAACAATTTTGAAGAAAAGAGTGATTTCACATCAGAAATAAGGTATTTACCATTCCCCATTTGGGAAAACTAAAAAACTGTCTTATACAGTTGTATTCAGAAACAAAATCCAGAGAGTTTCTGTCAGTTCATTCAGACTGCAAAAAAACAGAGCAATGGCAGCATAGCCAAGGTAAGTAGAAACACATGGAAATTCCTGCTTGCTCCAACACTATATATGTATATATATACTGTACAGTGACTGGCTACACCTTTGGATTTACAGGATTTAAATCAGATCAAAATTTGGTCCTCAGAGTATTCAGCAGGCAGTTCTGGGAAAGGGTCCAGAAGAATTCAGTCAGTAACCATGAAGACTCTGTCATTTTATAAGATATAAGTTGCTGACTGAAAAAATTACATATTGTTAGGCAGTAAAATTGCAGTTTTATTTCTTATTGAATTTGGACCTACACTGCAAGCCGTAAAAATACTCAGCTAATAGAACATTGTGTATATTTATTGAATCTGGAAAATACCCCTGGGACAGCAGCTCTCAATGCTGCCAGGATATTTTCCATAAGCACTGAACTAGAGTTGTATGTGTGTGAATACCAAGCGTGTTTCAAGGCCTTCCATTTTACTGGTACTATTTTGTAAGCCATTTTGTCGCCTGAATGAGTATATCGTTATTTAAGAACGTAAAAACCTTAAAGGTACTTTAAATACTGTTTTATCAACATTCAGGTGTTAATCCATGTTTAAAATAGAACAGCATTACGGCAGTAGTTCAATCTCTGCTTGCCTTGTCTGGTTTCAGACGGGCTAAAATTAGTTTCCTTCTTACTAGAACAATGCTGTGTTTAGAATTCAGTATAAGAATGATGTTGATAACACACTGATGTTTTGGCTGCTGCTCAGCAGCGCTCACCCTAAGTCAAAGACTTTTCAGTGGCTCATGCTCTGCCAGTGAGGAGTGGCACAAGGAGAAGGGAAGGAGAACAGCTAGGACAGCTGATCTGAGCTGTGCAAAGGGATATTCCACACCATAAAGTATCATGCTCATATAAACTGAGGGGGTTTGGATGGGAAGGGCTGATCACCGCTGGGGGACAGGCTTGACCTCATTCGAGGGGTGGTGAGCACTGGTGTTGTGCATCACTTGTTTTTCTTGGGTTTTATTTCTTTCTCTCCTTTTCATTGCCATTATTACTGGTTTTATAATTTGTACTATAATAATTATTACACTTTTTTCCAAACCAAATTGTTCCTATTTCAACCCACAAGTTTTTACTTTTTTTGGTTCTCCTCCCCAACCCACTGGGGGAAGTAGGAGTGAGCAAGCCTCTGACTTGGTTGTCACTGGGGTTGAAGCAGGACGATTAAATATGCAGAGTCCCACCACAATCAGAGCCTGGCTGCAGGATTGGATCCCAGCAGTGAGAATGTCTTTCTGTGCATGCCTTTTGAGCAAATCAGGGATGTACCAGGATCTCCTTAATGAGAGCCACCCCAAGGCACGGCCGTGACTGCATCATCTGCCCTGAGACTTCAGCTGTAACTCTTTCTTCCAGGTATTCCTTTCAAGATGAAGAAGACATGTTCATGGTGGTTGATCTCTTACTTGGAGGTGACCTTCGTTACCATTTGCAGCAGAATGTCCACTTCAATGAAGGAACTGTAAAACTGTACATCTGTGAGCTGGCGCTTTCCTTGGATTATTTGCAGAGATACCACATCATCCACAGGTGAGTGAATTTCATTTGAGGAACGAGCTGCTTGCTTTTGGCAGAGCAGAGGAATTTTATCACATGTCCTGGTTTTATAGTTCTGTTTATTCAAAACCTCTGAAAAGTTCCCATTACCATCCAAGGGTGAATTTGGCTCTGGAAAGGTTTTTTCAAAATGCTTTCTTTCTGTCCCCAGCCATTCAGTAGCCTTGTATCCTTCTCATTCTGCCCTTTTCTCCTTCTGATCTCATACCATGATGCACATTTTTCACTATGGTCTTTACATACTAAATACAACCCATAACAGCATCCCGATCGCTTTTAATTTATTTTTAATTCTGCAGTGCCCCAATGTCACTGAACACAAAAACATTGTAATCCAGTATGAGAGCTTTCCACGACAACATCAGGGAACAGCTATAGAACCTAAAGCTGAGAATAATTTGTTTACTTGCAGCGTCTGAATGAAGGTCAGGAGGAAGAGAGGTGGGGAAGTAGGAATAATAGTACAAATCAATTAGAACAATGATAGACGCTGCATCCTTTTTGCACTTTTTATATTACAGCAATCTGTTGGGTCTTCTGCCATACAGAAGCAAACATAGTATTCATTTCAAAAATAGTGTCAAGAATGAGGGTCTGTTAATTTTCTTTAAACATTTTGACTTTTCACTGAAGCAACAGGAATAACTTCTCTTTTTATGTTGACACAGCAACTATGTAATTATAAAATTATGTGCTTGAACCTTCATTTTACTCTTTTCTAGGCTAAATTCAGGGTTATCTTTCCTGCCTTAGAATGGTATCAATGCAAAAATAAAGTTCTGTGTGTTCCAAAACCTGGATGTGACTTTCAGAGACCAAACTAAACTGAGCTGCACTATAGATCTTCCAAAGTCCAGTATAAACAAATTCCTTCAAATATACTGAGAGTTTTCATCCCATCCACCTGCCAGTGCTGCCTCACGATTTTGCAATAAAGATCCAATAAAAAGTATGGTCTGATTTTCTGAGGAGGAATGGTCACCATGAAATCTCTCTGAGCAGAGATGCAATGGTAGGTGGGTATTCTGTTACTGAAACTGTGGAAGATAAAATTCCAGTAAACATTGCAACATTTTGTTTTGCTTGCAATTAAAACTTCAAATATAATAAAACTTGCAAGGAAATTCTGTACACTGTTAGTATTTTAGTACATTTCCACATATTTTGCATAGATTTTCCTATCTCAGTGAGTGTTTTAAAAGTGGAACTCAGAATTACAGCTGACCTTCGTTTCTAGTGCCTTAAGGAATGTTCTTGGTGAAAAACAAATTGATGAGATCTTTTATGCAAATAGGCTGGCAAAATATTCAGGAGACATTCCAGTTTGTAATCAAAACTCGTATTTTGCTAGAAGTCTGTTGCTTAAATATGTATCCCAGAAAAGCCTGTGAAGGGTGACAGATGACTTGAAAGAAGGACTGGGTTGAAGTCGTTGTGGTTGTTTATAGTTTTTTGTGAGAGAGTCTGCCTTGTTATGGTCCCACTCTGAAACTGGGCGTGACACTTTGATCTCTTCTGCATTGCTTAATCATGGCAAGTAAACACTTTTTTTTTTTTTCTTTGAGTTGTAGCGGTTGAGCACTTGCTGATTTGCGCTGAGGTGGGGGAAGGCATGGAACTGGTTGTTGGCTCCATCTGGGGGCAAGTTCTGGGGTTTGGTTATTGCTTTCACTCTACACCAAAAGTTTTCACAAAAAGATGACTCAAAATAGCTCTCTCAGCCTGCAGCGAGTCTCGCTGACTGGTCAGCTTTGATTGTTGTTTAGAGATCTGGTTCAGGACTCCTTTGCACTATAGAAGAGATGTTTATTTTGAAGCTGGCAGACCTGAGATCTGAGTGTGCCTGTCCCATTTCACTGCTTACTGCCCAAATTACCCAACTGTGCCACAAGGAGCCTTTCGCCTCTCATCTGCTCACCAGTTACTGCAAATCACAAATGATCCACACGCCAGTGAACATGTTATTTAGCCAGGTGAATCCCAGAACATTCTGCCTTCTATCTCACCACCACCTGGAGCAGCAGTCTGTGGGATGGATCCTCAGCTGCCCTAAATCTCTGTAGCACATCTGGCATCAAGAGCACAATGCTGACTTAAATTGGTTCAGGAGCAGAGCCAGCAGTGATGCACAGTGAGGAGACGTCAAGTCATTCCTTTATCAGTGCAAGCACACCATCTCGCTTGGAGATGAAATCAGATCTGCTTGGTGTTTATACCTTGTGGTAGCAGACCTCAGCAAAATCATTGTTACCAAGTGCTTCTAGTCAGCATTCACATGCTAACCTACAAAATTGTATTAGATCTTTCATTTTAAAATGAGTGTGTTGGCAGCAAAAGGGAAAAAAAATGTTAGTAAGTCAGAGAGTCATTGGGAGAGCCTGCTACTAAATTTTGTCTTGGCTACAAAGAAAGAATAGTCAAACGATGTATCAGACTGGGTAGGTGGATTTTCAAATCACCATTTGTACCATAAAGAACTAAATTTACAGGGTGTGAACCAGGAACTTAACTCCTCCTAATCGTTACAGATGTGTATGAAATGTGTTCAGGTTTCCATTACTGTTGCATCCAGCAACATGACAGAATGGGTTTTTCTGGGTTAACCTGTTGCCACAGAAGGAAATGGTACTGAAGGGAACAGGAATTACCAGGCACGTATGAATGCAGGCAGAAGGGGACAGATCAGTACTCTGCCAGCTCCCCTTGGAGACGTCTTGCAATGTCTGTGTGTTTGCTGATGTGGTTAGTGCTGTGTACTTTGAATGTGGCAATCATTTCAGTAATAGGGCTATTGTTACTGCAGGGACAAGTTTAGCCATAAATAGAGTAAAAATCACTACTGTCCTAGTGTATTTATGAAACTTGCAATTTTTATTAATCACATCCATGTGTATAAAATCCAAATTTTTCATGCATAATTCTGCAATAGTGGATTTATTTATTATGCCACAGTAATGAATGCTGCACTGCGTCTCGCAGCTCTGTTGTAAATGTTTGCATTTACATGGATGTTCACCCAGAATTATAAAAACTTTAAAAAGAAAAGACCTAAGTTTCAAGCTATTATTTGAAGACTATTCTGGGTAAATTCTTCATTTAACTTGAACAACAGCTAACTTAATACTGAGATTGTTGGTCACAGGTAATAGTTACACCAAAAAATCTTATTTTCTCTCAGCCCTCCTATAATTCTATTTTATCCACATTTCTCACATGAAAAAGTAATTATTTTAAAGCTGGATTAGTGGTGTTTCTTACAGAAAACCCACAGTACCCATAGAAAGGCCTCTTAGAGTATACATCATCTCAAACATTCTCAAACCTTGGATCAAATCCGGCATTCTGCCATTTCAAGATGGTATGACTAAACACATTTTTTCCAGAACTTGTTGTATAATGCCAGTGAATAATGTATTGGACAAAAGTTTTCCCATCAAAGCCTGAATAAACTTATTTCAGCCATGAGTAACTCAGCCTCCTCCTTTCACAAATGTTGCTGTTCATACATTTCAATAAAACCACCTGCCTTCTCACCAAAGTAGGCTGCCCATTTCCATTCAGCCATCTCTTCCAGCAGCAGCTCCAGTGTTGACTCTTCCAGGATGCTGCAGCCTTGGCTCAGAGCAGTGCTGGCCCTGCAAAGCTGGGGCTGCTGCCCTGGTAACACGCTCATGCTGAAAAAAATCACATTTTCTCTTTCTAAGGGGCAAGTGTTAAATGCATTGCCCTCTCAACTTTTCAGCATCGTCTGGCTTCATTGGTTTTCATCTGCTTAGAGAAGAGGCTGGATGTGGCAGATGTCTGGAATGGAAATTGCAGTAACCTTCCAGCACAATTTTAGGATACTGGACTAGCTGTTTGATCTGCATGCCCAGGACACTTATTTCAGTGGGGTTTTTTAATGCAAAACCATTCATGTGTGTGTGTGTACCTATATTAAGCATACATAAAATTTTTTGTTGAGCACAATATGACTGGAATCAGCCTGGCTTGGCAGGTCTGTGCTGTGTGGCTACTGTGATCACCAGTCTGTTTTCCATTCCTCCAAGTTCTGCTTCCAGTGGAGAGTAATATCAGGAGTTATTCCAGCTCTGAGTAACTCAATAGCAGTGCAGGGTGGGCAAAAGCTAAGGGAAAATGTTGGCAAACTGAGCACTGCATTTTCCTCTGCCAGACAATCAGGGTAAGGGTGTCTTGCTGCCACCAGCTAGACAAGATTTGCTCTTTGTTCAGCCCTGGACCTGTTTGTTCATTATCACTGAGCCTTTCAAGGTGCCCAACAGTCTGGTGAAATAAGATAATACACCTAAATGATTAGACACTGCTTTAAAATGGGCTTCTTTTTCGCTTTTGACAACATACAGCAAAAGAACAAACTCTACTTAAAAGTATTCCCTTCATAACATTCTCCATTTAGTACGCAAGCAGTCAATAGGCTTGAAAATTACTTGAAAATGGGAAATTTGCCCCTTGTTTTTCACAGGTGTCACAGGCAGAATAGTGCCAACCTGAGATTTAGCTGGACATATGAAATAAAACACAGTTCTTTACAGATTTCTGCTCATACTAATAGTCTTTTACTTTCTGGAAAGTGTGTGTAGATGAAGAAAAAAATGTAATAGGGTCTGAATAGATGAACTAGGGAAAAAATAGCCATAATAAGACTACTATTCATAAGCAGTATCAATGATCATAGCAGGTCAAGAGGCCTGTCCGTTGAATTTTCTTAGTTCGTATTGCCATGTCTCTTCCATGGCATTGCATTATGGTCCTTAAACACGTGCAATTCCAAGGACAAATTACAGGAACTGAGCAATGAGCTACATAACAGAAGTAAATCAGAAAACATATCAAAACCATGCAGACCATAAAGCCCTGAAAACCAGCTGAATGCTTATGAGCCAGCACTGATGAAAAAAGAAAGTGATTCACAAATTCTAGGCTCAAAGAGTATTTAAATTTCAGTCATGCACTTTGCAAAGAATTAGATACCACAAGATACAAATACGCAGAGAAGAAGCCTTTCAACTTCTGAACGGCATTCTCTCCCTACAAGAACAAATTAATTTTACTTCTGTTTAGCTACAGAAAAATTTATTTGATATACCAGATGAGATATTGCTAATAAATTAAGCTGGTTTGGAAATAGACTGAGATTTCTGTATACAGAGACTAAAGTACAAACGAAGTAAAACAGGCAGTATTGGGAAAGAGACACAGGGAACACTCTGAGGTGCATGATGTTCCATCAGGTGCTCCAGTTCCTGCCACTGGCACTGATATAATATTTTATAAAAATGCTAGAAGATGCCCATCACACCCTCACTTCTTCCATAACCCAAGCCTGAGAGACCCCCACTGAAGCCAGCAGGGAATTGTTTCCTTACAGTTTTCAAGTGAGTAGATGAAGTCACCTCTTGGCCCTTTCTTTCACCTTCCTTCTCTCATTATTGTAACATTGCAGAAATGAAATGTTTTGTTTAGCCAAGGAAAACTCATCTCACAAGCCCTAGGTAATTTAAAATTTATGTGTCTGGTCAATGGTAGGAGATGGAAAATCTGACCTATAGACTGAGCTTGGCCAACCATCTTGCACTAGGTAACAAACCTAGTGGCCAAAGATAACTTAAATCAAGACCATCTTAACTGTGTGTTTGTGCTGTACACAGCATGATAGTTAGCTTTCTTATTGATTATTTGTCTGTTTAAAATCAGACACCCAGACATGTGTAGATATGATCTAGATATGTATAAGTCCACAATGGCATTGTGATTTTAGAGATTTCTCAAGTTCATTTTGTTGGATGTAGCTAAATGACAATGAAGTGGGGGAGGACTCACGGAAACCTTTAAATCAGTGTATAAAAATTATGATTTAGATAAAATAGTTTGAAATTCTTTCCAGAAGAATTAGTAACTCCTTCTTCTAGATGCATGTCATACATTCCTTTATGTCTAGATCATATCTATGCTTGTCTGGATGTCTGTTTTTAAACAGAGAAGCAAGCAATAAGAAAACCAACTATTTTGCTGTGTGCACCAAAAACACAAACACACACATTGGTTGCACCCCCACTTAAATCAGCTGCCATCACCTGTCTGTGTTGCTGCTTTTCCCTTCCTGTTTTTTTTTAATAACCCCTTTACATTACCCTACCCTTTTAGGAAAAGAAGTCTTTAGGGCATGTGATATGTATTGTATAAAAGCTACATATGCCTCATCTCCACAATTTAGCATCCCATTGATGGATAATGAAATTAAATGCTTTGTTTACTTCACCCACTCCTCAGTACTAAAATTTTGATCATGAATCATTTTTAGCCATTCAGACACTGAAGCACAAGATGCTGAAAGAACTAAAGCAGAGCTTTATATTCAATGTTATCTCAGGTCTCCTTCCACAAATCTGATCTGGTTAATGCCAGTTTTCTGCTTCAGCATATTGCTAGTTTCTTTGGGGCCAGTTATCACAGATATCTTCCTTTCACAGAAATCCATTAAAATTTTCTGGGTGTTGCTTTAAAGCCTGAAGTGATTTTAGTATAGGTGTCTGCTCCCAACTGATTTATGCTAGCAAAGACCACTGTATTAGTAACATGTCGACACTCTTATGCTAAATATAATAATCAAAAGCATTGAGAACTACAATGCAAATCATTTTTACTAAGTAATTAAAATTATTAGGCATTCCTTCTACAGAGGCATAACAGTATCCACTGTCTCATATGGCAGTGCCTGGCTTACCCAATTTTGTGAGCTTCCACCTCCTACCCCAAGCCCTCCATGTATCTGGAAGTGGAGGAAAGGTTGATCCAGAGAGATCAAATGAGCAATGATGTGAAGTTCTAACAGAGGAGAGAACAAGAGCTAACCATCTGTGATACAACATCAATACCTTTTTCCCCAAAGCTTTAGTGTTAATATTACAAGTATTCTAATCTCTGTACCTTGGAAATTTCACAGCACCATGACTCTGAGCAGACATTCTCTCCACTTTTATTCTCTCCACTGAAATGGCAGATTTGCATGCAGTTTGCTTGAGCCTTTTTTGTTTGTAGTCAGTGAAGAAATTTAAAATCTTTGATTAAAATATGTAGATGGGGAAAGAGAATATGGAAAAGGACTGTAAATTTCATGCTGAGCAAAGTATGAACCAAGAGCAGCATATGGACAATTGTTTCTTTCTCCTATTTCTGCTTCAGTGGTGGCAACTTTTTTTTCAGCTTGGATGAGCAACACATATATAAAGTATTCTATCATTCCCTTGGAGATTTCCTTATAATGTAAGTTTTTTTAATATATGGCAAAATAACAATACTTTTTAAAAAAGCACGCATTTACTTGATTTCTTCATGCCTGCAGTAGTCTTTTGTATCTCAGGAGTTGAGCGAACTGTTCATGGTGTGGCAGAAGACATTTCATTAACGGATATTGCAATTTGAGCTTCCTTCATGCCTTGGAAATCCATTCAGCGGCTTTCAGTATAGCTTTAATATTTCACATGGTCTCCTTTGTAGAACTTTTGACTTCACAGGCATACTGAGAGATGAGAAAGAGAGTTGTAATTGTGATCATCTGACAGTTTCTTCTTTCAAAATAAATCATCTTGTGGGCAGGGAATGCAATTAAGATACAAATTGCCATCAGATTTGTTACGCTGAAGTTGCCTTTTCAATCTTTTTCTCTTGCTTTTATTGTCTATACCCCTCCTTGGATATTCCTCAGGGCACTCCACCAAGGTTATTTTCAAACATTCTCTGGAAAATCCTGTCCCAAGTCTCCTGGATGGGTTTTAGAGAGGAAAAAGCACAGCAGCTCCAAGCTTTGATGTTGTATGACAGACAGTGCTTCTGATGAGCCTCTGCTTCTCCCAACATGTGCATACACAGCTTACATTTATCCCGGGGGAATCTGCTGGGATAATGCAGTGTGGATAATTGTGCTTTCCTGCAGCAGAGGAGACAAGGCAAGCCTGCAATTCAGCAGTCGTGGTGCTCTTGCACATACAGAAATGCTGTCAGCAGGGAAAGAACTTAAAATATGATGCCAAACTGGGACCTTGCAAGGTGGGAACAGCACTTGGTAGGCAGTACACATTCAATAGACCAAAATTTATTAAACTGGGTTCAGATGAATTGGGTTATACTTTACAGTGATGATCAAAATCATCTCTACAGTCTGACTAAGAATGAGAAGTAGCTTCTATCCAGTGGCTACCCATTTTTATTCAGATATTCATCTCTTCATCTTGATATAAACATGAAATTTTAGCAGTGTTCTTATTGCAGAGGAGTTCTTTTTTAGCCTAAAAGTAAGAAATAGAAAACTGGAGCAGGTTTTTTTGTTTGGTTCGTTGGTTGGTTTTTTGGTGCTTTTTTGTTTGTTTGTTCATTTGGTTTTTGTTTGGTTTTTTTTCCTTTCACAGTGAGTGACTATTCTGTGTCTAATCATGTTATAGTCTCGTGGTTCATTTCAGTGGTATTCTTAGTGTGCATGTCACTTTTTCTTTAGGTTTTGGGTTTTAATTATGGGCACAGATACATTAAAAGATAAATGAGAGTGTTTTATGATAAAGCTGTGGACCCTCTTTCTATACTCAGATACTGTCTTTGCTATCAGGCTGAGTTTAGATTTCAAATATTTTGGGCAGGTACTCTGTGGAGAAACAGTAGCAATGAAAGGCAAACTGATGGTAAAATAGATGGATTTGAGGGTGCCAAAAAAGGGACATTATCTGCCTGCATCAGGAGGGGCAGAGGTGTCCAGAGTGGAACTAGGATGGCTGAGGAAAAGAACAGGGAGTGCAGAGTGTGGTGTAGGATGTGGGCAAGAGGAAAGTGCTATGGAAAGAGTCAGACCCTAAAAGGCAAAGTTGGGAGTGGCTGGAGAGAGTGAACATAGGAGTGCAGTGATAGAGGAAATAGGAGCTTGGTGGCAGCGTGGGAATTCCAGGTCAGTGGGATAAGATTTACTGACGGCTGAGTGCTTTTGAGTGTGTCTTTCTTTCTCAGTGTAGAGGTCAAACAGCCTTACTTGCCAGCTGTGAAAACCTCTGCTCAGAGCTCTGCAGATAAAAATTAATACACGGACATAAAAATTAATCTCTGTGTATTTCTAGAAAAGGTGATGTGGGGAGATGCAGTTTTATATCTCCTACGTTTCTCTCTCAAGATGCTACAATAATTAAGATATGGTCTTCATTAAAAATATCAGATCAACAGGACTACTCAATGAGTGTCAGAGGTCTATTTTGAATGCAATCCAATAAAAAAATAATTTATGTATTGTCAATAATCAGCAACAATTACTAATACAGTCACTTAACAAGACTTGCTGTGTGGAAAACCTATTGCCAGGATGCTGCATTTCTCAGCTTTTATGCTAATTAAATGTATTAGTTATCCAGAGTTCTGCCTTTAAAACCCAGAGAGAGTCACAGCTTGCCTCTTAATTTGAGATGCTGCAGAATTTTCCCCTGGTGGTTCTCCTTCAAGTCTCTTCTGCAAATCTCCTCAGCCACAGAAACACTTTACAGATGCACCCCAATGCAAACACATGCACTTACATATGTAAAGGGAGTTAACACTAATTAAAGTACCAGCTTATTTCCCTGAGTCCCAGAGTACCTCTACTGCTGAAACTAAGAATTATGAGCACATACTTAAAGAAGTACATTTCCCACAAACAGTCTTTTATCCTATCATTATGGCTTAATATTTGCTTTTGGAAGAGACGGTATCAAAAAGGAATAGCATATGGGATCCACAGCTGAGAAATGGAATTATTAAGCCTTAATTGTCAAGATTTTTGAACCTATTCATCAGACCAGTGTAACTCTTCAGCTAATGGGCTCAGTCATTGCCTGTTGTTCCCTGTTATGAAACACTTGGTCACCAGTTTCCTTAGATCAGACAAGGTGTTAGCTCTCCACACTGAAGTGTGGCTCCAGTTGTACGAAAACAGCTCTGTGTGGCAGTGCCAGGTTCCCTGCATGCCACAAACAGCTGAGCTTGAGAAGTCCGCCTGCCTGGAGAAAAGAAAGGAGCCCTTGGTCTCCTTCTGCAGACATCTCCCTCTTAGCCTCACACAGACAGGAGACAATGCAGAGCCTCAGAGGGTTCATGCTGCAAATGAGGAGGATGTTTTATTTGATGGCAGCAACTAAAAAAATAAATTCTGAAGTGTGCAAGGTGTTTTAAATACAGCACAATTAATCATGTATGAAGGACCACGTTGTTCGTGGTGTGAGATGACGTCAAACAGGACAATGAGCATCCGAAGCGTGACTCCTGCAAGAGGCTTAAACACCTGCCTGCACTTCTGTGATAACACCTTACAATAATTTGACTTGAGAACATCCCCAGTTGTTTTCATAATGCCACACAGCGTGCAAGATTTTTCTTATGTTTTTAAAAACTTAGTCCGTAGTTCACTAAGATCTAAATGAGGGAGTCTATGCTTTTTTAGTTGTTTGTCCAAACAAGCCAATCTAGCCAAAACAGCTACAGAATCTATAAAGATTTCAGCTCATCTAAAAATAGATAGTAATTTTAATGGCTTCTACACTCCAATGACTGTGTTTATACATCCATTGACTGTAAATGAGTATATAGATATCTAATTCACAACAGAACTTAATCCAAGTATCTTAACCTGAGAGCAGAATCCCATATCTATTTTCACTTGAATAAATAGCAAGAATAACCCTTATAATCATTTCAGTGCAAGTAGTTACTGTAACAGCAGTTTCTCTGCACAAAGCCTAGTTTAAACTTGCCTTCACCCCTGCTATATTCTTGCCTCTTAATCCAGTTAACCAGGACGTTGGCACTACAGTCTGTTGGCTCAAACAATATTGCCAATATATAATTCCTTATCCAGAATGCTCAAGAGGTGTTAGAATATTTGGCTGTTTGATTTCATGCAACAAGCGTCATGTTGTTGGCATTACTTTGAATAGGGAAATATCTTAGGAGGGTGTTGTACTGAAATCAGAGTGGGGTTTGCGTCGAATGTTGCCGGTCATGTCCCATCTATTCTAAACAGCAATCTGCAGTAATACACATATTTATTGCTCTGTGAGTTTGTTTGCAAATGTTTCTTCTTAAAAGCATACAAGGTTTTTCTTACAAGTAATTTATTGCATTGCTTCCAAAGATATGGGAAGCTCAACATATAAAAGAGTCATGGGGCATCCTCCTGACATTTCAGGTAGTAGCAGGTCAATTTTTTAACCATTTATGAAATATACTTTTATTTTCAAGCACAGACTCTGTACCTTCCATCCTGGTCTACCACAGCTAACTTTTCCATACATTAAATCTATAAAACAACCCAGAAGGGGAAGCATATGCAGAACATCAAAGTTCACTTGTCTGTGGAACATATTCATCACCCGCTTGGTGGTATATCCTCATTGTGTTTATTATGGGATGTGAGGTGCTCAGTTTGAAGCATAGAGGTCCAAATCCTTGTGCCCATGTCACAGGCACAAGCCAGCAGGAGATGCTGGCTGTGGTGAGGGTGGTTTGGGGCTTCAGATGAGTTAGCAACACAGCCTCACATGGTTGTTTGCTGGTCTGAAGCCCTTCTCCCTGCAGCTCCGTACTGCTGAAACTTGGGTCAGCAGAAAATGTGCTTATTGGGAAGTCCAAGCACTTGTTGCAAACCTGAAACCTTTAGAAGCTGGCATCTCTTTCCTTGGCCTGCACGTGAAGTGCGCCGTGCTGAACCACACTTTAGTTGCCAGCTGTGTTGACTGTAATTGGTTGCACTGTGGCATGGATGAAGGAAACAGCTGTTAAATAATGGGATAATATTTTTGTGGATACTGTTTTCTAGCAGGTGGTGCATGAACTTTCAGGTATAGAAGTTGGTAGAGGGTATAAGGTAAATATTAAGGGTATTATACAGTAATTACACACTATGAACAGTGGCTGACAAGCACACCTGTATGCTTGGAATTCTGTACATTTTCTTTTTGAATTTGTCTGATAAGCTGAGCAAACTCTTGGTGATGCGATACATCTGAATGGATCTATTCCATATTTCATGCAGAGAAAAACAAAGGAGCAGCTATATGAATTTTAGACATTACAAAACATCACACTTATGATGCTAGCTTTTTACAACAGATAAAGCCAAATGTGCTTATCAGTAACAATGCTTTCCTGATTCGTCTTTAGGCAGAGGGCAAATGTCATCAATTTCTTCTCTCATTTAGTTTCACATGTGGATTTCTGTCTGTGAAAATTGGAAGAGGGCCTATGCCTTCTGCTGGAAGAAGAATGATAGTCTTGCAATTGCAGGCAGAGTGCACACCAAGTACATTTTCCCTTACTCCTAGACAAAAACTCCCTAGACAGGGTCACGGAAGGAAGCATCACCATTGCAATGCAAACACTTTCCTGCCGTCCCACATAATTCTTTCCAAATGCCACCCTCCAGTTAATGCCTAATGAGTCGTGCTCTTCCCATGGTTGTCAGAGGTGTCACCTGCTCTTGAAAGCTGATTCACACATAGAGATCTGACCCTTGCACACACAGAAGGTCTCAGTAATACTTGACTCTACAATAGAGAAAAGATTAGAGTCATCTAATCTCAGCTGTGAGACTATCAAAAATTACTGCTCTCTGGTGATTTTGCATGACTCCTCCACACAATCTGAAGAAGCATTTGGCTGGAGAAGCTTTTTATTTGAAATGTTGTGATGTCTGGCATCGTCAGTGCTGACAGTTCCATGTTCCCTTCAGATCTGCATGGAGGTGCAAGGCCTGTACCCATGCAATGTTAACTCTAGAAAACAGTTCTAGCAAAGGAATCTCACATTTGTCATTACTTTAAGTCCTTCAGACAAAATAAAAACTTACCACTGGATTGCCTGCAAATTGCTTGTGCTTGAAAATGTTTGGTTGAAAAAGAGCCATTGTGCCTGGAAGACAAATCCTGGATAATATAGCCTGGGCTTTGCTATGTAAAAGCTCTCTTTATAAGGCTGCAGTGGTGCTTTCCAATCCCATTCTCTGAAACATAATACAATGCAGCTCAGAGGAGACAAAATACAGATTCACAGGCTCCTTTGGACAAATCTTTCTAGCTTTTATAACATTTATGAATCTTTGCCTGTTTTTCTTGTTATTGCAGTATATAATTAACTCTGTGGTAAAGCAATTTTGGGTATTCAATAAGAACAATACAAAAAAATAGTCTGTGTTTATTATTTTTATTTTAATTTGGCAACTGTGCAAATTGAGAAGTTGAACCTAGCCAAAGAAGACTATTATCTGGCTATATATGCCCAAAAATGTGAAAGGAGAGATACAGGATTCCCTTATTTTAAAAAGGTAATTTTATTCAACCTGGGATGACAATATCTACTACAACTATTTATCCAAGCAAAAACTGACAGTTACAGTGTTTCCAAAGCCCACTGGCCATCCAGACAAATGTAGATATCATTACTGCCACCTATTGCTACAAGGAATGAATTGAAGATATTTTCATATTTGTATATTTCCACATGGGAATAAAATTGGAAAATAACCAGCTTGTTCCTGTTAAGACATTTGTAAATAAACATTTTTTGGTGTATTCTTTGACAGCTTTATTTTCAGAGCTATATAAAATTGGCTAGTACAAGTGCTAAGAAAATCCAACATTGTCATGGACACCTGGTAAAAAATAGTACTAAACTAGAAAGGAACTCCAGGCACTGCTCTACTCAGCATCACAGTAACTTGTGATCACTCAGCATCACAGAAACTTGTTTCTATATAAGTAGGCACTACAATCCCAAGCCTTGAGCCTTTAAAGGTACACAGGGAGAGGTCAGACCTTCAGAGGCCTTCACGGGGGAGAGCTTTCGCAGTTTTCAAAATTATTACAGCAGTTATATCTCCCATACAGACTAGAAAAGGGTCTTGTTGCCACACAGGTTGTCACAGAGAAAGAAAATGCTCCAAAATGTGATAATGGCCTGGATGATGGGAATCAGATTAGGATCATATAAATGCTTGCTACCAGATAAATAGCTGGAAGTCATTATGAATATTTTGTTTCTGCGTTAAAGCCCCAGGAGTGGGAATTGCAAAGAAAAACAACATAATCTAATACCTCATCTCCTCAGCTTATTTTCAGTTTTACTGGATTGTTTACATTTCCAAATTACAGTGATGCACAGGGTCATGTCATGTCCCAACATTCATCTGAGCAGGAACAGAAGGCTCTGAAGATCTTTTTATGAAAGGACAGTAAGTGGCAGCAATTACTGCTGAGATCTAAGTGAGTGATTTGTGAACAGGCAGTCAGAGGTCTGGAGCTGTCAAAGTCTTTCATTCCCATTCTTCTAACAGTAAATAACAGTAAAGAACTCTGAGATTCTTACCATGATCTTTTTTTAATACCTCTGAACAGTTCTGGAAACTAGGAGGGATGTTGGTCAGGAACAAAAAAATCAAAAATAAATGAGTGATAAGGTGTTGACAAAAAGAAGAAAAGATGCATCACACTTAATTAAGGCTATTTCTTGAGCAAGCCCTCCTGGTAGGTGTCCTGCACAGCTCAGTTCTGGAAGATACCTCATTTCTGTGCCACCCTTGCAGAAGAAAAACACCTTTGACAAAATTAATCTCTTGGCTGTACAGTAGCTAATATATATTGACTTTTCCTTTATCCAGAGCATCAATAAATTCACCTAAAGAAGACCTCATTATGTATGCAGTCACTTCCTTTATGAACTGCATGGCTTGGACATTTGTATTATTTGTGAGTGCAATATCAAGTAAGAAGGAAATAAATTCCTATCTGTGAAAATCAGAATTTGTTCACATTTCTTTCCATAACCAGGAGAAAACCCTTTATAATGTTATATACGCTCTGATACAGCGATGTCTCACGTGAACTTGAATAATCCATAGCTGAAATTTCTATTTCCCAACTCTTTACCATTTCTATGGCTTTTAAGAACTGCGATGCACCCAGTATTAATCTTAATGCCTTTTTCTACATAAGGAAAAACATGTTATCATTAGATAATAACTAATTAGATATTAACTGCATAATAAAGAAAAAACCTTTGAACTCAATATTTCAAGGTTTATCCTACACAACCGTTGGATTGCCAGCACTAAAGAGAAAAGTGTACAAGAAAACCTTTATTAGAGTGGAAACAATGTTTACTGAAACCTGTGTAATCCTTCCACTGACCTCAAGGGCCATTGTCTGAATCCTGCTTCTTTTACATCCTTATGAGAATGCAAAATCCATCTCATTTGATTTCTCCCTGGATGTATTGAAACTATCTTTGAGAAAAAAACCCTTAGCATTCTGCAAGGACATGGGTTGCCCTCACTGTTAGCCAATGAATTTTCAGTGACTCACCTGTAAATATGGAGTCGCTATGCCCAGACTGAGATAAACATATCTTGTGACCCTTGGAGTTTTTTTGTCCATGGGCATCACCTCCACCCTGGAGGAGGCTGCCTGAGGACTGCAGTACGGGTGGCATTTATAGGAAGTTACTCAGCTTCTGCTCTGACATAATGGGTGGAGAAAGGCCTCCTTTCTCCCTGCAGAACTTGTTTAAACATAAACTATCATAGGCAAAATTCAGGTAGGAAGGAACCTCAGGAGGTCTCCAGTCCAACCTTCTGATTAAAGCATGATTGGATACAGCACCAGACCAATCTTCTCCAGGGAATTTTGTAGTCATGTCTTGAAAAACACTGGGGATGGTGACCATACAACCACTCTGGGAATCCTGTTCCTCTGTTTGTCTCTCCTCATGGTGGAAGTTTTCCTTCATCTCCAGTCCAAACTCCCTTGTTGCATGTTACACCTGTTTTTCATATGCTAGATCCTGTCCCTTGAATGAAAATGAAGATATATATATTCTATCTAGTCAAATAAAAGCAGGCAGGAGCTACCTTCGAAAATCTAAGGCTTCATTCCATCAGTTTATACAGAACTGAGTTTTCACTTTAACTTGCCTTTGGTTAATGAGCATTTGAAGCCTCAGTGGTCCTCATTTTGAGGAAACCAATCATCATTAAAAAGTGGAAATACTCTATTATGAGTCATGCTGGCAAAACTGCTATCAGCTGGAATGCTCATATATGGTACTGTGGGAGTTTAGAAGCTCAAGAGAATGGAAATGTGATAATATATGAGACCCTGGTCTGAGCCAGCAAGGCAAAGAGTGAAATATATCGGACATAAATTTGAAATAATGTACTTTGAGTTTTTGCTGATACCAGATAAAGGGTTAGTGGTTATTACACTTGTGAATTTAGACCTTTACAGAGCTGTTTTAAGTGGAAATATTTAATCTGGTGATATTAAAAAGCTGTTTGGACTGGAAAAGAACAGCTGTCCCTGTGTTAGAAACCCTTGAAATCTTTTGATAAAATGAGAAAATGTAGGCAAAAGTGAAAAATCACAAAATTAAACAGGGCAGAAACCAAGTCTGTGGTGTGCATAAGTTTGCTGCAAAATCTGAAAGCCGAATAAAACAGATGGACAATGACAGTTTTTCAGTTCTCACAGGTTTAAGGAAAAGCGTAGATCTTGTGTTTGGTATTCTTATGGATGTGTTCCAAAAAGGTGAAGGATTGACAGTGGCTGTATTTGCTGTAGAAGTGCTTTCCTAAATCAATTAGGTTAACCTTAGCTGGAGGAACTCTAGCTGATAGTTCTGTTATTCACATCAATGGCTAAATCTTTAATTAAGCCTCTGAAGCATTTTTACAAAATTGTCTTGTAGTAATCAACTTGAGTTCAATTATCTGTTGTACAACTAAAACCCTTTTTGTTTCGTTCACTTCAGTTTTGTGGAATCTGAATCCACATTCATGTTCCAAAAGCAAAGAGAAAAGTTTTGGTGACCATGTGAGTGCTATTATTTGTCACATCACGTCTACAGGTCTCTGCTGTTAACTACGTAATCTAATCCATTTACTCATTACTCACAAGGAATTTTTTTGTTTAACCTTCCCCAGGTCTTTTCTTTTTTGACTATTTTCTTACAAATAGTAGGAAATCATGTAACCTGATGGACCTACTTTGTTTTAAATTGCAGCATAACATCTTTTTTCAATGATTTTCTGTTACCTACTTAGAATTAGTTGTTATGGTGTGAAGGGGCAGCCACTGAACCAGCCATCAATTTTTCCTTGAGAAAACTGAGCAATTAATGATTGAGTTCACCAGAGGTACTCTTTTCTTTTGTAGATGGATATTTCAAGTCCAGTCAATAAAAACAGAGACAAAAAGTTAAACCTGATTGACCATATCACATGAAACTTTTTTTGAGACTGTACTGAATTTCAAGCTTTAGAGCAAATGGCATCATCACATGTTTTTCAGTCTTCTATAATTATTTAATCTACATAAGGGACACAAAATTGTGACCTCTGGAAGGTTATTTATGGTCAATAATTTAGGCGAGCAATTCAGATTCTCCCCTGTTGATGTATATATATGATTTCTGTCGTTTTATCTGACACTGGCAATACAGTCATCCAGATTTGGTCATTCCTCTGAGATTTCTCAGAGTCCTCTTCAGGTGATATAATCCTCATTCTTTTGCCACTTACATAGCTAATAAATATTTTGTTGCACCTCTCCAGTGCTGAACTGCAGGGCATTTCAATTTTAACCTCATTTCAAGAGGTGAAGATAGGTTTTTTTATTCCTACTATTTTCTTCATGAGCATCCAAGCCCCATGACAGAATTTAAGAGGTGAAAGCTCTCACTAGCTGCCAGCTGCTATGGACTATATCAAAGACTCACTAAATTCCACATATACAATTCTCTCACAGGTTTCTTCAATCTTTCATGAACTTCCTTGCAGTCAAAAGGAGGGGGAGTAAGTATGAAAGTCTTTGATCTTGGATACATTATTTTTCATAGACTCAGACTAATTTGGGGTGGAAGGGACTTCTGGAGGCTTCCAGTCTAATGATCTTCCCAAAGGCAGGGTCAGCCTTCAGGTCAGAACAGATTATTTGGAATTTATCCAGTCAGGTATTGAAAACCAGCAAGGATGAAGACGGCATGACTTCTCCACCTCTTGATTTAGGAACCTGCTTCTACTTCACTTTGTAACATCAGAAAGAAACTGATGGAAGAGGTAATTAAAGCTGCAGATTCTTGAACCGAAGTCCTTTATAACCATTGTGAGCCTTTCCAGGGAGGACACCCTGGCTGGCATATGCAGTGAACATGAGTTGAGCCACATGCATGGTTCTACTCCATGCAGAGAGAATATCTTCAAGCATGGGATGCACACTCAGCCTAGATATTGCAGAAGATACAAGCAGATTATTAATCATTCTTTTCTACTTGGAAATTATATGCAACAGCTTCTTACTCAACTTTCATCCTTCAGGGAGCTTTATTTTGACATTCTTAGTGAAGGCAATTGAAGAAAGCTAAAAATGGTTTCACAGGCAATATCAAGAAGTGGCAATTAAATTGTGGTTTTTTTCCCAGTTTTTTTCTCAATTTTCCACACCTTTGAGTTTCTTGAGCCAGCTGTTACATTGGTTGTGCCTGATACTGTCACTGAGCCACGACTTAGAAGGTTTGTCTACTCTCATTTCTATGTTGCTGTGAATTTTCTGCATATGAAAACAGTTGGAGTAGCACTGGTACAGACTGAGAAAATTGTATTTATGAAATCAGTGTCAAGGATGTTGCCATAGCTCTGCTGGTCATTGCTTGATGAATGGTCAGAGAGAAGCCCAGGGCACTTAGGAATCCAAACTCTGGTGAGTGTGCTCCTTGCAAAAGTCCTTCAATTTCTCTTATGAGCTGGTTCAGTGTATTTGGATTATTAAATGAGTGTTTCAATTAGTTCTCTTAGCTAAGGATATGTATAACAGGAAAACCCTGAAGTTCAGGTACTGAATTTCATACCCTGTTGCTTGAACATGCTTGCTAATGGGAAATTTTTCTGAATATTTTTCTGAAAAATTGATGTGCAATCAAAACAGAATTTCACTTACGTTAACATGTTTGAATTTAAACTGCTTAACTAAAGAGGCTTTATCTTTTTAAATTCACCAAAACAGTGTTTTAGTGAATTTATTAGAGTATTTATTTGGAAGAACTAAATATAGCATATTCCAAAAGCCCTCAGTTCTACAGTCTTTGGAGCTTTCAACAAGATCCCTGTGGGGAGCAGAGCTTTCAGTGCATGCCAAAGTTGGGCAGAAGCACACAGCACAGAGCTGCAGAAGGCACAGCCTGCTCAGTGACCCTGTGCTGGTGTTTCTCACCTGCCGTGTGATTCCGTGCATCTCGCGTGTCTCCAGGCACGTGATCCCAAAACAGCACTGTCTCACTTAAGAAACTTGTTCACCTTCTGGCTTAAGCCATCCTATGACTTTCACTTGCTCTAGGGGCAGTTTAAAATAACCTGTTTGAGGTCTGGGGCAGCATTCTGAGTCCATCAGGTTGCCTCAGGGCCGGAGGGGCTGTGCTGCTGTGTGCAAGGCGATGCACCCTGTGATGCCTCCCCCAGCTACATCTGCCCCCGAGCAAAATGAGCAAACCGACGCTGGGGAACAGCCCTTAGCTAGGAAAGGTTTGATGGTTTGTGCACATCTGTATCAAGTGTCAGCCTCTGTCTGAATTAGTCATGGAAAGATAAGCACTGATCTAATTTTACCGCTCAACTCTCTGAACATTACAAACTGTGTGAAGAATAGTATATTTGATGATACATACAGTTGTCAAGTGGATTTGTCAATGTCTTTTCTGTGACTATAAGAATATACAGTCTATTTAATGATGCAATGCCATAGCAGATATTCAAATTGTTTGAACAGATCTTCTTAAAAAAAGGATAGGAAAGAGACCATCTTGTAATGAGCAATCCCTGGGTGCGGTGCTGTTACACACATGGCAGTAGCTCACAAAGATGAATTTCTCCTTTTGGTCAGTTTTATTCTTGGTGAATTACTAATGACTGTATAATTCCAATTCTTAATTTTCTTAAACTGGGGGAAAGAGTTTGGAGTGATGTTGAATGTATCACTGATTTTAGGGAGCCACAAAAAGACCCAAACGTACTTGTGTGTGACCCCAGTCTTTTCACCCATGTGACAAGTGCGGAGTCATTTTATGCTTGTTAAAATTTGCAAAGACAGAGTGTAAAATATTTATTTCAGGTGTCAAAACGATGACTTACTTACTTCCATGGAAAGTTATTGTTGTATTTTAAAGTCACAGATCAATCACAAAGACTATTCAACAGGAAATCATAAGTCCAACTCTTATCACAAAACAGTTATCAAAAACCAAATAATTTTGTCACTAGCAAATACAGATACCATCTGAACAGTAGCTCTTTCAAAAACTGTCTCATCAATTGAGAGATTACTTGTAACATTACACATAGAATTGCATAGAATTTCCTATGATAATTCAACCAAATTCAACAAAATACAAAATTCTAAATTCAAACAAAACACAACTATTTTTTATAATGTAAACAAAGGTATTTATTCCTACAGTTTGTCTCACAACTTCACCCCTATGAAATCAGGGAAGGAAAAATTAAATGATAAATTATATGCCAAGTGATTACAGGGAACAGGAAAGAGACAACTCAGAGTCTAGAAGATTTTAGATGAAACAGGCTTTAGGACAGATGTTTCCTTATATTACACATATAACTACAACTGCTGATGAATCAGACAGTTATAGGTAGCTTGTAAATTGTGCAGAAGAAAGACAGTATTTCACACTGAAATACTGGTATAATTTTAAATTTCCATTCCAGATGGTAATTCATAATGAGATCCTTTTCCTTAGACATATATATATATATATATACACATGCATTCTACATTATTTCCAAGTGTGTAGAGAATTATTAAAACTAATTTCTTATTTATCCTGTGTTTTCCAGCTGCCACTACACAAATTACAAAAATAATCTCAGAATGCTTCACAATTTCATATAATTCTCAGCAAGACCTAGAAAATGTGGAATCCTGAATGCTAAGGAAAATGTAGGCTTCCTTCTTTTGTCAATAAAAATGTGAAATTTAGGTGATGACTGAGCTCATACCAGGCAAGCAATATACATATTACAATTGCTATTGTTATCTAATTGCTGTGTACTCTTTACATTAGAAGTCCTTCTCTATTTTAAATTTGAAAAAAAAAAACCAAACAAACAAAAAACAAAAAAAAAAATTCTGGTGTAACACATTTTCCTTTTGCAACATTTCACTTTTTTATTATTCCATTTATGGGCACGTTGTGAAAAAAGCTTTCCTAGGAAATGTTTAAACGCTATCAATCCATCCCTTGTTTAAGAGATTGCGCAAGTGAAAGTGTTTGGAGCTCATTTGCAGACTTATTCAGCAGCTTATTTTGCCAGTTTACGGTTCCTTGTCTTTCGAGATAAGTGGAGAATTCAGCCCAAGGAGCAAAAGTTTTGCTCAAGGCAGACTGATGCCTCTGCCACTCTGCAGTGCCCCACCAAGAACAGTTTCAGAAGTGCAGGAAGTGCAAGCTTCCAGTGACAAGGCAGTGCCACCTCACCCTCCCCAAGCCGCAGGGTGAGCCAAGCCAGGGACCCGTACAGGGGGCAGAGCAAAGGGATGGATTTTCCCTGAGCAGGTCCTCACCAATGCTGGATCAACAAAGAGGGTGGGAATGCCCGACAGTGGTGGGGGAGAGTTGTTTCCACCCCTCCTCACAGCACAATTTAGGACAGCAGGAATTAATCCTGAAAGTGCAGCTCTCTGGGGCAGTACTGTTCTCTTGTGCCAAGAATGACAGAGTTGAGCTGATGCTTCAGGTTGTCATAATCTCTATGTTCCCTTATCCCTGCTCCTTTCCCCAGCAGGGTGCATGGTCACAGACAGCCAGGGGGGATTTGGGGGTAAAAGCAGAGCTGCTGGACACACTCAATTAGCACAAGAGAGCTCCCAGGACTCTGCAGTGTGAGAGTGACCATGCATGTGGGGTCTGGCAGACAGGGTAAACCACCTATGTTTCCAATTAAATGATTTCTGTCAAATGTGGAGTCCCTGAAGCAATCAGGCACCTTCTAGATGCAAATCTTTCTTCTCGTTTTTACTGCTGCTATAAAGAATAAAGTACATAATCTTGAAAACCAGAACCATGTCAATGCTAACCATATGAAAAAAAATCCCCACAATAAATGGAAACCTAGAGTGCCTCTTTAGCATGCATGCTTTCTCAGAGTAGCAAAAAGATGTAGATAAAAATCATTTGCCTTTATATATTATATGGTTTTCATTGGTTTTGTAAGGATTTAAGTGACTTAGTCCTCATACCCAAATGGGGAAAGCTTTAAAATTGCAGATTTCCTTTGGGTTTGAAATGTAATGCTTTCCTTTCCTTATTTTCCAGGGACATCAAACCTGACAACATACTGTTGGATGAGCATGGTAAGTGAGTATTGACTGCTTTCTCTCAGAATCTCTAATTCCTGAGATCTCAGTGGCAGGTTCATGACATGCATAGTAAATCAGCCTCAAATGTTGAATTCCTACCCAGATCTGGACTTTCTCAGAAAGCTCCCCAAGAACATTTTGTGGATTTTGTAGTTTTCCTTCTTATTGCCAAAGAAATGCATGATTAGAAACTTTCAAGGCCAAAAACCAAAGCAATTTAATGTGAATTGAGATCAGCAGGGACACCTGATAAAAGGAAGTTACTATTTTATTAACAGGATTCTGTGAATCACCATAACCCCTTTTAAGGTGCCTACCAGTGGAACAGTACCAAGCACTTTATTTTCTCTTTTAGAACTTCTGAAGGGCTAAGAAATTCCACATAGCAAATTATTTCTCATAGAGATACCTAAAATTACTTTCCTAAACCTAGATAGGGATTTTGGAAATTTATGTGCCTCCACATGTAGTTCTGGCTTAAATAGCGTAAAAAAGACTAGACAATAATAAACAGCTTTGAAATTTTGCTACTAATTCCATGTTCTCAAAAATAAAAGGCATGGTATGAAATAAAACAGCAGCTAATTTCTTTAAACCTAAATTTTAAACATACACTCTCAGAAGTATTTAGCTAAAATTGTAAGTATCTTCTTGCAACAGTTCATAGAGAAAACATGAGAAATACAGGTAAAGGGGGCATTAACTTCGTATCAGTTAGAACAGAAGTACATACAGGAAAAAGACTGAATGGAGAAAATGTGTTTGCTACTGTGAGAAAGTCTTGTGCTTTGTTTACTTCAGAAATTCATTAAAAGCAGCCAATCTCTGAGAAAATATAATCTGAAATTATGCCAACAATGTTGTTATGTCAAAATCCATTGCAGAGCTGCTGGGTATACAAACTAAAATTGATTAAAGAGGTAACATGCTGCAAAGCTGAAGTTTGTTCCTGGGAACATGGAAGCTGATAAAGCTAAGTAGTACTGGAGTTTTAAACCATCTAGAACTTCAGCAGTTTAATGTTTCACAACCATAAGTGTTAATGTTCCCAACAGTCTCGTATCAGCAAACAAGCATGAAATAGAAATATCTTGTCTTTAAGTCCTGGTGAATTAAAGATGTCAAGAGCTGCACAAAATGACTATGGGTACGTTAAATCTCTGACTGGCAGCCTTTGAAGCACAGTCACCTTTATCCCTCCTTGCCCCTCATCGAGGTCAATTAGTGCACAAAACCAACCTCCTGCGAGAGCTTTCCTACGGAGACTCAAGCACCACAGAGCAGCACCTGCACCAGAGTGAGCACTGCGATGCAAAATGGAGGCTTTTGTGATTATAAGCTGTTCAGCAACAAAATTATCTGTAGGCAGCTTGAAAATTTTGGGATGGATGGCCTCCTTTCTGCAAAGCAGCAGAACATTGCTCCCTCATGGCACACCTGCAGACAAGTGGTGAAACAGCAGACTCCTCCAGACATGCACACAGACCTTGATCAGCAGAACTAAACAATTCATGGGTACAAACAGGTTCAAAGAACTGTCATGGGGCTCAGAGAAGGAATTCCCTGAACCTGGAAAAGGGTCCACACACTTCAACTCCTAAATGAGGTGATATCAGTTGGACAGGTGTCTGTACCATGCTAATTACCTCAGGCTTTCCTCACAGAAGTTCTTTTGCATGAAGAAAGCTATTCTCGAATACCCTAACAACTCTGATTAATCTGCAACGTAGTAACATAATTTTAATGAAATCATCAGATTTCACTTAATGGAAAAATGTGCTGAATATGTGCACCACAAATATGTTTGGCTGCAGAGTAAGTATAACAAATTCACCTAATATGAGCCTAACCAGGTGCACAGGAAGGAACTTTATTTTAGCCTGTGGCTTCTAAGATGGCACAATTTTCCTTTATGCACGACTTTACCCCTAGGTCTTTCTTACAGTTCATTAAGAAAATTATGCTTACAGAAAGTATCATGTAATTGGATATGCACAAAATTTCTGACAGACTTTGTCTCGGTGAGTTAGATTTCTTTGGCCTAACTGGAGAAACCTATTCTGGCTGAAGTCAAAATTTAGTGTTACGCCAAGCAGTTAAATTGACTGACTTTCACAACACGTATCAAGAATATATATTATAGATATTTGCACCCATTAAAAGTAGTTTCACTATAATTTATCTGTATGGCTTAGGCAACATGCCTCAGGAATACAGAAGTAGTGAAAACAGAAGATTTTTCTTAAAAGTGATCAATCTAATTTACAAATTGAAAAAAAGAACCAAACACAAAACATATACAACATATTCAAAATCATCCTGGCAAACGAAGTCTGAATTTTTCCATATGTTTTTCATCAAAGCCACATCTCAGCACTGCTGAGCACAGATTCTGATGCATCAGTGGAAATAAATGTTTGATGATCACGAGCAGCATAGTGGTACATGAGAATGGGATAACCAGCTGTTAAAAACAGGGTTCAGCCCCTATCAGAGGATGATTGTATGGTCTCCTGGAGAGATTCCACATCCCATCTCTGAGGAGAGAAAGTAGGAACATTTTCAGGGTTCATTCTCTGAACCAGAATCAGACCCTCTAAGGAAATCAATGCAATCAATAAAGCTCTTTTTTTTAATGCTTCCTTCTCAGCTTTCCCAGAAAACTCTTCCTCTTATGACTAACACTAATCTCTAAATTTAGTAGTAGTGCTCTGTTCTGCTAACATACATCTGAAACAGAATTATTCCAGTGACAGCTGAAGGGACTTGCTAGTGTTTCAGGAGAGCTATTCCTATTGTATTGTACAGAGAAAAGCATTATAGAATTCTCCTAATGACAGAATTCTGCTTCCTCTTCTATTCCTTTCATTTTAATGGTTTAGAACAATATAACTGAAGTGACAGCATTTAGATATGGAATCTGGTAATTCTGGTCCATGTTTGTATTTTTTCTGAAATATCAAAGAAATTAAAGATGTCTTTAAAATTTTGCATGTTCTATTAACTGTGATGTCTAAGGAGATGTAGAATTTCATAAAGGCAGAAAATCATGCAGTGGCAAACAGAATAGTAAACTGATTTTTAAAGAGATTATAATGTTATTTCTATAGCTATTTGGCAGCACCATTGAAATTAGCATTTCTGGTGGTCCTGCAGAAATCACAAGTTCTACTTTTGCATCCAGGCTTAGCCTTGTACTAAGTGACCACACCATCATTGCAATCTGTTTACAAAAAATCTGTAAGGGTTTGAATTCCTCTCAGGCAAGTTTTCCACAACATCGTTTCATGAGATTCAACAAGATCCTTGCTCGGTTTACTGAGGAAGAACTCCCTGCTGGGTCAGATCCAAGACCTTGGCCAGTATTTTGTTGCAAATGGTGGCAAGAGGAAATGTTATTTGTGGAACATGCCTTTTGCCACTTGGCCATCAAACACTTCAGTGCTGCCTGCCACCCACAATTTTTTGTGGTAGGATATTAGACCATTTTTCCTATTCCATTTAAAATGGGAAGGAATTCTTGTTCATGAGTTTCTTTGCTGCCACCTTGAAGCTGCAGCTGATATTGGCCCCTACAACATCCTGGAGCAACAAATGGCAGAAGTTCAGCTTCCTTCATGAAAGAAAAGTGTTTTCTTTAATGTATTTAAAAGCCTTCTTTCAAAAAACAAAAAACAAAGCACCAATCACCTAGAATTACAGGATTTGGTGAATAATAACTTCCAATCACAATATTTGAGATATTCAAAAACTCCTTCAGCACCCTCCTGTCAGTAAAATACCCTGAGCATTTTTAATGTCTCCCTATTAGGGAGATGTTTTGCCCCTCTCTCACCTGCCATAGAGATATATGCAGACTTTCCATTTCAGAGCAGAAGAGCAACCACAGTGGATCAATGACCCATCTAATTGAGTTTCTTTTCTCCAGGAGTCTCCAAAAAGTGAATGACAGAGCAGGCTATAAAAAGACACTAATTGTTGTGGTATTTTCCCCATGTACTCACCCAACCCCCAGCTTTTTGTGACTGAGGCACTGTGGTAGTTTTGCCTGGCCCAGTTTTTGCCAGTGAATAGGGTGGGGTACAAAGATGGCTCCTGCATGTCCTGAGTAAAGATTCTGGAAATTTCTCCACCATGTCCAGCAGAGCCAGTCTCTGATGGCTCTGAAGATGATGGACATGCTGATGGCCAAACCTGGGCCAATTAGAGGTGTTAGTTACGCCTCTGTGAAAACATATTTAGGAAGAAATCAAAACAATGTGTGCACGCACTTCTTTTTAGCCAGGGCAGGAGGAGGAGGAGGTGAAAATATGTGAGGGAGAACAACATGGAGGCACCAAGGTCAGTGGAGAAGGTGGGGGAGGAGATGCTCTAGGCGCCGGAGCTGAAAACCTTCTGCTAGCCGTGGTGAAGACCGTGGGGAAGCAGGTGGTCCCCCTGCAGCCCATGGGGTCCAGGGGGTGCAGAGATCCACCCACAGCCTGTGGGGAGGTGCCCACGCCAGAGGAGCAGGTGATGCCTGGAGGAAGCTGTGATCCAGTGGGAGTCCCAGAGACTGAGAGTTGCAAAGGCCTTGCAGGAGAGAGAGAGGCCTTGCTCCCAGGATGGAAACAGCCTGGCCTCGGCTTGGAATTCTGCAGCCTGGACAGAGGAATCTCGGACTGCAGCAATCGTGCGGGTGCTGCTCATGAGATTGGACCCACGCCAAAGAAGTTCGCAGAGGACTGTCTCTCGTGGGAGGGACCCCCATGGCTAAGTAGAAGACTCCTCTCCCTGATGGACTGACCCTGACCAAAGGAAACCCCCACACCCTGCCCCCACCCCGGAGCTGTTGGTTAGAAGGAAGGAGGGAGGGGGTGAGATGAGAAATGGCCTTAATAGGGAGAGGGGTGAGTAGAGAAACAGCATTTGCAGCAGAAGAATTGTAGCATTGGACTGACTAAAAAAAGCCACATACCTTGCCCCAGCCCGGATCTGTTGGTTGAATGGAGAGAAGGGGCGAATAGAGAAACAGTGTCTGCAGTAAAAGAGTTGTGACAGACTGATTTAAGAAAAACCCCACACCCTGCCCGTGCCCGGGAGTTGTTGGTTAGTTAGAAAGGAGGGAGGGGGTGAGCTGGGAAGCAGTGCCTTAAGAGGGAAGGGGGGTCAGTGAAGAAACAGTGTTTTGAGAGCTTATTTTTACCTCTGATTTATCCTCCGACTCTGTTACATTAATAAATCACCTTTTTTGCAACTTTAAGTCTCCCGCCTGCTTTTGCCCTGTCTGTCTTGCGTCCTCTTTATCAATGGTCTTATCTCAACTCATAAGTCCGGTGTGTTAGGTTTTTTTTCTCTCCTCTGCATAGCCGCAGCAGGAGAGAGCGTAGAGAGCAAACGTCATAGGTGCCTGGCATTAAGCCAGGGTCAAACCCACGACAGGCACTTCCTGGCTCATGGTTTCCACACATTTAACAGCTTTCAGTGGCTTTTTCCAAGACCTTTTCTGATGCTTCCTTGAGTGAAGAGAACTTTTAGCATCCTTAACATCTTGTGTTAGGGTCCTTAGCTTAAATACAGATTATGTGAAGACTCACTACCTAGTTGTTAATTTTGAAAGTGCTGCCCGCTAATTTCACCAAAGGATTACTCTTTCTAGTCTTGAAACACTCTCCTGATGGCCCTCCATACTGAAATCACAGATATAATATTTCACTCTTAGACTTAACAGGGCTATTTACATGTTATTAGGTTTTGAGGGTTTCTTAGATTGGATTTTTGCATCTGATGGTGATAATTTTACTCAGTAAAATCCTTTCACTTATGAGTGAGCAAAACTAATTGAAGGTGGCATTCATATGTGCCTTGTTATATATTATTATATTGGTTTATGATCATCAAAGTTTTCCTTGGAACACTATTTCCTTGAATGCATCTCAGCTCTCATTTTAAACCTATCAGCTAAATTAAAAGATGTAGCCAATAAGCAATATTGGCACTAAAACCAAAAATGAGATGAAAAAACCTACCCATTAATAACTTCTCAATAATTATCAGTGTACAATGATGCCTGTGAGACATCTCCACTGAAGGTGCTCCTGGTGTGTCTGCACTAGGGCTGGTCCTTATTACACTCGCAGACAATTTGCAGGGACTGTGTCTTGTCTAACCGTCCAATGCTGATTCATGAGACAAGTGTTTCCAGCATCATTCATCCACCTGAAGCTGTCTAGACTTTGCAAGTGTATCTGAAACTTTTACATGCCTACATGGCCATTCAAGAACGTAACTTTTTGAAATGGACAGCTTTGCTGAACCCATCTGAAGCCATGCAATTTCTACCAATCTCCCCAATGATAAGTGTCAGACAGACAGCCAAGTCATGTCAAGTTCAGGTGTATATGAGCTTAGGCTCTCATACACAGTACAGATGAACCCAGAGAGGCTTTTTAAATTTTTCATAGGGTTTGACTTTCTGAGAGCAAATCAGGTTTGAATGTACCTCAAAATGTTAGTGTTCTGAGATTTACAATCAGCTCTGGTTCATGCTGAGTTGATGGCATTACCTCCAGTATAAAATTTCTTCTCTCTGCCATCACATTCACCCCTTTGTTTTCAGACTCTGAGAGATTCAATGAGGTTTGAAGTCATGTACATTTTCCTCTGCTGAATGTTAGGCAGCCAGCCCCATCCAACTTTCAGGACTTGTTCTAATTGTCATTATGATTTGCTCAAAAATTAAATTCAAACACAGATAATTTGCTGTTTATCTTAGATACTGTAATTCAGACTGTGTTGAAAAGTGAGACATAAAAGTCACATCACATAAAGCTTTCCAAAGTCATACACTGTTCTGTGGGCAGTTAAAGCCTTTACTGGAAGCTGACTGAAGGAATGCAATTTTTGAGACAATTTCCACTGAGATACTTTCTGTTTCCAGGGTATGTGTTGGTGTATGTGAAATCTGCAGTCTGAGATAATTTGAAAAAGCCACTCTGCAGAGAGTGAAAGGAATGTGGTCATTTGCTTTTCCTTCCCTCCTCTCTATCATCATCTTTTTATATATGGGGTCATGTGGCTCCAGGGATAAAGCAATGAGCTCTTTCCCTGGAATACTTGAATTTAGTTAGGTCTGCTGAATCTGTTGTGCTCTGCTCTGCTTCACAGCTCATAAGAGCTAAATCCAAATGACACTGACATTCTGCTTAGGTTAATATTAAACCAGGGTACAGACTTTGTTTTGACATTTAGTTGTTCACAATCATATCCAGAAAAGGAGATCAAGGTGTAAAGCTCAGATGGCAGAAAATCCCCACAAACAGAAATTTTCAGAGCAGTATGAAGTAGGTGGTATCCCAACATACTCACTGCAGCAAGAGCAACCTTCCCTTTTCCTATGTGCAGCAGTTACAGTAAAAACATGTCTTAGAGGATTTTTATAGAAAGACTTCTGTAGAAAATTGAAATATTCACACCAGGAACGAAAAACTTCAAAAAACCAAACCAGACCAGACGAAATAAAACCAAAACAAAAACTTCCAAAACCCCCAAGTCCTTAGGCTTACAAGAGTTGAAATCATACAGTGGTGGGCACAGGCAGGCAGAGCTCCACCTCAACACCCCTCCAGCCCTCCTCCACTGCCCACGGGCACAGGGGGTTCACCCCTGCTCTGCCCCTGTCCCACGCCCAGCCCCTCTCCGTGTCCCCAGCTCCCTCCAGGCACCTCCCCTGCCTGCAGAACACCTTCCTTTCCCTCCAATTAGCAGCCCCTCAAGCACCAGGCAGAGGCAGCCTGCAGACAGCCTGAGGGCTGTGGAGTGGCCCTGTGGTGGGGAAAAGCAAAAGGGAAGCTTTTCCAGCAGCAAACTGTGCGCTGCCTCATGTACAGGAGCCACCTCTTGCTGTATGGGCAGCATGACGCAGAGGAGCTGTGCACAGCCTACCTTTCCAGTCCATCCCTTACCTTCCACAAAGGCATTTTTAACAAAAAAAAAACCAAAAAACCAAAAAACCAAAAAAAACCCCCCCAAAAAAACCCAAAAGCAAAAACAACAAAACCACTATTTTATTTTATGCTATTTTGTTTTTTTAAATGGAAATAAATCTAATAAAAGGAAGAGAAAACGATGCCTTGCAGGAGAGGCAATTTTCATTGCAAATCACCTATTTGGATCAGTCTGAACAGGTATGATGCAATAGATGTTTTGCCATCATGCTGGCACTCTAATAGGGAACATCACTTACTATGCCGTCATTTTAAGTGACAGAACTTTATATATATGTATATGTATATGTATATGTATATGTATATGTATATGTATATTTATTTATAATTGATATTTTATATTTATATCTATATTTACATAATAGACATCCAAAAAGGAGAAAGCATTAGTCTACTAAGATCCTTGCAGCATTTCATTCTACAGTGTACATAGAATTACTTTAAACTACTGCCATGAGATGGCTTTACGTTGTTCAGTAACCATTTTCAAGAAGCTGTCTGCCACAGTGTTTTATGATGACAGAAGTAAACTGAAAATATGCTACACCCCAGCCACCAGGAAGTAGGAATTCCACCTTGGAATTGTCTGAGCTGCAAGATCACACTGTTGTGGCAGGTCCAGGTTTTCACCCACAAGAACCCCCAAGTTCTTCTCTGCAGGGCTGCTCTCAGTGAGTTCTCTCCCAGTCTGTGCTCATGGCTGAGATTGTCCCCACCCAGGTGCAGCACCTTACCCTTGGACTTGCTGAGCTTCATGAGGTTCTTGTGGGCCCACTTCTCACTTTGTTCATGGTGGGAGAAGATTCAGGGGTGAGCAGCAAAAACAGCTCAGCGCTGCACACAATTAGTGGGTGCAGCCACGCAAGAAGAATATTCCATCACTTCGCTTCCAATTTGATTTTTCTAGTTAAGAATAATATTTAATATTAAGTGTCCATTAATTTTAGAGGTCTTTCCAATTGTGTTTCTTTCCACTATCTCTTAAATGTTAGATAAAGATGAATGCTATTTTAACTTCTGTCTTTACTTTGTGTGATTGCAGGACATGTTCATATCACTGACTTTAACATAGCAACTATAGTGAAAGGCTCAGAAAAAGCTTCTTCTATGGCTGGCACAAAACCTTATATGGGTAAGTTTTCAAGACATTTTAAAATGTAAGAATAGTTATACATTAAGACTGACTAACGGTATAGCAAAAGTATTTTAAATTCTAAAAGCATAAAGTAGATGTGATCAACTTCCTTTTTTGACAGTATATATGTGTGTTAGCAATGGAAAGCATGGGAGATGGAGAATGTTGTTTGGATGCTATTTTAAACAGGAGCTTGATCTCTACACTGCTTCTAGTCAGGTTCTGTTTGGTTTTGTGAAGCAAATTCAGGAGAATTTCAGCTGTGTTACTTTCTGTAAATCCCCACATCTTGAGACAAGAATATATTATATATTTGCACCACTGTGGCTGTGACTTAGAAGAAAACACATAATGTCATTTAAAAGTATTTAGGCACATCCTTAATTGCTTTGCTATGTTGAGTTCCTCAAAAATGTGTCTGTTAAAATTTGAGTTCTGTGTAACTAACTGCTGAAGTTCTTGTTCTATGGCTTTTAGGGCCATGTTATATATTGTAATAAAATATTTAAAATGTGTGACTGATTGAAGGCTGGGAGGGTAACATTTAGTTCACGTCTTCATGTGTCAAAAAGGTAAGCATCTTGGCTAAGTTAATAACTCAAACTTCCCCTGAAGCTGAAGGACAGAAGGCATCTCCTGAAGGTCATTTGTCCCACAAAAGTTAGGCAGGCTTCCATGACTAAGTGTCTGTGTGATTTGTCCTATTTGTGGCTTCCTACATATCTGCTGTTTTAATTCCTTCTGTGTATGGAATTGTCATTGCTTGAGCAGATGACTAGCCTGAGAATAAATGTATTTGGATCCAGGAAAACATGTACTAAGAGGTGTGTCTGCAAGAGTCTTTCTCTAGCAGACATGCTCAGAGCACACCTAACACATCTGCAGTGGTGAAATATTGGTAAATAATAATTTTCTGAAACTGTCATTTGGTGAACCAAAGGCCATTGTGCTGCCACACCTCTGCGTATTAGAATAGGAATAAAAGCATGTGCCCAAGAAATAGGAATTGACACTGATGCTTTTCACAGCACAAAGAGCACTGCACCACCCTGCCCATGAAGCAGGCAGGTGTCTGCAGGGTGCCTCCACACGGGCTGTGAGACTGTGGCAGAGCAGTCTCCGGCACTGGATGAGAGCAGTATTCACATATTACAGGTTTTTTGTTGTGAATCAACAGCAGGAACTGGAGTTTAATGCCCCTGACCCAACAGCTCAGTGACTGTGCTTAGTGAAATGAGCAGCACGGCACAGGCATGGGATAGAGAGCATTAGGAGGTCAAGGGAAGGAGGGGAGATGGGGAAAACATTTTACATTTTCACGTTAATGGATCTGGTCTTGGTTCACCTCAGCTCATGTAGCTGTTCCACTCCTGAAGCCTCCTCCCCACACATCAGATCTCCACCATACCCAACAATCCCACAAGAAGAAATAGTACCAAAAAAATGTTCTCCTTTCCTTTATGAAGACTGTCACCCCATCCACCAGCTTACTTTCTCTTCAGTGTGCCTTCCTCACCTCTTGGAAATGCAAAGATGCTGCAAAAGCCACAAGTGCAGTTTTTGCCATTCAGAAGTTGGAAGAATCACCCTTGCATTTATTTGAAGCTGTAGAACAGCAGAGCTTTTCGAGCTGTAAAAATTCTTTGTTTCAGATGAAAAGTGATGGGTAAGGATTCTCTGTGGCACAGTTTGGATATCAAAGCTACAACAAACCACATATTAAGTGTGTAACAGATATGGGCCGACATTCATTGGTGCTGCTTTCCTCTTTTAACGTACACATTTTATTTTGTGAAGAATTATAACTTCAGTGAAATGCTACAGCAACTTTTCAGTTGCAGTGATTTCTCACTGTAAGGCCATATCAAAGGCTTTCCATGTGACTTCTCCTGAGACATTTAGACTATGAGAGAAATAGAAAAACACAGAATTGGGGAGTTTGGCTCTATGGTTGGTAGTAAGCTTTTATTACCAAGAATTCAAACCACATTTTAACCTTGGTGTAACAAGACAAAGTCACCTTCAAGCATGGTACTTGCTGAATACCAGAACCAAGAAAACTTAGCAGTTTCTGTAAGACATGCCTTATTCTACGCTGATTCTGACAATGATGACAGTATGAAATGTGATGAAAGCTTTTTCCCCCTCTGGAAGGTTTATAAAGTCTTACTCTCATGTGGATTCTGTTATGTTTAATCAGATATGAAGGCATTCTCCAGCCTTTCCCTTAGCAGAGGCACTCATAGGATTTCTCACTTCTTCCTATGGCCAATTTAACGAAATAAACAGAAAAAACGTTATCTCTAAAGCCTCCATTCCTCTTTGAAATCTGATTGAAATAGGCTGAGAAATTGCTAGGGAGTGATTTGCTCACATGCAGCATGACTGAATAAAAATGGTTTCCAGGAAAAAAACAGAGTGAATTGATACTGTGTTGTAAAAATGCCCTAGCTGTTCTGATTAAGATGCCTATCTTGTAATGCTAAGCATGGTGTGAGTCAGCTCCTGCAGCCTTTGCTTAATCCCACTTCACATTAGCCTTTTAGCCCCTAAGTCTTTCTCAGCCTGAAATATTCCCTGCCTATTTCCCTACTTATTAAATGTTTATGGAGAATGCACTGTACGTGAACCTGAATGTTTCTCTAGAAACCCTGTCAATTTTTGTGTCCCCCCCTTCCCAACCAATTCATTCAGACAAGTGAAATAGCTGCCACACGTAGGAACGAAGACATGGACAGAAGTATTTGTGAGAGGAACAAGGCCAACAGCCTGGCAAGGAAAGATACTTCCAGTCGCTTCTGCAGCTTTTCTTCTCAAAGTCAGTGACCTGAAATGCTGAAGGGAAATCAACTTCTTAGAGTTTGGGGGTCCTCCGAGTTTCTGTTTTGTACTGTTCTGGTGGCTGTGCCTCTGGAAGGCAATGTGTGCCTTCAGCTGATTTGGGAAACCTATGTGTCACCAGTGCCTGATTTTACCTTCACAAATTCACTGCTCAAACCTTCTGCAGCGCCAGTGATTGAGGCTCTTGTCAAGGCTTTATTGTAGGAATAGGTCTTCAAAAACTCGTTCGGTTTCAGGCTGTCATCCTACCCTGGCAAGCAACGCAAAATGTCCTTTGAGACCAGGCTGGCCTTTGGCAGGCACAGCTGCTGCCAACAAATGAGCACAAGCCCTTGTGGAGGACTCCCTCCCTCCCTCTGCCCTGGGATGTGGACCAGGAAAACCAGTTTGGGGCAGGACATGGTCCCTGGCTGCAGCCTGTGCTGGGCTATTCAGCTGGGGCTCTTTCTCCCTGCAGAAGGGTGTTACTTTGGCCTCTCCTGTGAAAGGGAAGTGTGTGCTCACCTGACTGATGCACCTGTGTGAGTCCTTGCTACTTTCAACACTGTTCCATCTTCACGAGCACAAAAAAACCCCCAAAAGGGCATTTCTTAAATTGCTCCCTCGTTAACAAGGCTGCAAGAAATACCTGTGTGTCTCAAAGAACATGCCCTGTGCTGGGCACCCATCTGCAGTGATGACCCTCTGCCCTGAAACAGGCTGCTCAGCTCCAAACCCAAAAGTTAAATAGTAAATCATGTCTAGAAAACATGACAGGTGTCACCTTTTGTTTATCCCTCACTTTGGCAAATTTATGTGTGTTTGAGTCCTATAGCATACACTTTCTCCTTACTGAAATATTTTGGAATTATCAATTTCCATACATCTGTGTATTATTTCTGAGTGTTGCAAAAGCTTTCCATTCACAGGCTATATTTTGGGGGGGTTTAAGGTTTGTTTGGTTTTTTGAGTGGGCTTTTTTGTGTGGTTTTTGTTGCTTCTGTTGGTTATTTTTGTTTCGTTCTTTGGGGGGTTTTGGCTTTAGGGGTGGGAGGGTTTGGGGGGACCTAGGTAGACTCTGATATTTTTCTCAGAGGAGATTGAAGTTATTCAAATGATGCACTGTGACTTTACCTCAAATCAAACTAATAAAATATTATTTATTGTACAAATACACCTGACAAAAATACAAAGTCAGTAAAATCAGTCATAAATTATGTAAAATGTTTCAGCTACCCCCTCCCTATCCTGCAGGCTTGTTATCTCAGGATTTCACAGCTCCTTTCATAGGTTGCTGCCATGGTGAAGAATGACTGTGTGCCTGAGATTACCAGAGGATTGTGGATTTACACTGGTCCACTGAACTTCTAAAATGTATGAGTCATCCATATTTATTAATTAATACTGTGTAGGAGTACTATGGGACTCAGAGAAAAGCCAGTGGCTGTCCTGATATCAACCTTACATGTAAAGAAAATTATCCCATAGGGCCAAATTTGGTTAGCCAAATTTGGTGTTAAAATACAGCAGAGACAAATTTTGAGTTGGGGTTTTCAAAAGTGGTCAACCTTTGATCCTTCTTGCACTCATACAAAACAGTGCCCTGAAACTGAGTAGTGTTCTGCAGTTCACTGTGTTTTGAGAGCAGTTAAGGCAGAGTTCAGGTTTTTAAAAGTCCTACCTTTATCCTGGAGGGGTTTTACTGCCCCTCTGCAGAGTTTCTCTGGTCATGTTGTTAGCTGACCTTTTGATCCTGGGGAAATATAAAGATACCAGCATGCCAAGGGAGGCTTTGGTTTGTTCTGATAAGCAAGAACCAAGGGTGGCCTTATGAGACTTTGAGGTGCTGAAACAAATTTTCAGCTCTTGCTAGGAGCTATGTGGCTGAAGGGATTAAACTCTGAGCTGCAAGCAGGCATTCAGGTTTTGGTTCCACTCTGACATTAATGAGTAAGAACATAAGCAGCTGAGGAACCTCAGGAGGTCAGGAAAGAAGTTACTACCTCCAGATGTTCTTTGCCTCTGTGCTCTCTGACCTGCTACCATCCTTTAAGGTCTTCCAGAAAAACTACTAGTATAATCATTTCTTTGACTATACCAGTTAATAAAAACCCCACTCTGATTTCAAGGGATAGTTTTGGGTTGGGCTTTTTATTTGTTTATTTCTTTGTTTATTTATTTATTACCGGCTTGAAAAGCACTGATGTGTTGTGGAGATCTGAGGCGGAGCTAATGTCCTGCAGAGGTGACATAAAAGCCTCAGCATGGCCCTTCTGCCCCCTGGATAACTCCTATTATTTGGTCAGGGCAACCCCTCCAGGGTTTGCATGCATTAACTGGTGAAAAGATATTTTTTAACCTGGTAGGAGTATGTAATAGTCCTTCTGGTGTGTCAGGTACAAAGTCTGTCCTGCAAATCCACAGTTATGCAGACCAGGTAATTTCAGTGCTGGGCAGAGCAGCTGCTGTCTGTACAATGGAACAATCTTCCAAACAACAAATGGATATTTTTGGACAAAATCCCTTCTACAAATTGTTGGAAAAACTGGCCCTGCAGCCACTGTGAGGTTTTTTATGGAGGAGCAAAGGTGCTTGTGTATAATTTCATGTTTGATAATGGGAGACCATGACATGCTCATCGCTGCTAGGCTTCCTTTCAACAGGGGTAGCAACTTGAGGCTGTTTCTCTGAGGCTGATCCAGATGTTCAGCCACTAAGAGCTCCTCTGTGCAAGGTCAAGAACTGAGTTCTGCTCAGTGGTTAAGTGAAGCAGAGGGTTGTACGAGGATAGCATGCTGAATAAGGACAGGGGGGGTTATACAGCCATATGGAAAACTAATAAGGCATTCTAAATGCCATGTCTGTTTCCAGGTAATGGTATCTAAATTATTTACTTCGATTGAATAACTGCATTAAATATAAGTATTAAAACTATTGAGGTGCATAATGTGAATAATGGTGCAAAATTGGTTACATGGCTACAACAAGTCCAAACTTCACACTAGAAAATTGCCATCCCAGCATGGCCAGGCTTTAAGCAGCACATTTCCTTATAAAATAGAAGTTAGCAGCTGGCTAGTCTAAAGCTCTGAGTCAGAAGGCTGACCATTATAATTTAGACCCTTTTTGCACATGAGAAAGTAAACTCTAGGAGGTAAATTGATAGTTTACTGAATCCACATTTATGTTCAGGGAGAGGGAAGTGGTTTTCTTCCATTTTGCTCTTGAAACAGCTTCTACTCTGGATAGAAGATTACTTGTCATTATTGTAGTTTGATTTCTGTTTTCTATTTAAACCATGATCCAGAAAAATTACTGACCCCTGAATTTACTTCTCAGGGGAAAGTGAAAATTAATATTTTCTCATCACGGTGCTGAGAAAGCAATTAATGTTTCACCAAAGCACCTAAGTTCAAGGTTCTTGGTATATTATTCCAAAAATCAAGTTCATTTTTTATTCAGCTCAATCTGTCATGCCTTAAGCTTGATTCAGCAAGGTGAAACTACAAATGTGTTATATACCTTGTCATTCACACATTTAAAATTTGCAAACACCTAAGCTTTTAACAGCTTGTCCTGTGCTAGTCAACACAAGTATTGTTTATACTGTGTTTATTGTATATATGTGTATGTATCAATTGATACCTATAATTTTTTTTCCCAAGAACAGGTACAAATATGTGGAAGGAGAATGATACCTGCCAGTTTGATATTATGCTGAATCTCAGTTAATGACACTGGAATGTATTTTCTAATCTGAAATCTCAAGCATTGCAATAAAACCCACTCCACTGGAGTATGTTTTGCTGCAATGACTACAGCAGAGTGTGTTGCTTTGCAACCCCTGCTGTAAACTAAAAATCTCTGATTCCCCTCACTGACATGTAGGGTCTCTGCTGAGATGCAAAGAGACTTCAGAGAGCTCTAGCTAGACAATTGGACAATGTCAGGGATTTTATTCTTAAGAAATGTTTTGGACATATCCACCTGAATTGGATCATTCAAAAAAAAAAAAAAAAAAGACAAAAACACGGGAGTTTGTTGGGGTTTTTTTAAATTTTTCGGTTTCTCGTATTGATAACATTGGCACAGGGCATTTTGCAGGAACTGATGACCAGCTGTCATTGGCAACATTTAGCTTTTCATGGACAGTCAGCTCCTTACAGTAATCCATCTTGCAAGACTGACTTGCACTCTATTGCTGAAATAGACTGATTTGTTAGTATGTAGATGCTCCATCAGAAATAATAACAGCTGTTCTTCTTGCCAACCACATCAAGAGATAGACCTCAAATTGATCATTTTATCATGGACAGCATTTTCAAACTCACCATTGAGCACCAAGTTAAAAATAGTCTGAATTTCAGAACCCAGAGCCCTTACAATTTATGAAGTTGTGATACCAATGAGTACTCAGCAGATTTTCAGAAACCCTATTTAAAACATTTTATTCTTTGTACAAAATGGACTTTTACAATAGGAAAAAATAGTGAAAATTTGATTTAGCATTGCTTGCATTTACATTGCTATTCTCTTTTATTTCAAGCTCATCAATCATATTGTTAGATACTAATATATTTCCACAAAGAGAGTGACAATTACCAACCAGCTACATAAAATTTCCTTTTTTATAACTTTGTTTTTGTTACAGATCTTTAGGAAAATATGTATACAATATGAGATGCATCATCTACATAATTCACATTGCAGATCATCTCACTACTATGAAAATTCCAGTGGGTAGTTATATAAATGAGTGGATTTGTCAGAAATTACTAGCTCTTGCACAAACTTACAGAACAGGAATAAGGATATCCCAGTAAGCCATTGCTTCTGGCATGGATGCAGACCCACTAGGTTTTCTTTCATGTTCAATTTGTTCATGAGTTGTCCTCTAGTATGGTTTTATTTTACAGAGAAATAACCATTTTTTTTACTTACTACAGTCTGCAGTAATATGGTATTACTAAAAAGATACGTTGCAAAAACATCAAAAGACACATCTCTGAAAAGGATTTATTTTAATTTATTAGTTGGAATAAAATACTGACTGGAGATTTGTTTTGGGGACAAGCAAGAAATGCACTGAAGCATACAATGCAGTACAAAAGTGTATTCATTTATGTAATTTTTCAAGAAAGTAAAGCAGACAATCAATAAAATCATGGAAGTGTATTATTAAGAGAAAAATATAGATGCAGAAAAGAAACAATGGAAGGACTTTTAGCGTGGTTGGCTGCCGAAGTTAAATATGTGCATTTATTTAGTATTATATAAGACACAGTCATTCCTGATTTTATTGTTTGCTCTGTTAAAATTGATACAGATGTCCCAGCTTGGAATAACATTGAGATTTGAGGAGTCTTTCTTTGTCATTTTCAGAAGTTACGTGAAAGGTGTCAGATCACACTTTGCAAAAGATGAAAAGCAGTAACCCAAACAAAAAGACTGCATTGCTTCTGAGTTCCAGACTTTTAAAAGTTCCCAGTGCTTTGGGTGACAGGTTTTCCAGGTGCCTGAGCGGAGGTGAAGAGCTCATGCAGTTCATGGCTGCCGAGAAGAAGAGGCTGTAAAGATCCCACTGAGGCTTCTGGCCTCAGACGCCTCTGAGATCCCACTCAGATGCTCTGTGAGGAGTTGGCTGCTAGAGCTTCATTAGGGTCACAGATTTGGGGGTCATTTGGGGAGTCCCAGGAGCCTCTATCCCACCTCTGCTCAAAGCAGGGTGAGCAGTGAGGTTCCTGCTGTTGAATTCCTGCTCTTGAGTCATTCTTCAGGCAGCTCTAGGAATGTGCAGTTCTCCATCACATCAAAGAAATTAGGCCAGGGGTAGCTGTGAGGCCCCGTGGGATCTACCAATTGCTGCACTTCTCCACATTTCTTTGAATTCACTCTTGCTGCTAGACTTGCTATTACTTGATTTAGCTTCACTATTTAAAAGTTGTGCTTCTGCCATGTGAATAGCTACTGCCTTCCCCTTAAGTGCTTGTGATAGTAACTGCAGCTCTCAGCCAAAAGCGTCTGCAGGATCAAACCCATTATTAAACCCATTTATTTTCCTGAAAAGCCTTTGTTCAGTAGAAAATGCTTGAGGAAAAAGAACTGAAACTCTTGTTCTTGCAGGTACTCTCACTGCTGTTCACACAAACTCTTGAAGGCAGAATACTGCCTACAGAGATGCACAGGGTAAAGATGAAGTATTCTCATCCTAAACCTGTTATGTAAAGAGAGGATGTGTTCACAAAGGGTGCACACAGCAGAGCTGTTGCCCTTGCTCCGAGCTGGGAAGCTCAAATCTGATCATCCTTTGGAAGAATCTACCCAGAGCAGACTGCAGGATGGTTGTCCAAGCTGAGCCTGGGATCAGGTTCAAATTTTGAAAGATTGCAGATAGTCTGTTTAAGTAACAATTTTAAAGAAAATCAATGCAGAATTTCATCTTTCTTTTCAGAGTTTTTATTTGCTTTTATCCTAGCCAATTTGCACTCTGAATTAGTTCTCCTGGCATCATTATTTCTTACAGCAAAATCTAATATTGTGTCCTGTATTTTACAGCTCTAGCTCTTCAGAGCTTGGCTAATTCCATGACTTGGAGGGTCTGCTGTCCTTCTGTAAGATCATGCTCTGTTTCTGAATAAGCAGGCAAACTCCAGAAATCTTCACACAGCCTGCAGCCCTTCATTTGCACCTAATATCATAGTTCAAAAAGACTTTCAGACACATTAAGCACAAGCTTAGTGTGAAATGGGTATTTAACAGTCTTGTCAAACTAGAGAAACGTCTTTTGGCTTCAACATGCTTGAGATTTCACCCTAAGAAAAAACCTGTACATAGGGTACTGCAAATCATATTGCACCCTGTGACAGTCCCCCCCTCATGGAAAGAGAGTGTTTACAACCGCTTCACTGGAGCTGATGGAATGCAGAGAGACATTCCAGCTGGACTGAAAATAATGCTGTTAAAGCAGGCAAAAAGGGGCTATCTGCTTTAAAAATCAGGACCTTAACTGCTCATATTCTAACCTAAGAGTGCCATCAGCTTAAGGTGAGAAAACAGATTCAAAACTCCAGAGCAAAAGAAAGCATTTTCTGCTGGTCTGCTAAATGTAGGATGAGTTGACCTTGAAGCTTTTAGAACAAAAAAATAAAATGAAATATATGTCAATAGCTCACTCACTAAATTAGCAAACCAGCTGCACCATTCTGGCAATGTCATGGGTTACATCAATAAAGTACTTTCACCTCTATCTCACAGAAATCAGATAGTGATCTGTCTCATTATTAAAATGTTAAAGCTATAAAAGAAATAGTGAAGCCAATATTATACCTGCATAGCTCGGTAAAAATGCCACAAAGGCTATTTTCTGTAATGAGATATTGTACATCATCTAAGCACGGTGGGCAAAACCCATAACGAATTGGGCTAAATCAAGCAAATCTTCACTACAAGATGCCTATGGTGATATTCAAAATATAAGTTTGGTGCCTGATGTGCAATTTAGGTGCATTGATCCACTAAAGTAATAACAAAAATGCTACTTAAGCTCTCAGCACCTATCTGATAGACTGCACAGCTGTAAGATGTGCCTACGCAGTGGCAGCATGCAAGCAAGAGTTGAAGTACTCATGAAGACACAGCATTCCAAGGGAAGCTCTGTCATCTGGAGGTGAGACAGAGTTAACTCTGTGTAATGACTCTCATGGCATTATTGATTCATGTCAGACTGGATCACAGCACAAGTTTTCCTCTGCCAGAGATCCACTCATCATCTGTTCTCCAAACACAAGTATTCCAGCGAAATGTTTATTTCACTGCCTGCAGATCTCGTACCAAACGTGTTTAGACGTGGTGCTGCTGGTCAAAGAGTGTAAGACCACTGTCACACATTCACTGCTTTTTAATCTACAGGTTAGAGTTTTGCCATAACTAATGAATGGATGCTGAAATCTTCTGTTATTTTTGGCTCTTGAAGACTTTCTGAAGTCAGGTCTGGAGTTGTAAATAATTAGGTTGTCATCCATAAGGCAAGGACTGCAACAACTCCTCTAACAGGACTGCCTTTCCACTTATTAAAGGCATTTCGCTAAATGCTGTAAATAGTCAAATCCCAAAGTGCCAGTCAGAAGAAAGTGTGACCAGACCACATCACTCACAGCAGTGTGCTCATCACAGTGTGCCATGGCAATCAGGTGCTAATGTGAGACATTCGCCTCGGTGACACGGCCAGAAGAGGCTCACCTGCTAATTGTAATCTAGCATGATGTTATGGCGGGGGACAGTGCTGTTCAGAAAATCTCCAGTGAAAGTGTTGTTTGCACAAAGTATACTGAGATTCTGCTGTTAAATCATTAGAAAAGCATGACTGAGCTTTCATTTCATTTCATTTCATTTCATTTCATTTCATTTCATTTCATTTCATTTCATTTCATTTCATTTCATATCTACTCTTATTTATATCTGGTTTTCTGAAGAAACTACAGTAGCATTATTTAGTACAAGTTTGTTTTTTTTTTTCCTGAAATTAGACAAGTGGATCCTTGTTTTGAAAATACATTTTCTTTTCCTCCACAAAAAGTGCTTTTATGGAAGTCATTACTTCATTGACAGAGTGTTTTCTTCCAGTCATGACAATTTCTCACAACATAAAATCAGAGTCAGGATTGCTACTTAACTAACATTTTCCTATGCAGAATATCTTTAAAAGCTGTCTGATTAGTTCTATCCAAATGTAGAATAAGGATGAGATTTACCATATTCAACACCTCCATCAATCACAAAGAATCACCTCACTTGCAAATATTTTTCCCATAAAATGTTCACCCTAAATGTTCTAAATTTTACTTCAGATCAAGAATTCCCCTCCTATTTCTTAATTTTATTCACATAACTTAAAACTTAAATGAACAAGGTAAGAATTAACATATGAAATTACTGACTTTTGAAAAACACTGACTGACAAAGGTTGCTTGTTATCAGTAAAACAAGGCACTGAAACTACGTCCTGAAAATGCTGTGCTTCCAAGTCTATTTAATTCCAGCTTGTTGAGTCCGTACTAATTTTTCCGCTATGAAATAATATTTATAGTCTAACATTAATGAAATGGTTTTTTTGTTTGATTTGATTTACTGTTTTAGCTCCAGAAGTGTTCCAGGCTTTTATGGATGGAGGTCCGGGATACTCGTACCCAGTAGATTGGTGGTCACTAGGAATTACAGCGTATGAATTACTGAGGGGTTGGGTAAGAACGATGGAGTTTATTGTTATCTAACAAAAGTTTCGAGTTTGCTGTGCCCCTGAGTACGTTCTTCATGATAAAATTTGAGTGTACAACAACTGCAGTAATTCCCAGGTCAGGAATGCTGTCCTGGTTCTTTCCCCTCTGAAAACACTCTTGGGAAGGTTTCACCCCACACTCAAATACATTGTGAAAATTTGCCTCAGTTTGGCTAAGAAAAGGCCTAATGTTTAATGGCTTCTTTACAACACTGAATTGTAAACAATGGTATTCTTTCCAACTCAAAATTTAGTTACTTCAGACTCTATTATGTATTTGATTCTCTTGACTAATACCATAAGAGATCTAATGTAATATCACAAGATTCTTGGCCCAACTATAGAAAACGCTTATCTTCCAGTGCATTTGTTTCTTATCTAATCAATTATGTGAATAAGCTTAATGAAAAATCTTCCTGAGCACAGTCAAATATCACAGAAGATAATGGAAAATTGTTTTCCATTTTGGTTCAAAGGACTGCAGTCAGTTGCTTAAATATTTACTATTCCCCATGGAAAACAGTAATTTAGGTACTATTTCAGGATGAGGATGTAGCTGTTTGGGAGGGTTTTTTTATTTTTTCATTCCTGTTTTGGAAACAGGATTTTATTGCATTGCAGTATGCTTTTTTAAAAGGGAAGAAGTATTTTTTATATTATGACACTAAGACAGTTCTGCTACCTTGTCTTGCCAGGTAATCCATCCCACAAAGACCTCACGATTTCACATAGGGTGACAGACAAAGGAAAAAAAAAAAAGAATAATTATTATTCCTACTTTTAGATGGAAGCTACAATTTTCAAAGGCCTAAAAGTTGGCCAATCTATTTTGTATTTCCATAGAAATGGCAAAAGTCATGCTCCTGAGACAAAGATCTCTCCCATGCAATGACTGTTTTGCCTCTCAAAGCAGAGGAGTGTTAAACCCCTTTCTTAACAAAAATAGCAAACCAACAATTACTATCAATTTTTCTCTACCATAAATCTCAAATCTTAGAGAATTTTTAGGATGACATTCTTCCTGGAATGGAGAAGTTTGGCAATGATAAGCATAATATATCCTCAATCCTAGTCAGACAGTAGTTCTAGCTGCAGTTCTAGTTTTACAGTAAATTAAGAGAACAACCTGATGGATTATATCAAACCTTTCACCAGTGAGTGTCTCCAAGAAAGGAGCTCAATGAATGATTGTTAATGAAACCTGAACTCCCAAGACTAATCACAAAAGATCACTTTGATGTGACAAACTCACTTTAATAAATTAAAAATTATATAGACTGATATCCATTCGCCAAGATCCATACAATCTTTCCTGAATAAGTCAATCTGTCTCCAAACAAAGCAAAGTTGAGACTGAATAAATGTTTTGCTTGTTTGTTTTATTAAAAACATTGCTATCTGTACCTGCTCAAGTCAACCAAGCCAGCTGCTTGTTTTCCCTTGAAGAGCAATTCTTGGCCACCGGGCAAGCCAGAAGATGGCTTGGCAGCCCACACCACTGCGTGGACAAGGAAAAGGAGTATTTTTTCTAAGTTTTTCCAGTCTAGACAAGGCCTAAACAGACACGAGTGATGACTAGAGAAGCAGCAGTGGGTTGAGGGAACATGCTTCACCCAAGGCACATTGCTGTCCCCACACCCGCGAGCTCTGGAGCCCCATCTGCCATAGCCGCGCCGCACAGATGGCCACGGAGGCACAGTTTGCACACACAGGGCTGGGAGCTAAACCTGCAGGCACACAGCTCCTCCAGGCTCCCACAGCTCACTTTCCAGCTGTGGAAACAGCCCCACTGCCACCAGGGCAGCTAAAACACTGCTCTGCTGGAAATATGGCTGCAGCTACAGGAGCAGGCTGTGTCCAGGATGGAGCTGTCTGACCATTTTTTGGTTATCCACGGTAGAGCTAATATTTCTCAATAAGTTGTTGGTACGGTTTTCTCCTTACCCAGCTGCTAATAAAACACCTAGAAAGGAAAAAGCAAATTCATACAGCTTTGAATCGAACATTGATCTTTTCACCAAGTCCACGAAATTAAACGGTAATTAAACTGTGTGATGCAAACTGTGTCACGTGTCAGTCTGTTCCTGAGCTATAGACAACTGCTAAAATGCTACAATAAACACAGATGCAATTAATTCAGTAGAGACAATGTGAAGGAATGAGATAGCAGGTGGGATTCTCAGATTCTGACTTTCACAGAAATGTGAACAATATACAACAAATGTTGATTAAAAAACATGAACAAAAGCAAACAAGTTTTCTTTTTCTTTTTTTCGCAAAATAGAACTGAAGGGATAGGACCCTCAAGTGGATTGAATAGCTCAGAAACAGGGAAGATAGAGGTATGAAGGGCCTCAAGAGACTGTAATGGCCATTTATAGTTAAATTAACTAATAACAATATTTAAAATCTCCTCAAATCTCTAAAAATTGGGTCTGCAGAATGCTAATAATCTTGAGAATAAGGCAAGCTTTAGGGATTTTCCTGTGAGGGAAAAGGTGTTGACAGAAGTATCCTTAACAGAACAACTTGTTATGATTCATAATTCCTTATAGCTGTTATTTTTAGAGTTAATTGCCATTTTCAACAATTGGTGTACATTCAGTCTCAATGATTCTATTGATCACATTGTTATATCAAGTTAAGTCAGCAGTAGGTTACTTCTAGGTGACATAAAACATGTCAGGGGTTCATTTTTATTAACTGTTTTATGGCAACATTACCACAAGTAGGGAAAAGCATATGACAGATTTTTTCTATCGAAAATTTTGAACCTGATTTAAGAAAATTATGTATTTAGAGCAGACATTTAGCTCCTGTTGAATTCATAAGGACATGGTATATCTAAACGACAACAGGTTAACTGAATGTGGAAAGATTTTTTTCAAAGCAAAAATACTTAAGCCCTCCTTGAATTTATTTTTAGAATGCCCCCGTGCCTTGGAATGAACTTGGTTTCACGCATATGTTCAAAGTTAAATATGTGCATGAATCTTCCCAGAATAGGAATATGTCTGGGGTCTTTATGAAGAGTAACTCTAATTCCTTAACAGATTAGATAATAACCACCTAAACATATTCTTAAATTATAATCTTCTGCCAGTACATACTAGCAAAAGTCAAGAGATGATTCACTTCTTAGCCAGGGTAATGGGTGTCTGCCATTTGCTGTTTAGGATATTGGATTAATAGGTAACTCTATGTTGTTTATGAATTATGATGCATTAATTTGCACACTGCTGCTAGGATGGCATTTAGCTGCAGATCTCATATCACATATTTATCACCTGCTGGGTGCAACTTAATTCACAAACAATCCACTCTCTGTCCTTGTTTACAAAAACACGTTAAGTATAATAACTTGCTTCTAATATTCAAGTATGTGTACAGAAAATTGCAAGAGTATAAATTTATATGTAGTACTTTTATTTCCAAATTCTGCATTTAGTAAAAGATAAATCAGAGAAATCTTCATGAACAAAGCACTACAAAACCCAGAGCCTTTCTTCATTTATAGAAGAATTTAGGCACTGCAAACACATGAGAGCAGATCCATGTAATGAGTTAATGTTGGATTTTAAAAAAGGGCAAAAGAGAAGGATTGGGATTTGGAGTCTTCTTTTTTACTCTGATTCTGACACAGACTTTTGTAAGCATTTTTTAGTTTTTTTATGTACTACTCAATAAAATCAGGACGACAAAGCTCCTTTCAGCCACCTCTTTTCGATTTTGTCAGTTTCAGTCACAAGAGCTGATCACTAGTACTACAAACAAAAAATAGTAAATAATCCGCATTTCACATAGAATGCCCCAGGAACAAAATTATTTATTCCTCTCATTTGAACTGATACTTCCTTTCATGAGAGAAAAATTTGCAGAGGAAATGTACCTGTGAGTAATTACATTCATTACAACCAAAGAAAAGCACACACACAACAGATTAGACGCAAAATTGTTATGTTTTTGTGGTTTCAATATTTCCAACATAAACAATACTGAGCTCAGGAAAACGTGAATAGTCTGCACTCTTTTATCAATTCTTGCTGACTTGATATTGATTTCACTTTATCCCAGAGGCCCTATGAAATTCATTCAGCCACCCCCATTGATGAGATACTCAACATGTTCAAGATAGAAAGAGTTCACTACTCATCTGCATGGTGCAAGGGCATGATCGCGCTACTGAAAAAGGTAAGAAAGCACAAACACCTTCTGTCCTCTGTTCTCTCCTCTTCTGGAAGCCCCTCCAACACTGGAAAAGGTGTCAGACAAGCACACACATTAGGCAGTCAACATTTCCAGGAGAAGAGAGCAGGGCTCATTTCTAGGCTGTTCTGAATGTGAGTGGTGCAGTATTTCTCTTCAGAAGGTGCATTATTCTTAGGCTTAGACTCAGGCTTTTTATGGCTTCAAAGAAGTAAAAATTTAATATTGCTTTTATTGTAAAGCTGATTCACTAGTGATAGTAGAAGTTTGGGGATCAGTTTCTTCCTCCATGCCCTGGCCTCATTTCCTCCCAGCTGTGGTTATGCAAGTGGGACAGGGAAGGAAGGACCACTATGCTCTCTGAATTTCTGCTGCAGTTTCCAGACAGGGGAATTAGAAATTAAAATGGCTGTATCGTTTCGTGTCCCATGTTGCTGTAATTGCAACAACAAAAGTCGAGCCACTTTTCTGTAAATGTCCCCAAGCTACATGACAGGCTCTTTCTGAATGCATCTGACACTGAAAATTGTTTGCTTTCTAAAATCCCAGGGTTTTGTTTGCTTTAATTGTCTGGCCACACTGCAAAGATAATCTGTCTCTTTTAGGTATTTCAGATCATCAATATTGATACTTGAACAGGAAACATTTGTGAATGTCTGAACAGTGTAATAAAAAATATATGTTTTTTGCAACAATGAGCAGTCTAGCTTTGAATAGATAGAGCAGTGAGGTGGATAATTTTAATTGCTGCCAGGATGCTCAGTGTAACTGCATCTTCCAAAAAATTAAAGACAAAATACAAATTGTTGGGTGGCATTGAACTGTGATGTTTCATTTCACTTGGGCTCTTGTGTATTTGTAAACAGACTTTTGTTGCTAATACATTTATACACTTCATGCCTGCAACAGCCATCTGGTGGCAATTAAATTATACTCATATCCTGTGAGTTATTACTTTTAATTTTTTTTAACCTGGGGCTTCTAGCATCTGTTGGAAGATTCCCTAGACATTTTCTTACTTAAAAACATGTATCATACAACTTATGTATGTGATACCTTTACCCTTCTGTATGGCATCCAGTCCCTTAGAAAATGCCTTGTGCTTGATCACAGCTCCTCACCAAGGATCCAGAGTGCCGTCTTTCAAGCCTTGCAGACATCCAAAACTCTCCATACCTCGCTGATGTCAACTGGGATGCTGTTCTAGAGAAATCTGTGACCCCAGGCTTTGTTCCTAATGTAAGTCAATATTCCGGGTGAACAGTGTTTGTAAATTCCGACTTTAATTATCACTGCCGTTTTACTTGTTTATGCTTGTATTTATTGATCTTCGGTGATTTATGTTGGATTCTACTTTCATTTACTCAGTCATGGCTAAGGGAAAATTCGTCCCATTTCAATAGATCACAACAAAAACTAATTAACCTTGGTTCATTCCTCGCTCTGTTTCAAAGAAAAGAAAACTTTCTCCAGACTTTACATTTCAGCTGTTAGAGCAAATGATTGTCAGAGTTAACTCTGAGACAAATAACACCAAGAAGACTGTGAAAGTTGGACATTTGAATAACTTTTGGAAAATTTTTTAACATCCCAGTATGCTGTTATTTTTTCACTTAAAGAATAGTGTTCCAAAAGGCTGACCTATTTCCTTTGTGACAGTTTCTTACGATAAAACATTAAGATTCTGTGAGGGAGTCTGGTGGTTTCTTTTTTCCCATGGTCCCATTTTGTGGGTATTTTCTGGGTATTTCCATTTTCATCATTTTCAAGTTTAATCTATTTAAGAGCCATGAATAGAAAACAATGACTGTGGTGTTAATATGCTTCTTCACTTTTTTTAGTCATATTGCACTATAATTCTTCTCCAAGCAATATATTTGTAGAATGCCAAGGTTTGTTCATGGGGGTTTTTTTAATGCAACTGTAAATAAAGATGAGGAAGGTGGAATAGGTAGACCCTTCATCCTTCCTGGCCCCGTGGACTGTGAACTCCATTCTCCTGGTGCTGTGGATCTGCAGCAGGAGTGGAGACTGACTTTCCTCTTTTCCTTTTCTCAAGTTAGAGCTTCTCTTTGAGATATCAGAGGTGTGGGCTGTCTTCCCCTAAGGCAAAATTCAACTGATTATTTACACCTCCTACTCCCAGCTAAAAGTTTAATCCACAACTGTCAGCATGTGGAAAATTTCACAAGATAGTATTTTATGAAGGAGATCCAGTTCCCCATGCCCAAAGGTACAACATGCTTGGGGATCCAAGAGAGTCTCAGACTCTGCAAAGACAGCTTTTCTTTTCACATTTGGATTCCCTTTATTTGTGTATTGGCAGGCATCTATAAAACTGAACGGGAAACCTGTAATATTTGAAGCAAAATAATATTCTACATTTAGAAGGAAATAGGAGGAAAATGTTTCATTTATCTACCCAGATTAATCTGAAAGTCCCATTACAAGCTCTACCAGACACTTCTGTACAGATTCAGATATTGCAGGGCTAGTTCCTCCTGGCTGATCAACTGTGTCAGGAAAAACAGTGAGGTGAGAATCTAAGTGTCTTTTCTTGAACAACATTTCTTTTTATAGTAACTTCACACTGTTTCATTTGACCAAGTTTGGTCACATGTTTTCCAGGAAGTTTCTCACTGTCGCACCAGCAAAACTTTCACTGATTAATTGGGGTCAAACAACAAAATATTTCTTGTTTTTCAGCCTTTGGTGACAGGATGAATTGGGGCTCTGTGACCAGTGGAGTGTTTTGAAACTAGAGAGTTTTAGAAATTTTGACAGCTTGCCATGACTGTCAGGAGCTCATCTGCCTTCTGCAGCTAAGAGGGCACATGGGAGGCCTGGGGGAGCAATATCCCACACCGTGATTTCTCCCTTATAGTCTGATTCCATAAACATATGGCTTACTTACTTTCTTCATATTCAGCTTAGAGTCATAAATAATTAGTAGGGTTTTTTTAATATAATTTGCTTTTAGTTTTAAAGCTTCAGAATTAAAGTGATGTATTTTTCAACTACTCAAAAAATCTCAAAACTATGCATGCTCAAGAAGGAAACTGATATCAACTGATATTCATGAAACCTAAGGAATTATTTATTCATTAATAAACATAAATAAGCTATAAACTGCCATTCATAAAAGTCAAATATATTTTACTAAAATTGGCTGGATAATATGCAGGAGAAGGCATCAGATATCTAAATATTATGCTCTGAGCATACACAATAAGCTAGGAATAAAAATGATGGAGTGATTTCTAAATCAAATGTTTCATTGTAGGACACCACAAGTTATACAAGTAGTTTCTGATGTGATTTTACTGCTTAGTGTCATTGGTTACTAAAAATATCTGTCATTTTATATGACTTATTTTAGTACTTCCACCTTGACAGTGACAATGGTGTGATTGAACTCTCAGAAGTCCCAGAGGGAAACAGGCTGCTTTTAACATCTTCCACCACACAATTCAAATTGTTTGGAATTTTTTTATAAAGGACTTCCTGGTATAACAAAGACTCTTAAAATTTGCTTCCAGCATCACAAATTAACATAACATTTTTTTATGGAGAATCCAAAATATTTAAGTAATGTGTGTAATGGCTAAGGAAAACCTTTATAAAGCAGATAGAAGAGAAAAAGAATAATAGATTAGAATGAAGCACATGATTGGGAAAAGCCAACAAGGATTCACCAAGGACAAATGGTACTTTTCAAACCTGATCATATTCAATGACAAATTAGCCTGCTCAGTTGATATGGAGCAAGTGGTGGTCATTGTTTACCTGCATTTCTCCAAGGCTTTTGATACAGTTTCCCACAGCCTCCTTTTGGAGACATTGATGTGTTATGGAACTGACAGGTGATCCATGTGATGGGAGGGGAACTGGCTGATGGCTGCACCCAGAGGGAGGTGGCAAACAGCTCCTTCTCAAACTGGCAGCCTGTCACAGGTGGGATCCCCCAGGAATCCATATCAGGTTCAACACTGTTCAATACCTTCACAAGTGGTGGGGGTGATGGGATCAAGTGTGCCATGAGGAAGTCCACTGATGATACCAAACTGAAGGGGGAAGTGGACACTTTGGGAGAACCCCTCTGCAGGAGAACCTGTGGAGAACCTGTGGAGAAGTGGGCTAACCTTATGAAGTTCAGCAAGAACAAGTGTAAGGTCTTAAACCTGGGAAAACGCCATCCAGAGGTGTAGCACAGGGAGGGATCTACCCAGCTGGGAAACAGCTCTGGCAGCCCTGGAGGTCCGGGTGGACAGCAAGCTCAATGTGAGTGACCAGGGTGAAAAAGAAAGCCAGTGGGATGTTGAGTTTCTTACATCAACAAGTGCATCACCAGCAGAGATAAAAATTCGTTGCCCTACTCTACTCAGCACTTGCCAGGCCACGCCTGGAATACTTGTTTAGTTTTGGTCCCACTACACAAAAAAGATGTGGACAGGCTTGAGAGGCTTCCAGAGAAGAGCCACAGAGATGATCAGAGGAGTGGGAAACAGGCCACAAGAGGAAAGACTGAGAGAACTGGGGTTGTAGGGCTTTGTGAAAAGAAGGATTAGGGGAGACCTTATCGCCCTGTCCCATTATTTGAAGTTTGGCTACAAAAATGGAAACTCCCTTTTTACAGGGAGTCACATGGAAAAGACAAAGGGTGTTGGGTAAAAATTACTTCTGGGAAGATTCTGCTGAGACACAAGAGGAAAGGTTTTCACAAGAACAACGATCAGCCATTGCAATAATCTGCCAATGAAAACAGCAGATTCCCCAAAACTGGTCACTTTTACGATTCAGCTGAACAGGTTGCCTGGGCCATCTTGTCCAGACTGGGGACTGTGGTTTTGCCCAGAAAAGTTTGACCAGATGATCCTTGAGATCCCTTCCAACCTAGGATTCTATAGTTCTGTGAACCCTTTTTTTATATGAATGCTGCTAACCAAAACAGGCCTGCTCCTTCCTTTATTCTCATGGACAGGATCTAAGAAACTGAATCCACTGCAACACTTCAGAAAATCAGATTTCTGCAAGGTCTTAGAGGTATTCCCTCTCTCTCCTTCACTATTGCAGGTGCTGTTTATGCTCTACAGCACTAACTGACACTCTGATGAAGACCCTGAGCCAGATTAATCTCTCTCACTGGGGTAACATAATTTTAGTCACTCTAGGAGTATATCTGTTTATAACTAGGAAGAGGATCTAACTCTTTATAATTGCTTTATAATATGATTTTTATGTTATCTCCCTTATTTAAACCTCAAGCATCACTCCAGGCCTAAAAAGACAGTTTTCATTTTACAGATGTGATTGAGGAGCTGGTTCATTATTACTGCTATTAACACTTGCCGAGCAAACTAAAAAATCACAACAATGCTTCAAAGAATAACTCTGAATCCTTTTGTACCAGAAAGGAAGACTGAACTGTGATCCCACATTTGAACTTGAAGAAATGATTTTAGAGTCCAAGCCTCTTCATAAAAAGAAAAAGCGACTTGCCAAAAACAAATCCAAAGATGGAGCTAAGGAAACCTGCCCGCTGGTAAGATGGGGACTGTGACTGCAGTCAGTGGCATTTTCTTTACACTCTAATAGGAAAACTCAGTTAAGTTCAGTTTTATCACCTCTGAAAACAGACTCGACCTCTCCGTCTGTCATTTTATACATTGCATAAATCATCTCCAAATCAAGATAAAAAGCAACCATTTATTTCAGTCAAATAGTAACAACATGTTTAAGCTATAATAATTTTTAAGATTATCACAGATGCTCATTTAAAGTATGAAAAAGTGTTGCCAGTTGGCAAAAACACTTCCCACACATGGACAAATAGTTACAAAGAGTATTTATTCACTACTACTACCAAAAATGTAAAGTATGCCATGAAAAGGCTCATTATTTATAAATATGTTAAAGTTGTCTCTTCCACTCTTGACTAATGTGTCCCATGTAGAAAGATTCATTGTATGAACAGTCAGGAGTACTGAGAAGATTAATCATAATTTCCAGACTTGAATTATCATTTCAGTGAGGTTTTATAAATTATGTTGCTACTCCTAATGATTTTGAATGTTCAGGCAAGCTGTTCTTCCCAGAGCTATCAAATGTAAAAATCCTCAGGAATTCTTTGTGGGGAACTTCTTCCAAAAGAATGAAAGATTGATTGTGCTATCACAGCCCAATTTAATGAGTCTTCAAAATGCCTCTTGATAGTATTCATTCATAAGCCTTTTTGTTCAGTGTTGTTTCTGTTGTTGTGATTTTTGTCTATGATTTCTCATCTTTTTTAATCAACCTATTCATGCTGTTTTTTAAAGAACGTACACCTGCAGCAGTGCTTGGAAACCATTAGGAAAGAATTCATCATATTCAACAGAGAGAAGTAAGTGCATTTCTTAATGCCTCTTTAGCATTCAGTACTAAAATTAAATTGAGAACTATTTTTTTTTCTCACATTGTAAGGGAAAGTGATTAATGATCACAGCAGCAGAGCCGAAAAGGCTGGATTTCCATTGATTTCTTCCTCTTATAGTCTCTGGTATGATGGTTTTGTAGTTCTTGCATCTTTGCAAGCAAGCAGAAGACCTTGTGATGAAAGTATGCTAGAAATATAAGGTAAATGTTACTCAAACTCCCCAGGGAAACCGTCAGCAATTAAGCAAAGGAATACAATACAAGGTACTGCTTTTTCACAGCTTAAACAAAACCAAGGGAAGTCATAACTCATGAAATTTTAATGATATGAACTGCACTGTTCTGACTTGGAAACACTGTTCATACTTCCCCACTATTAAAAAAAAAAAAAGTGTATTTCAATATTAACTATTTCAAAAAAGCTAAGTACTAAACTTATACCAGACATGAAGCAAGAACTTATGGTCTAAGGGTCTATGAGGGTTCACAGAAGCCCAAGACTGATTCCCAAGGATAACAATAATTTCCTGGTTCAACTAATGCACTGCATTTCTCGTAGTTTACTGCATTTGAGTTGCAGCCATTGTGGCCCCATTTGTGTTAGCAGATACACCTCATAACAAAGGAGTTGTTTGTGTCTTTGGTCAGATTATTGCATTTCATTCAAGTATATTCCATGATTTTATTTGACCTAATTATATATGCAAGCCTTTCTAATAGAGTTGTGTGACGTTAAAATTTAATTAAAAAGTTGTGACTATTTTACTTAATGCCTTCAACGCAGGTAATTACTGTCTCTGTAACTAAAAATGGAACAGGAATTGTCAACTTTGCACAGTTCACACAATAGCATAAAGGAAATTATGCCATGAAATACCTTTTTCCTGTTACAATCTGTGGGACATTTCTATGACTGATACTAACTGCTCACAGAAACTACAACAAGCTCTTAGAAAGAAAAGGAAGGTCCAGAAGATTCTTCATGTTATTTTGCATGATCTTTAGCACAAGAAATCCATTTGTTTCTGTAAAAGCCATCAAAAAGAGAAGCCAGACCAAGTCAGCCCATGGAAGGTTTTCAGCAGCGTCATGGTGGATTCTCTGAATCGGTTGAACTAGTGAATGCTTGAACTTTGTAGTTTAACCCACAAAAATCAAGATTATTAAGATCATAATAACAAGATTAGAAAAACATTATATTGATAAATAAATTTAATAAATTTACAAGAAGTTGTTTATACAGCTAATTTATTTCCAGATATTAGTCTCTCACCTACTCCAGAGTCACATATCAAGAAGTTGCAATATGCAGCAATTTTTGAAAGTTAAAACACCAGATTTTGTAAGATACTTTCAAAATCTCATTGATATGTTCACTAGTTTGAACAATTTCTCTTGTTATGATTTTACTGTGTTATTCTTAAATCTTTTTCTGCATAGGAAATTTTTTTCATTTGTTTCATATTGCACAACTACACAAGCTATAAAGGACTCTGAGAGGCTGATGAGAGATCAAGAAGTTTAAATGGAGTACAAGTTAAATGGAAGCAAAAGGTAAACCACATGCACTTCAATCAGAAAAGCATGTGTTTTGGTCATTGCTTGATTGGCTTTGACAAGGTAAAGAAAAATATTTAGTGTAGACCTACAACAGATCCTGCATTGTCTAAAGCCAGATCACAATAATTTCTAATTTAAATTGTATTATAGCATAAAAAGGACATGGAGAGACTTCATGTAATACTTTTCAAAGACAAAAATGTTGAGAAGGGGGGAAGCAGAGATCAAATGCTTGAACTGTGACGTGAATTCAAGTTAATGGGAACAAAATAGGAGCAATGCAGGCACTGATGTCATCCTGCCAGAAGAAGCCACACAGTTTACACCAGAGGAGCTCAGGGTGGGTTTCCTTTGACCTTCTGTGCCCTTAAGACTGATGTGCAGACCGAGGCTGTGCTTACATGGATTTCCAAAGACACATGGCCCATCAAGTTCTTACGAATAGCTGCAGATGCTGAAAGATGCGAACTGTTTGTTCCTACAGGCACAAAACCTATTAATATGTGATTGTATCAGTAGGTGAGGTGTCAATCTCAAAATGGGCTTTAAATCAGTCTCAGATTAATGCAGCCAGATGTTTTGATATTCCTCCATGTTCCTCTACATAGTAACTGTTGAAACTATCTGTATATTTCCTTAGATATTCATTATATTCAGCAAGAAAAATCTACATTTTATTGTGACTTCAGCCTTCTGCTCAGTTTACTTCAGTGTCACAGAACACTACATAAATTCTAATAAAGAATGAAAAAAAAAATAGCATGTCTTTCAAGGGAAAAAATGAGATTGCTCAAACTATAAGGATTCAAGGAAAAATTTCAGATGCTTCTAACTGAGCAACATAAAGTAAGGTAGTAACATGCAGTTAATTGTGTGATGTTAACCATCCCAGTTCCACAATATCTTGCAATCCAGTACTTGTAAAATATCTGCTGTGAAAAGCAAAATCTGATTTTGTCGAGTGCCTTGCTGGTAGTTCTACACTGTGCCTGTTTCCTGCTGCATGTCTTTCATCCTGCAACAGCCACTGCAAATCTTGCAATATGTCATACTTGCTTTCCTGCCAAGAAGCTCAGGACACTATCAGAAACTTTTAGATTGCAGAGAAGAGGAGCAGACAGAGGTAGTGAAAAGGCTTACTATGCTAAAGATAATTTAAAGGTAGTGGAAGAGGCTGAAATAAGTTAATAGTTTCAGTTAATGAAGACAAAGATGGAATGTGCGCGTTTTCTTTATTCCATAGCTTTCTGTATTTCAGTAACGGAAAAACGGTATTTGTAGGAATGTTTTAGCAAGGGCTTCCTGGACAAAGAGATGCAGTTAGTGATTGTCAGCAGTGGGTAAAAAAAGTTAGAAATGTATCCCTTGCCCATTCCTGATCACACGGCATCTTCTGTTGAATATTTCAGTGCATGTGAATTACAAATTAAAATATATGTGTGTCTGTGTGTCTGTGTGTGTGTGTGTCTTTTGGTTTGACAGGGGGTTATGGCATCTGTCCACAGTGACATTATCTTCCAGTGTCTTCAAGAGAGGGGCACACACTGCCCTGATCCAAAGTAAAATAACACAGGAAAATGCTTTTGCAGGATTTGTTTTCTATTCTTAAAAGGGTCATTGTAGTCTCTTACTTAGTTTTGAACACATAAACTAAATATACTCTGATATAAAAATGGTCCACACTCTGATTAGCTGGAAAATATTACCTGGAGTAGATTTCAGGGATCTGTTTGGCTGGTTTTGGTGGCAAAATAATTATTTTTTGAGTTTAATTCCATTTCTATATATAGATATTTTATTATATACAGAAATGCAGCACCAAACATTCTGCAGTATCTTAATGCATATTCCCACAGACTTGCCAGCAATTTTTCAATAATTTGATCTCATTTAGAAGCTGTAGGCTACGTTTTCAAATTTTCCTTTTTTAATTTTGTGTGTATGTCCATGGTGGGGGAGATTGTACAGATAAAGCCACACTGTTTGCTTTTAGCTTTAATAAAAAGCTGAGCACAGATTATTTTGCTATTTTTGTGCTGTTATCACTAAACAGAACTTCACATATAACTACATCCCTCTGTGAATATCTAAAATCTGAAATGACCAGAAATTAAGAACTAGACCCAATATTTGCTGGTAGTGAAATCATATTTCTTACCCTTTATGGTTCCTGAGCCTCTTCTTCTCCCTGAAAGATGTCTTTAAGATTAAAGATGTCAGAGAACAGAGAAGAAAACACAAAAAATATTTTCTTCTCATGCAGAATAATCCTTCAGTTAGATGCTTCACAAACTTAATCAAAATTATCAGCCTGCTAAAGAAAACAAAATCATATATTCACCTATTACTGAGTAGAATATGTATTTCATATATCCAACGTACAGGAAAATGGGTTAGAATTCTGCAAAACTATTTTAACAAACACAATGAACTGATTAGAAAAATATCCATATTTTTAATACTTCCAGTAGAAACTTTCAAATCTTTACTAGTGATTTTGAATTTGGAAGTTTTTTACTTGATACTGATATGCTGCAACAGCATTGTTATGAGACACAGCTGTCTTGTCCCCACTGATCTGAACAGTCTTGACTCTGTCCTACTCTACTGATACACCTTATTCCTCTTTTCAGTATTTGTTCAATGTTACCACATTAAAAAAGCTGCCACAAGCTGAGGCACATTACTCTGTCTTTTCCTACTGTAATTCTTACCATTTGAGCATATCTGGTTCTCTTGTAAATGACACTGAACGGCTCGAGGTGAACAGACAGCTGTCTGTTCCCAGAATAAACAGCAAAACTTGAGGGAGCATATTTTAAGCATACTAAGATGCTTAAAATCATGTTGTCTCATTTTTTCCATGTCATAGGTGAAAAGCTTAATATTCTCTGCATTTTTTTATAAAATGAAATTTATTAGCTCTCTCTTTTTAGTTCTTTTTCTTTCCTTTTAATTGTCTTTTCAGATTCAAATCCAGAGTCCCTGAGTACTCTCTTTCATCTTAGTTTGATTGAAATTGAATATTCATAATGATTTGTGGTATACTTCATTGAATGTACTTTTCTAAATATGTATTTTATGTCACTTAGTGTCTCTGGAGATATTTATATTATCATAATCCTTCTAATACCTGAATGCTTTTTGGTTGAGGCCACAATCCTTTTCTTGCCCCTTCTGCTGACCTGAATTCAGTTTAAATCCATTTCTTTCTGAGCCTTTCAAGTGGTTGCACTGCTCTTCGCTGAACCTTTCTTCTCCCTTTTGTAATGGATATGTCTGCTCTTGGAGATTGCTCCTGTAATTAGAAAGATGCTTTTTTGAATGTGTTTGAACCTGGTTTGTGTTCAGGCAGTAAATAACAGTTGCTTACTCACACGAGCCCTTTCACTTCTGCCTCTGATTCCTGCACATTATTACTGGTTTAGAATTCCCAACACAAATGTTACTCTGTTCTTAGTGAGCCAAGCTGCCTAAAAGTTTGAGCATAGTGGGTCCAAGCTGGTAATTTTTCTATAGGTATACATTCAAATTCTTTTCTCTTTTTTTTGAGAAAAGAGTGGTCATACAAAAGCCATTGTTTCAATAATGTTCTTCCTTCACAGTTTCACAGCAGGAAAAAAACCCACAAAGGTTAATGGGTATCTGGAACCTCATTATCAAAGCCTTCCAGGAAAAAGAGTCCAGGTTTTCCCAAACAAGTAATGATAACATTATAATGGCTACACTTCACCATTCAACTTTGGGAATGAAAGTTTGCTTAAGGGTGCATATTTCAGGACATTCTCCGTGTTGAAATGTGTTCCTGGAAGGATCAGGATAACACATGCAAATCCTCAACACTGGAAGCCAGAAATTAGTTTTTATTCACAGAAAACTAAACAAAAATACATCTCATAAAAGTAATTGGAAGTCGATTCACAGGCAGAGGAAACATGAGTCTTCATTTGTACATCTCAGACTTTGCAGAGGAAGCACAACTATATAATTCTGAGTACCAAGTATTTCATTTTTTTAAACACATTACATGGGACAAATCATATCTGTGGTAAATAAAGGCTGCATAACAGATCATGACTGTTCCATTGCCATGGGGGATTACCTCCATGATTTCTCTTCATCTCTCTTTATGTCCCAGAATAACATAAATTTTCACTTGTTATGAATCTCCAGAAATTAAGAATGAGTCCTGAAGAGTCAAGTCCTTGTCTTGTTTTAAGAAAGCGTTTTGGAGCCCGTTGCTGAAGCAATGCAGAAACAAATCAGTAATGAGATAACATTATTACTGCCAGTCCCTTTGATGTCCATGTGTCTGTTGAATATATTCATAAATGAGTTTGAAAGGGAAGTGAATGGTGAGGTCACAAAACTCATTTATGATACCAGAGCAGGCAAAACTAAATCTGACTGCAAAGAACTGCAGTATGTAGTGAAAGCCATGGTTCTGAGTTGCAGGCTAAGAAAATGGCAGCTGAAATTCAGTACTGATAAGTGCAAATAGATTAGGAAGAAGAAAATCTAAACTTGACTCTTAAGATAATAGACTCAAAATTAGTTCTGGTTATGAAGGAGAGAGATTTTGAAAAAAACTGTGGATAGCACAGTGTTCAGTGGAAGAGTAAAAGGTGTTGATACATTAAAACCTAAAAAACCAGTTACATATAGATATATATTCATATGCACACACCTGCATTTCCCATTCTGTATACAGTTCTTCTCTCTTACCTCAAAAAAGTTACAAAGGACTTAGAAAGGTTTCAAGAAAAACAGGATTGGCCAGGGGTGTGACATGGGTCATGTTGAAGGGTTTAATAGACTTGAACTAATTTAAACTCAGAGAGGAGGCAACTGAACAGACAGAAACTGGGTAAATAATAGCATGTTCTGAAACTTATTGAGAAGATGACTAAGTGATGATTATTCACTCTTTGTGGTAACCCAAGGACAGGGAGAGAAAGATCACCTGTAACTGTCATGGGCAAAACAGGCTCAGCTTGGGAGAGATTAATTTAATTTATTGCCAATAAATAACAGACCAGGATAGCAAGAAATAAACCCCAAATCTTAAAAACACCTTCCCTCCGCCCCTCCTTCATCCTGGGCTCCTCTGTGACAGGGGCACATGGGGATGGGGAACGCATCAGTTCATTACACATTGTCTCTGCTGTGCTTCCTCCCCACAAGGGGTGAGCCTACATCCTGCAGGAGACACACCGAAGGCAGGCTAGGAAATCAATGTCTTTCTTGGAAATGAGGTTTGGCCAACACTGCTGAGAAATATCCTTATGTGTGGACAGGTGCCTATAGTCTCAAAACTGCGTTTTGGCTAACTAGAAAGAAAATTTTCTCCCTGTCATCCCAAAAGGTCTAAAACCCAGTATATTACTGGGAGATTTCACAGCTCCTTTCCTGTTCCTTGTAGATGTGAATCTGAAAACATATATAACTAGAAAAATTTGTCACATTTTAAAATGTGGCTGGACAAGACATTGTTTAGGATGCACCTGGTCCTGAACAGACAGTAGCTCACTTCTGAGACACCTATTTCACTCATCTGAACATGGCTTTAATGTTACTGTTAATCAGTTGGTTTAGTTGCATTTTCTTAAATGACTGCACATATTTTGAAGTCTTCATTTCTTTACTTCATATCTTCATTTATTTTGCATTTTCAAATCCCAGGATAAGCCTGAGATCTTAAGACAATGCAGGTCAACAAACTACAGCACCCAGTATAATTTATCACTTGCCTTCCACACATCAGTATTTCACATGTCACTCACGCTGTATGTGCACCTGAACCCATTAGGTTTGATTATAAATTGCTGGTTGATAGAAAATTATATTCACAGCCATTTGCTGAGTGTAATTACTCAGCAGGAACCATCAACCTGAATCAATTACCCAAACTCTAAGAATATTTCCCTGAGGATTTTTGGAAAGCGTGGGACTTAATGCCATGAGTGTCAGTGGTAAAAGAAGACATATGTGCTATAGGGGGATACTTCCCCCAATTTTTTTTTCACATTCAGCTGTAATAGAGCATAACATTTTGTCTGAAAATCATTCATTTAAATTTAAATGGAGTTAAAATATCATTATTTGAATAATTACTTCATAGTCTACTGAGCTATCAAAACACATACGTCACGGCATGTTAGGAAAACAGAGCTGAGATTATGACTGTTCCTGTCAAAGCAGTCAGCACCAAGAGAACATGTTTGGGGTCAAAGATAGACTGAGTTAAACAGTGGTTAGACACACTATTTACTGGTTAGACACAGAACAACTCCTACCCCACAAGCTGTGCACAAGATTTTTCAGAGGTATAAGAAATAAATGGGAATTAGATGACAAAGTATTTTTCAAGATACAGCCCCAGTCATGCAGAAAAGCCATTGCTGGCAGAGCCAGAGCCTGAATAAGCTACAGGCACGTCTGCATGGGTGAACAGGCAATTGCACCCCTGTTCTCGTTGGTGATTTCATTACCCAGCTCTTGGCAGAGTTTATCAGCCTGTGCTGTGTTACAGGCTGATGGGACCATTCAATTTCTGCACGCCTGAGCAGTGTGGGTGCATATTAGCTCAAATCCAGAAGGAAATTGCCTCTGCTAAGCAGTGCAGTGTGTGGTGAGTTTGTAGAGCCACTAAACAGGAAGGGCCTCGAATCTGTTTTTCAAAGAGGGAAGGTATATGTGCTTTTCTAGAGATTAAACAAACCTGTATCCTTTTAATATATTTAAAAATCATTTCTTTAGTTAGAGCTACTTTAGTACTCAGTGAGGAGAGACTTGTATCTCCCAAGATTGATCTGTGACACATATAATAGACAACTTAGACCAGAAGAAATTAATCTGTGTTAGCAACTATTTACCCAGTAGAGAGCCTGAACTAATCTTTCAGTTGTCTACAGTTAGCTGGCATGAAATCCAGCCCAGAGTGGTGGGCTCAGATAATTTCTAAATGCCAGTTCAGCAGGCACAGGTGCTCTGCAGTCTGACTGACCTCAAGGGGCACCAAACACTGCTGGTGAATGGGGCAGCTGCATTTGGGGGTTTGTCCACAGCCACGGGGACAGGGGGCCAGTAACAAGCAAGCCATAGGTGTGAGCATCACCAAAGAAGTGCCAAAGATTCATGACATCCTCTCTTGGACAGTGGTTAGATGGGGTGACTACCAGGGCACAGGTCTCCCAAAACACATACCTGCTTTAACACGGACACAGGGGAGCACGGTGTTTCATTTAAAGCTGCTCTGCACACATTGGTTCTCTACACAAACTCCAGATCTGAGTTTACAGAATGATTTTCATTTTGGAGTCGTGTGACTCAGCTCTGGTGTTGCTGAGTGATTGATGAGTGTTGTCTCTGCTTCAGCAGCTCCTGAAGTCTGCCCCGGTCTGCCCCAAGCTTCCTCTGGCTCAGAGCAAGATTGTGCCTTCCTTGTTTACTCAGAAATGCTTAGAAAATTCTTACACATTTCAGTGATTTCTGTTTTCCTGAAAAGACTTCTGAGATCACTCTGCAGAGGCTAAAGGAAAGAAAAGCACACTATTTACTCTCGCATGCTTTCTGCTCCTCTGCTAGGTGTAAAGAGGAAATTTTAATTTAAAAAAACTCCCCCCCAAAAAAAAAAAAAAAAAGGACATTAGCTATATAAAGTTGCCTTTTGAGATAGTTTTAATTAGCTGTATAATTACTTAGTTTAATTAATTAGATCTCCACAGCTGGGATCCTTTTGAACCTTTCCTAATTTTTGGAGTGTTTAACTCTCCTTTCTCCATTTCTACTTATTTTTTTAATCCTGCATTTTCCACCTTTGTTGCTGTTTTCTGCCTATTTTTCAAAGGCAGTATACAGGCAGCCTTCCATACTGCTCCATTGTTAGTGTGGTCCCTGGCATAACTCTTCCCAGGCCAAAATCCCTCTCTGAAGCAATTCCCTTCATTTTTCAGGGGTTAGCATAGACCAAAGGCTGCCCAACAGGAATAAAACAGCTCTGGTTTGCAGATTGGAGATTACCAAAAGGATGGGAGGCAGTCTGTGCCACTCACTCAGCTCCCAGGCACTCATCCCTACCTTTGGGAGAGAATGGAACCAAAGCCTAAAACACAGGAATTGCATTCTCATGCAGTGCTGTATTTGCTGCCTGCCATGAGAGCCCTCTGAGGTACCCCTGGGGAATAATTTGTCAGATGTTCAGATTAATATATAACTTAAACAGGCTTAACAATTATTTCTGCTATATGTTGCTATGAAATTTTTCAAATTGGGGAATTTCACAGAATTTGGGCAGGTTTGACTCTATTCCTGGAGATTTACACTGAGTACTGTTACTATTTTCTTTTTTATGGAAGGAAGTGTAAATTAAACAAATCACCTAAACATCTGAACAACTCATAGGCCCATTTTTGCTAACTTTTTAAGAAAGGAAGTGGATACAGGAATTTTCAGTCCTTTATGATAAATTTTGTGGCTATTTTGTTTTGAAAAGTAAAAAAACTCTTCCTAAAATGCTTATTCAGTTAAAAAATAACTTGATCAGGATCTTTTGCTCACTTCTTCCTTCTTTACTTCACCTTTTCGCTAAAAATGTAGTTGAATGAAAACCTGTCAGAAGAGAACTGAATAAAGCATGGTAAGCAGAATAAAGAAGATATAAGAGAAAGAGTGACACTCATTTACAATTGTAAAATACTGCCAGCTTCTTCCATTTTTACAAAAATAGAACACAGCAAGGACCAATTTATAAGAGAAACCTTAAAACATGCAGGGAGAAAATTATTAAGTGACTGTGTATTAGAGTCCATTCTCATTCCCGACAGAGGAAAGCAGATGACAAGCCAAGCTGCTTATTGTCCCAGAAATCATGCTCCATTATCAGTATTTCTACAATCACTGCCTGCAGTTGATGTTAAAATGATGGCAGAAAAATAATGGGTGAAGTTTTCAAAGTGGAGTTTGAGATGGACACGCATACAGCCCATTATTTTTGAAAAGACAAGTGCACGCTGCAGGACCTACATTTTACTGCCAAAAACTCGCCCTGTTTTTGTTGTATGTCCACTTTACTGAAGTGCATGATCTGCCATAAAGCTTAGACAGAGATTTTATAAATTATAAGGTTTTTCATGACTTTGGGGAAGTGGCTCTTTTTCTGGCTGAAGAGTGAGAGATGGTGGGTGCTGTGAACAATTTTCCTCAGTGCCAAGGCAAGGGAACAGAGTGCTTTTGGGGCTGCTGGGTGAGCTGATGCAGCAAATGAGCTGGTATGACCAATATTGTTAATTTCTACCTGTCAACCACCTACTTACCACTGAACATTTATAATTTAGGACAGAGATGTAAACCAAAACATATCTCTTTTCGTGAGGGTTATACCAACGTGTAAAGTTCAAGCTACCCAGCAGCTTTCTGGTTATACTTTTTATCACGCTCAGAGTGAGTCTTTTTGAGTCTTCAGAGTTGTAATATTCCTGTTCTTTCTGGAATACATGTCTCTGCATAAAACCACTTAACAATGTGAGCAACAAAGGGATGTAGTCTGTACTTGTTCAGCAATAAGCAAATCTTATTGCCACAGTTAGACTCTAAAGTCCCAGTAAGTTTTCCTCTTTACACCTTTTGATTGGATATAAAGGAGATGGATGGGGATCTAGTCTGTGGAGCTCCAGACTGCCACAAATTTTACAAACTTGAGCATTTCCTTTTTCTTTTGCATGGAACCAAGCAGTGAAGCCAATTTTGATAACCAGCTTCTAACTAATTCCATTTCCTTAGGAAGCAAATTCTGGACCATTTGGTAAAAAGTCCTTAGTTATCGCCCAAACAAATTAGTTGTGTCCTGGGACAGGCAGTGGTGGTGTCACCACCTTGAGGAAGAAATTGTGTTGACCATTTATGATTTATTCATCCAGGCATTTTTGGGTTAAGTTTGTGTACAAATTTGGATGCATCATTACCACGCTGAATAAAAATTAAAATGAGAAACAAACAGTGGGCAATTGCAGTGGGTACCAAACTGACACCTTGCCTGCCCTGAGTGCCAAGATCCCTCCCTCCATCCTTGGCTATCTGCAATTCATTCCCATCTTGGCTGAACGTTCTGCGTGTCCCCAGCTCTGACAGAATCCCTGGGAGACATTGCTGCAGTCAGGGTCCTGTTAGTTTATGGAGTCCCTCTACAGCATTACAGCACCCTGTGAAAATTATTTGGCCAGAAGTTTTTCAACATTAAAATATCCAGCAGTTTTATTTATATGGCATAACTTTCATGTTCCTATTTTCTGTGATGGGGATATTACAAAATAGTGCCTATCTCTGTCACTTTCTGGCTTCTTTTAAGTCCTTCACAAAATCCCATTGCTAGATCTTTTCTATTGAGAATTAAAAGTTTCTAGTGCTGTATTATTTGCCAACTCAATCTAAAAATACAGGATTTGGACATTAGGACATTTGCTGTTTGTTTTTACACTCCCTTGTGACTTCTCCTGTATCTGTGGTCCAATAGACAAAACACGTGGCATGCTCAGAGACATGTAAATGAAATAGTTCCTTCCTGAGCACATTCCCCATGACAGATCAGTCATTTTCTCTCCTCTGATTCAGAAGTGTCCAGAATTAGCCTTACAGCAAGGCCATCTGCACAAGCCATCAGCATTGCTTTTGCGTAGGTGCTAAATCATACAAATGAGATGTGTTTCTGACTACTTAGCAAACTGTCCTCCAGGATTCATGGATTTCATAAAGCCAGCATAGACCTGCCTCATCTCTTCTCATCTCAGACCCCCTCCTTTGTGAAGAATAACTGAGATAAATATTCCACAGATTTATCTACTCCTCAGACTTATCCCAAGGGTTGTAAGTTTTCACTAATAGGCTTCTTTCTTACAATAAAACTGTAGTTTCTAAACTTCATCTTACTATGCTCTTCTTTCCTCCAAACCAGAAGCAAAGGTACCTGTCTTCTCCAGCAAAGTGTCTGAAATATCAAGAGATCAAGGTAAAATGCTAAATCTAGAAATGGCAAAGCAGATCCACACGGACTGTTCTATTTCCTCCACACACAGGACACTTGATTTGCAAACTCACTTGCAGATTTTTCGGAATAAAATGAGTTTCCTTTAGGATGTGGTAAGTGTGGGAGTCTCAGAGGAGGGGCAGCTCTGCCTGGCTTGAGGTCTCTTTTGGCAGTAGAAGGTCTTTTTTGTCCTCTCGATGGCTGCTGAGAGCAGACCTGTTGTTTGAAACAACTCTGTTTGACACAACACTGTTTAAACACTTCTGAGGCTTCAGTTTCACCCTGACAGCCTGGCGAGACTCACTGAGGAGTGCATCAGCTGCACAGAGGTGTTAGCATGCACCGAGCAAACAGACAGGAGTGACAGGCAGGGAAACAGCCTCCACGTGGCTCTCAAGCACAGCAATTACATTTTGCAAAGCCTGATGCCCTTGCTGGCCACTGCTATAGGGGTTTTGGACCTAGAATTTTCCCCTCTCCTCTGAATTCCTTTCCACTGACCTGTATCAGATGAAAGACCCAGCATCAGAAATCAATGCTGCAGGAACCCTATTATAATATCTGAGTATTGAGAAAATAAGAACCTTAAAAACCAATTCATGGCTCACACAGGCTCTTTCTCTTTACCAGAAATGCTGACAAAGCCTAACATTAGACTGGAGGTTCAGCTTCTGTTCTTGGTGCTTTCCTGTAGGGGCTGGCACAGTCTCTTTCTTCCTCATTGCTGGAGAGGAGTCTGTTCAACTCTCAGTGTCGCACACTATCAATATTGCATGGATCAACAGTGAAAGGCAGGAAAACTCTTTGTTGGCTCAGCAGAACCACTCTTAGTTCCCAGCATAATTGCCTCTGAGACTACTTATGTATTTGTACAGAACCATCATGCAATAAATGTAACAGGCACTGCTCAAACTCATTTTCATCCTCTTTTCCCTGCAGGTTTTTTTGTTCCATATGACTGTGATTAGAACCACTCATTCACTTTTTCATCCATAGCTGGCCATTTTATTATTTACTCCTAGCCAACAGTATTCAGCACAGGAACAGGTACCACAATGTCTCCATCAAGCCATTCATTCTGCCCAGGCTTTTATCAAGTTATCACAGCCTGTAGCTGCATCAGCTTAAAGGCAAGATAAGTCATTCAATGGCAAGCAGCTTCCTACAAGTGATTTATTGCACTGGTGCCATTTTTTAACAGAATGCCCCAGACTGCATTTATTTTGCCATGATTACAGGAAACATGTCAAGGCACTGACTTTTTTTAAATGCTGAGAACATCTGACAGAAAAGGGCTCTGGGTCTGACACCTAAGAATCAAGAATGCACCACAAAGAGAGAAATTTCACTTCTGTAACTGTCCAATATTTTAACTGAAAGACTGTGCACACGCATTTCTTTGTGTCTTGACCTGAGTCTGCTGTTTTAAGCTAGAGAGAAATGCAGACCAATTGCCTTATTTTATTTTTTTCTGAAACTGCAGTGGTTTGGGAGGAGGCCTTAGCCTTAGCAAGTCTGCAATTTTGACAGTTATGTTGAATCTGCAACTTTTCATCCTTTGTCATTGAACTTACCCTACTAAGCAGCCTAAAGACAAACTTCAATATTCTTCTTCATCTAGTGAACAAAGCTGAGCTGTAAGCAATTCCCCAGTGGTCCCAAGTTTGCTACTGACTTTCATTAGATGTTTGTGATTTTCATTCTGGCCTGCCATAGTTGTAGCAGTCTTTTTCAGTTCAATATTTTATTTTCCATGCTAGCTTCCAGCCAGTCTGTTGTCTTTACTTTTGTATTTTTAAATATCCAATAATGCGTACATGCATAATTTCACATGCAGTATAATTACATTTTGCTTGATTATATATGCCACCTTCTTTTCTAATCATCACAGACACCAGACTGTAATTCCCTGTTTCATTCAGGCCTGTGAGACATAGAGCAGTACTTAGAGACACAAAGTTCTCAGCTTCCATCATTCTTGACAGCAGCTGCCTTGACATCTGATGAGAGAAGCTGAGACACAGAAAAGTGCTGCAATTTGTCCAAAGGGTGACAGAGGTGGAAAGAGAATCAGCATCTCCTGATTCTTAGTCCAATTCCCCAGCCCTAAGCATCCACTGGTAAGTAGGTTTTTGTATGCCCACAATAACTAAACCCCTAGAGTGAAATCCTTAATGTAATTTTAATAACTGAATAAAGTGATTGATAAATTATTAATTAGTTAAATAGCAGTTAATTTTTGTATGTCATCATCAGGTTAATAACCTATCGCTTACTCTGGTAGTTTGAAATATCGGTAGTGAATCTAGATACAGAAACAGAAAATGCTAATGCATTGCTAAAACAATGTATTTCTTTAGCACTTCCAAATCCCCATATTCTAATTATACTTGAATAGTAGACCGGGGGAGTAGGAAGAGGATTAAAAATTGTGGCTGGCCAGAGGTGTCTTTTGAACTCAGCATGAGGTTTATTTCTCTCATTTTTCAACTGTCCTCCTTACGTGCATCCTGCCTTTGTGACAGTTCAAGTGGTTCTCAAAAAAAATTTGGTGTTTTCTTGCTTCATGTTGTTATTAAGAGAATTCTTATTTTCCCTTTAAATTGAGCAGTGCAGTAAATGCCTTCTCTTTCAGCATTTCACAAACAAAGGAAATATACAATTTCAGGGAGAAAGCATTTGCAAGTCTTAGACCAATGCAATGATTCCTCAGACCTCTGTAAAGCCCAATTTGTCTCACTCCACTGTTTAGCCTTTTGCAAGGTTTGCCACCCACGCCTTGCAACGTGAGTTTCCAAGCACTGTAGCCTTTTCTCTCGATGCCAACAAATACATTAATCTTGTAGCAGTAGCTCAGATCCTGAGTTGTTTCAAATCTCAACTCTAGCTCAATTGCTCTCCTGGTAGTTTCTTGGATCTTTTTTGAAGATCTTGCTAAAAAAACCCAAACCAACAAGCAAACAAAAACCACCCCAAACCAACAAAAAACCAATGTCATCACATTTGCTGTCTTCCACAGTGCCAAGACAGTTTGAAGAGTTGCATTCTCCATTCAGCTGTGCAGAAATTATATATTTCAGTTTTCTTAGAGTCCTTGGGTGGAAATCCATTGTCTTGATGCTTTGCCAACATTAATTTAGGCAACTGGTTCTAAAGCTGTTCCACTGATGCTTTAACAATGGACAAATTTATCACAAGGAAAGGAATCTTCCTAAGCTCATTTGTAATGAACGTTGGTGAAGATAAGTCATTGGCTTTTATGCTGGGGACTCGTATTTTCTGTGTTGTCCTCTAATAACTCAGTCGTACACAGACCTGTGGACTCAATGGTAGCCATCAAATTTCTGGTACACTTGAAAAAATCACCATTAGGTTAAATGCTTTTAGCAATGTGTTCCTCTAATTTGTTATTTTTCAGTCTGTCTTGCAGCTTTTCACTTAATGTGTCTGCCCTTTTAAACTTAAGTTTTTGGACATTCTTTTTTTTAAATATATCTTTTTTTTTTTTTTTTTTTTTTTTTAAATTACTACAGTATTTTCATGTCCTTTCACATTCTCTTCTGAGTGCTCGGTATGGTGTCTCCATATTCTTCACGCCACCTGGAAGTATTTTAGGCATTGAAATTGACCCTTTAAATTTAATTTTTCATGCTTTTCCATTAATGATTATTTTCTAGGTATTCTGTATTACTTGCAAACTTGGGGGATTTTTGGAGTATGGCATATATACCTTTTATAATCACTGTACCAAGGAGTTCTTCCGTAGTGTCTCTGGCGCCAAGTCTTAGTGCCCTTTTCAGGAATACTGTTTCCCATTTTGAGAAAAGAAACAGTCAGAGAAAAATTCCTTCAGAATAGTAGCTGTTCATGTTTCCAGAAAAAACGGTCCTTACCTCACACCTTCCCCATGAATCTTTACATCTTTCCTGAAAGTACTTTCACTGTGTCTGTGTTTGGAGGAAAACACTGAATATGACTTGAATCACAGTAAAATCACAGAGAATGCTATGACTTTTGAGCAGAAATGCTGAGAAGTTCTAGGATAACATGGCTGGTAGGGACTGTAGCTGTTGCTGCTCTCTCGAAAATTAGGTCAAAAGAAGATAACTTTGCAGTCTTTAAACAACATAGGATTTTGTTGCCGTTGTTCCTTGAAACCACTTAGGAGGCTTTGATAACGTATGAAGTAATAACAAGAGGAATGCTGAATATGCTTTCATCTCATGTTTTTTTCCCTTTTTCTGATGAAGGTTACTGATAACTTTGTAGAACAACAGAGGGGAGCAGCTGTTGGTGCTCATCCAAGAGCTTTCCTCAGCCTCAAACTACCTGGAGGTCTTACCGAGTTACAGTCTGAGCAGAGGGGCTAAAGCCAGAGAAAGAACTCTCCTCAGCTGGCTGTTTATGGCAGGCTTTAAGGGGAGCAGGATTTGTCCGAGACCTAATTGCACATATTTAGAGGAAGCAATCATCAGTGTTGAGAGGAAATGGCAGCAATAAAGCTGAAGCAGTTAGTGCAGGTGAAATGGTGCAGGAATCTGTTTTACACCCAGGTGTAAGGGGCTATCCACAGGGCAGGCAGCAGCTGTCCTTCCGACACAGCTACCTGCACATGACAGCTCTATCAATGTTTTTATCCTCTGGCAGATTGAGAAGACAGCAGGATCCAGGTGGACAGACTTCCAGCATTGACAGCAGAGCATCCCTTCAGAGCCACGAGAAGCTCCAAGACGGGCGGAACAACAATTTGCTGGGACACGGCTGCACCAGAGGCTGCAGCAGCTAGTGAGCCACGGCCCCACAGCTTCCCCCCTGGCAGGGGGATGGAGGGAAGGTCCTCTCTGCGCACCCCTTCTTCTGCACCCCTTGGATCCCAGGACACCTGTCCCCTCCAAAAGCAGGATCCCCAGCCAAGGACAAACTCACACAGCACACTGGCTGAGATTTTCCACATACAACTCTGCTCTCCTCTTGGCTCTGCCACTCAAAAAATGACCATCAGCAACAAAATACAGTTTTTTAAGTAAGTGTGACTTTTGTTTTCAAAATCCTGGAAGAAAACTTGAAACAGTTCATTAGGCAGCCTCTCAAAGATTGCCACATTCCTGGATATTTGCAAGAAACAACGTTATACTTAGGTCAGCTTTATCTTGAAGGCTTTACATTACTCCCACTCTGTCCGTTAATTAAAATGGTCCAGTTTGGAATTTTGTGAAACTGCTGGACACAGCTGTTTCTAAGCACCTGCTGTTGAGTTTATAACAGATGTACATGATGTAAATACATGAATGTAGTGCCAAATAGGCCAAACACTGAGTAATTTCATTTAAATACCTGAAACTCATTGAAAAAGTTGCAGTGTGAGTGTATTCACATTGTTCTTTAACATCATGTGTTCTGCTTTGTAGTGAAAGACATGACTCTGGCCAAGTCAAAGTTTTGTTAGTGACTTTAGTGGATGCAGGATAATACACATTAGTTACGTATGATAACCATGAAAAAGAAAGACTTTTTTATTTGTAACAATAGGCTGACTGAGCTGGAGTTGAAAAGCAGCTTGGCAAGGAGAGCTAAAAACATTAAGAATTTGCTCAGATCCATAGTTAGATGTCATAAAATGTGAAGAAGTTACATGTGTCTCTGTTTCCATGGATCTATTCTGGGTGAAACTATCTTGAACTGAAAGAAACATACTCTAGTCAAAATATTGCTGACATGAAATCTTTTTATTTTAAATAGCACCCAAAATTCCAAGCATTTATGGTATTTTACAACTTGTACATTCACATTTTGATAATAAATGCATGTTTATTCTGTCCTATTGTGCTTTTATTTTGGAGGGTTACCACCTGTAAGAAAACTCCATTTCAACCTTTTAAAATAGATAAGTTAGGTTTTTGAAAGTGAAAAACATTTTATTTGAAATAATCTATTTTTACTGCATTTTTCCATTCTACCTTTTACAAAACAAAGTTCTTTCTAATTGAATCTGTTTTAAAATTTTGTTTCATGTTATATGTAATTTTGGTCTCAGTTTTTTCACAAATACAGTTTTTTATCACTCCATGAAATGATATGGTGTTCCTATAAACAATGTCAGTTAAAAAATGTATGAAGGTAAAGATTTTACATCAGTCGTGAGCATGGTGTTCATCTACTTGTTTAATTTGGTCATAGACTGAAATAATCATAGAATCAAGAAAAGAAGCAGAATTTTTCTAGTCATAAGAGGACGGATTTCATTGCCCAGAATAAACAATTTCATATCAATCCTTTTTTATAATGACCTCTCTCGTTTGTTTTTTTTTTTTTTAATATTGGTTTCCCTTGGGAAGGACCAAAGTGGATAATATTTCACATAATTTCTGAAAACACCTATTGTTCTGTTCCAATTAAATACATTGTGATCTTGGGCCTTGGTCTGAATCTGAAAGAAAATCTTTTATTTATTTGAGTAATCCTACAGAAATTAATGTTACTAGGGAAATATCCTAAGTAAATATTTGCAGGGTCGATGATGTATCAGATGATATAGATTGGAGCCATGGAGTGTTTATAAGGAGAATCAGCCATTTACTAAGATTTTCCATGTAAAATTTTCCAACTGGAACAACATGGAAAAAAAGGCAATTACACATTTGACTCTTTTTCTGTGATTACAGTTATTTTGAGCAAGAGTTACTCTGGGTGATTTTGTACATCAGCCACATAGGATACCACTGTGCTACCACTTTAACTGAGGCAGGGAAGGCATTTTTGAAGCTAATATCTCAACCTTACAGCCCTACTGCATTTTGGTACATATTTTAGCACCCAAATCAGCTGCTTTTTGCAGAATACAAAACCAGAAGATGTGTTCCAAGAGAGCGCTTGATGCCATCTGCCCAACCTTGGGCCTGTAGACCACAGGAACAGGTGAGAGAAAATCTGAAATGGAACTTCCCCAAATGTAGATGTGAGGTCAGCAGAGCCCCTCCTGTCCAGCTGCACTGCCAGCTAATGCTCACACAGCCCCCAGGAAGCCTGGGTTTGTAGGATGAGTTTATAGAATGAAAGATGTACACAGGGCAAGAAGTTCACCAGTGACTGCATTAAAAATTGGAGTAGCTTACTGCAGATAGAATTTAATTAGCAGCAGGATTCTACCAAATATTTGCAGTCTGATCTGGCTGTTGCTGGGTGTCTTTGCCAGTGCTTTACTAAGCTGTTTTTGAGAGGAGCCTGGTTATTCGATAGATTGCATCTACTTAAATATATTTGCACAGAGCATTGCGCATGAATGCAAGCTCACTCAGACACTTTAATTTCACGCTTGTTGCCACACGATCATTCCTCAAACAACTCTACTGCTTGCAAAAAAATGAAATCATGGCACCAATCAGCTTTATCCATAGTCCATGGCACTTCCACTGACTGCAAGCTGTACCTTATGCTGCATATAATCATCTATGTCAACTTATTACACAGATCAGTGAATGCCCTCAGCTATACCATGGAGACTCAATATTGAATCGAAGAATCATAGAATGGTTTGGGTTGGAAGAGACTTTTAAAGGTCATCCAGTCCAACTCCCCTGCAGATGACACCTTCAACTAGATCAGGCTGCTCAGAGCCTCATCCAAGATGGCCATGAATGCTTCTAGGGATGGGGCTTCCACCATCTCCCTGGAACACCTACACTCTTATCTCATCTTTCCTTTCAACCAAAACAGCTGTAAGGACCTGTCTTGCCATGGGAAGCTCTGATAATGGTGCAGAAGAAGATGAAGAAAGGTTATTTTTAATAGAATGTGATTTGTGGGGACAGAGCACATACAAGAAAAGTCACAAAGCCTGGGAACACGCCTGAGAAATGCTTGGTTGAGATTGTCTCTCCTACTTTAGACACAAGAAAAAATGAATTAGCCAGATCCAGTCTCAAAAATAGAGATGAAAAAGGAAAAAAAAATCATTTAGGATGTGGTGCAGTTTCCCTGTCTTGATTGTTTTAGCAGATGGTTCACCCTGTAGCTCTGCCTCCATGGAGTAAAACATCAGCGCACACAGCTCAGATGTGGACATGCACATTGTGCACTGACATTTAGTCAGATGAATCTTGTTTGTGATGGCACAGACGATTTGTTGAGTTGCAGTCTAATCCTTATGAAAAAATGGGAGCGTTTCTGACCTATTCAATGGGAGTAAGAGAGATTTAAACAGTTTTCATCCTTGAGTGCAGAAGTGGCATTAGATGGACAACAAAATATACAAACATACTCTTGTCTTGCATTCCACCAGAAATGAAAACAGGGAAGTCCTAAATAAAACATAGAAGGATTTTACAATATACTCAGTGAGATGGAGGGCAAAAATAAAACAGGACAGTCATAAAACCAGAAGAAACTCCTTGGGACTCATTTATTCTATACAGCTTTATTGTCTTGCAAAAGCAGACAGTGATCTTGACCCCCAAAGTCTCATCTGATTTCTCCAAGTCATTTAAAGGATAAAAATATTTTTTCTCATTTCTGTTCCAGGGAAGAGAGAAAGAAGTCTAACACAGCTGGAAAAGGAGTTTTCTGCTGCCACAGTTTATTGCAGTGGCTCTTGCTCTGCAGTGTTGCAGTTCTGATCACACAGGCACATTCCCACAGCATCACTCCACATTAAACTCTGCCAGATTTACCTTCTGTTCAGTTTGCTTCTTCTACATTGTGTATTAAATATTGGCACAGTACTGTCAATGTTTAATTACCAACTGTCGTAAAGTACAAATGGCTCCTTTCATCTGTAGTCTTGACAAAAATGATTAATGTAATATTTCCAGAAGATTTTCCTGCAGATTTGGGGGAATTGGAGGGTTGGTTGTAGGTCTTGGCACATTATTCAAAATAACAGCTAAGTAGGGGAAATAATAGGCCCTGATCCATTCATTCCATTCATTTAGATGTTTTCTGCTTGCAGGAACATGTGATCACAATTCCAAACTTAATTCTGACAGTTTAAACTAAACCTAAATATTGGTGTAATGGGGTGTATTGAGAAGCTGCAGTTGGCTGAACCAGACCCAAAGCATTTTTCTGTTTTCCGTGTGGGTAGGTATGCCAACACTTCTGCTATGAAAAAAGTGGCTGCCAGCATAGGAAGGGCTTGGAGGTTTTGGACAGGTACATTTGCAGTTTTGGTGGGAGCTGGAAAGCAAGGAGCCATTCAAAATGTATTAATTAAAAACCCTACAGGTTTAATAGGCTGACTCTCGTAGCCTCCCTGCTCCAGCACCTGCCCCAAGAGGAAACCTGGAACAAACCACTGGCCTGCAAGTAATCTCCATTATTTCTGTGTTTGACCCAGATTTCATCCATGACAAAGTGAGTCCCTCTGTGCACATTCTGATTAGGAAGAGGAGGAAAGAAAGGGCCCTGCAGTCAGCGGTGCTGGGCTGCTCAGACTTTGCCTTTTAGTGCAGCAAAAGGACCACAACTTATAGCACCTGCGGCAGCCAAAGTCATCAGTCCCGCTAGGGAAAGCAGGAATTAGTTTTTCCTTCATATCAGTTGCAGTTCAGTCCCTTAGCACATGCTACCAAAATGTCCTGTGATAAATTTTGTATGAGAGATAATGTAAAGATTACAAAAATCCTTCTGCTGTCACATAAAAACTTTCAAGACAGATTGGTGTCATTTTTAAACAGGAGTTTTCAGTTCTTCTTCTGGAGAGCATACTAGTAGCTAAATGACTAATTTCTTATGCACGTTGTGTTTTATCATCTCAGCTTTCATCAGAGTAGTTAGTTCTGTTTATCTGTATTTTAGTGATTGAATCAGCCTCACTCTGGCCGGCAGGGAAAAATGTTTTGGTATTTTTAGCCTTCATTTAGCAATGCAAATGAGCTTGCCATAATCATGTTTGTGAGAAAACACACGGTACAATCAGGACCTCAATAATGACTGATATTAGCTATGCTCTATATATCAATGAAATTGGCTCAGAGTCACAAACTCCCTTTTCTTGTCCTTTTTAATTGGAAAGGAGGAATGTATCTAATCAATTAAACCATTTTTTTTTTTTAAATTGCCCAACTGTCCTCATGAGTACTCCCAGAGAATCAAAATTGTAATACCGGGCAGAAAGCTTTGTTATTCAATGTTCATGGGCTTCTTTAAGTGCATTGTAAACAATAAAGCAAGCATAGAAAAACTACTGTAACTTTCAATATCCATCAAGAGAAACATGACAGAACAATCATAAAATGCAAGTCCTTCTAAAATGTATGCCCATGAATACAGAGTTATGTAAAATCACTGCCCTTTAAATGGAATTAGATTTAGCCACAGACACTTTCATGGGCAAAACTATGTCAGAACTAGTGCTCTTGAGAATTTTTTGTTTCTTACTATCCATTGTTTTGATGTGTGCTATAATACAGCCCTGGAATTTTCCCATAGTGATAATTTTGTATTTGAAAAATCCCTCTTGGAAGAGTACTATACAATTTAATTAGTACTTTTCTACCCAATTTCGTAGTGAGTATAATATTCCCCAGCCTTTGTGCAAAGGTACAGAGGCAATTTTGTTGTGGTTAATTAGTAATGAGAGAATGCTCTAAGTCTGCTCTAAGTCTTGAGTCGTATCCTGGTAAACTCTATATCCACACATTAAAGCAAGTCAGACACTACTGTGATAGATTTGCAATTTGAACAAGCTTTATAAGATATACCTTGAAGCCAGGGATAAACTGGAAAAAGTGTTCAGGGCAGCAGGCAACAGTGAAATCAGCTTAACAAATGTAATGAGCACCCGTATAATGCAGATTTATGGATTATTTTTCTACATTCAATTATGTGCAACATCTCCTTTAAGACCATAAATTTCCCATTTCTGTCTGAACGCTCAGGCACTACAATCTTGGAGAGTGCAGAAAGGGCTGGCAGAGCTGCTGCAGTGACACCAGGAGCTGCAACCTGTGCCTTGTCCTTGCTCCAGCTCAGGCCAGTGGGAGCACACAGGATCACAGATCACTGCATCTGCAGAATCCAGCTGCAGGCAGATGTGGAGAGCCGAAATGAAGATGTAAGGAGGGTGAGAGCTGTCAAGAGAGCTGGCTTGCTGCTTCTGCACCCCCCTGGTGAGACCCTGAACCCCCTTGGCGAGACCCTGCATTGCTCTCTGTGAATCCTGCCTTCCCCAAGGTCTGGCAGGGCACTCACTGCTCCAGATGTGGAGTGCAAACATCTGCATGTGAACACTGCAGTACAGAAATCCATCCCTGCCCAGCACCAATCTGACCAACACAGAACAATCACCGCTCTCCCAAATCCAGCCAAACACCACCCCCAGACACATCGCCACCTCACCAATGACCTGTCATCCACAAGATCTGGTTTTCCACCTACTCTGTTACTGTCGAGTCACAAACTCCAGGAATTAGAGGTCTTGGAAATGCTTAGCCCACCAAGTCCACCAGAGTGTTTCAAAGTGTTTCCTGCAGCCAGCATTCCTCATACTTCAGTAGGGAGCCTAATGCTACATTTTTCAGGGGCACACATTAATATTGGACAGACAATAAAAAAGAGCAAGGGTGCTTGTCTTGCATTTTAACACTTATTTTAAAGAGATTTCTGAAATGTTTTCCCCATCTTGTAGGCACAGCTATTTGAGTAAGTGGCATAGCTTCTTTTTTGCAAATGAGAGGCATAACCACACAGTCTGGGCAGAGAAATAAGAGAAAATGTATGTAACTGACTGTGTGCTCTCAGATTATAGCACTAACTTTCATTACCTTCTACTCATTATTTTCTTCAAGATAAAGTATCTGCTAAAGCTTGTAGCAGCAATATTGAATTCTACAGGTCAAATTCTAGGAACTATATTTAAAAAATAATACCATTTCATATTAATAGTCTTTTATTCCACTTTTTCTTTATTATTTTGAGAACTAATAGGTCCAGACAATAACCCTTTTCTGACTCTTTCATTACTTCATATTACCCTCATTGTAATTTGTCTTCTCTTTAAATACACAAGTATTCCCCTGGCAACACACACCACAAAGCCATTTCTGTGTTTTCCCCTCACAGTGTTCTCAGTTTTCCCACACAAATGAAGATTTGTGTTTCTCTAAGGCATTGTGCTGTCCCTCTCTGAGAAAATCTTCTGTGCGAATTGTGCTGACAATTTACAATTGCCCTATCAGGACTGTAAGTTGTTGATATGAGGCTCCATTATCATATTTAAGATGCATGAACTTGCCAGTACTTCACTCTATCATGTTTCATAATACTGTAGTGTCTTGGGGAATAGGGAGTTAAATCTTTTTAGGGGTTTTTTTTGAGTGTGGGTGTGCATTGAGCAGCTAAATGCACAGCAAAGCTCTGGGCTATTTTATTGCATGGCTTTAGCATATTTGTACTACAGCAAGGTGTTTTACTCCCCGAGCTTGCTCCTTCCAACCTTGACTGCGCCAATGCTGATTTTCACCTTCCACTCTATTGTGCTGCCACTCTCATTGACAGGGCCAAGTTTATTGGTTTACTGAGCCAGTATCTATAGCAGGGACATGGCCCTGCTTTCCTTGGCAATTCCATACATTATACATATGTATGAACTGATTATTTGACTGTATTTTTCTCCTTGAAAAAGGAGTATTTATTTGTACTAGCTGAGAAAACCAAATGAAATCTTTTCCATTTAGCACACTTCAAATAAAAACTTTTTTCACCTCCTATCAGCTGTTTATATAGTTCACAAATGAATGTTATGAGATTTAAAAGGTGTTACCTGATGAAAATATGCTTGTATTTCTCTTGAAAACATTTGTTCCAAAACTCTTTCCACTGAAATAATGCAGCCATCCTTGTGATCTTTTACACTGTGATACACTCATTACATGACATATACATATTAATCTATAATTAAAGGGGTTGGCTGTGAGAAATATTTCGTTCATCTGCCCAATGTTCACCAACAGCTTTGCAATGTATATCCCTGTACAATGACAAGCAAAAAAACCAGAAAAACATACATAGAATAAGAGTTATAACATAGAAAACAGAAATTTCCTTTCAATGGACGGCAGAAGCTTCAATCTTCCAAGCTGAATAATGTGCTTAGGTATAATGAGACAAAATGCAGCCACATCTACAAGTGTGTTCAAAAATAAAATCTTGCTCTCCCCCAAGGGATTTGAGAGCTGCAGATTTCCTGCCAGAAAAGATAGAAATGTACTTAGAGTGGGCTGGAGAGAAGGCAGTGCTTCTAGGAGACAGAAAAAACACCCAGGCAAAATATTTGGAATCTGATAATGTGTTGTTGTTCAATCATGTCTTCCCAAATAAGGGTATTTTCCTTAACATTAACCAGCAATGCTAGACATAAAAGAAGCATTTAAACATATTTGTGTTGCTCCAGCCATAGCTTATTATTACCCGGATGTATGGTATTAATAGCAAAAGGGTTTTTTTGCAACAAGCTTGCACATGATGAGCTTTCTCTCATGTTATCAGATAAATTTTTGTCTTTACATGAGAATTTTCTGAAGTGTTTTAACCTTCTGCACCTCTCCATTTTTTGCCCACTTTCAATTCACAAGTGTTAAAGACCCTCTTCCTCTCAAGAATTTCCAGTTAACTCTGAACTGAGCACCTCTGCTTCCCACCATGTCTTATCTTCAAGTAATATAACTTTTTGTTGTATTTAATGACAGCACTTCTTTGTACTTCATTGAAGATCTTCTTTAACCACACTGGATGCCATTTCTGCTGCGGAGATGTGAGATCATCTTTGGCAGTCCTTCCCAGACAGGCTCAGCTGGGTCCTTCTGGATCTCCTGGATGCACAATAATGAGGTAGCCCTCAGAAGGGAACTGAGTGGTTAAAATATTCAAGTGCCATGGATTTAGATGCCTGAACCACTGAGCCCAAGGAAATCCAGGACCATGTGCTCAGAGGTTGCCTTTTCCTTTACTGGGAGACCTCAGAGCACTGCAGGGCCCAAGCAGCTCTCACACAGAGCTCACCAGGAACATGTCCTAGGCACTGGGATGTGTCTAAAACTCCTACCTTTCTTAAGGTAATGGGATCTCCATCTAGCCCAGCTCTACAGCTGTCCTGGTGATAGTATACTCCTACACCAGCAATTACTCTGACAGCTTAACACTGAGGAAATTAATCCAGAAAATTGAAAACTTTAGTTTAAAACTTTCCAAAGCCCAGAGAAATTAAAATATGTCCTTCCAGGAGAGTGGCTATACAGTAGAAAGAAGCATCTCTTTTTTTGTTCTTTTTTTTTCCCAGTCTCTGAGGAAGCCCAGATTATTTTACAAATCTTCAATTCAGGGGGGAAAACGCTATGAAAGAAAACACAATGTCCTTACACAGAGGACTCTAAAGAAGAGCACAATGCATGCAGTACACTAGACATAAAATTAAGGAAAAAAATCTATAAATACATTCTGCTCAAGTTCCACACCTATATTACCTGCTCTCAAGATCAACTACAGGACAAAAAGTTGCTGCTCTCTAATCAGTATTCATATGAAAGTGTTCAAACTGTAACTCCGAATCCTGAGAGACTGGAACGCTTCTCAGTTCCATCTTTTTAAAATGAGAATGAATTCTATTTCAGTGGTAGCTTTGATGTATGTCAGGCATTTTTTTCCACATCGGCTAGAAGAAAATTATTTGCTTCAACAAATGTTAATGTCTGTATATTTTTGGTTTTGTCTTTCACTAGATGACAAACATTTTCTTAGATGACAAACATTTTTTTTTAGGTAAGTCCAACTATTTTATGAAAGCACATTTAAACCATCTATATCCTGAAATGAGGTCTGATTTTGAATTTATCTTATTCAAAACACTACTACATTGAATGATCCCTTTTGCTGGATTAAGAATATGGCATAGTGGATGCAGTGAGTTTGAAAATAGCTTTTTTAACACAAAATGCAACTGGCAAGAGCCTTCATTGAAACACATGCAGAAATTTGTTTTGCCAAAAGAACAGAAGTATCACAAGGAAGATGGGGTGCATAAGGCTAAGAAAATTCATTCCATTTGCTGCAGAAACAAATTGGCAAGTGAACACCATTCAGCCAGCCTGTGAGATAGTCCACCCATAAAACTTAGAGGAAAGAGAGGAATATGCAGTGACCCAAAATAAGCAGCACTATGTCCTTTTTCTTTTATCAAGAAATCATGTTCCCTGAAAAGGTCTCTTCAATGTAAAGGAAGCAAGGCAAGTCACTAGAGCTATTATAGATCCATTTCCATTGGAAGATCAAAGCAGCAGCATAAAAGCAAGTGTCAGCTGAAGCATTTTCTTCTACTTTCAAGGTAAAAGGTAAAAGCTGCTGAATGGAAATCTATCAAAATGTTTTCTTCTGACATGCTGATGGTAATTATCCTGACTGATATTAACCTTGATAAATAACCATCAGTGTCTGCTAGAAAAGCGAAGAGTCCCTTCCCACAGTCCATCTGAAGGAAAGATGGCCAGTAATGAAAAATTCAACTTTCAACTAAGCATGAACAGATGCATAGAAAAACATCACTTATAATGGAAGTAGTTTCGATCCCTTGCCTATCGCTTCATACTTTAACTGCTCAGAGGTTGATGTTCTATCCAAGTCTGGTACATGGCTCAAGCTGATTTATTTTCAAGGGGTATCTCTTTCTCCACTCACCCTTTACTGAGAAGGAAGATAGAGAATTGTATTTATTTTACTATACTTGCCTTTAAGGAATCTGCCTTCACTCTAACACCTCCCTCCCCTGCTGTTCCCAGCACTGCGAACTGATGCAAAGTAATCATCACAGCGCAGTTTGGGCTTTTTTTTTGCAAGTGTATAGTCCGTCACATGTGGCACGTGAGCACAGCCCCAAGTTTACACTGTCTAAAGATTCAGGTAAAATCCAGGCTTTACAGCCTCATCCACAAGCAGCTCTCAGGGTCCCAGTTTATCCTATTCCCATGATATGCTTTGTACCAAGTTCAAAACATGCTACCACAAGCTCCCTGGGCAGAAGGACACCTGCAGGAGAGGATCAAGATCCTGCCTCATCCTCTCCCACTGGCATTTTGCATCAAATTCAGTAAAAGCCTAAGAAACATAAACCCAAACTTGTATTAAAAGCTTCTTTGGTGTGTGGTTCACTCAATGCTGCTGTGGTTTGTGAACTGAGAGAGCTGAGCAGGACCTGGAGGAGAAGGAGCAAAGGTGGTGGTGGTGGGGAAGCAAAACTGAAAACACCTGAGCTGAAAAGCTGAGTCTGAGAAGAGGAAGAGAAAAGCCAGGAGAGAGGCTACAGGCTGAGATATGACAAGTAGATTGGGCTGGAGGTTAAGGCTGAGACACAGCAAGAGATGTGGAGCCTGGGACAGCTGGCAGGGCTTGGCCAGGAAGAGGCAGCACAGGTGAAGGAGTCCAGGGATGAGCAAGTAAGGGGAGGAAACACAATGAGCAATGGCCTGGAGGGGCTTGGGGTGACAGTGGATCTATCAGGCCAGAGCAAAGCAGATTCTTGTGGAATGGATGGAAGAATTGCTGCCCAATGGATCCCATTCCCACGCAGAGACTTAATTTTCTACTGTCCATGATGTTATAAAATGATGTGAATCTTCCAGCAAAGCACATTTCACCCCTCTGTAGTTTCCCACGGAGAAAGAGAGAGAAACAGGGGAAACACAACCACTGAGAACAGAGGTCTGTGCAAAAGAGCCAGGTCTGTCACACTTGCTGAGGAAACATAAGTGCAAACAAGGCACCGTATGATTAGAGCTCACCAGATCCCATGAAAATATTTTCCAAAAGCATTATTTCAGGATCAGAAGGCCTTGAAACAATCAAAGCACTCTCACAGCAGGGGCTTTTGGTGGCTCCAAAACTGCATGGCAGGAAAGCTGACACTTATGAGCTGCCAGGACTCAGGGAGCTGGGGAGCAGGCTGGTAGGAAAGACTCCTCTCCTCATTTCATGGAAACCAAGATATTCCCTTGGAAAGTGCAGATCTCTGCAATTCTTCATTGTCTGACAGAATATGATCTCTTGAAAAATTTCTACCAGCTCAAAGCAAAAAGGGAATCTTGGTTTTCTGGCTTCTTGACAGTTTTAGTTATTTACACACAAAAATATTATTATGATATGGTTATGGAAAAACAGGGAAAAGACAGAGAGTGCCAGGAAAAGAAGAATCAGCACAAGAGCCCACAACAACAGGCTGAAAGTCCAGAAGCAATTTAGCAGACTCAGTGGAAAACTTCTGATTTTCTTTCCTTTAAAGATGAGCAGTATTTTCCAGAAAGGTTTTGTCTCTTCTACAAGGGATTGTTTAATGGCCAGCAATTATGGCCAGTGTTTCTATTATCCAAGTAATGAGAAAAGCAGCATCCCAGATTTATAGCAACAAAGACTTTTGGGACCTCAGTAGGATTTAGATGGAAGCAGGATGTGGCAAAATCCTTTTCCAAAGTCAACATTTTGTCTTCTCATTTGCTTATCAGTGGTGGGGCTTCAGGGAGGATCTTGCCAAATGCATCCACAGAGAAAACTTTCCTCTGTCTGTGCTTAATGACCTTTCCTATAGTACTGGATTGCCCTCAGGCAGAGGAGAGCATGAACAAACTCCCCACTCTATGTGAGATCCCTGATCATGGAGCTGTTGAAAGGGAAGAGCCATCCTCACTTTGGAAGAAAGAATTTAAAATGAAAGGTCTCACCTGCGTGGTAGAAACACCTGCTCTTGCCTACCTGAATCCCAGTGCTACAGACCCTGAGTGAGAGACACATCTTCAGGAGGTCCTGAGGCAATCAGGGCCTGTTGAAGGCACTCACTGCTCAGGTGAAGTTCTCTGAAGTACTCACATCCTTCAGAAATGTCATGAATGCGCATTAGTTTTGAATACAAAAAGCAGAACAGAAAGTTTGCTCATCTTTGATTCCATTTTCTGTCAAGACTGGATGTTCCTGGTTTTTCCTTTATTTGTTTAGAATCGTGTATTATTTCAATAGTTAGCATCTGGTCTCAAAAAACCCAACAGAAACCATTTGTAAAAGCCAGCAATTCCCAGACTGCAAATGCCATGGGACTTTGGTACTCTGCAACAGAAAAACATTTCACTTCATTAATATATACTGGTGGGAAAAGGAAACTGCAAGCAAAAGCAGAGCCCTGTGTCCCTCCCAAGGCAGCAGATGCAAGAGCAAAACTCCACTTGCAAAATCCCACAGACCTCCTGCACAGCAAGGTGCGAGATCCTGTGTGGTGTGAGAATGAGCAGCTGACAGACAGTGATTTGGGGCAATTTCCCCCTGGGTAAGCAGCAGCCACTTCACCCCAGGGACAGGCTCAGGCTGTGCCTCTGCTCAGGGAACAGTGGCTGTGCAGGCAGCTCAGGGAAGACATCGGGCACCCAGCTTTGATGTACCAGGAAATGAGCACTGTGCTGGCTGATGCCATCAGACCCTAAGAAAAGCAGGAGTACAGGATTTTCATTCCCATACTCTTCTAATCAATGTCTGGATTCAGCAGGAAGGGAAGTGAAAGAAATCCCAGTTTTCTAATCTTCCTTCAAGGGGATTTCATAAGGTTTAATGGGTAAGTATTGATAGTCTTTTAAGTATATCCATGTTAAGTTTAACTTCTTCCAGTCCTGTATTTTATATAAGTATTCAGCACCTGTCTTCCTCTAATTTTGATTTCGTTTCTGAAAAGACATTTCAACTTTTCATCTTGCTTTATTGTACAGTTTTATCAAAGGCAAGATATTCACATGGAAAGTAATCCTCAAGGAAGAAACACTCCTGGGCACTGCCAGTGTCCCAGTGGACATTGAAGGTTCAATTGCATGACCAGATAATTGGGATTCATTGGGATAATTGGGATTCATAATCCTGAATCATTTGGCATTCAGGAGTGAGGGTGGAAGGTCCTTGTTTCTGAACACAATGTGGTCACTTGCAGCAGGAGCCCCAGCAGCAAGCACACAAACACATCCAGCAGTGTGCAGCAGATCCTGCACACAAATGCTTAGAGGCAAACAATACAGAAAAGCTGAGGGTAAGAATAAAGGCAAACCCTTCACCTGTAGCTTCAGAAATCACCAGTTCCTTTTACATACAACAGCCCTGTGAAATGGGGTGTGGGGGGCACTCCCATTTTACCTGTTCAAGATGATTGAACAAGCAGATGATCAAGCAGACGATTCTCTGCTCACCCGTGTGTCAGGTGAGCAGAGAATGTGTGTGCCTGAGCCTAAGTGATGTGTTGAACTTCCAAAGTGAATGGTGTTTAACAAGAAGGAATATGTGTCTTCTCTTTGGGGTACGGCTTGGAAAAAAAAAAAAATAAGCTGACCCTTCATAAAAAACCCCCCAAAATCAATGTAGGGACTGCAGTCCAAGAGGGCAAAGGAACCAAAGCCCAGAAGATCCAGGGCTGCCAAGCTGTTCCTCTCCCAGGTGGGCTGATGCTGGTCCCCAGCAGCACACATGCTGCTTGGGTGGGGGAAAGCTCACTCCCCAGTCCCTGCTTCTCTACACAGCCAGGAAAAGGGGGAATGGCTCTGCAAAGCCAGGAGTCCTGGATCTGATCACTGAAGTTTTAGTCTGACATTACATTGTCACTGTTAGCTAATATTAATAACACTTTCTTCCCTGTGTGCCTGATAATTAATTGCTCCAATTTCCTGAGTTTCCAAGAACTCATTCTGGTCCTGTGTTCAGTTACAGTAAGTGTTACTTGGAAATTCAGCTACAAAGGGAATTTTTAAGCTCTTTGGGAAAGGTTAATAATTGAGAAGTAGTTTTCTTTTTTTAATATTTTCCTGGGGTCATCATTTAAGATAGCATAGAATGTTTTTTCTGAATCACACAATCCTGCTAAGCTCAGCAAAGGAAACAGACCAAGTACTGAACTCTCAGATATGCAGGTTTTTAGTGCACATGGACACAACTCTCAAGTCCTTCCACATACTCCAAAGTCTTTCAGATTTGCCTAGATCAGAGAGTATGCCTAGTCTTCGGCTTTCATCTAAAGTGCATAAATGGAAGCTGAGAGCAATGACAAAAATATTTTATTCTCCTGTACTGTTAATGTCAAGACATTGTGTTTACAATTTTTGATTCTTCCTTTTAAAATCCTACCCTTTTCATGTTATCATTTTTGTTATGTGTCTTCCTTCCAAACAATGCAGCTCTGTTGCTGTTGACTTTTTCTCCTAGCTTATTAGGGTCAACAGGAACCTAACACATTCTACTGGAACTGCTATCTTTAGATGGAATTAAAATTCAGCTGTCGTTGAAGATCTTTTGCTATTTACATCAAAAGAAGATAACATAAAGCTGTAGGGAAAATTGCAATCCTTTTGAAATCCACAGATGTTTTACCACTGATTCCCATGGAACCAAGATTTCACTCTCCCTACTGCAGAAACTGTGTTCTGCCCTAGTAACCTCCTCCCTGAAGTTGAAGAGCTATGGGATAGTTACAGTATTCCCTAGGAGAGTGTGGTCTACAGTCTACTAGAAATTGGGGGCAAGTGAGGATAGAAGGCTCACCTGGAGATCTGACACATGAGAAACCAGAGCCCTTTTAGAGCTCACTTTTAGGAGTACAAAGCCCTTTGTTGCTTCAGGTCCAGCTGCTCTTGTCAAAGAGAAACAGGTCACCTACACAGAGAGTCTACAGCAGCATCTCCACTTCTCACTGCGAAAATCCAGTTTAAACACCACCTGTGAAATTCAATTACATATAATTTGAAATTGCCCATTTTCTATGAGACAGAGACTTTTGAATTGTATAAACTGTAACAGGTTTCCAATAGGAATCTGCATCTACACAATACATTTTATTTATGTTCCATAAGAGTTATGTGGTAGATGGCAAAAATTGTGATGAGTCAGGTTATATTGAGCATGGAACCCAAGCAGAACCCACAGTCAATGTCATCACTGGGCTACTTTGTTCAGGGAGTGGATTTTATCACAGAATGTCACTACATTTTTTTATTGCATCTTCTATAAAGAATTCTTGGAATAGCAGATGTCTAGTTATCAAAATGGTTCTTGAAATTTAAATAAATGTACCATATTCTAACAGTATTCATCCTTAGGCTTTGCTGGAATTAATTCTGTATTAATATTTTATTTCTTAGCAATAAAATTTGCAATTTTTTTTTCACTATAAATAGAGATGAAAAGGTGGGAGTGAAAACCAGCTACAGAATGTGCAGCAGCCTATGGCAGATATAATCATTCTGAATAAAATCTCAGCATTTTACTGGTAATTCCAAGTATATTATTGCTCAGAAAATTCATAGAAGAATATTGGCAGATTTAGAAATCAAAATTTCTCAGAAAAAAAAGTACATTTTTACTTTTTAAAAAATAATTTTCATAATTCCCAATTCTTCTTCGCAAAGAAAAAACCTTGGGTTTTGTCTTTTGGGAACAAGGAAGCCTATGCAATGTTAAACCTATGTAATGTTAAACTTTTTTTCCCAGAGTATTTCAAAATTAAAAACAAAAAGTTATTGAAGTAGAAGAATATCCCACAGAATGTAAACTATGATTAGAATTTTTTCTAACTTGTTTCACTGTATAATCTCAATAGGTACAAAATGTCAACTCTTTTTAAATCATTTTACATATTTAGCAAGCAGAGATTTAACTGCTTGGTTTATTGCTTAACAATGTTTAACGTCTGAAAAAATAGCCTCATTTTCTGCATTTCACTTCTTCAGACTCCTCCTCAGCTAGCTGGTGACTCTAATAACTGGTATTGTAATACAAATTCAGGGGCCATGTCACAGAAAACCCTCTAACACACGTGGGGAAAGGTCTGGTATTAGACTGAGTCATCAGCTAAACAATTTCTACAGAGTGTGCATGGAAGCAGCTCAAGAGTACTTCAAGTATATAAGATGCACATTCTTTTTCAACTGCAAAAAATACCCGAGAATGTAATAAAAGGAAGAAATGTAATAGAAGGCTAGAAATTTATCTCCAAAACCTGGTTTTTGTATAGTGTTCTGTATTACGTAGTCTCCTCTAAAGATGCCACCCAAATCTGCTGCATTGCTGACCTTGCTTAGGGGAATGCAGGCTCAGCTCAAGCTGGGCTGACAGAAAACACAGTTCCTGTTAGATATATATGAAGTGCTATGAGGGGAAAATTTAAGATGCCAACATTTCTCTTCAAGGACATATTCATCTGGAAGCTTGTCACTGTTCCTATTTGATCCTCCAAGAATGGCTTGCTGTTAAATGACACTCTGTTTCAGCCATTACTTATTTTATCAAGCCCTTAGAACAAAAGAAAGAAAAAAATTAACTTTTAGTTACAGAGCAAATAAGAAAGAAATCTTGATTGTTCAGCCCAGGAACTTAAGCCTATATGGGATAAACAGAAAAATGATAGATGCAAGACTTACACCAAGTAGTCTATGTCAAAGCTAAATGAGACTTAGCACTAAGTTTGGAATTTGGAGACCTGGAAGAAGTAAAGAATGACAGAAATACAATATATGGACCTGGAGATCCAGTCCTCAGATCAGGGTTTTAAAATAAGCCTAAATTAACTGAATTAGTCAATTAAACTAATTGAAGAATTGAAATTAATTTCCTGCTGTAATAAATTTTGTAATAGCTTCAGCTGAACAATTTATTTGATCTGTTTGAGATTTTTATGCAATTGATTTATGAGTGAACAATTTTTCAGTTTAACAGTAAATATGTGTAGTGGCTTGCATGATTTAATGGCCAAAGAACTCAGTGCTAATTTACTATGAGACCAAGAAAGACAGAAAGACATTGTGTTTCAGCTGCTGGCAGTTGCTGTGGCTGAGTTACATAAACACAGGGGCCAGCATCTCTCCAGGAGCAGTGGTAGCACTTAGAACACCCATCTGTGACAGGCACTTCAGGCTGGTTGACAAAATGTGCTTCAAAAAGATCAGAGCCCAGATTTTCTGAACTGAATGAAAAACCTTCCAATGCCATTAGGAAATCTGGAATCAGGGTGTTTGTTACATTTCAGGCAATGTCTGTGGTCTGTCACATTTCAGGCAGCAGCAGTTCTTCGTAAACACTGATTTTTTTTCATTAGGAGCATTTTAATTCAGGATTCACTCTGCCCAAATTTTAGCACAACAAGCTGCCATAAATGTAATTTGGGTTAAATTAGCTCTGTCCTGCTCTTGCACTCATTTGGAAATACATGGGCTGTATCATCTAAACCCAGAGTGCCATTTAACAGCAATAACTGCTCTGCTGAGAGTTATGATCTCTCTGCCCATGATTGCTATTATTCCTAGCAAGTTCTGAGAATTTCTTATGACTGTTTCAGCAAAATTCATCCAGGAATCCATCATTCTTGCTCATATCCTGCATTTGTGATTCTCTGAAACTGCTTCCAGTTTTTAAAAGGAATTCAGAAATATGTCTATGCTACCAAATTTTTTATCACTGAATATAAATACAGTAATGGGTTATCCAATTGAATCGGGGAAAAAGGATAAAATAAATAAATTCACAGTAATCTTGTGGGCAATTTTGGGGGGAAGATCATGACACTTTAAAAATGACATCTCATTCAATATCCTAGAAAAAATAAATTCATTACCCTGCAGAGAAAATAAGCCACAATAAGAGCTTTGAAAAAATACTGTTCTCTGTTTTTTTCAAAACCTAAATCATAAAATCATGGAATAGTTCAGAAGGGATCTTTAAAGTTCCTCTGCCCAAGACCTCTGTAATGAGCAAGGACACCTTTAACTAGATCAGGATGTTGCTAAAAGCCCCATCCAAAATAAGAGTTAAAATAAGAATGAGAGGACAACTATGGCATGGCATTTCTTGGTCACATATAAACCTCAATTTTACATAGGCTGTTGTCACAGAAAACAAATTATTAGAGGATTATTTATCAATGGAGAAAACCTGCAACTAACTTAGGATATATAAGCAGTAGCAAAATACAGCAGCTTACCCTATCAGATCTACTTCAAGAAAAGAAAGTAACAGTCTGATATTACCAATGCTTTATATTCCCACAGAAAATGAATCACTGCTCCCTCACCCACTGATCTCTCATTTTGGAAACTGCACTTCCTAACTGATTGCAAATATTAAGCGGAACGTACATACCAAGTGCCAAAATATTTTAATAATACATCATCTTAGAGATGTAGGTGTATGAATGAATTCTGACAAGTGAGAGCACTCAGAAAAACTGCAAAGATATTGAAAAAGAGGGAAAAAAATGGTCCAGAGGTTAAAGTACTGAGCTGTTATTCTGTTCTCGGCTCTGCTGCAGATTCCTGGATTGACCTTTAGCAAACAGGTTTATCATCAGCTTTCCTGGGTGCTAAACCAGACCTCGAATGTCTCAGCTCTCCCTCCACAGAAGAAAAATGATCCTTCCCTGGAAAGCAGTGTGATGATGCATTGTGAGAGGTTCAGACACTGTAGTGATAAACCATCAAAACAGCATACAAAAACAAAATATAGAGATAAAACTTGTACTGTCAGTCACCAAACTGCGAGGAGGTGTTTTTCAAGGTGATATTTTCATATTATTTTCTCTAAAAATAGGAGATTTTTACTTTTCTCTTCAACTGTACAGCTGTTGTACAGTAAGAATAGTAAATACAGCTTAGAAAGAAGACAGGCAAGACTAAACGTGGCGTAGACGCAAGGTGTGTGAAGTGCTGGGAATTTCTAAGGCTTTCTTCTCTGCTCTATATCTAAAGCAAGGACTGGAGACCATCTGATCTTTTATTGTGAAAAGCCTGTGTCAGGTCTGCATCACAAAAAAATTAAATCAGCATTTAAAAAAACCCCACTAATATTAGAGCATGCAGCTACAGCACAGATCATTCAAACTGTGTTGGTTTGTTTGTTTGTTTTCCCCCTCTCTAAAAAGCTCTAATGATAATGTCATCCTGGAATATCTCTAACGTCAGCTGGCAAGGACTGTCCATTCAGTTGTAATGTTTCAAAATGCTATTAAAATTAATTAATTACTAAAATAACCTAACTTGTCCCCTGATTTGCAAACATTGCCAAGTACGGCACCTCTCATGTCGCTCTGCACATGCATATTCTGAGTTTACCAAAACACTTGAGAAGCTTATTAAAAGGCCTGCAGACCCTTCTTTCACATTGCATTTATTCTGCATCTTCTCAAGGCAGAACCAAGCCCATGTTTTCTACTAGTTGGGGTGCACTGTGTTAATTTTGATAGAGCAAATAGATCCAGACAGACAAAGCTGTAAACATGTACAACTACTAAGCAAGGTTCAGAGGAATGAATACAGACACCTTAATATGAGCACCATAGCAACAGCCTCCAGAAAATCTTTTTAACCCTCTCTTAAAGATATAAAGGAGGAGATGAAAACTCTTAAATCATTTGAAAAGTGAAAGCCAAAGTGAAATTAAATTTAACAATGCTGTTTACCTGTTACCCTTTGCCTGTACAGAGGAACTCTATTAAACGAAAAATACATTTATTTGTCAGACTTTTTAAGAGCATTAAAGCATTTAGCAGTCTCTTCTGGAAAATAAGAGGAACTAGAATTGTCACTGCTCTTTGAGGTTGTTTTTGCCTTCCAAAAGACTAAATGGGAACAGACAAAAAACTAACAGAGAGGTTAAGTTCTTGTCCAGATCTGGTAAATCCCAGACTAGGGGAGCACTGCATAGAGAACTGTTTTTGCTGCCTCTCTGGCTGTACTGCTTTTTCTTTTTCATTTTTATTTCTCCTCCTCTTTTTCCCCCCTTCTTTTTTATTTTTTTAATATCTTCTTTTTCCTTCCTTCCTTCCTTCCTTCCTTCCTTCCTTCCTTCCTTCCTTCCTTCCTTCCTTCCTTCCTTCCTTCCTCCCTTCCTTCCTTCCTTCCTTCCTTCCTTCCTTCCTTCCTTCCTTCCTTCCTTCCTCCCCTTTCCTCCCCTTTCCTCCCCTTTCCTCCCTATTTCCTCTTATCTTTGTCTCTTGTCTTCTTTATTTCCCTTTCCCTCTCTTCCTCCTTTTTTTCCCCCACTCTCTTTCCTAAAAGCGATCAAAAGGAGATGGATGTCACACACAGGGAAGGGACAGGACATGAAAGAGGGATGATGCAGGGAAGCAGAGTCCTGGGGCTGGGGCCAGGGTGCAGATCATGGCACACACAGCCTCAAATCCACACTGCCTGTTTCAGTCATCACTGAGGAACAAAATGATGGTGTGGAGATGTACACAGCAGGGATCACCAAATAGCTCCCAGATATGGGTTTGCTCTTGTTAGTCCGCCTGTCTTCTTCACACCACCTGAAAGATTATGGACCAAGGGAAGGAACTGGTACAGGGAACAGTATGTTTCCTCCATTTTTCTGTCAGTTAAGACTGAATCAAAGCTTGATTTGTTTTTTTCATGTTGTCTTCCAGGTAACTTTTGATCTTGGTTGTAGCAGTAGCCTTTTGGGTTTTTTTCTGACAAGTTCTGAAGTTTATACTGCTTGCAAAAACATTTATAGAATAAGGACTCACAATTGGCCAGCTTGGGTTTTAAGCCTCTCTAAGTGTTCTCTTCCCAGTAACCCCTTTGTTCTCCCTTTGGTGATACGCACAGCCCAGCAGCCAGGGGCTGAAATGCAATGCAAATGCCAAAGGATGTGCTTTCCCTGCTGCCAAGTCAGTGAGCCTTGCACAGAGCACAGGACAGTGAACGCAGCCCTGAGCAACAGCCCCAGGGCTGCAAGCAGACCTATTTTTAATAAAAATACTTGACGTTTGAGCAAATGCTGCTTTTGTGATCTTTCTGGAAACTAATCAAAATTTTATTCAAGAAAAGGCAACCAGAATAGCTACTTTCCTATTATCAACTACAATCAACAATTATGTTCAGACAAAACATGAAATGACTAATCCAAGCCAATGTAAGCAGTGACTCTGAACCCAGTCCCCACTCCTGCCTCAGTGATCACTCCTGCTAGCCCAGGACATTCATTGGTATTCAGGAGCTGCTGCATGAAACACAGCTTCAGGAGGGCTATATCCACATGCATATTTTTCAAGCTGTTATACTCTCTGCATGTTAATTGAAACCCTTCCTGATGAGGCTATCCATGCTCCTGAATTTTAGACCTGACATTATATTCATTTAACCTCATGGCAGTGTGAACAGGTTTCTATTCACTGAAAAGAAACTGGCATCTCATCCACGTCTCTTTCTCCACACAAATTTCACTGACATAGTAGTGATAGAATTGGTTGGATAGCCCTTAATTCCACACTAACTACTTTGCAATCATATTCTTTTTTTAAGTGATTACTTTCACAATAGAATTGAAAATAAAGCACTTTTGAAAGGAAAAGTATTCTCAAGAAATAACTGAAAGTCTCAGTAATAAAGACATTCTTTTTAATGGCAACTCTGCATTATCTGAAGTGAAAGACTTTCAGTCCCTCATTCAAATCATCGCAAGCTCTAGAAGTATGTACTGCTGCCTTTTCCCCTCAATTGTTCTCGCAGTCCTTTCATGGTTAGGGCTCTTGTGAAACAGCACCAGCTGTTCTTCACCCCTCACTGGGAAGAGATGGCATCATCTACTCCTAACCAATGTTCATGGGATAAATGTGATGTGGTAGCACCTGCTGGAAAGATCACTCTCTCTTTCCTTAAATATAGTTATTCTGTGCTTCACTTCCCCCTCTGTGAAATGACAGTACTGATATATCTTTACCAAGTTTATTTGAAACAAATACTGTTGGAATGGAAGTCCATATTGAGAAGTCCATATTGCTAAACCAAAAAGAATTATTTTATAAAATAGGAATCCCTGACAGTGAATAAGAGATGTAAATGATGCTTCGATGTACATGCCCATAGTGTGCAGCACAACTGGTAGTTGTCATTCCACCGGCAATTCTTTATGCCCTGTGAGGCCGCAGTGTTACCAGACAGGCTGAACACAAAGTTAGAATTATATATTTTAGCTGTGGTGGGAATCAAATGGAATGAAAATTCCCTAGTCACTGGGTGACTCTATTTATCACACAAGTAGAGCAGACACAGATTTCAGGGCTAAGGATTTGTTTCCAGTTAAAATACAGAAAGTATGCACAGATGAATTTATTTCTTGTGTTTATATGTTTATGCTAAAGCAGAATGAGAAATTTTTTAAAAACCAACAACATAACAGAAACATATGAATCAACAAAAGAGCTTCAAGGGGTACCAATTAGGAGACATCTGTTAACATCGATGGATCTGTGCTCAAGATCTGGCTCCAAGTGAAATTTTCACAGATGTATAATGTAACGCCAGCATTTCACAAAGCACATTCACATTCTTAGCTCGCTGGTTTTTAATTCAAGCATCACGAAGAACTAAGAAAAAAAATCCCGAAACCTAAAATTTCCTGTTGTGACTGATGGAAACATATGATCAACACTTAATTTCTGTAATGCAATTGCATGGCACGGGAGTAGCTATTTGCATTTCAGCCCACTGCAGCAGCAGCTCCTGCACTCCATGGCATCATCCTCAAGCACAAGGAGCAGACTTCTTGTGTCAGCTATTGAGCTGTGCACTCCCAGGCAAATCTGTCTCCAAGATAGCTTTGTAGGCTCTGTAGATATTAACTGTCATGAGCCTAAAGATTTGTGGGTGCTCATTTTGATTAACACAATCTCTAAGCAATAAACCATGACTCTGCCACAGCACAGTGAGTTACAGCTGAGCATGGCAGCATCCCCAGCATATTGGCCTCATAATATCCTCAGTCTCCTGTAAAGTGTCTGTACCTGACTTCCCTCAGGGCTCAGCCCCAGTCCTCATTCACAGAAGCTGGAGAAGGAGCAAGAGCTGTTGGGCATGAAAACTGGCAGCAGTAAGTTAAATGCTTTCACCAGACATATTTCTCAGTATGACAGTACCAAAATTCAACTGCTCGCCAGAAATCTTTCATTCATTCAAAAATCTTCTAATGATGGTTATAAAATGATCGTTTGAAGGGCTGATTAACACCAGCAGGTAAAGAGCACAGGGGTCGCTCAGCTTCCCTCCAGACTGACAGCTCCAAGGGTCCAGAATAGGCCCAATGCCAAGCCCAGGTGACTGTGTTGCCTCACTTTCTCCACCCACTGAAATTAAGACGTTATTGGATTTTCAGACTTCAACTACATAAGGCTTGAGGAGGATTTAGACAGTGTAAAGGCTATCTCTGTGAGAGTATCATAACTCAGCCTGGTGGGAGGGAATACCTCTGCTTTCAAGCTTACAGTGCCTCCATTCATACAGACAGGAGAGGGCTATCAAGTTGCATCTTCACATGATTTCTAGGACTGTTTTGTATACATTTGAGTGTTTCTGGAGGATGAAACATTAAAGTACCTTGTTTAAAAAACTCTTATCTTGTAAAGCCCTGATGACCCATTAGGAAGGCATTAGAAAGAAAAAAGCAACAGCTCTTGAATAAGAAAGCATATGTCCATCTATGATTCCTCTAGCAAGTGTGATCTGTGTCAGTCAGGCAGCTAGCCCTTGCCAGCCCAGCCCTACAAGGGATCACACAGGATGTGCGGGTCTGGGAGCGGCACACAGCTGGAGAGCCTCCACTGAGCCACCTCCACCTAATTTCTAGGTGGCAAACATCATCTAGATGTTTCAGGATCAATCAGACACCAAGCTATGTAGTCCCACTGAGACTGGACTACTTTGGGACCACTGGCACACAATTGCTAATTAAAATTTCAGTAACCAGAAAATAAAAGTTCAAGGCTTCTGAAATGGAGGTGTTTTTAGAGACAAACTCATTGACGATCATATTTTAGATGTTGGATCCCTAAATACATACCCTATTATTAGCACTAATACAAGATCACATGATTGTGGATTTAGCCATGAAGAACTGGTTTAAAATGAACAACTCTTTCATCCAAGCATTTTATGATATATTTTGCCTCTATTAAAAAAAATTAAAATAAAAAAGCCTATTTAAATACATCCAAGGAAAAGGGCGAAAGGTTTTCAGTTATTCAAAAGAATTGAGCAAAAGAGGGAAAAGGAAAGTGGAAACAAACCAGCCTAAATGTTTTTATTTCATTTTGTTTAATATGTGCTAAACAAGTTCTGTTTTTAAATGAAAGACATCCCTTCATTAAAAACATTACCAGTTCTAATAATATATTTGTTTGAAATTCTTCCCACAGCAACTGCAGCTAAGAGCTGAAACGTTCTGGTTTTCCTTGAAAAACAACTTAATAGCAGTAAAGCCCCTCTGCTTTGCCCAAATATATTTGTTAGTCTAATAAAATATGGTTTATATATAGTTTATATGCTAACTATGATGTCTGGAACTTGGTATCTTTTCTACAAAGAGGTTCTGAGATTTACAAGGAAAATGCACCTCTGCCTTGCAGAAGCCATACACAGCAAAAAAAGTACAAGAGAAGGAGAATCCATCCCAGGGTAGTGCCTGTACCTGTCTCTCAGTTATGAGGAAAGCTATGACATTTAGCTTCGATTAGACACCATGACATTTAGATGGGCAAAATAAAGCAAAACAAATTGCAGCACGTACCCTGTGCCCAGAGCGTGCTTTGACAGCCAGAACATGCTAGCAGGATTTTGTGCCACACTGAATTACTCTCTAGAGTGATATGACACTGAATCACTCTGTGCGGGGTTGTACTAACCAAACCCTGACATCTTTATTTATGTAAATAGTATCACATTTAAGGAACTATTTGTATGCATAAAAATTGGAGGAATCAGGAAGATGCGTAGTCATTTCTGCAGGGTTTTTTCTCCCCAAAATTTATAGGGTTTTTCATATCATAATTTTCTTATCACATGTCCCTGGCAAATATTTCCAAATGAAGTGTATTTCATACACTTCAATTAGGAACAAAACCTCTCAAACACAGACACAAAGACAGCAATACAGTTATTCTCAGAATAAAGTAATTTCATAACCTCATTGTATTCCTTCCACAGTTTGGGCTTGGTGTAAGAAATCAACTTTACTATTAACAGCAACATACAAGATGCATTTAAGATCTTTGTCAGCACATGCACCATTAGTGTTACAGTTTCCTGCTTTGCATCAGAAACCCACAGGAAATCTGCTGAACCCATGGCTTTTCTGTGCCTGCTTTGGAGGAGACAGCTCACAAATCCCCTTTCCACCACTGCGCTGCAATTTGGGAGTGAATTTCCATGAAGGACCATATTGCATATTCAACAGCTGGCTGCGAACTGCCTTATTCCACTGCTGGTATGATTTTTCACTTCTTATTCTGTTTACAAGTGAAATGAAGTGTATCAGGGCCTTGGTTCTCAGATCTTTATTCAGCTACCACTGGGATTCTCACAGGCTTCTTAACTCTCTCATGACAGAAGACTACGTCTGGATGAGAGGGGTTGACAAAAAAGCCCAGAGCTCTTCTTAGGTTTTTGGATCCCAAAACATGTGACAAGCTGTCACATCTCCATTCAGAAAGACAGAGACTCTGGAGGGTAAGGTAGGAGCTGATCTGTAGGGAATCAATTCATCCCAGGTGCTTGAGCAGAGATGATAGGGTTTGACCGAGGAACAATGACTGTTAGGGTTTGCAGACACTGAAGATAAAGACCCAATGCTATAAAGCAGCTTCTTAGCACTGACACAACTGGGACCATGTTCAGACATTAGAATGAGATTGCAAAGTAAATATACATTTATATATTTGTCTAGCTGACCTCATTAAAAAAGCACAAAAAAAAGCCCAAACACCTCCCCAAGGACTATCTTCCTCAACTGGGAACACACAGAGTTTCTAGAGCACTACAGACTTCACTAGCTGCTGCACAGAGCCATTCTCCTCACACGAGGAGAACCATACAATTCCAGCTCTCTCTGAAACCCCAACGTGGGTCTGAAACCAGTCCATGGAACCCAGCACTTCATTTGTTCCACTATTTTTACAACCAAGAACACATTCTACAAAAAGTACTATATCCCTTCATGTTAAGAGCGCGCTCGTTTGTTACATAAATAAGGTGAAAAGTTAGTAAACAGAATTGTGAATCTAACACTTATATCCATCAAATTGGTTAGATGTGGCTTCTCTCCTATGAAAAGAAAGTGTTGCATTATTCTAGAACTTGTTAGAAGGCTTACATCTCTTTATAAAGCCACGCAAGTTATACTGATAGATTCTGTACTAACCCTGGTTTGTTCAGGTGTCATTTGATTTTTTTTTTTTAAACATGGCATGCTACTTTTTTTTTTGAAAGTTGTGGGCAGAAAAGCAATGTGTAGTACCCCACCAAGACAGACTCAGCCACCAGCAATTCAGGCAGCCACAGAGCTACTCGGTGTTCATTAAACCATCATCTAACCATACAATTAAAGAGAAACCAGGGAAAAAAAAATTAAAAAGTTGGGAATTCACATGAGTTTGAACCAGCAGGGAACACCACAGTGTCTAACATATTCATTCTCCCAGGAAAAAGGGAGGTTTAGAAAGGGACAAAGCAAGGACCAAGATGGTAATTTTAGAGAGATTAATTACCAGCAATCAACAGCAAATGAATAAAAATCTGTTGGCAAATATAACAAGATTTAATGACTTCTGATGGTCAAGCCATAAGCGGAACAACAATATATTGAAAAATTATGACAAACAATTATACATTTTTCCCAATTAGTACAGACATTGCACATCTATCCACTCAAGGTATTTTATAATGGCCTTTCAATTAATTCTCCTGAAAGAAATATTTTACCTCTTCTGAAACACTGCATAGGGGTATTTTTGCTCATCTGAATAACTATAAAACCATTCACACAGTGTAACCAGCTGTTATTCTCAACTACACGATATCAAGGACTAAATTCTAACAGCAGTGCTCAGATTTATCAGGTTCTGCCCTCAGATTCTGAGTGCCATTTTGGCTTGGAATGATACCTGCCACTTTCAGGTTTTAACTTATTTTCTTATTCAGTTACCTTTTTTCGAATGAAAGTGGTAGAAAATACACAGCCTATTTTCTGAGGTAGCTTCTCTGGCATAATTGAAGAAGATGCTCCAAAGAAGTTGACTCCTTCAAAATATAATTCATTTCTCTGAATATATAACCAAATGTCTGTCTTCTGCCCTCCAGAGGAATCTCCAAACCTTGGAGAAAACAAATTGCTTTCGGTCAATGTGATTCTCAAGCTTCTGGATACAGCTGAGGTGAGAAAAATAACTAGTGGTGTTATATACCAACAAGCAAGACTGCACAGATACAGAGGTGGCCATTACCAGTTCTCATTGAATACATTAATAAGATTAAAATTAAATTTATATCACAGCTTGTCCGCAACACAAAGGCAAACAGTGAGCACACTGTATAGTCTTTCACAAGGGTGGAACCTGACTGTCTTTCCCTGCCTTGCTCCCTGTGAATAACAAGAAAACAAGAGGAAAGACAGCACTAAAGACCTGAGCTGGTGGCCTTTGCTGGTCATTTTCAGAAGAGAACTTGAGTAGAGAAACAGAAGGTGGAAAAGGCTGGATCCTACCTGGAGCACTCAGCCAGCAGGATAATGTTCATCACTTGCACAATACTGCTGTTCACATGAACTCTCACACAGCTCTCAACAGCCTGGGACAATGTAGCTTTTATAACTCAGCAAGGAAAATAAGCTTTATGCTGGTACACCTATGGCTGCACCAGCTACATCAGCACAGCATGGGGCAACAGATGAGTGGACTTGGCATTTGATGCTTTGAAAATCACTCTGTCAGTCTCTCAGGGAGCTGGTGCTGTTGATGAAAGGCAATGTAATTATCGGCACTGGGTCGTACAAAGGTAACAGCATAAAAACTTAACATTCCCCAGAAGAAATGAAGTTGTTAAAATAGCAGCTGGGTAAATACCAGATAATGAAAGAAAGCAGCATGAGCTCCCCAGGTTCAAATAAGGCAGACAAGTATTTTGCAGAATTGACCTTATTAAAGAGATATTATCACTTTAAAAAATCATCTAAACCCAAAACAGTTACAGCAATCAGTGAAGATAAAAATTACTTATTAAATTTAACGATTATTTCCACAAAAGTGTCAACCCTTTTACTTCCATTTTTACATTTTTCTGTAGTGAAGTGCCAGGTCCATATAGGTATTCTCACTTTTGTTTACAATAGATTGACACAGATAGCCTCTCCCAGAACATCCAGTTATTTACTCTTGGTATGAATTATTCCTCATTAGGATTAGCATGTGTATTCTACTTTATAATAAATTAATACATAATACTAAGGTTAGAGAAATTAAATACAAATTTATGATAGGAAATCTCAACCCACTTGTTTCACAGAAGCATTTTCACCTCAATCACTGCAGAACACTTTTTGTACATCTTCCCTAAAATGTTTTTTACCACGTGGGATCCTTTTTATGAAAAAAACACCAACCTTCAAAATGTAATCTTTTAAATAAAAGTTTGACAGAGGGAGGAATATGTATTGCATGCTAATCCAGTATCCAGATATCCCAAGTCAGAAATACACAAGGTGAGCAGAAAGGTTGGTAGTTGATAATGCTGAGAAGCCTGTGCATAACTAAGCCTCCTGAAAATCCTGAACCACGAGCACAAGGGCTGTTAGCTGCAAGCTAACATTACTGAAGTGCACGTTGAAAAAATTTTAACAAAGCTGCAGTTTATCAGTCTAGCAAGGAGAATAATTTCTTCAATAAAATTTACCATTGCCAGAAAGTTGTTTTTTACTGTGTGGATTAAAGCATTGTTGCCCAAGGATGGTTACTCTCCCTTTTCTTTGTATGTGCTGGCTCCTTGTCCAATGGCTTCAGGCTGAGGGAAGACAACCGTGCAATGGAGATGGGAGTACACCGGGAATTGTCAGGGGCAACAGGAGAAGCAACAAACTTCCAGGGGAACACAGTCGGTTTGGACAATGCTTCAAATACTGAAGAATTTGGCCTTATAGTACTTATTTTATTGATGACTGTGAAGTGAAATGGGAAAAATCTGAATGGCTTGTCCAGCACACACATTCTTTTGGAGACTTCAGCTGTGAAATGAGGATGGTAATACCTATGGCACAGACACAAAACTGGACAATCAAGAGCTGGCCCTCCTCTGTGCTCTGAATGACTCAAAGCTGAACCTAACTCTTTTCTGAAGTGGGTTATTTCCTAGTTAGTACTTCTTTCATAAGGCACAAGAGATGTTAAGATCTGGACGTTTCTTTGAATATGTATTGCATGATATGACAGTGACTCATAGCAGGGAATGACTGTGTCTGCTAGAATAGTTACAATCACTGAATCGCTTCAAATTTGTGATGGGGTGCGAGAGAGTTACAAATCAGCTTCCTATTGTTAGACACACAGATTATCTATTAAGGATAATAAATTGATATTGCAATCAGTATTCAGATGTTGCATTTTATTATTGTAACCTGTTAGAGCTACTGGCCTCCATGTCTTATCTGTGATGAGTTACTATCATTTCCCATAAGGAATCCTGGAAGAGACTGACATTCAACAAGGTACTTCAGCTTTCAAGTGCTCCTTGAGCCATGAGCACAGTCCAGGTTTTCATATTGCTTTCTTGCCTAGGGCCAAACCCCTTTTGAAACACCTGAGGCTCCTCCTATACAGCTCTGACTCACCTCCAGGGCAGGACAGACCCTACTCCACCCCTGCCTTGGGGATGAAATAAACACAGCAACTCTGAACTCCCACAACCCTGACAGACTCCTCTTTCTGTGACAGCAAGTACTTCCATGAAAAGACTAAAGAATGCAATCAAATAATAATTAGGACTGTCAGTCTAATTACTGCATATATTTTCTAATGCTAATAGTGATAGGAAACACTAATTGTTGTTTACTGTGAGATGAATATTCAAACTTGTCAGAGAAGTGGGGGGAAAATGCCAACTGCAGACACACATACACTGTAACATTTTAATTTTTAAAATAATATGGCACCCTATTAATAAAAAGACACAGAAGATCTGTACATGAAAAAATACAAAATATATGATCACACTAGCCTCAGACTATAGCATTCCAATACAGTTAAAACCCCCTCAAAACAGGCTTGAATAATAAAAAATATTAACAAATACATGTGGTTTTTTTAATTACATCTTTCCTCTTCTTCTTTCTAGGGCTCACATTGATAGGATTCTTTGAGTCAACTAGAAAGGTTTAAAAAGTAACTCTTTTTGAAATGTAAAATTATATTTTCATCAATTTAGAGAAATTCAGGAATAAGAACTTCAAAAATACCTAAAATTGTGAAAATTGGCAGCACTGCAATCAAAAGAGCTTCTGAAGATATTACATGCCCATTTATATTTTTCCCTTTTCTACTGAGCAAATGCGATGGCACTGCTTCACCAAGAAAATGACTGCAACAGGTTGCAAATATTTAAGAGTTTCGAACTGTAGCCACACTCAGTTCAACTGAAGTAAGTTTAGAAACAACAGCAAAAAGCTGAAGTTACTCAAGAATGTAAGGCAAAGTACACACATATATACTGAAGATCTGGACTACCAGCTGACCCTGCAGAACACAGACTGCAGGAGTAACATGCAAAGCCTATTAAGAACACAGTGTTAAACTGTAAATTAACTAGAATAAAGAAAAAACAGAGAACAGAGAACTTGTGGTTCATCCACTTCATCTCTTCATGTCATCTGCTATACAGCAGTTTACCACAAAAATATAAATATAAGAATAGCAAATCAGTACCTACTATATATAATAAATAATCTTTCTATATAAATTATGAAAATACAGCTACAGTAAAATCAGTGCAAAAATGACCAAAATGTACCGAAAGAACACAGAGTCCTGCTTGCCAGAATGTGCATCACAGAATACCTATATTTTACCGAGTGCAACAAACACTGATGAGAATTAAAAAATACAAGATGCACATCACTAACTCTGCCATTCTAAAATTACATCTATTTCCAATATGAGACAAATCAGATTAAAACAACACACGTTATTTGAACTGTACACTTCATTCTTTTTCATCATTTTACTGAATTTCACATAACTTACTCTTCCCTAACTGATACTTTAGATGGAAGTTGCTCTTATGAGTCCATGTTTGCACGAGCAGCTTTTTTAGAATTAAGGAAGTTCTTTTTCTTTTTTCTTGGAAAATTATGCAAAGCAGGTATTGGATCACTTGGCTCACGGAACAAAAATATCTTCTCCCCTGTGTCTAACAGCTCTATGGCTTCAGCAGTTGCACAGTTCAGAGAAACAGGTGGATCAGGCTGTTCCATATGAGGATGTGCAGGTGAACATCCAAGATGAATGGATGCTGCTTTTTCCAAGAGAGCAAGTTGCTTCTTCTTTATCAAGCTACATTAATTAAAAAAAAGAGTTGAAAAATGAAAGCTGAGGCAAAAAATGCATAACTTTGTATATCATATCTTGCCAAAGTAGTGGTGGCTTTGGAAGCTAAAGAAAATCATATTTGAACAGAGAGAATTGTAATTTTTATTCTAATCCCCAATAATTCACATCATCACATCATTTCACGAGATAAAAAGCTTCAAAAGGAAAAGTAACTTTAAAGAAATAAACAGGGAAAATGAGCAATATATGTGAAAAATGTGAGAATTTTGTGGATATGTACAGAAAAATCTTTCTAGGTATTTACTATACTGCTCATAATGTGTAAATATGTTATAGGAAACACAAGAAGCAAATAGAACAATGTTAGAAAATGCATACTTATAAACTAATTTTCTGATTTCTAACAGTTGTTAGAAGAATCTTTGGGCATTAAATAAACTAAACAAAAAAAAACCCCAGTTATGTTTGTTCTGATTTTCTCCTTACCGGTCTTTTCTCTTGCTTAAAGACGGGATCTTTTCTAAACTTCTGTTTATCAGATCTTGCCTTACTTTGTTCTCCAGTGCTTGCCACAACTCTTGGCTCTTCCTGAAGGAACAGGAAAGAAAAAAATTCCCAGCAACAAATCCCCAAACACACACATTTTTCTCCTCTTTCTGACTTTAGCCACCAAACCCATGACAACACCACCGTAAGTACTTTTGCTGCCCTGCCACAAATCATTTAAATCAGCTGAGGTCACACCTCAGGGCATGGTCCCAATGACCCTTATGTGTTCCTTGACAACCCACACCTGCCAGCTAGAGGGCTCAGTGCCACAACATCTGCTTTTGTCTCCTTCCCAAGCCATGGCAGGGAGTTGGGAGAGCAGGCCCAGGGGCATCCCTTGGTGTTACTGCTCAGATTTTAGCTCATGTTAATGGGGCCAAAGTGGAGAGGATGAAGGCCCTGGGAGTCTACCTGTCTCTGTGAGAAAAGGGAAACACAGTGGCCACTTGGAACTTCAGTAATAAACCACAAAGGGACAGAGATCTGCAAGGCTGAAACTTCCATTACTAGGAAGGAGAATCTTCTTTACATCTTTAAGAAATACAGACACCTAAAACCCACTGTGTTATAAACATTATAAATAAAAAAAAGTGACAGGAAAATTTTAACAAACTCCAGGGAACAAAAAAATATTACCAGAACAAAACTTACAAATTTATGAAGTAACTGTTTAATTAATAATCTTATAATTTTTTTAAACTTTTTATCAATTTATTATAGTTAAAATATTTCACAAAATAAGGTAGCAGTTTCAAAGCATTTTTACCTCAGAAAAATATTTCAAAAGGAAACTTATGCACCTGTGATTTTTTCTATTGCTGTGAATCTCATTGTCCAGCAAATACATATACATGTAAAGGAACAATCTTGTCTTGCAGTGGTGTACCAGAAAACATCACACATACCTTTTCTTACAGCTGCCAGACTCATCGGCATTACTGTCACTTTCAACAACACCATCTGAATATTTGCTGATGGAATCGAGGACAGAAAGAACCTCACTTTGTGAGCTGGAGGGCAGCAGCAAGTTCAGGACCCTGTGCAACATTCCCATTGGCACCCGTGTCAGTTTAGCTAAATAACCTGCCAGACGGAGCTCCTAGAGGATTCAATGAGTAAAAGACGGATAAATTTACCATTGAAAATAAATGTTAGCCAATCTGAATTACTGTTATTAAATAAATAGTCATTATGGAAAGAAAAAATATTACTGAAGATTATTTTAGTAGTGACAAATTTGGTGTCAAGTGGTCACACTTCCATGTTCACTGTTTCTACTCACACTGGCCCATGTATATCATGGTTGTCCTTTTATTTGGGATTTAGGCAATGTAAATGCTAAATAACCAGCTGATTTTGCCACATTTGCTTAGGATATGTGCTTGATTCCCTTTGGTCTGAAAAGTCACAATGCAAGTATATTCTAACATGTAAGGTTTAGCTAATTTATGGATTCTACTACTGTAAGGAAATCCTTTCAAGATAGCAAGGAAGCAATATGGCATTCCTTGGTCTGTAGAATTACAGAGGGAAAAATAGCCTCTAAAAACTTAACATGTTGTCTTGGTTGATCACTTCACTGTTCAGCTCCTCTTAACACCAGATGCTGTGATTAGCTCAGAGAACAGCTTGTAACATTTGTTAAGAGGTGAAGGAAAACACCTGCTTTTGTTTTGGTGGTATTTTTTTATTTCCAAATGTCCTGTCCATTTTGGCCTAAAGGTCAGTAGTAAAGCATCTTCATATAATGTTTAAATAGACTGAGTTAAAATTTAATTGTTCCATAGGCACTCAGCCAGCCCCCTTTCCTGCCCCCATCTGAACACTAAAATTCCATGCCATTTTCTGCTCTGTCGTCATAAATATTGTGTCCCCACAGCTGTTTCTGCAGATCTCGCGTGTGCATCAAATATGAAAAGTCTACAATACATGGAGAACTACACGGAAAGCAAAGAGTAAGGCAAATGAAAGAAAGTTAAATGTCTCAAAGAATGCCAGAAAAAAGCTGGTTTTGTCTACTCAAACCATGCATGTAACTCAGGTAGATGAAGTTAGGTAAGACGTGCCAAACACTCCAGATGACTCAAGAGAGCTGAGTTATCACCACTCTGCAGAGCCTCCTGTAAGTGCTGATGGAGGAGATGACTACAAAGCCCATGCCACATAAAACCCCTCAAGGTCCCACCATGCATGAAGACAGCCAAGTTCTTTGTCCTCAGTGGTTTCAAAATGTCACAGCAAATGTTTGAGCCCTGTCTTTTTCTGCATGACAACTTTTCAGAGGAGTGCTTGCACCTAGGAGACCCCTGGATTTACGGAATTTTCTTTGAAAGAAACAAAACATCACCAGCAAGGCAGTCTTAAACCAAATTTAGACAGCCACACAAAATAAAGAAATCAATCAACCTCCTTTTCCCCAATTGTTCTTCAAGTAGGGAACTCTTCCTCAAAAGGTAGGAAAACTAGTCACTTTCCAAAGTTTCCTGGCCTCTTCAGTGTTGTTATAGATTTTCCATAGAAACCACTGAGATCACACAGAATTAACAACACAAAATTCTAAGACTGATGAGAAAATAGTAAATTGGTGCAGATCTTAAAATATTTTCAGACTGAACAGGCACCAAAGTTGAACACCAAAGAGATGTTTGCTCAGGCTACGTAGCAGAAGAAATTATTTGATTCTTCTCTATAGAGGACTGCAAGTAAGAGCTTAAATCTTAATACAGACACCTAAGTCTAATTTCTACAGTACTGGGTTGTATGTTTGGTCTTTAAAATGTGTTCTAGAAACTTGAAAAACACAACATTAAGTGTCAATAAACATGACATCTCTGAGACCTGTTCTGCTCTTTTTGGCTAAATAGTCTCAGGACCTTTAACTTGGTTATTTGTATATGGACATACATCATTAGTACTGCCTTCTTATGTAGCTGTTTCCTCTTTAAAATGGTTTTTTCTGTGACCCTTACCTTTCTGCACCAGCTACGACCTGGACTGAGAGACAACCCTTAATACTTTTCTAGCACAGCAGAACTGACAATTAAGCAATTCTGTAGGGTGCCACAAAGCTGTCAACAATCCCAGAAGTGTCACAGGTGCCCATCAGGCAGATGCACCTGGCACATGTACAGCAAAGGGAGCACTGGTGTGTGAACATGCACCAGCACTGAGCACCATTTTCAGATGCTCACAGCTACCCAGAGCAGCCTGCAGAAGTGGAAAGAAGTGAATGCATGAGCAAACACAGGAATGGTCAGATCAAAAGCCCTCCAGCATGAGATGAGTTGGATTCCTCAGGCACACTATTGGTAAAATATCACGAAGGTCAGGAATTCACTTTCCTATGATAACAAATGGATACAAGCGCTACTTGTGCCACCTCTGAATTCCCAGAATATCAACAAAGTAAAACCAGGAATGAATTGTAGATTACAAAGAACAGAATTGCTTTTAAGTGTTTGGACTGAGCAATGTGTATTTAAACAACTGATGAAAGAATCAATGAACTCAAGCCATGCTGTGTTTCGAGCTTCCTGTGCTGTTTTCACATGCCAGGCTGCCTGCATCATCTGTTGTATCTAAAATGCAATTAGTGTACCTGGGGCTACAGCTAGGAGTTTATTCAAAAGTAACATCTCAGCCAGAGGCTCATGATCCTGAACTCACTGTCATTCAAGCAAATCTCTTATTGACCTAGATCTGATCTTGATAAGGATGAAATATAGGAAAAACTTGTCTGTTTTCTTTTCTGAGAGGGTGCCATCTGCAGCTCTGAAAACTAGTCTAAAGGGGGAAATACTCTTTAAAGAAAATAATGAGTGTAAGATAGCTATAGCTTCATAACATTTGTCAATGCAATGTGTTCTACAAATTGACAGAAAACAGAGGGGGAAAAAAAGATTTAAAAATCAATTTCCAGTATCATCTCCCAGGATAAGCACATTCAAAAGTAGGACAGTGTTACTTCATGAACCTTAATAAAACAATAAGTTAGTATTTTACTAAGGATATACTTCTTTACAGTTGAACTAAGAGTAGTCAGGTTTGGAATTATAGTTGGGAGTTATTATACTATTATACTTGCTGAAAATAGAAATTTTGTTTTATATATCTGCAGGGTAAATATATATAGGTTTTATGGAATTTTAATAAAGTATGTTGCAGGGTATCTGTGGGCTACACTTCTTTTATTAAAAAATACAAACACAAAATCCCCAATAGTATATTTGATGCATATTTACACAAATAAATTATTTCTTCAGGGAATCTTATCAACAAAACATAAAGCACAGTACCCCAAGTATAGGGTGAACAGCGTACCCAGTTTTTCAAGTGCAATGAGGTGACAGCAGTGCTTTTAAACCTCTGTCTTCAACATGTCAAGATTTACAATTATTAAGGGTCACTGTTCACCTGCCGTGGTGCAAAGAGGACAGGGTACTGTGAAAATGATGACATACTCAGTTTGCATGCATATGTAATTTGCAAAACAATGACTTTAACCTCTCAACTTGCAAAATATACGCCATGCTGTTAAGAAGCCCTTTCACAATGTATCTGCATCAGAGAAACTTAACAAGCATTATAGGAAGACACAGGGCCATAATCCAAGGGGAACTGCTCAGTCACCTGCTACACCACTCAGACACACAGCAGTCAATGGGGCTGGATGGGATGCACCCAAGGGGACTGAGCAAACGGGCACAGGTGTTCACTGGGGCATTGTCCATCATTTAGCAGCAGTCCTGGCTAACTGGAGGGTGCCAGTTGACTGAAGGGCTGGAAGGAGGATCTGGGGAACTAGACACCTGTCAGCCCAACCTTGGTGCTTGGTAAGGTTATGGAACAGATCCTCTGGAGTGACTCAGCAGAAACAAACTGAGAGACAGGAAAAGCTGAGGGATCCTTAGACTGAAGTGGTCCTTCCTTGACCTGGTGGTCTCTGAAGCTCCCAATTCATGATACAGGGAACTGTGACCACACTTGTCCCTGGAAGGCAAGATACTTGGATGCAGAAAGCTGCCCCATCAGGTCTATTTTGATGCTAGCTACATATTTCAATGAAGGTCTGCAGATACAAACTGGGGTCAATCAAGTGATTCATTGTTAAGGCCTTTGTAGGACTGAAAGCAGCGAACAGACATCAAATTACCCAAGACAAGATGCTCTTTTTGAAAACATGTATGAGTAATGATACTAGAAAATTTAACTAGCAGTCCTTCTATCATTTAATTTTGAAACATAATGAATGCAAATCATTCCCAATGCTCATCAAAATCTAAACAAAACCCTTACTTCATTACATGAAAATCAAACTGTAAATCCATCTTTGAACCAGAAAACCAGGCACTTTAGTTTTCCAGAGAATGAAATGCAACAGGACAAACCCTGAAAGAATTTGTAAGTGAACAAACAGAAGTACAACTCAGTAAAATTCAAAAGGCTGAAAGTAGGTCAGAATTAACTGAAGTGACTGACAGTGTAGGCTGCAAACTGGTAGCAACTACCAGCAGAGAGTAACTCTAAATACATCTCTAATGGTTCCCAAAAAAGAAGAAAAGTTGATATCCAGATACAGCTGCAATTTAAAACTGGAAGCTTTGTTCAATTTCATGCTTACCTGACTATAAATTGCCAAAAATGCATCCATTTCTATATTTTCCAGGAGATCTTCAAGCACCACGCAATTCCATTGCTCATCTCTCAAGCTGAAGTGAAAAACAGAATTAACATTGAAATCTTCCCAAGTGCAATGACTGTATTATAGGAAAGAAAATCTGAAAGTCACCCATTCGGGAAGCATATCTCTCTGTCAGCAAAGCTCTTGTGAGCAGCATAGCTTCTAAAATATGCCAAATACTCTCCCCTTCTTCCCTGAACCTCCAAGCAAACATCAGAGCAGAATCTAAGGCTATGCTCTTGAACAATTCAAATTTGGAATCACTCCAAAACAATGTGATTCAACCTGTCCCCATCCTCTTAAAATTTCACCCCAACACTTTATGTCAAGTTGTGGATCTTTCTGTAGCTTAAACATGATAATAAACAGTTAACTTCCTCACTGCTGGTGATAATTGTTTTTTCCAGACCCAAACATGATGGCAGCATGTACAAAACCTGTAATGTACAAAAGTACAAAACTTGTTTCTTCCAATAAGTTTGCAGGTAAAGACTAATTCCAGTTTCTCTGAAGGCTTCCACAACAGGTTACTCACTTGTGGATAGTCCTGCAAAGATCTGATCTTCTACTGACCCTCTACTTCTGCAACTGGAAAACTGTTCATCTAAATTGAGTAGAGCTCCAGCCTTTTCAGAATTAAAACAGATTTACCACTATCACAGCCATTTTTAATGTATCATTGATTTCATGGAAAATACTTTCTAATGGAAAGCACACTTTGAGGATGTTACAGGAAGCTTGAAATGTGCTAGGCTTTTAATACTGTGCACTACACATTGAAATATCATTTCTACCTCCTGTGACCCTAATGAAAGTAATACACTAGGCTGCAATTTTGCAAATTATCACTCATTTTTGCTAGTCAACCTTTATAACAAGACAGATATTTCTACATATCTCCCAAGAGGCATTTTATTTGTCACTGATATCTTTACTTAAAAACTGGCCAGGGAAAATTGAAATTGAAGGACAGTTTATACATCTCATCAAAAGTAATTGTGTGCCAGGGAATTCAGTCTACAGTATGACAACGGAGATGGAAATTCAATTTAAATTGTCTCAGCTACTTCCTCTGACCCCAGCAGGTCATATTTCTCTGAAGTCCCTACCTATGTTCTTGGGAGACAAAGTAACAGGATTAAAATTCTTTTCCTCCTTACTGCTAAGGAGTATCATTATTTTTCCATTATCCCTGTCAAAAAAAATGATGACTGCCACGCAACACAGCACAATCTATATGCTACCAAGTTATTATTATTTCATGTTTCTTATTTCAATATTCCCCAGACTCCCCAGTTATGCTCAGGGCCACAGCACAAGAAGGCAGTGTTCAAACATAGATGTACAGTCCCTCCCCGACACAGCAGAACATTCTGCCTGCTGTTTTTCCATGGTATCTTACAGTCTATAATGACTGCAGTAACACAGTAAAACCTGAGACCAAGAACTTACCTTTGCTGGTACAGGTTTATAAATTGTCTACATTTATTCATGGCCTGTCTTAACAGAACTGTCACATGTCTTTCTGCATTCGTGTCCACAGCTTCATTTGAGAGTCCCAAACCATCCAGAATCCACCTCTGCCTACTCATTAGATGCTGCTGCGCTGACTCCTTATGCAACATTTCATACTCAAGCTTCCTGTCAAGTTCTTCTATCTCCTAGAGGTTGAAAATGCATGATGATAAAAAGTTATAATTTAACTTGAAAGAACAAATTTCATTTGGAGTGAAGAAAAAAGATGATGGTATCAGATTTTCTGATATTACTTTATTCATTTCTTATTCTACCCAGCCACTTGTAGTCATTACACTTTTCAATTCATTGCACAGCTTCAGTAAACATGACTGGCACGTTATGAATATCTGAACAATGAGGAAAGCTATGACTCAATTTTCATTGTGTTAAAAGTCAATGCTCCCTGAAACTTTTCACTGTAGAGGACATCCAGCAAATACACTGTCAGCATGGCTGAGATCAAAACTAAGGAACACCATCATTAAAAATCATCTGTAAGCTGCATAAACCCACTGAAACAACTCAATAAACTCAGACTAACTTGTTTTAGTTGTACCAAATTAACAGCTAATATCAAAGGAATTTAAGTTAAAAGACAGTAATTCACATTTAGGCTGATAAAGTTAGGGTTAAAATACAGTGCTCCGAAAATCAAATGGTTAAAACCCAAAGTCTTCAGGCGACTGGATCCCTCCTGCCAAAGAATCAAATTAGGCACCAGAAGGAAGGCTTCATATTCCCACTTCCAATATCACTGTTGTCTCACCTCAATCTTTACACCGTTTACAATCTCAGTGCCCCACATCCTAACCTGAACTTTGGAGAAAATGATGAAATTTAATCTACATTCCTCTGCCTCATCAGCTGTATTTAACCCAGTGTTGGCTATTTTAGGTCTCACTTTTGCCCCTTCTCTAATCCTTTTTATTCACCTGTTCAAGGAAAGAGAAGCGAAAAGCAACCTCTCTGAAAAGCCCCCTCACACTTACTGCATAAAAGGCAAAAATACTCCATCTACATGCAACTTTCACTATTTTCTATAGATTTTGTACAAATTTAAGCAAAACTGGAGGCATATAAGCATTCTAACTGCCATTCTATGAGAAACTTTGTAGAGATGACCATATTAAAATTTAACAAGGAATTTTTACAGCAATAGCTGTCTAATGATGCCCTCTAGCAAAGAGGTTTTTCTCAAAAACCCATTTTGTTTGTTCTACTCCAATGCACTCCCCAAGCCTCACTTGGATGGTTTCAAATAGCAGATGTAGAAAAAAAAAGTCCTTATGAATACGGAGCACTGAAGTATTAAAAAAGGATTAGAAAATTGGCTCATATCCAGTATGTAATAAATATGGTGAAGGGAAGAGGTTTTTCCAGATTTTCTGCTATTTAAACTGCATGAGTGTGCTTGGAGGGAGATAGGCAGGTAGAAGGCCATACAGATAATCTCTAAAACTTGGTAATTGAAGCACATCATGTGGCTATGCATTTTGCATATGGGCATCATTATAACATGAGCAATTCCTGTAAGACAGTCACAACAATTTACTGTTCCAGTTGTGACTCCCAATCATTTCTCAACTGTCTTCCTTTCAATCAACAGAATATTAATTAACCACCAAAATACTACTTTTTCTAACTGCATGCAACTATAACAAAAATAAAATATAATAATACACAATCTTCCTTGGCTCTAAGACTTTCCTTCTCTTTATCTCTTTTACTGAATGCATTAAAGTGCACATAATCACAGAAATTAAAGTCTGGGCCACCAGAAGCTGCAAACCTGAAGCTAAATCAAAGATACTCCAATAGTTGCTGTTTCATAACAGGATTTTTTCTCTTAACTACATTACGTACAGGATTATGTGATTCTAAAATCTGAATCCATTCCAATTTTGACAGGGTTTTTGATGTGTTCAGTTGTTCAAAGAGCAAAGCTTGCACACTTATGATAGCAGTATACAGCTCCAGCATTCTGGATTTTTTAACAGCCTTTTGAAAGGCTAAAGAAGCAATATACTCTCCAAGCTTATTTTCCAGATTCCGCAGGTGACGCTCTTTTTCAAGCTGCAACTCATACTTAATCTAAAAAAAAATACCAAAACACAAAAGATAGAAAGATTAATAGAAAATCTTACATGCACACTTATGATTTTACTAGGCTGTAATTAACAAGCTGGATTATTAATTAACAAGCAGAGAAATCAATGCTGTTATCTTATAATGTAATACACTGTTTTAAGAAGTGCTTTTAACCTTCAATTCTAAGCTTTTACTGTAATCAAGACCAAATTACAATACAGTCAAATACTGTAAAGAGATCAGGCTTTCTTTTAGGGTAGTCAAAACTTTAATATAAATGTTAACCCAAACCAGAGGGTTTATATAATTTTTATTTTAATAAAATTAGAAGTGAGAAATACAAATAAATCTATGGTCATCTATGGTTAAATGGAAAGATAAAACACACCTTTCTGTTTAGAAAAAACATGAAACTTATAGAAAGACTGTATTTCATTTCAAACTGGCAAGTGTCAGTTAATGTTGACTGATGGCATTCAATCTACTACTCTGTGAGCATATAACCAAAAATCCTCTCATATAAAACAAAGTTAAACTGTAAATCAAAAGTCTATTGGCAACGGATTTCAAGTAAGATTAAAACTGGATTGGATCAACATCAAACAGCATAAAATCAAAGTGATTTAACTCAGTAACTATGTTGCTGCCACACATTTGATGGAACATGCACAGAAACTATTCAAGGGTGAAAGGCAAGTGCAGCATGTGCAGGCACACGATCCAAGGCAGCGTGACCGACGAGCTCTCCATGCTGTACCACTGACACTGACAGCCAAGGACACTGCACTCTGACTATTTTTCTGTGGGACAATGTGGATAGTAGCCAGCTGCAATTACCTTCTTCAGATGCCTCCATCTGAGCTTGGCACTCTAAGCTCCCTTCACACTCAGAGAAAAGGAAAAGCTACTTCTCAGTAGGTTCCATATCCTAAAAAATGTGTGTCCACTAACATGTGAGCTGGATGTCTAGGTTCGACACTGATAGCTATACCACATATTTAACATTCAGGTAACTGAATATTCAAAAGATAGGGAACAATTACCAGTTGTTTTTTTTTTCTCTCTCCCTGTAGTACTCACATGGGCCCAAAGATTTGGATTTTAAGAGAGAACACATAGATAGAGAAAGCCGGTGAAGCCCTGAGAGCTCCAACTCCACCACTTGGAGTTGATATCAACTGCTTCCCCACATGCCCATCCATACACTGCTGGGTACCAGAGCCCAAGGTTTTTCCTCACTCTGTCTCTAAACTCTCTCTTCGTTCTGGCAAATCTAATCTGACAGGTTTCACAGCACACCAAAAAACCCTAAACCAACCATGTCTATGTTCAGAAATCAGCGTTTTCAGAAATTTCCAGTATTACATATTTTAACAGCAATGCTCAAATAACTACTGCCTGGGACAGAATGGAAGAACCACAGACATCAAAGGAGGCACATAAAACCATTTAAACTTTTGGTCAAGTTTACTACCACCGTGGCCTTCGAGAACAGATGCTCACATCTGCATTCCATGGAAAAGCATTTACCCCACCAAGTCTGGCCTCTCTCTTAAAGAACAGGTAGAGATGAGCACGGCTATTAAATTGGGTTATCTACATGGCTAGTACCTTAACACAGTAAGCATCTTGTGGTACCCCTGTGTACGTGCAGTCAATCTCCCCATTTCACCAGTCAGAAAATAATAAAGACCAATAGCAATTGCCCTGTTGGTGTGAACTACAACACCAGAAAGGTCAACTGTAGTCCTTAGACACTGTATGACTTCCCACTGGCACAAAACTTGATTTTGGCCCTCAGAATATCTTTGCACAAATAGAAATTATGTGTACTAAAGACATTTAAAAACCTTATTAGCTTCCTATTCATGTTAATCACAATTATACATCATTGACTCTATTTATGAATAGTTTTGAAGGGGCATTTAAGGATACTTCCAGTGAATTTTTACATACCTAATATGATAAATATGTAACAAGATGCCCATAAATTTTCTCTGGAAATCTTATTGATGGGAGACCTGCTAAGAGTGATCATGTATCATACAAATTCTATTATCCAGTAGAGAGAGGTAAATGTAAAATGTGATTTGGAACCAAATACGCTTGTGATATTCTCTTGCTCATGTGACGTTCTCCAAAGCCTCCACTGAATCATCTGGAATGTCTTTGAATGCAGGAGATAGATTACCTTCAGGAAATATTTTCTACTAATTTGAATTAAGGCAGTAACAAGCCAAGAATGAGAAATCATCCACACAGAAACTGGAGGGAGATTTCTTTTCTTGATACTTTTATCAAATCTTCATCTTAAAAGACAGACACTGTCTCTCAACATTACTGTTAATCTAACAAATCAATCTGGAATAATGCAGGTGTGTGACACTAAATAAGTAAGTGTATGGGTTACAAATAAACATATGGCATATTTGAATTAGAAGGAGAATTAACTCAGAGATTGTACTGGCATTATGGTAACCAAAATGATAAAAACTGAGCTCTTATTTTGGAACACAGGAGGCAGATACTTACAGTGAAGCTAAAGAGATAGTCAGAATTGGGAGTTTGCAGAAAATAAGATGAGCTGTCTTGCAGAACTTGCTCCAAAGAAAGATGATTACATTTACCTTAGGATAGACCCAGAAATATCTATTGCTTGTTTCTATATTTCAGGTTTTTGTAGGACAAAAATCAATAATAATAATAGTTTAATATATGCATCCTCTATGTTCTTCGAAAGAAACTTATTAAAGTGAATTTGAAGCCTTTTGATTTCTACAGAGTGCTTTGCAGTGAAAAGCAAGTAGCTTTAGCATCTCCCATTTAAGCTCACAGCCCAATTGTTCACACTATTCGAAATCAAAGTCAAAAAAACCCACAGAACATCCTACAAGTCACAACTTTGACACAGATTGCACAAGACAGCAAATCCCACCCTAACTCAGTTTTTTTGGTGAGGCACATATTTAAAACATAAATAATAATAATTTAAAAAAATAATAATCTTTCTTCAAAAGCCTGTGCACAAAACATTTGGCTTTTCCTAACTAATATGCGGCCATATAATTAGAACAACAGGTATGCCAGATGGTGCACATAAAACTGGAACAATAAGGCTTAGAGAAGCTAACTGTCCAATTTTAAAACAAGATTCTAATAAAAATATAAGGGAGTATTTACACGAAACAAGTATTTGGTACTTTTTTAACTCTAGAGCTTAGCCCATAATCTGATGTGCTTTCAAGTAACAGTACCAAAACCCCCTAAATTTTGAAGATCAGGGCATCAGGTATTGAAGTCAAAAGTTTAAATGCCACCATGAAAGGATCAGAGCATTCTTGGACCACAGTTATTAAACTAGTGAAGAGTGCTGGAACACACTTTCCTTCTTGTTGCATTCTTGCCCAAGCACCTGCTCTCACTTTTAAAGACTGGGTGCTGGACTAGATAAACTAGAGAAACATAATTTTAATTACCTGCTTGTTCTGTGTAGTTTCTACAGCTGTGCACCACCTATTCTAACTTTAGATTGCCATGTCATCTGACATACTAATGTTACCCACATTGTACACATGCGAAAGATCTCTTGGAAGATTGCTGGCAGAGAAGCAAAAAGCCTTCAAAATCCCATATTAAGATTGGCCCCACTCATTTCTCAAGGATTAACTTTAGACCAGGGCTGTGTGTCTTTAAAAGATACCCACCAGAACCAAGACTTCCTTTCACCTAGCTCTGCACAAATAAACTCAGGGCCTACCCAAAAAGCTTTTGGATCTAAGAATCCATTTTTTATGGTTTTGGCAGCATTAGCAGATGTCCAAGAACTAAATGTTGCTCAACTGAAGCATGTATTGAAGTACCTTCTATGTTTTGAAAGTCTAGAAAACCACAGGATTTAGGGGAGTCTTGCAATCTTGTACACACCAAGCCCCAGAACCATTGGAGAAAAAGGGATGTGACATTACATCAGTTCCGTGACTAAGATGCAAAAATTAAAGCAAAAACTATTAGGCTTGAAATACAACATCTTGATAAATGCAGGCAAGAGGAGGGAGCTGCATCATGCTACTATACCTTACACCTTTTTTGTCTGGTTCTTATTCACATTGATAGAATACTGTCATTCTTTAATTACTAAAGATCTAGGTTTTTACCTCAGTCCAGAAAAGTTTGTACTTACCCTATCCAAATTTTCCACTTTCACTGGGACTTCATAAATTAAAATTTTGTCCTGTAAAGATTTCTTCAGAATATCTAACTTATTTCTATTCCTGGATCCTGTTTTTCCCATTTTAGAATGCTGCTTTAAAAAGATGAGAAAAAATGCCTTATTTGTAAGAGGTATATAAGGATGCAAATGCTAAGATTATTACTTGCTATTATTGGCACATCCACCAAATAATAAGACACTTGGCAAATATGACTTTCACTGAGGAAGTATTTCAGAAATGAAAGTGCTGCCTAGTCATTCAGAAGATTCCTTTTGGACATTCAGACAAAGTTGAAATTTTTTTTTAAATTTATTTCAAGTAGAACTATATAGTCATCCTTTCCATGAAAACTGGTAGCATATAAATTTGATTTTAAACAAGCTTTAGGAGTGATAATAAGAGAAGATTTTCACTGATACATTGTCTCCTCAGCACAGTTAAAAATGAACAAAGAATATTAATTTAAGATCTACATTGTTTTCAACACACAGTCTATGAATCACAAATGAACCATGATAATATTAAGAGGCACCGTTCCATGTAATCAAATTATTCTTGACCTTTCTATTTCTTTACAAGAATACCAACTAAGTATATGTACTCCTGGGGAAATGATAACATCTGTTCAACTATAAGGTTTTGCAAAGTCATTTCCCTCCTTTAGTACTTTAAAAACTATTAAGGCTTTGAACTAGGCTAATTCCTAGCACAATTAACCCAAGGTAGTTTACATGTTTAGAAAACATAACTGAAGAAAAATAAACCAAGGGCAAGTCCTCCTTTTTAAGATGGTATTAGATACAATTCATCCAGGAAACCTTTTTTCCCCCTACTTTATGAGAACTGAAAACCTTTTATGATTCCCCAGCTTTTACACTTTATTGAAGGAACTAAACACCCCTTACAGGGTTCTTTTAAAAAGTGCTAGATTTGATAGGCAGATAGACTCCTTGTTGAAAATATTTCTCTAATTTTGAGTATGCCTCATCTTCTGCATGTTTAGATGTGGGTACAAAAGTGCATACACTTAAATCTTTTGGAAACAAGAAACAGAAATCATGCCCAATTTCTTGCCAAGAAAGGCCATCTAATTCAGGAACTTTACTTTCCTAAACAGGAATAATAATGTAGGACATTCCTTTTCAGAAATTCCCAAAACTTTCACAAAAGCAGTAGAAATACACAGGTGCATGTGAAAAAAAACTAATTATCCAACTGCTGCCCAAACAATTATCCTTAAGACCACTGGTCCATGCAGACAGGGAAAGTGTACTGCTGTAGCACCTATGAAGAAACTACTGACCCAGACCTGCAGCCAACACCAGCAGCTACAGGTAAAACCCAGGAACCCCTTCCACACCCCCACAGCGACCCCACACTGCTCCCACCTGTTTGTTGCTCACTGCTAAATTCTGATCAACTTTCAGCACCTCGGCGTCCCTCTGCTCCACCTCAAAAGCCTGAATCAAGGTTCTTGCTCTTATCTTGGGCCAAGCCAAGCTGCTGTCCACCTGAGAGAAGCAGCAGTGCAACTCTTGCCTCATTCTAAGCACCTCCTCTTCTGAGAGTGAGAGGGGTAAACTTAGAAGTTTCCTGTTTAAAAAAACAAGATACATTTGCTGTTCAATGATTTAGGTAATATTGCACAAAATATAAGAGACATGCACACAAACGCTTTACTCAGCAGTGATCATCCTTTTTTGGTCTGTTTCATTTACCCATTAGTGATTCCACACACAGCAAAGATCTGCTCAGCATGTACAAAATATCCTTGAGGATAATATAAATTCTGCACACAGAACTTCCTGGACTGTAAAACTTCATTTTCAAAGGAAACCAGCTTTTGAATATTTTAAAAATAAATTTTTAGCACATCTCCTATGCATACAATGCTTCCACCTCTTCAGACAATACAATCCCTGAACCTCAGCTGAAATCAAGATAAAAGCTTCCCATAAAGCCTCCCTGGGCTGTTTCCCAGCACTTAGCAGTCACAGCTACTGAGAAGGAAAAAATAAAAGTCTCTCTCTATTATAAACACATATGTCATCCCTTCCATCATCAAGTCACAAGGGTTCCAGCTATTATTTGTAAAAAGGCACTTTGCAGACTGAACAACACAATATATTTTAAGAATAATTTGAATTACTCAAAGTTCCCCTTTTGCAGAAGTGAGGTTCTCAACACAGATCTCTAAGGAACTGATCATCGCATCAAGCTGAAGCTGACTTAAAGCATGTTCAGTTCTGACTAACCTTAGACTACATTTATCTTCTTACCTTGTTTATCTACATCCTTAAGAATATTTCATAAAAAATAGCATACTTTTATTTGTTTGGAAATTTCCTTTATTCCACAAAAAAACTGTTTGTACTTAAAACATGAACAGAATGTTTTTTAAAGAGTATTTTTCATTGAAAAATATATTACGCCGCATGTTTCATTTGTAGTGATACTTTTATTCAATATATAACAGGCCTATACTACTTCATCATTTCTCTATAATATTTGAGTTTAGAACTCCTTATTTCTGTCTACAGATTCAGCAAAGAACAGTTACAATGTTACAACTAATAAATTTTTAATGCATGAGGTTTTTCCCTTCAAAAAAATTACTTTCTCTAAGACAAGACTACTCCAAATAACCATTTATAGTATACTTCACCATTTGTCATATTGTCTTAGACTCGTGGAAGAAAATCTATGCTATAAATCCATGTGTATACATATATAGACAGATATATGAAATAAAATACAGCAAATAGAGTTTTGTCATGTCTATATTTAAAAAGGACTTTAAGCATTAACAATCTCCACAAATATTTTGGACTAACCCATGCTCTCTTTGATAAGCAACAAAAATGAAAAGCTTTCATTCAAAATAATTCTTTGTGAAAACTAGATAGCAGATGAGGACATAAGTATGAGAACTGGCACCTGTCATCAAAATACCACAATTGACAGAAAATGGACTGAAAAAGACAGTGACAGATTTAAAGGGGCTTTCGATAGGAAAGCTGTTGCTGCAATTTTTTTGTATATGTTTTCCTGCATTTTACTGAAAAAAACCCCAAACAGCTTACTGTTGCTTCAAATAAAGATAGCACTGAACAAATATGACAGGCATACTGCAGGTTGGAACACAATTATTATGGAATTCTAAGTTAGAAACAGGAAAATCCTGCTGGGTCATACAATCTACTTCCATATTCCTGCAGGTCTGCTCCCAGCAATGTAAAGAAGAGATAGTAAGACAAGCTAGAAGATACATAAAAATGACTTATAGGAAAGTATTTTAAATGCTAGATAAAATACAAAGCCCTTGAAATTAGAAAACAATGGGAAAGAGTGGATTTTTTTTTAAACAAAGCAAATATAATGGGTAAAGTTTCTTTTTATATTCCTGTTATATGGTTTTACAACATGTGGCAGGAAAACCTAAAGATTCTGTCTGGATAGAACTGCCCATACAAATAAATTTTTCTTTAAAGAAGAAGTAGGAAGGAGAAATTTTTACCAGTGTCTTTTTCCTTCTCTTTTTTACCCCCTTCCTATTCAACCTCTTATGTCTGGTACATTTTCTTCAGGGCCACAGAGCCTGTTATAGGTTTGCCTATTCCGCTTGCTTCCCCTAAAGCTGCAGTTTTATTTTTTCATGTTCCCATATCTCTAAAAATGTCTCCTATTAAACAGAAACTGTATAGGAAATGTAGTACTGCAAATATCCAGGCAATCTAACAACCAGACAGAAATGTATCTGGAAGCTAAAAAGAAATGGTAACGAACATGTCTGATCTCTCAGGGACCTTGCTGGCCAATCTGGGAGGCACAACCACTCCTGGCCACAGCCATGCGCTCTCCCTGTGCAAGGTGTCCCAACTGTGGCAAAGCCACCACCTGCTTTGCCACCTCCCCAGGGTCACACTGTAGCAGGCACCAATGACCATAACACTTCCAGGGGCCAGAAATGCTCTCTGCAGCCCTGCCTGTGCCACGCTGCCTGTCTGGCTCAGGGCTTGGTGCCAGGGGCACTCTGTCAGCAGGCCAGAGTAGCTGAGTGTCATGCGTGGAGCCATGAGCTGGAGAGGTAGGATACTGCACTTTGTACTTAGGGACTGTGGAAATACTGTGGCAAAGCTTCAAACAAACCTGATGAGTAGGGCTTGACTTGTGGCTAGAAGGAATATATTGAACTTGGACTTGGGGCCAATTAGGTCTGACATACTAATTGGCATTTCCAAAGTGTGGGACCTCAAAGAACAGACTGAGAATAAAAATGAAAGATGGGTAAATGAAATCTCTCATGGAATGAATGGAAGTATAAAGCTTCATTCCCTGTTTTTAGTTTCAAAACTGCTGTTTCCAGGGATTTCCACTGGTGCCACACAGGCTGAGCACTTGGGAAAAAAAAAATCAATTCCTAAGTGGCCAACAGAGAACTGACCCTTAGGAATTACAACTGGACAGGTGTGAAAACTCCTGGATCTCTTCTATTTGCAATAGTAACTAAGAAAAGAGTGCAGAGAGATACTTGCATGAATACTGACTGTTCCCAGCTCCTTATTTTCTTTTGTTCTGAAATGTATGTTTCCAGCTCTTGGCTTAGCTTCTGCCTGGTGAGCTGAAGCAGCTCTTCAGCAGCCATGCTCTTGTCATGTTCTTCCTTTTCAAGCTGTCCGTGTTTAACAAGCATCTCTTTTTTGTGCTCCTCCACAGCTTCTAGCAGGAACAACTTTGGTACATTGAGCTTGACCAGTTCTTGCACAAACACTCCACACTGAACACGTTTAAGCTCTTCAAGGGCTTTCTCTGTTAGGCTAAATAGATGCTCTTTCAGCTCTTCGCTGGCTTCATTGTCAAGCTTTTCAGTAAGTTCTTCAAATTCAATGGTGTGATCACTCAGAAGATTTTTCCAGCATCTCAGGTAGTGAGTGATCTCATTAGTAGTTTTGAAGGGGTCTGCAAGTGACAGCTGTTCCTTCTGACGTTCTTTCTGCCAAAAGGAGGAACAAAGTTAAGTAAAAGGAACATCTCAAATTCTAGCTCCTAAAGTATGAATTTCACAGCAACACAAAATGAAGTGACTTTTGCTTTTCTGTATTTTTGAAACTGCTTTTCAACGTCCAGAGGCTTATCCAGCCCGCATCAGGTTGGCTTCATGAGCACCTAGCAGGTCTGTGATAACTCAGACTATTGTTAGATACAAAGGCTGTGATAAAATGAACTGTTTATAGATAGAACAGCTAACACTGAAACAAATGCATGATCATGTGGTTTGACATAACCTCAACTAGCTGAACTTCAGTGATCTGGCAACATTCCAGAAGTGAATCTGGATCAGATTCCAGCAAAAGAATTTTAAAAAATGAGGGAGGGAAAAAAAGTGGTTTCTTTTTTTATTTTCCCCATCTTGCAGTTTCATTGGAAAGCTAAACCAAAGCTACCTACATTGAGAATAAATATAACAAATGACATTGCCATCATCAGGCCTGCTGTCTATGCTCACGCTGGTATCTGTTAAAGAGCACAAAGCACTGAAACACATCCTACAAAAGATAAAATTAACCTCACCTATCTTGGGTCATCTAAAAGAAATACCACTTAATCCAAGATAGCTTTTTCCACATCTTTAGGCAGAGAAAAAAAACTTTGAAGTATGCCTTTGGACAACAATTCCCTTTCAGATCACCTGCAAGTCATCTTACATTATGAGATGACTTGTATATTTTGGAGTTACCTTTGGTTTTCAGATGGCTGAGATGAGGTGACATGAGTTCTACCACAAGCAACTGCAGGTAGAGAGTCTTTTAAACAGTTTTGGTTTGTGGCTGAATTTTAACTGTGCTATCAAAGTCACTCAGGTCACACATAGCCAGGAAACCCACAGAAAATGGTGACTGTCATCTGAGCCATCTGCCTCACCAACTCCTGAACCTGAGCTGGCTTTTGCCTGTCTGCACGTTACAGAGGCTTGTCATGGCCCCCTTGGACACTAAGCAGAAGGGCTTCAGAAGTTCCTCCAGCTAAGCTGAAGTTAAGTTACTTTCTTGCAGGTTTTTCTAAAATAACAGCTATGAATTACTGCATGACTCATACAGAACATGGTGGCACACAGCTAAAACCAACTGACACTTATTTTCAGCCATGTTCCTGGCAGTGTTGACCCCTGTTTTAAGAACTACATTTTATTCTTCAATTAATTCAGTTTCTAATTGAAGCCCTATGAAAATAAATATGCTGAAAATAATTACCTTTTGCAGCATTTCCCGCCTTTGCTTGGTAATGAGTTTCTGGCAAAGCTTCTGCTTTTCTTGTTTTAAATCATGATCAAATTTCTGTTTAACAAAATTAATTTCAGTCTCAGCTCGGTCCAGCAGCATTCCCAAATGACTTTCAGGTAGATGACCTGCTCTGTAATAAAAGTGTTTGAAGCCTGTTATCCCAAATTCTTAGGAGCCAAAGGATATCTGAGACAATTACCGAGTACCATGAAAAGGTTCAGCAAAACAGACACACAGAATGATTGTTATTTCTTTAGCAGTGACACCTGGGAGAATCAAACAAGGAAGGGGATAATAGAAGGACAATCTCAGAGATGAGCACAGAACTGAGGCATTTCGTGAAGGTGTATGAAAAGGGAACAGGAAGAAGGAAGGAAGGGAAGGCAAGTGCAAAACCAATTGTATTTCAGTTCGTAATGTGATATTCAAATGAGATATTTTAAACCTTATACATTATTCATATTTAATTTTTTCATTTAATGCCCCTGGAATGCAATTTTATGTCTTTTACAACTCCTTCTCCTCATTAAAAACAAATTTCTCTTTTGTAATCAAGTAAAAAGAACAAAAAAATTATTTTTAATATACAAAACAATCATATCCACAAAATATTTATACTCAGACTTCCTATTAAATTTACATCAGAAGAATTATAAAAATTTCAAAATAATAGCATAATACAATTATCTGAAACAGAAAATTGCCTGTCATAAAGCCTACTCCTTTCAAATGGAGTTCAAGACTGTGGTCTACCTCCAGTTGCTACAGTATTAAATACTGAAGAGAAAACAAGACCTCAACTGTGCCTGCAACAGTTTAAAAAATCTCCCTCTCGAGAAACTCAAATTGACTTTCAGAACTTACCTGCTATAACATTTACACTAGAAATTCCCGAAATCTTTCTTATTCAACAGAAGAATAAAAGAATATCTTAATTCAGACCAGGCTGTTGGATATTTTTGAATTGTAATTTCTGTTGAGCACAGCGGACTTAAAAAATGTGGTGTTGAAAAGGTCAACATGGAACTTTGAATTGAAAGCACCAATTCCTGACCTGAACCTGGATGCTATCCAGATACCTTCTAGTTTACTTATCCAGCCCCCATTTTTTTAAAGACGTGAACATTACACACAGAGCCAGGACTCAGATTAATTCGGGGCTTTCAAGGTTCCATTCCAGTGTGATACCCAGCCTAATTCTGAAATTAAAGTAGCAGCTAAATGTGGTAAGCAAGCCCTTCTCCAGAAAGGAGAGTCTCATTTTGGTTTATTAGGATTTATTGATATTGTGACAACTTAATTCCAACCAAAATCCTCAACAGCTAAAATAAAGCAGAAGATGACCATATTAGCTTGTTTGGAGCCACTGTAACCATGGTGGTCGGAACCCATAATTCACACCTCTGCATCTTCTGCTCAAACATCCACAAGTATCTGAGCAAGATCATCCCCTGTATAAGGTATGTGCTGGATAGAAACTCAGATTTGCTTTATCACAGTTATGTTAACCAAAGGCAGTCTCCTTTTGCAGAGCTTCTTCGAAGTCTATCTATTGCATTTCTTTAATCTGTAAAGAGGATCAAAATACCTCTCAGTATATTGAGAGTAATCCACCAAGCATCATTCTTGGCCAAGTAATTTCTGCCTTGAAACTAATAAATGGTAAAATTCAGTATTATGACCAAAAAAACCCCAACAGCACCAAGTTTTTAGCCCATATTCGGAAGGTCTAAGCCTTGTCCCTCCTTTTTTGACTGAACCCAGGGCAAAAGACATGTGAATAAAAGGCAATTAATTATGGTGAGGAACTGACGAAAGATAATAACCAAGATATTATTTTTAACACCTTCATCCTTTCTTGTACTGAGGAAATAAACCGAGCCTTGCGGCATCCAATTAAAATCCCTGTCCAAAGCAGTGAAAAGACTGTGCAATAGAAAAAGATGTATGTGCTGCAACCACATAACAAATGAAAGTTTAGGAAAAGTCATGCAACACAGAATGATAGGAAGACGATATACAGCTACCTATTTTTAGGATAAAAAGAAAAAGGGTCTACATTATTTCAGTTGATTTATTTAGGGATCCAGTATGTCCACAGCTAAAAGAGTAGGTGATGCAGTATCCCACCACAGAAGCCTCTGTCAGTTTATATGCCAACTTATATTAATCAGTGTTATGGTAATTTCTGACAGGCTCAATCCTGGCACAACACCTTCATTTCTGGTTTCACATAAATACAATATAAAAACAATTACATTATTAGGAGTAAAAGGTGTCCTGGTCTCAAATGACTCTGAACAGAAATGCAAAAGGAGAGGAGAAAGATAATGAGGCAGTATAGACTGTATGATAAACTGCCTGGTCTCAGCATACCAGACATTTAATCACTGAAGAAATGTGCAAGCACATGTCTTTGAACAAAGAGAATTTTAATGAAGGAGAATATTGTGATAATGACAAGGATGTTTAAAGAGAGATCCTCCCAAAGGCAGTGAGCACCAAGGAAGGTACAGAGGTGAAGTATGTAGCCAACAGCAGCAGTATCACAGGTCAATCAGAGGGAGACCCTGACTGCTCTGTATTGAACGAAAAAATTAAGGAGCAAACACAGAGTGAGGACACTGAAGTAAAAAGTAGGACTTTGTATTTGATGTTACAGAGAACCAACTAAGGGATGCTGGAGCCTGGCAAAGAAAAATTGTTTCATGAAAGCTAGAGAAGGCAGAGGAGCATCACTAAAGCAAAAGGAAGACAGATATGAAGCAGAAGTTGTACAGGCCTGAATGTACATGGAGGCTTGTCTTAGGTTACATGGAAGGTGTAACCAAAAGTATATATCTTATTACCCTCTTCATAAGCTGTGAAGAGCAGGTGGGGCAGTGTTCTTTATCTTCAGCATAACTCAGCCCTGATAACACCATTTGGGCTATCTCTGCTAATGGGCCACCAAGGTCTCCAGGAATGTCTCATAAGATTCCATCAGTCCATTGTGAGATGCCCCGCCCAGAGGGGAGGAACTGAACATTCCTACCTGCATATAAAATGAGACTCAGGAACACTGGACTACTTCTCCACTGGATTCCCAGAGGAGAAGAGCTCAAGAGGCACCACTGGACCTCCAGAGACCGACGAGACCTTTCCACAAGATCACCACTTCAACAAGACCACATCCATCACTCCAATGAGACTGCAGCCACCATTTTACCTGGACTGCTAGCACTACCCTAACAGGGTGCAGGTTGTATTCTGACTTTGTCAATTTAAACCAGTGTTTCTGTATTATTGCCTTGTTCTAAATATTAGCAATGAGCTGTTATTTCTTTTTTTCCCCCGTATCTTTTGCTTGAGAGCCCCTTGATTTCAAAGATATAATAATTCGGAAGGAAAAGGGGTCATATTCCCTATTCCAAGGGAGGCTCCTGCCTTCCTTGACAGACACCTGTCTTTCAAACCTAGACAAGGCTGAATCTCATCACTATACAGAAACTACCAAGAGAGAACTTGCATGACTCTGCTTGTGCTACTCCAGCCACATCAGGATTTCACCTGCTGAATTGGCATCTTGCCGGTGTCCAGACCAGAATTCATGTAAATAATTCAGGGCAATAAATGCCCCACATAGCAGAGTGCTTAAAGCAGAAAAGGATTTAAGAGATTCTTGGAAAACTGCATATTGATGCATTACTGCTTGAGGCATTCACTTGCCAACATGGACTTCCAGAAATGTCCAGCTAAGACACTGTTGGAAAACCACTTTCTATGGACAAGGTCCATATAAATAGTGATTATTAAAAAGAAAGAGACCAGCACAATTTGTTTTGCTCCAATCTTTCGAGAGTCTTTTGACCACTTCAGAAACACAATACACAAGAAATTCTTGAGGTCTTAAAAATTTTGACTTTTGGGAGGAATTTATAAAGGAGCTTGCAATTGTTTTTCCCTCATGAGTCACAAGAAATGGATTCACTTTTTAAGAGACTGAAGAAGAAATTTCTTGTGAACAAGAAGATACTGGCAAAAGAATAACACAGTTTTACAGATGTTACAGTTTAAAAACATCAAGAACCTTGCACCTCTGTGGATAGCAAGAGCAACCCAAGATAAACACTGCTTCAAGTATTGCCTTTTTGCCCATTTTTCTTTAAGAAAAAACACGAAGAGCCTATGGAGACATCCCTCATATCCATGATTATAGATTATATTTTAAAACCTCTTTTCCTGCCTTTTGGCACTGCAGTCCAGACTTGATTTTCAAAAGACACCAAGTAATCAAAAACTAGTCCTGACAAATGGGACATTTTATTTAAATACTGTATTTAGAAAGACCAGCTTGAAAACTCTGGCTGCTCTATTTCATTTAAGATGTTCACAGCCCTCAGTAAAATTGGTTTGGGTTTATTCTGTTTTTTACAACATTAATATCTGGTCACACAGAATCCTTTGCATGTTAATTTGAAATTGCCTTGCTATCTGATAAATTTTAAACATACTATTAAGCTTCATTTTTAAAAGACTTCTCCCTTCAATATCTATCTGCTGGTTTATCAGTGCATCTATCTGTGATACATCTAATCTATATATTTTCTATTTTCTCCAAAGTTCTGTACTTTAAAATTCCATTTATAACAGTAAGTTTAAGGCAGTCTATTATAAAGCTGGACAAAATTGATTCAGACAGACCTGGATCTATATTTAGACAATGATAAAGTGAAAAATAAGAAGATACTATGGATACAAATTTAAAGTACGAGTCATTCAGACTCTTGCTGCTCAAATTTTAATGCTCCAATTTGTAAAAATCAATTCCCCAATTTTCTAATTTCCCAAAATCACTTTCTAGTTAGAAAGCAAAATACAAGCCTAGGTAATGTAATTATAAATTTCTCATGAGTTATACCAGGAGATTTCAGTTTCCCTGTAGAAAATAAAACACTAGCAAATAAACGGAAATACTGCGTTCTGGAGTTTTAGAATCATACCACCTAAAGAATGCATTATAAGAGTTTGGCCAACATTTGTCTGAGAGGAATTACTGCTGCAGCAGGTGTAGGAAGTTAAGATAACTAATAACTAAATAACTAATTCTAGTCCCAGAAAGCCAAATGGGATTGCTTCTCTAAAAATGGTATCTCCAGCTATGGACATGTCTCCAGTGTCCATAGAAAACCAACCACTGCATACTCTGAAAGTTTAATAGAAGAGTGCTAGAAAAATTAATTTTTCACCTTGGTAATGATGCTTGCTGCTTTTGGAAGTTTCTGGGTAGTTTGGAGGGTTTTGGAAGGTTTTTTAATACATTTTTGGGGAATGAGATCCACGAGGTCCTGGATTACTAATACCATGCCTTTCCTTTCTGTTTTAGAGTTGACTTGTTTTGCGGCTGATGCCTGCAGTCACAGGCATCAAAAATGGGTGAAACCTATTTTTCCACCTTGAGAAGTCCCAGTTGTTCACTGCAATGGTCAGACAGGTGAGTTTCTCACAAAAGCTTTTCATATAACCACATCACCTGTGAAAACATCTCAGATCTTCTCACAGTACAATTCCAAAAAGAGGCATGAACTGATGGAAGGAAACTCTCTGTGAAAAACGTGTCTGAATTACATTTCCTATTCCAGGACATTTTTGTCTTTGAGCCACACAGCTGCAGACCTTAGCACAGCACTGCAAGCCTACTGGAAGAAGCTCTCTCCAACCAATGAATCTTGAGGCTAAACTCAGGGTGATTCAAGCTAAACTTAGGGTATGATTCCAATGATGCAGCACACAGGATAATCAAAAAGAAAAGTAAGGAAAAGATACCAAAAAACCCAGATAAATTATTTTGTCACATCAGCAGATGCAATCTTTGGTAGCTTTTAACAGACTTCCTGCTTCCTAATACTAAATTATTTTTAAATTAAGTTAACATTATGAAAGCAAAAACACACCATAAAGATCAATGTTCATCTTGTTCTCTTAATGCACATTTCACATATGGCCAGTGACTGACATCAATACAGATATCTCAATACACAAATACAGCTGCATGCAGAGGACTAATGGCAGCAGTGCTAGGTTGTTTTCCTGTACACTGACATATTTTGCTGCCTCAGCAGGATCCTCAGTAATCTCTCCGTATGCCAAACTAACACAGTTCTCTGGGTAGCAGTACGATGTCTCAGTGCTCCTCATAGCCATACAATTTTAAATAACTACATCTCTGTGTCTGCTAAGTCACCATTTCTACCTCTCCACCTCAATTCTCAGTATCCTATCACAGAGTACTCAAGCAGCCTGGGTCAGGTATGATATCCCAAATAAATTAAATGAGTGTATTACAACTGTCTGTTTCCAGGTCTACTTGTTACTTCCCTGACCTTTACATTTTAATTCCCTGCAACAGGTAGTCAAAATCCTGCTAGTCAAAATCCTCCAGTTACATTATTTATAAACATAGTCAGTTTTCTTTAGAAAATATTTATGACTTCCTGCTTGGAAAAAGAAACTGTATATCCAGCTCCTCAAACACGTCCAATCACAAGTGAATCAAAATTGTTATTTTCTGTTAAATCCAGAAATTTGTGCATAAAGAACATAGACAAACGGTCTTAACTGGTACACGTTCAATGGACTCTAGTATGAGTTTTTACATGATTGATGACTACTTACACAAATAATGGATGTATGAAGACATTGAGAATCTTACATGAGTCTGGTTCCCACTGAAGTCAGAATTACAAACAGGTACTACATATGTTTCCAGCAATTCATCTCTGTGCTGTACAATGTGGACACAGACAATAGAACCTCACCTTAGCATCTGCTGGGATTTAACTAACCAAGTCAATCAGTTACAAAATATTTTCTTAGAATTAACTAAAAGATAACATTTTTATGCAACTCTCCTGCTAGGTAACACAGAAAAAAGACTTTTGGAGAGTATTCTGTTGTCTGTGAGATAACACAGTCAAATGGCTGACAAGGAAACAATTGAGATATTTACCTTTCCATCTTATTAATGAGACTTGGTATCTGGGCTGCTGCAGCATTTATGAGAGCAGAGACATGAGAATCCCTTGATTGTATTTTACTTATGAGATACTTTCTGTAAGAAAATCTTCTATTCAGATGGTACTTCTTGCTAGCTTGCAAAAAATCCATTAGCTCTTCAATGTCACCCTACAGGAAAGAATAGGAACGAATACATTTAATTAGATGTAATCTAATTTCAGCTAACACCTGTGAGTATCAGACCAGATTTGTTCATTAACAGGGCAAAGTTAAAAAGTTCTTACAAGTGTAAAATAAGCTTATATCAACTTAACTCTAATGATCACATCAAATGATATGGTTATTTTAACAAAACAAAATAAATAATGTGCTAAGCTTTTGGCCTGATTACCTCAATACTGTGTGTACTTCCCTGAATAGTTAGTGCACGTCCTGAGTGCCCTGAGTTAACAGATCATTTGATCAGGTATTCACAATTAAATACACGTGCAACCCTACCAGTGTTAGCAGAACTGTTCTTTACGATGTACTGTACAATTGCATAAGCAAAGAGTAATATTTCCAAAAGTGTCTAAATTTACTTCAAAGCAAACTCTTCCACATATGTTGAGTACAGCATAGGGAAAGCCAAGCCCACTGCACACAGGCTGGCTTAGAAGTTCCTCCTTCCAACAGTGGGGAAGAGCAAGGGTTTAGACACCTACAGATGGGTCTGGCAGAGACCAGAGCTAGGCACACAGAGCTCTACAGCAGACTTCCTGCTAGCATAAAGAGCCAAGATAGTCTGATAGTTACATGACCCATTTCTGAGCAGCCAAAACATAGTCAAAACTTTTTTCACTTGCTCTACCTCTTTGACCAGACTGCTCAACCATCTTCTGCACAAATGCTTGCTGCATCTCCCTCTGACAGTGTTCCATGTGCAGCTTCTGTACATGAGGCTGTGCAACAGGTTTTAGGAGTGGGCCTTATATGTTCTGACACCTACTTCCCAGATGTTGCTTTTTAGCCTCCACCTGAAGGTCCACAACAATCATACTCTTCCTGAAGAAGCGGCCAGAAGAACAATTCCCAGAACTTTTGTAATCTAGAGCACTAACTTTCAACACAAATGGAGGAAAAAACAAACAAAAAACGCTGTGAGGAAACTACTCAAGCTATTCTGTTGCAAGAGGTTTAAAATGTAACTGAAGGCAAAACTGAAGTCCTGAACATACTTCCTCATCACCATCCCTGGATCATATAACCTAGAGATAGTCAACCACTCTAAGTACAAAATCATAGTACTTCACACATATCACAATTCCAATAATCTGCATATTTGGAGTGGGGAGCTCCGTATATCTTCTGAAGTATGTAAGAGCACTTGATGCCTAGGGGGTTTTGAACATGTGCATATACCTCACTATACAGTTGTGTAGATGTCTAAATGTGCATAATAGAGGCATTATAATTTTTAAAATACTTTCTAAGAAAGTATTGAAGTTATGAAAGTGGTAACATTTATCCTGAAACATTTCTCGAAAGTTATTACAGGTTTGTATTCTGTCTTTAGGTTAAGAATGGAGATATCCTATTACCTGTATTTTAGAGTAACCTTCCACTAAGGTTTTAGCTGCTTCCAGCTTCAGTTCTCCCTTTAAAGTGGCATTTGTTATCTGCGTAAAAAAGATCGTATGGAGCTCCTTTCTTTGGGTAACAGCCAGCTCTCTATAAGCCTTTGCGAAATATTCCTCCTGCTTTACAAAAAGGAACCTCTTCAGGCAATCCTGCTCCAGTCTGTGAAGTTTATCCAGAAGACTTCTGTATTCTACAGCAGGCTGCAGAGAAGAAGGAAACAAATAAATCAGAAGTGATATTCAGAATTTAACATATTTTAAAGTATCAGTACTACTAGCTCATATATATTTTACACATACTGTAGTTACTGGAATTTCAGATTTAAATGAAGGCTAGTATTGAATCAGTGTACACTTTCCATAGTTTTCACCTCTTTGGATGGCAGGGTTGTACAGTTGCCAGTCTCTGATCGAGATACCACATCCAAGGCATAATGAAGTCCTTTTAGAATTCACATGCCTCATACAAGATAAATTATATACAATGGCATGAAATTCAACACAAAGACTATATCTGAAATTAATTTTTTAGGTTTCATCAAACCTGAAATCCTATTAAAATTAAACACTCATATAAGGCACACCAATGAAATAATAATAATAATCATAATTTTAAAAACAATATAAATTAGGGAAAAAAACCAATTCTACTAAAAATCTCTAGAAGTTTTTACTATTGGTGACCTACTTTAACTATCAGTTTCTACAAATTAATCCAAGAGCATCATTTTAGATTTCCATTTACAACCATGGAGTAGAATTAAATTGCAATTACTTTAAAAGCTTATCTGCCAGAAATACTTTCTCTTAGTTCTCTAGTAAGACTTACATATTCAGTTTTAATCTCAGATGGCATAAAGTCATTATAGAATCAAAACATACATGTCCCACAGAGCAAAGAATGCTTCTTATGCTAGCAAAGCTACCTAATAGTCACTATGTTAGTCTTGCTCTAAGTTTCATACCAATTATCTCGAGAACTGCCCTCTGCACTTCACTTCTCACTCCCAAGAGAGACACACTGCAGGCAGCAAATAATTAATCAACAAGGAAGGAATATAAATCCTATGTTTTGGCTGAGAAGGGGAGGAGGTTATTGCTCCAGCTGTTTTCCAGTGCCACCTTTTGGATGTCAGTACACCTGCTGCCCAGGAGCAGAGGTGTGAGCCAACCCCCACACTCCAGAATGTCCTTCCGGACCACATGCTGTAGCAAGCACAAAGCCCTCTGTTTGTCCCTTTTACAGACAGAAAAGTGAACAGCAAGATGGTAGGATATGGTAAAGGGATCAGGACTGGATTGCCCTTAATTGTTGGCTTGATTCCTACCATTCAGGATTTTCAGTACAGACCAGACCGAACCAACACCAATACATTTCTTACAAAGCAAAGCCACTTTGCTGAGAGTGTATTTAGTGTGAGTTCACACACTGAGTTTCAGTCAGGCCCCTCTCTCTGCAAAGGCAGGACTTATCTCAGTGATGTCCAGGCTCCTTCTATAACCAACAGAAGGAAAACATCTTCGGCAGAGCACAGTTCACCTCATCCTTAAGGTGTCCACAACTATCTCTTCCTTCCCATCTTTTGCATTTCTAGCACCTCTAGTTCAGGATATGCATATCCTACAGGTATGGAAAGCTACATACAGTCACAATTTAAAGTTCACCTGGAAACACCAAAGAAATTCTACTGGCCTACTAACCCTGTGCCATTAATTTTCTCTATGCAACAGCCTGATAAAATAAAGTTCTTCCTAAGGGCCTCAGCGTACTGGAGTAACTGCAATCATTAATTGTCATAAAAGACCTTAATAATTATGGGTATGTGATATGCAATTACCACTTGTGGTCCAGATGCAAAGCCCCACTTGTAAGTAACAAACTGCACTATTTGCTCCCACCAAGTCACCCTCTTAACAGACAAACATGAAACATCAATTTGGGCATTTTGGCACATTAAGCTTACAGAGATGAAATATTCAAAACTCACCAGAATCCTTTCAAGCCACAGGAAGTTGTTAAAAATAAAGAAAAAGGGTGGGGCAAAATTAATTTTATAGTAAACATTCAATATACTTGAAAAAAGACATTTAAGACTGGAGCATAACTTTCTACATGGGATGCTGGCCTCGTAACCCAGGCTCTATTTCCAGCTAGTAACTACCTACGAAATCCTGGGCAATGAAACTTACCCATTCAGACAGAGATCTCTGAATGAAAGTGACACACATAAGCTCTAAGCTTTCACTCTGAACTTGTACGGAAACATACTGTGACTTCAGTTATTTATTTATTATCCAGAGGCTATTTCCAATGGAAGTCCACGCCTTGCTCTGTCTAAAATACAGATTGTTCTGCTTGCCTTCACTCGTTTCAGAGGGAAATCAGCCCTTGATTGTGCTTATATTCTAATTTCCTTCAAAAAAAGAACATAAATATGGAAGGTCTTTACCTAGATTGTAAGGTTTATGATGCAAGGACTTTGTTCTGCTCTGAATGTGCAAAATACTTCACACAGTGTCTGGAATCTCAGGAAGTGCTTCAGTAAAATACAGTAAATAAAAATACACCACTTTGCAATGGTATAAGTGATTATAAAAAAAACAAACAGGGAAATGACAACCCTTTGTTTTCAGATGTCACAGATTCTCCTGAGAAAAATTCACTTTCTGGTGAAGTTAAACACAATTTCTTAATAACAACTACCCTAATTATGACATCTGAATTTTTGAACACATTTAATTGTAGATCTTTGTCTTTACTCTTCTAAGAGGATAACTACGCTGTTCTAGTCTAAAAGAGAAACCATCTCCATAAAACTACATATGATGCAAAACATATTGTTTTAAAGCCAGATTTACCTTTTCATTAATTTTCTTCATTAATTCCTCAGCCTCTTCATTTGCAGCTCTTGCTTTTTGGCACTGAGCCTCCATTGTCTTCCCAGTTTCCAGACTACATTCAGCTGTTAGAGCCACCATCTTCCTTTCATATTCCTCTTGAATCTCTTTCTCCATTGCAAGAAATCGTTTTTTGAAAATGGAACTTATCATCTTCTCCACATGAGGAAACAGGCTGTGATTTAAGACCATGTTCTTCAACATCATAGCAATCACTTCTTTACAGATCTGCATTCGATAGGCCTCCAGATCAGCATCTGCCCGTGTAAGGCTAGCAACCTCCAAGCTGTAAAAAGGTAATCAGGACTGTTAGAAACCACAGATTATGGGAAATTTCTCTCAGAAAACAAGATCCTTGTATCTAGAGCATTCAATCTCTAGATTGTATCCAGATTCACTCAATACTGGGTAATGAAATGGCAGAGAAGTGCAGGAATATCACAGCATATGAGTTTAGCAATCATGCATTAAACAGCAGGGTGAGTCAACTTCTACTACAGCAACTTTAATGAAGTATGCCCATACTTCCATTTCCATTTCAGACAGAAGAAGAAAAATCTTTTCTTTAGTAATACTCAAAACATTCCCTCAGATAAAACCCAACAGAAATATCTGACACTCCCCCCAAACAACACCCCAACATCTGCGTTGGGAAGCAGATCAAATCAGCACCTGAATAGACTATAAATTTTACTGACTTAGTAAAATAGTTCTAAACTCACTGACCCATCTAGATTGATACACCACTGTTTCATATTCTTGGCTGGTGTACTCCCTTCTCTGCAGGGAAGAGGGGACAGTTTCAATTATGAGCTAATAAAACAAAATAGCTGGTATTTGTCTCTTATGAACATTAAGAGAGCTCTAGAAAAGAGATTAAAACCAGATGGAAATACAAGAGCTTTTAGAAAATGCAATATATGTCATGTTGCATATAAATACATTCTCATTTATCTTTAGAGTTAAATTGGAATTATAATTATTCTAATTTCATATACAAGGTAAATTGCTCTGAATTCTACACCTGAACTCAATTTAACACTGGAAAATTAGGTGGGTTTTGCTCCTGCATGTCAAATTACATGAATACACAACACTGTATTCTTCTGTGTGTGGACCATGTATACATAAATTTCTTTATGACCTACAAAACATAATTTTAGGAGCTTAAACCCATTCATTTTTTTGCTTAGGCTAAATTACTGGTCTTATTTTTTCAGAGACAAACCGTAGAATAAATTTCAAATCCATAGCAAAGACCTTGGTAAAATTTGCAAGAGAGTAGAATGATACTGCATTCAGAATCGTATAAAGGCATGTAAACCTAGAAACACTTCATTTTTTTGTCAAACTTTCCTTATGTAAACAACTAAAGTTTAACTGAAAGCAAACCACTGACATATTACACTGCCCCCCTGGTAACACAAGAGATGTATTCTCCCCAGCTAGAAATTGATGGGATGGAATTGTTTTCTTACAATGACTCAAATACTTGAAGTATTTGGGAGACTAGCTTTAAAATGTAATAATCTACCACAGACAGATTTTCTTTTGCAATCTCTCAAAACCACAGAAACACACTGGTGATTGCCACTCTCATCTTGGCAATCTGCTGAAGGACTGTCTGGTTGGTTATAGCTACAAAATCTCTTCCATTTTACCCCCTCTTCCTTATATACAGGAACAGGAATTCCTGCAACTGAAGTACCATGCACCTGAAACATTCCTCACAGTAATGTGAAGATCCTGTAAGAGCTAATATTTGCTATAATGTCCCCAAGCATACAGCTTCTGTGTTCTACCTACAGACAGACACTGCAGCTGGAGGTACACAGCTTTCTTGGGCAACATTCACCTACATTCATCGTAAAGTGCCTCAGGGTGCTGATCTGCTCCCTCTCCTTTGGAAGAGTCCTTCTTGCTCCAGGACAGAGGGCAGGTGATGGGAGGATGAAGGTAACAGGATGCTGAAGCAACACATTGAGTACTTCAAACGGGCAGTGCAGATGTGTGTTTTCTCTTAAGTAATTTTGTTTATACTCCTAGGACTTTTGCTGACACAGCCAGCTATTACCAAGCTGTTTATGACAACTTGAAAAAAAAATTGTAAGACCTTGAAAAGTTGTGTAAATGCACTTTAACCAAAAAGGATTCAGAGAATGGAATCTTTATGCTGTAACACTCCCCTAGTGACTGTAGGCTTCCTGAGCTTGAATTTTATTAGTTACAACTTCCAACTCCTTTTGTTTGCCAGAACAACAAGTTCCTTAGTCATTATTTTTCTGTTCTTCAAGCATGCAATGATAGATCCATTGCCCCAGCACCTACTAACCCTTTCTTACTGAGATGTGAAAGATTGAATTCCTCATCTCTCTCCCTGGAAAGTAACACTTCACACCTCTACCACATTGATACATAGTTCATAATACATCATTCATTCCTTATCACTAATACAGGGGTTTTTTAAAGCATGCTTCAAAAAAGATTAAGCTATTCCTCACCCACCTCCCTGTTACTTTTCCACTCTTCTTCAACAAAGATCCCAAGAATAAAAATCAAAATGAAACCCCATCATGACATTTCCTATTATCTTTCCCTCAGTCTTCCCGCAGCACTTATTCCTATTTACTGCAAGTCATTATAGATTCAACTTGATTCCATTTTGAGCAAGATTCCCATGCTCTTTCTCACCCTCAGGGAGAACTACAGTACCCCAGTAACTCCACATGATGCAAAATGCAGGGTGAGCAATGATAATAATCACCTGATGCTGATGTGTCAGCAAGCGAATAATGAGGCTCATAAAATCTCAGGTGTATTTAACCTGCAACTCACACTCTTCATTTTCCTGACAGCACATCAGTGAAGAAGGCAATGAAAGAGAAGTTTATGAACTGTTCCACCAAACCAAGGGTCACAACATAGAGAAAAGTAATTACAAGCCACAGCTCTACCAGGTCACATCTTGAAAGATAGCAGCCACACCATCACTTTTTTTAGTGGCTGTTGAAGAAAGGTTGTGCCTGTAAAAGCTTGAAAGCTACCTTCCCTGTGATGTGCTCTACTTCTGGTCCATGATCTTCACACAGCAGCCAGCAGAAGTGAGACAAGCTCATCACACACATCACAAACCTTGCTTTGAGCACTTTACTCAAAACAGAGAGGTTGAGGGCACCCCTAGCATGCTGCATCTCACCAACAGTCAGTAAAACACAGGAATCCTGTACATATAATAAACCAAATGCTTTCATTTGGTTTCCTTCAAGTCCATCAGAAGAACAATGTTTACAATCAACAGGATTAAATGTACAATGTTTCAAGACACTCAGGGAAAAAAATTCTAGCCTGATACTCTGTGTCTCCTCAAGCCAATGTACATTTAATAATTTGCTTTAAATGCTCTGTACTCTGCTTGTTACAGCAATTGATGTTTAAAAGGTCTTGCCTCACTTCTTGAGCATATTCAGCATCATAGAAACATGAAAGCTAATGAAGTAAAGGTAGCTGATGGCAACCTATTGATGAAAAAGATCAAAGCTTTTGTTGGACAAAGCATGCAGAGAAAGGATGAGGACAGTACAGAAGGCAGGTGGCACAAAAGGGTGGGGGAAGGAAAGGTGAACAGACATAGAAAGTGAAACTTCAAACAGCAAGTGCAAAGCTTTTTCACTCACTTGAAGAGAAAGAGGATTTAAAAATCTGTCAGAGAGGCCTGGAAGGGGAGAATCCCAGATGCCAAATACAGAGAAGAAGAGTGCCTGAGCAACTGATGTCCTCCACAGACCTAATGAAAGAATACAGGAAAGCAGCAGGGGTCAGGAAAGCAACTATAGTTAATTTAAAAAAACAAACCAAAACACAACACACTACAAAAAAAGGAAACCTCTCATTAACTACCAAGTAATTCTGTCTTTAAGTCTTATTATTCAAATTACAGGCCCACAGAGGGAATTTTTGAACAGGAGAACTAATAGCTACTAAATTTAACAGTCCTAAAAATAACTAATGGCTTTCAAACACGTTTTTTAAATTAATTCTGAGTTTATAAAGGTAAGAAAGTACTGTGACACAACTTTCTGAAGTCTAAAAGGGAAAGAAACATTAAGCAAATTCCCCTTTGGCGATATTTTCTCACCAAAACAGAAAAACCTGTCACTCTCAGAAGGCTCATCTCTCATCTGCCAATGGAAGCCAACTAGTAACACAGGTATTACAAAAGCATCCAGAGGAGACTGGAGCTTGGTGGTAGTTGTTTCTGTAGAAGTATTGCTTCAAGCACACAACACTCCTGAAAAGCATGTAACCAAGTAATTTAGAGCCATTTGTGGACACTTTGTCCCCACTGTTCCCACTCCAGCAGTGACTGGGAGCCCCAAGACACAGCAGCTGCACCAACCCCGGATGGAGAAGGGATGCAACAGGGAAGGACAGACAGACAGACAAGCACCCCAACCCAGTGGCACCCATTGTTACAGCCAGAGCAGCACATGTCCTGTACCCACGGGCACAGAGACGATGGTACAGCCACAGACAGAAAGGAAACAGGAGGACAAAACCCAGGAGTTATGGTCTGTGTTGCCTTGTCACACTTCAGAGGAGTGAAGGTGGAGAAAGAGTCAGACAAGAAGAATCACCAAGAAACAAGTTCCTGCAGTGCTGGCTTTAGTCACAGTAAGCAAAGAAAGCCAATCCGAGTATAATGGGCATTAGAGGTCTTCAAAAGCTGCTGATGTGGTTTGTTTCCCAAATCATCCATTTATTGAGAGGTTACTAATACAGTATCAGTAAGTTGGGCTGTGTTTTGGTTTTTTCTAGTTTTTTGTCTGTTTCGTTTGTTGGTGGTGTTTTTTTTAAAGTACCATGTCAATATGGACCCTCCGTGCAGCCACATACCCTCCTCCCTTCAACACCTTCCTCATTTTTTTCCTTCCTCTGCTTTCCATGCTCTCCTGCTGGGTGCAGTCTCAACAGAGACTGTAAACACTTCAGGGCGGGGATTTTCAGCTGCAGCACGACAAGGCACAAACCTTTGCAGAAGATCAAAACTGTACTGAAGTACAAGCAAAGGCAATGGCACGAGATCTGAACAGCCACCAACAGCTACTGATTGCCCGAGCCCAAATTCTTCAGCCCTCCTGTGCCAGAGCGTGATGTGCTGCCTTTCCCTGGCCCCTGCCTGCTGCCAGGCTGTGTTAGCACAGGTCTGAAGATGATCTATGATACTCCAGTAGCTGTAGTGGCCTGCAGCCAGCTCTGAACTGGGGGAGCTCATCCATCAGTCCTGTGACACTTACACAGCCAAGTGTAAACTCAGTACTGCTCACACAGGAGCCTACAGAGAATACAAGACATCACATCAGCAAATGAAATTGCTAAGAAAGGTACATAAGGATGCTTTCACATGGATGAGTCAGGTTAAGTTTAGCTTTCCAGAAGCCAGAATGCTGACAAAACCAAAAATAGGATTCCTGATATACAGCCAAGAAATAATAATTAAATAAAAAGTTGCAAAAGATGATAAATTGAGCTGAGAGACCAGAAGCTCTTCAGAAAACAAAGATTCATGAAAACCTGCTAGAAAGTCTAAGCACTAGATTTGGCAGCAGTTTCACCTATGAATTTCCTTTAACTCTACACAGCAATATAAAGAGAGTAAAGGTATTTCAATTCTTGCATTAATCTGTTTAAAAACCATTTTAAAAATCCAGCATTTAAGACTGAGAAACTTTGCATTGCTTGCAGAAAATCAGAAATCTAACAAATCTGTAATCTTCAGAAAATCAATTTAAAAAATGCATCTACTTACAATACTGCTGTTGCAACGGGTTTCAGAAAATTGTTATTTCACTATTTTGCTCAGGAAAGCAACTATGCAAAAAGAGTGTATGAAAGACTCAAATTCTGCTTCCAGTGAAGTCATTACACATTCTACCACTGATTTCAAAAGCACCAACTTCAGCCTGGATACTAAGAAAATCATAAATAAGTATTATTGCTATATGCATTATGCATTAATCCCTGAGGAGCTTCCATCTCTGCTGTGATCTACTCAGATTCTTCTGATCTATCCAGGCAGGGTGAGTATTCAGATGACAGAAATGGTAGGAGATATCAATCTTCTTTCAAAATGATACGGAACAAAGCATAAGCAACAGCACAACTCTCAAAAGGAGACTCTTTCCTGGATGAGATAAATTGTTCCAGGTAGACAGAAGAAATGACCCCTATAACTCTATAGTTAGCCAACATCAAAGTAAAGTGACATTTTTAAGATGAAAAAAGGCATGTGTTCATTTAATTTCAAATTACTTGTTTTCTTCAGCTCCCCAGTCTTACAGGCTCCTATCATATATTAAGCATTTGAGCTCTGATGAACAAGTATAGTTTATACACCTGTCAAGTTTCTAGCAGCATTCATAACACAGAACTACAAATGCAGGGTTTGGAGTGCATACCATGAGCATTCATTGCATCTTATTGTTATATCAATGGATTATTACCAATAGTTATATTCCTGCATTGTACACATTTCATAAAAAGAGTACTGAATATGCTCTCCCTTGAAAAAATCCAAAATTCTAATCTTTTTTTTTCTTTTTTTTCTTTTTTTGTGCTAACAGTGTAACTATTTTTCACATAATATTTTCTAGGAATATTCAAGTCTGGGTGCTATGACAACATGATCATTTATACCCCATCCCTGGTAGTGCTCAAAGCCAGGCTGGAAAAGGCCTTGAGCAACTTGGTCTGGTGGGAGGTGTCCTTGCTTATGGCAGAGGAAGTTGGGACTAAATGATTTCTAAGGTCCCTTTCAACCCCTTAACATTTTATGATTCTATGATTGAATTCAGGGCTTAAAAAAAGGAACATTTGCTCCATAGCAAATCAAACTGACATGTACAGCAAGAAATTTACATTTAGAAAGAAAAAGTGAACTTCTAAAATAATGGTAAATTGTTTTATTTTTCTGTCAAGTCTCTCTGGAGACAGTTTGATCCTGTTCTCTAATACATTTGCCTCAGTGTGCTCTACCACAGGAAGAAAATCAGCTGCAACATACATGTATTACTTACTCGTTTACCAAAGTAATTGGCAGTATGTATTGTGTATCAACAAGTAGGTTCAAGTTCAGCTAGAGCTTTGACAAACTCAAGGAAGCATAGCTGTACAAAACGAAGATTAAAAAGTGTACAGTTAAAAGTAATTTAAAGAAATTAAGTTCCCTTTAATGTATCTGTATCTTTTGAGACTATGAGTATGGTCAAGCTCCACCACATTAGACAAAAACCCAAATTGCTCAGCTCTCTTCCTATTCTCCTCTAGACATATGGAAAAAGAGACCCACAACTTTTTGGAACATGATCTTCTAGGTGTGCACAACAAATACTCAAATCATATACCTTCCCCTCATTAGTATTCACTGCCCAGATGCCAATATTCAGTAATATACACAGCAAAGAACCTACTGAGAATAAAAGCCAAGCTATTTTGCTGCATAATGTACATCAAGGATATGACTTAGTAAGACAAAATTCACAAAATGAGTAACCAAGAAGCTTCCTTATGAAACATTAAAAGTATGTTTTGCTCTCTAGCCAATCCTCCTGACACTGCAAACTGTCTACACTGCAAAGCTGTCCCTGTCCATAAATATTGAACACATGCTCCTGATGTATCTCCTAAATGATTTGGCACTGTCACTTCTTAAAAGACAACACAGCTTTATGTTACAAAGAAGAAAAAAAATGCGGCTCTTACTTTTCAGAGTATTTTTTTCGTTTGTATCTGAATCACCAAAATTATTCCAACCATGACAGTGCAATGAAAAGGATGTTATCAATTATGCTGGCAAGCTTGTATGTGTGTCATGTAGACAAAAATGAAACATACCTGCACCAAAACATGCAGAAGGAATTACCAAGCTACCATACAAGCAAGATGATGTTGGCTGGCTGAAAACACCTATCACTCTTTCAATCATCTTTCATAGCAGGAATCACTGTAACTCTGGATATCTTTGTGGTCTATCTACTATCCTTATCCTGGAAAAAGGAAAAGATAGCTTACAAGGTGAAGCAGGTTAGTGAGTGTTGATTAATGGGCATCTACTTTACTCACTGCAATGCTCCACCTCTTTAGAGGTAAAGAAAACAGAAACTGAGGAAAGAAAAGGAAGAAAGACACATATGCACTAATTTTGTAAAAAATATTATAAAACTTTAGCCCCTGGACACATATTCAAACTGAGATACGAACCCTGTTTTACAGGTTTAGAAATAAACCTGTTACAAAAATAAACCTTTCCGAAGATTTGTAAAAATATTTACCTTTCTAATCCATAATGTATCTGAAAATAGTCCAGCCATTTTTTTCAACCTAGCTAGATACTATCTATCCCTGAAATAAGTTAATACTAAAGCGAGTTTTAAAAAATGTTTGATCCTGTTCTTCTTAATATCCACATAATGATTTTCAGGGTAAGTCGCCTCAAAGCCTGAGTTGCTATACAGTTATAAAAGCAAGAACCAATGTGCAATTTACAGAGATAAGTTCCCAATTATCAGGGAAAGGCAGAAAATAATAATGTTGTTAGTTACCCTTCAAAAAAGAAAATTACATCCATGGTCCTGTAACTTTTGAGCTTCTATAGATTTTATAGTTGCATAACACTGCCTTTAACCTCACTTACCAGGAGGTAATGGTAAGACTGCATAAACAACATCTGCTCATTTTCACATCAGACTCTTTTTATAAAATTCAGCTGAAGAACAGTGGACCTTTAACAGTGGCATGTTTCTGTCAAAAAACCTTTCAACAGTATCAGGAGAGTTTCTGTGCTCTAGCAAGTGGTCCCACCCACTGCAGGTACATGGTATGTTTCTGGCAGCACTGTGAACTGTCACACCTTAGACTCTGATCCAGGTGTTTTCAAAGTACACTGCTGAACAGCAATGATGGAACTCAGCAGAGGATCTCTTTTCTAGGACAAAGGCCACCCTTTTGAAAGTAGAATGTGTTAAGCAATAGCAGAACACTGTGTTTCAGTATTTTCTTGCACACTAAGAAGTTTCCCTTCACCCAGCGAACCACAGAGACACAAAGGTGTTTATTTGGATTAGAAAACTTGCATGTCTAAGGCCTAGGTAGAGTTGTGATTTCTACAGGTGAATCAATGTGAAATATGATGGCTTTCCATTCCCACAGATGATTGTTTAAAACAATTCAAAAATCTAAGGCAGTGCAGTAACGTGTAAGCAGACACTATAAAAAACAAAAAAGGGCAGGTACTCAAAGCATATTCAAAGTTTTGCCTGATGATAAAAATAATAAAAGTCATGTAATAGCAGTGAATTCTTACTCTTCTAAAGCCTGAAGCATGTTCCCAGGTTCTTCAAAGGACAGAATATTGATGATTTGGTCATTCATAATTATATCTTCATTAAAGAGATCACCTGAATTAAACTGAGAATGCTCCAGTTTGTGATTTTGGCTGAGTTCAGGCTGTATCTCCTTAAAAAAAAAAAAGAGAGAGAGAGAGACAGAAAGTAGCAAACTTTAGATTACAATAAAATGTATAATGAGTGTCTGATCTGATTTTATTGCAATTTAACTCTGGCTGAGAAGGTTTCTACCCATCATCAAACTATAAAACTGGAAAGAGTACAAAGAGCTTGTGCAATTCAGACACGTATCTGAAATCAAATATACCACTTTTATTTCAGGCTGATCTTTTTTAGTATATAACTGATCTGGAATACAGATGAAGAAATGGAAAACACTTGTAAAAGTCATCTAGGAAGTTATCTTCCACTTTAAACTTTCCAGGTAATTTTTTTAAAAATTGCCATGGTATACAAATTACATATGGCAAGATTACAGTATTATGAGGTCAACAGCACGGAAAAACTAATCCTATGCATGATGGAAGTGACTCAGTTCACAGAGACTTGAGACTGAGACTTGAGACAATAATATTATTGTGCAAAAACCCAACTGTAAATATCTGATGCTAGTCCAAGCTGGACCTTTTTTACTACTTCATTATCACAGTTTCTTTTGTAAAAAGACACAAGTCACAGGTCCAATATGTACTGAAATACTTTCTTCAAAGTGGCACAGAATACCAAAAATGCTCCATCTCCAATCCCATCTGTTTTGCTTCATCACTGAAGATATTAATGCACACTGGCGAAACTAAGACCAATTCAAATCCCTAATTCTGAAAATCATAAAAAAAGTTGTACCCAAGTTGCTGTGCTGAAGATAAATTGTCTACTCCCTCGGCAATTGCTAATACCACAGAGACTCCTGCTTCTAATTCTGAGGAATGGAGGGGAGGAAGAGAAGAATACAGAAAGAAACTAACAGCCAAAGGGCAATCTCCCTCTGATCTAGAGCCAACATCCAGGTACTGACAGCAGTTGGTCTGATCAGGGTATCATTCTTACCTCTAAATCTGATTGCACTAAAGATTGGAGGTTGTAGAGAGAACATTACTTGTGAGCTAAATCTGCCACTTGGCAGCTTTTTATTCATCTTCAAAAACTCTTCAGACAATCTTACTTAGCAAGTTGTATCATCATATACAAACAGTGAAAAAAATTAAATAACCTACCCTCACAGACAGTACAACTCACCTGGTTTTTGCTACAGAAACCCCATTTGAATATTTGGGTTCGGTAAATGATGAAAAAAACAGCAGACGTCAACACAAGGGAAACAAAAAAAGCAATGAAGAACCCTGAAGCACTGATGGCATGGCTGTATAAGATCTGAAATTAAAAGATCATTTAATTAAAACAATATTTGAAATATATTTAAAGATCAGATTGTAACTGTAATTCAACGATTGTAACTGTAAGAAAACAGTAAATTATTTTTAAATGACTTCACAACACTTCAGGATTTCTCAGCATTATATTAATACAACATCTTCATGAATATTTTCAAGCAAGTGTGTATTTTCAATAGGCTTTCAAGTCAGTACAGTTTGTTTTGTTCACTGAGTCCAAATTCCTGTATAATTCCAAGAAACAGAACTCCACAGACTGAATTTTCTTCCTGTGACTTTTGGGTGTCCTGTATCTAACAGCCTATTTTCCAAAGTTTCCAAACTCTTCCAAAAAGTCTCATTGAATCTGATGGCATTTGACGTTGCTCATAGGCTCTGGAAAGTCAGTCAGAGGTTGGCTACTTTAATTAATGGCCATTTCTTGATTCAATGAAACTGAGTAAACACCACAGGGAAAAAGTACCAATATGAGTTCAGAATAAACATGTAACTGATAGTTCACAAACCCACCCAATCTGTGTGCAACCTTGCAGTTTATGCATTAGCCTGAGTCAGAAAAGAGTGGCCGGAGCATTGGAACCATGAGACAGATAACAACTTTGTAGGCCTTTCACTTTAGCTCTTAACTTAATCTTTAAATTGAATTGCATTAAAAATTAATTTTTACTTCATGCTCTATGTAGCAAAAGTTAATTCAGTGTTTGTTTAGTTCTATGAGATCTTTCAATAAAAAACATTGCACAACTATTAGTATAATGTTTTACCACAAACTAATCACTCTGCTGGGGCTAGGGGACCGTAAATAATTAACAAGCTGGGTTTGGTCTTCTCTTGGAGCAGAAACCTGACAGCATTCCATGGAGTCAATGGTAATTCTGCATAGGAAGCAATACCTAAACATGGCCCACAATTTGAAAATAATTTATTGCAATTTAAAAGCAGAATTTTATCCTTTACTGCCTCATTTCTCTCTCTAATATGTTTTCATACACTGATGATCTGTCATATCTCCAACTGAAAGGAACTGCACTATGTCAGACTTTGCTGTTTCACAGGTTCAGCTTCTCAAAGCTGCTAGAGGTACTCAGCACTCATTGATTTAAACATTTTTTCCGTATCAAGATCACCAAGACATGGCTACTATTTCACAGTTCCAAGAAGATCCAAGGTTTACTTCACAGCATGGTACACATAGAATCAACAATTGCTGTAACTGATAGAGGCATGCTTTGTTAGGTTTTCTTTATTTTGTGTTTTTAATGTGATTATTCTAAAAAAGTGAAACCCCAAAAGTACTTTGAGGTTCACTAAAATGATTTGGGACTAAGTATTTAGCTGCGTAAGCCAGCCATGTGCTGCATTTCTTCTGATACAGAATCACAGAATCATTTAGGTTGGAAAAGATCTGTAAGATCATTGATTCCAAGTTTTGATCAATCACCACCACCTTGTCAACTAGACCACAGTACTAAGTGCCATGTCCAGTCATTTCTTGAACATTTCCAGGGCTGGTGACTCAACTACCTCCCTGGGCAACCTGTTCCAATGTTTAGCAACCCTTTCCGTAAACAAATTCTTCCTAAAGTCCAATCTAAACCTCCCCTAGTGCAGCTTGAGGCCATTTCCTCTTGTCCTGTCACTAGCTGCCTTCAAGAAGAGAACAACCCTCACTTCACCACAGCTCTTTCAGGGAGCCATAGAGAGCAATAAGATCCCTCCCTGAACCTCCTTTTCTCCAGGCTAAGCACACCCAGTTCCCTCAGCCTCTCCCCCTAGGATTTACTCTCCAGACCCTTCATCACTTCCACTGCCCTTCTCTGGACTTGCTCCAGCACATCAACATCTTTCTTGCACTGAGGGGCCCAGAACTGGACACAGGACTTTAAGCATGACCTCACCAGTGCCCAGTACAGGGAGACACTGACTACCCTGGTCCCACTGGCCACACTATTTCCAATCCAAGCCAGGTGACATTGGCCTTCTTGGCCACCTGGGCACAGCTGGCTCATGTTCAGCTGTTGTCACCAGCACCCCCAGGTCCTTTTCTACCAGGCAGCTTTTCAGCCACTCTGCCCCAGCCCATAGCTCTGCCTGGGGTTGTTGTGACCCAAGGGCAGGACCTGGCACTTGGCCTTGTTGAACCTCACACCATTGGCCTCAGCCCACAAATCCAGCAATAAATACCTTTCAGTATCCTTAAGTTTTAAACAGAAACAAGGAAGAAAAGATGTGCAACACATTAATTTTTTAGTTCCACGTGTAATTACCAACACTTCGTCTGAATTTTTTTCTTGAGGCAGCTTCCTACTGCTTTGGTCAATTGCTTCCAATGCACTCCCCTGTACTATGGGCAACCACTAGTAATACGCAACACAGGTACATAAGCTTCAGTACCAGATCTCTCCTCCTCTGACTGAACTGCCCTTCAGTTACTTGAGCTCAGTTAAAGCTGCATCACTTTGCAAAAAACATCTTTCCATTTATTTGAAAGATGATTTCATACATGTTAAGTAACTCTCTTCCCTAATCCAGTGTTTACTCCCTTCATAGAGCAAAAGGGTTTAGCTCATGCCCCTTGAACTGTCACTGAACCAACAAACATCTGTGTGTGACTTGGAAAAAATGCAACTCCTCTAATGTTAATCTCCTGCTCCTGCTTCTCTGGTTGACACAGGTGGACAAGAGGGAATCACAGAAGGGTTCTTCTTGAGCTCTGTCACATCAGGACACTGACTGAGGTCCCACCACTTTCAGGGTAAGGAGATGCTGTAGAAAATACTTATGGAAAAAAGTTGCTTTGAAACCACTTCATCATTTTGTCTGAACCCACTTGCATTTGTCAAAATTTCCAAGCACTCTGAAATTTAAGGATCTCTCTACGCTTCTGGGGAAAGCGAGAATCTGGTGGCGCTATGGCTTCAGTGAAGCTGGAATGAAGCTGCTTAAGTTTTGGTGGAGAAAAAGCACCGGCTAGGGAATGCCCCTGTGCTTTCTAAGTAAAAGGTGAGACCCATGGTGGAACAGCCAGTTTGCAGGAGGGCAGGCAGTTTTGTCTGTATTTTTATGCTTAAAGAAAATGGGCTCCAGAAGGACAGTCCATGTCATTGTGGGGGCTGTCAATCCAAGCAGAACACTGCAGGTGCTTAAGGCCATCCAAAAGCACTATGGTGGATGGTGCGGGGCAGGTGCCAGAGCGCTGGCTCAAGCCAGGACCAGGGCTGGCCCTGCAGGTCAGCCTTCAAACTACAGACACACCAGCAGGACTCAAAAGCCATCCCCTAAACTAACCTCTAAAGCCATCTCAATAGTGGGAAGGGGCATTACAGGCCCGAGTTTCTTTCAAGAACTGAGTGCTCCCACTGCTTTGCATAATGCAGAGGGAAGCAAGCCTTGTACAAATCAGATCAAAGGAATTTATTATTATTATCAATCCCATGCAACATGCTTAAATGGGAGAACTTTCCTTTTCACTAGTATCCCATTCAGCATCAAACTCCCACAGCCAGGGGCAGAAGCAAAAACTAATCACAAGCCCTGAAGAACTGTGGGAAGACATCTGGCATGGACACTCAGATGAGAAACACCCATATTTTTTTCATAATCCACAAAATTACTTTGTTCCAGGCAACCAAGCACTTTCTCCAGTGGCACAGAAAAGAAATCCACAGGGTTTGTAAAACTTTAAAGAACAGCACAGTGTCTAAGAGTGCAAGCAAACCATGTGAAAGCTGATGGGACCAACGTAGCATGACGCTGCCATGACTATGTAACTAATTCTTCACTTGTCATTCCCAAAGGCAACATCTACTATCCACTTCGTCACATATGTGCATTGGTTTTAACACACCCATGAACAGGCTTAAATAATTTTTTTAATAAAAAAAATCTGAGATGGAGGAATTTATGACAGCTGACAATATGAATGAAATACAATACATCACACCTTTTTCAGCTAATCCTAATTTCCTTGCACAAACCGATTTCATTCCAGAACACCTTCTGCTTGGCCACAGCCCAAAGTCAAATATTGTGCATGTGAAACGTGATGTGGTTCATAATTTCTATGCTTAATTTTTCAAAAATTTACAATATTTTCCACACATTTTTACTACACATTTTAATTACAAAACCTGTTCATTTACTAAGTTCAAATACAGCTGAGCTAATTTTACCTACTTATGGAATAGCTCACAAGAACTTTTTGAAGTCTAAACATCAAGTTCAGATTGGAAAAAATAATAAACATACTAAAAAGGTTTTATGTATATTAACAGATTGCAGGAATTTTCATGGTGGGTTGAGGCCAATGTAGCTCACAGTCTTAGCTTAGACATCAGCAACTGCTGCAGATCAATTCACACTGAAATTTAGAGAAAACCATTCATGGAACTATTTTTCTAACCCAGTCAGCTACTACATGGTTTACACCTCTAAGAGTTTCCAAAATATAGATTTATGGCAAGCCCATTTATAATTCTTAGCTATATGCATGTCCAATCCTTTAAAATATTACTGGATTTTTATCCAGGGACAATGAGTTCTCTTACTTATGTATAGTTTTACTTCATATCATGTTTAATTATGGCTTTCATTTTAACAGAATGGGCACCTGGATCTTCAATTATGAGAAAGCCACATCCAGACATGGTATCTATTACAATAATAAAAGCTGAGAAGGCAGAGATCCTCAGCAGAAGAGAATACTGGAACAAGAGGCCCCTGTGCCCAATGTCCAAATAAATTACTTATTCTAAGAGAGAAACTCCTGGGACAGTTCCATGGAAGGAACGAGTGGTCTAGTCCTCAGGACCTATTCATGCAAGCCCTATCCACATGCACTTTAGATTTCAAACAACACAGCCATGGCAAAAATATTCTATGGTAAAACAAACTGTTTGCTTCTGCCTGAACACAATTAATCCCAGTGCTCTTGCCAGCCAAGCCACAGCTTCTTTAAAAACGGCCCCTTGCAACAGCAGCTTGCCAAGTTAATGAGAGCTTGGGAAAGAACAAGAAGTTTGGCGAAGATACTAGTCTAGCAATGAAACTGATAGACAAAGTGGAGAGTTTTTTTAATTAAAAAAAAAATCTAGAATAACACTGCTGCAATCAATGTAATTTTGAAGGTTTATTTGGCCTCTTAAAAACCACATTACTTCAGAAGCCAAGAACAGAAAGTCATATTGGAAGAATGTGTTAAAAAATGAAAGGCAAGCATGAACTATGCCACTCTTTCTGAGTTTTATTTCTCAGGCTTGAGTATCGGCATCATACAGAAACCTTTCCTCAACAGGTGGAGGATAACTTTACCCTTTTGGAAAAGCAAAAAGCTTTCTCGTGGTGGTTAGGCACAGCAGTAGGTGAACATACTCCTCATCACAGTTTTCTGTGACTGGACAGTTCTTCAAACAAAAGAACATGGCAAGGTTCTAAGGGAATTTTTAGATTTTCCATACTAAATATTGCTGGTTTAAGACAAAAAAAGACCCCTTATCTTGACTCTTGTTTTTGTCTTCTTAAAATCTGAGAAGGCAAAACTTGTGTATGATTACTAGCCAGTAACTGACACACAAGTACATCCATAGCTTCTACGATTTGCTTTAGACTGTCCATAAGTATAAGCAGGAGAGTCAATGTAATACCAAATCACAGAATTTACCTTGGTCTTTTCTTCTTCCGTTATGGTGAATGATGCTGTCAATGATACAAGATGTGTTTTATTCTGAGAGAGATACAAAAATTACCTGTATTAAAAAAAAAGGCAGAATCCACTGGCAAACAGCCTAGGGTCTCTAGAAAAGCCTCTCCTTAGAAGATAAGCTATACTTCTCATTAAGCTTAAAGCTGAAATAAATCTGATAGGAAAATGCAGTGCACTTAGGGGTAACTAATAGACATGGAAGCAGCTGCTCTGTGGGATACATTCCCCTTCCCATATCCAAATGCACACAGTGTTATATTTTTCTCTGCCTATAAAATCTGGGCTGACTGAGAACGCACAGAACAGGAGCCACAGTCAGTACATGTCTCTACTTTGACCATGCCCTGTTTTTTTTAAGTTTTCCTCTCCACCACTCTAGTACCACTCTCATACACACTGAATATCTTTTCCTCCAAAACCAAGGAGAAAGGCAACTGAAATGAAAATACATCTGCACATTATAATTACATGTAATTATGAAAACCACAGAAAAACTATCAAGCCATATTTAAGAATAGAAAAATTTTACTTTGGCAGAAACCACTTGTCCTGTCTTCAACTCAAAGCCAGGCTAATTCCAGAATTAGACCAATTGTTTCAGTCTCGTGCAACAGAGGTCTCAAAAATCAGCAAGGATGGAGATTTCTCAGCTTCTCTGAAAAATCTTTCAGACCTTGAAAAAATTCTTATACTAAATGGTGTCTTTCTTATGAGTAATGAGGTTTTCCTTTGCTGCTATTTGTTTTTCAGTTAAAAGAAATTATTTTATTAGAAAAATATGGCAAAATTTTCAATCTCTCATAGACTTCAGGAATACATGTGTAAGTACATGGGACACTTATTTCCAGGATAGATTGATAAACTGGAGAGAAACATGAAAAGTAGAAAGAAAGGCTACAAGACAATACACAAAAATACTTTACTTAAGGAGGTCTATGACTTCTTAAGCTATGAAATATAGTTCATATATTTATACATTCATGGTAAACAGAGAGTATAAGAGTGTCATTTCTATTTATGATGGCCTCATTGTTTAGGCAGACAAGAATCACCTTGGAGACTGTTTTTTTACAAAATTGTGAAGAGCAGAATAAAATTGTGAATAAAATACCTGTGATGAACTCCTGAAAGTTAGCTTCGCAGGCAGTGTCAGAACCCTGCCATGCCACATTTCTTCTGCATCAAGAAGTGCAGAGTAGTTGATTGCAAAGTGTTCTCCACCTGTTGAAACAGGCATATGGATAGATTTGCTCCATTCCATGAAAATTTCTCAAAGATCCCTGGGGAAGGCTTGGGACAGCACTGGAGCTTTTCCTTTCTGACACAGCAGATGCCACACATCCAGAGCAGACAGTTCATGGCCACTTGAGCTCAGCAACACCCTTCATAGTGACTGCCTCCAAGAACTTATGCAAATTCGACCCAGGATCTGGAAACTGCATTAAATGATGCCCCAACCTACCCAAACACATTATTTTTGATACCAAAACCCTACATGAGATGTTTAAAAATATTTTTATTATAAAATGGATTGCTTACATTTTAACCACTAACTTGTTGATTCTCCTCCTGTTGAAACCAAAGAGAAATCTGACAGATGTCAGGTGAATTTTGATTCGTAGTGCACTGAAGTATTGAAAAATTATTATGGCCAACATTGAGCATGACAGTACCCAGGCCTGTGTAGATATAACCTTTCTGTCCATCCCTGGTGGCAAGGTATGGCTGACTTCAGGATTTCAGGATTAATATAGTAATGGCCAAACCTTAAACTATGCAGAAATCTGTTCTGCTGGATTTTCTTCCATTTCAGTATTTCTCACGCTGATTTGTCTGGGAAAGCTAGCTTCAATTCCAGAATCAGTAATTATAAATAAATTACATAGCAGCTCCAACTTGGCTTACTGGATCAGCTATGCAAGCCATTTTTCTATTCTTTCTCAGGCATAATTCTTTCCAGGAAGCATCTGTTGAAAGCCAGAAACTCCATGATATTTTCAAAAAGACCAGTCCTGCAATCAGTACCACTGCTCAGACTGCTGTTATTACAAATTGAGTTTGGCTATCCAATTGCCATCAGACAGTAGCCCCAAGTCTAAATATTTCCCTTTTCTATTTAGAAATCTTTCACCATAAAACTATCATAACCATAGATACTTTGATCATAAACAGGTATCAGTGAACACTTCTGAAGCTCCTCGATATCATAACTCCCAAAAGTGAGCTGCTAATTTTCAACATGCTTGCGATTAGAAAAAAGAAGATGAAGAAATCAAGAAAGATAAAATTTAATGCATGTGCAACTGATATAACTGCTACCAATTAGAAAAGGAACAAACTGAATTCAAAACTGGAATAGGTTTATCTCTCTATTACTTAGTTTGACTTTATAATTTGTTCAGTTTGGAGAGAACAGATACTGAGAAGAGCTGCCTCATTTCTGATGAATCATCTTCCCTCTTTGCACGCCTTTTGCAATTCCAATACACCTCAATACCTCAGCAAGCTGAGCTGCCACGCTTGGCTAAAGAAGGCTCAAAATATGATGAAAATGGTTTTTGTAGAAGTTTTTAAAAATATGCAAAATGAACAAATACTATTGTGAAAAACTCCTCTTTCATTTTTGATAGCAGCAACTTTTACAGAGCACAGGCAGCTCAGTCCTGTGCCTGGGAGATTGGAAGCAGTTCAAAGGTGGAAGTCAAAAGAGTTAACAGTGAGTTGACAGAATTGGAAACTGCAGCCCAAAAGCTTTCCCAGAGTTTTTCACCTGTATTGACTGATAATCAAGGAATTTACATCACTATAAATAAATAAATATTATGATTTGAACAGATGCACTTTGACACGTGTAATCGCTGCAGATTTTGTTACCTTGCAAGAATCTTTTCCTGTAAATCAGGATGCCATCTGTGGTCTTATTCCCACTGGTTTTTTGAACATGTAGACCAGTGATGTTGTCCAGAAGGATAAGATCTGTGATGTTTGTTGAGAGCAATGTGTTGGTGTTATTAATCACAAGTGTAATGTATGCAGTTTGAGGGTCATGTTCAACATCCACCTGAAAACAGAAATCTTAGTATTAATGGTGCAAGACAGCTGTATGTGCACCTTAACAGCAAAATTCATAGCCTTGATTACAAATAAAACCTCATTATATGTGTGAACTTGCTTTCTGAAGGTATTCTGAGGGACTTGTAAATGAAACTACACTCAATTTGATCTCACACTCCCAAGTAGATTTTAATCTTTGGCACGTCAAACTGTTGCTTGGAGACAAAGTGACAAAAAGCCAGAAGGTGGAAACCCAGCTCATACAGAACCAGAAGTGTAATCAAAATCTGAATATCACTGTGATACCACACACAACAAAACTGGATCATAACTTTGTAACCAGAATCTGGAAAATCCTTAACTTTGAACTTCTGTACCATGAGGATGTTCCTTTTGCAAGCTGCCTCGCTGCAAATTCATTCTCTCCACGCAGTTCTGGTCTCTACTTTCCTTTTCTGCACAGCAACCACACTCTCTGAAGGATGTCCCCTGTCTTGATTTGCCCTTCCCACGTGAGGGCAGATGGAGCCACCAGTGAACTTGGGAGTTCATGGCTCTGATTCCAATTAGTGGTGAAGGTCATATACTAATCAACAATCTCTAGCGACATGCACTCATGTGATTTTATTTATTTATTCCATTAAGCCCTTAAGTCTTATTAAGCAATTATACCCTCTAAATGAAATTACTTTGAGCACAGAGTTGCTTACTGACCTCTCACCTTCCAAACTGACTTCCTCTATAACTCGTGTTAAACCAGAATTGCCTGAATCTTTGTGAAATCCATAATAGTATGGTGATTTATAGTATATTCATGATTATTTATGAAGTTTCTAATAATGACACTAAATTAATAGTTCTTTAACTGACAGAATTATGATTCAGGCCAAACCTTCCTCTTTTCAGATCTTCCTTTTTAGGAAATATCTACACTGTATCTGGACACCAGCAAATATAAGATAATAAAGTAGTTCTCACAAAAATGAGTCCTAAAAATATGAATTATGATAGACTTCAGAAATAACACCAGATTTCATGGTAGCCACAGGGTTTGACACATGTAGCCATGGTCTCGTGCACCACTGATCTCTCAATTTCATACTAATCCAGCATAGAACCAGATCAGTTTTACAATGACACAAATCAGGGAGAAGAAACAGCTCAATGAAATTGTTATGGCTTAGTTTGCATTTCTCTGACAAAATTCCCAACTATTTATTGTAATAGATGCTGCAAACAATATATAAAAATGTACGTATTAATGCATGTATAAAAATAGGCTTAATTATATTTGTGAGGAAACCATTATCAATTTCATATGCTTGTACATCATGAGTTAAAGCCCGACTTATCAGACTTAAAATCATCAAATATTAAAAATGTGATATATTTTGGTCAGATTCTCTCTCTCCTGGTTTCTGAACTGGTATGATGCAGTCAGTACACCTTTCAACCTTTCATGTGCAATCACAAAGGCTAGATACCAGCTTTAGAGAGTAAAACGAAAACAAAACAGGGAAAAAAAGGTCTCGAAACCACATAAAGAAAATCCAAATCCACAAAGCAAAGACCTGAGCCAATTGCCAAAACAAAAAAATACACCTTGAAAGATTCAAGGTTCAAACTGCACAGGTTGTTAATACAGTCTTATGCTCCACAGTAAGTGCAGATGTGCTTCTGCAGACAAATGATGAATAGAGTGAGCTGGGGAATGGGAAAATAGAACATTTTTTCCCCTTTATTTTCCCATACCTTCACTCACTCTTCCATGAACTGAGGGTAAAAAATAAGGATTCCACGATTTCTTCCTGTGCTTCTAACCAGGCACAAATGTATTCCTTGACATTTGGTGAAGGTTATAATGTCACCTCTTCTGTACTGGTTACTGAATCCTCTACTCTCATGGGCAGCATTTCAGTGGCTGAATTCAGATTGGTCCTAAACTTGGATGTGCACTCTGTCTCTCTCCAGGAGACAGCTAAGATGAACTGTCTGTAATTATAAAAATTCATACCTGCTTCATCCAGTGCAAAAAAAGGGAAAAGAAAAAAAGGGGGAAAAAAAAGGAAAAATATCAATCCAGGTAAAAATAAAATGGGAAATTAAAAAATGTCCTACAATTGGGAGGTCTTTGCTCCTCATAAGCATTTACACAAGTCAAATGAAACCTTTTTTTCATTAAATGAAAGATTCACTGTAGGTGAGTCCCACGGAACATGCAGATTCTGTCACAATGGCTTTTCTGTGGCTGTGTATTAGGATGCCCAAAGACACAGTGGGCAACACAGGGCTCCGCGCTTCATCCCTTGAAAGAAGTCCGCACTTGACACAGGTAGGGCACCCATGGCTGGGCCAGGGGAATATCTAAGAAAGTTTATTTCATCTTATAAAATTTGTCTCTAGCTCTACCCAACCTCTTGGGTGATTACTCTGGAGTTCATTGGAATTTGCCCATTTACAGTTTTAGAAATTCACAGTCAGGTTTTTACTTCAACCACAATCCAAACCGCCCTGAAGCCTGAGAGATTTCACTGACTTCTGTTTTGAATCAACATTGCAAAATGGTGCCTCTCAGAGAGAGTGGGACTGTTGTTACATCAAAATGCACGTAACTCCCAAATACTCAGCATGGACACAATTACGCTCCCAATCTTTAAAGGTCATTTGGGTACAAACTCCCTACCAAATTAACAAGACAAATATAAAAAAAACTTACCATACCACATTTCTTAAGAGTTATTCCAAATTCAGAAGACACTGACATATTGGACACCTCTTCAGGCTATGGAGGAAGGGGAAAAATTTACATAATGTATGAAAATACTATAATTCATAAACTTCAGCAACAAGTTAAATTATGTAAATAAAGAAATTATTTAAAAAATTAGATGTACCAATTGCCTTCAAATGTAGGAGTTTTATTATCCTGTTATATTATTTAAATGTTATATCGTTAACAGTTAAATCTTTTTTCTAGTTCAAGTTTGTATGAACAACTTGTTCCCACAAGTAATTATTAGAATCTTAATTGATATATTCATCTTTTGGCTATCACAATTCCCTAAAAAAATACACTATGCACAAGGTTCATCAGACTACATAGATTCTTTTCATGACTAAGTGTCTATCAGAATTTACACAGCAATCACATAGCTATATTCTTTGGAACTTCTTCAGCAACAAGCTGCTGAAGTCATGTCAAATGAACACAGTCACCTGAGACAGAACTAGAAATATGCTAATTGGATAGTAAATTTCCAACAACATTCACTTGTTATAGAATTACTACAATCCTTACAAATACTGAAAGTGGCAAAACACCCTTTACTGACCAGAAGATGACTGACATCAGACTCTCGTTTGAACAACACCTTCTTTGTCCATGAGGGTATCAGGGCAAACAGCGAATGGCTCCATTGGCTGTCCGAGGCCGCAGAGGTCAAGAGCTGCTGAGGGGCTTTGCTTGCCTGAATGACCACAGGTAAGGGCACTGCTGAAAACCAAGGCAACATTCAGCATTAGAGCTAAGGCTGGGTCCCGTGCAGGAGCCACTTGGTGCAGAGTCCAGCCAGGGATGGGGCTCATGGTACCACTGCTCTGTGCACACAGAGCCACATATTCTCTCTCAAAGCACAAAATCATTACAGGCAACAGAGACAGAGGCCAGCCAGGAAACAGAGATGGGATTTGTCCCACAAAATCCAGCAGGAGTTAGAACAAAACTGTTTCCTCCCTAAGGAACTCCCATACACCCCACGGAAAACTTCTTGCCATTTAGATGTAAAACATTTAATGCATGAATTAAAAGGTTTAAGCCATAAATCAACTGTTAATATTTTCAACACGAAGAAACTTTCAGCAAAGCATAAAGAATTGAAATAATCCACAATGTGAGGGGCATCAGAGCTAAAGGTGTTCTGCTTCAAAGATACAGTCTTCCAATTAAGCACTGACCTTGCCAATACAGATTCAGAACTGAAATACTTCTCAGTCTCGGTTACATTTCAGTTGAAGTAAAGTGCCATCAAATCAAATGTTCCTCAATTTAGTAACCAGCAATAAAAATGCCAGCTTATACTCTTAAATTTTTATGAAAGATTAGTCAGTGATATTACACAAAGTAACAGGCATAGTTTTGAAATCACATCACTTTGATCTACTAAAGTAAAAGCACCTATGACATTAATAAAAGAAGCTTATACTAAAAATAAATAATTTAATATGTTAAATTGCCAAAAGGTAAAGCTGCTGAATTAAGAGAAAAGTGTTATGAAAATTTAAAATTATAGCTGGTTGTCTATGTTTAAAGAAGATACTTTTTCATTCTTTACTTAATATTATTCTCATTTATTACTTATTTTTTAGATCAATCTTAAGCAATATACATTAATATGAACAAAAATTCCCATTGAAAGGCGAGTAATTTTGTGAAATTACTTTTCTATGAAAAAACCTATTGCATGTGAATAAAATCTGAAAAGCTGAAGACACTAAAATCTCATTAATATGAGAAGCAGAATTTTTTTGAAAAGCCACTGCTTTGTAAGAAGAACACTATAGGGAAATACAATTAGTTGCAAATAGAAAAAGCATGAACAGAGCATTCAGAACTGGACCCTTAAAAGCAGCCTTAAAGCATTGATGCACATGAATCACTAAAAATAATTCTATTAACATAATGAATGAGATGCAATCCTGTTGCTTACAGAACCCAGGTGGACATGTGCACCTTGTGGAGCCTCCCTGTCTTCCCATATTTGTTTGGGAGGGAGTAGTTTATAATGGACAAAATTGTGGATATATGGGCCAGGGAAAGCTGATGTCTGTATTTTATGAACAGTTTTAATACTCTTCTCTACGTTTTACTTTAAATTTGAACCACTGTTAAACAATGCAACAGACTCAGACTGTAAAAACAACATTGCAAACTTGGTGAGAAGAGGAATACATACAATTACAACACCAAATGTCCACATATCTTTGGGACTGGAATTTTTTCAAGATAGTCATGTAGTCATATTTCTATTTCAAGACTAAGCAATGGTCCAAGTCACTCAGAATGGCACCAGTGCTGAATTTTCAGTGAAATACAGACCTGCTAAATACCAATCTGAGCCCACCTGGTCATGGCACTCCCCAGCAGATCCAAAAATACTGTATCTCACCTCCAATGGCTTTAAACCTGCTTCTGACATGATTCTGCTGAATCGAGTCTCTTTGCAGTTTTGTATAGGTATATTCAAACAACGAAAAAGATTAATTTTATATATGCTGTGTCTCTCATACATTAATGCAATTGTCACCCCATTCCTATGAAGGTGGAGCACCAATTCTCCTTTTTGTTTTCTTGCCCAACTATAGGAAATGCACTTTCCTTTACAGTAGACAGAAACCCTGACATGGAGCTTCTTTGTAGGCCTTTGTAAGAGTCAGAAGTCAAAATGACAAAATGTATGAACTATGTTGAGCAACTACTACCTTTAAAGTGCTTCCTTGTTTAGCAGATAATTTCCTTCTGAATGTTGGATGAGAGCAGTCAGCCAACAAGAAGTGTGTAATTGCTTCATAGGGTATCTTTTGATCTTGTGTCCTGTGTAGTATAACACCTCCATGAGCACACCCAACTGCACTTTACATGAGACAACAAAGGCTGATACTCCCCCTCCAGAGAGTATCAAGTCCACAGTAACCAATTTAATTAACTGATCATGTTCCCCAACTCTGAATAAATCTCTGGATTAATAATTACACAGATGAGTCTGTTTTCAAGCTGTGCTTTGTCATCACTTACAATCCCAAGATAATGTGCCCAACTCCCAGCAGAAGTCTCCTGGCATGTTATTTGGCTGCTCCATCATCAGCAGTTGAAGGTTGGGGAATTTGCCAGTTTTTAACATTATGTTAAGCAGCCTCAGCTTTGATGATAATGACAAGGACGTTTCTGCAAATCCACTTGTATCTTTGCAGTAGTCAGTGGGAGGTTTTGCTTAAACAGATTCAACCAGTATGATTCATGTCCACACAGCAATGCGCCACTGCCTTTCTCCAGAATTTTCCTCATCCTTCCTATTAATTTTTAACAATACAGGCTGTTCTAATACCCTGGATCCACTGCCAGTAAAGATGCACTATTCTGTTGCATTCTTTTATCTAGTGTTGACTGTCAGTTAAATTAAATAACTTTTTCCTGATCCACACATATTTACTGTCACTGGAACAGCTGATCTACAGGAACATAACTGCTTTTCCACATAACCTGCTGCATACTTTACATGAGACAACATAATTGTATTTATCAATTCACCTGCTGTCTCTTTTTGGGTAAGTTCATATTGTAGGATTGTAGATGTCTGCTGGGTACTTGAAAAGCTGGACATTGAATATCTAAGAAAAGATGGTACGGGCATGATACATTCTGTAGTTTTCACATATATTCTAGATTTCTGTTTGGAAAATGGCATTTTTTTTAACATACAGATTCATCTGACCTTGGAAAATACTATAAAAAACACTTGACTACTGAAGCCTTTCACTGAGAAGCATAGAGCTTTCTTTTGGATACTGTGATGCTCAGAAGTGCAATTCATTTCCATGGTGCCATCAACAGTGACCCTTCAGAGATGCATCCCAGTTCTGACAGTGACTCTGAGGTCTCCTTGTTCTTTCCACTCTTTTCTTCCTACAGCTTCAATCTTTGCCATTTTTCTGGCTGTTTTCAGAAAAGCCATTTTCAGGCTGCATGGTCGTCACTTTCATTAGTCTTTAAATGGCAACTATTCCCGCTCCTTTCCAAAAGAAAATCTCTGCAAAGCAGGGGAACAGTTTCAGCTTTACACACAGCCCAAGCAGCCCCCTCTCAGCTGGGCTTGCCAGGCTGCCACCAGGCATTCCTGGACTACAGTGACTCAGGCCAAAATATTTCCCAGCAAGTAAACTAGCAGACCATGAGGCTTGATGTGGGGCTTTCCTGTAAACATCTCCAAAGATGCCAAATGAAGCAGTTCACCAAAGAAAGACAGTAATTTCACTTTCTGTTGAGATGTGAGACAATATCACTATCTTTAAGAAGAAATTTTCTTTGTGTTTTCTTTTTAAATTAAAAATTCCACATTTTTACAAGGTATTATCAAGCTGTTAAATGTTTTACTTTACTTTTAATTAGCACATTAGTAAAATGTTTTCCCATGATTTAATTCTATATAAACCCAGTAAAAACAGATATGCCAGAACCCTGTCTTAAACTGCATATTCCTAGCTAATTACCAGTGCTGGTAGGTAGACTTTGTGTTGAATTTAAATATGAAAACATGAAAACAAATATTAATATAGCTGCAACAGCTGAAAGATTGGTGTAACATTTTACCACTCACATTCCTGTAGCATTCACTCAGTCCCCCACATGTGCAGTGCCACCACCATACAAAATAACAAATGCACAGTTGATCAGAACAGTCTCTGCTACTTAATGTTCAATTTTCTTTGCTATTCTCCCTAGGTAGTTATTTGCCACTCCAGCTTTCTGCACTACTGCCTTGGGTGGTGACACATTGCTCCTTTGGGCTTCCAGCTGCCAAACTCAAGGCACAGGCAATATGCTTAGGAAGGAGAGCTCCCCACTGCCAGCCCTCTCTGCAGTCACTTGCTGCTCGGGAAATGCAAATACTGAGGATCTGACCAGGTACAGAAAGCACCTGCTGTGTGGAGAGTGTGGTGACAGTGGGTCTGTGTTTGTACAGACTGGGGATAAAAGGATGGCTATTCTACGATAAGAACCTGTCCCCTGATCATAGTCAGCATACTGTCCTTTGCTTTGAAATTATTTCTGTTAAGGATATGGACATGGCACAGCACAAGCCTTGACCACAGCACTCAATGGGCTGAGTCCTGAACCTGTCAGTGGCACCGACAGGTCACCATTAGAACAGCACATACAACATCGTGATAGAAGTTAAAGTGAAGGTTACTCTTAGCCATGGCAATTAAATAGGATGAGAGAAAATTAAAATAGTCTTACATTGGTTTGCATCAAAAACTCCAGTACGTCTTTAAGGTTCCCGTAACTTTACAGCCCATACTAAGCAATGGAATGCCAAATTACAGTAAAAAAGGAAAGACTCTACAAATCTGTGAAATTTAAAGTTCAGAATTAAAAATGAGAGTGAAAAAAAGCAATTTAACTAAGACATTAATTCTAATTTATGGCTCTCGAGGGCTGATTATTTCAATTCAGATTCCACAGTCTCATTTGCTTACCCACCATTAATTTATCAACAAAGCTTTGAACAATTTTGCTTTACTCAGTGGGTAAGAAAGGAGTTAAATATACTCCCTTGCTATATTTTCATTGTTGTTGTTCTAAGTTACTCCCTGTCTTGAAAACCATCCAGGATACAAGATCCAATTTGAAGTCCTTTCAATTACACACAACAATGAACAGGCAAAGGTAGCAATTTATGGTATTTGGTTTTGAATGCTGCCATTAGCTTTTCTTGTTACAATGTCAAAGAAGCTATGGGCATTAACAAGAAAAAACAAATCTACTTTCCAGGCCTGTTTTGAGAAAGTCAAAGTAGACACAAATATGACTCTCAAAAATCCACTGTGTTCCCCAGTCACAGGAATATTCTGGGGTGTCTTTTCTCATCTTATGCAGAAACAATTCCAAAAAGCTTCCAACAGAAACACTGAGATCAGTGTGCTGTCACAAACCATTTCACACTTCAGCACACTGCCAGTCTCAATGACAAAGGCTTTATGCAGAAGTTCCCATCTCTGTGCTTTCATCCAGAACTTCTTCAGTGAGAACTAAGAGTCTAGTACTCTGATTAGGCAAATCACTAAAATCTTAGTTTTAAATATGTTAAAAATTGATGTTTACTAGAATGGGACAATTTTCAGTTATAAAACCAAGAATATAATTCAGTGCTTGTAGCAACACCTCATTTAACACATTTATTTTCCTACTAACAAAATACCAGAATTTCACAGAACCAGAATCACTGAGGTTGGAAAAGACCATTAAGATTAAGTCCAACTGCAAACCCAGCACTAGTCCACCACTAAACCATGTCTCTAAGTGCACATCTTTTAAATACCTCTAGGGATGGCACGGTGACTCAACCACCTCCCTGGAAAGCCTTTTCCAATGCTTGAAAACCCTTTCTGTGAAGACGTTTTTCCTACTATCTAAACTAGATCTCCTCTGGCACAACCCATTTTGCCTCATCCTGTTACCTGAGAGAAGAGGTTGACCCCCACTTCCCTACAGCTCCTTTCAGGCAGCTGTAGAGAGTGACACGGTCCCCCCTGAGGCTCCTTCTCTCCAGGTTAACTAACCCCAGCTCCTTCAGCTTCTCCTCATAAGACTCATTCTCCACTCCCTTCACAACCTTTGTTGCCTTCCTCTGGACACATTCCAGCACCTCAATGTCCTTCTTGTTGTGAGAGGCCAACTGAAGATTTGAGGTGTAGCCTCCCCAGTATCCAGTTCAAAGCAACGCCACTTCACTCATCCTGCCAGCCACACTATTTTAACCACTAACAAAAAGATACTGCATGTCAAAATCCTCCACTTTTTTTTTTTTTAGTGCCAGAAGGTTCTTAAGTATAAAATTGCTCTCATTTCCTCTCTCAGTGGATGGTACATGAATAATTTGCAACCCATCAGAACGCAAGACGCACACAGCAAAGATGACATTGAATAAATACTGGAAAAAACCAAGCTCAGCAAATCTCAATTACCTGCTTTCATATTTAAATTAATAAACTCATTTGTGAATTAGCCATGGCACAGGGCAAAGAAATTAGAAGTATCTCACTAGATGACTGGTTCAAAGCATGTAATCTCTTGGCAAATGCATGTCATGAAATCACCTCTTGGGGAACCATAGAGATGGAGAGGTTTATTTCACACACAGTGTTGCCCTGTTAATGTGCTATATGAGAATGTCCTAACCATTCAGGGTATACTTATCTCCACCACACTTGTGTGAGGTAGAACACTATTTAAAACATATGTATAGAAATTAAAGACCAGAGACTCAAAGAAACTAAGTGATTTGCTCAAATTTACACAAAAAGCCTGTGGCAGTCAGCCCTCAGATGCAGCTACTCCAAGTCTAAGGGACTTCTCTAAGTATTGAGGTACCTTGTTTCAATCAGGTCAGGCAACTACCAGTGGAGATATTCACTGTACCTGAGATCACTCACAAGAATACTTGGTATCTACTGAGAATACCAGCATCCCAGTAATACTGCTAGACCCACTACATCTGTCAGTCTTTAACCCACTACATCTAACAGTCTTTAACAGTCTTTGGTCCAGGACAAAGGGTATTAGTTATTGTAACTGCTGACGTCTTTAAAAATAGCTTCAAGAGTAGGTATTGCAACACTGTTGGTAAATGCACAGGGGTTAAGCTAGCTTCCGAAAATGAACAAGGCCTTGATCAGCTGTAGGTAATACGGGTTTTTCACAAACCTGGGAACTCTGGACATCAGAGGATGCTCCCCTACACCATTATGTTTAATACTGAAAAAGAGCTCCTCCTGAAAATGGTTCAGAGCAGGGTATGAACTGAAGTCTTCTGACAAGGGCTTCGTTCTAGATGAGCCATTTAGGGAACCTAAAGCACTCCTGTTCCTAACTTCTATGCAAACACTCCCGTGGCTCAGGATTGAGAGTCACACTGATGTCAGCAGGCCACCAGGGCGCAGTTCCAGGCCCCTGCTCACCTTCACACCCATGCCCTGTGAATCCAGGGACCCCCGTAACACCGAAAAGAGAGAGGAAACAGTAGCATACCTGCCATTCCTAGGCATCCCATCTCTTTCTGAAGCCACAGATCATCTTCAAAAACCTAGAAGAGAGCAATTATAAAAAAGAACTGTTTTTATAAATATCTATTATTGAACTTCTATGCTGAATTTATGCTTCTTAGTAACACAGAACCCTGGCCCACAAAGCCTCAGGTTTCCCCAAAATTAACTACCAGAAGAGACATGGCTCTAGAGGTCTCCCTCTAGCTTCTAAGCAGTATGAGGCTCTGCTGCCCAGCATGGATATGCACACTTGGGGCTCAAATTGTACTTAGGCTTCATATTATCAGACTGAGTTTCTGCACAATAGTGGAGCTGGGTAGGCCATTAGTTTGCTTTCATTAAATAATCTTTCTTTGACATTTTCAAAGGTGTTAATTTGAGGACACAGGAAAATCAGATCACTAGGAGGCAGCAGGAACATGTCGATATTAGATGATCAAGTCCACTGCAATTATACTCATTTTTCCTCCTGTGTAGATGACTACAAAGAGCCTTTCAAAGCAGCCACATGCTAAAAATGCAGCTTACAAGGCAATCTGTGACAGCCTCCTGCCTGTGCCTGGACCACAGAGACTGCTACAGAAATCACAGCTCAAAACATAAGTAAAAAACCCAGTGTTTTCAAGCATTTTTACGGCCCAGTGTTTTGATCTAGATGTAGCAGTCATATAAGCAAGTTTTCATTCATCAAAAATGCTTCCTTGCAGGAGCTAATAGAGAGTTAGGAATGTGGGCTGATTAACAGGGATCTAACTCTGCCTAGTGACAGTGACGTGACCCACACTTGCTGTTTCTGTTTGCTACCAAGCACTGCGTGCGAGTAATGTTAAGTACTGACTTATATCAACACCACTGTTACAGTACAGCATGTTAGGGGCAATTTTCTTCTTTGCCTGCTTAGTGAAACCATCACTGATTATTGCTAGAGCTGTAACTTTAGTTACCCTTGTATGAAAATATTTCTCACTTCAGATAGGGCACTTCCCTCAACATCATAGAAAATGCAAGATATCTCACAAATTCAGATGTACCAGGAGCCCTGGGGTTTAAGTAGCCTCTGGAAAACACGTCCATACATGCAGGATTGGAAAGCAACTCTTTTAGAGGAGAAAGAAGGGACTCAGAAACCAATATGCAGCACACTCTGAGCAGCTCTGGGAGATCCCAGACAGTGAGTTCCTCACTAGAGGCTATTTCCAAATACCTTGTTGTACAGTTCTCCCTGCTCTCCAGAATTTTTATACACAAGCTGAGGTATGGTAAAGTTCTCTGATGCCATTATTAACTTACTTTCATTGGTTAAACAATCTGTATGACCATTAATTTGGAGCAACCAAGCACCTCAAGACCACAAAAAGAACTGGAAACGCCAGCGGCAAGCTTAAACAAAAAATTACAGACAGAATTATTATTATACACAGAATCAGTCCCTTCTGAGCTGGAGGGAACACACACAGATCATTGAGTCCCACTCTTGAATGAATGGGCCATAAGGGGACCAAAACTGCTGTATGTGCACCTTTCTATCTGTGCACATGGATATGCAGCAATAAAAATCACGTTAAAAGGGAATCAAGCCTTGCCAGGCATTTCTAGAGCAGTCTAGAGCCCTACCTGCATTAAGGAAATGTGTACCAGCCCATTAAATTGATGTAATAGCAGTTTAGAACACTGATGAAAATATAAACCACCAACATAGTCTTTTATGTTAAAGGCAATCTTATTTACAAATGTAAATCCCAAATATTACTGTTATGCATTGTATCAGCATATATATGAATTTGAATGCTAAATGTCAACAGTTGCATTTTAAGTGAGTCTAACAAAAGCAGACAGTGGTTTAAGCATGTAAAAAGACACGCAGAAAATATGGCTTTCTAGCTAACAACTTTTATTTCCTACTTTCTAGGAAATCAGCACACAACTGGCTCCTGACTTCCACAGGCTCCAGGTATTCATTCCTGTGTGGTTTTACAATAGCTGATGCACAAAATCTGTGGCGTTTGTACATCCATGTGCATCAACTACAAAAGACATAACAGCACTCCTTGTTTTTCCTTCTGTCATACTTGACATTCAGTTCCCAGTGGAAAATATAGCCTGAGTATTCAGAGAGCATCCATAATACCAGAGGACATCGCAAGGGGCTCCACATCAGCAAGCAGCGCCAATTCCGTGGACCTGCACTCCTATCACGCTTCAAAAGTAATTAATTTAATGCAATAATATTGTCAGGAAACATTTTCCCAAGTTTTACATTAATTTATTCTTCTAGTAAAATAAGTTGGTGTGCTGTTTGTTGGGTTTTGTGGGGTTCTGGTCTTTGGGTGTTTTTATTTGTTTGGTTTTTTCCCTGCAAGACTATTTTCTGTTTATCAGTCTCTCTGTAATCCCGTCACAAGCTACCATTTATGACTCACTCCAGCCCCCATTGCAGTTAGGTATTCTCCACGTGGGCAAAGGTAACTACTCCGACACATTTTGTGATGGCTTGACAGACATAAACCTTGGTAGGTAGAGAGAACAAAACATAAAATCTCCATTCTAAGAGCTATGGCACTCCTCATTGGGGGCTGACACCAGTGGGTAGGGGTGCTGTGACTAGATAAACACCAAGGGCCTCTGCTCAGAAGCACAGCAAAGCACAGACACAGCATGGTTAGGGTTGAAGGGCCCTCTGGAGATCACCCAGTCCAACCCCCTGCCAAGGCAGGGTCACCTGCAGCAGGTGACATAGGAATGCCTCCAGGTGGGTTTGGAATGTCTCCAGACAGCTGACCTCCCTGGGCAGCTGTTCCACTGCTCTGCCACTCTCAATGTAAAAAAGTTCTTCATGTCGAGGTGAAACTACTTTTGTTTTATTTTACGGCCATTGCTCCTTCTCGTCACTGGGTACCACTGAAAAGAGTCTGCCACCATGCTCTTGACACCCACCTTTGAGATATTTACATGTATTAATGAGATCCCTTCTCACTCTTTTCTCTAAACGGGCCCAGCTCCTGCAAGTCTCTCCTCGTAAGAGAGATGCCCCACACCCGTCATCACTTTCGTGGCTCTCTGCCGGACCCTCTCCAGTAGCTCCTCATCTTTTTTGCACTGAGGACCCTGTCCAGAGCTTGTTGGCTGCCTCGCCACGCCGACCCCCGGCAACTTTCCGGGCCGTCGCCCCCAGCCCCGGTGCCTGGGAAGCGGCCGCTGCTCAGCCGGGCCCCGCTGCCGAGCCCAGCCCGCCTCACACGGGGCCTGCCCTGAGCCTGCCATCGGCCCTGCCCGAGGGGCTACTCACCACCCGCACACCGCGGGTACACCGCGGGCACAGCGCTTACCGCAGCCGCCGTCCGACAGCAGGGCTCCAGGGGCGGGCCCCGCCCGGCGGCCGCTGCGAGGGGCTGGGCGGGCGCGGAGGGGCCGCCGGGGAGCAGCGCCAGCAGCAGCCCGGCCAGCGGCCACCGCATGGCGGCAGGCGGACACTCCGCGGGTGCGGACGGCTCCGCGGAAACTTTCCAAGCGCTGCCCCGAGCCAGGCCGGGCCTCAGCCGCCGCATCCATCCGCCATCGGTCTCCTCCCACCGCGGTGAGGGCGGGGGCCGGAGGGCCCCCGAGCTGCGGGCCCTCCCCTCATGCCCTGCCCTCTCCTCGCTGCGGGCCGGGCCCGGTGCGATGGCGGCGGTGGGGGACTGCCTGCGGGCCGTGGGGCTGCAGTTCTGGGCGGACTCTCTGCAGGCGCTGCCCGCCCTGCTGGCCCCCGCCGTGCTGCTGGGGCTGCTGCTGGGCGCCGCCGCCGCCGCCCTGCTCTGCCGCTGCGCGCTCGGGCCGCGCCGGGGCGGAGAGGTACGCGGGGCCGGCGGGGAGGGAGGCGGGCCGGCCTGGGGCGAACAGCTCGGGGGATCAGGAGTAGTTTGCGAGGGTTTGAAGGGCGGAGGGCCCGGGAAGTGCCGCCTGCCGGCTCTGCCCGCTGCCCGGGGCAGCCTGGGCTGTGCTCGGGGCGAGCGGCGCGGCGGGGTGCTCTCTGCAGCGGGGTAGATGGGGAGCCCGTAATTCCTGACACACTCTGCTGGAAAGGAGTTCACTACTTCCTTTAAGTAGTTGGTGAAACAAGCGGGTTAGCTCGAAAAGGAGGGCGGTGTAAGTGTGTTTATGCGTTCTTAGTGTTACCCCGCTGTCTATAACAGAGGTGACCTACGAGTTTGCTTCTCGCAACGCCCGGTTTGTGCACGACGCTGTGTTGCATTAGGGGAAATGCACCCGGTTTGCAGAAGCTTTGTGAGATAATTGAAAATAAACACTAATTTCCACCCTAAACCAGTAATCTTATTTCCAAAGTATTTTACAGACTTTTCCAAAGTTCATTTTACGCACGGCGCTGAGTATTAGTACTAACCCACAGCGATAACTTTGCACTGAGGGTACACACATGGATACCGAAGAAATAAAGGAGCCTGAGCACAGCTGATGGTTTGCTTGATGCCAAACTAACAGGGTTTTCTAAAGTGCGTGATTTTGTTAATAGCATACTTGCAGTTCTGTTTTAAGTACTGTGGTGGATGGTTCATATGTCTTTATTACATAGTGTTTCTTCAGACTCAAAGAGTGCAGAGGCAGCACATACCCACAGAACCACTACCAGGCAGAGATATTTTCTGAGAATTGTTACTGATTTATGTTGCTTTCTCCCATCGCACTTAGTCCCAGGTCATGCTGGATTGACTGGATGTAGCAGTGGTTGGTGCTGGGGAATCTGGAGCCCTGCAGAGTTCTGCCTGCCTGTGTGTGGGGGGTCTGGTCTGGCTTGGTGTTTCACCACACCTTTTTTGAGCTATAACAGCTCTGCTGCGTGTATCTGCTAGCGTTGATCATCATTAACGTGACACAGGAGATAAATTCTCTTGCTCCCAACTACTTTTAAATTGGAGGACTGAAACTCTGTTTGAAGCCAGACTTTAGCCTAGTAATGGAGGCACTTCAAATGCTGGATCAATGCATCCTGTGCAAGTAAAAGCCTTTCTGATTCAATTGCTCATTTTCCCTGCCTTAATAGGTGATTTTTATTGTACTGCCACTACCAACTCAAATGTAGCCATGTACAATTTTATCCTTTATGTCATATATGTCAATAGGGAATAGAAGCTGTCAATTCTCTCTGGCCTGGATCTTCAGATGCATTTAGACATTTAAATGCCATTAAAATCAATGCTGCTGCCGTAAGAGAGTTATTTATTTTGAAAGAACAATGAACTGCTTGCTGGTGCATACAGAACACGTTGCAGGGTGGGAAGGTTGTATCCTGTGGGTCTAATTTCCCAAATTGAGCAGGGTAACCTTAGGCTGTTCCTTCTTCCCAGTGGGTTGTGGAGGTAACAGGTACTGAACTGCATGTGTTGCATCCTACTGTATCCAAAGTAAAATACCTTTCCTGGATATGACATGTTCAATCCCAAGCAGCTAAGTTATCCTTAGAGTGGGAGCAGGGCAAGTACCTGGAGTCTGAAGCAGCTTTAAGCACCACAATAAGCCAACAGCATTTGCCACTCAGCCCCAGTCAATCACTATTTTATAGATCTCCTGAATATGTGGGACTTGGATGCATTAAGTCCTTTATTGTTTTGTTGATCTGTACATGTGATACACTGGGATAGTTTAAGAAGAAAACTGTACCATGGCAACAAATAAGTTACAAGATTGCTAAGGGAGATTAATGACTGTTCTTTTTTCATAAGTAGATTTTTAGGAACCAGCATCTGCAATTCACCACATTTTAAAGGTTAACCCAAGAATATAAACTGAATTATTGCACAATCGAAATTCCAGAGAGGTGATAGAGGCAAGTCATAAGGAATTAAATGTATTCAAAGGCTGGGCTGTTCTCCATATTCTGGGAAAATGGACTACTTTACAAACCAAGTTGCCAGATAATTCAGGGCGCACCTTTCCATAAGACAGCAACGTGCATAGTGGCTGCAGTTGTATCATTGGACTACATAAAAAAGTAGTCAGTGGATTGAAAACCTGGAAAAGAATTTCATGTAGCATGGCAGCCGTCTGTTCCTTCACTAAAAAAAATCCTTCCAATGCTGAATGTGGGGGCACATTAGTATTGTTTTCTAATCTATATAGTGTGTAGGGAGGATCATGTGTAACAGGAGGTTTAATTCCCACACAGTCTGTATTCCTACCAGTGGTTTTTTGTGTTTGGGAAGTGAGGCAAATAATATGGACTGCTTTTCGGGAAGGAAGGTGATGAACGTTTTCTGATAGTTACTTCTCCCTAACAGGAACTTCCACACACGTGAAGCTTCATTTAGGAAGGTTTTCTCATAGCAGGGGAGCAAAAATACTCAGCATTCTCTTTATTGCTGGTAATTATAGACAATTTTAGTTAACTTGTTTTAATTGAGATGTTTGAGCTCAGACCATGAGGTTGACTCCATAGTCTGTAGTATTTCATTTTGAGAGTAGATGGATTGATTTGACACATTCACAGCCTCTTAAAACTTTCTAGATTAAAATTCTGTTTCTGGAATGAGAAATTTTAAAAGTTCATTAATTTTAATTATTCCTCTCTGAATATGTAAAATTTTCATTTGTTTTCAGATTGTATTTTTCCGGAATTTTCAACTAATACTGGAATAATTTTTGTGATGGAGACATGAATGTATCCAGGCTGCTGTCAAAGATGTTTCCAGTTAATTTGCATGATCTCAAGTGTTACATTTTATGTTATCTCTTGGAATTTCAGAAAGATGATTCCCAAAGACTTCTGGAAAGCTTCAACACTGATGAAAGAGAGAACACACTCATGAAAAGTAAAGCAGAACCATATACATCAAAAGAGGAAATGGTGCTGGAGGTAAAGTGCTGCTCTTGTAGGTGGATTTCCAATTTGCTGCATGTAGCGATGAGCATGTTCAGGGCTGCTCCAAATTCTCTTAGATTTAGTGGGTTTGGAGAGAGACTTTAAAAAGTGTTCGGAAAAAGTGTAAGATGGAGAGTGGGAGTTGATTGCTGCTTGTGAATACAACCATTTCAAGCATTCCAGTTATGAATTCTGTTTTGCTTGGGGAATTCTTTGGATATTTTAATCAAGATCCTGAGTTCTTTTTGGACAGAGGCTTCTTTGCTTTCATCTCTGTGTTGTCCTTAGTTTCAAAAGGCTGATGGGATAAACTAACACTATTGACATAAGAAAAAGTTTGTAAGTATCGAAAGACCACTGTGGTGAGCTGGGATTCAAGGATGATTAGAGAAACAATTTGTGAAGAAAAGTGAAAGTGTAAATTTAACAACTTAGCCTACCCTCAATGAAAACATCAAGTAATTAAGTAACTTTTTAAAAAAAAAAATCCCAAAATAACTGGAGAACCAGTCCTACTGTGTCGTCATTAGATCACTACCTTTCACCCAAAGCTGATTTGACTGCTCTTGATGAAGCTAAAGATTGTGATTTAAACTGCACATTTAAAAGTGTGTAGTTCAGCTGACTCATTCAATCTATATATATTTATACGTAAATTTATATTTGTACATAAAATCTATATTTTTACAAAAATACTTGCATAAAATGTGAGTCAAAACCAGCCAGTCTGGTGCTTAGCTTGTAACAAGAACTGGTTTCAGGATTTCAAGAAAATGTTATTATTAACATTTAGACTGTTGGTTTAAATCCTGACAGGTAATGAATCTTCATTTCAGTTTTGTGATCAGGAATGTTTGGTTATTTTGCTTGAGTTAGAGTATAACAAATGAGCATGGATTAGGTTATTTTTTGAAGTGTAAATCCTGTGGGGGAGTTTACACAATTTTACATCTTTATGCATATTACCAGTGTTTTTGAAATGGGATCACAGTCTTTTAAAGGCGATCATTGACAACTATATCCATTTCCCAAACATGGCTCATTTATAAGACTTTAAGAAGCAACCTTGTTATTTGAGGGGCCTTTCTCCCACCTATTTGTCTAACAACTGAAGTTATATGTATATATTTTGTCTATTAATTTGCTCTGATTTCCAGAGGTTTTTGCTGTTACTAGCATCAAATTGACTGTTTATGAAAAAGCATAGATGGAAAATGCTTTTAATTAGGTTAGAGCACTTCAGAAAACCAGGTATTTTCATTCTGAGACTTTCCACACTGCACTAATACCATAATTACTGTATTAATAATAACTGTGTGCTATTTATGCCTGCTGAGAAGCAGGATGTATGAGTTCTAGCACACTGCAATACAGCTTTCCAGCTTTGGACTGGCTGCTCTGCCTCCAGCCACTGCAGAGCGATAGCTCTGTCCACTCCTGTCCCTGATGAGGTCCTGCAACGCTGGGACTGCTCACTATGGACAACTGTTTCACATGCTGCCCCTGTGCTTTTAACTTTATCAGTAAACCCAAAAATGGAAATACATTAAATGGGGATGAAAAGGCACAATGATAGAAGTCTAGTGAATTACATAGTTTGCTCTTCTTTTTCCATTTATATTTTTAGACTCTATTAGTGCTTTGATATTTCCTAGAAAATGCTGTATTATTAAAAGCCCTGGGTTTTGACAAATCAGTCTTTTATTTCATATGACAAAACCAGAACAGATAAAATAGGAAATCCTAGTGCTTGAACTTACATATTTTATCTGCTCTTTATAGCCAAACTTTTATTAAGCCATCCCTAACCTCTCAAAACAAAGCTGACAATCCCATTGTTCCAGTGTCTAGAAGTGGCAGAAGGTCAGATTATGTGATACATCTTTGGAAAAACATGGTTATTTTCTCTAGATTTTGGGTAAGGGTTATATTATAAAAGTTCTTACTTAAAAAAAAATATGGCTAGTTTTGCTTAATCTATTGTTTCTTTATTTTAATTGAAAGATAGAATTCATAGCCATGATGATATCCGTGGAGCTTATTATCCTTTAGTAGTTTTTATTAATAAGATAATATCGGTCTTATGTAAAATCTTTAGTTGTTCTTAAGGATATGGAGGTTGGTGACAAGACACAAAGTGAAAATACTTTGCAAATAACAGATGTTGCCTATTTTCTCCTGGAGTATTAAAAACATTTTGTAGCAGTGGTAATGACAAGTGTTCCCTTTTCAGGTTTCCTACTCTGAAAGAGCCTTATGAAAAGACTTCCTGCACCAAAGCAGACACAATCAATAAACAGTTAGTTATCAATAGGGACTTTTAACTTGTGTAACAAAAAAGGGCACACGATACTTAGAATGAATCCTTGCCAGATCTGCTGCTGTTCCCAAATGGTTTTCTGTTCTTTTCCATACAGGAAAGTGAGTCTCCTCTGAACAGTAACATCACAGCATTTGCATTAAAGGCAAAAGTGATCTATCCCATCAACCAGAAATTTAGGGTAAGGTTTTAGATTCTACTTGTAAAAATTATTGACAATCATTCTGTGTCAGTGTAAATTGTAGAGTCAAGTAATGGAAGAAAATTTACTGCCAATCTGCCTAATAGGAAAATTTCTCTTTTTTTAGTCCATTGACTCAGGGCTTATTCTGTAAGGCATCAGCTGCTTTTGGCTCCCCCTGAAACTTGCAAAGCTTTACATAGTGTCCAGTCAATTTTCACTGTATTTAAGAGAGCTTGTCTGCCCTTTAATGTTAATGGAAGTTGGATCTAAGGAGCCATAAGAAAAATGCCGCAAGGATCTAAAAGAAAGAAAGAAAGCATGCACCAAGCAGCTAACTGAAACAGAAGAATGCTTTGCTGGGCAATGCAAAAGCCTGTCATTTGTATGGAAACCCTTTTGTTGTGTATGCTGTTTAACTTTACCCTTGAAAGTAAACACTGGAATTTGATGACATGTTTGTCTCCTTGTTGTGTTGTATTAATTGACCTTGTGAATTTTCTTTGACTTATAGCCTTTGGCAGATGGCTCATCCAATCCATCTTTGCATGAGAATCCAAAGCAGACAGTTCTGCCTAATCAAGTGGTGGAGACATCTATGTCAGGCAGCCTGGGATCCCTGAGCCAGGGAGACAAAGAGGACTGTAGTTCCTCCACAACAATACATTCCACAACAAGCGATGACAGAT